>OY039078.1:5475621-6804617 GCA_955850985.1 Elophila nymphaeata
CGCTCGTAGCGGAAAGAAGCGCAAATCTTGTTTCCCATACAAATCGAGCTCTTAACACAACTACAATAGTTACTATTTTTATACTATAAAAAAACATACATTACGGTTAAAGAAGTTTTTAGTTTAAAAAACGTAACTATTTTAGTTGCGTTATGATTATGAGCTCAATTTGCGTGGGAACGACGTTTCCGATACAAAATGAGCTCATAACGCAACTAAGATAGCTACGTTTATCATACTAAACAACTTACAAAGGGCACATAATAATATTGTTCTTAAATTGATTTACTTTAAATGAAATTATATAAAATGAAAAAGCTCTTTCTTGAAATGGACTTTGCTAAGTACTTTTAAATCGTCAAAAGCCCTACCACCCCACATAATCGTTGTTATAGTAAAACACTAAATACAATTACATGAAATTGCACCCAAAGTAACAAGCAGCAGAAATCATTTTGGAATGGAATGATTAATGCTTTTTATAATTGGCAAAGATATAAAATGATATTTGGATAAAATACTTCACTGTATGTGATTCGTCTAATAGCCAACAATTGTACCTTCGGTAACTTAATTAATAACGGTTATACGTGAATAGGATTTCCGAATTTTCAGTTTGTTGTTAAATGTGAGTAGCGGTATCTTGTAAGTAGATGTAAATGTATATAATATTTTTCCTAATCTTTCTGTTCACGTATTACCGGGAACAGCAAGTGGACTGTGATTTGATAGACGCAAACATACTCCAAAGTTATTAATAAGGTTAATGTTGTATTAGGATACCGCTAGCTAGCACGACCAATTGCAATTGTGAAAGCAATACATCATTTTGCAGAGTAGTGTGGTACAAATTTGGATGCGTTTTTGTGGACAGATGAGCCGGGATGAGAAAATATTCTATTTTATTTCAATGATAATGCATGTTGCGTGTTTATATTCTGAGTTACAAGTAGACATCAGACGTTTGAATGAAATGTTGCTATCCTAAAATAAAAATATAAGAAAAAAATTAAATACCTTAACAGTTTCACTGTAAAATAATTAAGGTATTTAATTTTTTTTAGGTATTTAATTTAGAATTCAGACAAATCGAAACAATATTGAATATGCCTAATTTTTTTGATATTTTAAAATAGTTACAATTTACAAAACTCGATATGAACTTTGAGCTCACACGCCCGCTATATATATTCCATATAAGAAGATATATTTTTTTTGTAAATTTATTATGTACATTATGTATATATTTTAATTATGAATAGTATCCCTACTATCCACTCAGTCCCATGTTTTGAAATTCAGGGTTATGAATGAAATAAATTGAACAGGCTTAACATAGAAACTACTGAAAGCTGACATATTTTATCAAATGACATAAGGAAGTAAGGTTGGAAGTTGAACGCAGAAGTTATCAGTGGGTGCCTTGCTTCGGATTACTTGGTATCTAAAGTCGAATTTTTAATTAGACGAAGTAAACTGACAGCAGCTAATGTCACTTTGTGAAATAATGTTGCCATCTTCTATGTAATAGTGATGGGTTCAGTTTTCGTTCACTCTCAGGAATGAATGATGATATGAATGAGTACATTATTAATCTTATCTTACTATACGAAAAAAAGAAACTATTTCTATTTTACTGTATAAAATTAGGTCGATATCTGCTGGTATTTAATTATAATCACTTTTTTTACTACCTTCTTAAAAATAAAACAAATTCGGACGCGTCGGTCGCCATTTTGTCTGTGTCATGCGTCTTCTAACCTCTGGTCTGACTGCTCGAATATTTTCTCTGCGCATACGGCGTTTATTTGTGGTTTTTGTTAATTTTTTTTTGGCTATAAATGCACCAGCGTGTAAACACGTCGCAAGCGCTTACCGCACGCTTCCTTTGATCTGTGTTAAGAAATCGACACTAGTCCAGATCGGCGCAAGCCGAACCAACCACAGCTAAACACCCCTGGCACTTGTGGAGGCTTGCAAAGCCTCGGCAAGCCTGTAAATGTAGCATTAGAGCACTCGGTAATGGTAAATGTAGGTACCTACTATACGCCGTCGTTGAAAAGTACGAAAACTCTTCCGTACCTACTTACATGGCACGACTAGGATTCGAACCCGGTACCTGATATCGGCAGCGCGGCGTTCTAACCACTCACTACGCTACTTTGTACATACATAATGTACTCTTAGATTTGCGCGAGCACTGCACATTATAAATCAAATTATTGCCCGACGTTTCGTAACAGCGTTTGTGGTCACGGGATGACCGTCATCCCGTGACCACGAACGCTGAAAAGTGTTAAACTTCGGGCAATAATAACAAAACGTAAAATCTAGTTAAATCCGTAAAAGTTGTTTTATTTATAATAGTACATACATACAATACATACATGTTATTATTTCTTTATTTGCATAATGCATAATTGCATAATTGCATACACATATCCTAATGCTATGTTTTACAAAACATTACCTACACATGTACCCTGTTAGGGCATAGCAAACGATAAAATATAGAATTATAATTAAAATCGTTAATAGTTGAACAATATGAGAACAATTTTATACCGAGTTGCGATTTTTTTATTCATTCACTTTGTCACAACACTATTTTTGTTTTATCAAAACCTGACAACCCAGTAAACGTCACTTGACTTCGTCTAATTAAAAATACGACTTTAGGATTGTTTTCGTTAAAAATAAAACATTAACGGCCAGTTGCACCAAATTTCACGTTTTAAAATTTTGCAAAAAGTTACGTAAAAGTCAACTTCATTCATGTGAATGGATTGTTCCATTTTTAAAAATATGTTAATTTTTTACGAAATTGTAAAAAGTAAAACTTGGTGCAACCGGTCGTAAGTAATTTTCATTTAATCATATTATTGTCTGATTGGAATTCAGAATATAATAAAACCGTGTGTTATAACTTATTTTTATTAATAGTGCATCCTTTCATCTAATATCGAAATATGGAAATTGCATTGCTAAACATCAGAAAAGGACAGACGATTTTCAAAATTCCAGTTGTGAGTCTAGGCGTAGCCTTGTAATTATTGTAGCGACAGTAAAATTTATAAGTAGAATCTAATGTTTAACTTTGACATTGTCTGTCTTTTTCTAATTGCATTGAACAGAAAGAGTCGAAGATTTTTTTGTGCTGATAATCTTTTGAAGAGCGCTTGTATGATGTGATGTTACATGATTCGCGGAAGGGACTACTTAATTTCTATGAAGCAATAATTGAAAGTGGGTTCGGTGTATTATAACCGTGTTGATGTCCTAAAATTTAGGACATGCGATTGTGTATAAAGAGAAGATACCATGTTTCTATGTAAAATAGCTTAAAATGTAAGGGTAAGTTTAGTAGAGTTAGTTGTAATCTCTTGTACATATCAATACGTTTTTTGTAACGGCACCGTGATGCGGATTTTTGTAAGTATACAAGTGTACAATCTCCTTAAGGTACCGCATTTAATTTCCTTATAATTTACATGTTATTATGTGTTATAGCCGTTTTTAAGGTATTAGTACATAAATATATTATTTGAGCCTATGTTTCTAAAAATGGCAGGTTTTGATGTTTTACGTGCAATGGGAATGTCGAGAATTAAGATGGATACGTTTTAGATCTGACTTTAACAAATAAATCTATATATATTCCTATATAATTATATGTCTGGTGGCCTAGCTTGACAAGACAAGTATATTATTTATATAGTATAATATTTTTAATAGAATTAGTTTGAAGTATGCATTAACGATGCGTCTTTTTTACATTTTTCAATGTGTGAGGCCAGACGAGCGTAATTTTTTGGATTTTAAGTTTTATAGAAACATGCGTTGGTATAGTCAGCTTCTAATAATTAGGTTGACCAATAATATCTGAATATCTACAGTTTTTAACCCTTATAAAGTAAAAGAAACATACATGTAGTTGATGTCACATACTTATATGTATATACCTGATACATCATATCCTTAAAATCCTAGTAGTTCCGCCAAAGTATTAACGTAGAACACCTATTTAACGCAGACTATACCGAAATTACACTCCTCTTACCTCACGCCAGATTGTTAAGAAGTTAGGTCAACAGAATTCATATAACCTGAATAACAAAGTTGATATCAATGTCTTCTGAAATTCGTGTATCTAGTCTGTGATAGGAAGCGTCTATTCTATCTAGAAGTGTTCAGAGTTTGTATGTATTAAAGCAAATGGTCGCACAATTTGTCTGTTCATCGAAAATTGTTCGTTAAGTCTAAGTTTATAAGAGCGACTATAATGAAAAATCTATTTCCAATATAAATTTGCAATAAAATCTAATAATTTTTATTCCATGTATCGGGTACAACAGTAAAATACCTTTGGTAAGTTTAAAACTCAAAGAACTAGGAAGAGAGCATTATAATTTTTCTATGATAACAATCATATTTAATATTAGGTCCTTACCTATGAAATTGGCGTTTTATTGTCTTGTATCTAAACTTGCAATTTCTTTAATTCAATAGTTGTTTTAGGTTCTTCTTATTATTATTATTTGAAACTATACTCTTTGCAATATTTATGTCTGTAATTAAATTATATTTCACTTGGTAAATTCTGAAAAAATGTGAAAATGACTCTTTAATCTCTTTATCAGAATTGGCGATTTGATGCCTACTAACTCATGGACAGACTTGATTTTTGCATAACTTATTGATGCTAGACTTAGCCGGGAGTTGTTCGCTTATTTCCTCCAAATTTGGTAACATTGGGATTAATAGTTAAAAAAAATAGAGTTAGTATGGAACAACGCCAATTTTTGTGAAGATTCAATTAAATATGTATTTACCATACTAACGTTATTTAAAATTTCTAAAAAACTCTTTGCTAAATCTTTTGAAATTTGGAGTGTATAATTGAGCAAGACTTGGTTAAGTATTGCATCAAAGATTTAGACAAAAGATGGGCCTGTCCATGAGTTACAACGATTCCAATAGTTGATTCTGCTGACAAAATAAAAGTCACTTTATTTATTATTTTTTTTAAATAAACATTTGAATAATTCTAAGTTAACTACATGCAAATCCGTAACAGTATAGTCCTTATTCATAATTAAAATATAAAACTGAAACAGCGACTAAATCAAAGAAGTTACACAGCTAATAGTCTGTAAGAAAAAAAAAACGCCAATTTCATAGATGGGGACCTAATATTATTTCTAGGCACATTATATTCGTTTGTTAATTTCGTATTGTCTGAAGATTATAAGCTTCAAAGATACGATGATAATATATGAATAGATGAATAATATTTACTGGACTGGCTTAATAGTTGATTAAGGAAGGAAAAAAAAATTACAATAATTATTTAAGAAACCCAAGTATTGACTATTAACTCTATCTCAAGTTTAAATATTTCGGCATTAAAATCACAATTGTAGTAAATCTTGTTGTAATGCTACATAATAGGGAAAATACATAAATTTTTCTAGGGTTTAAATTAATTCTACACAGTTACAGAATTGAAGGATTTCTTCAAAACCATTTTGGTTGTATAGTTGCACTCTTGTATGGAACAGCTGCATTCTGAGGTCAATTGGACCGATTTATGCAAAAATTATTTAACCACATTTTGACATATTCAATGTCAAATATTTTTTATCAATTATTATTAAAGGTAATATCATTAATTATATCCTTTAGTTTAATTTTTTAAGTAAAGGATACATAATTTATTAATGTCGGTTGGATCATTTTTGCACAAATCAGTCTTAATTGATTTGCTTCATATTTGGGGTAAGCACCATGAACAATGAGTAGTCTTGTTTTAAAATGATGCCAATGCCCCAGTCACCCTATAAAAGCTTTACAAAAATCATTTTTGCCATCCTAATGCAAGGTAAGGAGCAGCGAGGGGCGTGTATCCCACCATTTCCATTTTGTATTTCCAATGATGGAAATACTATTTCATTTGCCAGACGTTAGACACAGGAGCTATGTATTAGTTCCTTAATTTATTTAGTTATTTAAATATTGGTGGCACACTTTTATAGCACTAGGGACAAAGAGTACTAGAAATGTTATATAATGTGATATACAAGATGTTTTATAAAGCACGCGCACCACAATGTGTTGTGAACAATCTACTATTTGCGATTTGTCGCCATGGAAATAATGTGATATACAACATGTAAACTAAATAACCAACACCCTGAATACAGGTGGTTTGGGATCGGCTTCAGAGTTAATTTCAATATTTTTTTTTTGAAAAAAAAAAACAAGTACACAGAAAATATTGTACAACATTTTCTAGGTACTTTTTGTTTCTTTTTTAAAAAATCGTTTTTTTTAAAAAAAAATTTATTGAAATCAACTCGGAAGCCGATCCTAAACCACCTGTATTCTGGGTGATGGTTATTTAGTTTACATGTTGTATAGAAAAAAAAAACACTTGTCCCACAATTTACATTTTGTATTTCCATGGAAATAGTGGGATACCTCATCTCCAACCATGTATCACCTATTGAGCCAGTCTATACTAATAAACAAAGTTTGTTACAACAGTATTATTGTTTAAATAAAACCTTAGACATGTCTAGGGCGACCAGATTGAGTATACATTCGAAAATATTATATTCCTTTATGTTGGATCTTGTTTGCCATTTTACTTACATGTAAATATATAGTTAATATCTATAATTTTTTATATTAAATGAAAATATACATGCTATAATCACTTGTGTTTATTATTTTTACCGATTCCACTCTGTTATACTCGACGAAAAACGCCAAAGGCATAGCATGGCGGCGTGGTGAGACTCTTCTTCAAAAAGGGCGATAGGGTCCAATTGAAGAACTATAGACCCATCGCGCTCCTGGGTCATGTTTATAAGCTGTTTCCGAGGGTTATAACGCATCTTCTCGCGCGCAGGTTTAACGACTTCCAGCCTCCCGAACAAGCCGTATTCCGAAAAGGCTTCAATACCCATAGATCACACACGCTGTGGCAGGTTATACAGAAGACCGGAGAGTATAATCTGCCATTATGCTTAGCGTTTGTGCACTATAAGAAAGCCTTCGATTCTGTCGAGACCTGGGCCGTGCTCCAATCATTCCAGAGGTGCCACATAGACTATCGATACATCCAAGAGTTGCGGTCACTTTACGAAAATGCCTGTGTCAGTACGCCTTCAGAACCAGAACTCAAATAAAACCTGACCTGATCTGACTATTGAATTTACTTTGGGGGTAAAGAAATTTAGTAGTAGTAGGTAGGTACCTATTGCTTATATTGACATTCAAAAAATAAAAGATCTTTCGTTAGACTATTGATGCGGTTATTCCATTATCATCCCCATCGGCTTGCCCCATCAACGGGGGATTGTGAACTTCCACAACTCCCCAATATCTTGACTGTTGAATGTTCGCTCATCTCATCAGTCAAACTACACCACATCAGTAGATGTTTTAGTTCCGCCAAAAAATTGTTAGTTTTACATTTTATTACAATTTTTTTATAACTTAGTGGTAGGTGGTACCTACCACCTACCACTAACAGTTATAAAAAATTCACTCCGTAGGTCTTAAAAAGAAAATATCCTGAACCTACCAGTAGATACCTAATTTATTAACCGATCTTCTATCGATTTGGTTTATTCTTAGAATAGCTATTGGTCCTTCTATGGACTCCCGTTTGAGCTAACCATGGCGCCAGCGGTTTAGGTAAGTAAGTACTGATTTTTATCTTTATTAGGTAACATATTTAAGGTAAACGCACACTTATCCGAGCCGAAAGAGTCGAAAAACGCATTTTGGAATTCTTCATATAAAATCCGATGAAACCTCGCACACATGCCGGCGTCGAGTCGGCTGAATCTGGAAGAACTCTGAAATCCCAATCGAATTCGGATGACGTAGGTAATCAAGATGCGGCGCGGGTGATGCGATCGATTGACTGATGCTGAATTCATTCTAATTCATTATGTAGGTACATAAGCATCATGTAGGTAATTACAGTGCGACAGGTGAGGAAAATTGAAACGATTTCTTCGGCGCGGTATTATTAGATATCTATCGGCGGTCGGTTCTTTAGGTGCGGATAAAGTGTGTGTGCGAGGCCTTGATTTCGATTCGTTTGGCGCGTTCGGCTCGGATAAAGGACGTAGCACACTTATGAAATAGATACCTAAGCCATCCATCTTCCCTAGAGCGTTTGTTTTTAAATCCTATCAATCCTAAAGTTGCCTGGAAGACATCGCTCTTTAGTGATAAGGTTGCCCTTCGTACAAATCATTGTTTTACTGCGTTAACTTTTGTTTTAGTTGATGTATGTGCAATAAAGTTATATAATTCTATTCTATTCTAACCTAGTTAAACAATGCGTGTAGGTACCTACCTACTTCTACAAAACACTACTTAGGTACCTAACTAGGTAGGTACATAACGATACGACATTATAAAAATTACTTAGGTTAAAATTTACTCTGCAATTCCATTTTTTTAGTAGGTACAGACAACAGCACGTTGGGTTTACACAAATTGTCAAATTTTCCCAATCGATTATGCACTTTATATTGAATAGTCTTAGGTTGAAAATCGTTTGGAGAAATTTGACAGTTTTGTATAGTCCGACGTGTTGCTGTACGTCGGTCCAAAACTTTTATCAGGGGCATTATTGGGACACAAACCGCGCGACCGCAATCATGTCCTCTACACAGACCCAAACTATGTTCAAGCATTCCATAAGGAATTGCGTGTCTGGACATCTCATGGCCGAGTTTATTGCGCGATCAATCATAGGAAAAATGCTTTGTTTTGATCCAGCTAGACAATGACCTATATTTGCCATTCATATACCAACATGGTTGATCCTATCGCAGTTCCCGAAAATAAGCCATCAAATATTGTGACGTGAAGAAATTTACCTAAAATTGTGTCGGTGGCAGTTCTGTTATATTAGGTAGGACCTACTGTTAAAGGTAGGTATACCTTGTTTGTTTTTTATTTTGGGCAAAATAAAAAAAAGAGAAAATTGATATAGGTTTTATAAGTAAGTAACATACTAAAAACGATGTCGGTAAGTTTTCCTCTTTTTAAATTCATTTTAACCGACTTCAAAAAAGGAGGAGGTTCTCTATTCGACTGTATGTTTTTTTTGTATGTATGTTCCGCGATTACTCCGTCAATTATGAATCGATTTTGATTATTATTTTTCCGTTAGTAAGGTCATACTCATACTTCAGAGGTGGTCCCGTTTAAATTATATCTACTGAAATTGGTGCCTTATACTTTTTTGTTGAAATGATAATTTTATTGGGGGATTATATAATGACATCATACACGAACACAAAAATAATGTCAATTTTTTTTTGAACTTGCTATTACCTAATATGCAACAGTGAAACTTTGGTTAGTAGGTCCAATAGTCAACACAAAAACTATGACAAATTAAGTATTTTATGATAACTCAGGTTTTAATGCTTCATAGTTCATTAAAACTTACCATTAAAACTATACCATTCATGAATGTAGGCATTTGTAATGAGCTATAGGGCTGAGACGTTATATTATTTGTTAACCGACTTCAAAAAAAGAGGAAGTTCTCTATTAATCCGCCGCTCCGTGAAGTTCGAAATTTGTTGCAAAAAGGCTACACTATCACGGTAATATAGATATTATTACCGTGACACTATCCTCCTTGGCTAGCTGGCACCGGCTCCAAATATAGGGGAGTATGAATTATAAATGTGTATCACTACTTTCCTTGGTTTTCTACGACGCTCTTTTCAACTACTTAATAAAACTATTATTTATTTCTTACTTTTTAGTTTAAATTTGTACGTCTTGAAGAAGTTTTCGTATTTTTTTGCTAAAAATATTTTTTTAACTCTAAACTTATATCGAATTTGAAGAAAAAAACGTACAGACGTTTTCTCTGTTTGCTTGTTTTCCATCATAATGTATCAGTACCTACCTACCTACCTAAATAAAAAAATAAGTGTTATAAGAAAAAGAAAATACTTAGGTAGGTACTAAATAAAAAACAATACCAACGAAACCAACAAAAACAATATAAGTCCAACTTTCATGCCACCGAAAAACCATTTTCAGTAAAGTTACACGGAAAGTTAGTTTACGCATCTGTTACGTAATCTAAGTTTCCACGATTCATTCGAATACTTGATCCCTATTTCCTGCGTCCGAAATATCCACAATCCACAATGGATCGGTTTTACGGGTTCTCCTATATCGGTGTAAATACAAAGGAGGGAAGGACCCCCGGGGAGCGGCAACAAAAAGCATCGGGTTATAGGACTATTTCGCGGGGCGTAAGCCGTTTTATAGTCAAGCAATTCCGTGTTAGGATTTCAAGTTGTTCAGTAGAATTTACTGGGTTTCGCTATTTTTCAAATACAAAAATCAGATCGGCTTTGTCCTTGTAGGTCAAAAGATGGCGAACATCGATATAAAACGCAATAATAAAATCTAGGGCTGATTTCGGAACCATGTTGTTGACGGCAAATATAAGAGTTCGCGTCAAAACCGTAAGGTAAAGGGTCACAAAGGGACTGGCTTAACATTATCGGCGTTTCAATTAACGACGCTTGTAAAACTGTAACTTAAATTATATTTATAATTATTTATTGATTTATATTGATGTTTTGAAATCATTACGAAATTGTAAGCTCTGAATGAATTGAAAATGAATGAAAATGTAAGTAGGTATGTAAAATAATTATTTCGTTCCGAAATGATGGTTTCTATTGTGGCGATTTAAAAGTACTTAGCGAAGTCCATTTAAATAAAGAGCTTTTTCATTTCATTTCATTTCATTGACCATTTCGATTCGGCCAATGCATCTTGGGAAAAACTAAAGTCAGTAAGTCTTAGTTAAGTTGATGATCCTAAGGAGGACTGGATGAAAGAAACATGGACTGCCTAGGCAGTGATCTCCACTGGTACTCTCAGCTTCATAACATAGTGCAAAAGCTCTGTAGACGAGATAAAACAATCACCAAAAGCATTTTGCCAGGAGATTGAAGGGCTCTCACGGAAAATGCATTCTCGGGAGTTGTTCTAGAAGGTTAAACTTCTGGCCAGAGGAAATTTAAATAAAAAAATTGGACAGTCGAGGATGAATCTAGTGTTAGAACTGGTTAGAGCATAATATTTGTGGCAAGGCTAGACTCGTTGAAGGTGTGGTGCACCAAGGATTTTACGCCATAAATAGTGCTAATTAGTAATAGCTACGGCGTTCTGTCGTACTAATGAATCGGTATTGCTTGGACCAACTGAAAGTGCGGACTCGTTTTTACAAAATTTTGCGTCCGTCAATTCTTGGGACACGTGGCCAGACGAAATGAGAGTTTGGAAAAAGTTATAACGTGGAAGGAAAGAGAAGTAGGGGTACAGCACCTTTTGGGTAGATAGACCTTGTTAAGGCTCAACCCAAAATGGACGTCCAAACCTGCCTAAGGAGAGCACAAGATCACCACCTGGAAGAAACTAGTGAGGAGTGCATAGCTGTGCCTATAGTATCAAGTTTTTTTCATCTTTGCACTTGGTGAAGTCCAAGTTCTTCCCTTTCAACTCAAAGCATGTACAAAACTCAAATGAAACTAAAATAGGTGCGTTTATTATACTTACTTAAAACGTAAAGTAGAGGTCAAAACTCAATTGTTTTTTTTTCATTTAGGTACAAATTGATCTGAGAAGAACCAGGAAAAAACTCAGCAAGTTTTATCCTCCCTTTACACGGTACATTTGTCAATGACTGACGGTATGTGATAGTTCCGGGTCACGCAGTGGTAAATATCTCTTACACCTTAACGATACCTAATCAATCACTTAGGGGAAGGGGGGGCATAACGGGGACGTTAAGGAAAATAATCAAGAAAAAATTAACAGAATATATTTATTAATTAAATCTAATCAGAACACTTTGGTTATATAATAAATTATCAATTGGCACTAAATTTGGTGAAGTAACTATTTAAACAACATTTTAATTTTAAATTTATGAAACCAGTATGAAAACCCCATCATGCCCCAGGGTAGGGGCAGAATGGGGTATCAATTCGGGGGAGTAGTGCTCATATTATTGTGAAGCAGTTATTAAATTACGACCTACTTTTCTAATTGGAAATTGGATTTGGCTGTCTTCGTTGTGTAGATCGTCCAGGTTGAGGCTCTGAGAAAGGAGTTTTCTATAAAGGGAGCGTAGTTGCAAGCAAAAATGGTTCAAGTGGGTTCTCTTCAAGGGAAGGAGTCGCCTGATGTTCGATTTCCGTTGTAGATGCAGGTAAGAAATCTGAATCGGCAAAGTTGTTTTCATTAATTGGTCATATACCTACTTACCACATTTTTTGAATGCATTGTATAGCATAAAGTGGTACCCCATCATGCCCCGTAGTCATGTCCCCGTTATGCCCCCATGTATATTAAAATTTTAACTGATGATAAAAAAATAGTCGATAGTTAGAGTGCATTAGCTTAAAACATGTCAATTAGTAATATCGTTAGAAAAGCACAACAAAAAAACAATAATAGTAATCTAAACAATTACTTTATTACATGTGTTTTCGTGTGTACTAAAAATTAGATGAAACAGTATTGAAAATATTTTTCGGTCGTAAAAAACGAACGCGCGCCGTTTAGTCTCCCGTCACTTTGGCACTAAAGAGCGATGTCAAATGGCCGCTTATTACTACAAACAACATATTTCTAGTACGTGTAGTTACTTGTATATGAGGATGGCCCCGTCGTGCCTCGCGACCCCGTTTTGCCCCCCTGTCCCCTACCTCATTTGAGTAAAGGTATACTCTATCTACTCTACTTACGAAAATTATAAATACTTAGGTAGGTACCTCTACCAGATGAAAATTGTGTCTTAAGTATTTCGTTTACATTATATAATTGAATAAATAGCGTAGAAATTGCGTAAATATTTAAATACTCGGTGTTAGTAGGTAACAAGATACTAATTTACAAGTAAACGAATTGAAGAAGCAAAATTATGCTAATTAAAATTTTAGCACGCTCTTACAACTTTATTATGGGGGTTGTTTAATGTAAACGGCTGTAAAGCGAAACGCGTATTATATTAATAGGCAATCAGCGGTCATATTGTTTAAGAAGAGTTTAATTATCTGCTTACAGTACGATCAACAACGTAAAAAGGAAACTCACGCTCGCTCTGAGCCACGTCACGCCAAGCCATCAATCCAAAATAAGTCAAAATCGTCCCGTGTGTTCGGAATCTCACGTGGCCTTATTGGAGTGATGAAAAATGTTGGATATCCAAACCCATCACTCCATCGCTCCAAACTCCAAATTCGCGCGCTCGTATGTTGTCCATCCCTCGTCGATTTTTGACGTTGTTAGGGTAAATGTGATTACCATGGTTATTATTAATAATAACCAGTAAATATTAATACTTACCTCGTGGTTTGGTAAATGTGATGATAACTGTTAAAAAAAATTCCAAACCTGGGTAGGATAGGGTTTTTTTCACAGCTTTTAATTGGACATTCTGCGCCTAAACCCTCCTCTTCTAGGGGTTTAGGCGGAGAATGTCCAATTCGCAAAATGTCCAACGGTCGCAAAATGTCCAACGGTCGCAAAATGTCCAATATTAATCATAACGTGATTTTCCCTTTCAGTGACAGTGTAACTTAGGTTAGCGAGGAGCAAAGCGACAAGTGGGTTAGGTCGACATAAAGACAGCGCACGAGCCGAGCGAGCGAAGCGAGCGTGCCGCGGCAGCGGCCGGCGCGAGTGCCAGAAGCAACTGTAGGGCGTTTCTCACATTAATATGCATCACAGAAACACAAGAAGGTGTTTAGTAATTAATAAATTAATCACGTTACGATGAATATTGGACATTTTGCGAAATGGACATTTTGCGAAATGGACATTCTGCGAACTGGACATTCTGCGAACTGGACATTCTGCGAACTGGACATTCTGCGTAGTGGACATTCTGCGAACTGGTCATTTTGCGACCGTTAAGACATTTTGCGAATTGGACATTCTGCGCCTAAACCCCTAGAAGAGGAGGGACAGCGGTCGTCTAAGGACACTAGATTTTTTTAATGATGTTGGTATTACAATGTTTTTAAGTAGGAATTTATTTTCTAATAAATACACCGTACTTACCTATTCAAGTCACGCAAGTTATTTAATATGAAACGGTTTACTGCTCTGTGCTGTCTTTGCAAGGCATATAATTATGCCTGAGCTATTTTGTTTTAGAAGAACACTGTATTAAGTAATATTTACTATAAAAAATGCAGAATGTTAAAGAAAATTGTTTTATTTTCTCCGCTTTGGGCTTATATTCTTCGTATAATCATGGAAGTTAAAAGGTTGAATATTACCTACGGAATTTTAAATTGCTTTTCTTGTATGAAAATGTCTGTCCTTCCCTTGATCTACTATGACATCAAATACACTGAGTAACTGTAAAAACTCTTTTTTATTAGTGGTTATAGGCCTTAAAGTTCATCGTAAGGTGTATTTATTTATTTAGCTAGAAGACAAAAGTTTTATGGAGAAAAATACAAAAATTTCCCCATCGGCAAATACACCCACACAATATGTCTTCGACGGAAATGTCATGGGTAAGCGTAACATAATTGAATGGACGTAATTACAGCACGTGGGCATTTGCGATGGAGTGCTGGCTAATCGACCTCGACCTATGGGACGTGGTAATAGAAGAAGCAGACCTCTCCGATCCCATAGCTAAGCGCAAGGATGCGAAAGCTCGTGCGAAGACCTGTCTCGCCTGTGACGAGGCAATTTATCCGGAATGAGGTCAGCATCAACATCATACACATTTAACTACCTTAAGAAGGCTTATGCTGACAGCGTCCTTACGAGAAGACTAGGTCATATGAAACAATTCACTGGAAAGCAGCTAAGCGTGTAGGTACTTCGGTACCTCAGAGGTACTAAAGATATGAGTTTCAGTTCTCCTCAACAGGCAAGTTCTATCCAACTTGGTATGCTGATGCCGATTATGGTAATAATTTAATCGATTGCCTTTATACAGGATTTGCTTTTGAGATGTCTTGGGAAGCCCGCAAGCAACGCACAGTAGCATTATCGAACACCGAGGCCGAGTACATGGCACTGGCGGAAGCTTTCAAGGAGGGCATTTATCTTTCAAGGAGGGCATTTATCAAAATTTATCTCATCGAACAAGTCTTTGGTATCACTTATGCTCTCATCATTCATTCCGATAATCAAAGTTCCATCAAATTAAGTCAAAACAACACATATCATGCACGCACCAAACATATAGACATCAGACACCACTTCATACGAGAATCACTATCACACCACAACTTACACATCAAATACCTACATTCATATAAATGACATGATTGCAGACATTCTCACCAAACCATTGCCGAAACTGAAACACTACAAGTGTTCTAACTTTAGGGTTAGATTAGATTATAAGTAATTTTGTATTTTGTCTTTATAAGTCTATCAACGAATTAGGAAGTTGGTAATTATTGTGACTTAAGTTGTAAAGGTGTATAAATATAGTTAGTGATAGGTATGTGTGTATAAAATTTTAATGTTTGTTATAGTTTCCATGTATGTGTTGTACAGTGAACTTTGATGTATCTATCTTATACTTGTATATAATCACCTTCCCTGGCCGTATTTTGATAGACGTTTTATAAATTTTGACTTGTTTTTCTTGTATGAAAATGTCTATCATTCCCTTGATCTCCTATGACATCAAATACCAATACTCTAGTAGGTATCTGCAAAAACTCTCTTTTAATAATACAAAACCAAAAATTTTTAGCCTAGCTTCTAAAGCTACAATAACGGGTAACTAATGGGAAATAATACTTGAAGGCACAAAAAAACTTGGCCAATTATGCTGAAGCAAACTTCGTTACTTGCAGAAGCTACTTAGTTGCATTTTAATAAAATTGCTGGAGAAGTTGCCAAGGCCCATTCAGAGTTACGCGAAATTTGCTGACGTTGCAAGTAGCGAGTTATTTCTGTAATATTTTTAGTGATGGCCGGTTAATGATGGATGGGTTTCCATATTTATAGACATAGTTAACTCTGCGGGGATGTAATTAAAATATACAATAACTTCAGGCGGACTTTTTTTTATCTTTTTATCGTTAACCAAGTATCACATAGCCGGATGGTGTCAGAGTTTTAAAAGTGGCCATTTGTGACCTCTGTCTTGCATTTTTTTCAACTACATACTATGTTTCAACAGTTGCCGGGACCATCAGATTTACGTGCCTGCCGATCAAAGACTTGCGAAGAAGTTCGACTTGAAACATCCCGCACTGTAGCTTAGGTTCTGTAATCACTGTGCGATGCCATCGACCTTTTTTATAAGTGGTCGATACCTAGACCCTTTGGTAGGCCTTTAGTAAGCGCGCCATAACATGGAGAAGGGTCTTGGACAGCACCACGAGGGACTAACGGCAGCCATCTAGACCCCTCACCTTCATATAGCTTAAACAAATATTGATATTGAATTTTATGGGTCTGAATAGACCTTAAACTTTTATGCCTTCGTCCGAGACTAATAATTACTTTGAGAGTGAAAACTGTAATTAACTGGAATAGCGGAGACACGACGTATACCATGTTATAATGGCAATACTTCTGATTTTGTTGTATGTACTACTTATTTATCTAGCCTTTGGTAGCAGCTTCTCCAGTGTGCTGTAGTTTTCCGAACTTCTTTCTTCACTGGTTTGGTCCCTCGTCCCAATTTATTTGGGATCCGTCCATTAGTTATCAAAATGCCATATGGGTAATCCTAGGGAATGCTGTTATGCGTGATTTACTCGGCACTGCGCAGTTAACTATCGCTCCTTGGTCCTTGGAGGTTGATAGTCTGCATGTTTTCACGACACCCACATGATGACTACACTGCGTGGTTTTCCAATAAAGCATTGAACTCAACCCACACGATCATATTACTAGAATCGAAAGTCCGTGCTTCAATACAAGCTACGATCCTCCAAAGCCACACAAATGTCCAAACTTTCACATTTATAATATTAGTAGGATAGGGTTTTCTAATTTTATTTTCCTCCGTGCTTCAGATCAGAACACATTTTTTAACACGTGATTTCTGTGACTGGGACTAGTTACATAACACCACCAGAAACAACATTAGGAAGAGTAGGTAACTTTGGCCTTTTATTGAAACCATTCCTTCTTCCTCCTTGTGTCGTAGGTATTCCTCAATGCTGATGGTCGCGACCTCCTGGACAGAATCTTGTGTCTCACCATGTACCACCATTTGTTTTGGCTTAAGCATTGGGCTGCGCCGTTTCGGCCTTTTGCCGTTGACTTTGCCAGTTCGGTAGTTTTCGAGTTTGTCCCTGCTTTTGTGGCACAGGGATCAGAATAGACTACAAGCGAAATAACCAAACCGAGCACGAATTTGGTGGCCTAATCAATATGATATTCTAAAACAAAACTCTTAAATACATATAAAAATAAAACCTATCTATAGCAGTCTGAAATACACTACTAGTATAGTACATTTACTACATCAAATGACCAGCCTCCCTTTTGGTCTAGCGTGCGCATCAAAAATTTTCGCATCTTTGACGAATTGGGTCGCTCAGATACTCTGCGACAGGAGAGTTATACGCACTCCCGGAGCAGTCTATCTAGGGCGGTAAAACAAAGAATGTCTGAAATCGCAAGTATTCGATCTCAACGATTAATATGCGATCTAAGTAACTTTCGTCTTTACCACCCGTAAGTAGGTACAAAATTTTATGTCACCTCTGATCGGCCAGGTCAGGTCTGTTAGCCTTTTTATGCCACAACTGACATATTTGTGTTATGTACCCTTTACTTATAAATATTCCACGGAACCCACCAATAGAGTCTAATAAATGGATACCCGGCGTAGCATCACCTAATGTGTCCTAAGATGAGAACCCTTGACAATCGGTGAGTAATGCCACCCATCTAGTATCAATCGTGCCCTGAGTGACATCATTTATCACATACTCTTCGGGGTGAATGGTTCCTAATGATCTTCAACTGAAAAATGCTGCGTCAGCCGTCGCCTGTGTATCTTATGAAAGCAGTCTTGCCTTATTTATTACCGTGATATTGAATTTATTTTCTCGTGTATCATGTCTATGAATATTTTCTATAAGGTGTATTTTGATACTTTATAAATTATGTACCTCATTATATTATTAAATTATATGTTTAAGTGCTTTAAACTCGCTGTCGGTCGACGCAAGAACGAAGACACAAGACGTAGACCATTGATCGCATCAGCTAAGAACTTACTGCATGTTTTGGATAGGTAAGTGAAGCGTGAACTGCATCATCGGCGATATAAAGGTGACCAACAATAAAAGCTTTTTTCTATTATTCTTCATAACCGTACCTTCTTAGGAAGCATGCTAGCTTGCGTTGTCACCAAAGTGGCTACCATTCCAATGCGAACTTAGAAATTAGGAAATCATTTTCTTGTCTTTCCTAAGATTTGTGTGTCATTGCATTTTAATAACGTTCTCTAAGGTACTGATGGGAATTGATTGACTATCGGTTATCGATGTCAGCGATGCTCTGTTTGATTGTCGACAAACCATCAAACAGAGCATCACTAAAATAATAAACTGTTGTTTAATCAACAATAAGTGTTCTGATGATACTGTATGTTTCTATTACTTCCTATTAACTAGCGTAAGGTTTACACTCGACTTCATCAGAGAGAAATTGTATGGCTAGTGAACAAAAAGCTCGGCGGATTGAGCGAACTAATTCAGATGCGATAAAGATTCTTCGAAATTCATTCCCGATGCCTAAACAGATTGCGTCGCCTTCGAGAGTAATCTGAATAAAATGAAACTGTAATAGTAGGCGCACCTGTTGAGGAGGAAACCTTTTCACCCATATAAATTATATTAAACACCTTATTGAAACGTTATTTAGCTTATAAAGAAATTGGCATAAGTTCCTTGCTGTTCCCCTGTAATTATCAGTCTTGCTTGACTGATAGAATAATATATAATAAATGAATAAGTCAGGCCCCATAAAGGATATTCCTCTGATGACAATTCACATTAAGATTTGTGAGTGGAGCGCGTAGATATTAGCTAGACCATATACTCAAAGTGTAACGGAGAGTGGTTGGCTTGGAGTATCTCTGCGTGATAATATCAGAAATTATGAGACCTGCAACAACCAAGGTCTCCGATATCTCCCAAAGAAATTTGCGAATCTTAAGTGGCATTGGGCATAGAGCACATTGCGGGGAGCACTGACGGTCGTTGGGGCGGAAAGGTCCTCGAGTTGCGGCGCCGTACCCCCAGCGTTGGTCCTTCCCACCCCTCAGCTAAAATGTTGTGATCCATTGGATGAGGGATGAGTAGTAGATTGTAAGGAAAAGATAATCTTTTAGATTTGTGACTGTTGACTGTCGTTGGATGCAAATTTGGCATTTGCATATAAAATATACTACATACCATATATACCATAGCAGCTACTAGAAAATAAGAAATTATCTTTATTTTTTTTTGTGAAATTCGATCCCCATTCACAGGTTTTCAAAAAAAAAAATCAGTACTCGAACCTGGGTCGGTCCCATATAAGTTTTTGATCTGAATTAGAAACAGGATCGATTGGCATAATGTTTTTTTTGTAAAATGGCATTTTTTTCCTAAAGAACTGTATTTTTTTAAAAAAATCTGTGAATGGTGATCATCGAGCACATAACCAAATGGGGATCGAAATTTCACAAAAAAATATAGATAATTTCGAGTAGCTGCTACGGTTAAGGTACTTCCCCTTACTGCCCCACGAAAGTTTCCACCTATGTAATCCACTTCCATTTATAGAACATAGAACGAAACAAAGTATGCAAGTAGGTATTATAATTAAACGTTGGACGCGAAAAGGAATCATTTTCATAGGGAACAAAATCTTACAAGCATTTCGAGAAACAACGCGAGGTTCCATACTACAGAACTCCACTCAGATAGCTGAGTAAGTGTATTACACTTGTGACGTTGAGAAATTAATGTCTCCGCTATTTGAGCGAAGTGAGTGGTTTGTAAATATCAGCTAACTTGCTTAGTGCTCGCTGTAGGCTGTACATGCGTTTTTATTTTGAAGGAATGGGGAGGCCTTAGCTGTTTGATACAGTATTGTTCTTATTTTTTTAATGCATTAAGCCTGCCTAGCATGACCACCGAAACACGATATGATATAGCCATTTATCGCGTTATTGGATATAACCGCAACCTTATACATGTTCAACAAACCTTATACATGTTCGCAGTTTCGATAAAATTTCAAGTTGACGATTATATCCAATAATTTTTGACAGTTCAACGCGATAAATGGCTATATCATATCATATCGTGTTTCGGTGGTCATGCTAGGCGGGCAGAGTGGGGACTCTGCAACTTTCGATGCCTAGCCTAGACCACGTCTTGGGAATAAAGTTCACCTTGCTGGTTCGCGGGTAAGCAATTGTCCTAGACCTCAACTTCAGTAAGGTGGACTAATAAATTAGTTAACGTATGTTTCTGACAGTGAAGTGAGTTAAGGGTACGGAGTGAGACCACATAGTATAAGTTGAAGGAGTTAAGTATGGTGTATTGTTCGTCGATTTGCAGTTCACCGAAAGTCCATAGTCTATCCGATCTTACAAATACCTGAAACTCCGCTCTGCTTGGCCCTAAAAAATAATAATAACGTGAACCTACCAACGAATCTGAATAATCAAATGGTCTAATATTTGGTACCAGTTATGAATTTCGTCTTACCATTATGCTCTATTTTGCTATTCTTGTTGTATCCATATAACAGATTATTCGTTATGCTAAAGACAATTTTTTGTATACTGTAGGGATCTTTCATGAAAACTAGTTTATTTCACTGAAAAGCCTTTATTTTCAGAAAATTATAAATTAACAAATAAAAATACTTTTCAAATTCTGCACAAATAACATTTCCTACTTCTAATATTTTTCTATCCCTCCTACATCTGTCAACAAGCCGTCACTTTTTCACATTACTAACCTGCCAGTACGTTTACAACAAAAAGAGGTCACCATAGTACTATTAGAAAAGTAACAACAGGTTTATCAGTTTTGAGCAAATAATTAAAATGAATTGTAGTTTTTACATTTATATTCGAGACTTGAGTGAGATTAAAGTGCTCGTTCAAATTAATGAAGCTTTTGAAAAGTTTTGATTTTGAATGTTAAATCATACTTTGTCAACTACGTAAACCAAGTGCAGTCAAAGCTTTATACTGGATTTATAATAAATGATTATCTTATCTTAATACTCTTAGTTTCGCCCGAGTTCTCCGTGTCGTAAGACTTAACTCAATTACCGAACAATTATTGTTATAGTATTATATTTAAGTACATAATACTACTTTCACTTGACATTGGCTAAATGCGGAATCACGATTAGTAAAATTAGTCTACAAGACGCTAGTACGGTCATGTTTATTACATTGCATCGCATCTCTGGGATCACTCCGCGAAGTATTTACTCGATGCTTTGAATAGACTAGAGCGACATGCATCAAAGGCAAAGCAGAGGCGACTAGCAACTTTGAACCTCTCCAACTACATCAAAATATCTATGCAAATGTTCTGAGGAGTTTTTTTCCCTAATCTCACCGTATATCTTAGGACCACGCATGCGGTTTTACGCTGTCATCGACAAACTGTGGCTACAAATCCAACGCAACTACAGTGGTACCTCATTTCTGTGTCGCACCATGATGAGACGGAATTCTCTGCCAGCACACGTATTCCCCCTTCTCACAGTTTTGGGTAATTCAAAAGAGACGAGAAGTACCTTGCATATTGGAAAGGTGAGGGTGCGGCACAATATTATCTTTTCTACATTTGAACTCAACCTCCTCTTACCATTAGGTGGAAAGGAGTAATTTGCTGATAAAATCTATATAAAAGAAAGCTAAATCTACAATTGACTACTTACACTTAAAAAGCTTTTCAGTACCTCTGACATAAAGCTTTATATGAGATCGCAATTACCTATAAATACTACTGAATTCTGAAAACTGAGTATTTCTTTTGTATTGCTCACTTGTTTCGATTCTTATTCATTCAACCTATTGTATTGTATACATAATTACATATTATATACTTTCATTGTTTATTTTGTTAGGGCCTTAAGGCTCCTTACAAAGAGAATAGCAAATGTTTGTAGTGTGCTTTGTTTTATTGTTAGTACAAAAGAAAATGTTATTCAGAGTTTATCGTATTGTGTTCTTTCATAAACCATTTTCCTTTGAAACTCCTTTTGCTGAATTCTAATTATAAACGTGAGGTAGGTAGTCGTTTTTATTGATACCGACTTAGAATAATGTTATTGAAAGATTTAAAATATACTTTCTTATCAATGAAATATATGCACAATGAAAAATACAAATAAGGGCTTAGACTTAACTCACATTGACGCAGACTCGAAGCGAAGCCTTGCGTCATGACATGAAGTTTAGTGTAAGTACAGTGGCGGACTTCCGCGCTTAAGCAATTCAAAACGAGTTTCCTTTGACACGTAAACTGATTTACTATACTATTTTACTACGTTTTGCTACGAGTGCGCAAGTAATTTTGATCTTATGGGTGCTCCAGCACGCTTGTCCGCGATAGTACCTACTATGTGAGGTCGACAAACACAGTCATGTGCAAACTCACCATGATAGTTCGAATGCATGCTTGTGCCATACACTGAAATTCGATATCACTCAGTGACTAATCACAATAAAAAATAATATTTAAATAATAAAAAGAAAGAAAATTAAAAGTATTAAATTTTGAATCGAAGAATGTAGTTCTACGAAAGTCTTAGATGTGTCCTGCATTTTCCTATAAAGATGGTTACCCTAGGACATGCAAATGAAATTGTTCAAGAGGGCCTCTCAATTTAATAGGCAATTTATATGTTTGTAAATGAGAAAAAAGCCATACCAATTTAAAGAGTGCAAAAGTAGGTATAAAAAATTGAGTGTCCGTGAGTAAAGCAGTATAGATTCATAAATCGCTACGAGATTTGGTATTTTATAATGTTTTTCATACGTGTCCATCAGAAGAGTCCAGTCTGGAGCCGAGCCTAGAATAGAGTACTTATGTTTTATGATTGGATTTCGGTATTCAGCCTTCTTTGGTAAAGTTTACGAGGCTTTTGTTCGTTGTCAATTGTTTTGTTGCTCTCGCGATCGCAAGACCAGTTTCACGTATGACTATTAAGACTTTTGTGACGACGCGAATAATGACCCGCCTACAGGAGCACCCTGCATCCCACCAATATGTGCCTAGCTGTTCGGCGCTTCTCCGCGTGTGTAGCACATCTTTTCGGAAGCTTTCCCCCAACGCACTAAATTACCTGATCAGGAAGAGTCATCTGAAAGGCGACCAATCGTGTAGTAGATAGCGCCAATTTAAAGCCAGCGGAATACAGAATTCCTTTTTACAATATCCCTGTCTACCAATCTCTTTGTAAATCCTAACCCCGCCTATAAGAAGTCCTGGATCATATGACGTATATATTTGACGTTTCTTCTACGAAGACACAGACAATAACACTTGCTAGGTTTTGCCCTCACTCTGTTTGACCAGGTACAGAGTGATCAATGTCTTTTAGTGATTGACATTGTTTGGGATTAGAAAGAAAGAAAAACATTTATGGGCCTCGCCAGGACAACAAAAGAAAAATAAAATAGCAATTATATTTACTAAAATTATTGATTTGATTTCTTGTTATTATTGCCAGGTCGTCCAAGCAAAGGCAAAGGCCAAGATTGATTTTGTATATTTGTTGCTAATTTTAAACCTATCTGATTCAACTCTTTTCGATGTTAATAATTATGTTGAATGCTATGCATGCATTATTTACAACATGTGCGTAACAGAAATAACCCTGAGATTAGTTTGTTCGGAATCGGTTTCTTCTATAATGAAATATGGACAAAAAATTTACCCAAAAAGAATTAAAATATCCCTAAGTACCTTAAATTATTTGACAAATAAAATTAAGTTTTGTGTAATGACAGTAATAAAGTTTACGGTAAGATAATATAAACAAATCTACACGGACATCACAGAACGACCTATTTTAAAATAATTACCTAATTTAGTATTTACCTATTAACTTTTCGTTATTTCTGTTACACGTTGTAAGTATATGTTTACATCCTTAGACCTACTGAATGATCCATATCGATAATTTCTTCATGTTAATAACCGACTTCCAAAAAGGAGGAGGTTATTATGTTTCACTGAAGGTATTTTTGTATTATAGTCTCATTTCGTTAGCGTTGGTGTTCGTATGGTTGTCCAACGTAAGCGTTGACGTAGCGACAAGGTGACGTGCTCTGCGTAAATTTTGAACCGCAGACGTCGCGTGATTATGTAAGGGCCCCTGTACACTAGCGGCGTAGGCGATTACGATACTACAACAAAAAATGGCTTCAAAACGTTAGCGTTCAATGTAGCTCACTCGATGCGCACGGACACTAACGAACGGGGCTGCCGTCTGGCAAAATTATCGCGGTTTTGCGAGTTGCGTGCGAGTTGAGCCCTTTACATTGCGCGGTATAATTTGCAATTTTTTTTAACACCAAAAAATAAAAATCATTTCCCAATAGCAATAATTTTTTTGAAATATGTCTTATTTTGATGTATAGAATACATGATTTTCGTTTGACTGTTCATGTATTCTACACCCAGTATAGATAGATTGACAAGTGATGAGAAATACACAATTTAAATTCATATACTTTTATTTAAAATATGTCGTGCCAGTGTAAATAATTACTAAGGCACCCTAGTCACATGGGTTGAAAGTGAAATAAAAGTAGTTTATTTATTCAGCTTTATAAGATTGATTCATATTTACACAGGCTGCGAGTTTTCTACGAAACATTATGTTTATTTCAATACATGACATATTTTAAATTTATAATTAATTTCAACATGATAATGAATTCTCACGAGACAGTAAGGTGCTTTTAATGGATCTTATAGGGATTAGTGGATACTATTTGGCTTGGATTACTATTAACGAATGGAAATTTCAATGAAAATTAATAGGAAAACAATACTAATACTAAAACAATAAAAATTAATAGAACATTAAAATAGTTGGGCAATCCTATAAAAAACAAAATTAAATTAAAGTTTTCAAATATTGGAAGAAGTAAAGCACTATTACATTTTCTATATTACAGTCTTTATCTCTTGAAGCTAGTTCAAATATTTTCGAAATATTTAATAATTTGGTGTGGGCTTGAAAATATATTGAGGTTTTTGTTACATTATACGTTTAATCGACGCTTTTACGGTGAAGGATAACATCGTGAGATAACCTGCACACACCTATGAAGAAATTTTTAAGTTGTGTGTGAAGTCGACCAACCCCCACTTGGTCAGCGTGGTTGAATAAGGCCTAATCGCCCCTAATGTGGGGTAGGCTCGAGCGCCTCGGTATTATACGAGCTGTTGACGTGACGATACAAATCGAGCTCTTAACGCCACTACAATACTTACGCATTTAAAACGGAAAATACTCACACTACAGGTACTGACGCTCTCGTGTAACATGTACCTAATGGTAAAATCAGGGGCCTGTTTAATAAATGCGACAATGACAGGCGACAGGTGACAATTTGACAATTTGTTGTTTAATAAAGATTATTACTGACAAATTTGTCACGGTGGAAAATCTACAAATATGTCGACTTGTCGTGACATATTTGTCAATTTATGTTTAATAAACAATTTCTCTTGACAGGCAACAGGTGACAATTTGTCAGGAAAAACTTGTAAAATTTGTTTTATTAAACACTAAATTGTCATGACAGGCTGACATATTTGTCGAATTGTCAGAAATTTGCGACAGGCACCCATACCCAATGTCAAGACAATTCGATAGTGACCTAATAATTAGAAAACATGGTTTTAAGGTCATCGATGGATAGTAGTAGTAGTGATGATGAATATTTGGTGCAAATTGTACACATTAGCCAAGAATTAACTTTTCTTTCGGTGTAATTGATTGATATTTCTAGATCGCTTTCGAGTATCTAAAACTACCGTTGAATACTTAATAAACAAAGTTGGACAGCACACACTAAAATAAAATAGTTATATTTATAAAATTACCTTGTTATTCCTCATACGCATACTTCGAAATCGTCATATGACAAATTTGTCAAAAAAAGTGACAAAATTGTCAATTGCCGTGACAATTATGTCAGAGAATATGACATTTGTTCGTTTAATAAAACTGACAATTATGTCAAAATGCGACAGGTGAAATCTGACAATTGTCGCCTTTATTAAACAGGATTTTAGTCTTACAATTATGTAAACATTTTACCTGTCACATTTGGACATATTTGTCAGTTTTTATTAAACGACAATTGTCGCAGAATCCGACTTATTTGTCAAAAAGTGACAAAATTGTCGGATTGTCGCGTTTATTAAATAGGCCCCTGAGCGCGGCCACTCTATGCGAGCGTCCCGAACGTCCGTATGTCAGCTTCGCTTCAAAACCAGCTTTTATTTAAATATGCTGTAAAAACCATATAAAATAAACTTTAAATTTAAAAACTTATAAAAGCTTGTCGCGAGATTTACTTGTGTAGATAAACAGCGATAGAATTGGCGAAGCGATAGATAGTAAATAAACGATGATAGAAGTAAATTTATAACATTCTTCTTTAGTTTATTTTATTTTCTTAATTTTTTTTTGCTTTAGAGATTATTTAAATAAAAGCTTGTTTTTGTTTTTGTTAATGCTTAAACACAATTCGGGTTTTCCTTTTAATTGTGCTTTTGGCAAGAATCAATGTATAAGAAATTTCAGACTACAAGGGCTACAGGACGCGCAATCAAATAAAGTAGGGTGAGAAGATTCTGACCCCTGTCTTCCAATCTCTTCGTAGATACAAATAAATTGGAAGACAGGGATATTGTAAAATCATTTCTTTAACAAGACGCTAATTGATAAATTCATGGCGCATGCAATGAATTTTGAAATGCAAAATGACTGGCTGACTCTGGGATAATTCTATATTCCCTGAGGCAGGCAGAGTCCAAGAAGTGTCAATTTAAATATTTACATAGCAACTTGGTCTTTTCCACAACCTAATTTCTATTGATCTAAAAAAGATGCCCGATTGATGCGTCGGCTTTGCTTCATCGTGTTTTGTAAGGGTTCAAATTCGTAGCCGCCTAGGTAGCAGCAGACAACGAAAAGCCGTCGCGACACTACTGACTGGTTTCCTGAAATATGTTCCGCAACTAATCTTCTGTACGACACCGTTGTCTGCATATAGGTGCATTGGAACCCAGTGTGCGGTGACATGACACAACACCTGTCTCGCAGGATGTGCTGGGGGTGTGCGGAACCAACTGGATGGAAATAGTTAGGTATTTGTTCAACAAGTGAGCGGTTAGTTTTTTCTGCGAGTGCCGATATTAAATCACGAACCAGCGAAGTACCTAGTCTAGAATAAATAGACTACCTACTGAGCGCAGAAAGTGATTTAAAGGCACGAGACAAAAAAATTTGCTCTCGTGTAAAACACAACTTTTCATTTCACCAGCGAGAAAATTGTTATCGGTGAGAAAAACTAGGAAATATTTAAGTAAACAGTTTATTACGCAAAAATTGCGTAAAACGTTTTTGCCTTCGAGATTTTACGAAGCAAAAGAGGTCTTTTGGTGCTGGAGAGGTGAAAATTATCTTGTTTACCTTAGGAATTGGACTAGCTGAGCTAGATAAAGTGCCAAGCTCTTCAATTATAATTATATTATCATTTTTATCTCTATTACTTAACAATTAAGTTCAACTTCCATAACAACCACCATAAATCTTTCTAATGGATGGAATGGAAATGGTTCGTGATTGTTTAGACTTCCTTGACAAACTTAAAGCTGTTTTCTTTCAATAACTGTTATTGATAGCACGATTCTATTATTGACTTTCGTTAGTAAATGGAACTGTCATAAATAAGCTAATGGAATGAATTTAGCTCGTTTATTTACCTAAGAACAATATTTAAATGGGGAATCTTTGTTGAAGCGAATTAAACATTTAAGGAATATTTGAGAAAAGCCTTCTTTTGTTATTCATGTCGTAGCAGAATATCGAGAAAATCCTTTCTAATTATGAAAGTACTAGTTTTTGCTTTTTAAATCAACGTCTTTCAACAACGGTTAGCATCATGAATTATCATCAGTTTTGACTATTAAAATTGTTCATTGTCTCAGTCGGGATGTGATGAGCATATTTCATATTTGGGTATAACAATTAGAAAATTAAAACACAAAAACATATTAAAAAAAGTGTATTTGTACACAAATATTTACTGAGGAACATTTCAACTCATTATACAATTTGTAAATTTCATAAGTATAACAACTACCTATTTGACTAAAGCGTAATTATAATAATACTTACAGTAGATATTGTCAATTGTGAATATTTTTAAACGTGATTAATATAGGCATCAGATCTCTTAATAAAACTTTGAAGAACATATTTGTTTATTTTATAAACATAATTTGCAAAAATGTAGGTACCTATACAAAAATATTAAAATTATCCCTTGTCATAACAACAACAATTAATCTACACTATAAAATAAATGCGATTATAAAATTTGGCTTCACCAAATAGTTTCTTAGAAAAATATCACCACAAAATAGAATATTGACAAATATTATTTTGCTTTTGATTGAAACGAAGGAAAGGTTTAAAATAACAACAATATTATATTCTCAAAACAATACATAAAGTCAATATAAAATAACATCAATAAACGTATAGTCACTGAATTTTCTCGATAGTAATAACACGTCACAATGTCTTGGTAAAACAACCGACACAAGTACAGCTCAAAATGAAATAAAATAAAAAATCAAAATGATAAAAATAACAATAAAATTATATTTTTTTTTTCATTTCATTTTGAATTCCCATAAGGCTACAGAACGAAGGAAGATTTTTCACATTATTTTTTCATATTTCACATATTACCACACGTAATATAACACTATACTAGATATTACACATATTCGTTTCTACCCAGTTTATGTAGGGTACACACACAGGTTGTGAAATGACCTTTCTTTGTTTCTTTTGAATTCTACAACTCATGATCTACAAGGTCAGGGTAACTATTTACTATGGTTTTGAAGACCGCTAATTCGTAAATGCCTATGCATTCTTTGACTGTACAGCCTTCATATCTCATTTCTCTCTTACCAATTGCTGAAACGGAAAGTTTTGAAAGCTGAAAAGCAGTTCCAAATTGACTGTTGCATTTCGTCCAATATAAGACCAATTGACGGAGTTTTCTCCCGTGTTCTTGCTGTAAAAACACGTGTTGAGAGACTCCACTTTAAACCTCAATCTACCGTACAATTGTCTGCTACTTAAAAGCACATTTTCACTTGATATTGGCGAAATGCGTTACATATCGCGAACGCCATTTAATTAAAAAAGAAGAAGAAGAAGACCAATTGACGTGTAGAGTCCAAAATGTGACCACAATTACGATTGTATATTAAAGTGAGCTTAAAGAACTCTCACATAAATAAGACCGAAATTAGTCTAAAACGATACCCAATAGCGGCAACGTTGAGAATGACGATAATATAAATAAATACGTCTTTAAAAAACATTGTCTGATAAAAAATTTCAAAACATTGTCTTATAAAGAATTTCAAAGTAACAAATCAACGGGGTAGCAAAGTGTCAGTAACTATATACCTGTGTTTATACAGCTCATATAGTCAAAAGAGTCCTGGAATAAAGACAAGTTTTACCGATACCTATCGGTCTCACGAATATCCAAAGTCGACAAAACGTTTATACCATATGAATTTGCAATTAAGTCATATTTTAAGGTTAAGTCTAACTTTGGTAGAATCAACTCACAGCACAGCACGTACTGCTCATACAATTGAACCGGTATCTATAATTATCACAGTGAATTCAAGCCGCAGTCTGCAAAACGAAGTAGTACGGTTTTTGCAGTTTGTTGACTCCGGTCGTGACCATTTTTGTGGGTGGACCATGCCATTCTAGTCTGTACTCGTCCAGAACTCGTGTTGCGAGAGACGCTAGTATGCGGCTAACGACACCAGTTGCTGGACAAGATGTGCCAAACGGCATGGACGATAAAGGATGTGCCCTGGATGCTCTGAGAGGCTCCCAGCCTTCATCGCACCAACGGTCTGGGATGAACGCCTTAGATCTTCCCCACTGCTTGTCGGATTTGCTGGTAACTCCATGCGCTAGGATTATGTCCACCTTTGGATTAGGGAAGAAGATTAGACACAGTACAATTTTTGTTTGAGGAAAACGTATAAGCATCGATTTAATGTTTTGGTATTGGAAATGTTTAAACAACATGAATTCTTTGATGCGGATATTTTGTAAATACACTTTACGCTTTGAACATGTTGTTGTCATTGTCAGGGATGAGGAAACGTACTCAAGTCGAATTGGAGCCTTGATAAATTAAGTAGGTAATTTGATTCCTTTGCTATAATCCACTTTCACTTAATCAATCTTTTCATGCATTTCTATTGATTTTTATTAACTTAAGACTAACTACTGATGTTTATCATGAATAATTGTTTGGACAGTTACATTTTGTGCTATTCCTATAAATATGAATATCTGTTGTATTTTTCTCGCTTAAGAAATCAACTATTTAATATTCTTACCCCAACAGGAATTTCGTATCCTCCAATTTCCATTTCCTCTTTATTCCTCCTGACAACTCCGCCGGTCACTGGATGTACCCTCAAAGCCTCTTTAGTGACGGCTGTAATGTATTGCAGTTCAGGTGGAGCAAGCCCTGCCTGCTTAGACTCAGCAGCCCAGAGAACTTCGTCATGGGCCCGCTGTTGCTGGGCAGGATTTAGAGAAAGATGGTAGAACATGCTCAGAGCAGTGTGAGCTAACTGGAAAAGAAAAGCTTATTAGTACACGCGAAACTTATTTTAAGGATTATGAAAATCTATGGATTTCAAGAATTTGGAGGTTTTTGAATAGAATAGAACCTTTGCTGGTGGGGAAGTTTTCTAAGGCCTCGTCTGTAAATACATACAGGTTAAGATAAGAATGCAGTGAAGATTTGTTCTTGTAAGTACATGAAGAAGAACAAATATAGTAGAAATTATAAAAAAATAAGTATTACTATTATAGTCCCATCGAGATAGTAAGAAAATGTAATGCTAAAATGTATATAACTTGTTGGTTCTACGTATTGTTTAATACGTCAACGAGTTCCCTCATTTATCGTTCCATGATTTCTGGCCACACAAAGGTCACGCAAAGATATAGCGATAATATCTCCATTTTCTGGTTTTTTATAGCTGATTCTAGATATTTACAATAAAGATTGTTGTATTTATCTACTTCAAACAGGAGAAATCTTTAAATAAATGTCCCAATTTGCTTGAAATTTTGTAACTTACTGGTTCCACTCCAGCCAGCAGCACGTCTGAAGCCAACGGCAGTATCCTATTATCCAGCGGTCGAAGTTTGTTAATCAGAATTTGTTCAGGCCTTGGCTCCCCAGATTTCAAGGCTGACAGTGCTTGTTCTAAGAAGTGTTCTGTTAAGCTGCGGACAATTTAAAAAAATATATTTTTGATTCAAAGAATTAGGTCGGTACTTTGGGAATGTTTCAGGTGTTTTTTTTATTTTTATATGTTTTTCCATCCTGCTTGTCTTAAGGTTACCTGGATGAGAGCTTTTAGCAATAAGGTAGATTTTTGTACAGACTACAGCAGATCAAGTCACCCAAAACTGTCAATAGGTACATTTTCATTCCACAATCATAGCGATCGTATATGTAAAATTGATCAACAAAGTTGTATTCTATTCCATAATACAGATTGAAAGGATTACAATTTTTGGCGGTACAATGTGTACAAAATACGGAAGAGCCTCGGAAGTGCATTTCATTGATGCTCGAAGGCCATCAGGCGATTCAATGTTTATAGCTTTAAATAAAAAGGATTGCTTGTAAGACATACAATAAGAATCATGCTGTTTTGACTTGATTAAAGTGAAGAAACTCCTAGTAACGGACTGAATATGGTATGATATGGTAATGGTATGAATGACTTAAAATTCGAATTCTTTAATTTTGAAAAACTAGACAATTGTCGATTTCTTATTGCAATAACTGCTACTGAACAATATTATTACAACCTTACGTTACGTCAACATTCCATGAGCATGCATAGTTGGTGGATACCTCTCCACTCCAGTTATGACGACATATGGTCACTTTCAAAATTCTCTTACTCGCTTGATACCCGTGAGAGCTACAAGAGATTAAAAGAGAAATAAATAAGTTGTCAAATAGGATGAAACATTTATCTAATTACCTAAACTGTTCATCCAATGCCTTCAGCGCGTTGTTAAACACTTGGGAATCGGATCTTAGAGTTTTCTCGCTCCGCACCAAGTAGTTGCTGCCAGCTATTTCTAAAGAACATCTGACTAGTTTTTCTGCTGGTGTTAGTTCTTCCAGCGGTTTCTTTAATAGAGAACAGAGTACTGGCGCATCTTCGTCTTCTAAGGATGTCTTCTCTGGAGTCCTGTAAAATTTTAATATGTATCAGAATAATTTCGATATTATGAAAAAAAGTTATTCAACAGAGGAGATAAAAGATTATGAGAGTCGGCAGTAAGTGGAAAGCCGTGGTGAATTGGTGTCTGTCGTTCAAATAAAAAAAACATCTTGAAAACTAAAAGCGGAGAAATAAAAATTTTGTTTAAAAAATGTAAATGTTTTTTTGAGGTCGGTCCAAAATACAAGTGACAACGTTTATTCCAAATATTGAGGTTGGCACCGATTACAAAAAAAAATAATTAGATTTTTCAACCAAATTTTTTTTTTTAACAGTTTTTAGTTCTGAATACTGTTTTTTTTTGTTTTATAGTGTTTGAAGTATAGAAATTTTCCGGAAACTATCTCGAGATCTTCTAGGCCAACAACTAATAAGACTACGAAATCATTGATGTCAATTAAATTTCAATGGGACCACATGACAAGCACCAGCTTCCAAACGTTAAAAGAATCTTCAAAATCGGTACACCCAGTAAAGAGTTATGAGGTAACACACATAAAAAAACAGTCGAATTGAGAACCTCCTCCTTTTTTGAAGTCGGTAAAAACATTTCAAAGAAGGGCCATTAAAGCGCCGATAATGTATGCCATGAGAAATGTAAGGAGAGAAGTAAAAGAAATATGTAAGGATCGCAGCAAGACCGTAGAAAAAACAAGTGATACTTTCCCTAACCCTAAAGGGAAAGTCGGGATTTGTGGACATTGATGTGTAATTATTAGTGTAATTCGATATTTTAATGGTCTGCATTTACTGTACCAAAATTAAGTATTCCTTTTTGTACGAAGAAATGATTAAATTGAATCTAGCATAACGATTACTTTTAAAGTAAAAAGTACTCTCGATTCATGAAAAATATGTAGGATTTAATCAAAGGTTAAATAAACGAGTGCGAATGAAGCACAACTTACTTATTCACTATGCAAATTAATTCTGAAATTTCAACGAACTGTACGTAGAAAGGATTAAAATTCTGCAAAGAGTAAAAAGGTTTTCGTTCCAGTAGTTCGTATTATTTTAGACTTTTTGTTTCACTTAATAATTCTTTACATCGGGTGTTTAGTAGGTACATGGCAGGCACAGAGTAATAAATAACCCTATACAGAGCGAAAGCTGGTATATAATTATGACATGCGAGAACCTAGTTAGCCATGTGATGCCGGCAGAGTAGAATACATAGATTGTAGAATAGCATCATAACATATCCTCCAATGGGTGTCGTAGAAGGTGACTAATAGATCAGCGTATAATTCGTCTACCAATCTGCATTGCGTGGTGGTAGCCTAAACCACGGTAATATTATTTACCGTGCCTAAACCTCCTTCGATGACAAGGAGAGGCCTTGTCTCTCAGCAGTGGTTCGTATTATAAAGGCTGTTATGATGATAATGATGACCAGGTTAACAATAGTCACATTATAATACTCTTACATTAAAAAAAATAACATAATTACATTTTGTTTTAAATTCTGACCGAACTATTTTTAGGGAGCAATATTTTTTTACAATTTTGAACTTTTGATAACGTCATAGTATTTATACAAATAGGTATGTGAGACGAAAGTTCTTCTATACTGAACTTTCTGTACTATTTTTCAATCGTCATCATCATCATCATTTCAGCCGAGAGCGGAGAACGCGATCGAGACCATTTATTTGGCGTCGATGCAGTAAGGCCGTGTCCCTGACCTTGGTGTCAGGGACACGGCCTTACTGCACCCTTTCTCGGGAGCGTCTGCTTGACCTTCTGAAGCACGCAGGAAATCGAGCTGAAAATTTTTCGGTCACCCATCCGAGTTCCAACCGGCACTTAGTAGCTTAGCTTCCGTGATCGTAACGAAGAACGCACGGTCGTGCTTTCTTCGTTACGATTACGGAAGCTAGCGTACAGATTATTATATTCTTACTTGTTCTCAGGAGTTGTTATGTTCACAGCTCCATCTAGACAGCCGAGCCTGATGCCGAACATCATGGCTCCGATAGTCTCCAACGACCACCTGTACACTTCTGTCTCCAAGTCCTCGTTCAGAGCGTTACTAGCATGACGGAGCTCATTTAGCCTGCAATAGAAACGCGAGTGTAAGTATCATATTACTGGTAAGTAGATAGGTACCCTATCACAGATTTAATAATGTAAGGTACCTATATCACGCCGCGAGCACATCTTCTTCGCGAACCAGAGCAGTACCCTTAGTGTAAGTTTTTTAGTATACAAAACGCACCGATTCTAGTTGCGTTAAGAGCTCAATTTGTATGGGAAACATGATTTGCGCTTCTCTCCGCTAGGGTTCGCGTTTCCTATACAAATTGAGCTCTTAACGCAACTAAAGTAGTTGTGTTTTTTATACTAAAAAACTTACACTACGTGTACAGTATGATATCAGTTTTGCCATGACTTGTAAGACAAGCGAAACTGCCCATTCTAACGCATACATTTGACTATTATTTTATCTCTTTCTCTTGTGATTTCGCCGATCCTACTCGAACGCCAACTATCTCCGCGTTCATTCGGCCATTTTTTAGCGGTATCAAAAGTGTTTCGCAGTGTATAGGGGACGTGCAAACGAAGGTGTTGCCAACTGGTGGCGGTGGTGCAGAGATCTTAACCAAACTCTTGTCAATAGCGGTTACACAGCTATGATTCCGCGGCGGAGTGTGCTATTGGTGTCATAGTATTACTCTTTCTCGATTTGAAGTTTCATCATCTGGTTTTACCACAATTCACGACAGAGGTGCCGTTGATCTGCTCTCAATTCAAAATGTTTTTGTTTACCATGTGGGTAATCCAGATGATGTACCTATTTGCTAAATATTTTATGTCTTCCAAACACTAATCTGCAAAAATCATTACATTGATAACTATAAACCGATGTTTCTTACATCGTAGTTTTATTTGTTGAATATTGTTTTTCCGCTTGTATGCATACCCCATAATTTTATACTGACTGATGCAATATTTCTACGAAATATGGATTTAATTATGGCGTTAAACATGATTAAAATTAAAATTATGACGTTAAATATGATTTATTCTTCTTCTTCGCGGAAAATTGTTTATATGAGAAAATATTTTCGAAGTAACGTTACATCGGAAAAAGAAATGTCATTTAAACAACGTTTCCAGTAATAAAGTCGTTGATAATTAGTAGTAGCGAACAAAAGTACGTCACAAAAACATAAAGTCTCGCACTACAAGTCGTTATAGTTATCGCAGTAATGATTTTCTCAGATTAGCGTTTCGAAGAAACGTTGGGATGCAAATAAATACTTTATCTCTGACCTATTGTGTAATGTAATTGATTATTGAGAGTTTATGTAATTTAATTTAATAATACAAAATTTTTGTAGCGCTCTAACAGGGCTTATGTCGAGGTATGATGTCCTACCACAGAAATAATTTTATTATTATTTCTGTGTGTCCTACCCACAGATATATCAATCTAAGGAGATCGGTCGAATCGCCGAGTTCATAGGAAGACCGAGTGTCGCGATCAGCGGCCGTACTTCATAACATGGTTCTAGTTCAGCATGCCGTAATATACACTAAGGACTGCGAAGCGATGAAAGTTAAGCACAGGCGCAAAGGAGATCGGTCGAATTGCTGAGTTACGTATTCACTTGACTTTATCGGAAGGCGAAGTGGCGGAAATGTATGCCCACAGGGCATACACTTGTCGCAAGTTAAACGCCGCCTTGGCCTATCTCCTTGTATTATTAAATCTGTGGTTCTACCCTTTGTTAAATCTTTAAGCACAATTTGTAATGTGGCGTGAAACAACGAACTTAATTAACAAATAAAAGATCTTCTTTCTTACCTCCTAGTGAATTCTGCAGAGATATCGTTGAAAATTTTGTCGTATTGTTTGAGTAGCGACCCGTCTTGCAGCAGAACTTGAATAGCCGACCAAATTGCTTTGCTCTCCTCTCTGTTAATTACGAATCTTAATTAATATAATCTCTTTACAAAATTAGGCAACAAAAAAGGAACAAAATTAAGTTTTGTAATTGTTTTTTAATTCGCTCAGAATTTATGTTCCTTGCTTAGAAATGGAAAAGAGATCTTATTAAACAGCCTTGTGTGTGTGTGTGCGCGCGTGTGCGTGCGAAGATATTACTATTATCTTTGTGTTAGTGTGACATTTCAGTCGATGCAATGACTTTTAAAACTCGTTTTATTCATATTAAAATTAATTTTAAAACTTCGCATCAGGAAAATTGCCAAATAAAAATTGCATCATGAAGATCTTGACTTTAATTGATTCCACAAGGATTAAGACTTCTCACTAATATTTTACATAACTTGCAGTATACCCGAGTGGCTTGAGGTTACGACTGTCGAAGAAACAAAAAATTTAACATCACAATATTATATCTACCACTTTGTTTAGTAATCACTACGCTATTTCGAGGAGTATTTTGTTTTTGTCACACTCACTGTGTCACACACATTGATTTACTGCTAATAATTTACGATTTGCATTTCATATTTGGCTTCTTTTTAAGTAAGTTTTTAAATAAACTCCTTGTTTAAGTAAACATAATTACGTTAAGTTCAAATAATACGAAAAGTAACACAATATATTACAGGCGGATCGTATAACATGCCCTATTACAAAACGGCGCGGCGGATTGTCTGTGAGAGTGATGAGTGACAAGGATTCCACTCTTGGTCATAAAAAAAACATGAACCTACCAATAATAAGCGATCTCCATTCTAATATACAGACTAATATTCATAGAATCTACTACGGATTGTTCAACAAACGCAAGGGCGGATCCAGCTTTGGCGCCAGGGGGGGGTCACGTCGTGGTCAAGTCACAAGAAGTTATAATTTAATTTTTAACCGACTTCAAACAAAAAAAGGAGGAGGTTCTCTATTCGACTGTATGTTTTTTTTTTTTTAGTATGTATGTTCCGCGATGACTCCGTCAATAATGAATCGATTTTGATGATTCTTTTTTCGTTAGGAAGGTCATACTTCAAAGGTGGTCCCGTATAAATTATACCGAAATTGGTTCAGTACTTTTTTGTTGAAATGAAAATTTCATTGGGGATGAAACAATGATATCGTCCACGAACACAAAAATAATGACAATTGTTTTTTTGAACTTGCTAAAACCTAATATGCGATATTGAAATTTTGGTTAGTAGGTCCAATAGTCAACACATAAACTATGACAAATTATTTTATATGAACTTCAGTTAAATAACTAGTTTCTCTTCAAGTTTCAAACTATACCATGCATTCTGAATGAATGGTAGGCATTTGTAATGAGCTATAGGTCTGAGACGTGATATAATTTGTTAACCGACTTAAAAAAAAGAGGAAGTTCTCTATCCGACTCTTTTTTGTGTTTGTTACCTGATACTCCGTCAATTATGAGTATTACTACTCGATTTTAGTGATTCTTTTTTTAGGTACGTCAAGATCAGAGATGGCCCGTATAAATTGTATCGATATAAATTCGACCCTTTATGAACAAATCATTAATAACAAAAAAAAATTTGTTTACGTTTCCGTTAAGTTTTAATGAGCGCCTATCCATTTATCCAGTAGGCCTATCCATTTTCAATAAAATATACTTGACTAGCGACCTGCCCCGGCTTCGCACGGGTGCAATGCTTATGTGAATATGCATGTATTATACATATAAACCTTCCTTAAGAATCACTCTATCTATAAAAAAAAACCGCATCAAAATCCGTTGCGAAGTTTTAAAGATCTAAGCATACATAGGGACAGACAGACGGCGGATACTGACTTTGTTTTATACAACGTAGTGATTTCCACTAAAAATAATAAAATAAAATATTTTTAGCAATAAAATAGGAAAACCGACTTCAATGCGTACAAATTTAAACTAAAAAGTAAGAAATAAATAATATTTTTATGAAGTAGTTGAAAAGAGCGTCATAGAAAACCAAGGAAAGTATTGATACACATTTATAATTCTTTATTTATAATTCATACTCCGATATATTTGGAGTCGGTGCCAGCCTAAGCAAAATAAACTTACCTAATAGATTCGAACTTGATTAATCCATTAACTATACATAATAATGAGTGCATAATAAAGATGAGAAATAATCCGCCGCTCCGTGAAGTTCGAAAATTGCAAACACTATCGTCATTGGCTAGCTGGCACCGGCTCCAAATATATCGGAGTATCTATACTAATAATAAAGCTGAAGAGTTTGTTTGTTTGTTTGTTTGTTTGTTTGTTTGTTTGTTTGGTTGAACCCTAAGATCTCAGCAACTACTGGCTCAAATTGAAAAATTCTTTTTTCGTTGGTTATTCCATTTATTTAGGAAGGCTATAGGCTATATAACATCACGATACGTTCAATGGGAGCTGAGCATCAATGAAGAATGTTGCAAAAACTGGAGAAAAATATTTCTTTTCAAAGCTTTCACTACGTGCGCTGCGTAAACGGTTAAAGTTACGTAAAAATCATGTATGACGGAATTGTTCTCCATTAAATTTTCTAAAAAAAGTCCGCGACAGCATATGTCTATCTTTTATGGTTGGCTCCACTATAACCTTTCTTTTTGGTAATCAAATTTGTTTTAAAATAATGCGTTATCTGCGATGGTGTTTTTGTATACATGATATTATTCCTTATCAAAATAAATACATTATTTATGACAAGTATTTAATTTTGCACAGAATAGTTCAAGACTTCATTTGATTTCAATGAATATCTTAAGAAATATCATAGTTTGAAATAAACGGAAAATAATAAATTTTGATTTTCAGAGATTTCTTTGCGTGCGCTGCGTAAACGGTTAAAGTTACACAAAAATTATGTATGACGGAATTATTCTCCTTTAAAAGTTCTAAAAACAAGTTTCAGACAGCATTTATCTATCTTTTAAGGATGACTCGCTATAACCTATTTTTGTTAATAAATTTTGTTCTAAAATAATGCTTAAGATGCGAAGGTATTTTTGTAAACATGATATTATTCCTTATCAAAATGAATACATTATTCATCACAAGTATTTAATTTTGTACAAAATTGTTCTTTACATCATTAGATTTCAATGAATATCTTCAGAGATATCATAGTTTTAACATAACTCCGCAGGTAAATAATGATCAAGTACTACGCACGCATCCCGTCAGATTCAGACGCCTTAGAGACTCTAATAGGTTCAGAGACTCCTCCGAGGGAGATGCTCACCGGTCAGGAATTCTCTCTGGAGTGATTCGACCTTAAAGCTTGAGGACCCACCGAGGTCCTCTCCTTTACTAAAAGCCCTGGTGACTCAAAGAAGGTCATCAGAGACATCCTGTAAAAATAGTCAAAAAAAAACTGCCTAGAAGGAGTCGGACGCGTGAACGAAGGGTTCCGTGCCATAGATTTTATCAAAAATGTCCGAAAATTATTTTAATTTTAAATTAAATATTTCGTTAACGTTTCAAGTTTCTACCTGTTATCGTTATTGAAACCGAGAAATAAATCACGTTTGTTGTTGAGCCCCCTTAAATATTAATTTAATTTAATTATTTATTTTTAAAGTGAATAATATAACTAAATATTCTGTGAATATTTCAAGCGTCTATCTGTTGCCGTTATCAAAATCGACCAAAAAAAGTCACGTTTATTTTATGGGAACAGCTTCAATATTTATTTTATTCTATTTATTAGCATTTGTTGTTAAAGCGGCACCAGAACTACGTCATCTGAGAAAATTTCAACTGTCTAACTATAATGGTTAATGATATACAGCCTGGTGACAGATGGACAGACGGACGGCGGAGTCTTAGTAATAGGATCCCGTTTTACCCTTTGGGTACAGAACCCTAAAAAGGGGAACTACTGATTCAAATTGAAAAATTCTTTAATTGTCTATTTATCGAGGAAGACTATAGGCCTGGACTTCCCAAACTTATTTTCGTAGTGACGCCCTTAGGATTTTTCCAATTTTAACGAGCCCTCCCCCCGTTATAGTAACAACAAAGTTAAGTACATACCTACAAAAACAAAAAAAAAACGGACGCAGCCGCCCGGATTGCGAAAGATGTTGTGTTCGATTTTTTCGCTCGCCCTAGACAGTCGATCCGGGCTCAAGTTTTGAAATCGCGACTTTCATTTCTTTCTCTACATTTATTTTCGTTCTACTAGCTCGCATAGCAGCTAGACAGCCATTCTATATGGATCGTCTCACTACGCCCGCCCCCGAGATGGAACCGCGAACCCTGGGATGCCAGGGCATCGCGACGCGCAGTATGGGAAACCCTGATATAGGCCTATATAGCTCCATAGCATCACTCTACGACTAATAGGAATTGAGCATCAATGAAAAATGTTGCAAAAATGGGAAATCCACGCGGACGAAGTCGCGGGCACAGCTAGTGAATTATAAATAAAGAATTATAAATGTGTATCAATACTTTCCTTGGTTTTCTATGACGCTCTTGCTAAAAATATTTTATAGTATAAATAGATACAGGTAATAAAATATTTTTAGCAAAAAAATAAGACAACCGACTTCAATGCGTACAAATTTAAACTAAAAAGTAAGAAATAAATAATATTTTTATGAATTAGTTGAAAGGAGCGTCATAGAAAACCAAGGAAAGTATTGATACACATTTATAATTCTTTATTTATAATTCATACTCCGATATATTTGGAGCCGGTGCCAGCTAGCCAAGGAGGATAGTGTTTCCAATTTTCGAACTTCACGGAGCGGCGGATTATTTCTTATCTTCATCATTCATTATTATGTATAGTTAATGGATTAATTAAGTTCGTGTCTATTAGGTAAGTTTATTTTGCTTAGGCTGGCACCGACTCCAAATATATCGGAGTATGAATTATAAATAAAGCAATTATAAATGTGTATCAATACTTTCCTTGGTTTTCTATGACGCTCTTTTCAACTAATTCATAAAAATATTATTTATTTCTTACTTTTTAGTTTAAATTTGTACGGATTGAAGTCGGTTGTCCTATTTTTTTGCTAAAAATATTCATTTTATTATTTTTAGTGGAAATAAAGTATATTTTATTGAAAACGGATAGGCCTACTAGGCGCTCATTAAGACTTAATGGAAACTTTAACTAAAACGTTTTTTTTGCTATTACTGATTTGTTCAAAAAGGGTCGAATTTATATAGATAAAATTTATATGGGCCATCTCTGATCTTGACGTACCTAAAAAAGAATCATTAAAATCGAGTCGTAATACTCATAATAATTGACGAAGTAATCAGGTAACTAACACAAAAAAACAGTCGGAGAGAGAACTTCCTCTTTTTTTAAGTCGGTTAACAAATAATATCACGTCTCAGACCTATATCTCATTACAAATGCCTGCCATTCATTCAAAATGAATGGTAAGTTAATGAACTATGAACCTAGTTATTTAACTTAAGTTCATAAAATAATTTGTCATAGTTTATGTGTTGACTATTGGACCTACTAACCAAAATTTCACTATTGCATATAAAGTAATGGCAAGTTAAAAAAAAAAATGTACATTATTTTTGTGTTCGTGGACGATATTATTATTTCATCCCCAATGAAATTATCATTTTAACAAAAAAGTACTGAACCAATTTCGGTATAATTTATACGGGACCACCTTTGGAGTATGTCCTTCATAACGAAAAAAGAATCTTCAAAATCGATTCATAATTGACGGAGTAATCGCGGAACATACATACAAAAAAAAAAAAAAAAACATACAGTCGAATAGAGAACCTCCTCCTTTTTTGAAGTCGGTTGAAAAGTAGGATTTAAAAATCGGATAATTTTGGAAAAACGGTTTTTCCGATTATCATTTTAAAAAACCGGCTAAATCGTTTTTTCGGGTTTGAGTTAAAAGTCAATAAAAATTGTAAAAAATATTTTTTTTTTTCTTTTCTATTAAATTCTAGATTTGCACGATAAACACTTTTTCAAAAGTGTTCGCAATGACATCAGATGTCTTGCTTCCAGAGTTTAACTTCCACAAGAAGTACCGTGGAACTGATTAAAAGGGTGGACTGGGCACAACACCGTTTCGGTAATCCGGTTACCATAAGACTCAGACTAATAAAAAAAATATTGGTATGAGCCGTAAGAGTGGGTCATCGGTATCGAAAAGGTCACTAAGCCAGCAAGGGCTGGGACTCGAGGACTAAAATTTAGCCCAGAGCTTTTCTGTCGTATCTATGGCTATGCTTGGAGTTTCTCTGCGTGATCATATCAGAAATGAAGAGGTCCGTAGGAGAATCAAGGTCACCGACATAGCCCAAAGGAAGGCACATTGCGAGGAGGACTGACGGCCGTTGGGGTGGAAATGTCCTCGAGTGGCGAGTACGTACTGGAAAACGCAGCGTTAGTAGGCCCCCCATAAGGTTCCACGTCCGGAAGCCTCCGCTTGGCGGACCCTGGTAACGTGGTGGGGAAACTTTCTCGGCGGGTGTGTGGCTTTTGATGTCAAGTGTCCATTGGCATTCGAAGTCACATGCCATCGTCGAGTTGTTTTTGTTTTCCCACCACGGCTAGTTCCGGAGAGCCCTTTTCAGGGCCACGACCGCGCCCGAAGTCCCCGTAGTCTCCCGGTGTCCTCGTCAGGAGGACGCGCCAGGTCGAACAGCCGTTGGTGAGGAGGCGGCCTATAAGCCCGACGTTGGCCAGCGGCCCACAGGGGTGGCTTTAGTCGGTAGCCCCTGTGAGCTGCTGCTTGGTGCACAAGGAGTGCCTAGACGGGCAGCGTTGGGACGGTCTCGGTGTAGTTGCGCTCACAGCAGCAGTTGCAGTTGCGCAGATCCCGAGCCGTCCCGCAATAGCGCACTGGAGGTCAGGATGGGGAGGATGTTTAGTGGGTATGGAGGGAACGCCTTTACCTCGAGTGTCACATATCCCCTGCGGTTGGCACCACCCCACAGGCACGATGCGTAAATGCATTTGACCTCCCTGACAGCAAAAAAAAAGCCAAACAAGGTGGACCGACGATCTGGTAAAGGTCGCGGGAAGCCGCTGGATACAAGCAGCGCAGGACCAACCGCTTTCGAGATCCTTGGGGGACGTCTATGTCCAATTGTCCAACAGTAGGCGTCTCTGGGCTGAAATGATGATGTCACTCCCCTTGATTTAAAGGGCAAAATCTATAATAAAAGCATCTTGAGATCTGTCGTCCTGCATGGATGCATCAGAAAGTTTGACATTAAAGCGAATGGATGAAAATCGATAACACGTGTATTTGCGGCAACAATTTTTAAGAACACTATTACGTATTGGAATTTTAAAGTATTTTAACTTAGTGCTTTATTACTAAAGTTTAGTCGTACCGGTTGTGGTTAGGTCTAGCTAGACGTTAGTAGAAACCACGTCTCGAAACCTAATATGGCGAAAAACCTCAGATCAAGAAAAACACGAAGATGGCGACCATGGCGGGTGGCGCGGTAAATTAAAATTTTCCCGAATAATGCGTTTGCCGTCAAAATATTATATTAAATTAATTAAATATTGAAAGTACTTTATTAATAAAAAAAATATATATATATAAATACATTATTTTAATTAGTGGTCCACCTAGGTCCTGGACCGAGCCCAGGGGGGGGTCATGACCCCCATGACCCCCCCCCTGGATCCGCCCTTGAACAAACGGTTTGGTTTGGTTAACAATTCTCACGCACTTCAATCCGCGGCGCCGTTTTGTAATACTACTATGTTATACGATCGGCCTGCTACATGAATATGTCACAGCCATGTCGTATAACACGCCGTATTACAAAATGGCGAGGCGGATTGTACTTAGTGTGTGAGAGTGATGAGTGACAACAATGCCACTCCGCTTCGTCATAAAAAAATAACCTGAACCTACCAATAATAAGCGATCTCCACTCAATTATACAGACTAATATTGATAGAATCTACTACGGATTGTTCAACAAACGGCTTTATTTGGCTAACAATTCTCACACACCACAATCCGTCGCGCTGTTTTGCAATACGGCGTGTTATACGAATCGGGTGTGACATATACAACATGTAATTTAAATAACCAACACCCTGAATACAGGTGGTTTGGGATCGGCTTCAGAGTTGATTTAAAAAATAAAAAAAAACAAAAAGTACCCAGAAAATATTGTACAACATTTTCTGGGTGCTTTTGTTTTTTGTTTCAAAATAAAATATTAAAAAAAAAAAAATTCAAAAAAAAAATATTGAAATCAACTCAGAAGCCGATCCCAAACCACCTGTATTCAGGGTATTGGTTATTTAATTTACATGTTGTATACATAAACGTCCTTATTGCGTTCATTAATCATGGTGTGGTATATTGTTCGCAGTTTTTTTGCTCCGGTTTTTTTTATATCTCTGAGCTTTAGAAACGTGAGTCTCTTACCCTTGAAAAGGACATTGCTTCACAGCCATTTTTCTGTGGAAGTTGAAGGGGGAGCGATTCCATTTTGGTGGTTCAGTCACCCCACTCTCGTACACCTGTTGAATTAAGGTTTACCATAAGTACACTGCGCCACAAAGAATACAAAAACCTTACTGATGAAATAAATACTTAAATACACACAATGTTTTAGTCCTTTACTTCTTCTTATATTTATAATGAACTTTTAATTTATAATGAAATGAACTGTAATTAAGTTTTATTTTTTTAAGACATTGATATTAAATACAACGATGTGTTATAATGTGCTACGACCTTTGAGATGTAGATTGACAATAAAAAAAATGAAAACCCAAATTCACGCAACTTGGATCCGTAATAGTACATTTATTAACTAGGGCGGTAAAACAAAGAATGTCTCACATTGACGATCTGAGGCTTTCTTTTTTACCGTCCAAGGTAAGTACAAAATGTTATGTCACCCCCTGACCAGGTAATGAAATGGTTATGCGGAAAATGCCACTTTCTGTTCAGGTTATTTTTTGCTGCGAGTGCCGATATTAAACCAGCGAAGTAGTCTAGACTACTGAGTCCGAGTAATTTAGAGGCACGAGACAAAAAAAATTGGTCTCTTGTGAAATATAAAACTTTTCATCTCTCTAGCGAGAAAATTGTTATAGGTTAGGAAAACTATTTTTTTAATACATGTTTATTACGCTAAAATTTTGTGTTAAAAAATAATGTAAAATTACTACCATTGTGTAAGTTGAACTTTAGATTCTTGTTCGGAGCTCGCAGCAAAAACAGTTTTTGCTTCGAGATTTTACAAAGCAAATAAGCTCTTTTGGTGCTGGAGAGGTGAAATAGTTCACCGGTGGACGAAAGTGACAGCCTAGAGCAACAATACTCCCGAGTTGGGAATCGAACTTTCTCCCAAGAGTTACATAGTGCTTTATACTACACCTGTAAGGAATATTCAAAGACTTGTTAATTTGAAATAAGCAGTACCTATATAAAATTATAAAGATATTATGATTATGCAACACTAGTTGCAGATGTTCTGCGAAACACCGGCCAACCAGTGGCCGGTAGTTGTCGCAGCGGGCGTCCCTGCCACGCACCGCCGCGACGCGCGCTGCGGCGGACGCCGCGTTAGAAATAAATTTTCATACAACTTTTCCTCCCGCTAAACACGTTAGAAATAGAATTTCATACAACTTTTCCTCCCGCATATTTAGGCCGAAGAAAAGATCAACTTTCTCTTTTCAATTTGATAATAGCTACTGTTCCGATCAGGTGTAGTATAATAGTTATTTATTATACAAGAGTGGAAAGTTCCTTTTTAACCGCGTGCTCGATTTGGATGACCGAGCAAGCGAAGGATTCTAAAGTTGAATCACGAGCGCAGCGAGTGATTCTAAATTAGAATCCTGAGCGTCAGCGAGGGAAACAAACGAGCACAAGGTGAAAAATCTTTCCACTCGAGTGCAATACGTAACTTTTCATCCCACCTCAGCGAGGAAATGACAAAATAATCTTCATTCTAATCATAAATTTGGCACCATAGAGGTTACATTAAATAGGTTTAATGACGTTTTGAATTTACAATTATATTGAGTACTCATTATATGTGATGTTCTAAATTCAAATCTACTTTGCCGCTCAAGCGAATAAAATAGAATTTTCCAGCCAGATTTCGAAGCGCAAAATTACACTTTCCGAGGTGGTGGGATGAAAAAGTAATTTTATTTAATGTGTATTGCTCAAAGGAGTGTTCAAATATCTTTAATGCTATTGTAATTTTATAACCGTTACACTTTCTTTGCTTTTAATTATACGTATTTTAATTATTAATTAATAGCATGTAGCGTGAAATGTAGCTATCGTAACTCAGCCGACGGACCGTGACGCTACGCTTTTTAAAGGTGGCTATAAATTATTGCTTACAATGGAATCTCTTTTTATGTTATTAATATTATTTTGTTAACCTTATATATAAAATTCTCGTTTCACAATGTTCGTTCCCGTACTCCTCCGAAACGGCTTGACCGATTCTCATGAAATTTTGTGAGCATATTGAGTAGGTCTGAGAATCGGCTAACATCTATTTTTCATACCCCTTAGTGATAAGGGTTGTCCACCCTTAATTTTTTTTTAATTTATAAGGCAAAACAACGTTTGCGGGGTCAGCTAGTATCTTACTAAAAGTCTCTCACCATAATGTGATATTAACAACATTCCGGATGAACTTTGCTTCCGCTTTTGGCCTTATCATCACAATATCGGTGAGAAACGCTAGAACAGACTATTCATTTACTTCTTATCAAGTGCCTATATACAAAGTACAAAAACATGGTACAAAAATAGACTATCCTTTGAGATAAGACATAAGCTATATATTTTTTTGTAACAAGGGCATGAAGGGGTTGATCTAAGGGATGAAAGTTGGTACGGGATTCCTCATTATCGACGATAAATCCACGAAACTTTGTATTTAGGCACTTGATAAGGAGTAAATAAATATACGTTCTAGCGTTTTTGAAATTTTGTCCCGTGTGGGGATGGAATAGGGGATGGCAGGGCGTAAAGAAGTCCAAACAAAGTCGTGGTGTCACGCCTCACACCGGAGCCGATTATGGTGAAATTCGGTAACCAAGAGCTGCAGCTCCGGTCAAGTTCAATAATAAAGTAAATCATAATCATAATAGTTTATTGTTTCCATAGTTTACAAGGTGTCACAACATAAGAATGTACAATTATGGAATCCCGTTAGGGCACTATAATTTTGGGACGTTTGATACAAACACAATATTAGGTACTTAGTATTTCAAAGTAGTACTTTTTGAATTTTTAGAAGCTGTATATTTATAATAGCCAGTAACAGTTGCCTTTTACATATACAGATGCATGGGTAGGTGCTCGCTTATTAAAATTACCAACATTCTGTTCAGTCCGTTTAAATTAAACAAAAGATAAATAAGAAACTAGGCCAGACGAATAAAAATAGAATATACAGTTTCTGTGTCATTACCGCTTAAATAACGCTTTATTTTATGCAAGTCTGTGAGCTGAAAGTCTGCGAGCTGATAAATAGAAAGTATTAACGGTGTTTTAAGCACAAAACTTATGTAAACAAACTTTAGTGAGTCAACAATGGCGCATAAATTTAGCATGATAATAAAAGCATGCGGTGGCCGCGTGCTACCCACGTGCTACGTTTAGGTTTATTATGCCTGCCACACACGATCAAATTTACCGTGAAGTGTGCAGCGCGTTTGCACAGGCGTCATGATCGTTTCTGGCCACAGAACATAGATATCTATGTTCTGTGTTTCTGGCTATACTGGGTGTAAAAGACATGAACAGTCAAACGAAAACCACGTATTCTATACATCAAAATAAGACATATTTAAAAAAAAATATTGCTGGGAAATGATTTTTATTTTTTGGGGTTAAAAAAAAATTGCAAATTGTACCGCGCAATGTAAAGGGCTCAACTCGCCCGCAACTCGCAAAACCGCGATAATTTTGCCAGACGGCGACCCCGTTCGTTAGTGTCCGTGCGCATCGAGTGAGCTACATTGAACGCTAACGTTTTGAAGCCATTTTTTGTTATGAAATAGAAAAAAATGATAATGTTTCTTTGGGCAATAATTAAGAAATAACGTATAGAATACGTTTTCATAAAAAAATTAAAAAAAAATTATGATTTTGACCTTCAATAAAATCGTAACTATCAATTTCCCAGGTATAGTCTAAAGGAAGAAAAATGTTATGATGGTGAGCAGAATACATGGTTCTCGTTTGACTGTTCATGTCTTTTACACCCTTATAATGACAGCTGACAGCTATCAAACTGTTGTCAAAATGTATGAAAACGATAACGATTTGGTTTTGATAAAAACATCGTAAATAGCGCAATAAGGCCCCAGTCTACTTGAAGCGAACTTGAAATTTCGATTCTGCCGACTTGATCGAGCTTGCAGCGTCATGCAAACTTGAACCTGTGCGGCGGTCATCTAGTATGCATGACGCCTCTGATGCGAGATTGGATGATTTCCGTTTTTTAAAGTTGTGGAGGGACAATTGGGAGGGAAAATATTTTTGAAGATATTTGGAGGAATAAAAACTTTAGAGGGAGTTAGAGAATTTTACTACCAAAATTATAAGCTGTAATAAACTGGTGTAAGTAATAAACATTTTGATAAAAAATGGACAGATAATAAAACTAAGATGGGGGCTCCAAAAAATATATTCTCAAAGTGGGTTGTTGGCAAAATAAGTTTGAGATATATGGTCTATATGGGTACGCTGCAAACGCCGCTTCAAGCCGGCTGGTAACTTGACGGTTAAATTGATCGTGTGTTGCGAGCATTACACATGGCACTATATAAAAATATATCGAGTTTTGACCGAGTCAACCGGTTTTGTTTATAAATAATGACTAACATACAAAAAAATTGCCAATACGGAAGTTTTTTGCGCTCATTTGTCGGCTAGTCGGCTCAGTGGTCAACTGGTCAGTAACCCGTTCTAACAGTACCTAGTCATTATGTCTAAATGGTAAACAAAAATATTATATTGTTTGCCAGTTTGGGTTGCTTTTATGTCTATTGAGACACACATAAATGAAGAACACCGACATTTCTCATGTAATTTGCAATTTAAATCGAACATATTTTAACAATATATTGATTACGCCGTCGTGGTGGAGTGCTCAGTGGCGCTGCCTACACACCGGGCGGTCCCGGTCCGAATCCTGGTAGTGGCAAATTTTAGTGTGATGAACACGAATATTTGTTCATGAGTCATGGTTGTTTATATATTTATTTAAGTTTATTTATAAAATATCTAGATTACTATGTATATTTGTCCGTTATCTAGGTAGTATCCATAACACAAGTTCTTATGATACTTAATTTGGGCTAGATAATTGGTGTGAGCGTAGAAAATTATTATACTATTATTTTATCATTGCTATGGATACTAGATGAAGTTCAAATATGTACTACCTAGTAATTCTTTATTTTTCTAATTAAACTTAAATATACTAATTTGTGTTACGGTTCGTGTTCATTAGACAAAATTTATTTCTAGGATTCGAACCGAGATTTTTTGGCATGTAGCTTTACGGCCCAACCAATACGGTCTCATTTTTAAAACGTTATTTAGGTTTTGGTCATTTGATATTCAGAATTCATAACACATTCCAATAAGAGGTATTTGTATTTTGGGTTAGAGAGTGGATCAACATAAATCATGTTGAATTATTTATTCTTTATATAAGGTTAGCTAGTACCTATAATACACTTACACCAGTATAACAGGGGCCGTGCGTGACGGGACTTCAAAAAAGTGCGGCGCGTGTTATAAAAAACGCGCTTCTAATTGTTAAGTATTTCACTGCTGTTATAAAATAAGTCTTATTACGATACCACTAGGATAGGATATTATAAAATTTTAACAATTATCATGTTCTCACAGCGTGGTAACAGATAAATATTTACATATTGTACTTATCGAACTAAAGTTTGACGTCCAATATTTACTATCGGGCTACAAATAAACATGCCTTGTCTAACCTATTGTTATTGTAATTTATACCGATTACTTAGTCATAATAAAATAAACGTTATCGTCTTTTTGAACCCAACTAAGTTAATTATTATTACGTAGCTTAATAATATATGTTATACTTATAATACGTTGCGCAACATCAAAACATTTCTTCAGGATCTGGTTGTGGTTTCTACGATAATAATTTATGAGCACCCAACAATTTATTACGAAAATAAACAACCAATTAAAGGGTACAATAATCTGTGAAAGATAAAATATTACATTATAATGGTAGCACGCGACACAGTACCTTATTTATCCATTCCGTGGACGCTCTACCGACAACTCACATTTGACCCGCTACGTGCGTCATTGAGTGATAACGAACATTGTCACTTAACGGCCGAATGCACAAACTCTTCTATGCCCGTTTTCACCAACAGTCTCTTATGCTTAGGGCTCCCTTAAGCGAAATTTAAGGAACTCTTACAGTGAAATTCGTTTTCACCAACGCTTAGGTATCACCTAAAAGCTTAAGGAACTCTTTATATTTAAGGACCCGATTTTGCTCTCCCTATCGATTCCCTAACCTTGTTTACCATTTGTGAGTTAATTTTAGTATAGGAAATATGTGTATTTTTCTTCAATTATCAGTGATTTGCATCAGTTTCTTGAGATTTTACTAATTACAAGCGTTAGAAACCGTGAAAATGATTTCGATTCAAACGTTTTCGGTATGTGGCTGTAAGGCCTGTAATTCAAGAGGGCAAAAATCGCAAGATTTTACGTTACTTTCGCCTCTGTCGCTAACATACATAAGGTACAAAGGTTACAATCTCGCTCATAACTCCAATAGGGGTTGAGCAGTGCTTTAGGTAACATTTAGAGCTTACAAGCAGAGCTACGTATACAGGTACTAGCGCAGAACACTAGGTAATACAGTTTTAGGTAAAGTTTGGTTACACATAGAGCCATAGAGCTACAACATCTGGGACCGCAAACATGCAATGGGGAATATGCATGTTATTAATATAAGGCTCAATTTTTTTTTATTTAAGTCTATTACTTTAGAATTGCCCCTCCATCAATATTTTTTTTTAATTAATACTTTTTGAGAAAGAAATTAATTATTGAAAAGTGCGAAAACACTATGGGAAATTCTAAAAACTACCATCAATATGTTTTAAGTTTGCCTTTAATATTGGATTTTGTTTCCATCTTTTCAGTTGAATAATGTCTTTTCATGCAGGCGGGATTTTTTGTAAGGCGTCTTTTTGTAACTTTGATATTATACTCACCCACAAGACCAAATCTAAATAATTATAAAAAGTGTCTTGAAAGTAAATGCGGAGTTTGTAAAAGTAGTTCTGACAGATAATTTATAGGGCATTGTTTACTAGATATTTTTTCTTGCTTTTCCAAGTTGCTATTATTAAACTATGTTTATATTAATTGAGCATATCGTACAATCATCTAACAAGCCAATCGTAATCATGTTCTCAAGCAATTAGCAATAACCTATTACGTGTTATCTATGATCAGTGTTATCCCTAATGGTTATTGCAGAATGATTATATAACTCAATTTGTTCAATGGAAAACTGACCCTTTCATTATGAATTAGGTATATTCATACTAGGTATAGTACAGATACAAATATATTTTTTTTTGTATACGCGGATGTATGTGGGGAGTACCAAAAATTATTTTTAAATAAAAAAACCGACGTCAGAACTAAAAACGGAGAAATGAAAAAATCTATTTTTTTTTAAGTCGGTTCCAAATACAAGTGACAACGTTTATTCCAAATATTGAGGTTGGCACCTTGCTCTTAGCTTGGCACCAACCTAAAAAAACATTTAGATTTTTATAAACTAATTTTTTTTCTGTTTTTAGTTTTAAAGTCTTTTTTTATTTAAAAATAATTTATTTTTTGATTTTAAGTGTCTTAAGTATAGAATTTTTCGGGAAACTACCTCGATGTCTTCACCCAGTTGTAGAAACCGACTTTAAATTTTAATGACTTCTTTAAACTCTAATGAATCATTATCTTGCTGCAGACACAAAAGTAATAAAATTACAATATCATCATTTATGTTCTGTGATCATCGATGTCAATTAAATAGGCATTATTAGGGATAACTCAAAATCTACTCGTCAGATGTCGATCAAATTTAAATGGGAGCTCATGACTAACACTAGCTACCAAAGGTGGAAAGAATTTTCAAAATCGGTCCACCCAGTAACGAGTTATGAGGTAAGAAACATAAAAAAAACTTACAGTCGAATTGATAACCTCCTCCTTTTTTGAATTCGGTTAAAAATAGACGAAGATAATATAGTAGGAGTTTGAAAGTAGCGCGATGGATGACTGAGACGGTGAGCTATAGCTGTATGTATTACGCACACAGAGACAATGTGCCATGTATATCGAATTAAACAGTCATAGTTCACCCACGTTCGTGAAATAAAAATACCGACTGCAATAGACCATCGTCACTATAGTATCTTATGGTTTTCATTCTTATAAAACAAAATACAGCACCTCTTTGTATATATGAGGTGTTAAGGACGAGCAGAATGAAAAGAAAACTGACGAGTTGTGACAAGAAAACCGTTAATTTGGATGGGAATAGAGGGACAGGTTATGCGTCGGTGGCGTAGTGCGTAAGAGCGTCGTCTCCCACCCGGGAGGCATGGTTCGATCCCCGCCACGTACCAATGTGTTTTCAAATTTTGAATTCATATGTACGTTTAATCGACGCTTTACGGTGAAGGAAAACATCGTGAGGAAACCTGCAACACACCTATGAAGAAATTCTTAGGTTGTGTGTGAAGTCGACCAACCCGCACTTGGCCAGCGTGGTTGACTAAGGCCTAATCGCCCCTAATGTGGGGTAGGCTCGAGCCCCTCGGTGGGGACAATTATATGAGCTGTTGATGATGAGAGGGACAGGAAGACCGAAAAATATATACCTATCTAAGTAGTTAGACTGAGTAAAAAATGATAATTATGAATAATAAAGTTGTTAGTTAAGATGACGGCTGATCGATAAGTATGTAAGAAGAAAACATGCCTCGGCATGTATATGTCGTGGCCCGATCGTATTATTGGCCAGATCATGAAATGCTTGGGCATATCGTCTACCTACCGATCACACAGATAAGTAGATTAGACTTGTAGTATGAGCTATACAAACTTTTTGGTATTATTTAATATTTTAAAATTATTGTCTTTTGAATATTGACTTGTCAATTTTAGAAAATAAAATAAATGATTGAGTTTCTGAAAGCTAAAAGGTGTAAGTATAGGTATTTTTATTTAAAAATTAATAAATTTATAATATCTGAGCCCAATAGACTCTCCCACAAACAGTCCACTCCGCTTGGTCATAAGAAAATAACTTTGAACCTATTGATCACTCCTGACCTCTACCATTTTTAGATAATGGGCTACTCGACCAGTGGTCGAGATGTTTTATGGTCCAGTAGCATTTCATGATATGCCGTACATTTTATAATCTCGGGCCACGACATATCCATTATAAATCTATGCTACATACTTGCTAAACGATTTAATGAAATTAGAGCAAAAACCAATAAGTAGGTACTTACAATATAATCAACTCAATAAGTAAAATACACTAATGGTGGGGTTCTTTTGGGGCATTTGTTGTACCTACTGCGTAATTTTTTATTACTACGGCCATGTTAGTCATTGATTATGGTAGGCGGTTGAGACCAGTTTTTTTGCGATTAGTTAACAAAGGAGGCTTCTAATACTTAACGTAACTTGTTTTTGATAGTAAAAAAAAACGATGCGACGGCGGGCGTAGTAAACAAAATAAGTTTTTAATACCTAATACTCGACGAAAAACTCACTTGATTGAAGGAATTAGTTCCAAGATAAATTAGACACGTTTTTGTGAAATTTTTTAATACATCAGAAAGCTGATAAGTGGGCTATGACCTTTACCGTGGTTTACCGCTACTATCAGTAGCCAGGCTCTCATTGGTGAAGATAAGAAAAGGTAGAAACAACAGAATGAACAACCTATAGCTTAACGTGCTTTCCGAAGCTTAAGATCAGATTATAATTATATTGCCAGACCATCTCGAAACAACTGCGATAGTTGTTTTGTTTCCAAAAACGAATCCAGAGCGAGCAACAGACGTAGTTCCGGTTATGATTTAAATAATAATTAATAAATTGGTGGTTTTGTTTAGATTAGTTTGTTTTAGATCAATATTTCGTTATATGTTTATTTGTTTTTTTTAATTGCTTCTAAATGATTGGAAGCAAATATTTTTTTACTTATCAGTTAGGTAACAAACGTTAAGTTGAGAAGAGTTGTGTAAAAACTATAAAAACAGCTATTGGTTTTTCCCTAAATTCCCAGTATCTGTAATGAACAGGATAGGATTGGACCGCTGTTAAAAAATAAAAGAAACAATAAGTACATTTAAAACTCTATCCCAATTTGCGAATCTATTCTAATCATGCTTTAAGGAAATCAAGTAAATTACTCTCATGATCATGATACTGCTATTGTTAAATTTGAAGGTCTGCATTTTAATGCGACCGTACCGGAACTAAGTGCACATCACTAATTTGACACTAAACCTTCGGAACACAAAGATTTCAATTATTAACTGCTAGTTTGAATACTCAAACCACAGATAGAGATCGCCGTACCAGAGTTTGTATTTCTTATCAAGTGCCTAAATTCAAAGTTTCATGGTTTTATTTCCAAGCTAGTCTTTATTTGTATAAAATTTCATCAAAATCGGTTTAGTGGTTTAGGCGTGAAAGCGTGACAGACAGACAGGCAGAGTTACTTTCGCATTTATAATATCGCATTAGGGATAATTTCTATGTAAAAAAATCGGGAGTGGTCTCCCCTTGACTTTCTCGTATACCGAAAACGACTCAAAAGTTGATAGAAACCTTATATTTTGATGTCATACATGCATGTTAATGGTCACCCATCCGAGTACCGACCACGCACTTGGTTGCTTAACTTTCGTGATCGACGGCTCAAAAGTTAATAGACACCTTATATTTCGATGTCATAGGTGCATGTTAAATTTGGTTGCAATAAGCTAAAGCATACTCGAGTTATCGTGCTAACGCACAGACACACAGACGCACACACACATAATTCCAAAAACGGTATATTTGGACTCACGGAGGTCCAAAAGGTGTAAATCCGTCAAAATCTCGAGGTCGAATTTTTTGACGATTACAAGATTTCCTCTATTCTACGTATACGAGAAATTAGTAAAGAGTAAGGTAATCTAACTTTTATCTGCGGATAGGATATTGAAACTGCTTGTAAATAAGCCATGCTCTGTGACCTCGGTGAAATAAATGAACTGCATTAAAAGTATGGAGTTACAAAAGTGGATGGCTTTACGCGAATTTTATTGAAGTGTTACGAAATGTTTCGCTTTCGACGCGGAAGTACTTCGACCTTGTCTTGATAGCGACGCAAGCTTCCCGTCTCATATTTTAGTTGTTATCTCAATGAGCACGAATATTTTGAACGTTTGATGTGCTAACTTAATGAGTCGATTGTTATTCAATCTTTAAAATTAAAGTTTTTTTTCTTTTTAGAGCATTTAAATAAAAACTTGTTTTTGAAAATGATGTTTTTAAGAATCATATGTCAATAAAATAAAATAATCATTGTGTTCCGAAAGATAGCCGTCCCTCGGTGGTTGAAGATTCCAGGAGTAACTCGCTTTAAGGTTATATGAGACAAAATAAAGATAAAAACGTTTGGATTATCAATTTAATGTGCCCATTGACACAGTACAATAAATAGTTATTCCTTCCAAGTGAAAGCGAGTGTTCTTGTTCCTCATAACATCTCTGACCTAATAAATCAAAACCACCAGTCGTATGGGGATTTCTTAGTGGTTTCTGGGTGTTACACAGCTTAATTATTGATCTGTCTGGGCAGAGAGAGAGAGAAGCTAGGGAAAGGATCTTATGCCCCTTACATCTAAACTTGAGTTACAATTACTTATTAAGCAAAGCTCCTGGCATCCCACGTTACAACGCAATGGACGCGGTACCACCTCTTTCTGTGTTTTGTGGCGGTACCCGAATTCATTGAATGTTAATGTCAATAACTTCAACTATTCGATATCTTATTCAAAACTTCCTTATATAACAGATTAATGTTACTCATAAATTGGTATCACATTAGAAAAAGAAAATTGAAACCTATTCCATTTTGTTAAAATTAAATTTTGGTTATTACCAATGTCCGAACGTAATTCCTAGGAGACACACTTTCTATGATCTATTTGTCTCTAGATATTCTTAATAGTAAAATCGCAGACGAGTGCCAGTTTCGAAAGCAGTTTAATCTGCCACGGTCGATAGTTGCGAATTTGTGAGCCGAGACTGTAGGAAGTGAACGAGAAGTGGACTTTGCTTTCTAATTTTAGCTTGTGTGAATTGCTGCGGATATTTTTATTTTACGTGTCAAGTTAGTAAATAACAGTACATTGAACCAGCAGCGGATGTGATGCCGGCAGAGTAGAGTAGCATCAGCCCATATCCTCCAATGGGTGTCGTAGAAAGCGACTAATAGATCAGCAAAGGGGTATTGATCACCTTATTATACTCCGTCCACCAATCCGCATTGGGCAAGCGTGATGGACTACTGCCTTAACCTCCTACAATGACAAGGAGAGGCCTCGTGTCCCAGCAGTGGGTCGAATTATAAAGGATGTTATAATGATATCGCGGAATTCTTTTATTGGCTGAAGTGGACAGTACGGCGCGCATGTTTCCATAGAAACGTAGAAAACGTTTTACTACCCCTATATGCCTATGTCTTGTTGGATCTTTATGAATTCTATTAGAATGATTTAACAAAAAGAAAAAAACTGTATCTGTACGCTTTGCTTTTTTCAAAATTCGACATTCATTTCAAAGTTATTTTGTATTGAGTTTGACATGAAGAACACTTTGTATGGGAAAATAAAAATATTATTTTTACTTTTTCCTCGCAATTTTTCCATATTTTCTCACCATTTAAGCTTTTCCTGTACTCTGGACTTCCACAAATGTTTTAAAACCAAAATTAGCCAAATCGGTGCAGTCTTTCTCGAGTTTTAGCGAGGCTAACGAACAACAATTAATTGTCATGTAAATCCTACTTTTATTATAAACGTGAAAGTTTGTATAGATGTAGGTAGGTATGTGATGGATGTCTGGATGTGTGTTTGTAACTCATTCACGCAAAAATTACTGAACTGATTGTAATAAAACTTTACAGTAATTAGCTCATACATCAGAATAACATATAGGTAGACTACAATTTAACCGCCATTAACGCAAGCGAAGCAGTGGGCGATCACTAGAAGAAGATAAATAATGAATGTTTCGCATATTCCACGTAAGTTAACAGAAACAAAACTATCAATTTATCTGCCAGATATCTCCTAATCGAAACCTGTGAAGCCGGCCCTTAGTATATTTTATAGCATCTTACCTCCCGCATCATCTCAGGGTCAAACACGAACAAAGCAGGTCTGCTTCTGGACGCTTTGGCAAGCCGCACCAGATCGCCATACTTGTCACGCAGGCCTTCCAGAAGACCAAGACCAACGGTGTGGTGGAAACTGCCTGCAACAGGAAGAAATATGAAAGGTCTACTCTGTAGTGCAATAGGGACGATGAGTAGGTAAAAATATAATAATTCTATTGTGAGGACAGAAATGATAATAAATTTTCTTACCCCCTATTTCTTATCCGATCATCATAATGTATTTGAATCTGCGAACGGGTATGTGTTCGTAGATTTGAATCTATACTATTATTATAAAGCTGAAGAGTTTGCTTGTTTGTTTGAACGCGCTAAGCTCAGGAACTACTGGTACGAATTGAAAAATTCTTTTTGTGTTGGATAGTCCATTTATCGAGGAAGGTTATAGGCTACATAATAACAGACATTAACGTGAGCGAAGCTGCGAATGACCACTAGTGTTTTTAATAAAAAGGAAAATCTATGGCTGTAAGTTTTCCTTTTCCAAAATTTGTGTTATTGTATGTTCCTTTGTAGCATTTAAAATATGCGTCCGATTTTGATGAATAAGGTTTCAAACGATTCGTTAAAAGAAGTTAGCTTAAAGGACTGTATCGCCGTCATTAATTTGTTAACGTAATAAAAGAAAAAATATCAGTTCAATGTGTTTTCGTGTTCTATGTTATGGACAAAACAGAATTTTCATCGTCATCCCTATGATATTGGAAATATTGCATAATACCGATTACGAAAATTTTTCAAAATTTTCATGCCTGTTGACGTGATAAAATAAAAAAACAGTCTAATGTTTTTTCGTGTTCTACGTGATGGACTTAACAGAACTTTCATCGTCATCCCTATAATATTTTTAATATTGCGTAATACCTATTACGAAAGTTTTTCAAAATTTTCGTGCCTGTTGGAATAGTATCGCAAACGCTAAGGCGTCATGCTTGAATGTTTAAAAACTAAAATTACGTTTAATAATCTTTATAAACAAAAGAGAGCAATAATGAAAACAATGTATAATGCGTGGTGTCATCGCTATAGTTACAAGCTTCCAGGCAACCAATTATAAATGAGGGAAGTCGATAGCATAACATCATCCTTACAACCTTTATAATTGGACCCACTGCTGTGACACAAAGCCTATCCTTGACATTGAAGAAGCTTTAGGCAGTAGTCCATTACGCTTGCTAAATGATGATTGGTGGACGGAGTATAAAGTGATCAACATTGCAATTACCCCTTTGCATTCAATTAGTCGCCTTCTACGACACCCATTGGAGGATATGGGGTGATGCTATTCTACTCTGCCGGCTATAATGGCATAACATGTAATAAACAATACGTAGTCTGGTTTTTATGCCGTTTTCCAAATTGAATATCTTTCTGGGCTATTCTGTATTACAATTAATTAGAAAATGGATTGAATTTACTTTATTTAATGTACCTCTCAGACCAATGAAAAATTCTATATTGGTCTGAGATCTACCTAAAGACAATGACGCTTTTTAACTGTGATAGTGCATAACGGGTAACGATGTTGTGAGCAATAAAAATTGGCAACATTGTCACCGTTTTATGATATCGTCCCAGTTAAGTTACGATCATGGAACTTCCGCTGAACTATCTTGCGTCATCAGCTAAACATTAAGTAATATTAAGGGGTTTTATTTCTGAGTGGATCAAACTGAATGGACCACTGGTCCTTTCACGGCGCTCGCCTTCGTCAGAATTTTTGTAAGACCGACAATCACGCCGAATTTTTCATGACTTGAAAGGAGAATGCCCAATTTAGTATGAGACTTGGGCCATGATTGCGCTTTAACGAAATGAGTACCTACCATAGACTGGGAAAAATCTATAATTTATGTGGGGAAAAATCGTTAAAAAGAAGCATTTTATTTCCGAGCTACGATTACGTATGCTACGTGTGCCAAGAGTTTAATGCTCTTAGTGCCACAGACACGCCAAATTCGCGCGTACATTACACGTTACATTACATCACGCGTTACACACGTCTGGACGCGGCTTATACCATCAGCAGTCCGGTTAAAAAAATGTGACATCTAATAAACAAAAAAGTATTTTACTGTTGTAATTAACTGAGTTGATGTTATCAGCTTAATTAAGCAACATATCCATTACAATAGGGATCATTATCACAAGAACTATAGATCTTATGTAATCCTCAAGAGCGAGCCGTAGTCCCACGCACTGTTATTTACCACAGATTTGTGATAAGCGTATTGAATTATTGAATAGCCTTCACGTACATTTACTTAAGTCGTGTTTAGTCAATGAATTATGGTATTAGACCCTTAATAGCTAAGAAATTTGACATGAGCGACGTGGTCCAGTCCGCCCAACGTTATTATAGGTAATTATGCAATGAGATACGTACAAATTATCCTAAAATTATTTGGTAACTTCTTTTAAGGTACGCCTAAGAGCGTTATTTTCTTATCGTGGAAACCAAAATCAAATTTCCATTATGTTTTGGCATCTGATCGCTGTCAAGCTGTTGTAAAAATGTAGGAGAGGTATCAATTTGGTTAAAGCGATGAATAGCTTAATCTCAGACCAAATAAAAAAAGTGAGGACGGAGAATCTTTATTTGGACTGAGAGAGTATTATGAAAGTATATATTGTGTGTCACACACAGCCATGCAAACAGGCTGATTTTCAGCTTCTGCCCAGGTGACATGATTGTACTATATTTCGATAAAGTTCCTAAATTGATCACATAAATGACTGCTTCAACATAAAATGAACTTTAATTCGTTTCGATTATAAACGAGAAATGCAGGAAAGCTATAAATAAAAGTACTGGAAGTGGCGCTCCACGGGATTGAAAACCGGAATAGCCTGGGTTTTATTTTTATTGCATGGTCTTACTGGGCCTTGATGAGTGCAATGTTTATAGTATTGAATGCGAAAATGAACTTAAAGTTACTTAAATTTATTATTATTGTGGTTAACAAATTACTTTTGTACGGAAACCGGGACTTTAGATATTACAGCCACGATCACGAATAATAAGGGTCTCCGCGCGCTTGTGATTTTTAGTCGACCGATACTTTAGTCACCATCGTAAAACGATTTGTGATCAAAAGCCTTCACGCACAGCACCCGATCCGTACCGCCGATACGATCCTAGGACGCATCTTGAGAACGTATCGTTAGATCGGAACGAAAGAACCTTCACACTGGTTCCGATCCATTCTACGATACATAAACATGTGAAGCGAAATTAAACAGTCAAAACCTAACCTAACTTAATTAAAGTAAAAAGAAAATTCTTGATTAATATCAATAAAAAAATTAATTATTACAATTCACCTTTGAACGGAAATCTGGACAAATTAAAGTTGTCAATTTCACTAAACTTCTTGTTGTACCTTCTGGCGAGCAGAGTCATGAATGCATTCATACCCAATGATATTATATTTAAAAAGAGGTAGATAGGTTACTTGCTTGTAAAAAGTGGCACCCTAAAAGTGAGCTGATTAGCACACCCGAGCATAGCACAACATATATCTTTCTCGTTTACTCTATTGCTAGATATCTCAGACCAATGATCTAGATATCATGTTGTCTTACTCACAACATACAATACGGCCATGTTAACTCGCTACATACGAGAACATGAAATCGTAGACTTTAGGTGCCTATAACTATAAGTAGGTATACACAATGACATTTCGGACCATTTTTGACTTTGAATTAGTATGAAGGTAACCTATCTACCTCTTTTTAAATATAATATCATTGTTCATACCATATTTAGTACGATGATAAGGAATATCTAGCAAGGGAGCCTTTCTCAGATGGCCCCTAACCTAAGTAAGATGAAGGCCTTTGTTTTGTTGACGGGGAGGTCAAATGCATATAAGCATCGTCCCTGCGGGGTGGTGCCAACCACAGGGGATATGTGGGACTCGAGGTAAAGGCGTTCCCTCCATACCCACTAAACATCCTCCCGGCCTGACCTTCAGTGCGCTATTACGGGACGGCTCCGGGTCTGCGCACGTGAGCGCAACTACACCGAAACCGTCCCAACGCTGGAGTAAGATGAAGGCCTGGAGCTTCCCAGTAAAACATAAAAAAGTTCAAAGCACAAACTTACCTATCCTTGGTAAAACGTGAGCTGAGTGCCTCAACATGGGCAACGCCATGGGGCCTGGTATCTCTGAAAACGGCTTCAAGGCGACAGGCATTGACGCTGCCGCCGCCGCCGCTGGCTTCATCCTCTGAGGAGAGGTGGAGGAGGTACGGGGCGATGACGTCACTATGTGTCTCCTAGAGGGACGAGTGAGCCTGGTGGAAAAGAGTACACAAGTTAGTTATAGGGCGGTTTCTAATTCATTTGTAGAGTCAAGTGGGGGCAGTATGTCAGAGGGCACAGATCGGATAACCATTGCGTAAAAAACGTAAAGAAAAGTAAATGTGCTTTCATTATTAAATAAATAAGGTACATCCATTGCCCAGAACGCTTTATATATATTTGTATCTAAATTTCACATTAATCTGTTGTTTTTCGCATGAACATTATCTTCTTCCGAAAACAATTACTCTGATTAATTCGGTCGATTTAACATGTAGGAGAGATATTGCACACGAGATATATTCAGTAATATCGATATAAAATATTTAATATACCGAGATCTCTTCTGAAAACATTTTTTTCATCTCGTTTCACCTTCACGCTTCGGTAGCTGCTTCTTAGGCTGCTTTTCCACCAGAGATGTGCTATGCAACGTTGCTATGGCGTTTGACATCCACCAATCATATTTATTGGCCCACATAGTATAAGCACTGGTGGAAACTGATTCAACTAAGCCACATTTTTATTTTCTCGTATACGTAGTATAGAGGAAGTCTTGTAATCGTCAAAAAATTTTACCTCGAGATTTTGACGGATTTTGGAATTATGTCTGTGTGTGTGTCTGTATGTCTGTGTGTCTGTGCCTTAGCACGATAACTCGAGTATCCTTTAACTTATTACAACCAAATTTAACATGCATGTATCACATCAAATGAAAAAGTTTCTATCAACTTTTGAGATGTCGATCACGAAAGTTAAGCAACCAAGTGCGCGGTCGGTACTCGGATGGGTGACCAAAATTTAACATGCATGTATGACATCAAAATATAAGGTTTCTATCAACTTTTGAGTCGTTTGTTTTCGGTATACAAGAAAGTCAAGGGGAGAGCACTCCCGATTTTATTGTATGGAAATATGCGTGCCGTGGATGCGTGCTATAGTTGCGTGCTATGGATAGTCGCGAGTGGTGTTTTCAATACGTCGTAGCTCGAGCTGCACATCTACCTCGCACAGCTACCTTGCGGCGGCGCATCTTCATAATATATCTTACTTGCTCCACTACATAGCTTAGAATCAGTACAAACGATCAATTATTTCGTAGCTAGACTTTATATATTCTCACAGCACAGCCTTAAGCTGTAGGTTTTGTCCCACCCAGGTGCTGTCGAACATGCCAGTAGTGAAAAAGTCCCGTTATATGGATGATAACTTGTATAACTTTGAGACAAGGGGGGCGATCGCACTATTTTACAAACGTTATTACTCTTATAACGTAACGACCTAGCCTCGATAATCACGTGGTAATTCATAAATCACACTTTACATTCGCCTGTAAACCCGTGATTAAGAACTCTACAGTAAATTTGTCTTCTGTTTTATAATAAACTAGCTTTTGCCCGTGGCTTCGTTCGTGTGATTTCATTCTTCCATACAAGGGGTGAATTTTGGATAAGCATTTCTTAACCTACGTCATAACTTAATAACTATCTGCGTGTGTTTTAGCGCGATCCATTCAGTGGTTTGAGCTGTGTCATAGATCAGTCAGTAACAGTTGCTTTCATACCCTCGTCTTAGTAATAAAAAGGACTGAACAACAAAAATCAATAAAGTAGAAAGGAAAAGGTAATGCTTTAAAATTTAAAATAAGTAGGTAATAAAAAGTTACGACTTTAACTCTGTCGAAAATGGACTCAGGAATCCAATAATTAAAATATTGTTTTAATTAAAATAATTATAGTTGCTGGTACGAGGTACACAATGATTCATTTATAATCCCCTGTGTGTTTTCAAAGATATTGGCGTCTTTCCGAGAACATCCCATCAGCTTTCGATTCGTCTGGCAATTTCCGATAAGCTAAGGGACCTTTACGCTGAGCCTTTAAGGTTGTTTTTTGTTTAAACAAGCTTACATAACAATCTGTTTATATGGCGATGCAATACGCCGTAAGAATGTGGTCGGAATATGCTGCGAACTTGATATGCTCAGGTACCAAGTTCAAGGATACAGAAGCAAATTGTTGTCGTCTTACTTGGTGTAGATTACGGTTTTTATTGGCTCAAGTGGCAAGTGTCTAGTTGCTAATGCGCAATGTATGTTATTACATAAGGGAAACTTTGTACGCTTAATAAAATGATGATTCGTGGTATTGTTTATTGCGACTGGTTTTTGCAGTAATATCTTAATCTTTAATAGCGTACTAAACTAATTAATGCAGAGCAGACTCTATAATGTTTACTATAAATGACGCCATCGTGATAAAGTGATAGAGTGATCAGAATGAAGGGCCTGCGCAGATTTTGGCAAAGTGTATTTTTCAGTGTCAAAGCATTATAAACCTTACTTGTATTGTAATAATTTATTTATTTATGTCTATTTATTTATGTCTTAGGAAGACCAACAGCTTATCAACTAAATAGATATATAACTAGCAACTGAGGCCAATTAGAGGTAGTAGCACTAAAATTATTTACGTTACACATAACTTAAAATGCAATAGGTAGCTAGGTTGAAACGGTACGATAAAACATTAAAACATTATCGTAGATATAATAATGCACAATATATAGTAGAGTGAATACTCAAGGATATAATAATTATTTTCTATCTCTACCAAAGAAATGCCTGCTTAGTGCATTTCTCGCCGCCCCCACACTAGTGTTGAACAGATCCAAGTCATGATCTCTGCATAGACGGTTGAAAGTGTTACACGCTCGCCACATATACGCGTTTTGCCGGTATTTTGTATTAACTTTTGGAAGGTCTAGCGGTGGGACAAATCTGTATGACCTTAAAGATGCCCTTAGAGATAATTGTGATAGCAGTTGCGGACAATCAACAGCGCTCGATGCTATTTTTAGTAAAAATGTCAGGTCATTAATTTCACGACGTAACTCAAGCGGAAGCAAATGAAATCTTTTGCAAAGCTCAATATAGTATGTATAGGATTGATAGCGCAGATTGGTGCGGTAGCTCAAGAAGCGAATAAATTTTTGTTGAACCTTTTCAAGCCTTGTGATGTATACTTCGTATCTGGGATTCCAGATTTGGCTTGCGTACTCCAAATGACTACGCACCAACGAACAAAAGAGAATTTTTAATGTTTTTGAACGTTTAAAATCTCTAGAGCAGCGCATGACAAATCCAAGCGATTTCATGGCTTTGGAGACTATGCTATTAATATGAGAGTCAAATAATAACTTTCCATCGTGAAGGACCCCTAGATCTCGGACAGCAGACTGTCTTTGAAGGGAATTACCCTTAAGCCTATAATCAAAAAGAGTGTAATTGTGTTTGCGAGTGAAAGTGACGATATTACATTTAGCCGGGTTAAGATCCAAATCATTTAATTGACAGTAGGTTTCAAGTCGAGCGAGGTCAGACTGTAGTGCTTCTGCGCAAGTATAGGAATCTACCGGGGTGAAAATTTTCATATCGTCAGCGAAACATAGTAGGTTGGAATGTTTAAAGCATTGGTCGATGTCATTGATGAAGATAATAAATAAGAGTGGACCAAGCAATGAGCCCTGCGGAACGCCGCTGGGAATTGTGACCCAGCTGGATATGTAGCTACTAACCACTACTGCCTGAGATCTATTGTCGATATAAGAAGAAAACCACCTGAGAAGGTCGCCACATACCCCGATACCAGCAAGCTTAGATTTTAGTAAGTTGTGATTAATTCTATCAAACGCTTTACTGTAATCTGTGTAGACAACATCAACCTGTCGGCCAGAGTCCATTGACTTAGTTAAAAACTCGTTAAACAGCACCAAATTGGATACTGTAGAGCGACCCTTAAGGAATCCGTGCTGAGAGGGACTAAACGAATGACTAATTGCTAAGTAGACCTGTCTATATACAATTTTTTCCAAAACTTTTGACACAATACACAGCTTTGAGATAGGTCTATAGTTAATGACAGCAGTTTTGGTCCCCTTTTTATAAATCGGTGTTATGTAGCCTCTTTTCCATATCTCGGGAACTATGCCTTCGCGTAGTGATTTCCTAAACAAAATGGTGAGAGGAAGAGCTATAGTATCAGCGCATCGTATAAGAAATATTGCTGGGAGATGGTCAGGGCCTGCAGATTTCGCCGGGTTAAGTTTTTGAAGTAGATTACGGACCAAAGACTCCTCGACTACTACAGAGTCAATAGATGAAGAGGGCTCCACAGAGGGCGAAACAGTGCTCGTTGCTAGTGTAAGATTGGAATTCTGTAGGAAAGTGGAATAGAAGTAGTCAGAGAAGGCTTGGCAGATAGATTCACCAGTGACAAAAGTGGCTCCGTTATATTTAACACAACTAGGCAGTGAATTACTTTTCTTTCGGGAGTTAACGAAAGTCCAGAAGTATTTAGAGTTATGTTGAATGGCGTCTTCTATAGACTCCATGTACTTGTTGTAGCACTCTTTCTCGACCCTTCGGGCACGTTCACGCAAGATTTTAAATGAATCGTTGTCTGACTTATTACCATATAATTTAAACTTTTTATGGAACTTGTGCTTTTCTTTAATGATATTCTTGAGAGCTGGCGAGTACCAATGTGGATAAGATCCCCTGGTGACCTGCTTAGATGGAACGTAAGATTTTTTTATATAGTTAAATGTCTCGTAAAAGAATTCAACTGCTTCATTTAATGGTTTAAATGTAAGTTCGTTATGCCAATCAATGTTAAGTAATTTTAAATTTATGGTTTTGTAATCGGCTTTGTTGAACAAGTACTTTACGAAAGGCGCCGGTTTCAAAGCCTCAATTTGGAAACGATCAAGCTGTACAACAAGTGCGTTATGGTGAGAATCAAGAGGAAGTGATAATGGGTCACTACAATTCGACACTGTTACACACTCGGAAGATAAGATCAGGTCCAGTATGACCCCAAATTGGTTCTTGACTCCATTATACTGGTTCAGATTCAAAATAGAGATTTCATCTACCAACACAGTCTCATCGTGAGTTTTGTTGTTACTTGGGGAGAGTGAGGTGTCAAAAATTGAAGGCGTCCAAACAATATTTCTCATATTAAAGTCTCCCGCAATCAGGAACTCGTCGTCAGGATAATCGAGCATAATACTATTTAGTTTGTCGAAAAAATTTGAGAGCTGCTGTGAGAACGTGTTACCCAGATTCTGCTGTATTAGATACAGCACACAGATGTGGACATTACAGCTAGATCCCGAAAAACTACCATTTTTTGATAATGTAACCCACAAATCTTCAGCACTTGAATGAAACTCTTCTCTAGGCGTGATTATTAAGTCCTTACGAGCGGCTATTAGAACACCACCTCCCATCTTTTGCCCCGTTCGGATATAGTCTCTATCGCGCCTCCAGACTACATATCTATCGTTGAAGAGCTCAGCGTCAGATATACCAGGGCACAGCCACGTTTCCGTTAGAAGAACAATGTCGAAATTGTTCATACAGACGTTACGGTAGAACTCGTTCGTTTTTGTTCTCAGTCCCCTCGTGTTTTGGTAGAAAACACACAATTTATTTGATGATGAATTAATCTTTTTTATACCCAAAACATATAACAATAGAATAGAAATAGTGAAAAGAAAAAAGAACGGAAGTAAAAAGCAAGTTAGTGCGGGACAGACTACCTCTTCTTTCTGTAACTTTGTAATAGTAGTTTAGTTCGGAGACGAGAAGATGTGTATGCGAGGACGAGGAACGCCCTAATAACACCCATTTGTAGATAAAAATGGCGTGGAACATATTCGAGTTTATAAACGCGTACAGTTCGTTCAGAAAGTATAACGAGAAACGTATAACATAACTAGAAAACGGCAAAATTAGTTTCAAATAAGCATAAGTATAGTTAGTCAGCGGATGAGTATCAAATATCATAAAATTGTGTTCAAAAAAATAAGTGATAATATTGAAAAAAGAATAATTGAGAATTACGAGTACGTGCGAGTGGATGCGCCATTATGCCTCTGTAATTTTCAATATTATTTCAACACAAGCAAGATTGATTATGGTTTGACTATGATTGGAAAATAAGCTGCGCTGCGCTTCGTCAAATGTACGCCGGTCCTTCCGTCCGTCCGAAGCGGTGATAGGGTTTTTGACGAATTTAAATGTACTTAGCAAAGTCAATTTAAAGGTAACTTTTTGGATTTTGATTTTGAAATTCTTGTAAAGTTAAATGCTTGTGTGATGAACACGAGCATTTGTTTTGTCTTGATTGTTTATTTCAATTTATTTTTAAGAAGATTTACGTAATTTTTTTCGTTCTTATATTTTCAAAAATCGGGTCTCACGTCCAATTTAATTTTTGCTTACAAAACCTAAAATAATCGCATTTAGGCTTGTTCGTGTCAATAAAGGTGAATACAGAGGAGGGGGAAGTTTTTAACTCCTTTTTTATGAATGATCCATATGTATGTCATGAACGTGCAAGCTCGCAATTGGGTGTTTAAATTTAAAGATGATGGTTATTTAGTGTCAGAATCACGTAAGGGTCATCAACAGCTCATATAATGTCCCCACTGACGGGCTCGAGCCTACCCCACATTAGGGGCGATTAGGCCTTAGTCAACCACGCTGCCCAGTGCGGGTTGGTCGACTTCACACACAACCTAAGAATTTCTTCATAGGTGTGTGCAGGTTTCCTCACGATGTTTTCCTTCACCGTAAAAGCGTCGATTAAACGTACATATGAAATCAAAATTTGAAAACACATTGGTAAGTGGCGGGGATTGAACCAGTGCCTCTCGGGTGGGAGACAACGCTCTTACACACTACGCCATCGACGCTATTCACATAAGAAGTATCCAAAAAAAACGAAAAAAACCTAATGTGCTTTGCATGTTTCAATGATCATGTTTTTTCTCATACAACTAGATGACAAACAAACTGACACCGTGGTAACTGGATACCGTCGTCTATAAACACCAGCAATAACAAGGAAAAAATCACTTGATATCTCTGGTGCGTTGTCATTCTTGAGGCCTAAGATGAAATGCCTTCCATACCGAGTTATTACACTGGCTACCTTACCTTTCAATTAAAAACACAGCAAACTGTTTCACGGCTGAAATAGGAAAAGCAGTGGTACACTACCCAGACGACCCTACATACAGGCCTACCATCATTCAATTCAACATAATTCGCTTGCCCTGCTCCAATCTTATTTGAGGTCGGCCATAGATTTATAATTACTGGCGTTTAAAGATAGGATAGAGCACAGACACATCAATCTAAGGAGATCGGTCGAATCGCCGAATTCATAGGAAGCCGAGTGTCGCGATCAGCGGCCGTACTACATAACATGGTTCTAGTTGAGCATGCCGTAAATACATTATTCATTACGCGCGTCTTAAGGACTGCGAAGCAATGAAAGTTAAGCACAGCCGCAAAGGAGATCGGTCAAATCGCTGAGTTACGTATTCACTCGACTTTATCGGAAGGCGAAGTGGCGGTAATGTATGCCCACTGGGCATATACTTGTCACAAGTTAAACGCCGGCTTGGCCTATCTCCTTGTATTATTAAATCTGTGGCATAGAGATTAGGGCGAGACCAAAAAAATTAACTAATCTGTGAGTAATGCGCGTGTGCGTGAAAAATAGTACTGCAATCCGGCAGTTTCTATCTTCTCTACGTGACTGACAGGCCGACTTAGGCCGCCTGCGTGTACGTGAAATGGTCTTGTCTATCTATCTCACTCTAATATAGTTGTTAGTATGCTCTTTCTCTTTCACATTGAAAATCTACAGTTTCCTATAACTATGGGGTCGGCATAATGTGTTTATTTACTGTCGGTTTTAAATCCGTGACAGGCAACAGAATAAATAGATTTACATGTTACAGTCTATCTAAAAAAACAACCGGCCATATTTGAAATTCAAAATCCGTCATTGCAATTTAGATTTCAGATTTACCGTCTGCGGCGCAGTAGCAAACTTTTATTTGTGTTGTTCACATTATTTTTGAATAGGAAATAGGTTGAATAAAATTGACATCAAAGAGCGCATAAATCGCTCAAATTGGAATACCACCGCTTTCGTGATTAAAGCCACTGCAGTTCCACTGCGGTGCACGGAGGCTACGCATGTGTGTCAAGCTTCGCTTTGTATGAAAATGGTAGTGACCATCCATCGCAAAATGCCACACATGCACACTCTAAGCGCGATATCCAATACAAAATACCTATGTCATATTTCTAACGTTCAAGAAAAAAAAAAATACTCAAAATATTTTATTTACATACAAATATCATTACATATTAGCTAGTGGCCAGAGTCTCCTTTAAGCATATAAATACTTGTGACAGAAGGCTCTGCTCTTCATATAACGTAAATACTTGGTGATATTTGAGCAAAGAAAATATGCTTCAATTAATAAACTATACATTTTTAACAAACTTTAACTTTTGACAAACTTTTAAATAGTTTTAAACATAAAACCGTTACCATGGGAAACTGTAGGCAGTTAGGTATGATATTGAAATCCGTCATGTGGCATGCGGGATTAGGATCAGAGAGCCAAGGTTCGATCCGGAGGGAAGTACTTTGTGTTAGGTTTAGTTGGTGCTAAGGCGACGATAAGTGATGGCGACCTTGCTAGTACATTCCTATATCGACAATAGATCTCAGGCAGTAGTGGTTAGTAGTTATATTTCTAGCTGGGTCACCATACCTAGCGGAGTTCCGCAGGGTTCGTTGCTGGGGCCCTTAGACAAACTGGTGCCCCTGTTGTTTATGGTTCATTCCGTCGTTTCGTGCAAATTAGAACTATTCCGCGGATTAAAAAAAATTAAGATATAGTAAATATATTTTATATGTAATAGAATTTATATTTTTAATGGATTCATAAACGGCAAATGGCACTTTTTTCTCATATTTAGTTATTGAAATAAACAACTGGATGGTAATGAAAAAGAAATTTGATTGGATGTTAATGAAAATAGAACTGATGGTAATTTTTCTATTGGATAGTAATGAAATACTTTCTTTGTATTTGTTAATTGGGGATGTATTTAGTTAATTAACGAGTCAAATAATTCGAAAAATAAAACTCTTTTTATTTCTATTCAGACTTATTACAATTACAATTCAGTCTCCAAAAATCAACAACAATAGAAGAAACATTTTCACAGTATTTAACTGATTAAACAATTGAATGATTGCTAGCCAATATTCGTTTCTTATAGTCCAACATAATTAGCAAATAAAACAATACTAATAACACTCTTTGGTCTCTTATTTTTGTACTTCAAATCACTATAATAATTATCTTACAAATCTACTGAAAACTTTAAAAATAATAACAAAAGAATAAAAAACTTCTAAAATGTTTAACAAAATATTGATGTACCTTACTCGAAGACTAGACAATCTAATAAAGTTTATCAAAATAATCAACCTTTAGGGTCCACTGAAAAACTAAGAAAAACCACATACATAATTTGATGTCTATCTCTCAAGTGCGTTAGCTCGTTCCTAAAAAATATTATAATCATCACTGTCAGAATCAGATCCGTGATATCCAATGCAACCTTTGTTTTTTTTATCTGAATTATTTGACTGAATAAATTTTTCGAATTCCCGTTGATTTTCATAATTAAATGTTGCTCCTACGTTTTGTGGAGTTAGATTTTCCTTTTGTTTCTTATAAAAAACTTTGTTTTCCCAATGGAATCGTACGTCTGATAAAATTTTGACTTTAGGAGATCTGACTGAAGTCGGAGGTCTAGTTTCATTAACCAATGGTGAAAGTTGCAAATCTATTGGATCTCTAAGCGACTGTAAGCTTTTATAAATATCTGATTCATCTAAGTTATTTAAAATTGTAGATGTACTTATGCTTATCATGGTTTCATTGTCATTTGTATTTATAGATTCATTATGATCACACTGAATAACTGACACATCTTTCTCAATTTCGCCATAGTTATTATCAAAATGAAGAAAGCCTAAATGCTTATTATGTATACAGGGATTGCTGCTATTTTCACACTCAAAACAGCTAAGCTTTCTCAAAACTATAGTTTTATTATAATCAGCGGACCAAATCACTTGGTGAACTTTCATTGTACCTTTAAAACCTGGAACATCAGGTGGAATTTTTTTTTCATTGATATCGTTTTCTGTTACCATCTCAAAATGAACGTTTGGTATATTTTTGGTCACCAAAGACCAAAAGTCTTCAAAATAACCAACATCTCCACCATATCGGACAAAACTATCAGCAGTTCTTTTCACAACTGCACCAATACCGTCCGGAGCTCCCTTCCCGTGCCCAGATTCTTGATAGTTCCATGATACTCTTCTTATATTGGGGTTAAAATCTCTTAATTTTGTACTCACATAAAAAATATTCTTATTACGATATTGGCTTGATATGGTGCCAGTGTTTTGGCCATCTTCAAAATAGGACATATATGAGCCCATATGGCTCCTGCACCATGTTGCAAGCAATTGCTAATCGTACAAAATGATTTGGTTCTAAGTATACCAGTATCACAGTCTTTATAATAAAGAACCCCAGTGTGCAAGGATACCTGTTCTCTACTTCCTCCGAAATGAAAAGATTGAATCTCCTGATTATATTCCAAACAATATTTTTCACTGAAATCAACGTGTATTATCATCTCTTTATCTTTTAAAGATTGCTTTAATTGTTTCATAGCTTCATATTGTACTATAATATTAAGATTGTGCTTGAGGAATGTAATTAAAATGGATTCGTATTTCTGAATAACATTTCGCAGATAATCTTCAAATTTTTTTTTATTGTAACAATTTTTATTTTTTGCTCTTTATCTTTCACTGTATATGGCTTTTTCTCTACAATCCACTGATAAAAAATTATTTTATCATCATTTTGAAATTCACGGTAATTTAAAACTTTACTTGCACAAAATCTACATGTGCGTTCAAAACATTCTCTTTTTGCTTCACAACAGAGGCTATTGATAACATCTGTTCCAGTACTTTCAGAAATGATCTTCGCATTCTTCAGCGAATTAATCAAATAATTAATATTTGAATGCAATTTGCACTGACAAGTATCTCGATCATCTTTTGGAAAAACTACCCAAAAGGGTCTATATTTACAAAAAGTGCAATAGCTTATTTTATAATGTTCCCTTAAGAACTTAGCATGAAGGTTTTTTAAATTATCAGATAAGTAACGCTTTTGTTTTTTCTTACCTGTCTTCTTTACAAATTCTCGTTTTCCAGCTGCAACTCTACTGTTTGTATCTTCTTCAAAAAAGGATTGGATTTGGTTTATCATTATTTGTTTTGTACTTACTGTAACATTTTTCTTCCTTCTGGAAAATGGCAAGCTATGAAGCAATTTGTACTTTTGTAATCTTCTATCATCTTTTATTATTGTGTCTGCAAAATTCTTTTTCCCTTTTTTAGTTGTAGTTTGATATTTATCTTGTAAATTTTTTGATATAGTTTCGTTGAAGAGCAGTTTCTTTTTTATTTCCTCTTTCCTTTCTGATCGTTTATCAGTCAGTACTTCATCTACATTTTTTTCAATAGAGTCAAATACTTTTTGAGGTACATTACTTTGTTTACGTAATGCATCCTTCTCTTTTTCTAGCTTTTTAATTTTATTTTTCAATTGCTTAACTGTTTTCAAATAATTATAGCGCATACGCCTAATTATTTTTTTCGATACAGTTAGTTGTACAGATGTGCTTTGATTTGGTGCTGGTTCTTCAAGTATCAAGGGATCTAGTACAGGGCGTTCCTGATTAACAAAATCACCTGAATCACTCTGGGGAGGTGAGTTTTCTACCAATATTTTCTCTAATCTGAAATTTATGCCTTCTTTTGTAAATACTTTTGTGAATTTTTCCGCCAACGTCTTCTTTGTTCTCTTTGTGCCCTAGGAGTTGTATCTTTTATGCCACAGATCTTTTTCTTCTCTTTTCTTACTAAATATCTGCTTTTTTCTTTTTCTTTTTGTAGCGAGTATAAGTCGGGATCATTTTTAATTTGGGTATATTTTTCTCGTTTTCTTAGTCTGTCTTTTGCCAGTTTTTCTTCTCTTGTTAGTTTTTTACGAGTTTTAGCCATATTAATATTAATACTGAAAATAAAATCACAATATATATGATTTAATATCTTTTTGATAACCTAATCATTAATGTACAATTATGCGATATTGTATTTATTGTCATCTTTATCTTTGCCACAGTAGCAGACCAACGTATTTAGTGAGTTATAATTTACGACAGGGAGTGATAATGTTAAATAAATTAAGTGAGCAGACAAACAAAACAAATGAGAAATCGCCAAAAAATAAAATATGATGAAATGCCCATCGATCAATCATTTTGAATTATAATTCAGTACATGGTTTAAGAAAATAATAAAATATTCATTTCCTTCCAAAACTCTTCATTACCATCGGTCTAAAAATTGGAAGGAATGGATGGTAATGATGTGGATATGAATGAAAAAATCAAACATTTTCATTGACAGAATCTTAACCGAATAAGTTAGAAATTAGGAAATCGAGAAGGATCAAAATGGGATCGAGAGATAAGCATATTAAGTGATTTTAATAATTTACTTACCAAAGTATCGTGTAAAATCAAGGGAATGTGATGAAACGATTTCTGTACAAAGCACTACTGACGACTCGAAGATTGTAAATAATTCTGGAACAGACTAGCGCACGTTCACCTCGCTGCTTGGTCACAGTGTACTGGCCAGTAAAAACACGTTGCAACCTGAACCATATTCGAGGTCGAACGAATAGCCTACTAAATTAAAAAGTTTATGGGTACGGATGGGGATGAAATTTTTGTTTTGACAATTTGAAATATCAGGTTTTCTGTTAATTTAAATTGATTGAATATTATATAAACATGTAAAATTAAAGTTTAAGAGTTTAGCTATAATATTGTATCTTAAGTTAATCAATTAATTTGAATATAGATACACAAACATTAAAGTTCCCGCCAAGGAACCTAGTTGGAAACGGATAGTAATGATTTTACACTAGGTTTTTATTTATTATCTATTATAATATCAAACAATCATGCAATATTAATGTTACTCCTTTTAAAGTGATTATGCTTTTACGTATTATGCATATAATAGTTAATATAACATAATAAATTCACGAGTAAATAGCCTGGATATCCTTTTTGCACGAAACCACGGAACCACCCTTATAATCTTCATCAATGACATTGACAAATGCTTCGAACATTCCAACTTATTATGTTTTGCCAACCATATGAAAATCTTTACCCCAGTTGGGTCCCAGGCATGCCCAGAAGCATTGCAGTATCTCGCTCGGCTCGAAACTTACTGTCAATTAAATGACTTGGACCTTAACCCGGCTAAATGCAATATTGTTACTTTCACTCGCAAAATAACTTTATTCTTTTTGATTACAAGCTTAAGAGTAAATCACTTCAAAGACTGTCGGTTGTTCGTGATCTGGGGGTTCTTCAAGATGCAAAAATATTATTTGACTCTCAGATTGATTGCGTAGTTTCCAAAGCCATGAAATCGCTTGGATTTACAATGCGATGCTCTAAAGATTTCAAACGCATAAAAACACTTAAAATTCTGTTTTGTTCTTTAGTTTGTAGCCAACTGGAATACGCAAGTCAAGTCTGGAACCCTAGATATGAAGTGTACAGACAACTGCACGTTGGGCTACCACTAGCTGTCTAATTTTCCCAACCGATTATGCACTTTATATTGAATAGTCTTAGGTTGAAAATTGATTGGAGAAATTTGACAATTTTGTATAGCCCGACGTGCTGTTGACTGTACATCTAGCGGCTTGAAAATGTTCAACGTAAATTCATCGCTTTTTATGCTACCGCAACAATTTGCGCTACCACCCTGACGCATACATTCAGCTTTGCAAAAATTTTCACTTGCTCCCGCTTGAGTTGCGTCGTGAAGTTAATGATCTGACGCTTTTGCTAAAAATAGCGTCGAGTTCTGTTGATTGTCCGTAACTGCTATCACAATTGTCTCTCTATACCGCTAAACCTACCAAAAGTTAATACAAACTACCGGCAGAATACTATATGTGGCGAGCGTGTAGCACTTTCAACCGTTTGTGCAGGGATCACGACTTGAATCTGTTTAATACCAGTGTAGTGGTGGCGAGAAATGCACTAAGCAGGCATTCACAACTCTTATTTTTGTGCATTATTGTAATATGCCGTACTGTTTCTACCTATCTAATGTATTTTAAGATGTGTAAATTTTTAACATAAGTTATTCTAGTTACTAGTGGGTACCTACAATTGGCCTCAGTTGTTACTAATAATTAGGTGTTTTAGTTTATAAGCTGTTGGTCTTCCTAGGATAAAATATATAAATAAATATTTTTATTTAACTTGTAGCACGCGCACATCTTGTAACGACCCGACTGTGTTACCACGTAACGAACGATTTGCAATATTACATTACAGGCGACTTTTTGTCAGTGAGGGAGGCAGTAATGTAACAAAATGCTCAAAATCGAATGTAAAATTTTACATTACAGGCGTATGCTCCCGGTGAGGGAGCACTTTAAACAATACTGAGAATAATCGGTCTAGCGTTGAACGATTTACCGAAATACTCTTCTCGATTCAGGGATATTTTTTTTATTACCAAGCAGAGCACTCTCATTACAGGTATTTTTGAAAAACCGATTTTGGAATTTTCGAGTAATCGTTCACCGGCAATCAGTAATTCGGTAAACCATAGTGAACTCTTACAGACGCTAATATAAAAAAAATAGGTACATCGGGTACATCTAGAACTTAATTGTTATTGCAGACGCTGTCAACAATCTATGCGTCATTTCCGTTTTTTGTTACCGTTACATTAAACTCAGTAGAGTCACGAACTATCAGAAACTCCTTACAGGTTAAGTGGTTCAGGTTCGAATCGTAGTAGCGACAAATGTTTATCTGACGCCTGTCCACCGATAAACTTTTGCCCCTACTAGTCTTGTGGTCGTTTATTAATAATTATTGCATTTTATGACAATAAATATAATAATAATAATAATCCCCCCCAGGGGACCACCTTGTCGTGGTGGGGGGGCTTACAGGGAGGCTTGATCTTAAGTACAAAGAAGTCAGAATAACTAGACTAATACCTTTAAAATTACATCAATACCTGTCATTAACACCTAGGCAGACACCCTTCCCAAACTAACGGTCCCAAAACCCTTTAATATGGAGAATTTTAATGAGAGATATAATTTACGGTCGCTACCCGGGGGTCGCCGGGGCACATCTGGAGCCGTTGCTGGATGTGACAGCATACGAACCATCGGCGATGAGGAGCTGAGCAGGCGGGCTCCTATCGACAAATCGACTACAGCCGAAAAATATCAAGATACACTTAGTTTGCAATCTTCTGGTCAGTCATCATTCAATACAGATGATGTTATCAATACTTGTTCCTCTGAAAATAGTCAACAAGCTATGGCTGTTGTACAGGAGGTCATTTGTACCAATCAACCTGTACCCACCATAAACACAGCTTGTAAGCGTAAAAAATGGACTACTGATATGAACCAATTTATTTTACGCACATATCTTCAAATAACAGCATTAGAAACTATAAACACAAAAAGTTATTTAGAACAACTACACAATAAATTCCTTCAAAAATATCCAGACATGCAAGTAAGTAGGCAACGTATAGGAGACCAAAGACGTGCCATATTACTTGTCGAATCACACGAAAATTTTTATCAACTTCACATATAACATAAATAGCAATCATTTAAAGACACCCAACACAGACACAATCAAATAATAGTAAATATTTCGCGCTTGGTACCAACCCGCGTAGAAATTAATTTAACCTCAGTAATGAGAGAAACAATAAATAAGAGATAATAATAATAATAATAATATTTATTTCCAAAAGTGTACATTTATAAGCTTACTTAAACAGTAGGTAGAAATTTCAAACCATGTCACAGCCTGATTGGTATTACAAAAATTCCCACACTAGGCTTGAGCCTGTCCTGTGAGAATTTTATGTGTTCTATGATTTACAAACAGAAGTGGCGGCAGATGAAAAACGATATTTTACATCAGTGTTGACTCTGTACACAACTTAATAACAATAAAAATAAAAATGAAATAGTAATAATAATAAAGTTACGACAATAATTAGAGCTACTAGACAATTCTGAGGATTTCCTCCGAGTCCCTGTAGGTGAGGCTCAGCAATTTTTTATAGATGATATCTTTTGCTTCACGGTAATTCAAGTTAAAGATATTGAGCAGCATGTTTATTTTGTTATATATAAAAGGTTTGGCAAAATAACAAGAACGCTTGGCGAATGCCGTTTTGACTATTGGAATAGGAAGCCTAAAAACGCGCTTTTTTACCAGATTTGAAAAGTCTGAAGACGATGACGCCTCTTTATGTGCCAAAAGGCTAATTTTATAAATGTATAGTCTTCTAACACTAAGCACTTGCGATTCCGCAAACAGGTCTGTGGTAGGAAACTGGAAAGGCTTTTTAAGCATAGTCTTCAAAACGGCACGTTGGGCTCTTTCCAGTGTGATAAGATGCGATGAAGCGGCGCCACCCCAAGCCGTGATACAGTAATTAAGGACTGATTGGCACAGTGTGAGATATACAGATTTCATCAAATTGAGCGAGGCAACATCACGTAGAAGTTTTGTAACGTAAATAAATTTTCTGATTCTTGCAGCTGTGGACACAATATGATCTTTAAAGGAGAGTTTTTCGTCAATGATTACACCTAAATATCTCACACTAGTGCTTCTTTGTATTACGTTGCAGTCGCAAAATCTAGGTAGTATGGCTGTAGTGTGACTGCAATTATGGATGGTTATTTTAAGTTCTGGGGGTGGCGCTGATACAGCGGTTTTATGGAAGCAGACTACGCTAGTTTTGGACGTGTTTAGGGTGAGTAAGTTATTTTGAAGCCATTCTGCCACCTGGTTTATCCCAGTTTCTGCCCTATGGAACACTGCCTCCCATGTTGAGTCGTGGAATAAAATAACTGTGTCGTCGGCATAGTTTATTATTTGAGCATTATGTAGAGGGATAGAAGATATGTCATTCAAGTAAACCAAGAACAAAGTTGGCCCCAAGATACTTCCCTGGGGCACACCGAAGGAAACGGTCAGGGATTCACTAATAGAGGCACCCACCCTCGTACACTGTTTTCTATGTGTGAGATAGCTGCGAAACCATTCCAGTGAAATGCCTCGAATTCCAGCTATGTCTAGTTTTCTCAGAAGGATGGGAACAGAGACAGTGTCGAATGCTTTCGCTAGGTCTAGGAACATACCCAAGCAAGACTGGCCTTTATCAAGCCAAGATGAAACACGGTCAGTTAAAAGTGTAATAGCTTGCTCAGTGGAACGACCTTGTCTAAAACCATACTGACTTGATGAAAGCATTTTATTGTCTTCTAGGAATGACTTTAATTGCCTACTTACAATTCTTTCTAATAATTTAGAGAATATGCTCAACAGTGAGATTGGCCGATAGTTGTTAGGATTATCAGTGCTGCCACCCTTGTAAATAGGTGTAACTATTGCTGTCTTCCAGTTTTCAGGAAAGATACCAGAAGAAAAACTCTGGTTAAGTACATGTGTCAGTGGTAAAACAATGTGCTTCCTTAATTGCTTCACAACACTATTTGTGAGACCGTCAATTCCTGGAGCACTTTTATCTTTAAGTTGAAGAATGAGTTCATTAACTTCTTCACTTGTTGTGGGGTGAAGATAAAAAGATTTTTGTGGTGACGGCGAGGGCTTGACTTTAGAAGCGAGAGAATCTTGAGTCTCTCTGATGAGTTCCAGGGTGTGTTGTGAAAGTTTTTTACCCACGTTACAGAAAAAGTTGTTTACAAAATTAAGAGAATCAGTGTCGTTATTTTTAATATTTAGTAAATGTACGGGAGTATCATTTTTCTTAGCAGAATGGGTAATGCGTTTTATAGAGTCCCATAATTTTTTAGGAGTTGATATATTTGATTCAAGATCTGCTTTAATGTGTCTATCTTTAACTTCTTTAATAAGTTTGAAATAAAAGTTTCTGTATCTTTTGTAAATATGCCATTTAAGAGGGTCATTTTTGCTTCTACGAGCATCTAAATGAAGTTTGTCCTTATGGATTGAACATCTAATTAGCCCTGAAGTCATCCAAGGCTTTAGTGCATGCTTTACGCGACTAACTCGGATTACCTTACTGTTTTTATCTATTATTTTAGACAGTTTTTCTGTTAAGTCAATCGCTGCCTCTGTAGGACAAGTTTTGTTAAGTACTGAAGTCCAGTCGACTTCTTGTAATTGCCTATTAATAGCATCCACGTCAAATGTAATTCGGTTTCTATTTGGCCTGGTAACGGGAGGACGTTTAGAGTCAATGCCAAGAATTATCATGTCGTGATCGGTTACAGTGGATGAACATACAACCGATTCCATGTTTGCGGTCGTGTTTGCAAAGAAATGGTCAAGACATGCGTCGTTCCGTGTAGGTTTATCAACAGCTGCTCTGTAACCTAAAGTTGCTAGCAAGCAGAGGTATTCTGAACTAATTTCTGTGTTTATTATATTGTAAGGAACACCCCTTCCAAGACCCTACGCTACCCTCTGAACACTATAAATAGCGAGCGCCCAAACGCTGAGCTCATTTGCTCGTTGGCTTTTGGAACGGACGGACGACGGCGGTCACGCGAGTTATATTCTTTTATTGTGTAAAATATAGTGGTGAGTGAGTGTGCAATCGTGATATGTGCAGGTACTGTGTCGTTGATTTTTATTATTAAGTTTTCTTTCATGTAAATTATTTAATGTGAAGTACATAACGGGTTTCTTGTGTAATTTGTGTTTTTTTTTATAATTTTCCACCTCTGATGCTAAAATCAGAAGTGGGATTCTTATTCATTAGCCCACAGTAATAAATTGAAAGAGAAATTAAGTCTTTCCATAAATTTCAAATCTACCCACAAGAAAACCGTTGATTAATTTCTTTGTGACGATTGCCCGCTTAACGAATTACTGTGTTTTACTATTTTCTACGGTTTATGTTTTTGAATATTTTGATTAAATAACTGTGCAAGTTTAAAATGGGGCGACACAATTCGGGTGGTCGCGGACGGAAGTACTCTCGAGGCAGGTCGCGTAGTCATGAACAGCGTAGGCGTGAATCGAGAAGTAGGTCGTATAGTCGTAGTGATGACTCGCGGCATGGCTCGAGTGGCCGGAATAACTCGCGTGTCCGAGACCGACGTGACGCAGATGATAGGCACGGTCGCCGTTTAGCTAGGAAAGTTACGCGTCGCTCGCGTACTGATTCATGTACAAAGTACAGGCATGGAACCCGTAGCCGCTCGCGCAGTGTTTCACGCAACAGGCGGTTGCATGGATCTCGTAGCCGCTCACGTAGCGTTTCACGTAATAGGCGTCCGGCAACTCGTAATCGTACACGTGACAGATCGCGTCAGCGTTTACGTCGCAATTCAAGCAGCCGGGGGCGCCCGTCGCGAATTGATAATAATCGTAACATGACTAGAACGCCAAGCCCTATATTCGCGGGTAAGCCGCTAACACAACGTTCGGCAGCTACCCCTTGCTCTGATGCATCTACTCTCGCCCATGCTTTGATTCAAGCTTTTAAAAATGTTCAACCTACAAGATCACAACACTATTTCGTGTCCAACTTTGACCCTTCGATAAACAACATTGAAGCATGGTGTGAGGAAGTGGATCGCGCCAGAGACGCGAATGGATGGAGTGATCAAGAGTGCTTATCACGTGTGGCATCTTGTTTGAAGGGGGATGCAAAAGTTTGGTTAGGCGAATGGGTCACCAATGAAAGGACGTGGTCTAACTTCAAACGTGAATTCAAAAGTTTGTGCCCTAGTAAATTGGACTATGCTAATATTTTATTTCAAACTATGAACGTTACATCTGATAAATACCCCACTTTTGCCGAATATGCGCGTCGTACTTTGTTGCGATTAAGAATAGTACAGGGACTAACCGACGAATTGAGGACGCTTATCGTTATCCGAGGTATAGATAGTCCACAAGTCCGCGCTGCTGCTGCTAACGCGAACCTCACACCCGATACAATTGTCTCCTTTTTATCAATCTATACAAAGCCAACCGTAACGAAACGTGATAATTCAACTGGATTTAAGAAACAACCTTTTTCAAAGTCTAATGGTAGATTAGGTGCAAAATGTTTCAATTGCAATCAAAAAGGACATATCAGTCGCGAATGTAAACGACCGAAGTATAATGTATCTTCCAGCGCGCAACCTCAACCTGGGCCAAGCAATTGTTGCACATTCTGTAAGAGGCAGGGACATACCGAAAGCACCTGTTTTGCTAAGACGCGTTCAGAATCTCGAAATGAGCGTAACGTAAATCTGTGTTCTCATCGCACAAACCTTCCGCCTAATAGTGACGTCACTTCAGCTGTAATTGAAGGAGTGCCGGTAGACGTACTCATAGACAGTGGTGCCCTTGGTGTGTCCCTCGTTTCATCAGATGTTCTCAAATACATCTCATGCCAGCCCAAACCAAGACACTGTGTGCTGAAAGGTATTAGTGATAAAGAAATTGTCACTTCTTCTTACGTAACACTTACGATCGAATTTAGCGATTTATCTATAGAAGTAGATTTAGTAGTAGTTCCGTCAGTTTTTATGAATACGCCTGTCATAATAGGTACTGATGTGCTTAATCGTGACGGCATTGTGTATGTACGAACAAAAGACAGGCATTACCTTACGCGATGTGATAAACCCCGTGTTCAGGTTAATACGATTGAGTCCAAGGATCAGCCTGAAGTGAATACACCTCTTCAAGGTAAAGAGTTGGAAAGCCTTATGTCTGTCATCCACGAATTTTCAGATTTCTTAATTTCGGGCACTGCTGCCACTACCGTAAAAACGGGAGAGATGGAGATAAAGCTTACCAATTCTTCCCCAGTAGTATATCGACCCTATAAGTTATCATATCAGGAGAAACTTAAGGTACGAGAGATAACTAAAGATCTCCTAGACAAAGGGGTCATCAGGAGGTCCAAGTCGGAGTATGCCAGCCCAATCATACTCGTGAAAAAACGCGATGGTTCTGATAGGCTCTGTGTCGATTATAGGGCCCTTAATCGTATTACGATAAAGGATCGATACCCTCTTCCGTTAATAGACGACCATATTGATAGATTAGGCGGCTACAAGTTCTTCTCTAGCTTAGATATGGCCACTGGATTCCACCAGATCCCACTGAAGGAGGACAGCATCCACCTTACAGGTTTCGTAACGCCTGAGGATCATTTTGAATATGTTAAAATGCCGTACGGACTCGCCAATTCACCTATTGTATACCAACGTATCATTAATGATACGCTACGCGATCATATTAATGAGGGAAAAGTGCTTGTTTATGTGGATGATGTCCTGCTTCTAAGTAACACTGTGAGTGAGGGAATCGAGTTGTTGCATAAGGTGTTGAGTACTCTTACTCAGGCAGGGTTCTCCGTCAATCTTCGTAAGTGTTCTTTCTTAGTTACGGAAGTGGAGTACTTAGGGAAAGTAGTAAGTCAGGGTCAGGTGAGGCCGAGTCCCCGAAAAATAGAGGCTTTAGTTAATACCTTGCCTCCACAAAATGTCAAGCAAGTGCGACAACTTCTTGGGTTAGCGGGATATTTTCGGAGGTATATAAAGAACTATGCCACTTTAACGGCTCCCATTGCTCATTTAACCCGGAAAAATGTTAAGTTCGTCTGGACATCGGAATGCGAGGCTGTACGTCAAAGTCTTATTAAAAAATTAACGAATGAACCAGTACTTGCAATATTTGATCACAGCCTCCCCACCGAGGTTCATACGGATGCTAGCAGCGCGGGTTATGGGGCGGTCCTATTACAAAAACACCCTGATGGAAATAAACACGTCGTGGCATACTTTAGTAAAGTCACGCAAGGGGCCGAGGGTAAGTACCACTCGTATGAACTCGAGACCCTTGCGGTAGTTAAAGCGCTTCAAAATTTTCGCCACTATCTCGTCGGGTTAAGGTTTGTAGTTGTGACCGACTGCAACGCGCTAAAGTCCACCGAGCGAAAAAAGGACTTGTTGGCTCGTGTTGCCCGCTGGTGGATCTACCTACAGGACTTTGACTTCTCAATTGAATATCGTAAGGGTGTCATGATGTCACATGCGGATTATCTGAGCCGCAATCCTGTAGTTAGAGTCAATCAAGTTTCTAGACCTCGGAACTGGGCTCAAATAGCACAGGCAGCTGACAACGAGACCCAAGAACTTATCCAAAAATTAACTGATGGGGAACTAGATGCCAACCGCTATTTAGTCAAAAACGACCTCCTGTACTATAAGTATACACCTATAGGTCAAGACCAACCACGTCTACTGTGTTATATCCCCAAGGGTCACCGATTAAGTCTTCTTAGGGTGTTTCACGACGAACACGAGCATATTGGGGTAGAAAAGACTCTTGACCTTATCCTGAGACACTTTTGGTTCCCAGGACTCAAACAATTTGTAGCTAAATATATAGGCCACTGTCTCATATGTATTTCTCAAAAAAGAGTTCCTCGTGCCCCACTACAGAACATAACGTCTTGGGAAAAACCGGACGTTCCCTTTCAAACAATCCATGTTGATGCTTTGGGTCCTTTGCCAACGTCTGAGGGATACAAATTTGTACTTCTCATTGTAGATGCCTTTACTAAGTTTTCTCTTCTGTATCCCATATACAAGCAAGACGCAACAGAACTCAAGCGAGTAGTTACACAGGCCGTGTCATTATTTGGGGTACCTAAACTAATCGTTACTGACAAAGGGCGTATGTTTGAGTCAAACAGCTTCACTGAGTGGATAAGGGAACTCGGGTGCGATCTCCATTATATTACACCAGAAATGCACCATGCCAACGGTCAAGTCGAACGATATGTTAGGACGGTCCTCAATATGTTGCGCATTCATGTTAATCATAAGAATGACTCCTGGTCTGACACTTTGTGGCGAATGCAGTTGGTGCTCAATATTACCAAACAAAAAACTACTAGGGTTTCCCCGCTTAACTTATTAATCGGCAGCGAGGCCACCACACCTGTCATTCGTACGCTTGTTCGTGACGTGGCTCTGGATACACCAGCTACCAACAGAGATGCTCTACGTGAAATAACAAGGAGCAGGGCTCGCCAGCTGTTAAAGGAAAACCAGATCAGCCAAGACCAGCGAGTGAATCGACAACGACAACCACCTCGCCAGTTCAATGTTAATGATTGTGTGTTCGTTATCAAGTTTTCACAGTCGACCGGAAAGCTTGATCCAGGCATGCGTGGCCCATATAAGGTGGTCCAAGTTCTACCTAGTGGGCGTTATGCTCTCCGCTTGCTAAGTGGTGGCTATGGAAAAACCACGCAGGCGGCGGCGCAACACATGGTGCCATGGAAAGGCGAGTGGTGCCCAGAGACATGTGCTGCATTCTTTGAGGGTAAGTATCCCTGTGTTGCATATGAGTTTGGTGCAAGTCTTAGTCGCTATGGTACTAATGACTCAGGCGTTTGTCGCTGTGGCGTTTGTCGCTGCACCTTGATGTGAATTGTTGTCAGCTCTTGGTGGGCCCCAAGATGCTGTATAGGTTGGTCTGTATGATCAATCTATGACCTTTACGTACGAATACGGTCGGCGTAGAGTGTCTGTACGCATGAATACGGTCTGCGTAGATAGTCTGGACGCTTGAATACGGTCAGCGACAGGCTAGACGCAATACGTGCGTCGATCCGTTTGGCGGATCATGTTCTAGGTGGCGTGGAGTCGCACCGCAGTGAGCGAACCTTGGAGAGTAAGGCCTGGGTCCTATGTTGGTATGAAATAAAAGCTAGACGTAGCTTCACTTTTAAGAATGATGGATGGTTGAGTATCATGAGTGCGATAAATATGAGATGAAGTTTGAATTAAGTGACTGGAGATCGGATGAGAGAGGTGCGAGATTGTGTGTACTTCTTAAACTGTTTCTTATGTAATGTCGTTTTCAGATGAGAACGGTGACGATGAAACACTAGCAGAGCCATCCTCCGAAGTCGGGCCGTCCATGCCTCTACTGGATGAAGACTTGGGAGCTGGACCTTCGTCACCACCTTTATCGCCTGTTGCTGGTTCCAGCAGGAGGCCCTAAGAGCTCGTGTCGAGGACGACACACGGTCAGGAGAGGCCGTGTAAGGAACACCCCTTCCAAGACCCTACGCTACCCTCTGAACACTATAAATAGCGAGCGCCCAAACGCTGAGCTCATTTGCTCGTTGGCTTTTGGAACGGACGGACGACGGCGGTCACGCGAGTTATATTCTTTTATTGTGTAAAATATAGTGGTGAGTGAGTGTGCAATCGTGATATGTGCAGGTACTGTGTCGTTGATTTTTATTATTAAGTTTTCTTTCATGTAAATTATTTAATGTGAAGTACATAACGGGTTTCTTGTGTAATTTGTGTTTTTTTTTATAATTTTCCACCTCTGATGCTAAAAATATTTATATTAATATCACCGGTGATAACATAAGACGGACTTTTTGGCATATCAGTAGCAATTCTCTCGAGTGAGGATAAGAAATAATCTGTGTTCCTAAATGATGGCGAACGATATATGCCTAAAATTGAAATGCAGTTTGGGATATGTACAAGTAGGCAGTTGGCGTCTTTTAGATCAGGTTCACTAACAATGGGATTCCATTTATCATTAACATATGTGACAACGCCCCCAGATTGGTTAATAATTTTAGTTGAATGGAAAGAAGTATAACCGTTGACATTATGAATTACTGAACCGTCACCTATCCAGCACTCGGTCAGAATTATGACATCAAAATAAATGTCCAGCCTCTTCAATAATATCAAAAATCTATCAAAATTACACTGCAAACTACGAATATTATAAGTAAGTATTTTAAACTCATGTTTTGAAATGTATTGACTACACTGTTCCGCAAATTGTACCCTGTGGCATGAAATATTTAACGTATTATCTAAATCATTTAAAATATCTCTTGAGTCCATTTTCATAAATATTAAACATGCAATACTTGCATAAATTGAAATAAAGTAGTTGTGTAACGCTGGTGGCCACAAGGTATAATTGCAAATTACGTTGATTAAGATTAAAATGAGTTATAGGAGATTTGATGATGAGAAAATTAATAAAACGTTTATGTTTCATAATACAAAATGAAAATGATCGGGAGTGTAATAGATTGTTTGATGAAGCTAAAGTAAAATCTAAACTATTTAATAAAAGAGAGAAGTCAATATACAAAAAAATTAAAGTGAACATGAACATCACAGGGAGTTCATGCTGAGTTAGGGCTGGGAAGCGAAGCTCCGATTCGTTGGTCGATATCATCATGTGAGCGAATACGTACGGCAGGAAACTTTTTACCGTTGTGGTTTGCAGCTTTCCGAACATAAATTGCACCGTTTCGTATCCAGCAGAATTCAAACCCATACAACTTTGAACGTACCTTCGCATCCCGAAATAACAGACGATTTAGATTTGATAGCCGCTCATTAAAGTAAATATTGGCCCTCGAGTCGCCACCAATATCCTCAGCGGTAAGGTTCTTTCTAGTTTTCGCTGCTGCGATAAATTCGTCGCGCTTGGTCTTTTGTATGAACTTTGCAACCACAGGTCGAGACTTCTGCATATTGGGAGAAGGTTGAGAAGTTGATGGTTTAGTACCCACTCTTTGCACTTCGTCAATGTCAGAAGTCGTAAGGTCCAATCCCAACCTTTTTGAGGCTACCAGTACTACGTGGGTTAAATTTTCATTGCTTTGTTCAGGCAAGCCTATTATTTCCATTTCATTTCTCACGTTATACTGCTCCTGCATGTTGAATTGGTTATGTAGATTCGTAATGGATGATTTTAGGTAAGCAATCTCCACGTCCTTGGCTTCAAGTTTCTTATCGTATTCCTCGACTTTCTGTGCAAGTGTAAGGGAAACACCGGCCAAGTGATTTTTTACTTCAATTACATCCTGTCTCACCAGACGCAGTTCTTTCATTAGCGCAGAGATGGAGGGTTCTTCCTCTTCATTTTCAGTGGTTGATGTTTGTTTCCCACGATTGCCACGCGTCTTATTGATGTTGTCATTGGTGTATGTATTGTTCAGAATGCGAATGGGCGTGCTAGTATCGCACCTCTTTGGTTTGGCACACTTACATATTGGACAAACCCACGCCGACTTTTCCCCATCTGTCAATTCCTTGTAACCCTCACTTGTAATATTCAAACATTGTAAATCAAAAAGCTCCTTACAATTCGAGCACTCCATGTAATTAAGTGTTACAATTTTCTTACCGCAGGCGCTGCAATCTGTTTTTTTGAGAACTCGACATTCTTCGTTTGTAATGTAGGTAGCAAGTGTACTAGATCGATCACCCAACAAGGCACAACGACAGGCGAGTCAACTTGCCCGATTGAACGCAGCATACAGCGTTAGTCCGATGATGAATCACTCGCCTCGCACGGGGGTAGATCGATTATTTGTTTTATTTAAAACACCTCGTTCTCGTTGAGATAAACGAAACTTATATCACCACCAGATAGACTGATTTATAATTTTAAAATCACGTAAATTTTGCACAGCAAAAACTAGTAATAACCACGATTATAACAGAAAAATAACGGAGCAAACTAAATACATGTGATGTTCAAGTACCGCCGTTGATCGAACTGAATATGTACTTACACGTTCTTTTACATTAATAGCGAACGCGATACATAAAGGTTACGCATTGCGTCTATATCAAGTGAAAATGTACTTAAAGTAGCCGACAATAGTACGGTAGATTGAATTTAAAATGGAGTCTCTCAACACGTGTTTTTGCAACAAGAACTCGGGAGAAACTCCAATAAACATGTAATTTATTTGACAATTTTCGTGTTGTGATTATTGTTTTCTTTGACTTGTGGAACTTCAAATTTAAAATAATTTATTAGAGGTGACAGAGATTTAAAACAAATGTACTGAACCACGTTAATTATCTAAAAGACTGATAGAAAGTAATAAAATAGTATAATAATTATAATGGATTCAAATGAAAAAATGCTATATGGTTGGCAAATAGACTTAGGGCCTGCCTGTCGGTCAACAGTTACTAGTCTATAGACGATTGTAATGCTAATGTGTCACTCCCGCGCTGCCAAACTAACCCTATCTCTTTACCCCGTAGGACTGGCAATCTTCACCGACAGAAAAAAAAGAGTTATTTGACTACAGTCTTCTGTAAGGCGTAAGGTAGAGCTGCTGGCCCAGATTGGGCGCCCCAAATTTAAAGTGGCTTATCCGCCTTACATGTCTATAAAACTTATATTGAATTGCATAAATTTCACTTAAAAAAAATACTTACAAAGTTTGACGCAAAAGTTGCGACGGTTTCGCCATGTTATTAGACTGTATTTTCTTTTTACAAAAATGAAGTCAAATCGTCCACGTGTAAAAAAACACTTTCACTGAATCACCGACATGTTTATATTTCAAAATCTCGAATTGTCTCATATGTTTTTAGTTCCAACTGTTATTTTTCCGTACGTGTTGCCGTAAGCGCGCACAAGTCAATAATGCATTCATATTAATGAAACCGGCTGGTAAAGTAACAACGTGTTGATATAGGGAAGTGCCCGTCCGTGAATATCGATAAAAATATAATTTATAAACACTCGTAAAATATTCTTTAAAAACTTACGTAGTCACTACCAAAGTGTAAGAAAACAGGATTTATACCACATAGTACTCTCTGTTTTGTAATTATTCCGATATTTCGGCTCAGTAGCATGCGCCATGGTTACGGATGAACGTTTGTCCGTGGTATAAATGTCGTAAAAATGTGTAATCATGATAATTATTTTAGTGTATAGTTACCTAAGCACTTTTTTATGTCACTGTTTTTTTAAAACAGGCCTCAAAACTAAAAGCGGAGAAATAAAAATGTTACGTTTCAAAATCTAAATGTTTTTTGAGCCATCGGTCCCAAACAAATGACTACATTTATTCCAAATATTGAGGTGACACCAACCTAAAAAAACATTAAGATTTTTTAAACATTAATTTTAAGGAATAATTTTATTTTTGCGTTTACAAACGCGTAAAAATGCACTGAAAAAAATCGACTTGCCTCAGGCATCCCCTCATTAATTTTAATTTCTACCTTTTTAGTATTGAAGGCGGTTTTTAATTAAAAATAATATCTTTTTTGTTCTTTCAGTTTTGCAAGTAAAAACAATTTTAAGAAACTGTCTCGAGATCTTTTATACGAACAAGTTATAAAATGAGAACCATATCATCGATGTCAATACGCATTATTAGGGATTACTCAAAAACTACTCGTCACTTGTCGCCCAATTTTAAATGAGACCACATGAAAAGCACCAGCTTCCAAATGTAAAAAGAAACATAAAAATCGATACACTCAGTAAATTGATATGAAGTAACACACATAAAATAAACATACAGTCAAATTGAGAACATCTTCCTTTTTTTGAAGTTGTTAAAAAATACAATAAACTAGAATAAAAGTAATTCATTGTTACTTTTAAAGCAAAATTGAGGCTGAGAGTATAATAACCTAATGAGTTTTATGTAAACTGTTTACATTTTTGTATCATATCAAATTATTATTGCTAGCTACAAATTATTGCGATAGAGAGTTCATTAGTATAATCAACAATATATTTTTATGTAATGTGCTATACTATAAACAACTCAAATAATTGTAAGCTGTGATTGTATCGATTTAAAGAAAAATACAAGAATATGTTTAGAAAAACGTTAGAGGCTGTAAATACAAAAATAATATACCTAAATATTAGACTAGCAAACTTTTTGGTAAACAATTGCAAACTTTTTAGTAAATAATTGAACTTACTTAGTAAAGATAATCCATATTTTACCTATTTTAAATAGAAATATGTTCTGATAGAACCAGTATAGATCATCTTCTGAATAAATTATTTTTCTTTTAGACAGTTAAGATAGCGCTGAGAGAACTTACTTGAGATTTATTGTACTTTGTTAAGTTATTAGTAACTTATGATTTAAAGCTTCAGCGCCTCTCAGGGACACTAATAAATGTCTTTGTAATAACACAATAGAAGGAATAGAAAATTGGCGCCATAATTGGTAACGAATACTAACATTTTCTTTCAATTAAATTAATAAAAGCATTTAATTAAGTACAAAAGTTATTTATCTACTGAGTACTTTCTATTACCTGGACTGCTGAAATAATTTTGAGTATAACATCTGTCCTTGTTTTTGGCTTTATTTGGTCTCTTTACTGAAGGATTGTTAATTTTTGGGTTTGGTGCCCCTTTAGGCGCTTTGAAGGCGGGGCGGGGCAGTCTTTTTGACCGCGAAGCAATAAAGCCCGCGTCTGCCCGTCGATGCCCGCGGCTGCTGACTTACGACGTTCGTTATAGTGAAATGTAGCAAGGACTGAGCTAGCCGCCCCGCGCCGCCGTTTGCGTTACTGCAAACTGGTTTATGTGATACATGGCGGGTAGCCACGGACATGCCAGGCGGGCACTGGCGGTGCGGTTTTTTGTCCTCTATGTGGCAGTATAGGATTACGTTTGTGCTATCGTTCGTGGTAAAATTGACCGGCCTGGCCCGCCCCGACGCCTGCAAAGCGCCTTAGTGTAAGCGATAGACTGGCAACCTGTCACTATTTGGGGGTACCGTCTGACTCATACTGCCAGATGTGGCTTTGTGTGTAATCGAATGTCACCTGAGTCTCTGCTCGACCCCTTATGTGATTGTGAGCGTGATTATATGTATGTATGTATGTACTTTCTATTCTGCCTGTGATTTTTTCAAAATCCAAATTAATCAAAGCATAATTATACATAATAACGTGAAAAATATTAAAGTTAACGACTAAGACAGAAATAAAAAAGCTTGTTGTATTTCTATTCTATTTATATACCGAGGCCATTGCCGGTTCGCTCACCGGTTCGCACGCATTAGATATTCTAATAGGTATAAAGGCTCCATCTTGGGAGAGGCTCGTCGACTAGAAACCCTCTCGGAATTTACGCCTTACAGACTTTTGAGGTTCCATCGAAATCGTGACCGTAAAAATCCCGGTGACTCTGTGAAGGCCAAGACAAAAGTTAGTCAAAATAATAATCTATCGATATTTGAGTACACCTCTCGTTAAAGCACATCACTACTTCGTGAACTTTGCTTCCAATCTTTGTTTACTCCCGATGATTGTGAGCAAGGGCACAATTGGCTACTCCTATTACGGGAATTGTTTGATTGATATTACACAAGGAAGATAGCTTCCTACAGATATTTAAAGAGCTATGTTCCCTAGTTTGCTCTTACATGAAATTGAGTTTGTCGCGTTATAATGTGCATTATTTTAAATAAATTAAAGTGTAACTGCGAAGATATTGATGCATATTATTCGTGGTATTTTACACACTTGAATGAGTATGAGCTATTTGTTTAGTTGTTGTACCTAACAATGAATGGATCAGACAACTAAAAGCTAATAAATTTTCGTTATTTCTTCATAATACACCGTACATTCAAATATACACCGTACTCTCGAAGATATGCGTTATATAACTTTGGAAAATACTTCTATAACTTTTTACTAAACATACTTAAATAATATAGGTTAGGTAGTTTTTAAGTTATTTGTAATTTTATTTGATTGTACAGTGAACGACAGAAACTTGTAGTTGCTTATGTTACGTTGCTGATGAGTGCAATGAGATCAGAATAGCATTTAGTTTGTATGAAAATGAAAAATAAAATATTATAGTATTTCATCAATTTAACTATCATAGTGAAAAGGCCTTATCGCGCTATTTACAACGTTTTTTTTACCAAAACCATATCGGTAAAAACGTTACGGCCCCTGAATAACCGGTCACAATCTGTTAACTTCTGTTAAGAGATCCAAGTGATATGTGCAGTAATTTCTTTAATAACCCTATTGGATTAGCGACCTGAGTAAAGGTTCGAAGGGCACGACGAACGAGAAAAGGATAAATAAAGGTTTATTAGTTTATTTGGACTACCTATCTTATTCTAAATATTACGTTTACTTATCACTGCTCAAATATTTGTGTCATATCAATTAATGTCAAAACTACTTGAACTTTGTTGTTTAATTTTCTTTTGGTTGCTCGTAAATTAAATTTTCGAACGTTCCCGATGGGTAGATATACAATGTCTTCATGAAATTTCGACAAAATTTTAATTAAATAGTGCTTTGTCATAAGATTAGAAGTAGGGTTTTATTAATATAGGTAGGTAAAAGAATTAATATAAAATGTGTGATCCTTAAAAGATGACAAAGAAAAAACAAGCAAAATATTAAGATACAAGTAACCATGACAACAGGTTTTCGGCGTTTAGCAAACAAAAAATAGAGTCTGCCTAGATTTTTTTGTTCTGGGAAGGCGATGAGAGAAAACAAAACCGTAATGACTGATAGACATGCGCCCGCTCACGTTGCTCCTTGACTACGTGACCGTCTCCATGTTGCAGCCAGCGGTTGCACTCGGGTGAAAGGTAGAGTTTTTTGATACTTCCGCGTGTCGGATATGAGCAATGTTTGTCTGTCGCCATTATTAATAATAACCGTAATTAATAATAACCGTTATTCTTAATCTTATGCAAGGGGCTGAGGCCGTGTCTCCGAGCACTTCGACCCTATCGCCAACATCGAAAACATTTTGTATGAGTTTCACGATGGCGTAAGGTCTATAAAGTCCTCTGGTTTAGGGTAACCTAAGTCCAGAACCTTTAGTCGCCTATTGGCTAGTGCATCGCAGTCACATAGTATGTGCTCCATGCTTTCTTCCTCCTCACTACACATTCTACAGATGACGTCATCAGCTTTGCCTATTGTAATAGCCTGCCCTAAAATAATAACCGTTAACCGTAAAATAATAATAGACAGTTAAATAATAACCGTTTAATATGATTAAGATTATAGATTTTAAGTAAATAATGTACCTTCTTAAATTGCAGTACCCCTACGGGGTATCACAGGAACTATAGCTTATGTTTAAGACCCTCATTGTTATGTGATATACATTAAAGAAATTTGATTTAATTTGGATTTATGTGATGGAAGAAATCGTCACTGGGGATTTCAAGATTCGCTGACATTTATTGACGTGGGGTTTCAAATTCACTGAGTCCTTCATGGGGGTTCTAAAGTAGAGTTTCGTGATTCCTTCATCATTTTTCTATCCTGCATCCCCTTTATTTGGGGTCGGTTTGTATGTCTTGATATCGACAATACTGCTTAAGGATTTGGTATTACATTTTTACGACTGGCCGCCTGTTTGACTCCAACCCTCATTGGGAAACAACTGCCATCTTTTGACAACACCTGGCACCACCGGCTTAACGTGCAGAGGAAGCACGGTATACTTGACCGCCTTATGGCAGGCAGTGCCAATTGTGGGGTCATAAGAAATTGTAGCCTCATGGAGAATTGTGCTTATTAGTATTACCTATAAATAAATATATATTTTGTAAGCATTATTACATAAAACAATTGGTATTTTTAAAGATGATGCCAAATAAATTCTTCTTTAGTTTATCGGAGATATCCTTATGGATTCCGTCAGTATCCAGTTTTCTGCTAAGAAAAATATTAATATAAAATAATGTTTCAAACAGCAAATGTATATTTTAACAAATAACCGGTATTTAGGTTAGGTTATGTTATGCTTAGTTCAGGCACCAGTCTGTTATAGTTTTTATTAGAGAAGAAGAAGTTTTTATTCAAACGGATATCCGGTAACTATCCGGTATCGGGCCTCATTTTACTATCCGGCCGGATACCGGATAATAACGACAATACAACGATTTCCAATAATATAATGCAATACTAATCTTTGTGAGGTAAAATATGAATAAAATGGCTTATAATTATGACGGCTTTTATTTAAAGTCGAAAAGGTTACAAAAAAGCCATGAAGCCTTCCAAAAAACTAAAATTATTCCATAATGTAAGGTAGTTTCATCTTAGCTGGGCGTCAAATATTTGCAAAAATAATTCGTTCGGGTCTTGGAAGTGCAAATTTCAAAGATTTGATGAAACGATGTTTACCATAAAAACATAAGCACCAAGCACTGACAAATTTCGACAGCGAAAAGCAGTGCCTCGGTGGCGAAATTGGTCAATGCGTCCACCCGGATTGTGGAAGGTGCGGGTTCGTGTCCCGCCTGAGGCAAGTCGATTTTTTTCAGTGCATTTTTCTATTAAAATTTTCTTCTGAAATATTCACTCTAATGATAAATACATAAATAGAAAATATCTAAACTATAAACTTTTAGTGGAAACTTAGCGACATCGCCCGAATTGATCTAATCGCGTACCTGTGCGGCGCTAAACTCATCACGACATGCAACGAGACAATGGGCCGAATATCCGGCCGCCGGATATACAACTATGCGTTTCATCACTAGTTTTTATAGGACAACATAATAGCATCCTATATATATGTATACATACATAGATGAGCATAGAATGCTAAAATCCTAACCCTTCCTTTACATACAACATACTACGTAAGTATGTTCCTCCGTAGCTTCTAAACTATTTATCCGATTTTGATCACGATGTTGTCAATCGATTCGATATTATGGTCCGGGTAACACAGGCTACATTTTAACCGAATTTAACAATAAGAGTCGATTTTACCATGTAAAAACCGATTTCAATTTTTCTGCAGTTGTCAATCGATTCGATATTATGGTCCGGGTAACACAGGCTACATTTTAACCGAATTTAACAATAAGAGTCGATTTTACCATGTAAAAACCGATTTCAATTTTTCTGCAGTTGGGTTACAGTTTTATAAACTCTTTGTTATATTAGATTTTTGAAAGTTATTCTTGGATCGTTGAAAGCAGGACATTGTATATTTAGTATTGTAGGGTTGTCTAATTTATAATTATAGAGTGAAATAGTTTAAAAAAAAATCGGTTTTCCCTGTCAAAGTGTTTTATTTTTTATGTTGCAGAAAGATTGAGAGATAAATTCTGTCGGTCTGTGGAGGTAGGCTAAACTATACTTATGAACTTTAATCATTGCGCCTTGGGCACAATATGCTTAAAAACGTGTAAAAAGTTTTCTCATCACGACAGCTAAGTATTGCAGAGTAAAAAAAAATGTGTTACAATAAATATATTATGATTACATAAAACAATCCGTGCTTTTTGCTAACTAATCGGCGATAGTCAAAGTGTTTATAAATAACTAGCTGTGCCCGCGCGACTTCATCCGCGTGGATTTCCCGTTTTTGCAACATTTTTCATTGATGCTCAACTCCTATTAGTCGTAGAGTGATGTTATGGACGTATATAAGCCTACATCACGGTTTCCTAAACTGTGCGTCGCGACGCCCTGGGGTGTCGCGGTTCTATCCCGGGGGCGGGCGTCGTGAGACGATCCACATAGAATGGCTGTCTAGCTAGCTTAGCGAGCTAGACGAACGAAAATAAATGTAGACAAAGAAATGTAAGTCGCGATTTCTAAACTTGAACCCGGTTTTGAGATGCTCTGTTTTTAAAATAAGAAAATACACTGAAAAAAATCGACCGTCCAGCGCGGGCGAAAAAATCGAATAAGCATCTTTACGCTACCGGGACATTGCTTTCGCCGTCGAAATTTGTCTGTGCTACTTTATGTTTTTATGGTAATTTTTTTTCAGTCTTTCTAATTTTAAAATATTTGCGCATTCGTTAACGCCTAAATAATTCAAAAAAAAGCTATGTTTTTGTTTTTGTAGGTATGTACTTAACTTGGCTGTTACTATAACGGGGGGAGGGCTCGTAAAAATTAGAAAATTCCTAAGGGCGTCACTATGAAAATAAGTTTGGGAAGCTCTGTCCTATAGTGTTCCTCGATAAATAGACAATCATAGAATTTTTCAGATCAGTAGTTCCCCTTTGTAGGATTATGTACCCAAAGGGTAAAACGGGATCCTATTACTAAGACTCATAAATAGAATAAAATAAATACTAATAAATAGAATAAAATAAATATTGAAGGGGCTCCCATAAAATAAGCGTGACTTTTTTTGGTCGATTTTGATAACGGCAACAGATAGACGCTTGAAGTATTCACAGAATATTTAGTTATATTATTCACTTTTAAAATACAACAACAAACGTGTTATATTTCTCGGTCTTATTAACGATAATAACAGGTAGAAACTTGAAATATTAACAAAATATTTAATTTAAATTTCAAATAATATTTGGAGATTTTTGATAAAATCTATGGCACGGAACCCTTCGTACGCACGTTCGACTCCTTCTAGGTGGTTTTTTTTTGCAGGCTATCTCTGATGACCTTCTTGAAGGCACCAGGGCTTTTAGTAAAGGAGAGGACCTCGATGGGTCCTCAAGCTTTAAGGTCGAATCACTCCAAAGAGGATTCCTGACCGGTGAGCATCTCCCTCGGAGGAGTCTATGAACCTATTAGTCTCTAATGCGTCCGAATCTGACGGGATCAGTAGTTCCTGAGATAAGCGCGTTCAACTAAACAAAAAAACAACTCGGTATAGATGCGTGCGTAGTACTTGATCATTATTTAGCTGCGGAGTTATGTTAAAACTGTAATATCTTTGAAGATATTCATTGAAATCTAATGATGTAAAGAACAATTTTGTACAAAATTAAATACTTGTGATGAATAAAGTATAAATTTTGATAAGGAATAATATGATTTTTACAAAAATACCTTCGCATCTAATGCATTATTTTAGAACAAATTTTATTAACTAAAATAGGTTATAGCGAGTCAACCTTAAGAGATAGATAAATGCTGTCTGTAACTTGTTTTTAGAACTTTTAAAGGAAAATAATTCCGTCATACATAATTTTTGTGTAACTTTAACCGTTTACGCAGCGCACGCAAAGAAATCTCTGAAAATAAATTTTTTTTATTTTCCGTTTATTTCAAACTATGATATTTCTTAAGATATTCATTGAAATCAAATGAGGTCATTAACAATTTTGTTCAAAATTAAATGCTTGTGATAAATAATGTATTTATTTTGATAAGGAATAATATCATGCATACAAAAACACCATCGCAGATAAACTTTTGATTAAAAAAAAATTTGATTACCAAAAAGAAAGGTTATAGTGAGCCAACCATAAAAGATAAACATATGCTATCGCGGATTTTTTTTTAGAAAATTTAATGGAGAATAATTCTGTCATACATAATTTTTCCGTAACTTTAACCGTTTACGCAGCGCACGCAGGGAAAGCTTTGAAATGAAATATTTTTCTCCCGTTTTTGCAACATTCTTCATTAATGCTCAGCTCCTATTGGACGTACCGTGATGTTATATAGCCTATAGCCTTCCTAGATAAATGGACTATCCAACGAAAAAATATTTTTTCAATTTGAGCCAGTAGTTGCTGAGATCTTAGGGTTCAACCAAACAAACAAACAAACAAACTCTTCAGCTTTATTATTAGTATTATTAGTATAGATAATGCCAGCGGTTTCATTGATTAGGAACACTACCCGGAACACTACACGAACATTCATCATTTTCAGCCGAGAGAAGCCCAGTTGGACAACGGCCTCTAACCGGTCGGCCCTGCGCTTCACCAGATCGCCCGCCGGTCCACCTTGTGGGGTCCTACTAACGCTACGTCTCCCGGTATGCGTCCGCGACTCGAGGACTTTTCCGCCTCAACGGCTGTGAGTCCTCCTCGTAATGTGCCCTGCCCAATGCCACTTAAGGTTCCCAATTCTTTGGGCTATGTCGGTGACTTGGTTCTCCTGCGGATATCCAAATTTCTGACATGATCGCGCAGAGGAACTCCGAGCATAGACCTCGCCTTTGAGTGACCTTACTTAGTGAACACTACACCAAATTAAATTTATTAGTTGTCAACCCTATTCCTAGAGACAGTTCGTGTGTTCACCATCCAACGATAAATTTAGAGTTGAGTATTTTTTTATACCATATGGGCTACTCAAGCCGGTCAGAGACATCTGTGGACGCGGCTGCAGTCACGAACCTATAGATATCACGCCTGGAAGCGATGTGACTGCGTGACCTGTTTAAAAAATTCTCACATGATTAATGTGTAGACAGTTTTTTTCGGTAACGCGCCAAGGTAACGCAAAAAAATGACAACAAATTCTTTTAGGGTTCCGTTCCTGGGAAAGAAATACCTTCGTTATTCCCGTCTGGACTCAGCTGAACATTAAGTAATATTAAGTTCAAGTTTTTAATCAATAGTGCCGGCCCATTCTGCCAGATGTAGCATTAGTGGAACTAAATAAACTTTGGCTCTGCTCAACCCCCTTTGGGATCATGAGTGTATTGTATTGTATTTGCCTCAGGTATTCGCTGACGCAACTGTGACCCCTTCGCGGACACTGACAGCGCCAGTGTCCAACAGCCGCCAGCGCCAGCACCGACGCAGCCGACCGCCTGCCTCACGCGAAATGTATCTGTCGCAAAACCATCAAAATGCAGTCGCCGGGACTACGCCTCGCCTCTGCTGCTGGGTCTAATTGAATTGTAAAGAGCGTGCCTCAGCATGCCACCAGGACCGAGGATCATGACGATGAAGGTTTTGTATTGGTCCAAAGAAAGAAAGCGCGCCGTTCGTGGCCGAAACGAAACCGTTGCGCACCGACAGGGCCCACTTCCTGCTGCGAGCTGCGATACCGACCACTCCGACGTACTTGTCACGCTTGCATCACACCCTGACCATTCAGGACGTCATAGAGTACATTAACATGAAGACCAACTTCTTTCTGAGGGTGTAGCCGTTGAAATCTCGACATGACGTCAGTTTTAAGTCGTTTGTTGTACGAGCCCCTACAGAAAAGCTGGACACCTTATGAAGGAGGACTTCTGGCCGAAAGGGATGGTGTACCGGCGTTTCGCGGTCGATTGACTGTACTTACTACCAGAATAGTGCACCATAAATGAATTTAAATATGTTTTGATACTTCATACGGATGTTAGTCCGTAAGTTCTATGGGTCATTGTAACCTAAAAATAAAGACAATTATTATTATTAATTATTTCGCCTAAATTAGAAAAACCGTGCTAAGTTTCTATTTCTGTGGCAAAGGAATTTGTATTTATATCATAAAAAATAGCTTACACACCTTGTATACGGAACCCTTAGTGCGAGAGTTCAAATTGTATTTGAAATTTCTTTTGACATTGCTTTGCCCTAATAACTGTCGAGGTTTTCCGCAATAATAATTTATATCTGTAGATTTTTTTATTTTCAATGACAAGACATCTTAAAAAGCTGTTTGAGAAATTTAATTATTAATAGCTGTACCCAATTAAATGAATGTCTTAAAATAATCCCAATTGTCATATTAAAAACAGATCTTTGTAAAGTTTTCTAAACAGGCACCTAACAGAGAATAGATTCATAGGTTACGCTGTATTACCTAAGTACCTACTTATGATGTGAGTCGTTGGGAACCAAAGCCGTTAAATTTAGTCACATTTACTAAGTACTTCCAGACAACGACGGAGACATCACCCAACAAACTGTCATGTTTTATGAATAGGTACCAATCGATTTTGCACTTTACAACTATTGAGTTATATCTAAGTACCGCTAGTAGGTAACATGTAATAGTTCAGTTTACAACAAATATTTTTGTATAAAAATCGATATTATCAATTTGACAGTTTTGTAACTAGAGAGTGTTAGGTACTGTTCAGAAGAATTGTTTAGATTAATTCCATCCAGCCGCTAATTTTATTATTATAGGTACTCTTTATTGCACTTGAAAACATAAACAATTTACATAATATTACATAATTTGCAAGGGCGGACTTATCCCTAAAAGAGGTAGATTTCATCCACTCGATATAAACTCAAATTCCATCTTTACCATCTACACAATTGGAAATCAACCTTTGCGTTTCTCACGCAGCTTTCTGCCCGTCACAACAGTCTTTCCGAGGGGTTACGATTTAGGGACCTTTAAGAAAAGAGCCTACATATTCCTTTCTTAAAGGCAGGCAACGCAAACACAATTGATACAGCGTTTATCATGGGCGGCGTAGTTTTGTCGCCCTACCACAAGCAAAAAGTTTAAAAAAGGTATACCGACTCCGGAAAAAAGTAAGAAATTAAATAAGTTAAAATGTACCCTATGTTATTCGCACCATGATAACTAATCGATTGACACCTTATTCGTCAAAATTGGACGAATAGTTTTGGCGCTACGGAGGAACATACGCAAATACAAAAGACTGCTAAAATCGTAATCATTCCTTTTCGCTTCGCCGTATTCGGAGAAAAAATACTGTCGACTGTCGTTTCTTTCCGCGATCAAAAATACCTGAGAGTGATAATTTCAAATTATCCTTGATAATTGGGTTGTATAACTGAGTGTAATATTATTAAAAATATTATCTAAGCACACAATGGAAATAAAAAAAACAGAATTCCCTATTTATGTTGAGATTAAAAATCATTAATTAAAAGAACCGACTGCACAAAGGTTCATTCACATTAACTTAATTTCCATATTCATTAGGCAGAGCATCGTCTTTGTTTGAACGTAATTATTTGAAGGTAATAACACAAAATAAAGTAAGTACAGTAACAGCAAGTAACATTACATTCCAACTGCACTGTGGTAATGTAATTGTACCGACTGCAAATAAATTGGGACTAGGGTAGGCAGAAGGGTAGGTTTATAATGGTAGGTATAGGTAGCTTTTATAATTCGACCCACTTCTGGTACACGAGGCCTCTCCTTGTCATCGAAGGAGATATAGGCAGTAGACCACCATGATTGTCCAATGCAGGTTGGTGGACGGAGTATAAGGTGATCAAATACCTCTTTGCTGATCCATTAGTAGCCTTCTACGGCACCCATTGGAGGATATGGGGTGATGCTATTCTACTCTGCCAGCATCACATAGCTAGTTGGTGTCTTGGTAGTATTATGGTATGGTAACAGACTGAGGGCGCTGTAAACTTGGTTTGGTAGAGTTATTGTTGATAAGTATTGTGACTTATGATTTTATGGTAAAACTAAGAAGTGTCAAGCGTTGATGGTAGAAGTCCAGGTTGTGCTGCAATCATTATTTATAACGGGGTTGATAACCAAATTTTAATATAAATCTCACAGCATAAAAATTGGCATGAAACATATAGAGAGCGTCTCATGCGAATCCACAGAATACGCAGCACCCCGAACAAAGATGAATACAAATTGAGAACCTCCTCCTTTTTTTAAGTTTCTTACAAGTGCAGTGCATAGGAGAGCTTCTGTTATTATTTTAATTTGTGGCGGTAGCGTTATTGTAGCCAATTATACTTTTAATTTGACTTCATGTGAGTTAATTCAATAACTTAGATGCTTTTAGCGATTTTTGGTGACACATCTCGACACAGGACTATCAGTACCGCTAAGGATATCATGGTATATCATCATGATATCATGGTATTAAGGTGCAACACCAGGGTTTCTACAAAGTGTAAAATTTTCCCAATCGACTATGAATTGTATATCAAATAGGTTTAGGTTGAAAATCGATTGGAGTTTGACAGCTTTGTATTTGTTTTGTATAGCCTGATGTACTGTTGACTGTACCGAAGTGGTACCAAAATGCAACTGGTAGTGGAGAGGATAAACCGAGTGGAGAGCATCAGAGTAAATAAAGAGTATTTAAACCTGTCATTTTTTTTAAGGCAGACTTTTATTATTATTATTACTATTTATTCTATACTGATATTTGATTACTGTTGTTGGCCAATAAATGCTTTCTTTCTTTATTATATTAATAAGGAAACACGAACACGCACGGCCTAATTGTTTAGAGCAATCTATTCCAGGCAAACTTAGGATGGGCAATATTTAAAACCATTAACACAGAGACAAAATGGTAAAGCATCAACTCTACGTACTGATACGCAACGCTGCGCTTCGCCAAATGTGCGCTGACCCTAACTCTACTAACTCTACGCGCTCCACACACATCGTTGTCAATTTTTTTTGATTGATTTTGTTTTAAGTTCTAATATTAGGTATAAAGAAAAACATATCTATACTTAATATTATAAAGCTGAAGAGTTAGTTTGTTTGTTTGAACGCGCTAATCTCAGGAACTACTGATTCAAATTGAAAAATTATTTTTGTATTTGATAGTCCATTTATCGAAAAAGGCTATAGGCTATATAACATTATAACACGCGAACAAAGTCGCGGGCACAGCTAGTTAGAAATATCTGGGTAAGCTACTAAGAAGACAAAATATCTGTACGTTTCAGTGGCTCAATAATACATAATACTGACCTCTGCGGACTTGTATGTAGAGGTTAGTGCTTATTATCTATTGGATCGATTTTAAATAACACATTTGGGTGTATGAAGCAGGCAGCTGTGATGTGACATAGTTTATGCTAGTACAGACATAAAATTATTGTTATTATTTTCACTGAGTAACATAGGTTATAATTTATTTGAAAAAGAAGAAAACCTCGCGGAATAAATCGCTGGCAGAGCGCTAGTATAAAAACATTTTTTTAAATTCCAATCTCCCCTGTGCTATATTTTGAGTTTTATGAAGAAAATCTTACAAAAACATTGTTCATAACAATAAGCTTAAAATTTTTGTTTGACGTCATAACTAAATATTAATCATAATTAAATATAGCGCTCAGAAGATATAAGGGTCTTAAAGGGTCTTTCATTTTATCGTTGTTATATTTTTGCTGGCATATTTATTTGGCGCAAGTGGTGAGAAAAAGCGAGTCTTTTACATGATTATTTAAACATGTTTTATTATTTTGTGATTATTAAACAATCGTGGATATTATAGTGCATTCTTTAAAATAATTCATACATAATTGTGGCTCATAATGAATGCGTCGCGTTGCAGGGAAGCGCGTTGCGTCAGGGTGTCACACCGGCACGGCCGGCCGGTTCTCAAACGCAACCCGCTGTGCTGCATGAGACGTACGACGTACTGCGCTGCAACGCGCCGGACTGCGACACTAGCCATTTTGTTTGAAAAGATGGAAAACAGTAAGCACATCGTTTACATATCTGAGTTTTTACTTTGTTTTACACATTTTAATATCTACTTAACATTTTCTCCATTTCTATCTTATATATAAAATTTCCATGTCACAATGTTAGTTACCGTACTCCTCCGAAACGGCTTGACCGATTTTCATGAAACTTTGTATGCGTATTCAGTAGGTCTGCGAATCGGCTACTATCTTTTTTCCATACCCCTAAGTGATAAGGGTTGTTCACCCTTAATTGGAGTTTACTCATTAAGAATCGATTTGCATATATAAGGGGCCCGGTATGAGAAAAATGTGAGGAGTAAAATCTATCGATGAATGACCTCGAATGACCTCGTTACGTTTTTGGTGCGCATCCTATGTCGCGCAACTTTCTAATTGTCAAAAAACGGATGACATCAGGTGCGCCATCTCACCTGTCTCGGAGTAAACTCCAGTCGTACGTCGGAGCTGACACACACAATTTTTTTTTTTAATTTTGGACGATTTTTTTTGTTTTTAGTTTTTAATAAGTGGCATTAAAAATACATACAGCCCTAAATTTTTACTTTTTTATCACCAACCCTTATTTTTTTATAGCCATTTTAGTAATTTAATCATTTTTGTAAGTCAAAATAACGTTTGCCGGGTCAGCTAGTTATTTTATATGAAGACGGTACGTACTGGGCGTATAACCGAAAGTTCTACTCAACCCTATTTAGGATAGAGCACTATCAGTGCGTGATTATGATACTTTAAGTACAATTCATCAGCTTACCATTTAACCCACACACCAGGACATCTCATTAACAAAAGATTTGAACAAGTAACAAACTCGAAGGGCGGGTCAGACGCCCGCCCTAAGCGGAATCCCACAGGGATCAAGGTCGTGACGGTACATAAGTACGCATTTACAAACAATTGATTGCGAGTTTTGTGGAGCTCAAAACGTTATGTATTACTCACTTTGATCACCATAACAATGTACATACATGGCCGATATTGCCAGATGTGGTTTATGGGCTGCGTAATGTTACCCAAAGCTATGCTAAGCACTTGTGATTATGAGCCTAATAGATATTGTGTAAATAAATGATATGTCATTTATACCTTAATTCAAATAATAATTGAAAAATATATATTATGTTTATAATGAACAATCTCGTAGACTACAGAGGCCTTTATATTGCATTCCACACGGTTGAGAGTAGGTTCGTAACCGAATTCGTACCATCATCATTCGCAATACACAGATTAGAAAGAATATGATTGCATCGAAAGAACAAATGAAAGTTGTCACTGACCTGTTTTTTTAAGTCTCCCATTTTTAGGGAAGGCAAGGGGAAGTAAAGCCCATACAGCCTCGTCTTTAGTATTTGTTTTTTCAATTATTTTTAATATTATTTTTGATTTTGAGTCAGAGATTAAAAATAGTCGTATCCTTAAACCTCTCTCACGCAAAAACTACTAAATGGATTTTAATGAAACTTTACAATAATATAATTCATACATGAGAATGACAGGCCCTAATTTATACTTATCCTGCGCAGCAGTCGCGGACAGAGGCTAATCACTACATAGTATAAAACAAAGTCGCTTCCGCCGTCTGTGTATGCTTAGATCTTTAAAACTACGCAACTACACATTTTGATGCGGTTTTTTTAATAGATAGAGTGATTCTTAAGGAAGGTTTATATGTATAACTAGCGGACCCAACAGACTTCGTCCTGTCATTAAGAAATTATTCGAACTTTTCTCGCCGTAAAAACCATCATTGAACTTCAACGAACATTTTAAAACAAGAATTGGCCAAATTGGTCTAGGCGTTGTTGAGTTATGCGCTTACCAACACATTTTGCGATTCATTTTTATATTATAGATACATGCATATCTACATAAGCATTGCACCCGTGCGAAGCCGGGGCGGGTCACTAGTATAAAATAAGTTATAAAAGAACACAAAATACGCCAAAATCGTGTATAGAACCATTACTTTATCCCGGCCACAACCAAATTACACATATATTTTAAAAACGAACAATGCCATGGTTTTTCTTTCTACTTGTTTTCTAAAGAATCCACACTTTTATTCCGAAATTCTCATTAGCATTGCACTAGCATAAATTAGCGTAGAGGACGAAAAAATACAAAGAAAAATCTCACCCCGTTGAATATCCTTAAAGTTGTAAAAGTTACGGCTTGTTCAGTTGTGAATGTGACAAGACAAGGCTTTCAGGATTGCTCCAATACAGAGGTCCTCCAAACAACGCTCAATTTTTCAGCACGAAATATACTCCACAGTCAAAGCCGCCGCCATGTTCTCCTTGATCTACATTGCTGGTTTATTCAAATTACTATTTCGCCTTTACGTGATCCAGCACGCAACCTACACAAAACATCTTTTTTTATTGTCTCCTTCTTTACGACAGTACACCCCAGGGATACTTTTGATTGACTCCCTCCAATCTTCGATGTAATTCGTTAGAATCTTTTCGTGAGCTAGTTTCGTCTTTGTTTTGATGATGTTTCATTTCATCGGAATGGAAAACAGGACAAATATTGGGATGGGTTTACAGAAATTTTGTTTGTTTTGAATGTTCCGAAATGTATTATAGAAACTTTTCATGTTTTGGTTTTGGTATTTTCTTTTTGTTCAAAGTATATATAAAACGTCAAACGCTATTTCACGGGTAATGGTATACAAAATCAATATTGGTGAACGTAAATGCAATAAAATCTCAGCGCCGAACGGCTAACAGCCTAAAAACTCACCATTGTTAATTTCAAGAATAGAAGGAAAATAACTTATTGGTAAGGTTCAGGTTTTTTTACGATCACTCGAAGCGGGCTCTTCATAATAGGTACTTGTAAAATCGGCTATGGACTTCACAGTGGGATGTTCATTGGCGCAAGCAATTTACCGTATAAAGCTCGTAAAATCTGATGTTTCTTCCTTATGAAGAACCTGCCTTACGCTTAGGCGCTAAGCACACTGTACCCTTAGTATGAGTTTTGATAGTTTTCGAGCTCGATCAAACGTATCGTCTCTTTTCATACATTGCCTACTGTTTCTTATAGTTTACGCTAGAGGCGCTAGTGGGCAATGTATGAAAAGAGACGATATACGTTTGATTGAGCTCGAAAACTAACAAACTCATACTAGGGGTAGTGATCTGGCATCTGGCAAGGATACGGCGCGGACATCATTCAATTTCATTCAAATACCGTACCAAACACACGGCAATAAGGTCATTAATTGAACAAATTCAACGCTGAAATGGCGTGCTGTAGCGCGTCCGATGGAGGCCGTTAAATTTTTTCAATTAGTGACCTTATTGCCGTGTGTTTGGTACGGTATTTGAATGAAACTGAATGATGTCCGCACCGTGTCCTTGCCAGACGCCAGATCAGTGTGCTTAGCGCCTTAGACTAAGGCCTACCGTCCACGTGAACCATACGTAATGGTCACGCTATCGTCAATTCCATTTCCACGGTCGGAGCGGCAACGTCCTTATCCTCTCATCATTCGTTCATCAAATGACGCGCCGTGGACAGTGGTTTTTACCTTCCACAATACTGCTGGCATAAACAAAAGGCCCTGTGAAAAAACATAGACATGCACACAAGAGGGGATTCAATTATAATAGTTTGCGAGCTACCACAATATGGAAAAGATTCGCTTCCAACATCCCAATCAACTGCGCAAACATGTAAAATTTAATACAGCAATTAACAAAAAGCAGCGTTTGTTATGCTATGAATTTTCATTGTTGAGGTTTTTATTCGGAACTCTGATTACTGGCTAGAAATAGTTTAATAAATAATTCCCGTGTCACGATGTTTGTCCGGGATGAACTCCGCAACTAACAATCAGATTTCAACTTATTTTTTAAATGTGTGTTTTGTTCCAACTTGAGATATAGGATAGTTTTTATCTTGATAGTCCTAATTTTTTTTACTGCAAATTCAATGTTATAGGACATAAGTATGAAATTACCACAGCAATGCGTGGCCGGGACAGCTACTAGTTTTATAAATACACACATAAGTTCAAACTGCTTTTACAGATTTAAATTATAAATTTGGATTGGGACTGCCCCAGTTTTCTTGTCTATACATAGAATAAAATGAAATCGCTTCTTTTAAATTACGCAACGGATTCCAATGCGGTTTTCAGCAATAGATAGAGTGCTTCAAGAGGAAGGTAATTTATGTATAATACATGCATATTATAGTAGAGGATTCCGTGCAAAGCCGGCGCGAGTCGCTAGTACTGAATAGAAGAAGCATTCATGTGAGAAGCGCACAATCAAGAAATGGATTTTTGTGTCAGCACACCCGTTCACTCCTTCTTACAATCCTGGATGATTCAAAAGAGACGTGAAAAAGAACGTTGCATCTCGACAAGGCGAGAGGTGAGGGTAGCTAGTGGCTTCTTATCTCTCTCACTATACACCATGCTTTTTTAGCCATCTTAAATAATTCAAGGTGTGAAAGTGCCAATACAAGCAACTCTTGCTATCATCGAAATCACACAATGATCTCTCCCGAGAAAACGATCAGCTTGTCATCATGGACTCCAGACCGTTATGCGTCCGATTTGCGAGAGATATTGTACACGGTGTAATAATAGTACATTATAATACAAGTGAGTAATGTTGAAAATTACGTTCGAGGCCGAGAATGTAATTTTTAACTGCTCACAAGTGTTATACGACGTTTTTCAACACCATTGCGAGTAATTAATACATAATGCAAAATATCTACTTGCAAAATAGTACTGAAAATTGAAAAATGGCGCGCTTTTTCTTATAAATAAAAGCGTGACTTTTCTTTACGAAACTATTAACTTTTGATTACCAAACTGAGCGGTAATCGAATTTGAAATTCGAAAGATATTAGAAGTTGGTAATATGATACATTGTTAAACTAAAATTGGTGTAGTTACATACCTACCAATTACGAGCAATGGTGTTGAAAAACAATGTTTTCCAACATTTTTTTTATATCTTTATGTGTAATTTGTAATTTTTATTATTATTATTGTATGTTTTTAAAGTTATTTGAATTATTAAATTTTGAAAAAGTTTTGTGAATTGTTGAAAATTAGGACAACATAAGGTTAGGTAATCTAGTTATTAAGCTTTTAATTTGTTATTTTTTTTAATCAGCTGTTCCATACAAAAGTGCAAACCTACGCAACCGAAATGTATGAAACAGCTGACTTTTTTTTCGCGATTTATAGCCCTTTTCTGCTTTAATCTAAGGTGTATAGATATCTTTGCCGAATGGTGGTTCCTTTAACCTAGAATGCAAAAGAAAATAGAAGAGTTTATAAGGAGGAGAATTTCTAATTAACAATCTTGAGTAACCGAGTCCCAATGGAACAAAGTTTTATCGCGCTAGTTAATTGCTGTATGCGAGAATGTTATTGTTAATTTTAAAATTAAGTCAAGAACATCTTCAGAGTTAGTATTGTTTCAAACTTCGTATCTTGTATGTTGAAGAGCTTTATTTCAGAGGAGGGAACTAAACCCTTATGGAAGTTGCTCTGTAAGTTATGTAAGTAATAGGAAATGCGGGAAATCAGAATTTCTATAGACTTACTAGGAAATTTTAAGAATTCATAAATTGTTTTATGTAAACGTATGAGATAATTTGTACTAATCTATTTCGGGCTTATTCTTTTAATGCGTCCAAGGACAATTCTTAAGTTATTACACCGACGACTTCTTAATAATATTATAAACGTGAAAGTTAGTATGGATGTATAATATGTGGGTTTGTTACTCTTTCACGCAAAAACTACTAAACGGATTTTAATTAAACTTTACAATTGTATAGTTCATACATCAGAATAACATTAGGCTATAATTTAACCAAAATAAACGTAAGCGAAGCCGCGGGCGACCACTAGTTATAAATAGTTAGGTAATTAATGTGATCACTGAGTGATAAAAATTTCGATACTCCAGCCCCCACTCCACTTGGTCTTAAAAAATAATCTGAACCTACCAACAATAGCTTACCTGCATTCTATTATTCAGAGAATATTATTAATAGAAACAACTATGGATTTTTCGGAGAACGGCTCGTCGACGAACGATGAGATTATTGTGGACAAAGGATTGCTTATGCAATGGAAAACTAATTCAAATGAACCCAGTAATTTTCGTCCGTGTGAATGGAATAATTATTTTTACATTCAATTGTGTTGATATGTCTAGATGCTATTGATTAATTCCGATGATTCACCAATACTATAAGTGCAGCGCAATAGAAAAGTAGTTATACGTTGGTAATAAAACATTTATGGCTTTTTTAATCACAAACTAGTACACCTCCTTAAATCCTGGGTTATTAAAAGTAGGTACATATCTTATAAAATATACCTAGTAGGTAGGTACTTAGTTCCACATAAAATCTATAGTAAGTAATCGTATGAAAAATTTGGTACATAATTATTTTTTACAATTTTGGATTTTTAATATCATCATATTATCATTTATAATTGACTAGCGTGGGTAGGTGCAGGGCCCGATCTAGGGGGGGACAAACCCTGGTGTCCTCGTCAGGAGGACGCGCCAGGTCGAGCAGCCATCAATGAGGAGGCGGCCTATAAGGCCGGCGTCGGCCATCGGCACACAGGGCCTGGCGTTAGTCGGCAGCCCCTGTGAGCTGCTGACCACCAATTGGTGCTCAAGGAGTGCCTTACGGGCAACGTTGGGACGGTCCGTCCCGCAATAGCACTGGATGTCAGGCCGGGGAGGATGCGGACAAGATTAATAAAGTTTTATGAAAATAACTTCAGAGCGATTTCACTGTCTAAAATGTAAAAAAAATCTCTTAGTAATTTGTTGTCTTGTGGTGAAATGGCTAGATCGGGCAGTGGGTAGGTGGCTTGGTTATATAGTCATTGGTGCCCACTAGATACCCCTGTCAGTACTTAACACCCTGTAGGTATAACACACTGCGCGCGGCGCGTCCAATTCAACAATGCATTTAGGTTGCTGTTGGGATTGCACATGCACTACATTGTAGTGAATGTTTGCAGAAGCGAAGAGGGGCAGTGCCAACAGCGTCTTAGAAATGGTTGCAAGTAGACTGTCGTTACATAAGTTATTGTAACGCAAAATCTGCCCGGATGGGGCGAGGACACGGTAATCGTTACATAGTCTTTGGGCGAGGATGACTTGTGTACAGACTTTTACGTTTTTTTTTTGTTTTTATATTATGTACGAGTAGGTGATAAAAATTTACACTTGAGTCATTGTCACTTGAAATAAATAAGTAATAAATAAAATATCAAAGTCATCAGTTGCAACCTACATAAAGTTCCATATTATTAGACAGTACAGGCAAATGGAATAAATACCTACCTTTAACAAGATTGAAAACTGCATTTGTATCTAAGTTTTGTATTTATCTGTTCCTAAAGAATTCTCCCCTTAAAAGGTCTATATTTCATCATGACCTGTTTACCGATATCGATTGATTGCATAAAATAGTCCCTTCTGTTTTTCCCGGTAATGGAGGATCGATTTTCTATTTAGGTTTTAAACCTAATCTGCTCAGTGACTATGAAATTGTTCTTTATTGTCCACCATAAATGTGCCATGAAATAACTGTTGGTTGTAGGTATTGGTTCTAAGACATCATCAACCTTTTAGTTTCTTTTTAATTCTTACTTAAAAATTAGTTTCTCCTACTCTGCTCCCTATTTATTTGGGGTCGGTGCTTCCTTTTAAAATAAGACCACTCATAACCCCCAATTATGAGTTTCACACGAATTCTTCTTAGAAAAACAGGTGTTGTGAGACTCAATTTTTAACTCAACTACTTGGTACCTTACTTGATGAAAGCAAAGTGCTTCCCCTTCAAAAATAAAAAGAAACAATTTTTTGCAAAGAAAAACGTCTTAGTTTTTCTAATAAATTTTTCGTTATCACATTTTCGTAATCTTTCTTTTCCTCGACTCGAAGTTTACCAATAAAATTTTATTATTATTAAGTATATTGTTCTCATGGCGTTATTGCTACGCTGTAAAATGTAATGTGACGTAAAAAGATACGTCACTTCTTCCAGAACAGAATGCTCGTAAAATGAATTTTAAAATGGCCGACAATTGTGGATGGCTACAGTTTTATAGCTGTTCTTATCTCTGCGACTTTCGAGGAGATCGCATGGAAAAACTGCGTGTTTCGGATGACATTAATTAGCAGAGCTTTTGCGTTTTTGTAAGATACGATTCTTTAGGTCGAATCGAACGCCAAATGTAGAATTGAATAACATACAAATAGTTTTATCATCACAACATAAACGACGCACTTATACTTACAGACAATTAATTAATATATAAAATAAAAACAACTGAAAAAATAAATATAAAAGTGTGTACCCACATTATGCCAAATAATTATAGGTAATATATAAGTATTATTTACATGATTCGATACGATAACATACGAGTTGAAGATCAGATAAAATTAACTAGATTTCTCTATACAATATTATCATATATAGGGATCGTACCGTACGTCGCAGGCCAACAAGGCACAGCGACGACCACACTTGCTCCGACACAATGTCCAAAGATCGGTGACGGAACATCAAATATTCCATACATTGATGTTTCTACTTGTTATCTGATCTTGCAGCTTGCCGAACCGTGTAAAGGCTGCACGATCGGACAAGATTAGTCCACGACCTTTGGGCTACCCGCCTTCCCTAAGCCAGAGGACGCTCTTAATTAAATTTATATCTTGTGACACCAAAGTAAAGCCACGTATTTCTTATCATCTTTATTTATACCTATACATAGTTGCATCAACGTTTATTTCTTACAAGGGGGGTTTTTATCATTATATTTTTTCTTATTATATAGAGGCGAGGGGGCCAAAAACTAGCAAAATCGATGACGGAATCATTACAATAATGAAAGTAATATATGAATGACCTACTTAGATACCTTTTATTTGATGGGGCGTGTAAAAAGCCCAGTCTCTTGAAAAAAGTATAATCGGTAGATTCGCGCGAGATCGGTATATTTGAACTATAAATCGTATTCTGAAAAACATATACTATATTCAAATATATCTTTTCTATAGGGATTCTATAGAGCTGCATGGAAAGGTGCATTTGTTATTCCTCTTCCCAAGAAATCCACACCTTTCGGAATATCGTCCTATTTCAACTCTCCTATTCCTATCCAATGTCCTAGAAAAACTGGGTTTCAATCAACTTTTATGGTTCCTTAATGTAGGTAAACAATCTCCTAAATCCCTTGCATTCCGGCTTCCGCACGGGTCATAGTACGACTGCCATGACCAAGATCACTGATGATATTCACCAGGGAATGGAGAAACGCCATCTTACAGTGTTGACTTTACTAGATTTTAGCAATGCATTTAATTGTGTTGACTTTGATGTCCTTCTTGGTGTTTTGAGTTTTCTTGGCATATCTCCTATTGTAATTGATTGGTTTTGAAGTTACCTGATAGGTTTTCGGTAGGGCATACACATTAAAGATACCTTTTCTGAGTGGTGCAATATTAATTCCGGCGTTCGTCAGGGTGGCGTCTTATCCCCTCTCTTTTTTTCAAGATTTATTGAATCCATTAGTCAGTCACTTTCTTGCTCCTATCACTTGTATGCGGATAACCTGCAAATCTACACACAGGCACCATTATTAAACCTTCCCGATGCTATCGATCAAACCAATAAGAACCTTGCTACGATCAGCAACTGGAGTCATTCTTATGGCCTTGTTGTCAATCCACTTATGAACACAGACAATTATTATTGGCAGAACTTATTTCGTATCTAGGATTGATTACAGCCAATTGTAAAATTCAGTGGCACTTCTATTCCGTTTGCCAAAGCTGTTAAGAACCTAGGTGTCATATTTGATCAGTGTCTGACTTGGCGACCTCAAGTTGAAGCTGTTAGAAATAAGGTTCAGAACGATTTACCAGTCAAAACTAAAATCACCATACAATTATACATTCTATTATTGACTATGCTGATGTGTTATACGCGGATCTATCGGAAGAAATTCTTGACAAGTTGAAGCGTCTGCAGAATTTTTGTATTAGATTTCTCATTTTCATTTTCATTTATTTAACTTGCGCAAATTTGACCAAATAAAAAATATAGTCAAATTTGCGCAATCTATCCTATTGCCCTCAATTAAATTGGCTCCCAATTCGTTGTCGCAGGGACTTGCACGTTGTCTCTCTCCTGTACACTGTCCTGTTTCTACCTTACTATCCACCATATCTTTTATCTCACTTTTCCTTTCGTTCCTGCTCATCGAGTCATACCTTACGCTCTAACTTCAATCTTACTTTGGACGTACCACCCCACACTACCGATTTCCTTTCCTATTCCTTTTCTGTTCATGCTGTCCGGTTGGGGAATACTCTCCCTGAGATTATCAGGCGTGCTTGCACATTGAAATCCTTTATTTTATTATACCTATTATCATGATTAATTATTAAAGACTTGACAATGTGAAATGACTCTTTCCAAATCAATACTACGAAAACTGTAAAGGGAGGATAAAACTTGTTGAGTTTCTTGCCGCTTCTTCTCAAATGTGGCATCAAACTTGACTTTCTTAGGTGTACCTACAAATTGTACCTAAATTAGTAAAGAATTTGAATTTGAGTTTAAAACTGCAGTTTGGAGTCATTTCATTTCCTCTTACCCATAAGAGTCTACAAGTTATTCTTTCTTTTTTCTTTTAATTTAATCATGAAATAGTATAGATATTGAACACTTTATCTTCTTTGTCTTAATTATGCAATCTTTCCATGTTTTTATTAGCATCTCCTTTCACTTTGGGTTGCTTGGAACAGATTGCTGTTAAGGAATAAGGCCGCCTATTTTGTGCTGTGTATATTAGTTTATTTTCTTGTATTCTTTGTGTTGTGTGCAAGAAATTTATTATTATTATTAAACTGGGAAACGGATTAGCATCGTTTCAACTCTAGCCGTGTATTCTTTGTCTGAAACTACATACTCAGGTTTCTCTGTCTACGACATACTCTAACGCACTTAGTGTGTTACGCCACGCTACGGGACAAGCTCACGAGCAGCGGTGCGGTGAGTGGTCAACTTGTAGTTAACGCACTTACGTCTTTTCGTAGCCGCGCTTACGCCTATTTGTACGCGAGCCTACGTCTTTTAGTCTACGCTTGCCCCTCTCACCCTTCCCGCGGTCTGCCTTCAGCATAGTACTGTTGCCGAACGTGCTTTCATTCACAACGTACAGTCGTTTTGAGCGAGTATTTTGAAACTGGTTTGATTTGCTTACGTATAGTTGACGGCTAGCGAGACGAAAGGCGATACGTTCTCTTTCAGAGTTGAAAAGTGTGTTGCGACATGGTTGCGACCTTTAGAGACCCTAATAGGTGTAAAGAATGCCCGCGGGAGATACTCGCTGACTAGAATTCCTCTCTAAGAAGGGGTGAAATACAGACAAGACGACCATCAAGGCCTCGCCTTCTCAAAAACCTCGTGACGTTGAGAAGGCCACCTACTGCCACCAGCAGCAGTCATGCTGTCTTTCCAAATGGACTATATTTCTGCTTACCACCAAATAAGTGGAGTCTTGACTTTTTGAAAAAAAAACCCTAGGCTTTCATATAACTTGGTGTTCAGTAAGTGCACTTACCACTAACTTACTGAACCCCTCTAGAAATTGAGAAAATGACTATATTAACAGATATTAACATATTAACGTTAAAAATCAGAACACCGTAGATTTGTGTTCTGACTTTTAATAGACTAACTAACTGGATGCAGTAATTAAATAAATAGTATAGAATTTTGTGCTTCATTATTGTCCGTGGGTATTGCAAAATACTTTTTTCCTCAAGGTTACAAATAACATTGGTCCGTCGTGTCAACGGTTTGAAGGTCCAAAATATAAGCTTCAATCTCCAAGCTAATATTGAAGTTTCATTCAAATGGTGTACCTACTGTGTTATATTTAAATTACAGAGAAATAGGCTCAACCCTTTTTCTTATTTCCAAAGGGTAGATGCAAAGAATTATGTAAGAGGAAAAATCGATTTTGGACCATATCAAAGAGAAAATAAAGTGTATAGCCGAACATTGTGAGAGATGAAGGGCACAGTGAACTAGCCGTTAAAAATTGAAGCGACTATTTCGAGAAAGTTACTTCCATCGAATTTACAGAAGGCCGCAGAAAATACTTAGCTTTCTATGGATTGACCGTGGATATACCGGGTCCATAGTATTGCAGAGAGCAGTTCCTCAAACTTCTGACCCAAATCTAGGATTTAACGGGCCTTAAACTTAGACTTATCGTGAGCTCACCTATTGATTCATAACAAAAAATGGCTTCAAAACGTTAGCGTTCAATGTAGCTCACTCGCACGGAAACAAACGAACGGGGCCACCGTCTGGCAAAAATATCACGGTTTTGCAAGTTGCGTGCGAGTTGAGCTTTACGTTTTACGTGGCGCAGTACAATTTGCAATATTTGTTAACACCAAAAAATTAAAATCATTTCCCTGCAATTATTTTTTGAAATGTGTCTTATTTTGATGTATAGAATACATGGTTCTCGTTTGACTGTTCATGTCTTTTACACCCTGTATAATTCGTAATAAGATAATTACAGGGATGCACACTTAGAAAACCATTCGGTAAAATAAAAGTACAAGCATCAAATAAAGGTTCAGCAAACGCCGGCAAAGAACTGTCCTCGCGTACAAACAGAAAAGTTGCTATGAAATATTAAAGTCTGCACCGGGCTGATTTATTTCGTCCAGGGTTGGCCAAAATATAAATTGAATTTCAACACCGTCCGTTAGCTAGTATCCATAACACAAGTTCATAATAACGATACTTAATTTTGGCTAGATATTTGGCGTGGGCTTGGAAATAATATATAATTTAAGTACTGTAAACAGGGGTCTTAAGGTGATTGTCCACCAGAGTGGCGAGACGAGACGAGAAGAGAATTGAAATCGCACACACAATTTTCACTAAAAAATAGCTATCGCGAGCTCGCGCGATACAACGTTTTTTTCAAGAACCAAATATTTATCTATTCTATTCTATTCTTAATTAATGGCGTCGCGTCGCATTAAGCGTACGCATTTTGCCAATGTCAAGTGAAAATGTATCTAAAGTAACAAAAATTGTACGGTTGATTGAGGTTAAAAATGGAGTCTCTCAACACGTGTTTTTACAACAAGAACTCGGGAGAAACTCCGAATCTTTATCGTTTTCATACATTTTGACAACAGTTTGACAGTGGTCAGCAAAACATATGAAAACGATACCTAATGAGTTTGTTTTGGTAAAAACGTTGTAAATAGCGCGATCGGGAGGCAGATATCTCACTACATCGTCTCCTGCAGTGAACGCATATAAACGCTCCTAGTCAAAACTTGGTCAAAACATTCAAAGTTTTTGTTGGATGTTTCTAAAATCAAATCAAAATAAATTTATTTATTTTCACAGACTAGATAAATATAAAAAATACACATTTGAAAGATAACAGTGAAACAAAAAGGCTGCCACTCAGCATATTATGTTGCGGGATACACAACACGTACAACGCTGGTATTCTGTTGGAACCTATGTAAATGTATGTGTGATGGCCCACAGACTAACATCTATACAAAATTAGTTTTTTGAATAAATAAATATATTATAGTGTGAATATTATACCAAGTGTGCAATTAAATTATGCCAAACCATGAAACCACGACATCACTTAGGATACAAAGGACACAGTCATCCGCTATTATTTTAATTGTGTTCAAATAAACATAATTTCAAATTGATTTTAAATGAATAGATAGAACGTGAAAGTCTAAATGGAGGAAGAGGAGGAATATTTTTTTATTTATTTATTTTTATTTATTTATTTTACAAAATCCACAGATCATTGAATACAGTTAGTAAATTATGATAGTAAGTCTTAAATCTAATTAAGGATTTACTTTATATTATACAAAAACTTAAGAGGGTTAGTAGGTATGATTGTTCCAACATATCGCAGAATGGCAGCGTAACGAAAGCTACCACATAAAGAAGATGAACAGTGCTTTGGACAGGTAAGTCTAGAAGCCAGTCTAACCTTGCGACGAGAGAATTCAAGCTTTTGGTAGAGATACCGTGGCTAACGGGATTGTATAATACCTACCAAAGAATATCTTATGTGCCAAAGTGTAGGGCACGATGAGCTTCCATTTTTATTAGATTTGCCTGGTTTAGAAATGGCATAACATACCCTCGACGTGGAATTTTAAAACAATAGCGTGCACAAGCAATTTGTGCCTACACGCTGATTAAGAGTTTTTGTCCTGGACAGCAAACAGTTAGGTACTAATCATCGCATCAGCACAACATCATCAATTAGACAACATCAATTTTGTGAAAGAAGTCTTCACTGGTACAGAACGATATTTAACCTTAAAATCGGAATTGCGTAACGGTTTTGTTAGGGTGAACGAGGATTTAATATCTGCTTCATAACACTGGCAACCCTAATGTCGGTTGCCTAGTATTTTCCTTCAGGAAACCAAGGAGTGCAGCAATAATTTATTCACTCTTAACCATTCAAAATATGGTACTCGTATTCGTAAGTAAATAGAAGCAGTAGGCATTATCAAGTAGGATATTAGTTTAGTGGAAAACATAATGAAAAGAATCCGACAAATTCCATACAAGATGGATCAGATTACGTAATTCAAGATTGTTTATAAAGAATAATTAAGAAATACAGTACATGTAGTTAAGATTTGTTTGCTTTAAAACTTTGTGACATATTTTGAGCAGGAATAGGGTCGGTGGAATGGAAAGTATGCTTGATTGGCACTCATATGAATTAAACATTTTTAAACTTCACATTTTGTTGAACGGTGTCGATCTCCCGTGCAAGAAAATGCCCTATGGAACTGTCTACAGAGGTCCATCATATCTCTATACCAAAATTCATAAAATTATGTTTCGTGATTCAGGGGTGAAAGCGTAAAAAATCTCATTAACACATTGATAAGAGTAACATAAGTAACAACGTGACAGATAGGTAGGTTAGGTCTTCGCCTCAGACCAATAAAAAAGGTATACGCATAAGCTTCTTGGGTATACGATATGTCACACAGATGTAAGAATTCTTTAAACATATACTCTCTAATCTGTGGTAAGAATTCAACCAGAGGTCTGAAGAAAGTTGTCAAGGATTTCAGTTATTCCTAAAAAGCTTTTTTATTTTTCTATGGTTAATTTTATCTTGTAATATTTTGTAAGCTTTTACATAGAAAAGGCGTGAAGATACAAACACTGAAACAGAAGAACTCACTCGAGTCGACATGGAGTTGACAGAGATGTCGCGGCGACCAATGCGGGCTATTAATCAAAGATGAAGGCGGGAAACTGGAGGGATTGGGCCATAACATGAGCGTTAGCAAAGCTGCGTAGATGTGACTTATTTTTTATGCTATTTGGTTGTCAGACAAGAATACGGCCTTTTTTACGTTAGGAAATGCGTTACGCATACGTCATACCAGGGGTCGCATGAACGTTATGAGAGACTCTCCCTACTAAAGGCAGGGCCTACCCAACGATGTCCCTCACATGCACCTTGGCGCGAAAACATCGATGACCGCCACTTCCCCGTTATCGGACGAGGAGAATGCGTCGGCCGCGGATGTGTCGCTGTCGGACGGGACCATGGGAACCCTTGCGGAAACTTCCACGAAGACAAGCATGGCCTGCCTCGCGGTAAAGAGTCAAGTCACCGTAGACTATCCGCTTGCAGTACATATGCGCTGATAAACCTAGTCCCTTTCCCTACACCATGTCACTTACTTGCCAACAGAAGGAAAACAGAACAAAAATGTAGTGTTATTTGACTTTGGTTTTCTATAAACAACGCATGGGGCGAGACCAACATTCGAACAGATTTAACTATAAAACTGAATACAAAACTGAAAAGAGAAAAATAAATTATATTGCTATTTAGTTGCGTACCTATTATATAAGTAGTATTTAGTCTAGTAATTAAGTACTTACAAAATTAAATAATACTTGTGCCTATTCTATTTGTATTTACGTGCTTTTGGGTTATGGCTGTACATGTACCATGTACCTTTTTTAAAAGCAAATAAATTATTATTATTGTTATTAAAATTTGATACTTGTTATTTCAGTATCCGAAAAATGGCACCCCGTGGTAAGCTCGAATTTTTTTCTGCTATTTAATCTAACATGCCTTAATTCTCGATCTTGTGGCCGCATTTGAGTGAATATCTACTGTAGGGAAGAGCTTTCGTTGCATTTGACATCGACCTAAAAATTACGAAAGCACCCTCTGGACCGTTTACGATGATTTATTGCTCCTAATTTATTTTATTAAGCAACAGTAACTTTATTAAGCTGACATTTTTACGGCACCTATTTATTTGATCGTAGGGTTATTTAGGAATGTGTGATTTTAATATCATAAATAAATTTTTTATAGAATAATATTAATGTGCTGCTAACGCATTATTATAATCCTGTTAACCCCTCCAACTATGCTTGTACTAGGAGTGGGTTCACGTCAGTAGTCTAACGGTGGCCGGGGATCTATCTCCGTTCACAAAAAAAAAACAAATAGTTTTTTGCTATTTAGTGTTGTAACTTGTAAGTATAAAAATCTCGACATCTTTTAGACCAACAAGTACTTAATAAAACGATAGAAATATCATCGATATCAATTAAACAGGCATTATCATCACTACATAGTATAAAACAAAGTCGCTTCCGCCGTCTGTCTGTCCCTATGTATGCTTAGGCATTTAAAACTACGCAACGGATTTTGATGCGGTTTTTTTTAATAGATAGAGTGGTTCTTAAGAAAGGTTTATATGTATAATACATGCATATTTACATAAGCATTGCACCCGCGCGAAGCCGGGGCGGGTCGCTAGTTAGCGATAATTCAAAAACTTAATAGCTCAAAGTCGTCAGATGTCGATGAAATATAAATGGGACCACATGACAAACACCAGCTCTCAAATGTTAAAAGAATCTTCAAAATCGGTACACCCAGTTACACCTCCTCCTTTTTCTGAAGTCGGTTAAAAAGAGGCGTTACGGTTCCGAGCTGATAAGTGTATAACGAACTTTATCGTCACATCAAAAATGCATTAAAAAAAAGCCTTTGTTACTAAGCGAGCTGAAGCCGTAATACCCCCCCATTTTACACTTTAACAAAAAAACTCATTAGCAGTTAAAAGTGGTTTTGTTGTTTGTTTTCTTCTTCTTTTGCGTTATTCACTGCCTAATTAGACCGACTTTATGCGAATGAAGACTAAAAACCATTTTTGTAATTAGCTTCAGAGAACGGAAATCAGGCATAAGTGAGGTACACGTAAGAACAATAATCTATATTCTATAGTTAATATTATAAAGCTGAAGAGTTTGTTTGTTTGAACGCGCTAATTTCAAGAACTACTGGTTCGAATTGAAAATTTTTTTTAGTATTGGATAGTCCATTTATCGAGGAAGGATATAAGCTACTTAATAACAGACATTAACGCGAGCGAAGCCGTGGGGGACCACTATTATAGATGTATGTTGGTTTTTATCACACATAAAAACCAACATACCAATATACCTCATTAATTTTTACTGGGTATACCGATTTTGATGATTCTTTTTATATCCGAAAGCTGGCGCTTGTTATGTGGTCCCATTTTTGAGCGACATCTAACGAGTATTTTTCGAGTTATCCCTATTAATGCGTATTAATTGAGATCGATAATATCGTTCTCAATTTGTCTAAAAGATCTCGAGATTTGAAAAATTTGAAAATATATTAAAAGCAAAAAAAAAAATTTATAAATAAAAAAACAGAAAAATGCACTGAAAAAAATCGACTTGCCTCAGGCGGGACTCGAACCCGCACCTTCCACAATCCGGGTGGACGCGTTAACCAATTTCGCCACCGAGGCACTGCTTTTCGCTGTCGAAATTTGTCAGTGCTTGGTGCTTATGTTTTTATGGTAAACATCGTTTCATCAAATCTTTGAAATTTGCACTTCCAAGACCCGAACGAAATATTTTTGCAAATATTTGACGCCCAGCTAAGATGAAACTACCTTACATTATGGAATAATTTTATTTTTGCGTTTTACAAACGCGTAAATATAATACTAGAAAAATGCACTGAAAAAAATCGACTTGCCTCAGGCGGGACTCGAACCCGCACCTTCCACAATCCGGGTGGACGCGTTAACCAATTTCGCCACCGAGGCACTGCTTTTCGCTGTCGAAATTTGTCAGTGCTTGGTGCTTATGTTTTTATGGTAAACATCGTTTCATCAAATCTTTGAAATTTGCACTTCCAAGACCCGAACGAAATATTTTTGCAAATATTTGACGCCCAGCTAAGATGAAACTACCTTACATTATGGAATAATTTTATTTTTGCGTTTTACAAACGCGTAAATATAATACTAGAAAAATGCACTGAAAAAAATCGACTTGCCTCAGGCGGGACTCGAACCCGCACCTTCCACAATCCGGGTGGACGCGTTAACCAATTTCGCCACCGAGGCACTGCTTTTCGCTGTCGAAATTTGTCAGTGCTTGGTGCTTATGTTTTTATGGTAAACATCGTTTCATCAAATCTTTGAAATTTGCACTTCCAAGACCCGAACGAAATATTTTTGCAAATATTTGACGCCCAGCTAAGATGAAACTACCTTACATTATGGAATAATTTTATTTTTGCGTTTTACAAACGCGTAAATATAATACTAGAAAAATGCACTGAAAAAAATCGACTTGCCTCAGGCGGGACTCGAACCCGCACCTTCCACAATCCGGGTGGACGCGTTAACCAATTTCGCCACCGAGGCACTGCTTTTCGCTGTCGAAATTTGTCAGTGCTTGGTGCTTATGTTTTTATGGTAAACATCGTTTCATCAAATCGTTTGCAAAAATATTTCGTTCGGGTCTTGGAAGTGCAAATTTCAAAGATTTAATAAAATTATTCCATAATGTAAGGTAGTTTCATCTTAGCTGGGCGTCAAATATTTGCAAAAATATTTCGTTCGGGTCTTGGAAGTGCAAATTTCAAAGATTTGATGAAACGATGTTTACCATAAAAACATAAGCACCAAGCACTGACAAATTTCGACAGCGAAAAGCAGTGCCTCGGTGGCGAAATTGGTTAACGCGTCCACCCGGATTGTGGAAGGTGCGGGTTCGAGTCCCGCCTGAGGCAAGTCGATTTTTTTCAGTGCATTTTTCTAGTATTATATTTACGCGTTTGTAAAACGCAAAAATAAAATTATTCCATAATGTAAGGTAGTTTCATCTTAGCTGGGCGTCAAATATTTGCAAAAATATTTCGTTCGGGTCTTGGAAGTGCAAATTTCAAAGATTTGATGAAACGATGTTTACCATAAAAACATAAGCACCAAGCACTGACAAATTTCGACAGCGAAAAGCAGTGCCTCGGTGGCGAAATTGGTTAACGCGTCCACCCGGATTGTGGAAGGTGCGGGTTCGAGTCCCGCCTGAGGCAAGTCGATTTTTTTCAGTGCATTTTTCTAGTATTATATTTACGCGTTTGTAAAACGCAAAAATAAAATTATTCCATAATGTAAGGTAGTTTCATCTTAGCTGGGCGTCAAATATTTGCAAAAATATTTCGTTCGGGTCTTGGAAGTGCAAATTTCAAAGATTTGATGAAACGATGTTTACCATAAAAACATAAGCACCAAGCACTGACAAATTTCGACAGCGAAAAGCAGTCCCTCGGTGGCGAAATTGGTTAACGCGTCCACCCGGATTGTGGAAGGTGCGGGTTCGAGTCCCGCCTGAGGCAAGTCGATTTTTTTCAGTGCATTTTTCTAGTATTATATTTACGCGTTTGTAAAACGCAAAAATAAAATTATTCCATAATGTAAGGTAGTTTCATCTTAGCTGGGCGTCAAATATTTGCAAAAATATTTCGTTCGGGTCTTGGAAGTGCAAATTTCAAAGATTTGATGAAACGATGTTTACCATAAAAACATAAGCACCAAGCACTGACAAATTTCGACAGCGAAAAGCAGTGCCTCGGTGGCGAAATTGGTTAACGCGTCCACCCGGATTGTGGAAGGTGCGGGTTCGAGTCCCGCCTGAGGCAAGTCGATTTTTTTCAGTGCATTTTTCTAGTATTATATTTACGCGTTTGTAAAACGCAAAAATAAAATTATTCCATAATGTAAGGTAGTTTCATCTTAGCTGGGCGTCAAATATTTGCAAAAATATTTCGTTCGGGTCTTGGAAGTGCAAATTTCAAAGATTTGATGAAACGATGTTTACCATAAAAACATAAGCACCAAGCACTGACAAATTTCGACAGCGAAAAGCAGTGCCTCGGTGGCGAAATTGGTTAACGCGTCCACCCGGATTGTGGAAGGTGCGGGTTCGAGTCCCGCCTGAGGCAAGTCGATTTTTTTCAGTGCATTTTTCTAGTATTATATTTACGCGTTTGTAAAACGCAAAAATAAAATTATTCCATAAAAAAAACAGGCTTCTAAACTAAAAAAAAAACAATAGGTTTAAAAAAATCTAAATGATTTTTTAGTTCGGGTAAGGTGACAACCTCGATTTTTAGAATCATCGTAGGCACTTGTCTTTGGGACCGACCCCAAAAAACATTTAGATCTTTTAAAACATAAACGGTCTTACTACAAAAGTATAAGTAATAAGAAGAGTATAAGTAATAACAAAAGTATAAGACTAAGGTTGAGTTAGAGTACATTGTATTAGACTAAGGTTGTCGCGTTTTTGTTTATGACAGAAAATAGAGATGTCATCATTTTTAGTGTCTAAATTTAAACAATGTTTAAAAACTTTTGTAGTAACTCAGATTTTTTTTATCTCTCCATGTTTAGTTTTTCATTAAAGTTAAAAGCCGTGAGAAAATTGTTATTTATTTACTTTTTAGAGATTTTTTTAAAATAAAATATGGCCGTATCATGTTTTAATGCATCTAGGGGAGTGCTTGTCAAGGAATGTTAGAATGTGACTGATGTTGAAACCTGTTTCGCTAATCTTCACTGGAAGTTTATCCCACAGTTGTTTAGCTTCATAAATGTTATAATACAAAATGTCTGTTCTTTGTTAATGCAACATGTAAATGATTAAAGCGATCCGAAGCCCCTGGCGTCCCAGCGTTATGATGTTGCCTGTAAAGTGTGGCATAATTTCCCACAAATATTTGTTTAGGTCCTCGCCAAAGGCGTATTGTTCTGCGAGGAAATTGTTATTTGCAAAATTAAAAGATACCTAAAGCTTTATTAAAAATAAATTAGTTATTTTGAATAAATTGAAACTTTCAATGTAAGTAACCTGGTGCCTCTACCAAAGATGTGTGAGGATGCGCAGCGTAGCGAGTGTGATGTGTTTGGGATATTTCTTCATTTCATTCTTCGGCTGATTCATCTGGCCAAAATTTAATTTCACTTTCAGCTCTGTAACATATGTTCATATGAAAGTAGGTATACCAAAGAATATAAAAGTAGTTTTCAAGATATCGACCTTCAAATATTTTGTGCCCAGATGAATCGGAATTTGTTACAGATGAATCAGAAACAGAATTAAAAATGATAAACTTTGTGTAGATCTGCGTTGTATTAAGAAAATAAACAACCTTTTAACAACAACAATAATCAGTTTTTATGAAAACAATTATTTATCAGTGATCATATTACGGAAAATAATTATTCTTGTAAACCATTTTTGAAACTCAACTACTCACTAATTCTTTTTATCATGCTCAGCTATAACTTTATAAATTTAAAAATCACACGAGCACAAACTTATTCTCATATTGGTATTTTTCATAAATCATCCATTCCCAATATTTTTTTGGAATGAATGTTTTGGACCTCTTAGCTTTTGAGGATAAAAAGTTATAACCAATTCAGCATAAAGACATTTTTTTAATGTCTGAACTCCTGTAGAACTGTACGAGCAAATTCATAATCAAGTGCATACATAATGGGTATTGCATCAGCAGGCGCTACCTGATAGAACTTATTTTATAAGTTGTATACTATACTATACATAATATTGTAATGTATGTTTATAAGCAAAACAACTTAAAACAAGACAAAATAACATCAGTTTGTGAAATTAGTAATTTATGTTCGTTTGTAAAAAATAATTCTGATGAAGGTAGGTTCACCCTAAAAAGTAGTTTATTTTTTATGAATCGGGGGTAGAGGCTTTATCGATTAGTAGCAACTAGAAGCAACTAGGTAGCAACTTTCTATAATTATTTCGATGTAAAATGTGGGTAGTGACTAAAGAACCATTACCTAACCGAGTACAAATTTTGTACTCCTTTGAGGGTTGAACCCGGGACCTCGGATCTTAATTCCAGTGAACGAACAACTAGACCACAGAAGTGGTTTAAATCTCCATCCAAAAGCTGTTGTTGGGAAGGACGAGGTCTTTTTGGGCCGTATTCTAATTTTTTCCAGTCTGAATTTCGGTAGTAGATATTTGGCTACGTTTGATTATAGAACTGTTTTGTCCTTGGTTGGGATTGGTTTTTTTCAATTCTAAGTAAGTACCTATATCGTACTATGAAAATTTGGCTTCTTTTAAGTTCACCTGACTAGTTACCACCATACTTTGTAAGTCTTTCTTTTAATTAAAAAATCGGGAGTGGTCTCCCCTTAACTTTCTCGTGAACCGGAAACGACTCAAAAGTTGTCAGAAACTATATATTTTGATGTTATACATGCATGTTAAATTTTGGTCACCCATCCTTGATTTCCCTGACTTCTTATCATCAGGGGGGCTATTCTCTAACTTCCATTGCTGTTTTTACATGACAAGTGCCATAACAGCGTGTGGTGTAACACGGCAATGGATATGTAAATCACTCAGTGATCATCACTTTCATCTGTCAAAAAAAGTTAGCGAACAGGCCTACAGGAGAGCTCTTCAAGTCGAAACTTAGGAAATCGGTCCATATTTTTTATTTTAATTTCAGCATTCGTCATAAATAAAAAAAAATCAGCGGACTTTGATAAGTACTGTGACGTCAGGTTACATTACATGCATAAAAGTGATTCAGAAATATCAAGTAGGTACAACAAAATGGCAGAAACGTAACAAAATTTTCTTTTATTTGAAGGTACAGTTTATAAGGAGTTTCTCCCGAGTTCTTGTTGTAAAAACACGAGTCGAGAGACTCCAGTTTTAACTTCAATCAACCGTACAATTTTTGTTACTTTAGTTACATTTTCACATGACATTGGCAAAATGCGTACGCTTAATGCGACGCGACGCCATTAATTAAGAATAGAATAATACAAGAAAAATGCACTGAAAAAAATCAAGTTGCCTCAGGCTGGACACGAACCCGCATCTTCCGCAATCCGATTTTCAAGTCGATTTTTTTCAGTGCATTTTTCTAGTATAATTATATTTACGCGTTTGTAAACGCAAAAATAAAATTATTCCATAGAATAATACAGTTTATAAGACATGTTCATATTTTTTTAAAAATAATATATATATTATGTAATTTATTTATTGACTGTACCTTACAGACTATCTAGGGGAATACCCGGTTTAGAATTTTGTTAGTCCGTTTTTAAATGAAGCTGAACAGTGAAAATATTGCTATCTCGTTCACATCGTACTCTGAGAACGGCTTCCTGTCTTTGTCATGATTACGATGTTATGTGTATTTTTGAGGGTACGTGTTTTACGTGTTACAGAATTCGCGATGTGTGGAAGTACCGTATCTTCCCCCTTCCCCTTTTTGTTTTCATCTAAGCGGACAAAGACGTTTGTGAAAAAACATTTTTTTTTCATTGATTTGTCTCCGATAATGTTATCGATGGGTCTCCTGACGGCCGACGAAATATGCTATAAGTATAGAGGTAATTGATTTGCAAATGTTAATGCTATTTTTATCTATAAACAATGTTTACAAGCTTTTAGAACGGGGGGTATTTCATACGATTCGTAATTAGGTACCATTTATCTCACTCTCACTCGGGGGTTGACAGTTCGCTCCATTTTTTTTTTATATTTACATCATTTTATAATCTTTTCTATTAACTAATTGATAAGATGCCCGTCCTGTGAAAGATTTAGCTTCTAGGTTCATATCTGGATTCTGATACTTACTATTTTTAACCGACTTCCAAAAAGGAGGAGGTTCTAGATTCGTCTGTTTGTATTTTTTTTATGCATGTAAGTACATACACCGATATCTCTGAGTACCGATTTTCAAAATTCTTTTTTTATTCGAAAGTTTCGTCATTCATCCTGAGATGGTCCCATTGTCACTAAGTCAGGATCAGTAGGCTTATTCGCAAAATTTTTTTGACAGTTGAAAGTGATGATCACTAAGTGAGTTACATATCCATTGCTGTTTAATACGACACGCTATTATTGCACTCGTAGTGTAAAAACAGCTTGGATGCATGCAAGCATGGATATGTAATTCACTCAGTGATCATAACTTTCAACTGTCAAAAAAATTTTGCGAATAAGCCTACTGATCCTGACTTAGTGACAATGGGACCATCTCAGGATGAATGATGAAACTAAAAATATAAAATGATGTAAATATAAAAAAAAAATGGAGCGAACTGTCAACCCCCGAGTGAGAGTGAGATAAATGGTACCTAATTACGAATCGTATGAAATACCCCCCGTTCTAAAAGCTTGTAAACATTGTTTATAGATAAAAATAGCATTAACATTTGCAAATCAATTACCTCTATACTTATAGCATATTTCGTCGGCCGTAAGGAGACTCATCGATAACATTATCGGAGACAAATGAATGAAAAAAAAAATGTTTTCACACATCGCGAATTCTGTAACACGTAAAACACGTACCCTCAAAAATACACATAACATCGTAATCATGACAAAGACAGGGAGCCGTTCTCAGAGTACGTTGTGAACGAGATAGCAATATTTTCACTGTTCCGCTTCATATATAAACGGAATAACAAATTTCTAAAAACCGGGAATTCCCCTAAATAGTCTGTAAGGTACAGTCAATAAATAAATTACACAATATATTTATTATTTTTTAAAAAATATGAACATGTCTTATAAACTGTATTATTCTATGGAATAATTTTATTTTTGCGTTTACAAACGCGTAAATATAAATACTAGAAAATGCACAAATCGACTTGAAAATCGGATTGCGGAAGATGCGGGTTCGTGTCCAGCCTGAGGCAACTTGATTTTTTTCAGTGCATTTTTCTTGTATTATTCTATTCTTAATTAATGGCGTCGCGTCGCATTAAGCGTACGCATTTTGCCAATGTCATGTGAAAATGTAACTAAAGTAACAAAAATTGTACGGTTGATTGAAGTTAAAACTGGAGTCTCTCGACTCGTGTTTTTACAACAAGAACTCGGGAGAAACTCCTTATAAACTGTACCTTCAAATAAAGAAAATTTTGTTATGTTTCTGCCATTTTGTTGTACCTACTTGATATTCCTGAATCAGTTTTATGCATGTAATGTAACCTGACGTCACAGTACTTATCAAAGTCCGCTGATTTTTTTTATTTATGACGAATGCTGAAATTAAAATAAAAAATATGGACCGAAATCCTAAGTTTCGACTTGAAGAGCTCTCCTGTAGGCCTATTCGCTAACTTTTTTTGACAGATGAAAGTGATGATCACTGAGTGATTTACATATCCATTGCCGTTTTACACCACACGCTATTATAGCACTTGTCATGTAAAAACAGCAATGATATCCATTGTAATTCACTCGGTGATCATTACTTTCAACTGTCAAAAAAAGTTAGCGAATAGACTTACTGGTATAAATTCAAAAGGTATTGGATGTATTTTTTGCAAACCATATTAAAATGAGACAAAGAAATGTTATCAGAGGACGCACCACATTATCAATTGTACCTACGTTATTAATGTGGCGCAAATTATCACCCTGAGTCAGAGTCACACGCACCGCACAGAGTATATAAATGCAATTTATTTATACCTATCCTTCAATGGTTAATGTTGCCAATCTAAAAAACATTTATTCAATGGTAAAATGTTTCACAATATATAATCTTCTATTATATAAAAATAAATCTTCAATTCGACTCTTAAGTAATAAAAGTCCTGATTCGCTCAGTGACTGATCAACGCCAAGCCTTTGGACCTAGATAGCTGAAATTTTGCACAGAGGTTCCTTTTATGATGTAGACAAAGGATAAAGCCGGATTTTTTTAAACCAACCCCTAAGGTGATTAAATAGGGGATGAAAGTTTGTATGGAAAATCCATAGTACCCATAAAAATGCTATATGGCCTTTCGATTAAAAATTAAGAAACGGGTATTTTAGAATATCTCGATATTCAACCACTAAGGGGTAAAATAGGGGATGAAAGTTTGTATGGGATTTCCGTTATTTTCATAGTAAAATCGATAAAAATTAGTAAGTACATAGCTTTTCCGTTATAATTAAGAATGACGTTTTTTGGGATTTTTCAAAATTCAACCCTATGACGATAAGATAGGGGATGAAAATTTGTACTTATGGGAAATCCGTTATTTTTGAAGTAAAATCTATAAAAAATCGGTTAGAAATTAAGAAAGGGGTATTTTAGAATATCCCGAAATTCAACCCCATAGGGGTTAAATATGAGATGAAAGTTTGTATGGGAATTCCATTTATTTTTTATATTAAAATCCATAAAAATCGGTACATGGCTTATCGGTTAAAAATTAAAAATGATGTAAGTTACGATTTCTCGAATTTTATACACTAAGGGCATTAAATAGGGGATAAAAGTTTGTATGGGAAATTCGTCCTTTTCATACTAAAGTCTATTATATGGCATATTATATGGCTTTTGTATTACAAATGAAGAATGAGGTATTTTAGAATTTCTCGAAGTTCTACCCTTATGGGTATAAAATAGGGGATGAAAGTTTGTATGCAAATCCGTCATTTCTAAACTAAAATTCATAAAAATTGTTATATGGTCTTCCAGTTAGAAATTAAGAAAGAGGTGTTTTAGGATTTCTGGAAATTCTACCATTAAGGGTATAAAATAGGGGAAGAAAGTTTGTAAGCAAATCCGGCCTTAATTAAAATCCACAAAAACACATATATGGCTTTTCTTAATAAAGAAAGAGGGTATTTTAGGATTTCTCGAATATAACTTGTAAATTTTATCATTTAGTAGTGGTAGTTTTTAATTTTAAGCCTGGTAACACACAATAATTTCTAGGTAAATTCCGTTTAAAGTTTGGATGTTGACTTGGTATTTAAGACATACCTTTACCTACTAGTAGTGGTCAGAATAAAATTAGCGACGGTTGTAATAAGTACTTTCAATCTTCAAAGGAGGAAGATTAAACTGGTGAGTATAAAATACCTAACAATTTTATAGTTTCCTATGTAATGTCTTTGTTAAGACTGAAATTAAAGTGCAGTGCTGTGTTTTTGGATTGATTTCATCGTTATAAGGTAAGCAAAGTGATTAAATATATCTTATTTATTGTGTATTCAGTGATAATAAACAATAGGACATGTAATTCAATTAGTATTTTTCATACAAATACAGTTTGAAAATCGCTTTAGTGCGGGACCGGTTTTTTCTTTTCCTTATAATACAATCACGAAGCAATCAAAACATGATAACGGCATATAATTAGAAAGGAAATCTATCCAGGAATCCGTTCTAGTTTAGATCTTTCAATTTCATTATACATATTAAGTATAACTATATACCTACAAGACGACGCGGTAGTTTCCATCTCAAAAATCTATAACTCCTTTGTATTGATAATATTTCGCTTTGAAATTTTTTTCAAGCATCTGTGAATAACTAGACTATAAAATAAATCGAACATCATCATTTAAAAAAATATATTTATTCTGTAAAAAAATGTCAAAAATAAAGTTATGCAAAATTTCATACAAAAAAGAATACACACAAATAAATGTGACACTTTTGCTTAAAATAAGTTGAAAACTAAATTATTAGTATATTAAAAGTTACATGACGATGAGAATTTTAAAAAATTCAGCGCTTATCCTACTCATGATTTATTATTTCCAGCAATTCTTTAGATTCGTCAAATAATTCTTTGGACATAAGAAAACTTGGTCTATTCAAGCTAGATAGGGATTAGATGTAATGTATATAACAAAATATGCAGATCTTCGTTTGTTGCTGATGTGCAACACTTCCTAGCGTGATGTAAACAATATTTCTTATAATCTTTATTTCGTGCTTCCTGGGCATATTCGGATAATTGTCGTATAGGTAAAACTGCATAATGCTCTTTTATTTTAGCACCATATTTATGTATTTATTAGCTTACATATAATTGCGCAGTAGTTAATGTACCTATACCAGCCGAATTTTTCTACGTTTATAGGGAATCCCGAGGACATAGTTTGAAGAGTTATGTATGTATATAATCTCTTAACTTCATCATCTCTGCAGAATATTGGTAAATTTGGTAAAATCTCCTTGCTGTATTTCCGTCATTGCTATTACCGGAGCTTTGACGTGGTTTATCAATGTGCAAACTAAGCACTTCTCGGAAACGCTGTTGGACATATTTTTCTTTCTTCTTTATGTTTCTTGTTATCTCGAGTTGTTGCAGACCACTTCTCAAAACCTAAACTGTAAAAACTATGGCATATAAACCTAAATTGTAAGAAAAACCTAAATTGAAACGATTTTTTTATGACGGGCAGAATTTATGGCAAGACTACGTAGGTAGGTAGGTAGGTATATGTGGGTAGGTACCTTCTCAGATATAAATCTCTCTAACGCATTGTGCGTGCAACAAACTAATTTGTTTGATTGACGCCTACACCCTTCTACGATAGGATATAACACTGTTATAATGTAAGTACCTACTCATATATATGACAGGAACTTACCTGGAATCTGGAACCTATGAAACGGGCTCTTAGTGTTTTATAGAGGCTAGGGTGACCTCGTGACTCCCTACTATTAGGCGGACGGACTGTAATATGTGTCTAAATTGTTGTTCATTTGTCAACGTTTATACAAAATAGAAACTTGAAAGAAAAATAATAGAGATAAAATTGTATTTAATATAATATACTGGGTCACCGATGATCTAAAAGACAACTGTGATATAGAGAGGGAACGCAGGTCGCTGGCTGTGCGCTGCAACATGTTGGCTCGAAGGTTCGCAAGGTGTACGAAACCAGTTAAGATTACGCTTTTTAAAGCATACTGCCAGTCTTTTTATACCTGCAGCCTTTGGGCTGATTACACGCAGCGGGCATACAGCGATCTGCGGGTCCAATATAATAACGCATTCAGGGTTCTGTTGGGGCTGCCGTGGCGATGTAGTGCCTCAAAGATGTTTGCGGAGGCGCACACGGATGATTTCTATGCGATTATGAGAAAAAGGTGCGCCTCCATGCTATCTCGGCTCCGCGCAACCTCCGGCCGGATGCTGAATGTGTTTGTAGACCGTGGGACTCCCCAATAATGTGTCGTTGGGTGCAGCTCCACACCCAGATATTATAAAGAATTTGTTTTAAAGTTAATATATCTACTCTTAAGATTAAATTTTTTACTAACGCTATGGGCTAAGGTCTGCAATAAAAGTTATTATTATTATTAATATAATGATAATGTATTAAATATAATATAATAATATGTAATAAATATAATATATGCATTTATTAGTGCGTAGGTACAGTCGAACCAACTGAATCATGACCCACTTGGCCGATCATTCCTTTAGAATCATAAATTTAGTTAGGTTTTCTTCGCTATCATGCGTGTTGCACTTAGTACGTTTTAAATAAATGAATAAAAATGCGTCATTACGGGTCAGAGATCTATTCAATTTTAATCTTTCTTATCACTGCACTAAAGTCTCAATTGGAATTTTAAATAAGATGTCGTTCATAATCTAAACTCTTTTCACTACTGAGAAAATGGAATAACTAGTATATTTTTAGAAATAAAATGACGTTATGTGTCACATGTCAAGTAGTAGTCTGAACAACAAATTTTAAAAAGCCATATTTATTTGACACTGTCAGTGTCTAACAAATTGATAACAGGTTCGTTACTTAGAAATGTACGTTCAAGCGAATTTCATCCTACTTTGTATAGAGTGACTGTAGGAAAATGATCTTAAGGTGGGTCATGATTCAATTTGGTCGACTGTACCTTTCCTCTATCTTGTAAATTTTAAACGACAGTTTTTAATCTATAGATTACAAATTACAATTTCTTTGTCTATAGATTAATTATGTTATTATCTAGAGTAATTGAGCCTGGCGACCAATATGAAATGCTCACTTCAAATGAGTCATTATAAGACACAGATAAGAAATCTATTGCTGCAAAAAAGAACTATGACTAACGCCTATTTGCTTTGTTTAATTTAACTATCGATGATTTACGTAATTTATTAAGAGGGGTGTGTGGGACTCGCCAGATGTCTTTTTCAGGCAACCGAGAATATCCACATAAACTACCTCCATGCCCTATAGGGAGAGTATGCCACTCTTTTATATTGCGTAGGGCTGTACCTGAGGGTACTAGGGCAATCCCTAAACGGGAGACCTCTCGAATGAAGGCCACACCTTAGAACTTGGGAAACCTAACGGATAGTCTTTTGCCCGTCTTCTCCTGCCTTTCCATCTACGCCTTGAGGGAGCTTCTCCCGCTCCTTGTCCACGGCTTCTCATTTTCTCGCTTGGTGCCTCTGGATCTCATTCCGGTGGATGAGCCACTGGGTTACGAAGCAGTTGAAACGTGTGACCAACCAAACTTTTCTCTCTTTGAATCAATAAAAACTTGGTCCTGGTGCTACAGCTGCTGTCTGCTATATTGTTAAGTTTATTACTATACCTTCAAAAAGTTCGAAGTCTTAAGATAATGTCCTAAGTCGTAACTATACACTTATGCAATAATTTCTGAGATTTAATTTGATTTTTATTTTTTGCAGGTAACAAGATGAGGATCCCTTTTTTCCCTGCATTTGTGAAGAAGGAGTTGAAGAACATTGAATTAAAAAACTGTCCTTTAGTGTTTGATGCGCAAAATATGCAAATGTCATTTTACGCCAAAAGTGGCTTACCTAATGCTTTCGGTTGCGAAAGTGACAAGTACGCAGCTTACTTGAGAAAACAGTTGTCTGTTTATAAAAACGCGAATATAGAATGCTATTTTATTTTCAAAGGTGGTCATGAAAACTTGGAAAGGAAAGAAAAGAAGATGCAAAGTAATAAACAATCAAACAAGCCATCTGATTATAATTCAAATCCTTTCCCATGTTTCATAAAAGATGTTTTTAAAAATATCCTTGATGAGATGGGCTTCATGTACGCAGTATGTGAATTTGAATCTAAGAGAGAGATTATTGCGCTAGCACAAAAGTTGAATTGCCCTGTTGTTAGTTACGATATCGAGTTTTGCTTCGCAGGAGTTCCTTACATACCGATAAATGATATTACGTGCGATGAAAATAATAACGCTCTACAGTGTGGTGTATTTGTTTTAAATGATTTCTTGGAGAAGTACGGTCTTAGCAAGGAACACTTGGCAACTTTTATACTTGTGACAGACATTGAGATATTCCCTCTAAATAAATTTGACAACTTTTTGAAAAGTCTTCATATGCTGAGTAATGATAAATTAATAGTAATTAAAAATCTTTTAATGTGGCTATCAACAACGACAAGCGACGAAGCACGTAAAATTATATTCAAATATCTGAGAAATAAAGATAAAATCCAGTTTTCAAGAGAAAATGTGAATCTGCTTGAAAAGATTTGCAGGCAAGAGACCCCGGGACTCTGTGTTGAGTATTTGATGAATCGTAGTCATATTACATTTAGTGAGAAAGATCCACTATGGTTACAAAAGGGCATAGTCAGTGGTAATATACCGGTTTCATATATCAATTTGTATCACTGGAAGAAGGTTTTTGGATCATGGTGCACCGAGGATCCAGAGTCTGAAGATTCTATGTTCTTCTCAATTGATATTATTTCATATGCTTACAATCTTTTGACAAATTTTAAGGGGGGTGAAATAATTTTCAGCAACAAACATTATTTAGATATCCCTATCACCGATTTAATATCTATTCCAAAACCGTATAGGGACGTTACTGATAATGTGTTTGAAAATGGTTGGGAAGACATTGAATCCTTGAAGTTGTTTGATTATTTTTTAAATAAATCGTTGGAAATGCATAATTTTAATCACCTTAATATTCTACCACAGGATGCAAAAATGTTAATCATTGCGTTAGTTTATTTTGTGCATCGCAAAGTCGATGATATGACATGTGAAGTGATTAGTATTATTTTGTCATATGTGATGTTGGGAGTGGTTGCAGAAAAATCGGTTAGTTTCAACAAAATTGACAAGATCGCAACATCTCTTAAACCTATTCTTGACTCTACAACAGACAAACATTCTGTAACTGAAAATGACTGTCAAACAGCAAAAGCCGTAATGCAAAAATACTTTGAAATTTCTGAATGTGATATCAGCGATTTATTTGATCCGAAATTAGTTCATCCGTTGGTTGAGTTTCAGCACTGCATACAACAATTGAATTACTTGAATATATTATGTGGATCGTCCTATGAACCTATTAATTTTAGTAAAACTTATAATGGTACCTTTGTCTATAAGGTGTTGTACACAATAAAAAAAAGATATCAAGGAAATGCCAAAGTTTTTATGACGACTGAGTTGTCCTGTGCTGCGACAGTGCTGGCATTCTTTAATGGCATCTTTGAAGTATTTGAAGATATTATGTATCGTTAAATGACTTACAATGGTAAATATTTTTTTTAATAGGTACCTACTGTCAAAAAAAAAACAAATTTTTCTGCATAAATATTTGTTAGAATTGCTATAAATATATATGAACATATAATATGTTAAAGCCTAAAAATCAATAATCATTTTTTCAGTTTTAGGTAATTGGAGGCAATCCAAACGTAATAAAAATCGTACCTAGTAAATTTTTATTAAAAAAAATGTAAGTAATCCATGTTGTAAAGAGGCTTAAGAGGCTTTTATTGAATTTATGTTTTACTAAAACCTTATAAAGTGTTTTGTGTGATATTACTGTTCGAATAAATGTCTCTTTCAGATTATTTGTTTTCATTGACGTCCTTTTCTAAACTGTGGCATATGCACAAACAGCACTCGCTTCGAGGTAATGAACCTATTTCATTACCTCGAAGCTAGTGCTGTTTAACTGCTTCTTCTTAATATCTGCTACCACGAACTGCTTCTTGACATCTCATCTGTGGAATGTTTTTCTTATTTTACGGAATTTAGCAACGCTTATTGCATAAAGTATGCTAATATTTTAGGTATGATAGTAGCATTTTATAACTCGTTACAGTAAAACCTAGTTTAATAAAATAAAACCAGTGATTTCTGATTCTCCCTATTCAGTAAAGGCAAGGGTATATATTCCATACAGCTATGTCTTCAGTATTTTCTTATATCTAATCTTTCTTTTAGTTTATAAAACATGAGTGTCATACATTTTACTGCATCTCGGGAGTGTTTGGCAAGGTGTGGCTTTACATAGATCACACTAAAAGTTTGCAGAAGTGGCCACTTACATAAACAATATTTAAAAAGTACTTAATTACAACATTTGAAAATGGAACTCTTTGGCTGTAGAATGCAGTTTGTTTCATCTGACTGTCAATAGCTTTCACAAAAAAATTGCGTTGTGAAAGCACAAAAAAATTGCGTGTTTAGCATAATATTCCAGAAACGACTTTCGCGGATTTTGGAAGCATACAAATAAATTGCAAAGTAGATCGGGTGTCCCTGTGAGTGTCGGTGGCAAAACAGAACCTAAAGAGATTGCTGATCTCTTTATGCAGCACTTTTCTGTAAAGTCTCCTTTAGGGCCCTCTCGTTCGTTGTTTGATGTTGAACCCGGTATGGCAATGGAGATTAAATTTAACTGTAAAGAAATCGCTAAGACTATAAGAACTATGTCGAGGGGTAAATCCCCTGGCCATGACGGTTTGAGCATCGAACACCTGCAACATGCGGGTCCGCACCTGGCCCGGGTTCTCACTATGTTGTACAGCTTTTGTGTGAGCCATAGTTACTTGCCGAGTGAAATGATGCGGACTGTTGTAGTGCCCATTGTAAAGAATAAAACTGGCGACCTCGCGGACATCGGTAACTATAGGCCCATATCACTGGCTACTACGATAGCTAAGGTATTTGACAGCATGCTTAACGTACATTTAAGCAAGCTTGTTAAAATTCATGATAACCAGTTCGGTTTCCGACCTGGTCTATCAACAGAAAGTGCAGTGTTGTGCCTTAAGCATGCTGTCTCATATTATACACAGCGTGATACTCCGATTTATGCCTGCTTTCTCGACCTATCGAGGGCCTTTGATCTGGTTACGTATGACTTATTATGGAAGAAGTTAGAAAATGAAAATCTACCAAAAGAAATAATGAACATCTTTAAATTTTGGTACAGTAACCAGACCAATTTTGTGCGATGGGCTGGAGGCCATTCTGGTCCGTATGGGTTGGAATGCGGGGTGAGGCAGGGGGGATTGAGCTCACCAACGCTTTTCAATTTATACGTTAACGAATTAATTGGCGAGCTCAGTAGCACCAGAGTCGGTTGTCACATAGACAGGATCTGTGTCAATAATATCAGCTACGCAGACGACATGGTGCTGCTGAGCGCATCAGTTTGTGGCCTTAGAAGGTTAATTAAGATCTGTGAAGAATACGCTCAGAGACACGGGTTGTTGTTCAATTGTAAAAAGTCGGAGGTCATGGTATTCGAGACAGCGCGCAGAATAACTAAAAGTATGCCACCTGTTATGCTGAATGGAGTACCTTTAAAACGCGTAACCAAATTTAAATACCTTGGCCATGTTTTGACGCCTGATCTCAGTGATGACCCTGACATTGAACGCGAGCGGAGGGCGTTGTCGATAAGGGCGAACATGTTGGCTCGCAGGTTTGCACGTTGCTCACTTAAGGTAAAAATCACTCTCTTTCGAGCCTACTGCACTACTTTCTATACGTGCAGCCTGTGGGCCAGATACACGCAGAAATCATACGGCGCCCTCCGTGTTCAGTACAACAACGCGTTCCGGGTGCTAGTAGGGCTGCCTCGTTTCTGTAGCGCATCAGGAATGTTCGCGGATGCACAAATAAATTGTTTCTACACGATTATGCGTAAGAGGTGTGCGTCACTGGTGTGCAGGGTGCGAGGTAGCCCTAATAGGATTCTTAGTATGATTGCTAGTCGGTTGGACTGTTTGTACGTGAATCATTGTAGTGCCATTTCTCACGGAATGGTATAGTGGTGAGTTTTAGTGCAGTCTAATTAAAATACTGTATTATTATTTTGTTATTATGTAATTAATTATTTGTTGTCACACTAACATAGTTTGTAAGTCACACTAACAATTATGAGTCTTGGTCACTTGAATAAATGAAATTTATTATTATTATTATAATATGTTAAACACGAAATTTTTTTGTGAAAGCAATTGACAGTCAGATGAAACAAAACAAAAATTTTCCATGTTTAATCCATGTTATATACTGGGTGTAAAAGACATGAGCAGTCAAACGAAAACCACGTATTCTATACATCAAAATAAGACATATTTCAAAAAAAATATTGCTGGGAAATGATTTTTATTTTTTGGTGTTACAAAAAATTGCAAATTGTACCGCGCAATGTAAAGAGCTCAACTCGCACGCAACTCGCATAACCGCGATAATTTTGCTTGACGGCGGCCCCGTTCGTTAGTGTCCGTGCGCATCGAGTGAGCTACATTGAACGCTAACGTTTTGAAGCCATTTTTTGTTATGAAATACTAAAAAAAATGATAATGTTTCTTTGGACAATAATTAAGAAATAATGTATAGAATACGTTTTCATAAAAAAATGTAAAAAAAAATTATGACTTTGACCTTCAATAAAATCGTAACTATCAATTTCCCAGGTATAGTCTAAAGGAAGAAAAATGTTATGACGGTGAGCAGAATACATGGTTCTCGTTTGACTGCTCATGTCTTTTACACCCTGTATTATATAACATGGATTTAACATGGAAAATTTTCGTAGTGTGATTTTCTACAATTTTAAGTGTAATTTGACAGCTCAATAGAGCATCGCTCGGCTTCAATCTGCTTTTGGCGATGAAGCACCATGCAAGACGACTATTTATAGCTGGTTTGCAGAGTTCAAGCGCGGTCGTATCAATCTCAGTGTCGAATCTCGTAATGGTCGTCTGTTCACCGCTGTGAACAACAAAAACATCGATGCTGTGCGCCGTATACTTAAAACAGACAGGCATGTAACCTACCATGAGATTCGCGCATCCTTAGACATAGGCATGAGTAAATACAATCAATCTTACACAAACATTTGGGTGTGAGAAAACTGTGCTCGCGGTGGATCCCACACAATTTGACCGAGGTTCAACAAACGGACCCCATCACTTGGTGCAGTGCCATGCTTACCAGATTCAACGAAGGTGCGTCAAATTTGGTGTGGGCCATAGTAACAGGTGACGAAAGATGGATTTATTGCTACAATCCCAAAACAACGCAGCAATCGAGTGTATGGGTCTTTCAAGATGAGCCAAAACCAACCAAAGCGGCGCTAATGAAAAGTGCATCTAATCGGATGATTGCATCTTTCTTTAATAAAACTGGACATGTAACTACTGTTGCTTTAGAGAATCATCGTACCGTGAATAGTGATTAGTACACAACCATTTGTTTGCCGGAAATTATTGACGAACTCCGTAAAAATAACTGTAAGCGCCGTATCATCTTGCACCAAGACAATCATGCTAGTTCCCACACGGCCAGACAGACACGAATTTTTGAATGTGAAAAACGTAGAACTTATGAGCCATCCTGCATACAGCCCCGACCTGGAACGTTGTGACTTTTTTGTGTGTATAGTGGCACAAAAGTTTTCAAAACTGGTTTAATCGAATGAAAAGTGCATTTACGCAAAGGGAGAATATTTGACAAACAAAAAATATTGTTTTGACCTTTTTGACCTTATTCATTTCGGAAACTTTTAGTGCGCCCCACGTATCAGGCTTCAGAGATCTTAAGTCGTAATGCGGGACTCGCGAGTCTTATAACTGATAAAAAAGGCTTAAACCCTCATTTACGAATCTGGTCGCAAAAATTGAGCCTAATCGCTATGACCGACGATGATGACCAATGAGAAAGTAGAAGCCACTTTAAAATTCCCAATGCATTAACATTATAGTTAATAGCTGCACAGCACTGTTTGTAGTGTGCAACGTAACGTTGTTCTTTTAAAATACCTTTTTTACACTACCAGTGGTGCAAGCCGGTGATCTCGAAGGTCCCAAATACACAGAATCCTATCGGAACTAATTTTTGAAATTAAGAGAATCTTTACCGAAAGCGCGCCTACTCTGACTCAGGCAGTGCTACGCCGTAGCTGTACATAGTCACACGTCGGTCGCGTCGCCACTGCTACGAGCAGTCAGCGATCTTAAATACGAAACGCCGCCCGTGACCGAAAATAAACTTTTTGTTAACAAACATAGCGTTTTGAAGCCACTGGAGTACATAATATTTTAAATACCGTTTGATAATGTAATGATCCATTTTGAATTAAAATGAGTGTAGGTTTGTTGAGTTTATTGAAGAATGAAGCTAAAGTTACACCGATCACAAGCAGTAAGTATTTCGTAATTGTAATTCAGATCTGCTTTGAAATTACGTGATCACCGCTGTGGTGGATTAGTCAACTAATAAGTAAGGCAGGCTACACACCAAGCGGTCCGGAGTTTAAGCCCGGTAGGGGCAAATGTTTGTGGCAACTGATCCCTAGTCATAATTGGTTCTAATTACCTATACTTATTCATTTAACTTTATAAATAATAGGTTGGGGAAAAAGTTTCTTCGCATTTTTTAAGAAAATTTAAAACATTTTTTAATATAGTTTATTTACATTTAACTAAAGTATGTAGGTACCATTTTGTTCGATAACTTTTTGCCATCCTGTAGGTAGGGACATGATCCCATTGCTATAGAAATTTTGGGACTTCTGGTCAAAATATCGCGACAAGTGGTTTTGGCAGTCCTCTCGTGATGTTAACCTGACACTGCCTAAAGAATTCTGAAGAGACCGAAACAGGTGGAAATCTGAAGGTGCAAGGTCAGGACTATACGGCGGATGCATTAACACCTCCCAGCCAAACTCTCTTAATTTTTGCTGAGTGGCTAAAGATGTGTGATGTCTAGCGTTATCATGATGAAAAACCACACCCCTTCTGTTGATTAATTCCGGCCGCTTTCTCTCAACTTCTTGCTTTAATCTCATCAGTTGTTCGCAGTAGAGTTCAGAATCGATGGTCCTGCCTGGTGGTAACAGCTCATAATGAATAATGCCCTTCCAATCCCACCACACACACAGCATCACCTTGTTGCGAGTTAACCCGGGTTTCGCCACAGTCTGTGAAGCCTGACCGGCCTTTGACCACGACCTTTTTCGCACGTTCTTGTCGTACGTGATCCACTTTTCATCACCAGTTATCAGCTTCTTCAAAAATGGTTTGGTTTCATTACGTCGTAATAAAGAATCACAAATGAGTACACGGTTCATTAGGTTTCTTTCAGTGAGCGCGTGAGGTACCCAAATGTCGAGCTTTTTTGTGTACCCAGTTTTTTTCAAATGCGCCAAAACTGTTTTGTGGTCAATTCCCAGTTCTTCAGCTACGTCGTAACTACTGACATGCCGATCTTGCTCCACTTTTTCAAAAATGGCATCCATTTTATCTGTAATAGGGCGACCAGAGCGACGTGCATCTTTGACATCAAAATTTCCGGATTGAAAACGCTTAAACCAAATTTGTGCTACTCTCACAGACACTGCACTAGGTCCATAAACATCGCAAATTTTTTTCGCGGCTTGCGTTGCATTTTTACCTTTTTTGTAGTAAAATTTTAAAATGTATCGAATTTCTTCATTAGATTCACTCATCTTGGCGGTACGAAAAACAAATGAAAATCACACATTTTCCTAATTTGAATTTGGAATTATGTTCTTTAAAATTTAAACTTTCAATGATACCAAAACCAGCCAGATACAAATAGTATAGCCAAAGAGATTTTATTACAAGTTTATACATACTATAATGCGAAAAGACTTTTTCCCCAACCTAATATATACACATTATTAAAGGTATATCGATGCCATCGTGGTGGAGTGGTCAGTATAGCTGCCTACACATCAAGCGGTCCGGGTTCGAATCCTGGTAGCGGCAAATATTTGTGTGACGAACTCGAATATTTGTTTGCGAGTCATGGTTTATTTATATTTATTTATAAAAAATATTATGTATATAAAAAAGTGTCCGTTATCTAGTATCCGTAACACAAGTTCTTAAGATACTTACTTCGGGCTAGATAATTGGTGTGAGCGTCAAAATATATTATTATTATATTATTATTTATTTTTCTGTCATTTTTTGTCCAGACCACGTGATGCTTAATGTGGGTTCGATGATAAATCGTAGTAATATATTATACTAGCTTCTGCCCGCGACTTCGTCTGTGCAGGATTAGTTTAAATTACAGCCTATATGTTATTCTGATGTATGAGCTATAATATTGTAAAGTTTCATTAAAATCAATTCAGTAGTTTTTGCGTAAAAGAGTAACAAACACAAATGTATGCATCTATACAAACTTTCGCGTGTTTATATTAGTAGGATTATTAATTAGTGTGAATGTATGCAACTTTGTCAATTCAACTTTGTTCAATAAAAAACATATAATTAAATATTTTAAGTAGCCTTCGACATAAATTTATAGCTAAGAACCATCTCGAACACGTCAACGATCAGGGGGGCTTTTCGCTAACTTTATTTGACAGTTGAAAGTGATGATCACTGAGTGAATTGCATATCTATTGCTGTTTTTACATGACAAGTGCCATAACAGCGTGTGGTGTAACACGGCAATGGATATGTAAATCACTCAGTGATTTCATTGTCAAAAAAAGTTAGCGAATAGGCCTACAGCTTTCAAATAAAACCGCATTAAAATCAGTCAATTCGTTTAGGAGTTGCTATGGTACAGACATCAAATTTATAACACCCTCATTTTGCGTGGGGACTTAGTAACAAAATAATTAAAATTTAATTTTATATTTCTCGTTATTCTTATGTTTTTGTAATGATTGTTTAAATTGCTTACGAGTTTATGTAACGTATTTTAATGCAGTTTTTATGGTAGTTGTAGCAAGTAGTTTTTATGCCTTGTTTGTCAGATAGTTTGATAGAATTTCGTTTCGCAGAAAATGTTTCATAGAATGTGGTTCTTGTAATTTAATCTATAATATAAAAATGAATCGCAAAATGTGTTGGTAAGCGCATAACTCTACAAGGCCTAGACCAATTTGGCCAATTCTTTTTTTTAAATGTTCGTTGAAGTTCAAGGATGGTTTTTACGGCGAGAAAAATTCGAATAATTTCTTTATGACAGGACGAAGTCTGTCGGATCCGCTAGTTTCGAATATTATTGTTTCAATGACTTAATTAAAAATATTTCAAAGGAACGTGTGTAATACCTATGAGTGATAGATAGATTCAGGTTTGAAAAATAAAATCGGGAATGGTCTCTCCTTGACTTTTTCGTAAACCGGAAACGACTCAAAAGTTGATAGAAACCTTATATTTTGATGTTACATGCATGTTAAATTTTGGTCACCCATCCGAGTAATGACCGTGCACTTGGTTCTTTAATTTCGTGATCGACGACTCAAAAGTTGATAGAAACCTTATATTTTGATGTTATACATGTATGTTAAATTTGGTTGCGATAAGTTAAAGCATACTCGAGTTATCGTGCTGACGCACAGACACACAGACATAATTCCAAAAACAGGTTTTTTTGTACTCAGGGAGGTCCAAAACGTGTAAATCCGTCAAAATCTCGAAGTCTAATTTTTTGACGATTAGGTACAAGACTTCCTTTAAACTACTTATACGAGAAAGTAAAACAAGTGAAATTCTATCAAACTTTATCTACGATACCTAGTGTTCCTAGTGCTCCAGTTTTCTAGCATGTAAGTTATTAACCTCTTTATTATTATTTGTTGTTCCTAACAGATAAATGTGGGCTGCGTCTACTTTTACGGCCTGAAATATTGTAATTTTATTTTACTGTTTTTAATAATCAAAATAATCGTATGAGGAAATAATTTTAGCAGTCTATGTATTTAAGTAGGTATGTTCCACCGTAGGGCCTAAATTGTTCATCCGATTTTGATGAATAAAGTGTCATGTCATTCGTTATTATAGTCCGGGTAGCATATGCTACATTTTAACCGACTTTAACAATATCAGGAGTCGATTTTAGCTAGTAAACCCCGATTTTAACGTGAATACCTAACAATCAATATTTTCTCGTGTTTTACTAAAACATTGTTGAACTTCAAGGTGTGTCAACTTCACAAACCGAAAGTTGGTTCAGTATTGATCGGTATTGAATAAAATATACGTTTATTACGGGCGGTACTGTTTAAGTTATTGTGTCAAAATTCTTTATGGCCGCCTAAAAAAAATAAACTACCTACGTAAACTATGTTTTAGATAACACTATTTTTAAAACTTGCAAAGTGGAATAATATTTTCCTTTTTAAATAAAAAGCTAAATATAAAATTAAATGTATTAATCTGTGAATCATTAATAAAATCCAGACAGACACACGCGGTAGATGTCTACTGAGCGCGGACCAAAAGCTAAGTTGTACTGCTTGTGTTTTTATGTAGGTAAATACATCTCGTATATTGTCATAGGTATTGTAAGTAAATACCTATATTGTCATTAAAAAGGAGATTGCCCATTTGCCACCTGTATCTGGCTTCCGTGCCTATTTGCGTCCAAACAAAATTTTACTGTTAGCCTGGAGTGTAGTAGAGTTCACCAACACATTAATCAGGCTTTTATTGTAACCGTTGGTTTTAAAATTTTATTATATGGAAGAACCACGGTAATATTACCGTGGAAGAACTGTCGCTTGCTTTAGGTACGTGTTGGTGAACTCAAGCCATAATAGTTTCATGACACATGAACAAATGTTGAAATTGGAAGAGGACTCTAACAGGGTTAGAGTTGTCTTACGTTTAAGACCATAATCGAATCATAGAGACGAAACGCGCTTTTTGAAACTTATATAAAATCCAAAACGCTTATCTTCATCAACAGCTCATACAATGCCGCCACCTAGGGGCTCGAGCCTACCCCACATTAGGGGCGATTAGGCCTTAGTCAACCAGGCTGGCCAAGTGCGGGTTGGTCGACTTCACACACAACCTAAGAATTTCTTCATAGATGTGTGCAGGTTTCCTCACGATGTTTTCCTTCACCGTAAAAGCGTCAGTGGCGTAGTGCGTAAGAGCGTATAATTCCACGCTCACAATTATATATTATAATACATTATATTACCTACATATTGTATTAGACTTTGTAAAAATGCGTAATAATTATTTGTCCCGAAGCCATTTAAAATAGACTAGTTTTGGTTTGTTCAGTACTTATGTAAATACCGCTATCAGGGGGCTGTTGTCTTGGTATTGCACCGTTAAACACGATGTATAAAACTCTACGCTCGTGCCACTGATACATGAAAATAAACTTTATGCCCTTAGCTTTAAAGTCTCTCTAGCAATTCGTGCTGTGCAGCTAACTGTACGATGTGAGGTTTCATGACTATGACACTTTGAAAAAGAAAGTTCTTGAGTGGAAAATTAGTTTTCTATTTTCTCCGTTAGCTGGAAAAGCGAGTTGAATTTTCTGCTTCAGAGATATTGCTCGTCAAAATATTTTTTGCAGTATTTTTATCTTACTAACACCGGTGAGACATGACCACAGATTTAATAATACAAGGAGATAGGCCGAGCCGGAGTTTAACTTGTGACAAGTGTATGCCCAGTGCGCATACATTGCCGCCAGTTCGCCGTCCGACAATGTCGAGTGAATACGTACGTATGCCAGAAAGAAATATCAGTTTTTCTTTCAAAATACCGTCCTGTTCCATTGTAACATGCAATCATTGCAGTGAATCTGTTATTTATCAAGTAATTGAATAACTTTTTACAAGTAAGAACTGTAAAGCTTAGATTGATATTTAAAAAACAATATTTAAACAAATAGTCCTACTTTCATTCATAAAAACACAATCGCTTTAAATTATGCGTTACTATCTTACAAATTGTATTATATTGCGGCTGTGCTTAACTTTTATTGCTTCGCAGTCCTTAATACGCGCGCAATCAATAGTGTATATTGAGATGCTCAACTAGAACCATTTTATGTAGTACGGCCGCTGATCGCGTTACCGGTCTTCCTATTGAACTTAGCGATTTGACCGATCTCCTTTGCGGCTGTGCTTAACTTTCATTGCTTCACAGTCCTTATGACGCGTGCAATGAATAGTGTATTAACGGCATGCTCAACTAGAACCCATCTATATGACATTCACGCCCCTATCCGTAGGGTTAAAATTAAGCATTTCCCATCACCCTGGTTAAATGATGACATAAAAAAATTATTAGATAAGAAAGCTTTAGCCAAATCCAGGTACAAACGTCGTCCTTCTGATCACAATTGGGAGAAATATACAGTAATCCGTAATCACTGCAATAAGGTTTGTAGGAATGCTCAACGCCGTTTCATCCATAGTTCAGTTGAAAGTGAAGATTCATCCAAAGTGTGGAAATTTTTAAGATCTATGGGGATTGGAAAGGCGCGACAGTCAGTTCTTCCTAATAATTTAGACATTAATGCTCTCAACCAACATTTTACGTCGAAACCCATTTATGATGGGAATGTTAAGTTGGATACCTTAAATAGTCTTTCATCGCTTCCTATCCCTAGCCATTCACCTTTTTACTTCAATAAATTTTCCGATAGTGATGTTAAGAAGAGCATAATAACGAACACGTCTAATGCAGTGGGTTGTGACGCAATCAGTAGGAAAATGATAATCCCAGTCCTCGATGAAATCCTTCCTGTAATTTCACACATATTAAACTATTGCATTTCCAATGGCGTATTTCCAGCGGCCTGGAAAGATGCCCACATCACACCTTTACCCAAGAAAGCTCACCCTAAAATCTTCTCTGAATTTCGTCCCATTTCCATTCTACCTTTTTTATCTAAAGTCCTAGAACGTCTTGTACATTCCCAACTGAATTCCTTCCTTAGCACTAATGCTCTTTTAACTCGTTAAGCCCCGTTCGCGCTCAGGAGCGCGAGAACACAATTAAAATCAATTGTGTCTGGATATTAATAATCGTCGATGGATTAAATCCTCTTCAATCTGGTTTTCGTTGCGGCCATAGTACAACTACTGCGTTAATAAAAATTTCTGATGACATTAGATTTGGCATGGAGTCTGGAAATGTAACACTTCTGTCATTGCTTGACTTCAGCAACGCATTTAATACTGTTGATTTCGACATAATGCTTGGTATTTTACGCTCTATTAACGTATCTCCTACGGCAATTGATTTTTTTCGTAATTACCTGTTTGGTCGCCGCCAGCGGATTCGTATTGAAGATTTTTATTCTTCTTGGACTAATCCTTGTGCTGGGGTTCCACAGGGCGGCGTATTATCTCCCCTTTTATTTGCTATTTTCATAAATACTATCTCTAGACAACTTACTTCGTCCTACCACCTTTATGCAGATGATCTCCAAGTTTACGTTCAAGCTCCTGTTGAATATCTGTGTGAAGCTGCAACAAATCTAAACAAAAACCTAGTTCACATAAGCCAATGGAGTAAATCATACGGACTTACGGTTAATCCATCCAAAACCTAGGTCATTGCGATCGGCAGTAACAGGATGATTCCTAAAATTGACTGGTCAAAGGTTCCAAAAATATGTTTTGATGGCGTTACCCTTCCTGTCAGTGACCATGTCAAAAATCTTGGCGTTTTCTTTGACTCAACGTTGTCTTGGAACTGCCAGTTGCAGGAAGTGAGTCGTAGGTTGTTCGCTTCCAATGGTTCTCTAAGAAGACTCCGCAACTTTCTTCCAATTGCCACTAAAATTGCGCTGGCTCAATCCCTTCTTCTGCCTATCCTGGATTATGCTGATACTTGTTATTTAGACGTCACGGAAGAGCAACTGAATAAATTAGAGCGGCTCCAAAATGTTTGTATTAGATTCATATTTGGGTTACGCAAATATGATCACGTGTCTGATTTTCGCCGTAAGCTCAAATGGTTGCCTATTCGCCTTCGCCGGAATGCTCATATCGTGTTCCTCCTGTTTAATATTCTTTTCAATCCCACCTATCCTTCCTATCTCAAAGATCGTTTCCAATTCCTTCGTGACTCTCATCCTCGGTTGTTAAGATCATCAGAGAATTTGAGTTTAGAGATCCCACAGCACTCCACTTCATTGTATAGTAAATCCTTTACCGTTCAATCGGCACGTTTGTGGAATGCTTTGCCAATTACAATTAGGAAAGCCCAATCCCTCCATACTTTTAAAAGACTAGTTACAGAGTATTATCTTTCACTTTAATAAGTATCCATATGTATGTATTGCTTTATTTGTTATATATATTTATATATATAATTATATAGTATATTATTGTATGTATGTATATGTTTAGGTATATTTTATTGGAATTATTAGATATTAATTTATTATTTGATATTTATTTTTACTATGTTTACTATTTATTTGGTTTTATAAATGTGTTTAATTAATGGTTACACCATCGACCCCAGTTTTTGTCTTTTTATTTCTTTCCATCCAAAGGTTGCCTGGAAGAAATCGCTTTTTAGTGATAAGGCCGCCCATTGTACCATGACTTAGTAATAGGTGTTTTTTTCTGTATTATTTTTCTTGGTGTACAATAAAGTTTATTCATTCATTCATGTTATGTATTACGGCCGCTGATCGCGACACTTGGTCTTCCTATGAACTCGGCGATTCGACCTATCTCCTTTGATTGATATGGCCCTATGGCCCTTACGCACCACGCTAACTACGCTTAATTGTACTGATCGAATATTTTCAAGAACTAATGTTATTGAGCACCCCACGCTTTTCACTAAATAATAATTATACTTTTGGTTCATCATTTAGTTTCTATACTAAACATATTTTTTAAATTTTTTGTACGATTTATCATAAAAGCGTATTTTTTAAACTATTATTTTATTTTCCACTTTTTAGTGCGAATTACAACCGACGATGAAAGTACTTATGTTATTAAAAAAACTCAACACCGCCAACTTAACAATGACAACGCCATCTTGTGACGTATAACTGAACTAACATTCTTAATTTATTAATCAAGATAATGAGATATTATTATCGAATTATTGTAATTTCATCGGTCTTTAATAAGTCAATGAAGTTTAAATTAAATCTGACCGTTCAAAGTGGGTCAAAATTGCGTACAAAGGAGTCGGTTACATACAAGCAAACATACATGTGAAGCTTATTTAAGCGTGTTAAAAAAGAAGCGCCCCCTTTCCATGCTGATAAGTGTGTTACGACCTTTAATATGAGAAGAACCCTACGTATTAATTTACACACTAATTATACCATAAAACACACATTGTCACTTGACACCGTTACTTACGCGTTAACACGAGTATAATTTATCATTCCTTTGCCTTTAAGGCGATGCCAGCTGAGTCTTTTCGGAACTTGAACCGTAAACTCTCATGATTAATATCACGCGTTTTGACAAAAATGATTGATGACTTGTTCGTAAATTGTAGAGTTCAAGTTTTACTTTTAGGCAAACAACAGTTACCTACCTACATGTTACGTTTATGTTGACTAAAACTATACTTATAAATTGCATTTCATATAATTAAGTGTGCTCGTATAGTTATAAGTACTTAAATATTTCGTTTCAAAGAGATGCTAGAGCATGGTTCGTCTGCCGCGAAGCACCCCCAAGCACCATTCAAAAGTCCGCTCCATGCTGCCTCGAAGTTTGGGTGTGCTTTGCGGCCAAAGACTATATTCGCGGCAGACGAACCAGATGCATTTAAACTAACTTCGATGTTGCGGCGAGCAACAATAACAACATATTAGGTATCATTTGTAGATATCAAAATTATTTGCAATGTGAGTTTTTAACTTATTATTTTTAAGCATTGGTATACTTTTAGCAGTTCTAATATTATTCTCTGCAAGCCATTGAAAGTCTGAGCTCCTTCAAAACCTATGTTTTTCTTACCATAATAGTGCGCGGTGTGGGCATTTGCAAGTTATCAGCCCGACTAAGCAACTGCTTGCCTTTCTCTCTGTTGGTCTTAAATGTTAATTTGGAGTATATTAGTTTTACTAAAATATTTTTTATTAAAACAGGTATTGAAGTGGTATAGTTGTTTGATATTCATAAGTTTCGTTTCAGTGTAGATGGTGTTTCATGGAGTAAGGAAATTGTATTTATGTAAATATACTTACCTATAATATACATTTACACAAATATACTTACAAAAAATAGTCAAATAAATTGTGTCGCGCCAACAGCTAGTTTGAGGAAAAAATATTTGGCTATTTTTTTTGCTTTTTAATTTCTTTAAAATTTCTATTGTTTCCACTACTCTATTGTATCCCACTGCTGTGTACAAGTCTCCTCTTCTCCTGACAGTGTAGGACTTACCAAGTCAAAAGTGCGCCGGGAAACTATTCTACTTGGTCTGAGATTCTACAGATCAAGTTTACCAGTGTTTGGTTGCTAGGCGTCAGCTGTTATTTTTAGTAATTTACTAGCGGACCCGACAGACTTCGTCCCGTCATAAAGAAATTATTCGAATTTTTCTCGCCGTAAAAACCATCCTTGAACTTCAACGAACATTTTAAAAAAAGAATTGGCCAAATTAGTCTAGGCGTTGTTGAGTTACGCGCTTACCAACACATTTTGCGATTGATTTTTATATTATAGATTACTAATATCTAGGCAACCTAACTTCAGTACCTAAGCTTACTTTTACTAGCGAATAAACCGACCGTTAGTCATCTCAGCAGTCAGGGTATTCTAATACTAATAAACGAATAATGGAATTTTCGACGAACTGCTGGTAAACCATTCGACGTGATCTACTTTCCTCTCTCTCGGAATTGCTCCAAATCGAATTGTTCCCCAGATTTATCAAAACACCGAGAATGACATCTGCATTGTGCTTATTCGTAATAAAACACTTCTGTTGAGTTTCTCTAAATTATAAAAATTACGTCTTCAACCGCTTTAGATTTATTAAAGCATTTTCGTTGCTTTTGAGGTTTCTGTAACAAATACAACCTTAAGCGATATCAGGACTTAACGTTGAAGCTCAGTTATTACTACATCGTATCAGATAATTGAATTTCATCGTGGACAATGTTTCCAATTTACAATACCTCTAACAATGTACAAAGCGCAATGCTGTCTCGGATAAAATTTATTTTGTATCAAGGAGACAAAGAAGACGTGAGAACTAAGCCACTTTTGTCGTAGATTGGTTACCGGGAACCCATTCATCATCATCATCACAGCCTTTAGAATTTGACCCACTGCTGGGACACAAGGCCTTTCCTTTTCAGCGAAGGAGGTATAGGCAATAGTCCACCACGCTTGCCCAATGCGGATTGGTGGACGGAGTATAAGGTGATCAATACCCCTTTGCTGATCCATTAGTCGCCTTCTACGACACCCATTGGAGGATATAGGGTGATGCTATTCTACTCTGCCGGCATCACGCCTCAAGGCATCAAGCATCAACCCGTTCGTGTTACTTTTATTAGCCATAAAAGCAATAAAAGGCATTTAATCTAAGCATATGTTATAGAGTCTATAACATATGCTTAGATTAAATGCCTTATCGCTGCATATCGACCTTTGTCTATCGATATGCAGCCTTTTCGCAGTATGACTGGTTTATCCCAATTTGGTCAACGCCTTTCGACGATCTCCGAAATACATTCTAATTTCGGTCTTTGATTGATTTTTAGTCAAATCTAGAAGATCTTAAGTTATTAGTCAAACGTACGCAAGAAAATATTACAGTTTATGGTGCTGTTCTGTTGCCTGTAGGTACATAAAATAAAGTGCCATACACAAAATTTAATAAGAAGCGTCGGTGGCGTAGTGCGTAAGAGCGTTGTCTCCCAGCCGGGAGGCACCGGTTCGAACTCCGCCACGTACCAATGTGTTTTCAAGTTTTGAATTCATATGTACGTTTATTCGACGCTTTTACGGTGAAGGAAAACGTCGTGAGGAAACCTGCACACACCTATGAAGAAATTCTTAGGTTGTGCGTGAAGTCGACCAACCCGCACTTGGCCAGCGTGGTTGACTAAGGCCTAATCGCCCCTAATATGGGGTAGGCTCGAGACCGAGGTGGGGACATTATATGAGCTGTTGATGATGATACACATAATTTTTAAATATACAATTAAGTAATAAATCGAAGTACGTAAGCAAAATGAAATAGAGATTAACGTGCGCTATTGGTCAAAGTCCCTGAACCATTGTATTTAATTTTCATTCGATTTCATTTATTGGAATTGTAAAACAAAGTGGCCGCACTTTCAAATTCTCTACCCGGGGCTGTTGTATTGGCTTTAATTACTCTTCGTTCTATATTGGACTATGAGCACAAACAAAGGCAGTAGAGGAAACAAGTTTCATATATTTATCGACACGCTCACACCAATTATGTAGCTCAAATTAAGTGTCATTAAGAAATTGTGTTATGGGTAGGCTAGATAACGGACAAATATACATAATAATTTAATGTTTTTACTAATAAACTTAAATAAATAAAAAAACACGACCAGTGAATAAATGTTCGTGTTAGTTACACAAACCTAATTTGTACTAACATTTTTACTTTCTCGCATACGTAGTATAGAAGTCTTGTAATCGTCAAAATATTCGACCTCGAGATTTTGACGGATTTACACGTTTTGGACCTCCCTGAGTCCAAAAATATATTTTTTGGAATTTTGTCTGTATGTGTGTTTGTGCGTTAGCACGATAACTCGAGCATGCTTTAACTTATTGCAACCAAATTTAACATACGTGTATGACATCAAAATGTAAGGTTTCTATTAAATTTTAAGCCGTCGATCACGAAAGTTAAGCAACCAAGTGCGCGGTCGGTACTCGGAAGGGTGACCATAATTTATAATACATGACTGACATCAAAATATAAGGTTTCTATCAACCTTTGAGTCGTTTCCGGTATACGAGAAAGTCAAGGGGAGACCACTACCGATTTTTTTATATACAAATTAATAATACTTAATGATATTTAACTTATAGGTAGGTATATTATTTTTTTAGGTTTTTAAGTCGACACTGACAAGACAGTCTTCTTCTATATTTACAATGAGCCAGTCAGTACGAGTGAATACTGGCTATTCTCGAATTTGGATTCAGTTACTAACCTCATATAAATCTGGTTTTACTTTGAAAATTCCGAATAAAATAGTTTAAGCCATAGATATTTGTGGGCTGGCTTTGCGTAGCCGACGGGAGTTAGCGATGCACTGCGATATTTCCGTTTATGTTTCACGAAACAAAAGGCTCCGTTGTTGACATTCGTACAGATAAATTTTGCAGGAGCGTACTGAGGACAAAACTTTAAAATAATACATTCTCTTAGAACTCAGCTGCGGTAACATATTTTCATTCATAAAGTCTAACCGAATTCGATTTTATTAATTATGTGTGTTAATGTTTGTTTACGATTCATAACTATGTTTTTTTAATAAGATTAGATTAACTTTATCGATATTTTATCACAAATTATTATCGATAACTGTATTTCGGATAAATAATTCGACAATGATAATAAAAACGAAAATAATACCGTAAATGAATAAAATAGATATTTTATTACTATGATCACATTTGCCAATGACCAGGCTGTCTGTATAAGGGTTCGATTGAATTCTGGTTTCATCTGAAAATGAAAAAAAACCGTTAAATCAAAACGTAGCTAAAACGTTTTGTAGTTAGATATTTCTTATTTATATTAATGCCCATAAATAATACACTTGGCGGACTTTGACAACTAACGTCGTTCTCTACCAGTCACCCATTGGGCAAAGCAGAGATAGTTAAAGTGGCGGCATCACCTTCATTTAATTAAATAAATACATTTTATTTACAATACATAGGTAGGTAGGTACCTACAGTATAATTATATAGGTACCTGTAAAATATGAATGATATGATATCGTATCGATATTAAGTGCTTACAGAACCAACATCTATCACTATTAAACGCTGTCATCTGTAGGTAAATTAATGAAAAAAATTAAATAATTCTGGCTGTACCAGCAGGGTCCTTTGTTAATTGAAAGTTTACAGACTAAATGATTTAGTATTCAAGAGCCTCTTATTTATACCTACCAGATAACTTTTCACTACACCCTAGATATAAATAGTTTTTGAGAAATATAAGTTCGAATATTTTGTCCTTCTAGCAGGGCCCTTTGCTATTTAGTGACTTACATGACCCCAGGTAGTTTTAAAAAACAGCCAATTGTTTCTACTTACGGAATCAATCATTACCACCTTGCTAGTGACAGGATTTAAAAAAAAAAACTATATTTTTTTATTGCATTATATTGATATAATACATATAATAATAAATTAAATTAATATATTTCCACGCTCACACCAATTATCTAGTCCAAATGAAGTATGATTAAGAGCTTGTGTTATGGATACTAGATAGAGATAACGTACAAATATATGTATATGTCGCAGGGAAATGATGAAAATAGAGATTTGATCAAATCCCTAAGGAATTTGATCAAATCCCTGCAGATGTTAAAATAACTATTAGATTTTAACATTTTCCTTGTGAAATTTAGTGATTTGATCAAATTCCTGAACTGATTTAGTGAAAAGACAAAAATAGACAAGTCAGAACTTGAACACCACTATTTTCGCTAATTATTGCCACCTTTACCTCAGTTGCAACAAAGTGGAAACAAAGAATAAACTTATATGTTCGTGGTTTAATGTTTCGCTCAACAGTGCCACCAATTCAGCTAAGCTTGCGTGAAATCGCAGCTATTATTTGGTGGGCAAGGCTTTAAAAAATGGACCTGTGGTAAATCCAAGGTGCAGTGCAAAACAAATTGATGTGCATGAAAAGAAATAACGTTCTTTGCAACTCTAGGTGCCATAAATCCACGACTTGTTTGAACAAAAATAAATAAAAAACAGCTTCATATAAAAAAACCCTTGAATTATTATTTGTACTTTTCGTTTAAAATAATTACTTGTCTTACATACTTATTACCTTTTATAACCATTTTTGTACATTTATAAGTCTTGCAATGTCTGATTTTTATTTTTGTCATTTCACTAAAGCAGTTCAGGGATTTGATCAAATCACTTAATTTCATAAGAGAAATGATAAAATCTAATAGCAATTTTAACATCTGCAGGGATTTGAACATATTCCTTAGGGATTTGATCAAATCCCCATTTTCATAATTTCCCTGCGACATATATAATCTCGATATTTCATAAATAACCTTAAAGAAATATATAAACAACCATGACTCGTGAGCAAATATTCGTGTTCATCACACTAACATTTGCCACTACCAGGACTCGAACCCGATGTGTAGGCAGCGTTACGACCACTCCCCCACGATGGCGTCAATATTATTGGTAGTGTGGCTTCTATAAATTTCTTGATACCTACTGTACCTAAGAGTTAGCGTGGAAAAATACATATTTTCGATATATTTCGATATATATATATCCGAGTACGCCTCTGTAACTGTGCATTTCGTGCCATTAGCCTTCGTGCATTTCAGCGTCCATATATTTGGGGATATACATACGTACTAAATCATGACAATCAAAGCGTTTTCCACTGTTCCAATTTTAGCATTAATATCATCTGACAGAGATTTTAGTATTTCCAGTTTTCCTACTATACTCTGCTCACCTAGCATGACCACCGAAACACGACATGATATAGTCAATTTATCGCTGTGAACTGTCCAAAATCATTGGATATAACCGCCATCTTGAAATTTTATTGAAACTGCGAATACCTATGCCATAAGCATGTTCGCAGTTTCGATAAAATTTCAATTTAGCAGTTAATCCAATGATTTTTGACAGTTCAAAGCGATAAATGGCTATATGTGGTCATGCTAGGCGAGCTGATCTATTGTAGAACCTTGTTATAAACAAACTAATTTTTATTGATTTGACAAAGACAGCGAAACCACTAAAAACCAACAGTTACGAAACGGCTACCCACAGACCGTAATAAAACCACCAAACCGCAATAAAAGCACTTTGCTCAAATAGTCTTCTAAGCAATCCTACTAATATTATAAACGCCGCCGTGGTGGAGTGGTCAGTAACGTTGCCTACACATCGGGCGGTCCGGGTTCGAGTACTGGTAGTGACAAATGTTCGTGTGATGAACACGATCATTTGTTCATGAGTCATGGTTGTGCATATATTTATTTAAGTTTATTTATAAAAATATCTAGATTATTAAGTATATTTGTCCGTTATCTAGTATCCATAACACAAGCTCCATAAAAGAGCGTAGAAATATATGGGGACTATATAGGGGGACTATAAACGTTAAAGTTTGTATGGATACATGGATGTGTGCTTGTTATTCTTTCACGCAAAAAAACACTGAACGGATTTTAATGAAACTTTACAATAATATAGCTCATACATCAGAATAACATATAGGCTATAATTTAACCGACATTGACGCGAGCAAAGCCGCACGCGACCTGTAGTTTCTAAATATTCTTCTTCTTCTTGTAAACGAATGGCGATCGCGACACATTAAGATTACGCATTGCGCCAATATCAAGTAAAATTTTTATTAGGTAGCCAGTGTAATTACTGGGCATGGAGGGCATATCATCTTAGTCCCCAGGATGGCAAACGCACTTCCGGTCTTAAGCGATTTACACTTAATATTGCCAGTGTCTATAGGCGGCGGTGACCACTTAACACCAGGTGGGCCGCAAGCTTGTTTGCCATCTCGTAACATAAAAAAATAAATAAATAAAGTAATTGACAATTGTACGGTAGATTGAGTTTAAAATGGAGTCTAACCTCCTTTCTAAATATTATTCTGCTTTCTACGATCCGGTTGTCACGTTACCCTACAATCTACATACATACATCAAACTAAGTGCAGTGCGTCACGTCGATTAGTCTCCCGGTGTTAAACGATATTAGAGACACGCGGTTGGAATATCAAACATGCCGATAGCGACACCGACATGCACGTTTAACGTACTCTCACACGTGTCACAGACACTGAGTGTGATTGCATTGCAGTCGCTGATCTTAATTTACACGTTTTATTGTACTGCCTCACTTGAAATGGAATGCTTCGCTCGAATGTTAAATACCCGAAAACCTTTCCTCGAAGAACTATAAAATCGACAAATCACGAGCTCGACAGTTAAACCGATCAGCTACATCGATGCATCAAAATCTCTAATGACGTTAGCTCGAAGGATAGAATACGTTAAGAAGTTATGGAATAATTTTATTTTTGCGTTTACAAATGCGTAAATATTAATACTAGACAAATGCACTCAATAAAATCGACTTGCCTCTTGAATCGAATCTTGGTCAACGCAGCCGCCCGGATTGCGGAATATGCGGGTTTGGGTCCCGCCTGAGGCAAGTCGATTTTTTTCAGTTTTTCTAGTACGTGAAGAAATTACCACGAAGTATGTTCGCTCGCGACCCTTGCGGTGAAGAGCGATCGGTGCGGGGCACTCGATCACTAATAACACGAACGCCACGAGAAGGACAACGGAGTGACACATGTCCGCTTCGTCGTGAATGGGGAGTGGGAGAACATACTCGTAGCTCTCCCCCGCGCTGAGAGGTCGTTCCGGGGCGTTGTCACAAATGGTACCGGAACGCCTTCTCGACAGCGCTATCATCATCCTAGGGGTTCAGTGGGTAGGGTCTGTTCCCCCCGGACCAGCTGAGTGTGCCATGAGCATTTCCTCAGGTTAAGAAAAGGTCATGTTTGTTAAGTTACGTTAGGTCTGTGACGAAAGTACAAACCAAATATTTTTAAAACTTGTAATTTCATTCGAAATGACAGTTTTTTATTAAAATAAAAACAATTTAATAAGTTATTCAATTTGACTTTAGTTGACAAAAAGCGCGCGAATATCTTCTGTTATAGGTATTGGTGCGCCACTCGCGCCAATGACCGCTAAGCATCGATACGTAACTCATGAGGTATATTTATCTCTTTCTAATAACATGTTTGCCTAATCATTAGTCACTTTCTTTTCGCGAAGTATCTAAATAAATAACAGTACGTAGATATAAGACTACTTTTGCGTCATTGCACTTAACCAAGAATATTTTCTCTCAAAATCTCTTTAACTGAGTTAAATTACCCTTGACAAATTGGGGGTAGGTAGTTTTCATTACGGAATACCACATCTAACAAGCGACATATGAGGGTAGTTATTCGCTTAATAAAGATACTGACACAAAATAAAATACGGGCAATTTGTTTTAAGCTCCACGCTGCGGACAATACTAAGTAGTGATACTAAGTTCTCTAGCCAAGAAACGTACTCCTCGATTTATATAATTTTAAACTTTCCGTTCCATTTTAAGTAGCAATTAGTAGGTTTGAGACTACTGTACTGTGTACTAAGACACATTTAAGTGAATAAACGTAATTATTGTATTAAATGAAACTTTTAACCATTTATTATTAAAAACATGTACCTACATATCTTGTCCTGAGGCTATAATATACTATAATCTATCTATATAATTATATAAAACTGAATTGCTGTTCGTTAGTCTCGCTAAAACTCAAGAATGGAAGGGCCGATTTGGTTGATATTGGTTTTAAAATATTTGTGGAAGTGCAGGTAAGTTTAAATGATGAGAAAATATGTAAAAATTGCGAGAAAATAGTAAACGAAACATTTTTATTTTCCCATATATGCTGTTTCTACCCGTCAAACATTTTCGGTCTTACTACAAAAGTTTCTTAAACAAGTTTTAAAGTAAGACATTTTTAAAAACTAAGGTTGTCTCATTTTTGTTTATGACAGCAAATAGAGACATCATCATTTTTAAACAAGGTCTAAATTTAAACAATTTTTAAAATACTTTTGTAGTAACGCCGTTTATGTTCGTCTAGTCGCACTAAATCAATTTCGTTCACCTGTCATTATTTAGTCACAAATTTAGTGCGCGAGAACTTCCTTTATTTACTGGGCTGATTTGGTCTGAGCTTATTTACGTTAATAACTGTTTATTTTATGTACATCTCGGAAACTACTTAACAGATTTTAATGCAAATTTGTAAATGAGTTTTGCGCTTCGTCCAACTTGGACTATAGAATAGTTCTTAACCTGGTTTCGGTACAAATTTTTTGAGATATCGTCTTTTTAGCGACAAAGGAAAATGGCGTGACCTTGGGATGAAACTGTGAAAATTGGCGGTACCACCGCAAAGCTTCTACTTTTAGCCTTATTAAGGTCGTAGCACACTTATCAGCTCCGAAAGGTCCTCTTTAATTACTATGAAAAAGAGTCCTTTAATCAACAGTTACCATTGGATAAGATCAAGGTTCACAAAATCCATGTCAAGTATAAAGAAATATTAATCTGCTTTCACGATAAAACTAAAACATCTATACAAAGAAGCCCATGTATGCAACGAAACGTCGTATGGTCCAAAGAAAAATGCAACAGATTTGTACACAACAGATACTGGCCGCTTGCACTGCGCTGCCGTGAAAGCCATTTTTCTTGTTCCTTTCGGAGCACATGTCGATACATCGCTTCAGCTAAAAGTAAAAAATGAGCCGATAAATTCCGTAGAAAAGGAGAGATTTATTCATTCACAAGGCGGTGTTTTCAAAGTATTTCTAGGATGGAGTAGGTACCTACTAGATCCCTCCTGCGGAGACCGCAGAGGGTCATCGCGGCCCGGGCCGTGCGGGCTTACCGCACGGTCAGCCACGGGGCTGCCTGCGTCCTCGCAGGCACGCTCCCGTGGGAGGTCGATGCCCTGGTGTTGTCCCAGGTGCATCGACACAGGGCCGCGGCGAGAGAGCGGGGCGAGCGACCCGTTCGAGAGGAGGTCGAACGGGTCCACACCCAGGCGCAGAGGGAGGCTCTGCGTCGATGGGATGAGGCACTCGCCAACCCAGCCGCTGGCCACCGGACGATCGAGGCGATTCGTCCGGTGTTGGAGGAGTGGGTAGGGCGCCAGCGGGGTAGCCTCACCTACCGCCTGGTACAGGTACTGACCGGACATGGGTGCTTCGGTCACTACCTGTACCGTATCGCCCGTCGGGAGGAGTTGCCGCGGTGTCACCACTGCAACTCCCCTGACGACACGGCCGAGCACACGCTTGTCGAGTGCCCGGCCTGGCGAAACGAGCGTCGCACGTTGGTGGCGGCGCTCGGCGGAGGAGCGCTCTCATTGCCAAGCATGGTTAGAGCCATGCTTGGTAATGAGAGGGCTTGGAAGGCTACCGCCTCCTTCTGCGAGTCTGTGATGGGGCAGAAGGAGGCAGCGGAGAGGGAGCGGGAGGAGGATGCTCTAGCCGCTCCCCTCCGGCGTAGACGGCAGGGCCGGAGAAGGCAGGCGGCTGTGACCGCCGGTCTTCGTCGGCCCTAAGGTGGTCTGGGCGCGGTTGGCAAACCGCGCGCCCTTGGTGCCAGTCGGCATAGGCCACCCCGTCTGGGGATTACCTAGTACCCTAGCGTAATCCCCCACAGGCGCGTCGCCCGGTTCACTGTTGGACCGGGCCAGCCCGGGGACGCTTTGGTGAAATGGCGCACATACAGTGCGCCGAACCCAAAGCGCCCTCATAAGGGCTTAGGAGGGTACCGGTGGCGTTTAGCGGGTAGTACTGGCGTTGTTCTGCGTCAGTGATCCCCGCACACGTCGCACGCCTTGCCAGCGTGCGATATGGCCAGTAAATTGGTTCCCACCGTCAAAAAAAAAAAAAAAGGTACCTACTAGATGCGTATCTAGTACTCCTATCTAGCCTAAATGTAAAATGCCCATTTTACTCTCAATAACACCAATATCGGTGTGACTGTGCGATTCTTTAGCCAGGGTTAGAGTGACCCCAAGTAATGGCCTACCTATTCAAGGCCAGGGCATTACAGGTTCTTCAAGCCCATTGATATAGTTAGGCTGATTGCCTCCAATTGTTCAAGAGTGTTTGAGAGGCAGGCTCATGCCTCACGTCGAGAAGGACTTACGTGCAAACGGTCTCTCCACTGAGGATGTCGACGACTAGTGACCTAGATAGTCTAGGAAGTATGACCCGGACCTTCGCGAGAATAGGGGTAGGCAGAGATCAGTTTCCACTGGCTTATATTTTGTTTATCACTGTCCTTATATTTGACATGACCCTTTTCAGATGTCTTCGATTTTATCGACAAACGTTATACTTAGTTCTTCCCTGTCCCGCTTCGTTCACTTCCGATTCAATATTCGTTTTGTCAATATACTTTTACATCCTTTCTACATGACCGAACGAACCATTTGAACATCACTTTCTCAACTCTTGTCACTATATGACAAATGGATGGATTGGAGAAATGACGGCTTTTTCTTATCAATGGCAGTGTAGGTAGGCCCACACAAGGTGGACCAACGATCTGGTGGTCGCGGGAAGCCGCTGGATGTAGGCAGCGCAGGACCGTTCGGGTTGGAGATCCTTGGGGGAGGCTTATGTCCAACTGTGGACGTCTCTCGGCTGATATGATGATGATGAAGATTGGGCACAAATCTCAGGAACTTCTCCATGCAACACCCCTCTGCAACACGTTCAAATCGGCACCCGCACGGTGAATCCATAGAATACAAAGTGTTTTCGTCTTATTCTTCCAAGAGTATTTTACTATCAAGACTAGACGACTTATCTTTGAAAACCACAGTGAATCTTTGATGGCGAGTTATAGACAATGGTTAGTTAAAAGAAATAACAGTATATTTCCGGCTTAAGGTAAATGTCAGATCCTGCACTTGAACCAATCCTCCAAGTCCAAGGATTTCACCCAAATAATATTAGTGTTTGGTTTATATGTGCCGCCCTAAAAGCGGTTGGTATATACCTAACAGCAGTAACTGAAAAGAAATAATACCATGTTTCTCGGTAACTACAAATGACATGAATTTAAATCAAATCTCTCAAGTCCAGGGTATATTTACGCGTTCTTCAGTAGGAGCGATTGATGGATTTTTTGTCTTACTACGGCAAAAAATCGCTATGGTAATCGCTCATCGTAGTTTCAATTAATTAACAACAAGGTGTCCCTCATGCTATGTCATAATTCTCGATCCTATGATTCTCACTTGCATCCTACCACTGCAGTCGTCTACACTAATGCCATCACATCAGTCGAAAAGGTCCTACTCTACGCTGGCTTACAAAATTTGATTTATTTTCATGCTTACGCTGAGTCGAAATCGTAAAACTTGATGCAACTGGCCATTAGTACCAGTTGCATCAAGTTTTACGATTTACAATTTTGCAAGAAGTAAAGCTGACGCCACACCGCGGACGGGACGGGACTTCGGCGTCAAGGTCTACGTGACGCTGAGCGTTTTAATACAAGAAACGTCAAAGACATCACACTTCGATAACCCGCTCGACAGCACGACCCGGTACATACAACGCTCAGCGTCACTTCGATGTTCCAACGACGTCGAACTTCAACGATTTCGTAAAAAATGAACATAATAAGTGTTTAAAAATGGAACTATTAGTAGGGGAGCCCAGAGTGCTAAATTTGTAGTGTCTCCAGCGGTTAGAAGATCTATTGGATTGCAAAGGTTAGATGCTAAATAATAATAAAGCTCCTATGAAGTTAACCATTTTAGTGGTGGGGAGAGCGTGTATGAATTTTCAAAAATGTAAAAAAAAGTGATGAAAAAAAAATGTTCGAGCGCGTCAGATTTTGGAAGTGTAGATAGCCCACAAACTTGTGTCCACGGAGAAATATTAATCTGCCGGATCGCTCGTAACAAATAGCGATATAAGCAAAAAAAAATTAAAAAAAGTGTATTTTCTCCAGCGTGTCAGTAATTATAGGGACTTATTATTTAAGCCGTCACAAGTGTCCTCTTACTTAATCTGACGATTTGGACGTGACTAAAAGTCCCTAATCAATTTTTGCAAATGCAAAAAAAAAATGTGACTTTGCAATACTCGCGCGTGTCAGATTTTCATACAGATGGTTCAACTCGACAAACTAGTAGTACCCAGCCTTAATCTGACTATTTTGTGAAGGGATTTGTTAAATCTGACAATTTGAAAGAATTAAAAAAAAGTTCATAGCACAGGCCATTGCTGTAATTTTCTGCAAATTCCGAACGCTCTAAATTTTGCTTATTACACTATTATTGAGCTTTTTTAAGCTCAAGCTTAAGCTTAAGCTTTTTTAAGTTCTTATAGTAACTGTAGAATCTTCTTTAAGTTGACATGTGAAAAATACAATTTTTGTATCCGCTTCTCTTCTTCTTGGTCTTGACAAGTCAAATCGTAATAAACTGTTCGCGTCACTTCATTATTAGTAGCAGTATACACATAACATAAATCGTGATTGAGATATATTGTCTTGTTACCTATAATCGTAGCCATCTCACGGTCAGTCCAATGTTCTATCAGAAATTTTACAAAAGCTTCTTTAAACTTAATATTTTTGAGCTCTTTTGCAAAATCAGCAGTTCTCTTTTGTTGTGGACCTGAGATGTAAACATCTTTGTCCTCTGTATAACCCCGAAGAGTATGCTCATAATCTTTAATTGAGGGGGTGAAATATCGGTCAAATATAATAGCCACGTGGCGAGCAAGGTAATTGAGGAGACTATGAAGAATTTTTTGTAAACATAATATTATTCCTTATCAAAATTAATACGTTATTCATCACAAGTATTTAATTTTGTACAAAATTGTTCTTTACGTCATTAGATTTCAATGAATATCTTCAGAGATAGGTAGTTTTAACATAACTCCGCAGCTAAATAATGATCAAGTACTACGCACGCATCTATACTGAGTTGTTTTTTTGTTTGGTTGAACGCGCTTATCTATCTTAGGAACTACTGATCAAAAAAGAGAAAGACAATAAAAAAGAGTGAGAAAGAATGAGAGTCGTAGAGCGGGAAATAAATAATGCATAGACAACACTTTATTTATTATTTTCGATGTTTCGACTTGTCGAAACCGTCAGATTATAATATTTTTATAATTTTTAAGTAATTTCCTTTGAAAAAACAAAAAAAAGAACCGCGCTCGAACATTTCAAGGTTACGATTTTTTTTTGCAACTTTGAAATTCTCTCGATCACTTCCGTTACGGTCAAATCGTCAGATTTTTATAATAATATCATTTTCTGTATATTATAAACCTAAATTGTTTTAATCTGACGCGCTCGAGCAGTTCTGAGGTTCGATTTTTTTTTACTAATCTGATCAATGGCTCAGAACATACGACACTATATTGAGGGCTCATACCTGCTGAAAGTACCTAACAAGGTACAAGGATTCTCCCTTACTATTAAACTGCCACGCTTGAACCAATCCCAAAATCCCCTCTTGGGCCCCCCTACTATATGTACTTATTTCCATGAATTAAGTTGACATTTACGTTAAGCTGACGTCACGTCGCGTCGTCGCGGACGTCTACGGAACGTCGCACAGTAAAACGAGCAGAGTATGTCCGGGGCAGAATGTGTCCATGGATTCTATATCGATCTGGAGTGGCTTGATTACATGATATGGTTATTTACATAACCAATTATAGTCAAATAGAATTTTAAAATTAGGGACGCTGAGCGTTGTATATAGGAAATGCCGAAGACGTCACACCGCAAAGTCTTACTCGGGATGGCGTCAGCTTAAAAGTATAAGGTGATGCAACCGATGGTAGGTAAGTGTGCTTTTTAAATTGATTACGAGTAAGGTTAAATCTAAATAAAATAAAAGGAGTAATGTAAAGTCTATCAGCCCTATTCCTAAACACTCAATATTTTATATTTTATTTATTACCTTGTTAAAAAGTGTTTTGTCTCATTCATCTCGTGCCAGTGTGACAAAGACTAACAATTTGTAAATCTCTAATAAATTCACTTGTTTTTATGAACAAGGGAGTATATCGATAACAATACTCATTAATATGAATGTATGGCACTGAACAGAAAATTAAGCTCATATTCTACAAGCGATACCATTGAAACATTGATTTACTCAAACATGTATCTACTATTAAGCTTACTTGTTGTTAACAAAATATTATTATAACCGGGAATGTTGTTGTGCGCTTCTTACACCTTTCATGCCTCTGTCATGGGACGTTGAAAAATTGATGCGTATTGATTCTTAGGTACCCAATGGGCTTACCGTTAAACATTATACTTATGTAACAAGTTGACTTTGTGAATTACTAAACTGAAATGTTGATAATCGACAAAGTGTAGATTGTGAATTGAGGAGCATTTTGTTGTAGTGATCCATACTTGTCTTTGCAAAACAAAGCACAATTTGCCTTTTTCGGTCTTAGATCAGGTAATTGCTTAAGTACCGTACTATTCTTCTTTCACCGTTTCTTCTACGTCACCATATAAAAATAAATATTTAATACTTCGATTGGTAACAGTGGAATGTTGACATATTTTGTATAGAAAATAATGGTCGGTCTTATATGAGTCATCAAAAGAGCTTTAGTCTCGTGTTCCTCGGTACTGCAGAAGGTAGATAGGTACGTTAAGCTTTTGGTTCTGCTTAGCGTACCTTCTGCAGCACTCCGGTTTTTAACCGACTTCAAAATAAAAAAGGAGGTTATCAATTCGACCTGTATGTATGTAATAGGTATTGTCAGAATTGCACAGCTTTTCCATATGTAAGTCTATAGTAGCTTCTAAACACGGGTGCCAAAGTTCATGATTGTTTGTATGTCTATATGTTTGTATTTCGAATTTGGAGCAGCCCTAACTGGGGTAGTAATCCCACCTTACAAAATCATCATCATCATCATCAACAGCTCATATAATGCCCCCACCGAGGGGCTCGAGCCTACCCCACATTAGGGGCGATTAGGCCTTAGTCAACCACGCTGGCCAAGTGCGGGTTGGTCGACTTCACACACAACCTAAGAATTTCTTCATAGGTGTATGCAGGTTTCCTCACGATGTTTTGCTTCACCGTAAAAGCGTCGATTAAACGTACATATGAATTCAAAATTTGAAAACACATTGGTACGTGGCGGGGATCGAACCAGTGCCTCCCGGGTGGGAGACGACGCTCTTACGCACTACGCCACCGACACTTTACAAAATACCACAGTCAAATAGCACTACATTATTTTGGTGTTGACTTTCTGTCAGTATCTGTAGTAGGTACTACTCCATGGATTTTGTGTCCAACATTTTCAGTTACCAACTAAAATAGCCAATAAACGTCACTGTAAATGGAAAGACTTATAACAATGCTTTCCTAATCCCCGCGCGCTTTCACAGTTCCATTCCCCGTTATATGGGTAAGTGTTATTTCGCTCACATCGTCACAATGGTGGCCATTTCTCTCTCAGTATATTTTTTTACTAAGCCCTCTTGATCGGAGATAAGAGAATAGGATGAATTTATTGAAAAAGGTACCTACGACATTTCTTCAAATCTCAACCTTTATTTTTAGGGTTCCGTACCTCAAAAGGAAAAAACGGAACCCTTATAGGATCACTTTGTTGTCCGTCTGTCTGTCTGTCTGTCTGTCTGTCAAGACCCTTTATCTCAAGAACTCGTGGACGTATCAAGCTGAAATTTACACGAAATACTCAGGTCTATTGTCCCTTTAAGCTGTGAAAATATCACACTTCTAAGCCAAGCCAATCAAAAGATACAGCCGATTATGTCGATATTTTCAACAAATTTCCGACACTCGCAAAGGAATCAAAACCTACAGGATACTTCCCGTAAACTCAGAATCTTGAAATTTGGCATGAAGCATTGTCATATAATGCAAATATAGGAAAAATTGCGAAAATCACATTTTTTTAGTTATATAATATAATAAAAATATTTTAATAAAATGAAACTTACTACCTTATTTCTCATGAACGAATAAAGGTATCAAATTGAAATTTATACCAAATACCTAGGTCTATTGTCCCTTTAAGCAGTGAAAAAATCAAACTTCTAAGTTAACGCAATCAAAAGATACAGCAGTTTATAAATTGTAAGCCGCTACGTTTGTACGGCGGAACCCTCAGTGTGCGAGTCCGACTCGCACTTGGCCGGTTTTTTTTTTCTATCTTTACAAGATTGACTCGGATATCCATAGCGGTCGTTCACGGCTTCGCTCACGTTAATGTCGTTTATCGCGCCAAAAAGTATCTTATGTCCTTCCCAGGTTCTCAAACTATCACCATACCAAATTTCACCAGAATTGGTTCCGTGGTTTACGCGTGAAAGAGTAAAATATTTTTACACTTTTGCATTTAAAATATTACCTAGGATGTACAAAGTTTGATAAGAAAATTTTCTTTTACCATGTTAGCCAAGAATATGTTAATGCAAACAAGTTCCTTAATACATATAAGTAGGTAAAAAATTTAAAATAAAAAATATTAGTAGTATAGGTAGTAAGGAAAACACATTTTCATTAAAAATCTTCATAAATAACGGTAATTGGATATGTAAAGACCTATTATTGTTTTCTATAAGTTATCCGTTAGTAGCTAGATCACAAATAGAAATAATAATAAAGAGGATTACAATTCTTCTTTATTATTATTTTTGTGAGCTAGAGCAACAGATTACGTTCTGATTAGGAGAATCTGTATCTTAAATATCTATAAGTACCTACTTAAAAATCAGGAGTGGTCTCCCCTTGACTTTCTCGTATACCGGAAACGACTCAAAAGTTGATAGAAAACCTTATATTTTGATGTCATACATGCGTGTTAAAGTTGCAATAAGAAAGCATACTCGAGTTCGAGTTATCGTGCTACCGCACAGACACACAGACATAATTCCTAAAAAGGTTTTTTTGGACTCGGGGAGGTCCAAAACGTGTAGATCCGTCAAAATCACGAGCTCGAATTTTTTGACGATTACAAGACTTTCCCTATACTACGTATACGAGAAGGTACAAAGTGGCAATTTAAATAGAGCTGTTAACTATATTGCGTTTGTATCGATGTTATAATGAAATTAGCCCGATTTAATACGAATATGGAGGGCATCGAGGGCCGTTGTGTGAGTTGTGTGCGATCACGTTGAAGCCGTATCTCCATTAAGCGAACGAGATCTCTCCATTCATTTAAGTATGTACCCTCGCTGCCGATGTAACGTGCTATATTAACGATGTACTACTTATTATGCTGTAGAGCCGTGCTGTTGTGTGAAAATCATAGATTTATTATTACTGACGTTTATAGATTGGCAATGAATCGACTAGCTAGGGTTAGACCAAAAAATACACCGATGTGTGCTTGCGATTTCGACAGCGAAAGCAGAGCCTCGGTGCCGTAGTGGATAACGCAGTCGTCCGGATTGCGGTAGATGCTGGGTTCGATTCCCGCCTGAGGCAGGTCGATTTTTTTCAGTAATATTTTTTCTAGTATGTAAAATATTTACGCGTTTGTAAACGCAAAAACTGTTCCATACTTAACACAATTTTGGGAGGTAGTGCTCTTTCAACAGATGTTTGAAAGAAGTGACCGATGAACTCTCTCTAATCTCCACTGGCAGTTTATTCCATAACTGTGTAGCAATCACTGTAAATGATCGGGCAAAAAACTCGGATTTGGAAGCAGGACGAACTAAGGTTTTAGTGATACAAGCACGCTTGGGACGGGAACTGGGAGGAAGGGAGTTAAAACGGGAACGCAGGTAATCTGGATGGAGAGGATTGTGAAGGATTTTGTAAAGTAGGGTGAGAATGTGTATATTTCTGCGAAGTCGGATAGGGAGCCACAATAACTCATAATTTACCTGCCCTGCTCCCAATTTTATTTGGGGGCGGCGTATCAAGTTTTCCTCTTCCATACATCTTGGTCAGCCGTCATCTCAGCATTAAATCCTTTCTTTGCCTTTTTAACATCTCTGCTATCAATCTATTAATCTTTTCTTCGGTCTTCCTTTCATTTTTATACTCGTCCACATTCATGTTCATCACATTTTTCATTGCCATTCTAGGCGGTTTAATCGCAGAATGTCAGATTCGCAAAATGTCAAGCCAACCAAGCACCTACACTACCATCAAATTATTCCACTTTCGCGCATCGTAAGGTCTTCTCCGCTAGGTCATAAAAAAATAAGCTTGAAGCTACCAACTAATTACCAAGCATCTACACTACCATTCAATAGGTTTGACAATATGCGAATCTGACATTCTGCGCATAGCTTCTAGGACATCCACGAGTTAAAAAGGAGTTCTTTTCATCGCCGTACCTCTAACGGCTGTGTTCGTTCCTTGAGTACGTAAAATGTAAGCGTACCTTCTGTACTTCTTTATTTTGTGACTACAGTCGCTCCCTCCGCAAGACCATAATTTCAATTTAATCTGAAGCGTACGGAGACTTCCACGAATGAATTATGTCACAAGATTACCCATAGAACAAAGCGCGCTCAGAGCAAAATTACCTACTGTTTGCAGTTTCAATAAACATTGCTTAACATTAGATAAGAGATAAATACATGTAATACGCCAACGGGATAGATTACTCCTAGCTAGCCACATATATTACCAGGATATTACTAAGCATTTTGTCACATCATCATCATCATCATTTCAGCCGAGAGACGCCCACTGTTGGACATAGGCCTCCCCCAAGGATCTCCAAACTGGTCGGTCCTGCGCTGCCCGCACCCAACGGCTTCCCGCGACCTTAACTAGATCGTCAGTCCACCTTGTGGGGGGACCTACCAACGCTGCGTTTCCCGGTACGTGGTCGCCACTCGAGGACCTTTCCGCTCCAACAGTCGTCAGTCCTCCTCGCAATGTGCCCTGCCCACTGCCACTTGAGGTTCGCAATTCTTTGGCCTATGTCGGTGACCTTGGTTCTCCTGCGGATCTCATCATTTCTGATATGATCACGCAGAGAAACTCCGAGCATAGCTCTCTCCATTGCCCTTTGGGTGACCTTGAGCCATCTTATGAGGCCCATTGTAAGCGGCCACGTTTCGGTTCCGGAAGTCATCACTGGCAACACACACGAATTAAAGACTTTCGTCTTGAGACACTGCGGTAGATGGGCCGAGAATTTTGTTACGAATTCTATGAAGTCACAATTTTTTTTCTTACTCGTATTCAATATCATTGCTCGTATTCCATGGATTCACCGTGCGGGTGACGAGTACACGATGGCGTGTAGCTTCAGATCATTTAAGTATGATCTGAGTGTGTAGCTAAGACTAGTGACCTAGTGGTTAAAACCTATTCTCATAAAAATACTTTCTTGTTCAGTGCATTTTTTTATATTTAAAATATTTACGCGTTTGGTAAACGCAAAAATAAAATTATTCCATAACCTATTTTTATATTTACCAAATATACTTACACAAAAAATCATAAAAATCGGCATAGCCTTCTCGTAGGAGTGCGACCACAAACATCGTGAAAAGATTTTTAAATATTAGAAGATTTATCTGGTATACTCATGTCCCCACGCCTAGCTAAGCTGCATACATAAAACAATCACGCTAATAATCCATAAAGGGGTTGAGCAGAGATTTCGGTGAGGTCTGAGAGGGCCTGGACCACAGGTTCCAAGTAAGTTGCCATTAGCGTTTATCGGACTGAAAATTTTTAAACTAAGGCACGTTATCTGGTGGTCCCGGCTGCTGTTGTTCCTAAGCAGGGTTAGTGTCAGGTAGGCACACGGCCGTAACAATCTTATGCCGAAAACTTATAGCACTAAGAAAGCTATAGGTGAAACTGGAAGCCACACTACCAATAAAAAAGTGAAGACAACTTTCTTGACCCCACGTAACTTTTGAATTGAATGTTTCCGTTTCCTACCTGTCTCTTTCTAACTCATAGCACAAGTAATATGATGATGTAACGTACGTGTCACACGGATTATTGGACGTATTGGACGGTCGAGTGACATTTGCTCTAGTGGTTAGAAAGAAACGAACGCGAAATAAGAAGTTTCAAGGTAATTTTTTTTGTCTTCACTTTTTTATTGCTAGTGTGGCTTCCAGACTTACCTAGAATTTTCTTGTATAGCACTATGTCAATAGCAAGACATAGGTACTGCACTGACCGCAAATAATTTGGGAGCAGAATAGGAGAAGGAGTCCATAAAAAACCCACGGTGAATTTAACTGCCATATAATCAGAACCTGTAAAACCGACCATAAGTAATTATATTACAGAGTTACAAACAAGTTTCGCGACATAAGACTCTATGAAGTTTGGAATTAATATTGAAAACATTCAGATCAAAGAGTATATAATACACTTGATTCAGATTTCGATTTGAAAACATTCAGACAAAAGCTTTGTTTGATAAAGTCCTACAAAATTGGCTCTAAGTTTTTACAAGACAAGTTTGTTGATTAAAATGTTGTGCCGTTTAACGAAATATTAGGGAGTTTATCTCACAAGAACATAATCTACGGATTATAAAATATGTTGCTATCTTTACAGTGCAGGTAATTTTGTGCAACACATTTAAATGGTGTGACCGGGTCCATATTGGCTCACATAATATTCTAAATCCTATTCTTTGTCTTACTACCGATTTGTGTTCATAATAATCACTCTTCATAATTTTATTGTTCATACTTTTTTTATTCATACATTTTTATTACTACCAACGGAGCTCATAACAGTTAGTGATCATAATTTTTTTATTAATACTGTTACTGCCTTGTTGCTTACAAAAACAGTGCACTCCGCCTGGTCATAAAAAAAATAACCCTAACCTACCCATCACCCAACCATGTGTAGGTGCATAAAACACTAGCCTCGCCCAAAAATGTATGATTAATGATATTATGAATTTCAATGATTATGTTTTATGAAGTTATGAAGAATGATCATTATGGTTTTAAATGGTATGAGAAATATTTTCGGACCTCCAATGATAGGAATTGAAAAGTTATGTAAGAAAATGCGCACCCGGTGTGACCATACCAATCGATTCTATCGATCGAGGTTGATCGATTGGTGTGGTAACTTTGATTGATCGGCGGATACTGTTTCATAAAACTTCGATCGATCGATCTATCGACGTGGACAAAAATCCATTGTACCACCGGTCGATACCATCGATTGGCCTGGTTGTCAATAAAATATATTAAGTAATATTTATTTATTTATTAGCAACACAGACAGATAATTAGCGTAACATAACATTGTACCTACAGTATGATAAACTAATTCCACCATCTCCCTTCCTTTTAAGGACTACGCGTGCTGGTCTACGTTGTCACCGACAAACTGTGGCTACCATTCCAACGCGAACTAAGAAATTTGGCAACTCGTTTCTTTGTCGCATAATCAAGTAATGGAATTCAGTGCCCGCAAACGTGTTCCCTCCTTCATACAATCCTGGGTCATTCAAAAGTGGCGTGAAGAAGCACCTTGCAGGTTGACAAGGCGAGGGTGGCTAGCGCGGCGGTTTATCTCTCGCACCAGCTATCTTCGCATGTGGACTCCACTTCTGCTCACCATCAGGTGGAATGGAGTCATTTGCTTGTCCTTTTTATAAAAAAAATATATCAAGAAAAAAACTCGATAAATAAAACATTCTGGCATGGCATGGTACTAATCACCCGTCCCAACCGAATCAAAAGCAAAAAATATCTGATTCACGAACATTAAACTCTAACTTAATAAGACTTTGAAGCTCTTCCCTAAACAAACCATAACTATAAAAAATACCAAAATTACGACTTTCATCTATTGTCAATGTTCTACCTAAGTGATAATGTGAAAATATTTTATTTAAAAAGCAAAAAATCAATTATTTTCAAATAAAAAAACCGCCTTCAAAATTTAAAAAGAAAAAAATAAAAATTTTATGTTTAAAAAAGGAAATCTATTTTTTTTGAGGTTTTGTGAGGATATTTAGAATAAACGTAGTCACTTGTATTTGGTACCGACTTTAAGATTTAAGTAGATTTTTTAAAACATAAAATTTTTATTTCTTCTTTTTTATTTGATTATATTGTGAGCCGTATCGGAGGTTTACAGTGTCTCGAAATTGACTCTGAACGTAAAATTTTCAATATGTTGCTCATATATTTTGATGTAATTTACAAACCACCGAATAAAATTCTTTTTATTGTTCTGAAAAATCTCTTACAACTATTTACACAAGAAGAATATTATTGAGAAGTTTTTATATCATTTATATTTGTAGAACAAGACTTCATAGAAATCAAGAAGCTGAAAATACCCCGATTTACAATAAAAACGCGTAAAGGCCAAACATTAAACGTGACATCATTCAAATAGTTTATTTATTAGTCCAGTCTATCATAACTCTTGTATCAGTTATCCAGAAAATAATAAGCTTTTAAACACAACTAATTAAAATTGAATTCAACTATCAATCAAATGGTAATAAAGTACAATTTACGCTGACATGAAACGGTCACTATTCAAGAATTTTACAAGATGGATAAAGAATGAAACACCGAGTCAATACACCAGCGTATTGATTGATACATAATGAAAGTATTGTGTTAACAAAATAGCGGGGTGAATAAGTAATACCTCCATATCACGAATGTGACCTAGACGTTGGGTAAGTCACGCCACGCCTGCTCATAACCGATAAACACTATAATGGCCCAGTAACGGAAATCGAACTGGACATCGTTAAAAAAGACGATGGAAAGATTTATTTGTGGCGGTGTGTTTAAGGAGTCTTCTGAAAAGTCAATTTATAATTCATCTCTAACAAGTATTTACAAAGAACTCTTTGTGTAATTTTGTCACAACTTTGAAGGCAGCCGTTTTAGTTCGAGTGCCCTTAAGTACGCTTCAGCATAAAAATGAAATGAGGTTACAAAGCCTGGAGAGCGCCAGGAAATTATGAGTGCTTACGAGAAATCCCTGTGAACGGCCGCTCTGGGCAACTTACCGCAGCCCCAATGAACAGCTGTTAACTTCTATAATAGCCTTGTGAAGGCCACGTGATATGAAAATTTCGTTTTTTTAAATTAACGATTTAACATTTTAAAAGTTTACTATTACTTAACCTAGATTACAAACCTTATTTTTCGACGCTCATTAGAAACCCTCGTCGTTTCGACTACGGTATTTAGTAACACCGGTAAAATGTTTGTAAACAAAATATAATGTTTCTTTTTATTATTAATAATATATATTTATTTTACTATTTTACCAATAACCAAATAATATACCTACGAATAAAAAGCATCGGTGGCGTAGTGCGTAAGAGCGTCGTCTCCCACCCGGGAGGCACTGGTTCGATCCCCGCCACGTACCAATGTGTTTTCAAATTTTGAATTCATATGTACGTTTAATCGACGCTTTTACGGTAAAGGAAAACATCGTGAGGAAACCTGCACACACCTATGAAAAAATTCTTAGGTTGTGTGTAAAGTCGACCAACCCGCACTTGGCCAGCGTGGTTGACTAAGGCCTAATCGCCCCTAATGTGGGGTAGGCTCGAGCCCGAGGTGGGGACATTATAATTATGAGCTGTTGATGATGATGATACCTACGAATTACAAAAAATGTTAATACAATACCTACATAAATAATAAAATATGAAAATTGCAAATGTGTACAAGAAACTACGGGGTGGAGGATGAGGTTAGAGTAGGTACCGGTTTGATGTGTTATCCTGTGTTATCATAATCATGGACATGCTATAGCATTCTAATCTAAATATAGTTTAGACGTCACATTTGCTGAGTAAGTAAATACTTTGCTACATAAATTTATTTTATTTCAGACCCTGCAGAGCGACATTGGCTTCAAAGAAAAGAGGCGCTACGGACTCGAAGAGCAGCACAAACAAGCAAAACTCAGAGGACATACAGAAGAAGAAGACAGACGGGTAAGTGTATGAAGCTACAGTTGCAGACTTGTAATGTAAATCCTATTGTTTCCTAAAAACTTATTCCTTTCAAGCAAAAGAAAAATCATTAAACCTTCAGAAAATTAAAAACAAAACATGTATAAATCTTCGTAGAATAATGCAGGTCAGTAGGTTGATCACACTTTAAGCTACGTAAATAGAAGATTATTCAGCCGTATTACCTGCTTGGGATCCGGTTGTCAATGTAAACTCAAACACAGCATCACACAATAGCTTGGTTTCAGTAAATTGGAACACTCAATTCATACAAAAGCTAGTTGGATTTGGATGCTCACTTGGGGCTGCCTTGGGGCTGACTAATAATTAAGAAGCAGGCAATTTTTGATACAACTAAATTTTTTGGTCAAGAAAGAATAAATGAAGGGAATCGCAAAAACTCCACACATGTCCTGCATCTTCATTTCATCTTAATCCGTCTTTTACATTTTCGATTTGATTTTCCTCTCCATCCAGTCCCCAATCTCCATTTCATTCATACATGGGATGAAGAAGACACAATGTGAACGTGTACCGAAAACCAAATTGTGAGTAAAGCAGATGACGCTAAAGAAATAATACAATATTATTCGTGTTTTGTGTCTGTGTAGAGATCTCGAATATTGTTCAAACCATTTCGCTTTAACTTTTCCACTGATTAATCTGCTCATGAATTACATTTTGTATCATTTGGAACGTGACTCGTGTACTCGAAATATAATTTAATAGTTGCTTTCAAGCTGTTGTTTGAAACTGCAGTTGAAAGTTGTGGAGTTCATGCAATTACTAGAAACAAGGAGAAACCAAGTGCGCAAGGGAAGTAGCTTTTGCCGAGAAATATGTCTCCGTATTGTATTTTTTATCTAAAATAAAATTGCTTGCTATCAAGTTGCCAGCTAGAATAGCTGTAACAGAACAAAAACATATTAAAATTGTAAGCCAGTTAGCCAGTAAGCCATGTGATGCCGGCAAAGTAGAATAGTATCACCCCATATCCTACAATGGTTGTCGTAGAAGGCGACTAATGGGTCAGCAAAGGCTATTGATCACCTTATACTCCGTCCATCAATTCGCATTGGGCAAGCGTAGTGGACTACTGCCTAAATCTCCTTCGATGACAAAGAGAGGCATTGTGTCTCCGGGTCCATTATAAAAGCTGTTATGATGATGTAAGCGAGTCTTCTGTTGCAATCAAATCTATGGTTACCAATTAATCATCAGGTGAATCTTAAGCTTAGTCATTTTTCATCTCACCAATACTTGACAAATACACTACGATTATTAATGTTACAACAACATACATGGCACCTTTTACAATAACGGCAAATAGTAGTTTATACAAAACGGTATAGCTGCGACAGATGCATGAAAATATATTTTTTGGGGTTCTTTCAGAAAAGTGCGAAGAATTTTCTACAAAGCAGGTAGTGCGTACGTGATACCACTCGTATTGCTACGTTGAACGGTTACCATAAGCTTGAATGAACATAGGAGGAAAAAAAACGGCCAAGTGCGACTCCGCTTAGACGTCCTTGTGATATTTTTTAATGTAACTGAGACGTTCATGACAATAAAAGACATTGATTTCGTATACCCACTTGCGTCACATGTGATGCATGAACGTGGGAATGGGTATATAATTGTATCATATGTGATGCAGGGACAGTTAACGTGATAAGTATGCATGATTTAAGTTTAAGTACTAGTGGCGTATAACAATGTATCGAGAATGGACGTCAATTGATTATCAGAATTAAACTGAGTACCTAGAGTAGTTCAATCTCCATCTATTTTACGTAATCGTTAGGTAAAACATTGTACTCTCAAAGTTCTTGAACGGAATACTGATCGACGATTAATATTTTAAAATGAAGTTGAGTTTAGTGGTTTCAGATTAAATTGAAAGAGACTAGATTGAAATGTTCAGTTACAATATTTGTCGTTTAATAACCAATCATTTCATTTTCATTTTAATGTGAATCTACTATTTTCTTGGTCATAATGTTGGATGCTAAATAGCAATGGGCTCCACACATTGAAAAAGAATGTCTGGTAAAGTAAGTTCAGCTGCATATGCATTTAAAACTATCAGACGACTTACCGATGTACACACAGCCAGAATTGTGTACTTAGTTAAGTATTTCCATAGTATTATGTCTTATGGAATTCTACTCTGGGGTAATGCTGCGGGTATTAACACCATATTTGTTTTGCAAAAACGAGCAGAGTTAAATAATGTTTCGGGGGAAGATGGGACCATTTTGTTCGCAGTTTCCCCCGATTAGGAATTCGGGGGAAGATGCGACAAAAATTTCTAGTTTCCCCCGATGGGTATAGACCAGGTATTCGGGTTTCACTCAGGGAAAAGTTCGGAGAGACAAATATTTTAACCGTGGCATCCCACAATATATACATATTTGAAAAGCTAATTTATTAATTTAATAAGTTTCACCAGCGAGTGTATACATTGAAACATCAAGTAATATAAATTAAGTGTTAATAATTATGCTATATAAAGACACTAGCTGTGCCCGCGCGACTTCGTCCGCGTGGATTTCCCGTTTTTGCAACATTTTTCATTGATGCTCAACTCCTATTAGTCGTAGAGTGATGTTATGGACGTATATAAGCCTATATCACGGTTTCCTAAACTGTGCGTCGCGACGCCCTGGGGTGTCACGGTTCTATCCCGGGGGCGGGCGTCGTGAGACGATCCACATAGAATGGCTGTCTAGCTAGCTTAGCGAGCTAGTCGAACGAAAATAAATGTAGACAAAGAAATGTAAGTCGCGATTTCTAAACTTGAACCCGGTTTTGAGATGCTCTGTTTTTAAAATAAGAAAATACACTGAAAAAAATCGACCGTCCAGCGCGGGCAAAAACATCGAATAAGCATCATTACGCTACCGGGACATTGCTTTCGCCGTCGAATTTTGTCTGTGCTATTTTATGTTTTTATGGTAATTTTTTTTCAGTCTTTCTAATTTTAAAATATTTGCGCATTCGTTAACGCCTAAATAATTCAAAAAAAGCTATGTTTTTGTTTTTATAGGTATGTACTTAACTTGGCTGTTACTATAACGGGGGGAGGGCTCGTAAAAATTAGAAAATTCCTAAGGGCGTCACTATGAAAATAAGTTTGGGAAGCTCTGTCCTATAGTGTTCCTCGATAAATAGACAATCATAGAATGTTTCAGATCAGTAGTTCCCCTTTGTAGGATTATGTACCCAAAGGGTAAAACGGGATCCTATTACTAAGACTCATAAATAGAATAAAATAAATACTAATAAATAGAATAAAATAAATATTGAAGGGGCTCCCATAAAATAAGCGTGACTTTTTTTGGTCGATTTTGATAACGGCAACAGATAGACGCTTGAAGTATTCACAGAATATTTAGTTATATTATTTACTTTTAAAATACAACAACAAACGTGTTTTATTTCTCGGTCTTATTAACGATAATAACAGGTAGAAACTTGAAATATTAACAAAATATTTAATTTAAATTTCAAATAATTTTTGGAGATTTTTGATAAAATCTATGGCACGGAACCCTTCGTACGCGCGTTCGACTCCTTCTAGGTGGTTTTTTTTGCAGGCTATCTCTGATGACCTTCTTGAAGTCACCAGGGCTTTTAGTAAAGGAGAGGACCTCGATGGGTCCTCAAGCTTTAAGGTCGAATCACTCCAAAGAGGATTCCTGACCGGTGAGCATCTCCCTCGGAGGAGTCTATGAACCTATTAGTCTCTAATGCGTCCGAATCTGACGGGATCAGTAGTTCCTGAGATAAGCGCGTTCATCTAAACAAAAAAACAACTCAGTATAGATGCGTGCGTAGTACTTGATCATTATTTAGCTGCGGAGTTATGTTAAAACTGTAATATCTCTGAAGATATTCATTGAAATCTAATGATGTAAAGAAAAATTTTGTACAAAATTAAATACTTGTGATGAATAAAGTATAAATTTTGATAAGGAATAATATGATTTTTACAAAAATACCTTCGCATCTAATGCATTATTTTAGAACAAATTTTATTAACTAAAATAGGTTATAGCGAGTCAACCTTAAGAGATAGATAAATGCTGTCTGGAACTTTTTTTTAGAACTTTTAAAGGAAAATAATTCCGTGATACATGATTTTTGCGTAACTTTCACCGTTTACCCAGCGCACGCAACAAAAGCTCTGAAAATCAAAATTTATTATTTTCCGTTTATTTCAAACTATGATATATCTTAATTCATTGAAATCAAATGAGGTCATAACAATTTTGTTCAAAATTAAATGCTTGTGATAAATAATGTATTTATTTTGATAAGGAATAATATCATGCATACAAAAACACCATCGCAGATAAACTTTTGATTAAAAAAAAATTTGATTACCAAAAAGAAAGGTTATAGTGAGCCAACCATAAAAGATAAACATATGCTATCGCGGACTTTTTTTTAGAAAATTTTATGGAGAATAATTCTGTCATACATAATTTTTCCGTAACTTTAACCGTTTACGCAGCGCACGCAGGGAAAGCTTTGAAATGAAATATTTTTCTCCCGTTTTTGCAACATTCTTCATTAATGCTCAGCTCCTATTGGACGTACCGTGATGTTATATAGCCTATAGCCTTCCTAGATAAATGGACTATCCAACAAAAAAAGAATTTTTCAATTTGAGCCAGTAGTTGCTGAGATCTTAGGGTTCAACCAAACAAACAAACAAACAAACAAACAAACAATCAAACAAACAAACAAACAAACTCTTCAGCTTTATTATTAGTAATATAGATATTACTAAAACTACATCTAAAATTTCCCGTATACTTTACTTTTAATAAAAATAAGGCGGTTAAGTATACTTGTGTTCAAATGTGAAACGGAAGATACAGTGAAACACGTTTGGTATTTAAATAAAGATTACGAAAGGCCACAGGTGCTTGGTGCTTGGGTTTCAAGATTTATCTTGCAAAACTTCGTTATTCTTGCAAATTGCGTTCACGTTTTAGGAACAAAACTACGAGTTTCCTCTTTACAAGAAGCTTGATGAATAAGCACACTATTAGGGAACAATTCTGTATTGTTCCCTAATAGTGTGCTTATTAAAAATGACAAAGCCAATATACGGAAAGTAATCACTTAACTGATGACACGGAAAACTGCAATTGAAGTCTTTGTAGATCGAACATGACATAGCAGTGGTATTTTTCCTTGTCTTGCCAAGTAATGTCTTGGGAAGTAAAATAGTCCGAATAAAAATAATATCATATTTCTACTCTACTATCTATTCCAAAGGAGTTTTCCTTGATTTGTGGATAGATTGGTTTTTATTCTTTGAATTTTATTATGCTATTGTGGACTACAATTATGGTATAGAGTATTTTCATAAATAATCTTAATAATGAGTTCCTAGCCGATTTTCAGTAGGTACCTTCTTTTGTGCTCATTGAAGTTAATAGTTACTTATTATTTCTGTAGTAAACTTGTATATCTATCGATCCTAAATCGATAATCACATATTCAATAAAGGTGTGTACGGAGCTCTCTTTATGAAAAAGTCCAAATACAGACATTTATACTTAAAATATCACATTTAATTTTTTTCTGTAGCAGTTTAAATGGCTTCACAATATTTTTTTAAAGATTCTACCAAATCCAATATCTACCAAATAGATATCTTAGGATATGTATCAAATCTTTTCAAGTTGCCTGTCACTGTTTTGAAGGACTGCCTGGCTCATACTACAGGATGTGGCTTTAGTTTATAAAGCTCTTTTTAACCTCATTTGGGATAATTATATGAGCCTGTTATGTATTCGAAAACTTCAACCACATGCGAGAATATCCATCGTCATGAAATACTCGATACTCAGTCGGTAACCCTTGCGTTATTTAGGTATTTAATCTGCTACGTCGAAAGTCGTTAGAGTTGAATAAAGGTTATTATTACCTAAATAAATAAAGTATGTCATGTAAAGGTCGAAACTAAAATTTAATTCGAGGCCGTTGGCGGTCTTAGCCAACTAATCAATTAGTGTTGTCCACACAAGTGAACTGAACCGATGGAAAACTGTAGAAAGAAAAGTTACACCGCCCACTGGCTTGGAGATACTTAAATAAGGGAAGAATAATTTGTTATATTTTATTAACAGGCTTTTAAGCTATCTAATAAAAATCAAGTAGACGCAGAGAATAATCTGGGTCGAAAAAAGTTAAACACCGGCCGTTTATTGATCTAGCTAGATTAATTTCATAATATATTAGGTCTTTAAAATTGCCGTTTTGACATTTGGATTGGAGGTTTTTAAATGAAATGCTTTTTCCATTATAACTTTTTTTTATACTTCTCTACAACCAAATCGAACTGCTATTATCATGGAACTTGTAAGTAAATCTTTAATGTATTGATTTAGTATTCTTGGCTAACTATAGGAAAGACATAAAAAAGGAGATATTCTAAATCAGTTCCAAACAATTTACCGAATTACTCTTCGTCTATGACCGTTTCTTCGAAAAAATCATAATCGGTTAAATATTAGTCAGAATATTCGAATGCAGATAACTTATCTATTGTTGGTAGGTTCCGGTTATTTGTTATGAGTGAAGTCTTCATAAAAGTCTGTAAAAAGGAGTTCCTCCCGAGTTCTTGTCGTAAAAACACGTGTTGAGAGACTCCATTTTTAACCTCAATCAACCGAACAATTATTTTTTCATCCCACCACCTCGGAAAGTGTAATTTTGCGCTTCGAAATCTGGCTGGAAAATTCTATTTTATTCGCTTGAGCGGCAAAGTAGATTTGAATTTAGAACATCACATATAATGAGTACTCAATATAATTGTAAATTCAAAACGTCATTAAACCTATTTAATGTAACCTCTATGGTGCCAAATTTATGATTAGAATCAAGATTATTTTGTCATTTCCTCGCTGAGGTGGGATGAAAAGTTACGTATTGCACTCGAGTGGAAAGATTTTTCACCTTGTGCTCGTTTGTTTCCCTCGCTGACGCTCAGGATTCTAATTTAGAATCACTCGCTGCGCTCGTGATTCAACTTTAGAATCCTTCGCTTGCTCGGTCATCCAAATCGAGCACGCGGTTAAAAAGGAACTTTCCACTCTTGTATAATAAATAACTATTGTTACTTTAGTTACATTTTCACTTGACATTGGCAAAATGCGTACGCTAAATGCGACGCGAGGCCATTAATTAAGAATAGAATAGATATAGAATAGAAGTCTGTAAAAAAGACTATATACCATACTATTATAGACTTATCGATGAAATTTTCATTGACGAACAGCATTCCGGTGAACCATACGTAACACCAGCAAATAATTTAAGTTTAATTTTAATTATTCATTTGGCAGTGGATTAGAATAAGCCCATTACCTAACTGAACCGTACATAAAGTACGATCATCTGAGGATGAACATCAGGACCTAGATCTGCAAACCACACTACTTCAAGAGCACGGGCCTTAGCACATTGGCATCAAAGTAGTGCTTGAAAAATCACAGAAACATGACGCACTCAATGAAGTTACCCTCCAGAGCCTTGACCACCGAAGACCTGTCGCTTGCCTCTAGCTTTTTCATCGGTTCGTTCTGGTGAAAAGGTGCACATTCAGTGCGCCGATCCCAGAGCGCCCCCATAAAGGCATAGGACGGGTGGGTGGGTGAGTACCGGTGGGTCTTATTGGGTAGCATCAACGCTGTCCGGTATGGTCTAGCCAGCGGTATTATGGTCCTTAAACGGATTCCCCATCGTAAAAAAGGTCTTTCATCAGTTGGAAGAGAATGCGAAGCTTTAAATAATTTGATCCCACTGTCAATTTCCACCACAAAACGACCGGGTGCGGCGAGGGTTTTCGCCCTATATCAACAATATACTCTTATATTTGTCCAATCTGCACGAAGCAATTTTCTTTCGCTTTACATGCGAACTGCTAAGGAATGGAACTCTTTGATGAGGTATGTTTTCCCGGATCAGTATAATTTGGACATCTCTAAGGCCAGAGTGTACAAGCATCTTCTAGGCGAGCTTATCCATCTTAGGTCTCATCATCACTTTCCATATTGTGGTCAAACGCCCAGTCTATTGAATAAGTATAAAAGAACCGCCACAAACATTTGCCGAAACAATTTCAACATATTTCTGGCGCAAATTAATTGGCATCGGACGCGAGGGGCTGTCCGACTCGCTAATTAACATACAAACAACTTTACACGTGAGTTGCTACTACTGTAATTCACTGTGAAACCCCTGGCACATAGAATTAGCATTTTAATACCAGAAGGCTAACTAGGTAAGACTAATATGAGCCTATTTCAAAAACATATTTGAAGGAAAATTGTGCTTTAAGGTAGCACACGTCTTATGACCTTGGAGTTGAAATGGGAGCGCCTTTTTTTACTATGAACACTACGGAACAGCTTCGGACCGGAACGCATCGCCTCTTTTTTCGAAGTCAAAAGAGGTGATATGATTTTGAGCTGATAAGTTGGTACGACCTTAACACGTTGAACGCCATGCGGCCCACCGCTAAGTCTTTCGTACTATTCCATTTAGGCCAAGCCAAAATCAGGAAATCCGTATTTTTATCAACTTCAGATTTTCATTCTAAAGTTTAGAAAAATATCAGCCACTTTTGCCGTCTAGTTTTGGAGATATAGTAAAAGGCTCACGGGTGGGTCGCGTGGCCTCTTACATTCTAAAATTTCCGTTGGCGGGGCCATGGGGTCACCCTACGGCTTACCTGGTACCGCTGTCGGAGGCGGAGGTGGAGGCCGCTGTTGGTCTCAAAACCAATCAGCCCTACGCGGTCCAGATCCAGCGGCTTCCCGCGGCCTTTACCAGGTCTTCGGTCCACCTTGTGCCTACAAACGCTGACCATTAGGGACCTTTACCAGATTATCAGTCCACCTTGTGGAGGGCCTACGATCGCTGCGTATGTCGCTACTCGAGGAACTTTCCACCACAATGGCCGTCAGTCCTCCTTCAATAAAATTGTACCCTGGCCTGCCCCGCTTTAAAGATGTTTTCTTAAGAAAATAACGCTCAGTGCTCTTGTCTGTATGCGTTGTTTTCGCTATTTCAAAACCTGACGACTACATGAATAGACACCTCACCTGCCCGCGGTGCACCCTGCCGGAATACAAACGAGGCTCTAGGGAACGTGATTTCCTCTAGGTGTTTTGAAGGTCAGACGGCAGTCGCTTCATGTAATATCACAAACTTGTCATTTAAAATGAAAATGTCAGACAGAAATATTTACTGTTGTAAAATACTAAAAATGCACATGATCTTATTTAGGTATTATAGCTCACTTTAGTATTTACAATAGCACGAAAAAAAATAGTTTTACCGCACTTTTTATTAACATACGTACGTAGATAATAATCTCCAGTTAACAAGCTTCTACACTGATGGCTGTTGCTAAAGCATCACCTTCACGCGCGAGTAAATCGTGACGATGTTATCACTGCGCCACTAAATTCTAATTTGAGTATATAGGAGTGTCTCCACATATAGAATTTAGTGGCGTCGAGATAACTTCGTCGCGTAACTCGCTCGTGGTAGTGACGTTTAACAAATTCAGTGTCTTTATTGCAATTTTTGTCATCAATTTTATTTCATGTCATAACAGAAATATAACTTTAATGATTTTAATTTTTATTGATAAATGAGTATTTCTCGAGACACGAACAAATGTTAGCAGTCGCTCTACAGGGGCACATGCCGCCATGACAGGGGACGTGTTTTTCGGTGAATAACGATGAGTCTACAGCCGCCAGAGAATTCGTCGAAGAGACAAATAAATTACATTTGAATTCGCCGAACTGTTAAATAAAACGGCTGACCAATTTTATATTATTATTGCCTTTTCAATTAAATGCGCTATTACTTACGACTGGCAATTGGAAGTCTAGTTAATTAAAGTGGAGAGAAAAATTGGTTATCCTACGTAAAATATTGAGAGCAAAGAATTTAGATTTTCCTAAATTCCTTTGCACGCACATACGCTCGCATCTCGTTTTTTCTGTAAATCGCTTGTCATATTTTATAAATGAAGGCAGTCTCGATCGAATCGGTAAAACGATCAGCCATTTATATACCCTAACTTGCTGCGATTTTTTGGAGTGAAACATTTTTGTCTTTATTCCCGTCAAGGAAACCTGATGGTAAATAACGTTAAGGTCGAAGATGTAATCAAGCTTCACCTCGAACCCTGAACCACGAGAGACTGGCTATTTAGATGCCCCCTTTACCTTTGTGCTAAGCCGGCAACTAAGTTTTCACTATTTTTAAGCTTTACAAATTATTATAGTCTTTGGTGGAACCAAACAATACCTAAAGTTCTGCTTAATCAGTTTTGAGTTATGAGGTCAATGACCGCATTGGCCAACAAAAACCGCAGTGGATGGAGGAGAGGTCAATTATAACTCAATCAAAAGGATCCTGGTATGCTGGTATTAATAAGGAAGTTGGCCGAAAACCCTGGTTCGCTGCATCTGAAAATTATCTACAAAGGAAGTTCTACACACAGATAAATAGATTGAGATTCGGACATTGCAGATTGAAAGCTCACCTGCATCGTATGCGCCTAATATCGGTCGTGCAATCTTAGTAACGATCACAAAACTTAAGCAACCAAGTTCGCGGCCAGTACTCGAATGGGTGACTGAAATTTAAGCTGGTGGACAACACGTTAAGCTGGTGGTCCTGGGTGCTATAGAATGATAGAAATCGTTCCCAGCAGGGTAGGTGTTACCCCGATCGGCGCTGCCCGCAACATTTATCAGATCGTCGGTCCACCTTCTGGAGTGCCTACCAACGCTACGTCTCCCGGTACGCGGTCGCCTCTCGAGGACCTTTCCGCCCTAACAGCGGTCAGTCCTCAGTAATATACCAAGTAATAAGCAATTCAAAAGAGGCGTGAAGAAGCACCTTGCAGGTCAGTAAGGCGTGGGTGGCTAGCGCGGCAGTTTATCTCTCGCGCTAGCTATCTTCGCATTTGGACTCTACTTCTGCTTACCATCAGGTGGAATAGAGTCATTTGCTTGGTCTTTTTATAAAAAAAAAAAAAAAAGTAAAGCCCGACTCAACATTAAAAGTCATCATGCTCGAGAATAATTTCCACCTAAAAAGAAATTGGACCCAAAATGTCCATTTGAGTTTCATTATTAGTGCTCCAGTAACAGACTTTTAGAACAAAAATAGGGTTTCGCCAAAACTTCTTTATTAGAAAACTTCAGATAAAACATTTCACACTGGAACGAGTAAAGGTCGGGACACACTGTCGGTATTCAATATCATGGCCGTAAAATATTGGGGAACACGTCTGCCGAAATTACTTCGGCATCTGATATATCTTTACAAACTGCTTCTTCATTGCCTTAATAGAAAAAGTCTGATACCGCTTTGTGTTAGGTACGATCAGAAAATAAAAACTTTCATATTAAACTTAAGAAATGTATCGTTTATGGCACAAAATTAAAGAAAACATACATAACGTTCTAACATTAAGGTGTCAGGGTGTATTGATAGGGTCCCAGAAATAAGGCACCGATTACGTCACTGTATGTTTATTATTAATGGTAATAAAAGCACTCTAGAAGAATATAAAAAAACACTGTAAAATTGAATATTCATCTTTTAAGAAGACAAAGTAAAGGTTGGATTGGTTTCTGAAAACCTTCTTGTGCTGTTTAGGTTCATATTTAATTATTTTTATAAACCAACCTTATTGTCATCATCATGTCCCCACCGAGGGGCTCGAGCCTACCCCACATTAGGGGCGATTAGGCCTTAGTTAACCACGCTGGCCAAGTGCGGGTTGGTCGACTTCACACACAACCTAAGAATTTCTTCATAGGTGTGTGCAGGTTTCCTCACGATGTTTTCCTTGACCATAAAAGCGTCGATTAAACGTACATATGAATTCAAAATTTGAAAACACATTGGTACGTGGCGGGGATCGAACCAGTGCCTCCCGGTGGGAGACGACGCTCTTACGCACTACGCTACCTTATTGTGTATTTAATTATTTGTATTTGTACCAACGATATATTCACAATACATGCACAATAAGTTATTGTTAACACTTATAATAGGACACTATAAATTGCCTATACAGGTGTACTCAGCATTACGTAAATCTTTTTACGTACCACAAAAAACACAATGCTCTAGTCAACAATAAATTTAAGAATATAAGTAAAAAAAAAACTCTCGAAGTCTCACCACTTCCAAGTTCAAAATAAACTATGTAGTAAATTCTGCAGTGGTCACTTTATTAAATTATCTGACACCAAAGACTCCACTGGCGTGTTGCCAACGTTACAACTTCCGAACTCCCGAAAATATGGTGACAGGTGTTGCCAGCACAGCGTTCTTTTTAAAACCGCTTGCAACGTATGGCTATAAACTACCGGTCTAAGTTAATTCAAGTTAGGTTGTTAATTATCTATGTAACGAACTGAAAACTCAAGCTACTAATTGAGTGGTGGATATTCCGTTTACAAAGAAAATTTTCCCTAAAATATTGAGAGTGTGTGTGTGTTTATGTTAAACGTTGTTCTGCCTTATACATTTTTTATTTTTAGCGGTATGGAATATATTTTAAGACCTATTCTCATTCCTAGCAAACTTATACAAAAAATTGCATAAAAATCGATCGAGCCGTTTCTGAGGAGTGCGACCACAAAGAACGAACGAAATTTGTATATACTAGACTTTCTCCAAAAATCTTCCTAAATACTTGGGCTATAGCTATGTATGACTACTGTGTACCTATAAGATTTGTATATACTAGACTGTTCTTCGAAAATCTTTATTGGTCTATGGCTGCTGTGTACCTATAAGATTTGTATATACTAGACTGTTCTCCGAATATCTTTCTTGGGCTATGACTGCTGCGTACCTATAAGATTTGTATATACTAGACTATTCTCCGAAAATCTTTCTAAATACTTGGGCTATAAATGCTGTGTACCTATAAGATGTAACATTATTCCTAAATGACTTATGCTATTTGTGAATAAAAAAACGTCCACGCGGAAGAAGGCGTGAGCGGAGCTCAAGTAATTTATTAAGAACTTTTAGCCTTAGAGATTGTAAAATATAACTTAAAAAGAAAAGACTTACCAATTGACAATTTAGTAGAAAATCTGTTGAAGATACTAGGTGGTTTCAAACATGTGTAATTCTCGTGTACAGGAAACTTTTGAATAAATAAACGTTTCAAACTTTAGTGATGCTTTACTGAACCCAGTCCCTCCCTCCAAGAATAAAATATATTTGAATTTGTAATCCACTCTTCGACCTCAAATAAGTGTAATAACTGACGCCAATGTAACTGGAAACGCTGCAAGTGCAGACAGAATTTGAGGACTAAGATGAATATTGGTTAAATTTATATCCCGTGAAATTGAAGCGAAGGAAAACTGATTTTATGTAGATCACAATATCAAATTATAGAGTGACAAGTCTAGGAAAATGAGTTTTTGGATTGGATTAACAATATTTCTTTTTATAGCTGTATAATAAACCGAATTCTACAAACCTGGTACATATAAACCTAGTAATTTTCCTACTAAAAACCTTGTACTACATACCTACGTAGCTGTGTCGTAGCGGTTATAAAGGCAACTACCCCAAAAGTATTGATTGGTGTCGTAAAAGGCGACTATAATAGAATAATGATGATGCATAACTTTAATTTTAAATTTAATTTGAGGCATCAAATAAATAATGTTCTTGGGAGTCTACTCTGTTCTGTACCTACGTGGCTGAGTGATAGGTAGTTTCAATGTATTTTTTGTTATTACCAAGCAAAGTGCCGCACTTCCGTGGTATTGCACTTACGTGGTGTCATAACTTTGTCGCTCTAAAATGTCCTCGCACTTACGTAGAAGACTCCCGCGAAATGCAAATAGATGATTGCTACGTCAGTGGCAACGGAACCCCTCCATAAAGAACGATGAATAACGAAGTCCGTCCGTACCGTAGACGAAGTACTTGTCTATCAGGCATTCGAAGACGATCCATTAAACATCCTTTATCAATAAACTATTACTAAAGTAGGTATCGCGGGCGAAACGAGATACGTAAGAGAAGAGAGAACACACCGTACGCATTAAATAATGAGACGTCATTTCGGAATTCGAAAGCAGTTTTGTATATAAATGCAATTAGAAATTTCATACACATAATAACATTCTATTTCTCTTCCTACCGTGATTATAATTTATTTGAGGTCGGTACAATGCTACCACTTTTCTATAAAAATGATGATAAAATCATTTATTACCAATTATTATTGTTAAAATCAAACTTAAAATCAATAAAGTACTACATCACAATTAAAAATATACTAAATCATTAAAATTTAAACATTACATTGCATTCAAAACATTATTAACATTAAAGATCCTTGTTTTGTTTATGAAAAATATATTAAACATTTGGTTTCCCAATAATTTGTTAAATAGTAGTTTAGTTCATGTAACTGTCACAAAATAGAGGTTTTTAAACACTACATTATCCGCGAGTGTTTTAATACCAAGTTATTTTCAGTTTCATATACTACTTTATCTACATTCATTCAAATACAAAACAAAACAAAAATAGCATAATACGTTTTCCAAAACAAATGTTTTTCAATTTTCCATTTTTATATGCTTGTTTTATTTTTCTGGCAACAAACTATTTGTTATCTCAGTAGCCTTTTGCAAATTTTGCCATAAGTTTGGAATTTTTTAAGAATAGCTGTAATATAATTGTATTCACGAAGTTATAGTAATCTTTGATTTACTGTAAAAGTATGTTATTATATAAAATTAAATAAATAATATAACATAGTGAATTTTATCTACACTCATGTCATAATATTCGAATTATGATCTCAAAGGTGAACATATTATAATCAAGATAAAATTCGACTGGACATAAAATTCACTATGCTATTTTATTTATTTAATTTTATTTCTCTATCTGAAGGTGAGTTTTTCATATGTTCTCATATTCTTTACATACGTCCTCAGTCATAGGTATCAAGTTTCTCGTGTGATATGCAATGAAATTTGGTGATTAAAACAAGCGTTGAAACGGTTGGGTAATTTTTTATTTTTTTAACACGTTTAATAGAAATTGCTTTGCAAAATTCTGACACAGAAAAACTTTCTCGGAATTTCATAACTCGATACAGACGACTGAATATCATCTCTCGGAGGTGGCAATTAGATTTGTGAAGTTACGAGTTCGAACTCATTATTTCTTGGAAAAAAATGTTCAAAATCACAATCCTAACGAGTTTCTAGCTCGAATTATTTTCATTTCACGTTACGTTATACTTATAAAAACCATTCAGAATGGAAAATCTTTTGGATACAAAAAGGTTCTAATCGAGGTGGTGCACAAGAAACTTGCGGCTCGAATTTGGAGCAGCGCGAACTGGGGTAGTACCTTACAGAAGACCACAGTCAAATAACACTAAATTTTTGTGGTGTTGTGTTTCTGTTGGTGAGTAAGGTCGCCAGCACTCCACGGGGTAGGCCAGGGGACTAGGGTTGGCAGCGCGTGAGTTTCACGTCAGTGATGCAAACGTCTATAGGATAGTGACTGCTTACCGTAGGCCGTATGCTTCTCTGCCAACCATTTAACATAAAAAACGACTAAGTAAAAGTCACGCAGCAAAGTTCATACAAGCTTGTAGCTATGTAAATAATTTTGATGTTACTAACTAATTTGGAGGGCCTGAACTACCACTGATCCTTTCGTAAGCGCACTGACGAGCTACTGAAGCTTAACAGGGGCAACCTGAGCGTGTTGGTTAGGGCTTTGACTGGCCACTGCAAGCTGAACAGACATCTCTACAATATCAGACTAAAAGATGCTGATGCTTGCAGATTCTGTGAACAGGAGCGTGAAACACCAATGCACCTCCTGTGCTCTTGTGAATGCCTCATTCACAAAAGAAGCCGACATTTGGGAAGACACATTCTCGAACCAGACGATATCAAAACAATCCAAGCTAGGAATATCTTATCATTCTTAGATAGTGCTCAGCTAAAGGAGTACATGTAAGGCCTCAATAGGACTTACTTGGAGGCTAGTCACAATAGATCTTTAAAGGTCGCAGTGACGCAAAAAGCCCCGAATTGTCTAAATAATAATACCACTGATCCTTCATCTTACAGAAGGTCGCTGTTTAATTTGCCTGTGACCTTCTGTAAGGTGGAGGATCAAATTTTTGTTATTTTTGTGTTTCTATCAGGCTAAGATTGACACGTCGTTATTGAAAGCGTCTATAGACTATAGGCATTAGGCAGGCCGTATGATAAATTAGCCAGTTACTTTAAAAAAAATGTTTATTTAAAGTAAAAGGATAATTAAAGTACGTCATACTAAATACAACTGACAAATTTCTCCAATCGATATTCCACATAAATCTGTATATATAAAATTCAAAGTCCTGACTGAGATATCAACGCACAGCCCAAACCGCTGAACCTACAGACTTGAAATTTTGCACATAGATACCTTATACAGTGTAGGCATCCACCTTGAAAGTATTTTTGGAAATTCCACCCTCGGGGGTTAAAATATCCACGCGGACGAAGTCGCGGGCGGAAGCTAGTACTTCATAAATAAAAATATTAGAGTTTGCGGCAGCTTGACGAGCCTACATACATACACTATATTTTATTATTTTTATGACCTTCTGGATCTGGACTGGACTGATCTGGAGTCCGCGACCATTTCGCCAAGGGTTTTCCTGTTTATCGTTTTTGTATTGCGCAAGATAAACACTTTTTGACTACGTAATCAGGGCGGCAGATCACGTACCGTACATTCTCGTCTCCATTTGAACAGAAAACAAAACAACGATTTTCTTAAAAACAAGATTTTCCCTAGTTTTTCTTTAGAAAATTAATGTTTGATGTTTTTAGACCCTAAACGTTTGTAATAGGAATCAATATTGAGATGACTCGTATGGAAAATTCAGGATGAAAGCAATAAAAAATCAATTTCCCCCCACAGATGCAGTAACCACAGCGAAAGTTCCGCCATTAGCCATCGAAAGAGGCTCCACATCTAAGCCGCAGCCTTCACCGCCTCGAGTCTCCGCCGGTGAGAGTGGTAAATAGTTGCTTAGAGCTTGCTACCATGTATTGTCAACCTGTTTGTATGAGCATTGCACATCTTTAATTTTGGTTTTCTCAAACAGAATCTCGGTTGGATTTTTATATCAAAGTAAAAATATTACTTAGCGTCTCGAATAACAATCAAGGAGAACGCTGTATCCGATTACGGAAAAAAGAAAGGGATTATATTGGGGTTTACAAGGTAAAATTGATTCCTTCTATTCTTAAAATCGGGTAAAAACTAGGTGGTTGACCCTTGATATATAGGGTCATCTGGGTAGGTACCACTGCCCTTCTTATTTCTGGTGTGAAGCAGTTCGAAGGGAAAAGTAGCCAGTGTAATTACTAGGCATGAAGGGCATATCATCTTAGTCCGCAGAATGGCCACGCACTTGCAGTGTTAAGTGATTTACCTTTATTATTGCAAGTGTCGATAGGCAGCGGTAACCATTTAACACCAGGTGGACCACAAGCTTGTTTGCCGTCTTGAATAAAAAATGAAATTTTTAATAAAAGAACTAATGAAAAGATATAAAAATTAAACCATAAAACACTTGTTATTCTGAAGTACCTTGGGAAACGTAGATAATATAATTTTCCGATACGAAAAGATTTTAAATTAACTATTTTTTTCTTATTCATATCAGAATTTTTGGTGCACCCCATGGCTTGAAATGCAGGTAGTAAAAGATTTATTACTCTTACATGGCATGCAGTTAAGAGGCCATCTGCTCACGATTCACTAACCACCTCACGTCTTCCCACCGGCAACCGTTAAGCATGACAGTTTTTCATAATAACCTTCATACTGTAGTTTTGGCAGTAAATTACACTCGCTTTTAACCGCTTAACTTAATTACTCGGACGGAAAGGTATTCTACTAGTCGGTTTGAAAATAGAATGCTTATTTTTTTATTTACATTTCTTAAGGCCCGTTTCTTGGGTTCCAAGTACGGACGGCAGCAGAACAGACTACACACAACTGCCAAACTCTAATTGATTTTCAACCTTCAACGTGAGTATTATAAAGCACAAATTGTTTGGGAACATATAACAGTTTGTGCTAACCTGATGTGCTGTTGACTGTTCCTAGTCCTGTGTGGGAACTTAGGTTCCGACACAGTATACCAAGAACAGCAGTTTATCTGCGGGCTGTCGGCGAGTTATTAGCCTACTCTGCGTTGACGCTAGGGCTATCGTAAATGTGCCGGGCGGGAACGAGCGGCGAGCGAATGTGCAATGACATAAACGCGCGATCACACCGAGACGGCGAGACCACCTTATGCCCCCATATTTTTATATCATGTGTGCGTCACAGTGCGTGCGTACACGGCCGTGACGCACGCACTGTGCCGTACGTGCGTGCCGAGTACACACGCACACATTCTAATGGATAGCGGCCAGTTTGTATGAAGACGTATTACTGTTCTTGGTATACTGGTGGTTCCGATTAGCATTTATTTTACTTGGTGGTAGACTCATATGTAGGGTCGTCCGGGTAGGCCACCGCTTTTCTTATTTCTGCCGTGAAGCAGTTCGCTGTGTTTCGGATTGAAGGGAAAGGTAGCCAGTGTAATTACTGGGCATAGAGGGCATATCATCTTAGTCCCCAGGATGGCAAACGCACTTCCGGTGTTAAGTGATTTACACTTAATATTGCAAGTGTCTATAGGCGGCGGTGCTTACTTAACATCAGGTGAGCCGCAAGCTTGTTTGCCATCTCGTAACATGAAAAAAAAATTTCGACCTTATAATATTAGTAGGATTTACTCACTCTTAATTGTTACTAAATATAGACTATAATAGAACAAAAGCTCTAACTTTAGACGAGATCTTGTCGCCAGCCTCTCATTTTTACGTTATTTCCCACAGAATGGAGCGGGGCGACAGGCGGTCCTCCAGCGGAGGTCGTGCTAAGACTTCACCCCTTCCCGTCCTCCACAGCTCGTGTCAACGTCTCGCTAGCTGACATCGGTTAGTACGCTATCATATCTACTCCAATTTACAACCTATGTATAATAACGCAAGAGCCATTTTCGAACGGTCTCGCTGGACGATTTCTGTAAATGCTCCGCGAAATTTATATTTGACGATCGCTTTAGCTAAAATTCATTTGGTTGAGTTCTTAACCCCTATTGTGTCGCCGCCATTTTGTAAAATTTCGCGCATGTGTCACTTACTTCCGGACTTTCCGTCGCGAATTTTCCGGGTGTAAAAAAATAATAATAAAATATTAGTAATAAAACTATAAATATGAGTTTTTGACACTAAAATCGTTATTTAATAAGCTAACAGAATATAATATAATTAGTACAGTTATATTTTCAAATAATAATAGTAATAATCATCATTTTCATCATCGGAAAACTGTGGAGGGGGGGGTCGACCTCCAGGAGGTCGGCCGACACACAGGCGTTTTTGACAGCGACCTCCAGGAGGCCGCGCGACACACAAGGGGTTAACTGTGATTGAATATTAGATTTTATATTTCGTTCTCTGAAACAAGCTTCTGTCATAAAGTAGATGTGTTAAGACTTAAACTTTATTACACAAAAGTTTATAAAATGTGTGTTTTCCAACATCACAATAGAATTTTTCGCTGGTATTTTATAGAAGTGCAACTTATATAGACTGTGTAATATTAATTGTTTTTTTTGTCTCTTGCCTTTAAATCACTCACTGTGCTCAGTAGTCTCAATTCTAGACTACTTCGCTTGTTTGTGATTTAAAGTAGGCATTCGCAGCAAAAAAATAACGTTGCTAAGGTACTTGTTGAACGAAGAACTATTTTTAAATTATAAACTCTCATTGCAATAATTATATTGAAAACGGTCTTGTTCTACTTTTGCTGTGTTGTCTACTTGGAGTATCAACAAAATTTGTGTTCCGACAGTTAATGATAAGAAAGTCATTCCATCAGTAGTTGAGGGTTTCTGGCAAAGTTCGCTTCCACCATCACTTTTACCATCAGGTCATCACTCCTGATGGTAATTGATAAGGTCGATAGTCGTCAAAGCTTTCCCATCTAATAAGAAAATTATACTGCAGAAAAAGCCTTTATATGTAACTACATATGACAGGTTTCTCTTGAAAACTATCAACTCGGCCTACTTCAAAACTCTTCGGGTGCATTTTATCCGTAAAATGTCAAGAACACAATATCTATTTAATCGAATCGAGGTCGAGAGACTTGAGCGTAGTGTGGGTTCGGCTTCGAATCGAATAGTTTTCAATGGAATACCGAATTATGGAAATTGTAAGTCATTGAAGATTCACATTGAATATTGATAGTGCTAACTGAATGTGGAGGAACAAGATGATGAATATACTTGAATTTAATGCGATATTTTGAGTTATATTTATGTGCAGCTTCTCTCGGCATTTTTTTCTATTCATAAAGGCGAAGATCTTGATAGCTTCCCGTGCCTGTAGGCCGAACTTTCCTTAGAGGACTTCTCGTTGATAGATCTTTCACATCTAAGATAATTCATTCATTCCCGAAAGATTCTAAGGCGTTGTAGTTCACAGGAAACAGGACTTCAGTCACGCCACACAAGGGTAACACGATGCAAAGACATGTCAAAGCGTTACAGTTAACAAATCCATATGCGCCCGCTATTGTTTTATCCCGCGAAGTTATATTAAACATATAAGCTTCTTGTTTTATTAAAAACCTTTTTGTAAAAAATATTAGTAGTATTTGGTATTTGAGCTTTTCAACAATGTTAAGGCGGGTCTAGATTATGATTTTGCCCGATCCGATCAGCGTATCCGTATCAGCGTATCACGTATCAAGCCCCGTATCAAGTTATGGACGCCTCGATTTTCTCCGTTTCGGTATTCTCACAATAGTCCTTCGATGATCGGACAAAAACCGACACGACATAGGACGGGCCGTATCATAATGGCGTATCGACATCGCGTATCATGATACGCGTATCATTACCCGTCCACATATGCGATCATGATACGAGTCGGCGATACGGATACACTGATCGGATCGGGCAACTGATACATATCTGGACCCGCCTTTATCATATCAATACTTACTGGTGGTGTCATGTCAAGTAAAAATATTTGCAAAATAAGTTTTTTACCTTTCACTGTCTACTGCGCCCTAAAAGTAGTTATGAAAGCAAAAAAAATGGTAAAATTTATTTCAAATAAAATTTTGAGAAACCAGAGATTTTATTCTCACGAACTTTATTCATAGAATTCATAATCGGACATCATATTTATATATCCTAACGGGGAAAATTGGAAATGAATATTAAAACGTGACATACATTATTTGCCTATATTTGCATACTATTTTAAAGCTGACCTTTTCGACCCTTTTCTGGGTTTCTTGTCACAGGAACAAATTTAAGTGATTACAAAATACGCACCATGCTTTATGAATTTCTGAATAAATTTATTAATTTGGCATAATGTTTTAGGGATATTGTAAGCTTCATAAGGGGAAATAAAGTTTTATTAATGTCTTCAATTTTCATTTTCCTCGAACCATCCTGACATGGTAAAATGTTCCCTTTTTTGTTAACAAACATAAAATTGACAAACCGAAACTAATCTAAATAAAACTACCTATTATAAGCTGGTTGCTTCCCTTACATGTGCAATAGTGATAATTATGTTGACAATAATAAATAACGTGGAGTTTCTCCCGAGTTCTTGTTGTAAAAACCCGTGTTGAGAGACTCCATTTTTAACTTAAATCAACCGTACAATTTTTGTTACTTTAGTTACATTTTCACTTGACATTGGGAAAATGCGTACGTTTAATGCGACGCGACACCATTAATTAAGAATAGAATAGAATAAATAACGTAAATAACACACAATTTATCACGGTAAGGGATTATGTCGTTATTCATAAAGTTTTGTTGTTTTCTTTATCTTTCCTATTATTATGACGAGTTAAGTTCGTAGTGCTTCAACTTTATTTTCCTTAAGGAATATACTTTTTCTAAAACCCCTTATTGATTTTTACATCAGCCACTAATTCAAGACTGTTATTCAGCGACGTGACAATAATACTTATTCTCCTCCCCCTAAAAGAATGAAGGTTACAGAACACATATCAACTCGGAAGATCACCATCGCCTCAACTCGTGCCGTTTAGTATTCTTCGTATGAAACTCCTTACTGTAACGCATACTAATGGATTGTATTTAACTGGTCAGCGACTTAAAATCCTTAGTGAACGATTAAGTACTGATTAGTCGCCCATTTAGTATTTTAAGTCGCCCATTCTGGAATTTTTAGTTGCTCGGTTTATTATTTACCCACACTAGGTCATTATCAACCTAACGATACTGCGTCATCTTGATACAAGCTCACGACCTTGCAGTTCCCGTGCTTATCTCGTGGTCTCCTCGTTTACGTCTTCCCGTACACGCGTTTCCATCTGTCCGTCCCCTCGCTTGCGTCTCTCCGTCCCTTCGCTTGCGTCTCTCAGTCCCCTCGCTTACGTCTCTCCGTCCTCTCGCTTACGTCTCTCCGTCCTCTCGCTTGCGTCTCTCCGTCCCCTCGCTTACGTCTCTCCGTCCCCTCACTTACGTCTCTCCGTCCTCTCGCTTACGTCTCTCCGTCCCCTCACTTACGTCTGTCCGTCCCCTCACTTATGTCTCTCCGTCCTCTCGCTTACGTCTCTCCGTCCCCTCGCTTACATCTCTCCGTACGCGAGCATACGTCTCTTCGTCCACGCTTCCGTAGGCGATACCGTGCTTACGGTTCGTAGCTGAATCAACGTACCGGAGCTGCTCGTGCATTCCCAGTAGTTCCAGTGGAGTAGTCCCATTATGGGACTCCTGTTTTTTTTTCCAGAGGTTCAGGAACAATTTGAACTACATTGTCGACCTGGCTTTGTTAGTTTTTTGAAAATCTTTAAAAAAATGTTTATATTATTATCTACTTACGGACTATGAAATGAAACACTACATAATAATAATACAACAATAATTACAACACAAATATTATTACAACCACATTACAACACAATTTTGATATTTCATGTTCTATTGACTAGATTTGATGTTATGTTGAGTTAGTTATAATAGTGTGACATGTTTATTTATTTTAGGACAACCTATAAATCTTACACTATTACAGCATAAAACTAAGTGCTTAACAATCCTTCTAAGTGCAGACTTTATCATAGGTTGCCACGGCATGCATATCTGGACTTAATGTTACAAAACCTTAGCTTTAAGTATATTTGTTCAACAAAAGTTACCATGAAGTTTTTATTAATGAAACTTTATAAATAACCATATATAAACTATGCATTTTATGCGTCTGAGTATCACACGGAACTTCTGGGAATTGAAATCCCAATAGTCCAGTCAGTGGAACCTCTGGGAAAAAAATATCAGTAGTCCCATCATGGGACTACTCCACTGGGACTAGTGGGAATACACGGAGCTGCTGGCCAGATTTGATTAAGTACTTACTTTAGGTTGACGCCTGGTGGACGGCGAGGCAAAAGGCACTACCGACAGTGACGTTCGTTTTCAGAATTAATAAGTGTGCTTCGACCTTCAGAAGCACACAAAAGGTCAGTTATCACCCCCATAGAGTGATTTAACATGTGAATTATAAACCAATTTCAATTATGAATAATATGATTAAATGTAAAGAGAGGAACAAACTTGTCATTGTTTGCTTTGGATTATGACCGACTAGAAATGGACTGTTATAACGCGTACAAATTACCTAAATGAAAATAATTATCCGAAAGATAGCAAAATTGTAAAGGGATTAGTTCCTAAGCATATCCCTTCCCTTTACAATCTGACGTCAAGATACGAATAAATTATGAGCTATCGAATTTTTATTGTTACTGTTGACACGAATAAATCATTATGTCTTGGAGCTTTTGTTTCTGTTGTATAGTGATTCGACAGGATCCTGAACTTCATTACCAAGGGATTTTTATTTATAACCCTGGTCTTAGGTACTATCATCTTATCTAGTTCTGTCACCAATTTGCCTTGACAATAGCGTGCTAATACCATGTTAATAGACTGTGGTATTATTGTAGGGGTGCCGTTGATGATGTAGAATGCCAGTTCTTCTCTTTACATGGTTTATTTCAACTTTTATTAACAATTTACTTGGAATTTTATTGGGAGCAAACATTTTACGTGTTATCTACGAGAGGAGGAAAACGGAAGAGACGCCACCTGGTGGCGCATGACGTTAACTGTTGCAAACGCCGACTAGTGATGGGACACGAAGGCGTGAATAATTATTGAGTCTCAAGGGTTTTGGATGATTGCTTCCAGCTTCTTACCTTCCCGACAGAAACGCAAAGCTAATGTAACATATGCCTTATTTGATAGTCACACTTCAACTTCACTTTACGCACTGCAACATGACATACGTCGTATGACGTAGATTATAAGTTAGTATAAATATAGTGTAATTAGTTTTATGCACTCTCTTGTGTTGTAACTTTCAACAATACAACATGGCTACATAAACAACAGGTTTTTCTTGTATCCTATCCTCAACATACCACATGGCGACCCTGCAACGGAACTGGAACTGATTTTTGAAGCCTGAAGATGACCAACATTGAAGAAAGTATAAGGAAGACGGCATGAAGAACTTTATTTGAAGAGTCTAAGCTGACGGAGTTTGGAACGTCAGTTGAAAAATTTCACCAACGATAAGAAGAAAGAAGCGTACGGGAGCAAGGATGGAGTCCAGGGTATAGCCCGGCCCAGTTGGTGCGGAGTCCAGGGATTTCCCGGCCCACGGTGTCCAGGGTATAGCCCGGCCCAATTATCAGCAGACGAGGTGAAAGCAGCCAGCAGCAAGCATGCATCAGCCTGAAGCCACGCCAGCCCCAGCGCGTCACAGCACGTGTCACTACCGCTACGAGCCCAGCGCACCGGCCACATCGCCAGCGTAAACCACGTCATGACCTACTTTGCGGTCATTAACTATATTTTAAGTAAGTGGCATAATTTAATATAATGTTTGATTAGGATTTAAAATGTTTAAAATATATTTTCAGTAATTATGTGATTTTATACAATTTATTAGTAAATTATTATTTAGTATGTCTCAGAAGTTACAAGAATTGCGCAATAATCTTATTTATATAAAGGAAAATTTAATTAAACTTGGCCCCGCGAGGCGAGAGAAAGATATAGGTTTTAAAAAATTAGAGAGCGCAAAAGAAATTTATAAACAAGTGGAGTATATTGTGTCTCAGTTGAACGAGGGAAAAGATCAATTATCAAGCGGAGAGATAGATTTGGTTAATAATTTACTAGAAGATATTAAGTTAATTTATAATAAAATAAAAAGTTTAGTAACTCATATAGATATTATTCAAACAGATTCGAAAATGGCTAAATCAAGTTTTGATATAAGAACTGCAATTGCCTTGTTGCCGAACATGACGGGACAGGAAGACAATACTAAGCAGTTAATTGATGGAATCATGATGTATAGCTCAATAATAAGTGACGAATCTCAAAGTCTTTTGATAGATTTTGTATTAAAAACTAGGTTGTCTTCTAGTGCAAAGCTGCGATTAAAATCTTCGTATTGTAAGGTCTCTGATTTACTGAGTGATATGAAAAAGTTTTTACTGCCTAAAAAATCTGCTGAAGCAATTCAATCACAGCTATATAGAGTTAAACAGGGACGTAGGACTATCGAGTCATTTGGTTCCGAAATAGAGAGTCTTTTTGTTAACTTGACCATTGCTCAAGCAGATGATGACGAAACCAAATATGAGATTCTAAAGTGTCTCAATGAAAAAACGGCCATTAAACGTTTTGCCGATGGACTGTCGGACCAAAGATTGAGCACTATAATTGCTTCGAGGCAATTCAATTCTCTACCAGAAGCTATAAGGACAGCTGTTGACGAGCAGACGTCATCGTCAAGTTTTGAAAACGTCGCTCATTATTCCCGTAGTACAAATTATTATCGTCCTAGTAACACAACTCGTCATATTAATAACTCGAATAGAGGTAGGAATTTTTGGCATCGTCCAACAAATTATAATTATTCTAATTATAACTATCATAATACCGTAAAATCGCAACACGATGCTAGTAAAAATACAGGTCAACAAGGTAAACGGCCTGGCCAATATTTTGCCAACTCAGGGCGCGCCGCACCGCCGCCGCGCGCGCCTTACGTGCATCACGTGCAGGCACCAGACACAACCACAGGTAGGTTGACCACTCAACACGACGAAACTCAGTTTTTTCGTGCCTAGTTTAAATTATGGAATTTTTAGCTATAATAACACTAGCATAGTTGAGAGTAGAATACATGATAGGGAAATTAGTTTATTAGTAGATAGTGGAGCAAGCTTGTGTGTTATAAAGTACGAATGGTTAGAGAAGAATCAGATATTTAAAAATATTTATTCGGATAAGTTAACTATTAAAGGAATTAGTGGTAACTTGGTATCTGAAGGATACATATATTTAAGTTTAAAGTTCAACGGAATAATTTTTGAACAAAAGTTTTATGTATTTAGGAACCTTTCATGTTCCGCAGATGGTATAATAGGTCAGAATTTTTTCCAACAATATCAAGCAGTAATAAGTTATAGGGATAATACACTTAGCTTGGTAAATCATGGATACTCTACTATAGTTTCAATAAAAAAATATTATAATAATTATGAACATGTTATTCCACCGAGGTGTGAAATTATAAAGTATATTCCTTGTTGTCATTATGATGATTGCGTAATAATTGCTAAAGAATTACACGATGGAGTTTTTATAGCAGGTTCTATCGTGAAACCAATAAATGGACAAATACCAATAAAAATTTTAAACACAACAAATAATGAATTGTGTTTAAACTTTAGGGATTTAGAGTATTATAGTTTAAATAATTTTGAAGTCTGTAGTTTTGATAAGGAAAGAATTAGTACTGATAGGGTGAAAATATTATTAAACTTACTTAATTTGAAGTCATATTTAAATGAAGACGAACAACTGAGCATAGAGAAAATCTGTGCAAAGTATGCTGACGTTTTCCACTTGCCAGGAGACAAACTAAGCACAACAAATTTGTTAGAGCATTCCATTAGGCTTAAGGACAACGTAAATCCTGTGTATATAAAGCCATACAGAATACCCAATGCCTTACGCAAAGAAGTATATAATCAAATACAGAATATGCTTGATAACGACATAATAGAAGAGACAACTTCAGAATGGTCAAGTCCAGTTTTGCTTATTCCTAAAAAGACCGATAAAAACGGAGAGAAAAAATGGCGTTTAGTCGTGGATTATCGCCAGTTAAATAATAAAATACAGGACGACAAATTTCCTTTGCCGAACATTGTAGAAATTTTGGATTCATTGTCAGGTAGTATATATTTTACAAAACTAGATCTTTCACAAAGTTACTATCAACTGTCACTAAACAAGGACTCTAGAAAATACACTGCATTTAATGTTGACAAGAGTTATCAGATTTCATTAGACAAAGACAGTCGCAAATTTACAGCTTTCACGACAGATAAAATGTATCAAATGAAGCGCTGTCCAATGGGTCTGAAGACTAGTCCTAGTGTTTTTTCGAGATTAATGACAATAGCTATGTCAGGACTAAACTACAATCAATGTTTTGTTTATCTGGATGACTGCATCGTCATCGGTAATTCGATATCCTCGCATAATAAAAATTTAATAAAAGTTTTAGAACGATTCAGAGAAACCAACCTAAAATTAAATCCACTAAAGTGCGAATTTTTACGTACAGAAATTATGTATTTAGGTCATAAAATAACATCAAATGGCGTAGAACCTGATCCGGAGAAGGTAAAAGTCTTACAGGAATACCCGAAACCAACAAGTTGCGATGATGTCAAAAGATTTGTTGCTTTCGCGAACTATTACCGACGTTTTATTCCTAACTTTGCAAATATTGCTTATCCACTTAATAAATTGTCAAAAAAGGGCGTTACCTTCACATGGACCCCAGAATGTGAAACGTCTTTCTTAAAGTTAAAAGAAATTTTAGTTAGCCCACAAGTCTTAGACTATCCTGATTATTCAGAAAATAACACTTTTGTTTTACATACTGATGCATCGAAAATAGGTCTAGGCGCCGTATTGTCTAATAGTAACGGCAAGGTAGTCGCATACGCGAGCCGTAACTTGAAACCGGCAGAAACGCGATACCCAGTGATAGAGCTGGAGTTGTTAGCCATAATTTGGGCTACAAAGCATTTTAGGCCTTATCTTTATGGTAAAAGGTTTAAAATAATGACTGACCACCGACCTCTAGTTTATCTTTTCGGAATGACTGATCCTTCGAGTCGTTTAACTAAATTTAGATTATACCTCGAAGAATATGATTTTGATATAGAATATATACCAGGCCAGCACAATGCAGCTGCAGACGCATTGAGCCGCCTTCCATTGTCAAGTAAAGATTTAAAAACTATGAATGAACACGTTGTATCAGTCACGACGAGAGCACAATCTCGAAAATTAAAAAACTGCCTAACTGACTACAACCAAACTGACTTGACGCCCGAGAATCCTGCTTGTTTTGGGTCTGATCAGCCTAAAATAGTTGAGCTTCTCAAACGACCTAATGATTACATTGAATTAATACTAAGCTCTAAACATTATCAAAAAGATACTGAGGAATATTTAAGTGATAAAGGCAACTTTGTGTATGTGCCTTCAAAGCATAGTATATATCTTTTATCCCGATCGTTATCTACCGTAGGCGTGTTAGCGAGGGAATTAGAGATTTTTTGCAAAAAGTTGAAATTTGACGAAATAATGATTGTTAAAGATAAGGAAAATGAAGAGACGATTAAAGCGTTTTTACAGCAAATCAATATTAGTTATCCTCGTATTCTAGTAACAAAAAATGTCACTAAAGTATATAGTAAAGACGACAAAAGAGTAATCCTAAATGATTTCCATTTGTTACCCACTAGCGGTCATGCAGGGGTAAACAGAATGCTAAATAATATTAAAAAGTACTACTTCTGGCCAGGAATGAGCCATGATGTTTACGAATATGTGAAAAAATGCAAAGAATGTCAAATTCAAAAGCATACTAATAAAAATACTAGACAACCAATGGTAATTACCACGACCCCAAGCTCATCAATGGAGCGGGTTAGTTTAGATATAGTTGGGCCCTTAGATGTAGATAACTTTAATTATAAATATATTCTTACAATACAATGTAATTTAACCAAATTTGTTGAGGCTTATCCATTGCTAAGAAAGGATACAGAGTCAATAAGTTCTACTTTTGTAAATAATTTTATATTAAGGTATGGTGTGCCGAAGGAAATAATTACAGATCAGGGAACAGAGTTCATGAGTAGTTTATTTTCAGATATTTGCCAACTATTAAATATTAAGAAACTTAATTCTACAGCTTACCACCATGAGACAATTGGTTCCTTAGAAAATACACATAAACATTTAGTTGCATATTTAAGAATACAGTGTAGCAATAATTCAACTGATTGGAGTAGTTGGTTAAGTTATTGGTGTTTCTCCTTCAATACAACTGTACACACGGAGACACAATATACGCCACACGAGTTACTATTTGGAAAACTGTGTAATTTACCAAACAATTTAGGAAATTGTGTAGATCCTTTATATAATTATGATGATTACGCAAAAGAATTCAAATATAGACTTCAAAAAGCCCAATTAGATGCTAAGTCAAATCTACTGTCATGTAAAATTAATAGGAAATTATTATATGATAAGAAAACGAATCCACTAACATATAAGCCCGGAGATTTAATATTATTAAAAAACCAAATCAGAAATAAGCTAGAGCCAGTATGGAATGGGCCTTATGAAGTGCTAGAAGATTTATCTCCGAATATAAAAATTTCAAAAAACAATAAGACATACATTACGCATAAGAACAATACAAAATTGTATACTGGCGAATAACTTATTAACTTTAAATTATATAGTATTTTAATATTGCTGATATGTATAACGAAATTGTTAATTGTATTTTTAAATTTTAAAATTGTTTTTTTTTGTTTTGTAATAAAATTTATTAGTAGTTACAATTTGATTATATAAAAAAAAATGTTTACATCTTTAAGATTTGTCAACGATGTACGTCATTTTTTTTTCTCATTTGCTGCGGGGGTGAAGTGCAACTAAAAAGGGGAGGTGTAACATATGCCTTATTTGATAGTCACACTTCAACTTCACTTTACGCACTGCAACATGACATACGTCGTATGACGTAGATTATAAGTTAGTATAAATATAGTGTAATTAGTTTTATGCACTCTCTTGTGTTGTAACTTTCAACAATACAACATGGCTACATAAACAACAGGTTTTTCTTGTATCCTATCCTCAACATACCACACTAAACTAAAATAAAGTGTTATATGATTGTGCCCTTCTATAAGGTAGGGGTACCGCTCCAAATTTGAGCGGCCAGTCCGCTCTACCCTACCTCTCTTTATGGCTTCTATTTAATAAAAAAAAAATATGCGTTGTCAACGACACCACGAAACCGCACCACTGTGGTGTCGTTGACAATTTTTTAGGTAACTACACCACTGTAATGATGATCTAATACAAAACTTATGCATGCATTTGACACCACGACGGCGTGGTGTGGTGTTCTGTGATCTTACGAATGCTGCGAATGATAAATAATTAATATCGACAAATCTTTACATAAGTTTTGTATTAGAATTTCATTACTGTGGTGTAGTTAAACAAAAAAAATTGTAAACGACACCACAATGGTGCGGTTTCGTGGTGTCGTTGACAATGCATGAAAAAAAATGTAACTTCGTCCTCTAGATGGAAGCGGCGTGGTGGTCCGAGCTGAAGAAGCCCTGATAGTGGCCTTTGTCCTCCTGCTGTGGGTCGCCGCCATCGCGCTCTTCTTCAACCGATGGGGCAAGATAAGGTGCGTCTATAAACTGTACGTAGTTCCCAATGTTATATTTTCAATGCACCAGAACATTACGCAATCCACTACTAACATTTAGAGAAGTCTTTTGATGATGGACAATATACCCAGTAGACTAAGAGTGCATTGCACCGAGTACTACGTTATTGTCACTGTTAAAGTTAATTTTAACTGAAACTTTAATAATAACCATCAAAGTCCACTATCTTTTGTTGCACCGTCATGTAAAATGTTATAGTTAAAGTTAAAAGGGCTACAAGTGAAAAGGCGTTTATCTTCCCAAAAAATCACAGGGGAAAATTTTTGATAATGACAATACTTCAAATTGCGTTGTCAAACACAAACCACCTTAATGGAGTCATTAGACAAAGTAACAAAGTGAAGGCAAAAATTTTGACAATACTTGACATTTCAAATTTCACATTTCTCTTTCTAGAAATTGTCGTCATCTCTTTCTAAACACGACTACATAGAAACAAGATTTCCCAAGTATTTCGCCATCTTTATAAAACAAAAGTAGAAAAGTAGCTAAAAACTTAACATATTGTATTCAATTATCAGTATTTATTATCAATGAAAGAAAGAAATATAATATATTTACTTTTAATGTTTAGGTTTGTATTTTATTTTGAAAATCGTCATTGGGATTCTTTCTATAACTTATGGGAAATGAAAGGATTTATGTAATGGCAGCACTCTCTTCATGTGTCAATGTCCCGAAATCTCAACATGACATAAATTGTCGTAATTGACGTATTCATAAATATCGACTCGCGATTTTGGTACGGCTTTTTACATTTTAATAACTATAAATAGTGCAAAATGGTGCATCGCTGTATAGTTCGTGGTTGCAGAAGTGAGTGGTATCCAGGATGCAGTCTGAAATTTCACTTGTAAGTGTTATAATTGCATATTATTGTTCACCTAAGTAAAATTTGTTTTTCACATGTAGTTCCATATGATTATCGTTATTGGGCGAAACTCCATAGGGGAAAGTAATTTCTGATACTCGGCTTTAATACTATCTGAATTTAATTAATTTTCATACATAAATTACTTATTCAAATATGTGTAAACAAATTGACTAGGGTGACTAGGATTTCCAGAATTATTATAAAATAATAACCTTTTTCCTTTCAGAAATGGCAATCAAAATTGATATATATATTTTTTTAAGTCTTTGAAATAGCTGTTATATAGATATATATAGATTATATATAGTTTATAGATTATGTATATATAATACATAAATCGTTCTACCCATTTTTGGTTGGGAACACACATTTCACATTTGCATCTACTAACATGTAACGCAGAGTGCAATATGCACAGTGACCTCAAACTTCACTCGAATTTGGGTTAGTAAAATTGACACAGCATTAATAAAATTGTGACTGTGCTATTCAAGCCTATCAAATGATAGTTTTTAATATGCTAATTACAAGTTAAAAATGCCTGTATACATAAAATTTTCTTTTCTTTTTAGATTTCCGAAAGACCCTAGGCGGAAATTACACTATTACGGCTTTAGGAACAAGGCTCTTATCCTTCTGACTTCGTAACTGAGTAACAGGTACAGAAGGTTGATATATATATACGTAGGGCGTTCAATTTAAAGTAAGAATGAGGTACAAACTCTTTGAAACCGAAAAAAGTTAATACGGGCTATTCCAAATACATGGTGTGATACGATGCGTACCGACCAACTTTACATAGGAAATCCTTATCGTTTTATGCATATTTTTTTAACACTGATTAACACATGACAAAGTTATATACCTTGTCATACGTTAACCAGTATTAATCGAGTTACGAGTACAAATGATTCTTTTACATCTTTTACCGGTATTCATATTTTTAATTGTTGGTCTCATGATAGAATAAAGTCACATCTGCATAATTCTTTCTTTATAGCAGAGCGATTTTAAGTTTGTCTTGTACAAAATTAGCTGTAACTTTTTTCTTAGTTGTTTTACAGAATCGATTATTTTGCCAATCATTATAAAGTATTATGAAACATCGATTGATATGAAAGTAATATATTTTAGGTCAATATTTTGTAATTTAGAAGTATCTATGTGAATATGTAACTATATTCTGCGGATATCACTGTATCATATAATAATAAAGGATTTTGTTCTTTTAAGTATCAATATTATGTGTATATATAACTTTGTTTTACATAAATTCTTGAGTCACATATGTAATATATGAATGTTTAGATTGTTATTTATGTTTAGATTTAAAATAGAACAGTTCTTGTGATCAAGTTTTTATTAAGGAATAAACTTAGTGTGTTACAGAATTTATAAAACTACCACTACTACTACTTTATTTATTTTTAATAACTACCCAAAAAATTTACGCATGTAAAACTGTAACTTAAATTAAATTGATAATTATTTATTGACTTGTATTGATGTTTTGAAATCATTACAAAATTGTAAGCTGTGGAGTTCTTCGCCGGAGTCTTTCGCCATTTCTGCTCCATCTCAGCATAATAATTATTATTTCGTCCCGAAATGGTGGTAGGGCTTTTGACGATTTAAAAGTACTTAGCAAAGTCCATTTAATAAAGAGCTTTTTCATTTTTATATTTCGCCAATGTTAAGTGTAAATTTATTTATAGTAACAGACAGTTGTACGGAAGATTAAAACTAATTATTATGAATGTTAATTCTTTGTCATGGTAAACTCAAAAATATTTTAAACTTTGAGTACTAATTAATTTTATTAACTTAACGAAGTCCAAGATTGTCCGTAATTATTTTTTCTGCTATAGGCACCCTACTAGAAAGAGACAGAGCCTCTCTAGAAATGTCAAGAAATGTCAAGGGTTGTCAAAATTTTTGCCCTCACTTTTTTCATTTGACTAATGACTCCATTCTATAGGTAATATAAGCTCCTTGACCTTACGCTTACCTTACGTCATTGAAATTGAAATTGATTGCATGACAGTTGACACACACAAACTGTAACTTTAACGCTAACCGTCCGAAGTTGAGCGGTTATGGTTATCGTTATTTATTACATCATTTTAACCATTGTTAAAATGATCCAACCTGTATTTCGCTTAACCAGAGATTTGACGGCACCTTTGGCATTTATTATCGTTATGGTTACTTGGTGCAACTGAGCCTAAGGAGCGTATAACTAGACTATTGTCAGTATATAAGGATAAATCAATGACGTGGGATAAATACACAAAAGCCCGTATTACAGAATGACACTCAGAAGTCAAACATGTCTTGAGAATCGTCTGTCACTTTCTATCACGCACAAAGTGATAGAGACGTAGGACGCTCAAGCCGGCGTTAATTCCTGAAACTTATTCTATAATACGAACAAAGACATCACTTCCACGAGCGAGTGAGTCGCGACGATATTTTGCAATCCTACTAAATGCTATATTAAAAAATATCGCCATGTGGAGACACTCGCATACTTAATATAGAATATAGTGACATAGCGATAACATCATCGCAATTTACTCGCTCGTGGAGGTGATAACTTCTTGATAAGGACAAGTAAAAGCATTAACGAGTAATAAAAGTTCGAACTGTCCTATTGTGGCCAAAAGGGTGACAGATTAAACTCTTTATTCAGAGTTGTATCCTGAAGGAAAAAAGCTGGATGCATAATCCAGTATACAAATACATTTAGGAAATTACCAGTACCATCTCATATTTTCGGCAATGTGTTATCAAATTTTGAATTCATCATCATCATCAACAGCTCATATAATGTCCCCACCGAGGGGCTCGAGCCTACCCCGCATTAGGGGCGTTTAGGCCTTAGTCAACGACGCTGGCCAAGTGCGGGTTGGTCGACTTCAAACACAACCCTTAGGTTGTGTGTGAAGTCATGAAGAAAGTCTTAACTTTCTTCATAGGTGTGTGCAGGTTTCCTCACGATGTTTTCCTTCACCGTAAAAGCGTCGATTAAACATACATATGAATTCAAAATTTGAAAACACATTGGTACGTGGCGGGGATCGAACTAGTGCCTCCCGGGTAGGAGACGACGCTCTTACGCACTACGCCACCGACGCTGTGCAAATTTTGAATTCATATGTACGTTTAATCGACGCTTTCACGGTGAAAACATCGTGAGGAAACCTGCACACACCCATGAAGATATTCTTAGGTTGTGTGTGAAGTCGACCAACCCGCACTTGGCCAGCGTGGTTGACCAAGACTCATATAATGTTCCCTCGGTGGGGACATTATATGAGCTGTTGATGATGATGATTATAACTTTGTAAATAGGCATTGTGTCGAAGTGAAATAAAAACTGTTGATTATTTAGATATGAGATCTATAGTTTTATTAAATAAAATAAAAAATAAAAATCCCAAGCTCATTGCTTTTCTCTACGCATCAAGTTTGGTTTTTATATATATTTGGAATTGGATCCAGAGGTCTCGGGTTCGAACCCCAGGGGAGTACAAATTTGTGCTCGATTTGATTAGGCTTAGCTATTTCAAGTCCGCCTGGCTTGCTACCACCATATTATCAAAGTTTGCCGCCATAAAAATAATGTTAACAGCAATATTGTGTTTCGACAATCACTTATAAGATATCCAGTCCTCTGTGGTTGAGGGTTCCAGGTTAAGATAGATTCCATCTTCGACCTTATACGCTACTTATCAAGTAAATGAAGGCCAAGAAAAAGTATAAAATAGTACATTTCTTAACTAGGGCCTTAAAATAAAGAATGTTTCAGATCGCAGGTATTTGACTTTTGATTAATACGTTCTGAGATTTTTTTTTTTACTGCCCGAGGTAAGAACAAAATGTTATGTCACCCTTTGACCGGGTCTGGTGTGGCATTAAAATTACTAAAAATCTTTTTCCCTCAATCATCCTTTATTCTTTGTTGTCCCAGACACGAGTATTTAAATTATAAACAAATAGACACCTTCCGATTACAACCGATAAGTAACATTAAACTACGTCTTGCGTGATAAAACACGTATTATATTATTGTTAGTAAATATATTCTTGTCAGCACCATGACGCTGTTGTTCAAAGTTCATCCAACTGGAAAACGAAGATAAGATTGAAAGTTCGCGTCTTTCTGGCCACAAAAGTCACAGTAATAAGTCTGAAATGGGTACTAGACGCACGAAACTCATGAAAGTTATTAAGTGGAAAAAATAAATGATCAACGATGTTTTTATTACAAATATGGTTTTGCTTAACCTGCGTACACTATCGACAGTTGCAAGTTTTATGTTTAACAATCTTGCAAAAAGTAACTTATAAGTCAAATTAATTCATAGCAATGGATAACTCTTTTTATCCGACTATGGCGAAGCCAAAAGTAAGGCTTATGAGTTTTAGCAGTCCATGTGTTGGGAATCTTGGAGAGAAAATGAATCTGTGAGGGGGGATTAAAACGAATTTTACTGTAAATGAACGAATAAAACCGAACAAACAAAATTTACATAAACATACGTCAGATACTAGACTACGACCCCCAATTTGGAAAACGCACAGAAAAAACATGACATAAAAGAAAACTGTAACAAATTCATACATGGAAAAAGGCTGACGGAGACTGCTGACGAGATTTCTAACACCATGACTGTATGTATGTTTATGGAAGTTCCTCCGTGGCGCCTAAAATATTCTTCAAAACATAAGCAACAAGCACTGACAAATTTCGACGGCGTAAGCAGTGCCCTGCGTGGTTAACGCAGCTGCCCGGTTTGCGGAGGATGCTGGGTTCGATTCCCGCCTGGGGCAGGTCGACTTTTTCAGTGTATTTTTTCTAGTTTTAAATATTTACGCGTTTGTAGATGCAAAAAATATTCCATAATTATAAATCTATGTGAAACCCATTTTAAAATACTTCTTTTTCTAAAACCCATTTTAAAAATACTTCTTCTTTTTATTAATGGCATTCGCGAAACATAAAGTTTACGCATTCTGCCAATGTCAAGTGAAAATGTACATAAAATACCTAAAAAGCATTGTACGGTAGATTGAATTAAAATGGAGTCTCTCAAACACGTTTTTCTACAACAAGAACTCGGAAGATTTTAATTTTTTTAAATGGCGAATTATCATTTAATACAATTGTCATCTTAGATTTCACAAAATTTATCAGATTTTGAATTTATAAAATAACTAGCTGTGCCCGCGCGACTTCGTCCGCGTGGATTTCCCGTTTTTGCAACAGTTTTCATTGATGCTCAACTGCTATTAGTGGTAGAGTAATGTTATGGAGGTATATAGGCCTATATCACGGTTTCCTAAACAATATATCTACCTATTAGATTGTTCTCAGGTAATGTTATGAATAGCTGATTATTGCTATAATTTATTAATTATATTTTCTTGGTAAATAAAACCGCTTGTCACAATCAATCAATCTCAATTTATTATTTTTTTGACAGTTGTCATAATTCAAATTTCAAAACACCATAAACTATATGGCTACTTACGGAGGTCGGCTACATCACACGTGTGTGTTTTCCTCGCTTTTTCGCGGTCGCAGATATGTGACTGATGCAAAAAATAGATAAAAACAATCCTTGATGCGGATTTTATATCATGTTCAAATTTCAACTCAATCGGTGCAGTACTTTTTGAGTTTTTGAAGCATACACAAACCAACATAACTTTTTTATATATATAGATATTGGCGCGGCGTTAGTTGGATCCATAGATAAATATAAGTACAATTACGTGTTGCCACTGTCAGCCCCTTAAGTTTCTGTTTGAGAGATACTGCTCTCAGTTTACCAATATGTATTAATATTTGAAACTTTCATTTCGTTGTAATAAGCTGGCGTGACTACATGTTTTAAAGTAAACCTTTTCTTAAATTTCGACTTCGATTCGAGAATGCAACACAATGTATCGAATATTATTTTGAAACTATGTACTTCTCGCATTACGGTATAATTTATTGACATTGTTTGATCAAAATGCTATTTGAATTTCGAAACTCGATAAAAATGAAATATCGAAACTTGAAACAGCCAACGGTTATAATAGGTACCTAACTGCAGTTTACAATATCGATAAGTATATATCACCGATCTGTCATATTATTTATCCAAAATAAGATTTGGGGTCGGTGCCACATATATTGATATCATAGATTTATAATTACTGACGTCTATACATTATACTATGTACTGACGTTTATGCTGGGGCCGCACCTGCGCCTATCGTCACGAAGCTTCGTGCTAGGACACGATACACGAAGATGTGACCGGCCGTTATCGGCTATCGTCGCGAATATTCGGGTTGAGTGTGCGTTATCGGCCGGGAGGCGGTACGTCAGGGTTTTAGCGCCCTAACCTATCGCGCTGCGTGGTCAGACATGCGTTGTTCATTTCGAAGGTTGTTCTCCATTAGTTCAGACGCGTACGGGTTGACTAAGTATACGATACAGCTGAGTTATTTTTTTCAATAAATGCATTACGTAATTATTAGCACACAATTTAGAAGTAAAGAAAGTGATTATGCATAGTTAAACGCAAAGGATAATAATACTACGCAATTTACACGTCTGGAAATAATTTCGGCCATCTTGGATTATTGCACGATACGTGCAATAATAAATGCCACATGCTTTATCGCGATAACTTTGCTAGGGCCGCACTTGCGTGTATCGTACGAAGTATCGCCACGCATTACTTCGGGACGATAGGCGCAGGTGCGGCCAAAGCATTATAGATTGGCAATGAATCGACGAGGGCGAGACCAAAAAAATGCACTAATATATGAGTAATGCGCATGTGTGCGTGGAAAATAGTGCTGCAGTCTAACAGTTCCTGTCTTTTTTACGTGACTGACAGGCCGACTTAGGCCGCCTGCGTGTACATGAAAATGGTCTCGTCTTTCTATCTCGTTCTGATATACGTGTTAGTATGCTCTTTCGTTTTCACATTACTTATCTACAGTTTCCTATATCTATGATTGATATCGACAATATCTAATGCTGTAGGTTTTGGCCGGCCGCCTGTTTGACACTAACCCTCGTTGATATCTTTCGACGTGCCTTCTGAAGCAAGGAGAAAATCGGAAACATCCGAATACCGATCGCTATGAAAAACGTTCTATTTTCAATCCAATTCCTAATCCCATCCACACCCAAAGTATTTTTGGTTATTAATGAGTAACACTACCACTAAAATCAACCCAATTCCCTTGGCATAAACCATTTAATTACAGAGGGGATTACTTAAAATGTGTTTCACGGAATTCGCAGCAACCCCCAGGGAAATACTTACATTAGATCACCTTAATTTGTAATTAACTAAATACGTATTGGGGCCAGTAAGCTGTCGTGAGATGCTAGTGGCATTATTGACACAAATTGGATTGTCGTAACCATGAAGGTCTACGCTGATGACAGACATTCCTTGGGGTATATGTTTATCCTTCAAGTTAGATCGCTTAGAACTGCATCCAATAACGCATACGAGAAACTCTGCCCGCCCACGTCTTTTTACTTTCTCGTACGTAGTATAGAGGAAGTCTTGTAATCGTCAAAAAATTCGACCTCGAGATTTTGACGGATTTACACGTTTTGGACCTCCCTGAGTCCAAAAATATTTTTTTTGGAATTATCTCTGTGTGTGTGTCTGTGCGTTAGCACGATAACTCGAGCATGCTTTAACTTATTGCAACCAAATTTAACATGCGTGTATGACATCAAAATATAAGGTTTCTATCAACTTTTGAGCCGTCGATCACGAAAGTTAAGCAACCAAGTGCGCGGTCAGTACTCGGATGGGTGCCCAAAATTTAACATGCATGTATGACATCAAAATATAAGGTTTCTATCAAATTTTGAGTCGTCAATCATGAAAGTTAAGCAACCAAGTGCGCGGTCAGTACTCGGATGGGTGCCCAAAATTTAACATGCATGTATGACATCAAAATATAAGGTTTCTATCAACCTTTGACTTGTTTCCGGTATACGAGAAAGGCAAGTGGAGACCACTCCCGATTTTTTGTAGTAGAACGTATTGATGGCAAGTGAAACGCACACGTCCTACATAAAATCGCTCAGAAAATGTAATAAAATGTAATTTCAAGTACCTAATGAAAAAATCGTCTCGATTGTCGGTCCTACAAGAAGTCTGACGTTGTCGAGTGCTGTAACTGTGAGCCGTCTCGGGATGCCGGCAGATGTTAAATATTGAAATTATTTTGTCCAGATAATATGCATAAAGGTGTGGATTATGAAAGGAGATAAATATATTATAATAAAAAAATATAATTGTCAGTTTTTATTTTCGAATATGACTCATCACCTCCTGAACAGACCTACTGTTCTCCCAACCCAACTCATTATTAGGGGCCATTCATATAGTACATAAAACGATCATTGTTAGTTTTTGACCCCCTCCCCCCTATCGTAAGAAAAATTATATAAGAAAAAGTAAGATATAGTCAATCCCCCTCCCCACCTAAGTCATTTTACGTAATAAATGAATGGCTCCTTAGATGTTTCATATCAAAAGTCTCCCAAACATCGACAGACTTCAAGTAAATTACATCACAACGTAATCTTAAAATAATTGGTTCCAAAGAGACTGCTTCAATAAGCTTATGTCGAATATCTGTACATGATATGCTTTTAATTCGCGACATTTTCCTGGGAAGCTCTGAGGAGGCCCTTAGCGCCAAGATACTGTTTATTGTTATAGAAATAATGCTATGGCTGTGATTCCATAAATTAAGATCTTTTCATAGTCGGGATCCTAAAAATATAATATATTTTATATGTTAGTATTATTGTGTGTAATTTATATTTAATACTGATATGCATCGCCATACCCATCGTCTCGTTTTCTTTCTTTCCTGTACATCCAAAGGTTTCCTGGAAGGGATCGCTTCATGCGATAAGACCGCCCATTGTACAATTGTATTACATGATGTAATTAGTTCTAAGTTCTTAAATGTTGATGTACAATAAAGAGTATTCTATTCTATCCATTATAGCTTTTTTTCTAAGTTGGGAAATGCGTTGCATACCTCACGTTTGGGTGGCGTGAACGTTATGTGGGACTCTCCCTACTCACATGCACCTTGGAGTAAGAACATCAACGACTACCACTCAGGTAGTCGGATGGGGAGAACGCGTCGGCCGCGGCTGTGTCTCTACCAAACGGGATCATGGGAACTCTTGTGGAGACATCCACGACCCCGTCGGTGCTTGCCTGTCTATCCTCCCACCTCCAAAAAGGTGGGGTGGTGGTATTGGTTTTGGTCTTTATTTGGCAGCTTCATGTAAATCTAGTATATTACTTAAATTTTATTTGACTGTCTCCATTATGTTTCATTTTATTGTTATTTACGATTTGTTGCTACTTGCTATAGTTATGTATACTTGTTTTATCTCGCAGTGTCTGCGGCGCGACATAAACTATAAACATGTATTATCTCTTAGTTCTCTTATAAGTGACAGAGTCTTTTTATGAGAATAAATTTCTTTAAACTGAACATCAACGACTGCGGGTGAACGGTGCAATGAAAAGTTTGAGCATTCCCGGCCCGGGCGTCCTAGTAACCGAAAGATCTATTATACTACTCAGACCAATACTTTTTTATTGGTCTGAGTCGGTCGGTCATAATCCTAAGATGCACTATTTGGTTACACAAAAGAGATATCGGGTAGTACGGGCCACTCTGCGCCTCAAAATAGAGACAGGTTGACATCCCATCGCGAACACCCGTTATAATTAACTATATAACATCGCATTCAGTTTTAAGAGAGAAATAAAGTACCCATTGATATCCGAACCATTTAGCAACCATTGGGTTCTCCATGCGAGTGCCAAGAGACTAAATAGGAGACAAGCCAATGTGCCGTTTGGGATTTGCAAACCGAGTGAAGGTTAAAGTAAAGTCACATTTTCCTCTTAATTCTCTGTAAAAGAATTACACTGGGTCGCAAATTCAATGAAAGCGGGTCGGATATAAAGCTCTCGGCTGATCTGAAAAATGCGATAACTTTTAAAACATTTGAGCAATCAATAATACAATTAAAACTAAATTAAATTTTATTTCATTAAAAATATAGGAAGAAGAAAAGCGTTATAAAATTGCCTACAATACAGTCCCCATTTCATAAAGCTAGTTCCAATATTTTGGAAATTAGTGAGATTTTTATACAGACCCGCTTTCAATGCGGCCTATTGTATTTCAATGATTCCTTGCAAAGTAAGCAATCGTGTCTACAAAACAATTTAGTAGCTAGCTTTTGTTTAAATTATAAAAGACTACTTGAATTTGAAAAAACCGAATATCGATCAGTCCCAATCGGAGTGATGCGGTTTAGTCTTAGCGTTGTCGTAGTACATTCATTTTACTCACTTTTGTTTACCGAATTCGCACACTAAAGTCTTATTTGCTTTCTAACGCCTTGAAGAAACTTCTTTTTTAACTTTGCGGACAAGCTTCCGACGTCTCTCTAAGGACGGTAAATGATAAGGGCTAAGCTCGAAGGTGGAAGCAAGCTACATCTGGAACCTTCAGGTGCTGAATGAACATTGAACATGATCTTACTATGAATTAATAACAATAATTGACGGCAGACCATGATACGGTATTCATTGCTAGCCAGGCGCAGTTAAATACACCCTGTAACGTTATGGCATAGATATGGTGTGTGGGGTCCCAAGAAATAAAGCACTGATTACGACACTATATATTTATTCATATTGGTAAAATAAGGAATTCTGCAAGAATATAAAATAATACTAATGTTCAGTTTTGAACATTTTAAAACACATAAACACAAAACACCCAAAGACAAAACAGACTTATGAAATAAGGTACTTACAATTAGTGCCTTAAGATATGTATTTCATTTAAGGGAAAACCAATCAAACGCCAAAGTATGATTTTGAATTTTTAACTTTAATATTATTCTTAAATAGGAAATTAGAAAAGAGTTGCCATAATGCCACTTTATAACCCTCTCAACTACAGATTTGTAGGCATCGAACCTAGAGATTGTAAATAAGACCTGTGTGATTCGACTAGACCACCGCAGTGGTAAAATTTGTATTGTCATCATGGTATCATAAGTATTCCTTATATCTCTACTGATATGTATATCTCCACCAGAATTTTAGTTACTTTTTTCATGAATATCATCAATTTAGGCACTTATTACACTTTACATATTCACCCCTCTGCTTGGTCATAAAAAATAACCACATACCTGCTGATGCTAATCATGAAAAAATAGCTAAAACTCTGGTAAAGATATATAATATATCTAGTAGTTACTTTTTACTTTACAATCCTGTCCATCCTAAGATTACCTGGAATCGCTTTTAGCGATAAGGTCGCCCTTTGTACAACTGTTTTTATATTTTAATACTATTGTTAAATTGGTTGATGTATGTACAATAAAGTCATATTCTATTCTATTCTAGTAGGGATGTATACACGTTATTATGCTATATCTCTTTCACGTTGCCGATCTACGAAATGGAAAATGAAAATGATGATAAAAATGATTTAAATGGACTTTGCTAAGTTCTTTTAAATCGTCAAAAGCCCTACCAACATTTCGTTACCATTTCGTAATGAATTCAAAACATCATTACAGTCAATAGATATATCAATATGAACAAATTACAATTTTAAATTCGCAAATTTTGGGCAGATTTTACTCCTACGTCCCCCATCATTTAAATAATCATTTACCTTGTAATAAGCTTTTTTATATAATTGTAACAGTTCCTATATATATGCTCAGTAGAGTTTTGCGACACCCACGCGATGAGAAGGGGTACTATTCCTGACAAACAACTACACTTCGGTAAAATCAGAATGGTATCAAGTAAAAGATTTCTAAATCTTCCATAAAGCCCAATATTTGTATGGTGTTTGATAGAAAATATTCACTAGTTCTTTATGCCGCAGGATGCTGGAGCCCTATCAGCCGAAGTTTCAACAGCAGCATCGACAGAGCTGCGCACTAGCGGAGAGTTCTGTATCAGTACCTCCACACGTAAGAATCTTATCTTGTAATAGTCACACTTTTCACTGCCCTTTCTCCGACGTCTGGGATAGACCACGTCAAAAAGTTTGCATTCCAAATCCAATCTTGACCGAACATATTACACCAATGAGCTGCTATGAATGTTATATTTTCCGCATCAATACAATTTTTCTATTAGAAATTTAAAATATTAGGGGTTTAAGTATGGTATGAAATTGCCGTTTTGTATGGCGAATTTAGCGACAATTCATTTTTACATACAAATATATTTGCGATTTTTTAAGAAACCACAAATCTAAATTTTGTGTAATTTTGTGGATATATTGAGACAACATTAAGCTAAAGGATACTTAGAGAAAAAAATTGAGAATTGATACCTGTAAAAAAACATTCATATTTTTATAACAGAGACGGACACCTCTTACCAAGAGCTGTTTTTGAAGATTTATTTCTAGTGAAAAAAATAAAATGAGAATAAAATTTTATACATAAATATTAGTGCTTGTAATGAAGTTTAAAATAAAAAAAAGAATAATGGACATAGCTATTGTATTAAAGGAATTATACAATAATGAATAATGAGGAAAAAATCGGCAACTTCATACTTTAACCCCTATTACTTACTTACTTTTGCTGAAATGCGCAAAGACATTTCCCGAACAGCTGTTCCAAAGTGCATATGGCTCGGTAACATGAGATCCACTCGTAAAATGCTATCGACCGCCTTGGTCTGATAACAGCTCAGACAACGACCTTATTTGATGCCTTCACATTCTCGCTAATGGATCATTTCCGATGTAATTCCAATCGAATGAACCCTAAAAGAATTGGATAGTTAGCAGTTTTAGGATTAGAATCATAATGATTCGGAATGGTTGGAAATTTTATAAATTTGCTGTTAGAGTAAGACTAATTTTGAAGTTAACATGCCAATAAATTTTCGTAAGCAATCAGTTCAGATTTTGCCATAGTATAAGTAATTTTTATACTTTTTCCTTATACTATGGTTTTAGTAGGTACTCGTTAAAGGATTGGTAAATATTAGTTCACAAGAATATTTTGTGTATGAATATTTATTGCTATTAAAACAATGATATTAAATTTAAAAAGAGGTAGATAGGTTACCTTCATACTAATTCAAAGTCAAAAATGGTCCAAAATGTCATCGTACCTACTTATAGTTATAGGCACCTAAAGTTTACGATTTCATGTTGTCGTATGTGGCGAGTTAACATGGCCGTATTGTAAGTTGTGAGTAAGACAACATGATATCTAGCAATAGAGTAAACGAGAAAGATATATGTTGTGCTATGCTCGGGTGTGCTAATTAGCTTACTTTTAGGGTGCCACTTTTTGCAAGCAAGTAACCTATCTACCTCTTTTAAATATAATATCATTGATGGAGACTCATTTCTTTATAATGAATATTGGTATTGGACAGTGTGAGAAGTGCTCGTGGCAGGATTATCAAGACAAATCCATATCTCAATATCTATCAAACATAAGATTTATATTTATTACTGAAGAACATTTTCGTATCCTTTTACATGAATTTGCATCTTTATTATGTTTACCATAAGTATTTTTTTCTTCTGTTTCAAGCACGCGTCATTTTCTATGCAGCATCGGGCGTCCTTATCGCGGGGTTGCGTATCCTATGACTGTGGGGCACCATTCCCCACTTACCAACCCTGTGGTTACCTCTCACATCGACCACGACAGGTAACTAGCTGAGTTTTAATCACTCTAATTACCAAAAAAATAGGCTTTAAATACCTAATGACAAATACTTATGATATTTAAAGTCCTTACGTTTGTTGGACATCAGTTTCATTCTTCGTAATGTGTATGAATATTCCAGCTGGTTGTTAAGGCGTGTAAAATTAGACTTCTCGGTAGCTATTTACATGAGAATCGATATGTCTAGAAAAGTTAGAATCGACATACACGACAAGTTATTCAAAGAGGTTATAACGTTGTTATAAATTTTCTTTCCTAGAATTCGGTTTTCGTGGGCAGCATGGGTGGTATGGCTCTTATTCCTGAGAGTCCACCTCGTCGGTCTCGATCAGCGGCTGATCTACCAGCTCTGGTGCCACCATCCGATGTATCCCATTCCGTCACCCCCAGATCCTCTAGAGCTGCATCCTTACACAGCGCAGTCGACCTTAGAGTCTGCGTGCCTTCACCAAGAACCTCTAGAGCTGCAAGTCTACACTCCGCTGTGGATATGCCACCAGGATCAGTGCAAGTTCACGTCAGAGGCTCCGGGAATAATTTAAACAAACCAAGAAGTCCAAGGAGGTTAACTATCACTAATGTTTGAGTTTAAATTTTCTATTGAAAATAATATGCTCAGCTTCACGGACCAATATGAAATTCAAAATGAAGTTTCAAGTAACAGGTTTATCAAAAAAAGCCTTTGAAGATAATTATTTTCTGTGTGAATGTTAGAATGTGTGCTTATATAAGGATACTCTAATAAAGTGGCCAACAATTGAGAAATAGAAATTGAAAAGCGAAATAAAGACTGCAATTTGCAAAGCGTTTGGATACAAGAAAATGGATAAGTTTATCTATCTTTGAATTCTCAAACTGTTTTAACTAAACTCAAAGAGTGTGATTTCATAGTTGCGTAATTTGCGACAAACTATAATTCCGTGTAAAAACGCCCAATTCAATGAAGCTTTTATATACTACCAGAAGATGGGTTGGATGGGGATTGGGTGATTATAAGGAAAGTGGGAAGTCAAGTCTCAGATTTAACCACGGCCTTATAGTAGACAAAATAGAAATAAATACTTAAAGCTCTTTTTAATATTCCTAGTAGTCAAACTTGTAGGATCCTTTCTCATTCTCTTCTTCATATCTATTTATTGTTGACTAGAACAGTACTAATTAAAACTATTTAGGGCGTACAACGCCGTATTAGTCGTGTGGTGCTAACCTAAGGAAGTTGAATGATTATAGCAAAAACTGATAAGGAAAAGAAACGAAATGATAGCTAATATACTTCTTTCATTGCTCAGTTCATTATTTACCAGAGAACATTCGATTAATTTTCTTATGATTTATTTGGTTTATAATTTAGACCTATATTTTCAATATTACTTACTAAGGTGTAAGTAAGTAAGTTGGAGTTGCTGAATGTTATGAAATTGACTCTTTAAATTGTAACATATTATGGATAATAAGAATGATTGATATAATTTTAACATATTTCCAATTTGATATCGCAGATTTTCCAAGCGATCCTTTATTTTTATATCTAGATGATTATCCAGCGGTCTCTCAATTTTGTTAATTAATTCTTTATCTTAAAGAGTAATGAAGCATCGCATCCCTAAATTATAAGATAGGGATTTGAATATCACAAAATTTAATTTGGCCCTGTCAAATTCGTCCTCTACATTTTACTGTTTTAAGCTCATTACTTAGGTTTAGTTTCTAGATATTGTCTGTCATTTTCTGCTTTGTAAATCTTATCATTTTTTACATAGAATTTAAAACACTACATTGTTTTAAGATCTTTTTAACTTGGTACAAAGGAAGTAATGCTTTATTGCCACATAAAAATCTAGGTTTTCTTAGACATAATAACATTAACATCGTTGAGAAACGGATATCCTATTTTACGAAATTCCTCGAAATACTGCTGTGTTACGGAGTTTTTGTTTAATATCTACTCCTAATTTTATTTTTAAACCAAAAACATTGTCTATGATAATATAGAGGGTTTTGGAGAATATTATGGAAATAAAAAATAAAACTTTTACGTCCCTACTGAATTCTGTGTTAAAAATGATAAAATATTTTAGAAATAACTTGAATTAATGTAGATATGTAGTGAGACATAAATATTTTATGGCCAAATATAATAAATTTTAATGTAGGTACTTTTGTATATAAAATCTGAATCAGTCTCAAATTTAAAATGGTTATAGGTCAATTATGCCATATTATGAATTCAAAACTTAGATTTAAAATTGACCATATCCATCTACATACTTATAGAATTAATATTAAATAAACTAGATTTAAGGTAGCTTTTATTAATGAATAACTTTAAACCTACTTACGACAGGTAATTACACATAATAAATCTACGTTGGGTAGAATATGCAAATTTTTATGTATATTTCTTTTATTAAAATGCTTTTTCTTTATATGAAGCTCAAATTAGTAAGTAATTCTTGTAAGATATAAATGTAACATAACAAATCTTTTGTTGAACTGCCATCATTGAAGTAGGTAAACGCATACCCTGCACTGCTCCGATATAGTGCGAGCATTAATATATGACTTGCAATGAATAAATAAACATTTGAATCAGAGTTTTAGTCGTTATGAAGATATCTATATTTTAGAATGATCTCTTGCGTATGGTTTCTCTATTATCGTCATTGTTTCTTGATATCATCAAATCCTTATAAAATATGATTTTCTGAGGTGAATATTAGTTAAATTATGTAGATAAATGATTCTTGTTGAAACCTTTTCTGATATTCAAACAATAAAAATTTCAACTAATATAAAAATATCTTGTATATCTTCAGGAATTATAGCTAGTAACATTTTTTTTTGAGCTTAAAAGGTTTCTTTTTTAACGAGGGTAAGACAAAGTGTCCTTTGCGTTCTTTATGTTGGAGGATCTTATTTCCCATTTTATTTGTGTCATTTTAACTAACAGGATTTGTGATGCTAATAAATAGCAAGGGGACCCGTGTTTGTGTTTAAGGTCGATGTATGATTATTGAGAAGACAATGAAAATAAATAAAACCAAACACTATTATGTAAATAACAACGTGATGTTTTATTTCGATAGCTATAAATATTTTTTATTTATTCTCTTTTCGCGCCTCAATTGTTCCAATTATTACTTTCCAAATTGCTTTAAAAATATATGACTTCCAAGCATCGTTGAAACGCACAAAAAAAAAACAACTTTGAATCGTTCTGAAAGTTCAGGGAATGTTGTCACAGAGTTTTATAATTATTTGTTATTAAATAGTATCTTAGTGACCTTTTCCTCATGCTTACGTTTTGTAAATAGTAAGATAAATTAATTTAAATACTTTTCTGCAGGGTGCAAGTCAGACCACCCAAAACATTAAAATTCCGAAACTCAGTTGATAATCAATTGTAGAAATTTGGTAATTTTGCTTAGTTTGATCTGCTGTCATCTGTACGTGCGAATAGTCCCTTCCAGAGGAATAGAAGACATTCCACTCAGCTTGGTTCAGTTATAAAAAATAAATAGCCAAGAAATCTAATGATATAAAAGTACACCATATTAATCTCATTATAAGTAGGTAATTATGTAGTTTAACTATTGTGCTAAAAAATGTTCAACCGCGCGAAGCAACTTCAAGGCATGTACCTACCTATGTATTTAATTACAAAACTTTTGGCATAACGGCGGAGAGTGGCCTCCAGGAAATATTATGTGCCCAATGGACACAAAACTAGGTATCATTTTTATTTATTCCCTCGAGCTATCAATGATATAATGTTCAACCTATTAGTCTCATTATAATATGTAGTCTCACGACGGGATAAAAAAAATTTCAACCGTTGAAGTAATCATCTTTACTAGTGGGAACGAAGCCAACTGAGTGGCTACGAAAGTATTGAAAATATTAGCCTCTTTGTGTTCCTATGAAAAATGGAGATTATGTCAGTGGATAAGCGATGAAATGTTTATTTTCCGTGCCGGTTTCGATTATTCATTGATTTGCATATCAGGGATTCACAGAACCCATTATTAAATCGGTTTATGCGGTCGAGTGCATTAAAGACGTGGACTTATAGGTAATCATTGTATTGAAGGCATCGTTTATGATAGAAACATATGGTGGAAATCGCAAAGAACTTTTATTGATTACCTACTAACATCACACAATCTTAACACAAGTAGAATCAATTCTAAAGTACAGTCTTCGCGAGCTCCAAATAACTATGTTTCCGAGAGACATGGACACTATCGTGGGAGTATAAGTTCATAATAAATCTATTGCGATTATAATAATTTTTCGACAAATTTCGAACAAAAGATACTATAAAGTCTTACCGGGGACAATGAATCGGATAACAGCCACAGTTTTGATCGAATCGGAATTTTTCGATTTTTTGTGACGCGAAAGGTCTGACCAACGCATCGGGCTGCGACCCCCGTGTGACTATTGTATGACCTAATAAATTCATGAGTGTCTAGGTAGCCACTAGCCTCGCATAACGAATCTATGCAACTGTATAAGTGCCTCCATAATCAATACAAAAACTATCTTTGGAATTCCAATTTCGCATATTTCTTCGTATCAATTTCCCACTAAAATATGCAAGTCTTTACCCTACTAGAGCTCAAAGTAACGTTAAGAACCTTACGCTAGTTAAACCTTTCCAGTATATCTGTCCTGTTCATTTATGAGAACAATAGCTTAAGTGTAAGAGTGACAGAGTTTAATGGTCTTCAATCGAGGCCTTAATAGACGTGTAAATAATCAAAAATAATAGGAAATATATTAGTACACTAAACCTCCTCGTAAAATAGGTAATATTAGTAACATTTTCACAACATTTATTGCGTCAAGAAAACCATTATTAGGAGAGCGTTATGTAATTATGCTCTCGATTCTATTTTCAGGTTAAGTTCCTTTTGTAATATTGTTTCATGTTATGCTTAAGATTCTAATTTTGTAAACATTGACATAATGATGATATCATTATTACTTTTAAAGGTGAAATAATATTATAAAAAAAATAATACCATTTTATGCAGTATATTATTGCTCGTTAAAAAAAAAGTCTTTTATTACTGTTTAACTATATCGATAATTTTCTACACGCCTTATGGATAATAAACTTAAGCGAAAACAAATTAATATTTTCGTATTTAAAATAGCCTACATAACTTTCATATCACGATATAAGAAATGAGAAAAGTACAGTATGTTGATTGAGTCCAAAAATTGTAATTTGTATATGACAAACTAATACTTAGAAAATTATTACATTTAAAATTTTAAATATAAGTAGAGTCTACTTATTTTGTAATTTAAATTATAACTAATTATTAAACGGCGAAAAAAGTGAAAGAGTTTTATTCGAAACCTGAACCTAAACTTATCTGTGGTCTAAAAACTTTCCTCCGTAGTGGTGAATCTACACAGCTCGGTGACACGAGCCGGCTAATGTCACCGCGGGAGCCTTCTCTGGTGCGATCAGTGCCGCTGCCGCCGCCTATATGGATGGATCCACCCTATCGTTACTACAACACTTTAAAACTTATCTCCTTTTCTGTAAGGTAAGGGTTACTTCCCCGAAGAAATTGCTTCAATCGAAAAGTACTCAGTAAAGTCCATTTAAATAAAGAGCTTTTTAACCGACTTCAAAAAAGGAGGAGGTTCTCAATCAACTGTTTTTTATGTTTGTTACCTCATAACTCTAAACGGGGTGTACCGATTTGGAAGCTTGTGCTTGTCATGTGGTCCCATTTAAATTTGGTCGACATCTGACGAGTAATTTTTGAGTTAGGTATAATGCCCATTTAATTGACGTCGATGATATCGTAAATAGTATATTCCTTGTTTGTCTAAAAGATCGTGAGATAGTTTCCTGAAACTTTCTATACCTAAAACACTAAAAAGCAAAAATAAAATATATTTAAATTAATATAAAAATATTTTATTTTTGATAAAAAACCTCTTTCAAAACTTAAAACGAAGAAATAAAAACATTGTGTATATAAATCTAAATGTGTTTTGTGGTCCCTGCCAACCTCAATGTATGGAATAGGAAACGTTGTCACTTGTATTTGCGAACCACCTACAGAAAAAAATAGGTTTTTATAAATATTTTGTTTTCTCCGTTTTTAGTTATGAAGGAGGGCCGGAACCAATAGTCCCTCTTCCTGTAAGCTCGTTCAAAGTAGGATTACAGAACACTCCCACCTAGCACACGATAGATATTGGAACACCTTAGAGACATGCCGACAGGCAAAATTACTTCTACCGCATATCGACCCAAGGCTCTCTAATAAATTACTACAGCTAAAAAGATACCAGTTACGTCCAGGATTGCCAGGTGTTCGGTATTTTAGCACTGTGTTCGGTGTTCGGTATGACAAAAATACCGAAGTATGGGAGGTTCGATATTTTTTTCTGATTAATTTTTCTCCCTAATAAACGAATCGTGGCCCCGTCTTAAGGGCCCGTCTAAAGCATCCCCCCCCCCCCCCCCCCCCCCCCCCCCCCCCCCCCCCCCCCCCCCCCCCCCCCCCCCCCCCCCCTTAGTAATAAAATCCGGAGATTCGACATAGTGAAGCTATTTTCTTAAACCAAAAGAGTCAAAGGATCGGCAATACGGTAAGTGAGGAGCTTTTTTTTTTTTTGTTCGCTGTTCGGTATTTTTTTGGAATAGACCTGGCAACCCTGGTTACGTCTGATCACAGGCGCAATCTCGGGACATAGCAACTTTAACAAACATCTTTTCATTATATGTGTAACAGACAGTCCACTGTGCAGACTCTGCATGGCGGAGGAAGAAACAGCCGCTCACTTTCTGCTAAAGTGCAGAGGGGTGGCAAATTACCAGGCTCGCTTCCTCAGGTCGCCGAGGAGCGGCCAGGAATTGCTTGGCAACCTCAAGGCGCTAGGCGACTTCCTGGTAGAGCTGGGATGGCTGGAGTGATCCGACCCACACCCTCCGACGCAAAATAGGCGCACAAACCGTCGAATTGCGGCAACTGCCCGTACGAAGAAGAAGAATACGATCAAATGTATAGAATAGACCACCGCGATAGTTTTGAAGAGGTTCCCTAATCCTGCCCGTCCTATGATCACACGTAACGACTTGCGTTGTCACTGACAAATTGAGTACCACTTTAACGCGAACAAAGAAATTTATCAACCAATTTTATGTCGCACAATAAAAAATGAAATTATCTACCAGCATTCTGATGCATGCACGGAAGCGTCGGTGGCGTAGTGCGTAAGGGCTTTGTCTCCCACCAGGGAGGCACCGGTTCGAACTCCGCCACGTACCAATGTGTTTTGAAATTTTGAATTCATATGTAGGTACGTTTAATCGACACTTTTAAGGTGAAGGAAAACATCGTGAGGAAACCTGCACACACATATGAAGAAATTTTTAGGTTGTATGGTAAGTAGACGAACTCGCACTTGGCCAGCTTCGTTGACTAAGGCCTAAATGCCCTAATGTCGGTGGGGACATTATTTGAGCTGTTGATGACACTGATGCAGCGTTAGAAGACCCCCACAAGGTGGACCGACGATCTGGTAATGGTCGGGATAAGAGACGCTGGTTGCGAGCAGCGCCGTACCGATCGACCGATTGGAGATCCTTGGGGGAGGGGGCCTATATAACAACAGTGGGCATCTCTCGGCTTCAGTGATGATGATGATGACATATACCCCTTCTTCTTACTCCCGTACTCCATACTCCCGTGTCCTTTAAAAAGAGGCGTGAAGTAGCACTTTGCTTGTCGGCAAGGCCAGCGAGTATACTATCTCCTGCACCTCATATTTGGACTGCACCATACTTGAACTGAAACTTTAACAGATAACATATGCCCCTTGTACGTATTAACTAATTGTTACAATGACGCCTCAAAGAAGCAAGATTTATTTTAGCACTGTTTTATTTATTTATGATGTGAGAAAAATAAAATTCCCTGGAATGACGCAAATTGCAAATTACTTTCATGTATTCCATTATTATTTATTATTAAGACAAACTTGCCATCACGGAGCAAAATATGTTGAATAAACAAAGGTCATACAACGAAAATAAATGCCCCCTATTCGTTTCTGTTCTGCGTAATAAAGTTGTGAAATTCGTTTGCTTACACGCCATTTACGTTTCACAGAAGGGCTTCTCGGAGGGCTCTGGAAACCTTATTATAACTCAGAAACATTACACTATAAAGGGACCGAGTCCAAATTTACCGTCTCCTGCAAGGTATCCCATTATATAACCTTCCTTTACTTCACAGAACTTATTTTACAAAAACAGAGAGATGTTATGATGAAATATCTCATTTGGGATCCTAGCTGTAAGGGAAAGTAAAATAAGTCAGTTTATCTAGCCTAAATAAACATGGAATATCCGGCTCAAGGGACCATCATGTATAAAAATACTGATAGAATAAAAAATACTATGTATAGTCCGAACATGTACTCAAAGGACCACGTTGCTCCGTCTCAGTATAATATTATAATAATTGTTTAATTATTTCGTCCCGAAATGGTGGTAGGGCTTTTGACGATTTAAAAGTTGGTAGGTACAAAGTCCATTTAATTAAAGAGATTTTTCATTTAATTTCGCTTAGCAACGGTGTTTGCGGAGACATGGATAAGTAACTAGTGTGAATAGATACGAGTGTATTATCTTCATCCTATACTTAATGTGGAGTTTACACGGGCTTAGTAGCTAATGTTTAGTACTTGTCACTTATACTAATACCGTCTAAACAAGCTGCACAAGTGCTTAGATTAAGTGACACTGCCAGTGCGAACAGTCTGTATTACGTCTGAAAGGACCAAACTGAAACGACTTTTAACCGACTTTAAAAAAGGAGGAGGGACTCAATTCGACTGTATGTTTTTATGTTTGTCCCTTCATATCGTAACTCTTTACTGGGTGTACCGATTTTGAAGATTCTTTCGAATTTGGAAGCTGGTGCTTGTCATGTGGTCCCATTTAAATTTGATCGACATCTGAAGAGTAGTTTTTGAGTTATCCCTAATAATGCTTTTTTAATTGACATCGATGATATAACTTACCTTATCACTTGTATGTCTAAAAGATCTCGAGATAGTTACCTGAAAATTATATACTTAAAACAATGAAAATCAAAAATTAAATTATTTTTAATAAAAAAATAAATGTTTTTTTTTGAGGTCGGTGCCAACCTCAATATTTGGAATAAACGTTGTCACTTGTACTTGGGACGGACCTCAAAAAAACATAAGATTTTTGGCAATAAAATTTTTATTTCTCTGTTTTATTATTGAAGGTAGTTTTATTTTATTTTTTAAAAATCTTATTTACTAAGCATCAAGAAGACAACCTCTACCACAATTCACCAAGCAATTTTCGCTCGCGGAGTTGTGTAATCTAATAGTCACGAGAAGTGCTTAGTGAAAAATTGAAACAACACACACACACACATTCCACAAAATCCTAAATGCACAATCCTAAACACAAAATTATTGTATCAAAATTCACATATTATTTACCATCAAACCGACCACGCCACGATTCTTCGATATGACCATTAATTACGATTCAACAGTCCATCCCTGTAAATTGTAACTTTATTATGGGCAATGGTATAATTTAAGCGACGTTTAATGCTAATTCTACGTCAATGTGGGTCATTACAGTAGTCCAAACGATCGATGTAATTGAACCGCCTATTTTGCAGAATTCGAAGTGAAAGCACTGGATTCAAATAATAGGAGTTTGTTTTATAGTGCTTATTATTCTGATATCATATTATTCTGTAAACTGAAATTTAGAGTCTAAAAGAATAGATATACAACATGTAAACTAAATAACCAACACCCTGAATACAGGTGGTTTGGGATCGGCTTCCGAGTTGATTTGGGTGTTGGTTATTTAGTTTACATGTTGTATAAAAATATATGACGCAATATGCATATTTAGGATCAACATTGAAAAACAATAAATAAGTACGACTTTGTTCATAAAAATTGACGTTGTTGACGGTAAAATATACCCTATGAAGTAGTTTAAAAGCTTGCCACGAAAGATCTAGCAATTAATCTATACTAATAAACTAATATTATTAAGTTTGTTTGTTTTTACAAATAAACTCAATAACTACTTAACCGATTTCAAGAATTATTCAGGATAAATTATTCAAGTGGGCCTAATCCTAAACTATGTAAGTATAAGGAATATCGAAAAATTTTGATGAAAACCAAAAGTGCATCATTGAATTGATTGATAAAATAAGGATCATCGCTTTGATTTTAGCTTCAACCAAGGTGGAACAACAAATATTTTATTAAAATTTAACATTTCCATTAGTTTTCCGTACATCATTACTTCCCAGAAATCGATCCTTATTAACAACACTATCGAATGGTGTAATAATACAGGCTGTGTTTTTTCCAAAATCATTGGGTTCGATTCCTGGCTAGGGTTATTGATTTTTCAAAAATCCAATGATGCAGTTTTTGTTTTCATCAAAATCGGGCTCGCGACTCCTTTGAGCATTTTTCGAAATTCCTTATACTTTAGGATTTGGCCCTGAAGGCCCACTTAAAAAAAAACATTCTATATTTCGTTTGTTCGTTGCAATTTTTCCTTATGAAACTCAGGGTAACATATAAATTAATGTAGTGCCAATATGACATTTACAGACATAGATAGTAAGTAGTTTAAGATTTTATCATGCGACCGAGCTAAACATAAGCCAATGTTAGAAATATATTTCTGTTGTTTTGCTTTGAAGGGTATTGGCGAACTAACTGGGCGAACGAACGAACTGAGTGGGATCGAATCTTGAACGAAGATTTTTGTTCTGACAATGAACAAAAGAAAGACACAAAAGAGAACGAGAATAATATTAAATTATTTTTGCATTTTTGTAATGAAAAATATGGAGACAGTCCACTTGGTGACGACTGGATAGAGTGGTATGATGTTTGTAAGAACTGGGTACATAAAAAATGTACCTATAGATGGGCATTCGTCTTCCTTTCTTTGGCTGCCGTTGTGATCTTTGCCGCACAAACTGATCTCAAATTTAAGTCAAATTGTTACCTATCTCTCGTATGTGATAAGTTAGTCTGGCTCAATGGCGAACGATCACATTTGCCCCACCAGGTGTTGGTCGGATAAACATTAACACTAAAGGTTTTATTTTTGCTTAAAAAGTTTATTAAATAAATATAAATTAATAATGTTGATTATAAAAGAACAAAAATAATATAAAAATTATTATAGGAGACAATATAATAGTCTCACGTATATTAATGTACCTTTTAGAAAGTCCTTATTGAATTTACCCTATATCTCGCTTCTTGGGATTTATTTCAAAACTCCCTTAGGTATTCGTAATTACCTCGCCTTTCCCTGTACTTCTGCAAACATATTTATTTTTGTAAACATTTCTAAATGAACATTTACTGAACAAACACATTTATTGAAGTCCAAATCTGAGGCGCGAATGCAATCACCTGAACTTGATTCATTAATTTAGCGGCTAACTTCATATTGCACCTGCGAAGAGGCCAGCGAGGCCAAGGCCGCCCAACAATAGGCTGAAAGCTTTACTCTTCAAATAAAACACTAATGGATCTGTATTGTTGCAAACTCTGTTTCTCTGTGAATTATTATACGTCGGTGCTCTCCGCACTGCTGCGTTCGATGTATGCGGAAATTTTAAAGGGATTGTGAAAAAGCTACAATTGATTACCTTTTGTTAAAAGCAAAGATGAATACTTGGATATTCTTTAAGATTCATCATTGGTAGGCTATCTTTTTAGTAAGTGTATAATCAACATAAAAATACTATTACAAAATAAGATGTTATTTAGTTGTTGAATCGCCATCTTCCCTATGTTTATTTGCTTCAATCCTGTCCATCCAAAGGTTGCCTGGAAGAGATCGCGCTTAGCGATAAGGCCGCACGTTTGCATTGTAATGGAAATGATTGTTCTTTATGTTATCTTAGATGTTTGTGTTGATGTGCAATAAAGTTTAATTCTATTCTTATTTTGCAAAATAAGATGTTACAAGAAAATATATAATCGCATACCTATATCGTACGCTTAGGTAAAATTTTGGCAATGATCTTAGAAATACTAATCTAATGGACCTTCCATGACACACAGCTTACTCTGTACATCTTCAATCAATTTACATTCTAATAATTTTAATGTTCAACATTAATGTTGATGTCGTTGACTTATAGGTATCCATTATCTAGTATCCATAACACAAGTTCTTAATGATACTTACTTTGGGCTAGATAATTGGTGTGAGCGTGGAAATATATTATTATATGTATATTCTTATTGTATTATATTTGAAGTAAGTTATAATATCATCTTTCTACGTTCATAATGATTAAAGCTGTGAATTTGACTACAATAAATTTCTATATTATAATCTCAAGAATATCTCTTGGGTGTCTAATGAAATCAAAAGCTTTGTTTAATTAGTTTGTAGTACTTGGGAACCCCTCGTAATTTCGACATGGCCTCGGGGAACAAATCAAAATAATCCATTACTTAGAACACCGCAGGCACTCTGATTACATCCTTTTAACATTATAAACGCGAAAGTTTGTATGGATGGATCTTCAATCGATACATCCAGTAAAGAGTCTGCTATGAGGTAACACACATAAAAAAACATACAGTCGAATTGAGAACCTCCACCTTTTTTAGAAGTCGGTTAAAAAAATCTTTAGAAATTGCGCAGGTATGTGTTTATACACTGTAAGTATAATGGTCACAATATTTCTTAATGCACGTTTATCAAACAATCCGGTCTTTTATGTGAAACGGACTTTATATTGATAAGCGTGAACCAGCAATGCAGTCAAAATTTTCGATAAGTACTCGTTCCTTAAAAAAAATAGACTAAGTTTTAATCTTGCGAGATTTATTACGAAACTTATGGATTTTACAACTTTACGGTTATATTTACATAAATACATAAATAATGATACCGTAACTTTGATTTGGGGTTACGAATCGTCACGAATCGTTGAAATAAATAAAAACAAAAATTTCGTAAACCTCACCTAAATCAACTTTGCACTCAGCGTTTTCTAATTCCCTTTTCATATTCAATAATTCAGCATTCAAATGTGGCACTGCTAAAGAAATCTCGCTCTTATTATTTTGAATTAGAAGTTGCACCTACGCCGAATTTACTTTGAAAGTACTCACAGCGCCATGGGAGAATGATGACAATTACCCCACTCCCGGGGACGCACGAATGCGACACGGGTATGGTGCATTTTATAATATTAAGCGATTTCAGCTATCAATACTTATATTATTATTATAACAAAAGCAAAGTGTTTGGTTGGTTGAACGCGCTAATCTCAGGAACTACTGATCTACATTGAAAAAAATATTTTTGTGTTGGATAGTCCATTTATCGAGGAAGGCTATAGGCTATTATAATAACCGATTTTAACGCGAGCGAAGCCGTGGGCGACCACTAGTGAACTATATAATTAAATACATTTTTTTTTTATGACCAAGCTGAGTCCACAACCTTGAAGTAGAGGAGGGTTGGTTACTTTTCAACTCTTTCCCCCAACGGGGAGGGTTACTGACCTTAGGATCTTAATCATCCATCAACATATGCATCATGCATCAACATACTCTTACAAGACCACATTTCTCATACTTACATAAGTTTTTTTGTGTTTCTTCTTTCATTACAATTATCTTATCAATAACTTAACTGAAAAAATTACCAAAGCTCGATAGAAAAAAACTTATAAACTAATTAATTCCAAAAATAAAAAAACTTCACCTAGTCCTCTGAAACAGGAAGTGTACCAATAACACTGACTGCATTACCTCGCTGGATCGGGAGACTATTTTTTTACGTGAAATACAAACTAGCCTTATTGTCACTTACTGTCTCACATAGTCGCTCTGGAATATCCCGAAAAAGTCGGTGTGCTCCTGGAATCCATGACTCCACTTTCTTTATTACAATTATACGCTTTTCTTTTTGATTTTGTAAAAGTAATCATATGTATGAGTATTTCCAACATCATGTTGTTATATTTGCGAGAGCTTACAATTAACTTTCTATAGTAATATTATCGAATTTATCGAATCTTAATTGGATCAAACAAAAAAGAACAGAAAAGGTGACAGGCCCATACTGCCAAATGTGGCTTTATGTGTACGAAATGTTATGCTCTGCTAAACCCCTCTTGGAACTATGAGCGTGATCGTATGTATGTATAAACAAAAAAAAAACGTTTTTGAGTTAATGTGAAGTTATCTGGTTTGCCAATTAAGGTATTGCTATATATACAGGGTGAAAAAGACATGAACAGTCAAACGAGAACCATGTATTCTATACATCAAAATAAGACACATTTCAAAAAATATTTTCTGGGAAACGATTTTTATTTTTTGGTTGTAAAAAATATTGCAAATTGTACTGCGCAACGTAAAGCGCTCAACTCGCACGCAACTCGCAAAACCGTGATATTTTTGCCAGACGGCGCACAGTGGGTCGAAAGCAAGATTTTAGTGACTTAGGGACCAACTTTGGTTTTTTATTTTTTTCTTAGTGCGGATGGATAGAGCTCGTTAATGTCAATAATAATTGCTCTTAGAAGATTTTTCCTAAACTTGACAGTTTGGGCAGAAAAAAATATTTTGATTTTTTTTGTATGGAGCTGATTAGATAAAGTTAAATTTCTGCTAAGTATCGTTAGATCCCGCTTTTAAACCTTTTGTTCCTTAAACCTTGTCTAGTCTACGATCATTTGATGCTATAAACATGTGCATAAAGTTGCAATTCTCCGAAATAATTGGGTCGAAAAAATGAAAAAATATATTAATATAAAAAGCTTTATTTTTATTTTCTTAAGTTCTTTTAAGTTAAATTTAATATGGATTAGTAAGTGCAAGCACACAATAATACGCATAATAACTTAATAACCAATAACAATACATTTAAAAGGTACCTAATTAGCTTGAAAATGTGTAAATATCTAGACTATATAAAGCTATCTATAAATGCCTAATTGTCCCTTTAATGACTGTAATTAGATTATAAAATGTTCTTTTAAATTAGATTTAATACTGAATACAGGTACATAATAATTATACAAATATATAATTAACAAACTAATAAAGGGAAACGTAACTTAATACTATATCAATAAGTAAGCCGCAGTCCTTCTTAAATGCCTGCTGTATAGCGCTCTTTCTGAGCGACATTTTTTCTTTGTCATCCCCCCTGCAACTCCATTTTTTAAACTCCAAACATTAAGCTGCAATTAAAAAATAATGTCACTTAGAAAAATAATGTCACAGGATGTATAAAATAACAAGATAAAGTATGAAGTAAGAAATATTTACCGATGTGAATTAAGTATTCCATGCATCTTATCCAGGCATGTAAAGGTGAAATTCCGTACTGAAACATTTCTTCGTTCCTTTCTCTATGAGCAAGTGATTCCAGATTGTTCATATCTGTCGGTTTTGCTTTGCAAATATCACAGACAGCTGAGGATGTGTCTGACAAATACGAGGTTATTTTGCCGTCTATCATTGTTATGAGTTAACTTTAACTTGACTGATTCTTGATGGCTGAAGTCTTTCTATTTCTTCTGTTATGCCAACTTTTATAGTTGCCACTGTTGACTGCGTTTCTTTTGGTAAATTTAAACATAATCGGATGGCAATAGAAAGTCGATGAAGGTCGGTCGTTTTCCCAAACAATTGTTCCATCACACTGTTGAAGCCTAATAGGAACTAGACTGGCCATAAAAATAGAAGAATCATCAAACTCTGTTTCACTCTTTTGTTTGTAATAACTTTGACCCGAGGCTCCATCAAAGCCCCATTTGCTTACAAGCACAAAATCTGTTGCCGAGTTTAAATACAAAGCAATTACATCTAAAAGTCTTGAGACTGTTAAGTTGAGTAAAGCTTGCAGTTTAATAGCAGCTCCTTCTTCAGTTATAATTATATCTTCTTTCCCTGGATAACCTTGACTTCACTTGTTTAACTTTATGATAAGATCATCTTGACTTCGCTTGTTTAATTTTATAATAAGAAGAATATAAGTCAGACCCATTTTCATTTGCTGCCTCTCTTAGGTTTATATACTGCCACCTACTTAATTTAAGTAAAACTAATAAAGACAGGGCCTTATCGGGTGAATATGTACTACTTTTCGCTTTACTTGTTCTTAAACACTCCTTAACTTTTTCCAGATCTTCTGGGTGACTTAACAAATGGTTCATTATTTTTCCTACATCCTCATATCCGGTGTTTTTTAAACTAGCAATTGTAGCAGCTTTCTCTCTATCGGGGGATAACGAAAGAGATTTTTATAATTTCTTCTACGCGTCTTCGTTTTTGTCTGAAGCCCAATTCTTCGAACCTTTTTCGAGGTATAAATGTAGATGTCGAAGCTTCTGTTGTAGATGGTGGTAAATTTTCAACATTATCAGTATCACAAATCTCGACCCCTTCCTGTTCAGTGTTCACAGCTTCAGGTATCACTCCTTCTGGCCAGATTATTGCACGTTCTAAGTAATCACCTTGTTTTCTTATAAACTGTGATAATGTGCGACTACTTCGCACTTGCACTTATATTTGAACAATATTACATACAAATTTTGTGGAGCTCAGCACTGTCACATTGATTTTATGTTGTAGGAATTGGAAAAGTTTTTTACTATCCGATAATGATTTCAGCTGATCTCTTAAAATCATAAATAAATCTAAATTGTTCACTAAACTCTTCATTACAGCGTCAAAGGGACGATCACAATCACGAGATGTACTAACATCTCGTGATTGTGATCGTTTATTCGTACTACTACTAAGTAGTACGAATAAACGAATACTAGCTAATATATAATAAATATGGTAATTTTATACTTCCAATAATAGATTTTTTTTCTACTACCCTCATTAACTAATCATCCGCAGTAAAATTACAGTAATGGCTAACAATGACAACAAATTTTTTTTAATATGAAAGGGTTAAACTAATTACAGTCATTAAACGGACAATTAGAAATTTCTAGATTAAATATTCACACATTTTTAAAAGCTAATTAGGAACCTTTTAAATGTATTATTATTAGTTCTGAAGTAATTATGCGCATAATTACGTCCTTTACTTACTAATCCATATTAAATTTAACTTAAAATAACTTAAGAAAATACAAATAAAACTTTTTATATTAATATATTTTTTCATTTTTTCGACCTAATTATTTCGGAGAATTGCAACTTTATGCACATGTTTATAGCATCAAATGATCGTAGACTAGACAAGGTTTAAGGAACAAAAGGTTTAAAAGCGGGATCTAACGATACTTAGCAGAAATTTAACTTTATCTAATCAGCTCCATACAAAAAAAATCAAAATATTTTTTTCTGCCCAAACTGTCAAGTTTAGGAAAAATCTTCTAAGAGCAATTATTATTGACATTAACGAGCTCTATCCATCCGCACTAAGAAAAAAATAAAAAACCAAAGTTGGTCCCTAAGTCACTAAAACCTTGCTTTCGACCCACTGTGCGGCGGCCCCGTTCGTTTGTGTCCGTGCGCATCGAGTGAGCTACATTGAACGCTAACGTTTTGAAGCCATTTTTGTTGTGAAATACTAAAAAAAATGATAATGTTTCTTTGGACAATAATTAAAAAATAATGTTTAGAATGTATTTTCATAAAAATATGAAAAAAATTATGACTTTGGCCTTCAATAAAATCGTAACTATCAATTTCCCAGGTATAGTCTAAAGGAAGAAAAATGTTATGATGGTGAGCAGAATACATGGTTTCCGTTTGACTGTTCATGTCTTTTACACCCGTTATTTTATTACAAAACCATATTTATGCTTTCGTAATCAATAAATAAATAACCAACCTTTTGCTAGTAACTTGTACTATACGTAATATCCAAACGCAAATCCTTGTGCGCCGTTCCTTATTATGAAAGCTGTTTAGCATTGAACCGAGCTCAACTTATTATGCCAATACAATTCCGGGAAATGAAGATCATTGTGAACTCGAAATAACGAGGATTATTCAATTTATTTATTTATTTAGTTCACCTAAAATAGCTATAAATACAATCATCATTAATCATAACAGCCTTTATAATTCGACACACTGCTGGGACACAAGACCTCCCCATGTCTTCGAAGGAGGCTTAGGCAGTAGCCCACCACACTTGCCCAGTGCGGATTGGCGGACGGAGTATAAGGTAATTAATGCCCCTTTGCTGATCCATTAGTCACTTTGATACTGTTCTACTCTGCCGACATCACATGGCTAACAATAAAACTTTCACAAATACAATGATTTATATTAAGAGGATACCTCGTGAATATAGCCCCTTAAATATTGCATTGTAAAAGTATTTCATTAATTTCACTAGTTGTAGATGTCGTAAAAGTCTATGGTAGTTTCTGAACTCCGTGCATGCATCATCGCACCCAGGGGTCACTCTCGCTGTGGCGAGTAAAGATCGTAACACACTTATCAGGAATGCCTCTTTTTACTACGAATAAAAATGGAGAAATAAAAATTTTGTTTAAGAAAATCTAAATGTTTTTAAGGTCGGTCCCAAATACAAGTGACAACGTTTATTCCAAATATTGAGGTTGGCACCGACCTCAAAAAAACATTTAGATTTAAAAAGAAAATTCTCCGTTTTTACTTTTGAAGGCGGTTTTTTTTTATTTAAAAATAATAAAATTGTCTTGACGAGGCAACCAAGAAAACACCTCGATTTGTTATGAAAATTCCCCAAAAGAAGCACACGTGCTCAAAACAATTTCCTTGAAACAATTTTAATAGAAACATACATTTTCTCAGAAATATCCCTGAGGACATATAGCGCCGTATGAGCCATCTCAACCCTTGTTACAAGACATTGTGTATTCTTTATTTTACGAGTTTCCCAAGATTTACATTCGGAGTGTAAGTTGCTCCTAAATGTAGTGCAGTTGGACGAAGCATCATTGAATAAAAAATAGAAATGTTCTCCTCATTTTGATACGAAGAAAAAAGATACGCGAAATTATTTTTATGTTTTACGGAGAAGTGTTTAGTCTTTTTCTCACCTGATGGTATTGATCTATTTCATTATTGACTGCCGGAACACAATAAAATAATACTATTAGGAAAAATGAAGAATGAATCGTTGCGAATCATGACGTCACCACAACCGCAGCCATAAAAGCAATCGTTAGTTCGATCTCCCCAGCATAGCCGGATTCATGAGGGACGCGTCTAGGCGCTACTTCAATAAGGCTCCTCACTATTAGTAGTCCACGCTTCCGATTACTGTGCTAATAGGAATGTTACACAAAAACAACGCCGTCCGAAAAACGTCCTTTTGGACCCAGATGACCCGATTTCGAGCGCAAACGCTCCGATCACTCCGATACCTTCGAGTAATACTCAGATGAACACTACACACTCAGGCACTAGACACACTTTTGTTATACACCGCACTCGTCGAACAAGGGTGCGAAGAACCGGTCTACATACGACGCGCTATACCCGGTATAAACGTGTACCGGGGCGCTTCTCCCCGCCTCCACCACGACACGATGTGCCCGAGCCGAGGTCCGAGTCTTTAGAGGCACCCTCGGGCATGTCACTGTCTTTCGACACGGACGCCCTAGGGACGCTAGGCGGTCGAGAGACTCCCCACGGGGGAGATGCTCGGTCGCCCAGTAATCCCCTAGGAACATTCGTCCTACAGGCTTGAGGACCCCCCAAGGTCTTCGCCATCTTAAAAACCCGGTGACGCAGAAAATGACATAAGTGACAATCTGCAAAGGCAAAAAAAAAAACTCGCCCCCTTTGCTTGTCGGACGTTGAAGAGTGAGGTCGGTTGAAGTCACAGATTTAATAATACAAGGAGATAGGCCAAGCCGGCATTTAACTTGTGACAAGTGTATGCCCAGTGGGCATACATTACCGCCACTTCACCGTCCGCGTCACTCGGACTTCCTATGAGCTCAGCGATTTGACCGAACTCCTTTGCGGCTGTGCCTAACTTACATTTCTTCGCAGTCCTTATGACGCGCGCAATGAATAGTGTATATTACGGCATGCTCAATGTTATGTAGTACGGCCGGTGATTGCGACACTCGGTCTTCCTATGAACTCGGCGATTCGCCCGATCTCCTTAGATTGATATATCTGTGGTTGAAGTGGTGATCGATGTGATTTGCAGTGAGTCATATATTTCATCCTTATTATTCGGTTATTGTGTAAAGAGTTGTTTTCTGTACAATTGCTTGTTATTTGTTGTGAAAATCTAATTGAAAGTAAAATTGTTATAAATTACGATAATAATTCTTTATTTTTATTTTATTCCATTTCTAATTTCTAAAAATACTATTACCATTATTGTCATGGCGGCATACTTTGATAATATATTGGTAGCTAGCCATGTGAACTTAAAACAAGTTCTACCACCAAAAAAATCGACTAGAAATAGGTATCTTCCGGAACCTCAGGAACTGATTCTCACTCAGGCAGTTTAGGCGGACAGTACCTGCTCGCAAGCTGTAAAATCATGCTAGCTGCATTGAAAGAGATAACTAGATGAATTTATTTATTTTTGAAAGTTTACTTGCTGACTTACAGTTGACCCAACACTATAATATATTATATATAATATATCGATTCATCATCATCGGCCACATTGCTTTGTTATCTATAACGTCTTCGCTCCCAACTTACTTAGACCTTATCCAGAAGAGCAAATTCGCCGCGAATCTCTACGCAGTTACTCACGAACACACAACGCCCGTTGGCGAGGTACTGGGACTCAATACATTGCATCCAAAAGCTTCGCGCGAGTTTCAAATTCGCGAGTACGGCGCGTTATGTATTCGCGGCGAATTCGCTATTCTGGACAAGGACTTAGAGACGACGATTGGCCACGTGATTTAGTGACGGCATAAGTCAATCCCGTACATTTTATTCTTATCCAACTTCGTTCTCGTTTTTAACATCTTACTTTCTCTATTAGGCCCGCTGGACGAGTGATCAGAGATGTTTCAACTTGAAATTCCTCCGTTAAGTTGGTAGTCCCGACTGCCGTTGTAAAAAAACAGTCATGTCAGAGAACAGAAATTGTCAAAAACTCTGATACCAGGTTAACCACATGATAGAGTTTCTCCCGAGTTGAGAGACTCCATTTTTTATTCAATCTTTACTAAGTACATTTTCACTTGACATTGGCGAAATGCGTAATCTGTATGTGTGGCGAACGCCATTTATCTAAAAAAAAAAGAAGAAGAACCAAATGACAGAAGAAGAGTGTCTCTTTATCACTGTATCAAGAAGTCTACACAATTACGCATGGTCAGGTATAAAATGTTCTTCAAGAAAATGAATACATACGATCACGCTTGTAGTTTCAAGTGGGTTGAGCAGAGTCGTAGGACACCTTATTTCGTTACACATAAAGCCACGTGTGGTAGTATAGGCTATACAGTGCCTCCAAATAGTGGCAGATTGCCAGTCTATCGCCTAACCTTGTCAAGAAAATAAATTATGAATAAAACAACTTTTACGGATTTAACTCGCGTGTAATTAGATTTTACATGATGTTGTTATTGCTATTGATTTAACTATTTCATAAAACATGACAACCTACATCTTTACTCATCCCGTGACCAATAATAACATCATGTAAAATCTAATTACACGCGAGTTAAATCCGTAAAAGTTATTTATTCATAATGTGTAAGTAGTGCTCGCGCAAATCTAAGAGAACATTAAGAAAATAAATATTAAGAATTATCGTTCCCTAAAATATGGTTGAGCGAAGCGATGGCTGATTCTTGCGTCATGCCTGTGAACAGGTACCGCCAATGAGACCTGGTCATCTCATGTTTTCTTGAACTTTTTATTTTTATTTGATGTAAATGTTAGACAATGTAGTTGTTTATTCTTAGATGGATAATTGTATGACACATGCCATTAATAGGATAATTTTGTTTGTGTTGTGATATTGTGTGAATAACAAATGTATTAGGTATTGGATTTTTTATTTATTTATTTTGGTATGCACACATTGTATTCTTATAGATATATTTATTAACCAAAGGATCATAAATGTATGCTTAGCACCTAAATTGAGCAAAATCTATCTAACAATAACAAAAAATGGTGGTGGGTATCAAGACTTAAATTAATTAGTTCATTAATGTGATTAGTTGAATTATATAGAAAAGCTTTTACAACATAAATTATTATTATAAATGAACCAAATGCGTGGGAGTAATAACTGCCCAAAATTTACGCATGTAAAACTGTAATTTTAATTATATTATTATTATCTATTGACCTGTAATGATGTTTTGAAATCATTACCAAATTGTAAGCTGTGGAGTTTCTTTCGCCATTTCTTCTCCATCTCAGCATAATAATATTATCGTCCCGAAATGGTGGTAGGGTTTTGACGATTTAAAAGTACTTAGCAAAGTCCATTTAAATAAAGAGCTTTTCATTTCATTTCATCGTCACAAGGTATTTTGATTTCGTTCGTAGTACGCAATGCGTCAAGAAATTATGACACAAGGATACTGAACGGCGAAGATTCATTTTCATGTATCAACATACTCCCACGAGATTCACTTAATACATTACTAAGTAAATGTAATAAGTAAGTTTTCTCGTGTTTTTCTTCTTTGCTTAATATTTCAGTTTGGACATTACGGACAACCTTGGCCTTGTATAAAATTTTCATTCTGTTTAATTTTCACTCCTTACAAATCACGATAAAACACATTTTAAATATCTAAAAGAGTGAGGTTTTGGGAATAAAAGATGGACTTTTCTATTAGGTAATACTTTATATTGCCCAATAGAAAAGTTCCCTTCATTTTTCAGGGCCAATTAGTTGAGGCTTTTATTAGAAATGACTGGCCGCCTTTTAGATAAGATAAATTTGGGTCAATATTATAGGTACTCATCAATCAACGCCTAAAACTATATGTAACTAATTTACTCGATAGCATCTCGCTTAAATGATCTTTAAGCGGCCACTTAATTAAGAAGCGCTTAATGTATTTAGTACTAGACAACTTTGTTCGCGGTAACTTAAAATTATATTCATCATTTCTTTAGTACAGTAATCATCTTACGAATGCTGGTGATTATATGTTGTTGCGCATTATCTCTGTATATGTTAGTGCCAACTATTTTGTATGTAATATTTAATATAAAAGTGTTCTATTGAAGCTTACTCCTTGTTTTATGGATTAATTTGCTTTAACTTTTTAATGTTTTATGTTAACTTATGGTCCACACTTTTACCTACTAATTTAAAATGTTGTGCATATCTTTAATTAATATAAGCACTAGATTTAGATAAGTGTAAGAAACTGTGTAATTTTCGTGTTTATATTGTTGATGTGCCTAAATAAATAAATAAAAATAAACAAATAAGACTTTATAAGGTTTTATTCTACTCCAATCTAAAGGTTTATTTACACGTTAGAAACACGAAAACCTTTTCCGAAAAAAATTACCGCATTTACTCCGAAGTTACCTTAACTTTGGTTGCGGCCTTTGCACTTTCCGGAACAGCTCTGGGATTAACGAGAGATTGGGAATTAAGGAACCCTTTTCTGTCCTGTAGCAATAAATTTAGTTGCTACGTACAAGACTTGCGTCATCAGAAAACACGTTAGCGAGAATGTGGGATCGTATTTGTGAGTAAGGCTCATTGTGGTAAAACATGGACCCTATAATAGAGCCTAATGAGAGGGTTAAATTAATCTAATTATGTGAGAATAGCACTAAAATATTGTAAGGAACCAACCAAACGCACGCGAAACTAGGGCTTTTACTATTCTAGGAGCGTTACCCATGAAGTATTACTCCAAATTTTCCATCTTTCACGCAGTCTTTTCATTTTTTCTCCAGTCTTCTCCTCTCTCTCGTTCTCTCTCTCTAAATGTATCCATCTACATTCATTCTTCTTGCATACATAAAGATACTACTAAGGAAGATTTGCGATCGACCATCTACCAAACATTATCCCTTCTTGGGCTTCTTATGAAGCGTTAAAGTAATCTGTAATTTCTGTACTCACAAGTAGCGACTGCCATGAAGATGAGATGAAAGTCTAAGGTCCGTATTACAGAATGACACTCAGAAATCAATCATGTCTTGAGAATCGTTTGTCCCTTTCTATCAAGCACAGGGTGATAGAGACGTACGACGCTCAAGTCGGCGTTGATTCTTGAGACTCATTCTATAATACGTGCCTAAGCATTCTGGGCCCATAGTAATCAAAGAGGGTAGCCAGGAGCATTGCCTGTAACTTGTGAAATTAATTACCGGGAGTTTTCCATTACTTATCTTTATACGGGATTTCCAACTCGATAACTCGCTTAAGTATATAAATACATAGCTATTTATCTATACATACTTTTACGTAAGTCTGATTCATGTCATTTTCTTGATACTTAATTTTGCATTCTCGCCGCCTTCTCAATATTATAACACATATTCGTGAGTTGACTTAAAGATCTCTTTTAGTCATAAAGTTAATAGCACTGAAAAAGTATGTCACTGACAAACTATAGAATATAATAAAATAGAAATATACTTGAAAATGAAAATTAAAAAGCTCTTTATTTAAATGGACTTTGCTAAGTACTTTTAAATCGTCAAAACCCTACCACCATTTCGGGACGAGATGGAGAAGAAATGGCGAAAGAAACTCCACAGCTTACAATTTCGTTATCAACATAATTTAAGTTACAGTTTTACATGCGTAAATTTTGGGTAGTTATTACTCCCACGCATTTGGATTATTTATCTTGTGAAAGCTTTTCTATAAAGTTCAACTGATCATATTAATGAACTAAGTAATTTATATTTTGATACCATCCGCCATTTTATGTTATAGTTAAATAGGTATAAAACATTATATTATCATTCTTAGTAAGTATGTAGTAAGTATGACAGTCATAGAGATACTCACCAATAATGGCTATACGGCAAACAATTGTATATTGCTCTTAATGTTATTACCTATAAAACGCAAATTAACCCCATAACACTGGGCTTTATTAATAGTAAACTTGGTAATACGACCACAGGAAACAGGTCGGCACTACAAGTAACTGTTCTTAACAGATCTGTTTACGGCTCAATAAACTCCAACACTCGCTGATTTGGTCGACGAACAGTCTTAAGGTGTCTGCCCACTACATCGTACCATGAGCGTAATAGACTCTTGTTCAGCACGGAAAGAAACTAACGCGCGGATACGAACTAACTATGCCGACTAGAAAGTATAAACACCGTATCATAGAATGACAGGGACATGCAAAAAAATCTTTGTATGACCTAGGCTGATTTCAGAGTCATTAATTTGAACAGTGCCGCCCAGACGCGCGCGCTAGCTAATACACTTGTACAGGGGTTTCCAAACTTATTTGTATTCTTACGCCACTAGGAATTTGTCATGTTTTTGTGACTCCCCCTCATTATAATTCAAGCCAAGTTTTCAAAATTTAAATTTATAATTAATTAGAAAAAGTACTTTCTTAAACAGAAGATAAGTAACAAAAATCTAAGTTTGGAAATCTCTACTCTCATCTCTTTCTCTACATTTATTTTCGCTCGCATCACACAGGCATTCATTCTAAATGGATCGCCTCACGACGCCCCTGTGATAGTGCGCCGATGCAACAGGGCATCGCAACGCATATTTTGAGAAACCCTGCACTAGTGGGTAGTTGCATTTTATAATGACGCTGTTGAATCGAATGTAAACGCGCGTTTAGACGGCGCCTTTAAAACCCGTGACGTACCGTGACTGAAATCCGAATATGAAACTTCGCGCATTGGACCGTTTCATTACGGACAATTCACGTTCACTAATCGTTTCGGAACCGGAAAAATATGCTACGGTGCAAATACCATCTTTGCTCGCGCATATTTTGGCACTGGCCAAAAATATTCGGTCTCTGAACTAATTAATGTATTTTGTTATAGTCGGTAATTAATTTAACTTAATAGTTTTATTGTATTTTCTGACGTAATTTTTGATTCGTATTTTTGTATTATTATAATTTTAGTTAATTTTATTGTAATTTGCCATATTTTTAATTCCTATAATTTGTAATTTAATTTGAAATTGTTATTATATTCTATGAAATTGTAAATTTTATTTTAAATGTAATTTTTATTTTATTTTTAACGGTAATGGCAATAAATTTATTTTTTAATATGGAGTTCTTAAATTGTATTATTGATATGGACCTGGTCTGAAATAAGTATATTTTATTTATATGTATTCATACGAAGAATATTCTTTGCACGTACTGCTAGAGTAACGGTCATGGTACGGTGTAGTGGGCAGAGACCTTTAATGGGGCCTTTTTATTTACGACACGGATAAAGCTAATGAAGAGCTTGCGGATTATTCCGTAGTCAAGAGCAGCTTTTAAGAACACTCGGGCAATCAGAGAAACGCTACACGCACATTAACATAAGGAGACCATTAAATTCTTCGTGGACCTTTAACAGGAAGGTCAGTGAAGATGATCGCCTAGATTTATTTCACTGCAGTGACAAACAAATCAGGAAATACATTGCTGAAAGATTTTGAATCTATACCATTGCTGGATCATTGCTATGTGTAGAAGCTTGTAATTAGCGTATAGAAATTATATTATGTATTTATATTGTGAATAAGGCTGTAAGCTTTACAAAAAAAAACTTTTTTTATCACGAGATGGCAAACAAGCTTGCGGCCCACCTGGTAAGTGGTTACCGTCGCCTATAGACACTTACAATATTAGGGGTTAATTACTAAACACTGCAAGTGCGTTGCCATCCTGGGGACTAAGATGATATGCCTTCCATGCCATTAATTACACTGGCTGATGATACCCCATTAACTACTAAAAATCAACATAATTAAGGACATATTTAATAATGAGAATACTTGAAGTTTTAATTTGTGTCGCCTAAACAATTGCGTTAACACTTATTACCATTATTGTGTTCCGATAGTTAACCCTTTGACTGGTAAAGAACAAAAATATTTTTGTTGTTTATCAATCTTATCACATAGATATAACGTTCAAAGTTTGGCGGCAATATATCTGCCACTTCCAGCCAAAGGGTGGTAGCTAGTCCCTTAATGGTTGAAGGTTCTAGGCGAAGTTTGGTTTCATCTTCAGCCTCATCTCACTTATCATCAGGTTAGATGAAGACCAAAGGCTTCTTCGTCAAAGTTGTAAAAAAGTAAATAGCAAAAATTTGTACGTAAATATAATAACGATTTGGGAAATACGGTACCGACATGCTCCAATGCCGGCGTTATTTGATTTTCTTCGTCAAAGCTAGCGATGAGTTGACGTTTTACTTTTTTGCGCCGGCTAATAGACGTGAACCCGAAATTACTGAAAATAAATACCTAGTAGTAGTTAGGTGTCGTAGAAGGCGACTAATGGATCAGCAAAGTGGATATCGAATTCAATCATCACCAAATTCAATTCAATTCAATCACCTCATACTCCGTCCACCAATCCGCACTGGGCATGCGTGGTGGCTGCCTAAGCCTTCTTCGATGACAAGGAGAGGCCTTGTGTCTTAGCGGTGGGTCGAATTATGAAGGCTGTTATGAAGATGAAGCCACAGCGCCGACGGGGCAGGACGTTGAGAGCAACGTCCTGCTTGACGGGACGTCGCGGTACATTCGTCACGCACACGTCCACGTCAACATCCCGTCTTGTCCGCGGTATAGCAGCTGCTTTATTAAAAAATCGAAAACGTCTTGAAACACCAGGTTATAAATACTCCAAACCGCCGAGAATGTGAGAATGGGAGCAGTTGAAGCGAAAGAAATATTTAAGGATCGTTGCAAGTGGAAACAAGTGATATTTGGCTCACTGTGGGACAAAAGCGTGCCTTTACAGAAATAAAAATAAAAAAAATATTAAATATTTATTTCAGACAGTGTCCATTAAATTTCAACATGTACCGTTTGATTTATATACGCTGTATAACAACATTCTGTCTCCTGAGTATAATACACTATAATTCTAAAATTAAAAGGTCTGTGAATGTGTTATCATTTAAATATCAGGTGCTTCTACCGTATTAACAGGCTGGCAACCTGTCACTATTTGGAGGCACTGCATGGTTCATACTGCCAGATGTGGCTTTATGTGTAACAAAATGTTACCTAAGGCTCTGCTCAACTCCTCATGGGATTACGACCGTGATCGTACGTATGTATGTAGTAAAAAAAACTAAAAATTTTAGAACAATTTATGTGGAAAAGATGTCAACGTCGAATATTTAGAATAACGTGGACTTGTACTTAGACTTCCAAACAAGATAAATAAATAAAAATTATAATACGAACAAAAGAACTGTGTAGTTTTTATTTAATATTAGATCGTAAACACTTTATTTATTCTTTAACACTAGAAGCGCCTAAGATTACGACCCCCCTTAAACCGCTGCCGTACCAATTTTGTCCCACTAGTATGTTTTGCAAAGATTCTTAATTTAAGGCATAAAAATATTATAAAATACTTAAAACAGGTTTATTAACGAATTTAAATTAAATATTTATTCCGTAAAAAAACAAAAAAAACACCAGAGTACGAATCAAAAGTTTGATGTTTTGATTTCATAAAAAATAATCATAACTCACATAGTACTGATAACTACGTACTTATCTTACATAAATATCTGAAGTGATTATGTCTATTTATATAGTTTATAGTCATTTGACATCTATAAATATGAAATGACTATAAACTAGTTATAATCATTATTTGAAGACAAATATCGCACGAATAATATTCTGTAGTTCTGTATTTATTGCATACAGTTTTTTACACTGATGGCATGTCACAGAAGACTTATTATTTGTGCATTTTCACTTGACCTGACACTTTGTAAGTTTTTCTTGCCTGTCTGGTATGTGTTGTCGAATTCCTAAAGGTATAGTTGTTTTTCTGTTATTTACAAACAGTGTTATCAATTCTTCTCCTAGTTGCAATAAAAATTCTCTGCGTTTCGTTTTCGTACTGGTGATAATTTTATACAATACCCATGCATTTATACTCGCTTAATCTACCACAGCAATTGTGAAGGTGATCATTCGCTTGCGTATTACCCCTCCGCACCCGCAACTTCCCAAAACAATGACTCTACATCGAATTACGGTTTCGAATACAGAATGGGACAAAAATGATCCAGCGGCGGTTCTAGGTAAATCGAATTATATTTTATTTTATTTTAATGTTATAAAATTAAAAACATTTCAAAATTATAAAATTAAGTAAATTAGGAAAAGTCAAAAAGTTTCACAGACCTCAATAAAAAAATAAAAAATTAAGAGCCGATCAAACACACGGATGGGACAAAATTGGAACGGCGGCCTTTCTAGTGTTAAATTATATGCACCATTTATTCTTATTTAAATTCAGTTATTTGAGCCGAACTTTATCGAAGGCATAAATATTGATGCTATCAATAACATTTTGCTCCAGCGCAAACATTAATATTGGCTTATATTTTTTGGGATTACAAAATATACGTGGTGGATTTAAAATATTTACTTTGTGAGCTCCACGTAAAGGACCATAGTTGGCAGCGCGCGAGTCTCACTTCAGTGTTAAAAGCGTCTATAGACTATACGGTTACGGCTTTACCAACCAAAAAACATAATTTTAAAAAACGCAAAACAAATCCTTCTAAAATAATGAGAGTATGTAAGAAAGTTTTCAACAGTCCGTATCCAAAGAGTAAGGTTTAAATTCAAACAAACATTGAAAATCCGCTTTGCATTTTGCTGCATCGAATCTGAGGTACCTAACTCGGTAACAGCGGAGCCTCCCCAGTAAATAACGCAATACGATTCTTGCGAACTTCGTTTCGTAGCAATAATCGTTTATTGAATATTGCGAATGCTCGTTTACGTTTATGGAGTGGATGGTATTCGAATGAATCGTTTATGAAATATAAAAGGTACTCGTGAACTGACAAACTTCCCTATAAAATGTTTTTTTTTACTGGCCGGAGAAGTTTTTGGTTTTAGGTTGAAGAAAGGGTTGAAGTGATTAATACTTAAGATGGAAGCGAGCTTACCCGAACCTCTCAACTTCTGAGTGACTTGTCGCAATTAATGAAGCTACTCTTGTATATAAAATTAAGCACCAGCATTAAATTCAGTTTTTTTTCACGCTCACACCTATTATCTAGCCCAAAGTAAGTTATGGATACTAGATAACGGACTTATATTTTAAAAAAATATTAGATATTGTTATAAATAAACTTAAATAAATATAGAAACAACTATGACTCGCAAACAAATATTCGTGTTCGGCACACAAATGTTGGCGGCTACCAGGATTCGAACCCGGACCACTTGATGTGTAAGTAGCTATACTGACCACTTCACCACGACGGCGTCACCTGTTGTTGAACCTACCGACCTGCAAATGAGTTCTTAGAAACGAAACGGTTGTCCATAGAGTCAAGGTCCCTAATAAAGCAGGCCACCCACGTTAGGGTTTACCTGACAGTTTTAACTGTTCAGGTGAACTGTTCAGGTAAACATGAGCGTGTATGCCGCAAAACTGCGCAGGTTTCCACACCTGTTCAGGCGAGCGAAAAAATATGAATTTACATATTGTAGACCTGAACAGTTTTAACTGTTCTTAATAACGCTACGGCGACGAGATAAAGCGCCGCCGAGGTCGTGGTTTCAACTGAGAGTTTGTTCAGGTTTACCGTTACGTGTATGGTCTCTATGCAGCTCAGGTTTACATGACAGTTTTACCTGAACAGTTAAAAGTTTCTTAGCGGATGCCTACGTCATAACATCTACCTGCATGCCAATCAGCCCGATCCGTCCAGTGGTTTGGGCTGTGCGTTGATAGATCACTATGTCAGTCAGTCAGTCACCTTTAAGTTATATATATTTAGATACTTAAAACTTGGTTTTTTGGTTAAAAAATAAGAATGACGTATCTCAGTATTCTTACCCTTAACGGTATAAAATAGGGGATGAAATTTCGTATGGGAAATCCGTTATTTTTGTTGTAAAACCCATAAAAATTGGTATTGGCCTTTCGGTTAAAAATTAAAGTTCACCCTAAAGGCTATAAAATTGGAGATGAAAGGTTGTATGGGAAATCCGCCATTTTTATAGTGAAATCAATAAAAATTATGGCTTTTCTGTAAAAAATTAAGAATGACGTGTTTTAGGATTTCTTGAAAGAATTTCAAGCCCTGTTTTTATACCCTAAAAGGTATAAAAATAGGGGATGAAAGTTTCTATGCAAAGCCATCATTTTTAAAGTGAAATCCATAAAAATTGATATATGGCCTTTCGGTTAGAAATTAGGAAATTGCAAGAGCTATCTATTGGTAATATACCATTAAACATGCGTTGCGTGGAACTTCTTAATGGTTAACTGAGACAAGTGAGAGGGGGCGGAAAAGCGACTTGAGTGGCTTGTATCGGAGTGTAGACAAGACTAAGGATCTTATTTCTACTAAGCGGCTGGTCGCTGGCAGCTGGCCGGACGCGATTTTTATTTTCATATAGTATATCTCCTTTGCAGTCATGGCGACTTTAGATTCATTAAAAGTTATGAATCAATAGGAATATTATAGCGCACGGCCAGCCACCGGCTACTAGCCGCGTGGTGGATATAAGGTATTATCATAGTATACCAAGAACATACAAACTAGCCGCTATCCATTAGAATGTGTGCGTGCGTACTCGGTGTGACGCACACATTGACATAAAAATATGGGGGCATAAGGTGGTCTCGGTTTGATCGCGCGTTTTAATGTCATTGCACATTCGCTCGCCGCTCGTTCCCGCCCGGCTCATTTACGATAGCCCTAGCGTCAACGCAGAGTAGGCGAATAACTCGCCGACAGCCCGCAGATAAACTACTGTTCTTGGTATACTGTGGTATTATGTAGCCGGTCGAGGCCACTAGTGGCGAGTCGCGGACACTGGTGTAGCGCGTGTGCTAGTCTGCACTCCTTGTCGCTGGCCACCGATGGTACATTTAAGCCGAGCCTAAAATCACGAACTTATCGAATTACTTTTTAGTATGACATAAATAATGTATGGAATTCGATATGCAAAACCACGAAACTGCTCAAAGCTCTCATAAAATTCAAAATGAGCTCTGTTAGAGTATCTAGTAGGTGCTGTAAAGTGAATCTATCCTCTTAATAATATCGTAAACGTGACCCATATCGATCAAATATGGAGCTAACGGCTTCTTCATAAAAGCTCTATAGACCCATTTCAGTTATTACACACTTCAAACTTCCCTGCTTCACTATTACCTACGCACCTTCCCTAGTTTTTTAGGGTCTGAATATGGGCTGAACATACTTTTTCCATCCATGAGGGGCATAAATGTGGATGGAGGAAGACCGGAGTAAAGATAAATCGTGTTATACCTATATGAAATGGCAAAACAATGGTTAATGCTGAGAGTATGACCGATATGTATGGAATAGGAATATACGGCAGTTTCTTTAACCACTTTTGTCGTAAGTAAGAGTACTTTGGAGAAGTACAGAAGAATATTATAGATCAATTATGTAAAGTATTATTAAACGAGTAGATACAAATATTTTGTGTACAAAGAAGAAATAGTTTCGTCAAAACATTTATAGTCAGAAAGTTAGAATATTGATTCGAATGCTTTCAGAAAAGCAAAATTTCACATAACCTTACAATACCCGTAAATCAAATTAGACCTTAATGTTTTCTGGATCAATGGGTCAGGAACTAAAGTTTTTACATAGGACTATGTACAGATAACTATAATTATGCTATCACCGAGTCAAAGTTTTATGTTTCGACTTCTTTTTATTTATTATTATTGTGACTTTATATTTATTGTTGTCTACTACTCGTGAGATTAAAACTAACAAAAATAAATGATTTTATTATTAGCATTGAAATATTTCTGCTCAAAAATTCACTATGATTCAGCTTGGATATACATGTATCAGTTCTCTCTCACCACGAACGCTTTGGTAGATAACAGTAGGATTGAATCTCTTAATTAATCAAACAATAAAAATTCTAACCGTTTCTTGAATGATCTCAAAATGCACTTTATCAAAATTTATTACAAACCCTCATAAATTACATCCACTTCAGACTTTAGTACATTCATCATAAGGAGGGGGTAATTCGTAAACTCAATTTCCCTTGAGTTTATAACGAGTATTTAACAGTTGAAAGTCCTCCACGACCGGAAAATTAAGGTCCAACTAAATTATATTTAATTTGTGCCGAAAAGCACCCGGTCGTTAGTAAGGGTCAGGTCTAAATGGACGGAAAACCGTCACTTACTTTTATTCACGTGTGCTGGGTTTCAATAACTTACTTGTCTACACCTTTGCTTACTAAGCATAAGATTTTGATAGATGTTTTATACAAAATCAACAGCTCATATAATGTCCCCACCGAGGGGCTCGAGCCTACCCCACATTAGGGGCGATTAGGCCTTAGTCAACCACGCTGGCCAAGTGCGGGTTGGTCGACTTCACACACAACCTTAGAATTTCTTCATAGGTGTGTGCAGGTTTCCTCACGATGTTTTCCTTCACCGTAAAAGCGTCGATTAAACATACATATGAATTCAAAATTTGAAAACACATTGGTACATGGCGGGGTTCGAACCAGTGCTTACGCACTACGCCACCGACGCTATCTACAATTTTATACAAAATAAAACGTCAAAATTCTATCGTTAACAAGAGAAACTGTCGGTAGTTATGTTGAAACTCGTCATTGATTCAACCTCTAGTCCGTGTGAAATGCCAAAGGTGAAAGCGTGCTTCGTTCATAACTCTCAAGTCGTTGAGTTACTTGTTGCTGTTAATATTATTATTATAGCAACAAACTTTAATAAAACAGTGGTAGTTAGTCAGGCGACTCCCTAACATCAAGCAAACCGAGCACAAACAGTGACGGATTTACAAATTTGCCGCCAGTAGGCTAATAAATTATTGCCGCCAGTAGGCTAATAAATTACTGCCGCCAGTAGGCTGATAAATTTTTGCTTCTCCTACTTACTTCTGAAATTCGATACCCTAGTTCCATCGAGCATATGCCTAAATCACAATATTAATTACATTTGCAACTTTATCTTGATCTATCTTCTTCTTTACATCAGTTTATTCCTTTAATAAAAAATAAAAAAAATCGGAACTCATTTCCTCAAAATTTTAGCCAAATCTGCCGCCCTCTAAAATCTCTCGCCCTAGGTTTCAGCCTACTCAGTCTACTGGTAAATCCGCCACTAAGCACAAAGAAGTATTTGAACAATAGGAGTTGATCTCGAGATGGACCACTAGTAGTAGAAGATCCGAACCTATATCGACCTTCACCGAGCTGATAATAGAATGAAACATATTTTATTATTAATTTAGTATATTAGAAAATATATTAAAAATGGGTTGTCTAAAAAAATCCTGGACAGACTATTTTTAATTATTTTTTTAAAAATGATTTAAAAAAAAATGAATAAAATATTGCAACATCAAGATAATAAGAAAATTTTGTCCTGACTGATAGTAGAAACCGTATAGAATGTGCAGGCATTGGGTTGTCTATTATTTACCTGCGCGAACTACTGGGTTGTCAGGTATGAACAGTAGGGTGTCCCGTCAATGTATGGGAAAATACTTTTCTCAAGCTACGCTAACGCAAGAGGTATCAAAATTTGCGTAATTTTACACACTTTATGCAGAAAGTAATAAAAATTGAATTATGTGTCATCTTTAGGGTTCTACCACACTTTAAAGATTTGTAAATTTTACGTTTTTATAGACTTAAACCATTGTGCCTAAAATAATACAAAATCAAGTTTTATTGTTGAAATTAATGAAACTAAGCACAGGAAATAAAAACATATTAAATATAGCTTTTAATCAATTACAAATTAATTAAATTTTAAACTTAATTTTGTATTAAAAATTCGATATTTCTGCTGATGATTGCCACCTATTTCTCTCTAAAAGAAGCTTCAGTTTGTATGGGCTCTGTTACGACTTTATCATCAGTTTAACCCTATGGTCCCCGCTCGGTCAATACCTCGGATACCTCGGTAGATATCCACATATTAATCTGTAGATGATTAATAATATCCAGAACAATTGATTTTAATTGTCTCGCGGTAGATATCTACCGAGCGGGTTGACCAAAAGGTTAAGATCTACTTTCCCTATACGTTTCCTAAATTATATGTAACAACGAAAGTCACCAACTTCCAAATTCTTATCTTTCATATGGTTTGAAGGTTGGAATTGGATTGGTTTGGATTGGAATTGTATTGATGAACTATAAACTGACAATCGTGCCACAATAATCTTAGTATTATTTCTAACAGAAAAGTTATTTTTATTGGTGTTGATTAATATAAGTGGTTTGTTTATCTTTCCTTGGTTAACACTACTTTTCACTTTAATAACTTACTCGTCACAATTCCAGCTCCCTAGTGTAAAACTTATTAGCAATAAGTTTTTACTAGTGCACAAAAAAATAATTTCGTTCGTAAACAGAATTAACAGTGTTGTGTTGATGTGGATTCTATTGTCTCGGATTAAGACTATATAATTAGTTGAAAAATATATCTGACTCCGTCAGACTCTTCTTACAAGTCGTATTTTCCTTAAGGAAAGAACCAACTTTTCGGTAAGTTATTCAAATCACCAGTCACCGCACACCGTGAATCTGTTTTCGTAACCAGCTAACTCTTTTCTAATATTTCTGGAATATTCTCTAGTATAGTTCTTCACTTCGGGCAGCCATATTAGGTCAATAATAAATAACGAAAGGTTAACTCATTGGAATGAAGCATATCAATCCACCAATAGATTGTAACAGTCTTTCCAAATACCCTTTAACTCATTGGAATGAAGGAAACCAATCCATCAATAGATTGTAACAGTATTTCCAAATACCCTTTACTAAATCCTTTATTATCTATTATATTATGCCAATTAAAGAAACTGGTATGAGTTTTATTTCCAACCCAACCCTAAGTCCTCTATGAAAATTGTAAGAATATCCTTTACAGTGCCATTCCTTGACGTTTCTATATAGCAAGTAAATTTATCCAGCTTATATTGCAATTGATATTATTATCTTAAATTAATGATAAATCGCCACACCCCAAAGAAATTTTAGAAGGGAATTTTAAATAATAAATAATTCGTCCAACAACTTAAAAGCCTTTTATAACAGTACCTTCTTGAAGCATCTGGCCGGACTTTAGAGACAACTTTGTGGATCATGTTTTTATCAACAATCAGAGTTAAATATTTGGTAGAAACTCTCAGCCCTCGCCAACTATTTAGGCTCTAATTGGGATTCTTGTCTAAAACCAAACAAAGCAGCAGTGGCAGATCATGATGATACTCCGCAAATAAGTATCGCAGATCTTAGCAAGTGACAGCATTGGCAATGTATTCCAGATGGCGGTTGAAGTCGATAGTGTTTCTGTAGAGAGCGTGTTTTTCAGGAATTCATTTATAATCAAAATCTGATACGTTTTGAGGAAATATTCACGCACCGAAACTTCATAACAATTTGATTAGACAGAATCCATTTTTAGAGTAGAACATGACTCTTTTGATACAATTATTGACTTTTCCAGGTTAGAACTTGATGTTATTTTCAGGTTGAAAAAACACGAAGTCGATGGTGTTTCTGCATGCTAATCAAAATATCGCTTAAGTAAAACCAGAATACACCAAAAAAATCCATTTTTTTAAATATTTAAGGTCAGTAGGCGAAATGAGGAATAGCGATAAAAATGACAAATTTTCAAAACTTTGAAGCCTGGTAGAGCCCTAAAGATATAGTTTTATTTTAATTTAAATATTATTTCGGTAATCTACAGTCAATTACGCAAATTTTGAGGGGTCTTGTGTTATAAAAAGCCAAAAAAAAATTTCTCGGGACACCCTAATGAACAGGTATGTCGATATCAGTTACTTTCACTCGATTGGATAATAGAAAAATTTTTATATCATCATAAGCGCGCGACAAAATTTTCTTATTATCTTGATGTTGCAATATTTTATTAAAAATCATTTTTCAAAAAATAATTAAAAATAGTCTGTCCAGGATTTTTTTAGACAACCCATTTTTAATATATTTTCTAATATACTAAATTAATAATAAAATATGTTTCATTCTATTATCAGCTCGGTGAAGATCGATTTAGGTTCGGATCTTAGACTATAGACTTTGTAACTTTTTATAATAAACAATATTTGATCACTTTTTTTTACTACTAAGGTGGCAACAGCATACGCTCTTCCCATCTGCCTAATAGTAGGGGGGCCCAAGAGGGGATTTTGGGATTGGTTCAAGCGTGGCAGTTTAATAGTAAGGGAGAATCCTTGTACCTTGTTAGGTACTTTCAGCAGGTATGAGCCATCAATATAGTGTCGTATGTTCTGAGCCAATGATCAGATTAGTAAAAAAAAATCGAACCTCAGAACTGCTCGAGCGCGTCAGATTAAAACAATTTAGGTTTATAATATACAGAAAATGATATTATTATAAAAATCTGACGATTTGACCGTGACGGAAGTGATCGAGAGAATTTCAAAGTTGCAAAAAAAAATCGTAACCTTGAAATGTTCGAGCGCGGTTATTTTTTTTTTTTTCAACGGAAATTACTTAAAAATTATAAAAATATTATAATCTGACGATTTCGACAAGCCGAAACATCGAAAATAATAAATAAAGTGTTGTCTATGCATTATGTATTTCCCGCTCTACGACTCTCATTCTTTCTCACTCTTTCACTCTCTGCTCTATACAACTCAAAAAACATCAATTACCGTCAACTGCGTGAAAATCTGTTGATTTATTCAAAAGTTAAGACAGTTTAAAATTTCAATAAATTGTGTTTTATCCAACTTGTATCGAGCTTTTTTGCTCAATAAACTCTTAAGTATAGACTAGCTTTCTTTTTGAGCTTAAAAAAGCTCAATAATAGTGTAATAAGCAAAATTTAGAGCGTTCGGAATTTGCAGAAAATTACAGCAATGGCCTGTGCTATGAACTTTTTTTTAATTCTTTCAAATTGTCAGATTTAACAAATCCCCTCACAAAATAGTCAGATTAAGGCTGGGTACTACTAGTTTGTCGAGTTGAACCATCTGTATGAAAATCTGACACGCGCGAGTATTGCAAAGTCACAATTTTTTTTTGCATTTGCAAAAATCGATTAGGGACTTTTAGTCACGTCCAAATCGTCAGATTAAGTAAGAGGACACTTGTGACGGCTTAAATAATAAGTCCCTATAATTACTGACACGCTGGAGAAAATACATTTTTTTTTTGCTTATATCGCTATTCGTTACGAGCGATCCGGCAGATTAATATTTCTCCGTGGACACAAGTTTGTGGGCTATCTACACTTCCAAAATCTGACGCGCTCGAACATTTTTTTTTCATCACTTTTTTTTACATTTTTGAAAATTCGTACACGCTCTCCCCACCACTAAAATGGTTAACTTCATAGGAGCTTTTTTATTATTTAGCATCTAATCTTTGCAATCCAATAGATCTTCTAACCGCTGGAGACACTACAAATTTAGCACTCTGGGCTATAATGCAAATCTAATAGTTATAACAACTTCGAATCCCAAGAATTTGCGACATGTCTCCAAACTACAAACTCATCAATCTTTCAGCAAAACTTAATTAGATAAGTGATCGTAAAGTAATCAAAATAAACAGCTTCGTGATTAGCGTATATGAATAGATAATCTTGTATCCAATCTCTCTTCACGGCACATCAGAGCCGAGGCTCAGGACCTTTAGTGGTACCCTAAGGGCCGGCGCCCAGTAACGGCATGGCGTGGCACGGCGTGTTATTTTTTTTGTTACTAAATGATTTTCGACCCTACTTCAATGAAATTAGTACTGACATTATTTTATTTAACACGAATAGGTCGAAATGGAATCGGTCTGGAGATGTGATGCCGGCAGAGTAGAATAGAATCACCCCATATCCTCCAATGGGTGTCGTAGGAGGCGACTAATGGATCAGCAAAGGGGTATTGATCACCTTATACTCCGTCCACCAATCCGCATAGGGCAAGCGTGGTGGACTACTGCCTAAGCCTCCTTCGATGACAAAGAGATGCCTTGTGTCCCAGCAGTGGGTCGAAGTATAAAGGCTGTATGATGAGGTCAAAATGTCTCGTGTGATGATGCGGCATGCCACTGCAACATTTGAGACGCATAGGTTACTTCATGTTGTTATAGGAAAGTTAGTGCGTAGTATTTTAAATAAGGTTGCAATTGCTGTCGCTACTGGCATGGCGTGGTATGCCACAAAATGCGGCTGGATCCTTCAATATCCTGGAGTATGCCACAGGATGGCATACTCCAGGAAAGGAAGGAAGCGTGCCGTGCCCCACCGTGACTAGAAACCCTCTATGGGCAGTTCGCCCTACAGCCAAGAGGACTCACAAAGGTATTCGCCTTCTTAAAAATATCTGGTGACGATGTAAATGACATTAATGCCGCCAACGGCATTAGTCAATCAAAAAATATTATTTTTTGGCAAAATAACTGACTCGCTAAAAGCATTACAGTAACGCTTGTAGTGCCGTCCACGCGCTAACTTTGCGTCACATTACAGGGTAAGTTACATTATGCGTTACACACGTCTGGGCCCGGCATAATGATCATCATCATCATCATTAACAACAGCTCATATAATGTCCCCACCGAGGGGCTCGAGCCTATCCCACATTAGGGGCGATTAGGCCTTAGTCAACCACGCTGGCCAAGTGCGGGTTGGTCGACTTCACACACAACCTAAGAATTTCTTCATAGGTGTGTGCAGGCTTCCTCACGATGTTTTCCTTCACCGTAAAAGCGTCTATTAAACGTACATAATACGAACTTTGAAAACACATTGGTACGTGGCGGGGATCGAACCAGTGTCTCCCGGGTGGGAGACGACGCTCTTACGCACTACGCCACCGACGCTTAGCGACGGCATAATGATACCTTATTGGTATTGAAATATGATTATGGTTGCCATAAGGCATGGGACATAAATAAGCGGCGCTGGTTGTAGACGAGGTACCGGCGCGGGCGTCTATGGGATGCAGGTGCATCCCGTCCGCGCCCGCTTGTATCTTTCCCGCGCACGGCCAATTCTATACCTGCATAATGTACGAAACCCGTAAATTATAAACTAATTTCCAAAAATAAAATTCTCACTTTTATTAAATTTTCACTTGTCAAATAGAACTATTAATGTGAGATTTGGAAAATAAATTTATATTTATTTTCGTAATCTAATATTGTAGATACGATTCTGATTGGCATTTAATTAAAACCACGAAATTTCTTTACCAATCTCCCGCTCATTCTAAACTAACCCTTAATCTCACCAATTTTATTCTCACCAATTATATTATAAAACGTTATTAATTTATCATTTTCTAAGACAAGTTATCTTCATTAATATTGTTACTAGGTACCTCTAATTAACTTTAGTACTATAAGTAAAAAGAGTGAAATTATAAGAAACGGGATCCGATTGGTTTACAGAAACGAATAACTGTTCGCCGAAAAAAGAGGTATGAACAAGCGCAGTGGTTCTCATATTATGTAAGTACTTGCGGTATTTTCATCTCACGAACGCACGTGAGGCATAATTCTTTTGTATGTGAGGCATAATACGTGCACAATATGGCTGTAATCTAGCTAATATTTTAAGATACCCGGAGAGCCGAGATGATTTTGAATGTAATATCTGTTGGCTTCAGCAAATGGAACTTTGAACTAATGAACAACAATAATTCCAGGCTCATAACTGACAGGACACACTGATCAAACATGTTATTTTTAAGACGGCTTCTCCCGAGTTCTTGCTGTAAGAACACATGTTGAGAGACTCCACTTTTAACCTCAATGTACCGTACAATTGTCTGCTACTTAAAAGCACATTTTCACTTGAAATTGGCAAAATGCGTTACATATCGCGAACGCCATTTAATTAAAAAAGAAGATTCTTAAGACATTGTGGCAAGGGTGCCGATAAATGTGTTGAAGTTTCCCAAATTATTCTCAGAGTGCGCCTAGCCAAGTGGCCAATCGATTGCGCCGAACATTTAACTAAAAGATTATAATGTATGAAACTGGTGTATTACTGAGAAAGCTCCATGGAGAAGAGTCGTAGTCAAAAATTGTCATTTCGTTCGATAGAAACGTTGCATCGTTCGCCACTTGTCTAGGCCACCGTAGACATAGTTCAGTAGATACTTGAGGCAAGCTGAAAACCTGTCATATAACTCTTCTATGATACCCTAACAGAGAGCAGATCTGTCCAGGAACTAGTGGGACTAAGTGAGGCCTGATATCTCCAAAGTTGCAATATTTTTTGGCTAAAAATGTTTTCCGGCAATCTGAAATTTTTCCACCTTACAATTAAGATTTAAAAAGAAGAAAATAAAGAGGTTTTTGTTAATATTTATTTTTTAATAATAACATTTATTATCTTAGGAACTACTTAAAAAAATTTCCCATCTCTCGGACTTAGGAACTATTTGATACAAGTCAAGTATTGCAGTTTAGTTTAGGTAAACTTTTGAAAATTATTTATCCATATGAAAATGTTCAGTATTCAGTCTTATTTAAATTATATTACCTAAGCCTTTTGACAGGGTTCTCTCAAATGAGCTTTCTCTCAAAGGATAATCAGTTATTCCGCTAAGGTCCAATTTGTGTACTCGAGTTACATTTTAATCTAGTCGCGTATTGCTTGCTTCGTTTTATATTTTTACGAACTACCGTCTACAGAAAATGGGAGACGATGCATTTTTAACAGCCTTAATATTTCATGAGTCTTGAGACTATAATGCTACATTGGATTTGTAATCGTATTTCTAATATGATTTATATTTTATATTAAACTAGCAAGCTGACAGAAAAACCACAGTGATATGGAATCAAATTGTAAATCTAAATCATTCTAGGATCCGCTTGAACATAATTATACAAATATATGTTCAGGCGATCAAACTATGATTCAGGAATATCTGTTAAACCGTTTAAAGATTATCAGCTCGTTTACAGTTATCAGCATAACTTTCAAATCGTCTATAAAATTTGGTTTTCAAGCGTATCAAAATCAATAATCAGTCATTTGATTTATGAACTTATGACGTCACGAGCTAAAGTAAAAACGCCACAAAAATCTAACATCTATCTATTATTGACAACTAATAAAAAACAGTCTAACCATAGATATAGGGAACTGTAGATAGGCAGTGTGAAAGAGAAAGAGCATACTAACACGTACATTAAAACGAGACAGATTTAGATTTCACGTACATACTGATGGCCTAGGTCGGCCTGTCAGTCACGTAGAAGAGGCAGCAAATGGCAGACTGCAGTACTATTTTCTGTGAAGCGTCAGTTATTAAATCTATGATTCTATCTAACTTGACAAGCAACATCTCTGTTGTTTTGCATTGCGCCAAACCTATATCCTTGGCCCAAGGCCAAACCGTAATGAACACGGCACAATAGTTACACCGACAGATGTCAAAGCAACATTTTTTTGGTATTGTACAGCAACTGTTTTAAAGATAATTGTGATTAATCGAACTTGGAATTTATGTCCAGTTCTGCAAGCGAAATATTCAATTACAACCATATTTTGCTACAACCGCGATATAATTATGAATACGACATTAAGCACATCACAAATTACTGTTAATGAAATGAATTAATGAATCTACTTTGAAAATAATTCAGACAGATGAGTGGGTAAAAACAATTAACTTAAATTTACTACTTGTTCAAAACAATTTTTTAAATAAATGCTATCGCCCTCATAAAGGTACTCGAAAATGTTTTTGGCAATTCGCTTGTATTTTATTGCGCACCACGATGTAGTTAGGTATTTGACCTTTTCGATGTGTTCACTCTACAGGAGTAGAATAGCATCGCACCATATCCTCCAATTAGCCGTGTGATGCCGGCAGTGTAGAATAGCATCACCCCATATCCTCCAATGAGTGTCGTAGAAGAAGGCGACTAATGGACCAACAAAGGGGTAATGATCACTTTATACTCCGTATTGGGCAAGCGTGGTGGGCTACTGCCTAAACCTCCTTCGATGACAAGAGGCCTTGTGTCCCAGCAGTGGGTCGAATTATAAAGGCTGTGATGATGACTCTATAGTAGCGAGATGGAGCAAAATAATGATCACGATCAGTAACCTATTTATAAATAATAAAACTTAAATTTTATCACTTGATTGACGGAAACAGTAATAGTAATGTTTTTTTTTTAATGAAAATAAGTAGTGTCCGACGTATCATGTACTGTTATTGGTTAGGGTGTCGCCACGGTGTCGCAAAGGGGGTGCAGAACTTAGATTAAGTTAGTTAGACTTGCGACCTATACGCACGAGCCGTAGCGAGCGTGCCGCGGTAGCGGCCGCCAAAGCACCGGAAACGATTTTTATTTTGTATTTTTTTTTTCAATCAGTCCTAGTTTTTCAGTCCTAGTTTCATACTAAACTACATCAGAAACCTAACCTAAGTCCTGCACCCCCTTTGCGACACCCGACCCTGTTATTATACTTAAACTTTCATGAAATAAATCAATAGCGAATTTTGTTGAAGTCCTATGTTTAAATCTACGATTTAACATCTACAAAACGAATGTCACTCTCCGATTGAAGAACATTTTATTCGATCTTAAGTCCGATTTCGGCGCGTCGATTAATCAGCAAAAGCGATTGGACTGTCCAGGACCATTGCTTGAACCCTCTTCAGCCACCTCTTTCAACGTCTGAATAAAACACAACCTTTCGCTTACGAAATCTTCGATATAAAATTCTTAGTTGTGTCAGCATATTAAATTTGGACATGTTACCCCCAACTGACCTTATTCCATCGTAATATAAGCTTTTCTGCCTAAGAGTACGGCACCCAAACATGCATGTATGACATCAAAATATAAGGTTTCTATCAACTTTTTAGTCGTTTCCGGTATACGAGAAAATCAAGGGGAGAACACGCCCGATTTTTTTCGTAACGTATCCAAATAGCACGATCTAAATAGAGATCGATATCGCTTCGGCCGTGCTTCATAACGAGCTAGAAACCTAAACTATCAAGTGCGCGATCGATACTCGAGTGACAGAAAATTGTCCAACTCGATTTTTTTGCTCTTTATTGTTTTAAGTATAAAAATTTTCAGGAAACTGTCTCAAGATCTTTTAGACAAACAAGTAATAGAACTATTACGATGTCATCGACGTCTTTTAAATAGGCATTATTAGTGATAACTCAAAAACTACTCGTCAGATGTCGATCAAATTTAAATGGGACCACACGACAAGCACCAGCTTCCAAACGTTGAAAGAATATTCAAAATCGGTACGCCCAGTAAAGAGTTATGAGGTAACAAACATAAAAAAAATATAGTCGAATTGAGAACCTCCTCCTGTTTTGAAGTTTTGTAGCCGCCTTTCCTATAGGGTTCATAGTAAAAAAGTGCGCTAGGACCTTAAAGCGTTAAGCTACCTACTCTAAAGGTGCTTTTCCACGAGAGATGTGCTATGCAGCGAGAATGTAAAAGTTAAGCTAAGAAACTATGTGACTGTTTCCAGTGATGCTAAGCTATGTAGCGGATGAAAATGTGCTGCTGCAACTTTCCAAGGAACAAACACAGCTCAGGCTATGCGATGCCTTTATCTACGTAGGAAAGCGTAGGATTAAATTCCCCAAACTATCAGGAAAATCTCCACCATGATCTTGCTCGTGACTAAACGTATGAATCTCACACCTGCGCGAACATTTGTCCGTTAAAAGATTCGTTTCGAAAAGAAGTTCGTTTTTTCTATTCTATTCTATTATATTCTTAATTGATGGCGTCGCGTCGCATTAAACGTACGCATTTTGCCAATGTCAAGTGAAAAAGTAACTAAAGTAACAAAAATTGTACGATTGATTTGGGTTAAAAATGGAGTCTCTCAACACGTGTTTTTAGAACAAGAACTCGGGAGAAACTCCCTTCGTTGAAAGATTGGTGAAGTTGTCGTTATGGAAGCAAGAGTTTTAAGATTACATTGCGTTGTAATTTATTTTAAGTATCGGTTGTTGGTGGGTCTTTTTGTGCGCGGTACTTTTAGTTCCTGCTACGCGTTATTCCAAGCAGGTAACAGCTGTCTATTTTGACGGGTTAAAAAGTACCCCGAGGACTGTCCCTCGTCCTTACTTTTAAGAGTTTTTTTTTTTCGTTTTAACAAAAGGAAATATTTCTTTGAATCAAGGGTAAAATTAAAGTGCTATTCTCTAAGTACAATCCGTTTGAAAAACTCAAGAAAACTCCATTTTCAAAGGCGAACAATACGACGAAAGTCGGGTTACGTAGAGGGACACATCTCATTATTATTAAAATAATCCTCGGCGTGGTTCAGAAGCTTTTCTTTGCTTTTTTAATAATTCAGCAGCGCCTTATGATTTTGTCTGAACGAGGAGGAAACTCTATATTAAGACGCTTAATTTTCACTTTAAAATGCTTACGTATAATCTTTCCGGTAATTTTTTTAGGTGGTGTTTAGGTCTTTTTAATATTTAAAATTGTGAAAGCTTTGGAAACTATACACCGTAGACAGCTGTAATTTTTAATTATTTTGTATTTCATCTTAATTTCAAAATCCGTATTAAGCGTTTTATTTGCATGTTTTTTTTAGTTACATAGTTTCGGTATGAGGAGCTTCTTCATCAAAATATTGTTTGAAAACATAAAGTATGTATGTATACAGTAAACAAATATCGAACGACTAATCGGTTCCAATCAAATTTCTTAATCTAAACATTGTAGGTTTTCAATAAATCACCGATTAAATTTGATGAAATCGTCAAATTGAGGGCTACACCAAACAAATTAAACTCCCTACGAACTATTTGCTCAAACGCCGAAATACGAAATAATCCCGTTGGAAGACACAAAAACGATTACCTCTAAACCTTTGATGGGCTCAGATTGAGTAGATTTGTCAATTTAATTAACAATGATTGATTTTCCCTTGAATATTGCATAGGTTTGTGGTATTGAGATGTAAAAGGCAAAGTGGCTTCGGTCTGGGTTTCAGGATTAATATTTATACAGTAAAGACAAAGTAGAATAAAATCTTTAGAAAGATTTGAAATTAATCGGACGAAATGACTAATGAAATATATATTTACAGAAAGTATAAAGCTCGATCCACACACGTCCGTATCCTGCCTGGCATGTGAACGGGACGTGTTCCGTCAGTGGTTTTCAAAAATATCATTGCGTATTTTTGTATGAACTGGTTCAAATACGTTCGTGTCCGAGCCGGTGATAGAGCTTCATTGTCATATCTATGAAAATAAGTTAATAATTTAAATTTAAAATCAATTTTATTTTATTTTGTCTCATTATTTATTTAACCTTTAATGTACACACAAAGACAATTACTAAAGAAGACATTACATAACAGAGAATATTGTACAAAGGTACTGCTAATTTCTAAAAGAAATCTTATTATTTATTATTCTTTTTCCCCTTTATTTATATTTTTAGACGCACTAAATTATTTAAAGTTTAGAGAACCACTAGTAAATGTTGTGTACACCTGTAATAGGTAATTATACAATATGAATATAAGCCAAATATTGTGTAATGTTCTTATTATAATGCATTGTATTGTATATGTACTGTTGATGTACCTTTTCCATAAATAATTAAAATGATGTGGATAGATCATAAGAAGTATAGTCTGTACAATAGGGATTACGACTGAAAAATTATGTTTAGTCCGACAGATATAACATGAAAAAATAGTGGACAAGTTTTTTTTTTCTTTTATCACGTAAACAAATAATGACAACGATACAGTGCGTTGAAATGTCGTGTGACGTAAAAGTAAAGACGTCACGCTTTTTTTTATGTTACGAGATGGCATACAAGCTTGCGACCCACCTGATGTTAAGTGGTCACCGCCGCCTATAGACACTTGCAATATTAAGTTTAAATCACTTAACACCGCAGGTGCGTTTGCCATCCTGGGGACTAAGATGATATGCCCTCCATGCCCAGTAATTACACTGGCTACCTTTCCCTTCAATCCAAAACACAGCGATCTGCTTCACGGCAGAAATAAGAAAGGCGGTGGTACCTACCCAGACGACCCTACATATGGGTCTACCACCTAGTAGTATTGAACGTGACATTACAACTAACAAACCCTGAAGCGCCTGAACGTAGATGTCCTTTATCTTTTATAATATTTATTGATTTCATATCTGTCTGACAGACTTAATAGAATTATAATGTTTTTACCAGAGATATAGGAATAATCGTCAGTACTAATAAATCTATGGTTTTTACCTAGTCATCATCCCCATGGACCTTAGCCATGGACATATTTAGGTCATGCAATAATGCTAATAATTAAAATGTAACTTGCTTTTATTTTTTCTCGACTAATATGACTGTAGCGGCTACGTCACAGCGCTACATAGACAGTATGGAGTAACCGAGAAATGGTTGATTAGCGAAAAGTACAAATGTAAACACGGAGCCAAGATACGACACAGAAACGTCAAATTACGTAATGCAAGCCTAAATCGCGCTTACGAAGTTTCTGAGGGACATCAGTATTATATACAACTTCCAACGATGTACAGTTGGGCCGTGGTCCCCGAGCGAACACCGCGCTCGGCGAAAGATCTTTCCTTTTCGCTGAGATGTGTGTGTGAACCTCATACGTCGTGTGATCCACGTAGTACATTGAATCGATTAACGTTATTAATGGCTCCAAAGATAAAAGCTTATACATTGTCATATTATATTTAGCAGAGAACCAAAAATGTTTTTAAATATACCCCAAATTAAGTATCATTAAAAGCTTGTTTAAGGATATTAGATAACGGACAATTTTTAATAAACATTTTAAATATATTTTCTAAATTATAAAACATTGTAAATATTTTTTGTAATTTTTTTATTTTTTTTTCCTTGTTATATCTGCGATCACTCCGAGAACTTTGAGCAGATGCTTTGATAATGAGGTATATTTTGTGGGACCAGTTGTCCATTGACATCTTCTCCCTCTATTTAAGATCCAGTTCGACAATGTTTTTGCGTTTGAGTCTCTTTGGATGGGTGATGGTCAGTAGTTCCGCTGTCAAGGGGTTAGGATGAGTAGTTAGTCTTTTCTTGTAGTTGGTAGAGTATTGCCTAATCTCATCAGCAACTGTGCCAATCAGTAGTTCTTCATGGAGTTCACTGTTTCTAAAGAACCACGGGGCATTGGATAGGTTTCTTAGAATGCCATTTTGGAATCTTTGTATGATTGCAGTGTTGGAGTTGCATGCTGATCCCCAGAGTTGGATCTTGTATATTAGGAGTTTGTTGTCTGTGCTCAGCACTGAGTTTCTTCCAAGCAACCAATGTAGTCCTCGATATCTCTGGTTTAGTTGTTCTCTTTTCTTTTGCAAGTGTTTCTTCCAAGTTAGCCTTCGGTCTAAATGCATGCCCAGGTACTTCACTGATTCACTGTGTGGAAGGATAGTGTCCCCTAGGTTTACAGGTGGACAGTCACCGGGGCGCAGAGTAAATGTAATGTGGGTTGACTTTGAGGCACTAGCTTAATTCGCCATTTTGTGAGGCATTCTTTGATTTCATCAAGGGCACATTGGAGGTTTCGTGATGCACGTTCTCGATCCTTATTGCTCGCAAGGATAGCGGTGTCGTCGGCAAATGTCGCTATTACAACATCAGGAGTTTCCGGCAAGTCGCAAGTGTATATTGTATACAGGACTGGCCAAATATTTTTTGTAAATAAACTTAAATAAATATATGAACGACCATGACTCTTCAATAAATATTTGGCCATGCTACGTTAAAACCGACACTGCGGGCACGCTGCGTTAAATTTCAGAGGAATTCATGTAGAATTGGCGTGGGATGCCATCGAATTCAGCATTTTCTTTCCCCCCTTAGAAACTGTGATTCAGACGTGTGCGTGTGAAAATAATAATGCGAGCTATCCTAAGGGAACACGTTACGTGGATGGAAAATATTCTATTAGGCATTTCTATTTCTGGCTGCCGAGGTAGCTAAATGGTGCAAGAAAAATCTAGCGATAGCTGTGCTTAGTAAAGGTAGAAAAATAGGGTAAAGTATTTTTTTATCCTCTAAACATGTTCTTACATAATTCGAGACATTTTCTTTATCATTATACATACATGTATTTACTATTTGAACTAATTCGTTGTTTGATTGAAAATTAAGAGCGACCATGGCGCCATGGAGCTCCTCAAAAATAGCAAATACAAAATACAAAACATTTTATTAATTCACAAAACCTTTGTTACAAAATTTAGGTGACACACCTATTAAGTAAAAAATATTTGTATCAGGTAGGTAGTCACCGCCCATTCAGCCCGTGGTAGCTAACATGAAGGTAAGTTAGTAAACAAAAATAAAAACCGATCTAGTTTTTTTTTTAACAACCTAAATAAGTTATGCTTGAAATTGAGACCAGAATAAACAGTTAAACTTAAGCAAGATAGTATAAGAGCAATTTTTTTAATACACAAGCATTTATACGAAAGCCGTTACTATTCCAGGTCAATATACCCCAACACGATGAACCCCAAATCTACGGATACCAAGAAAAAAGCTTTCACTAGACCACCCGTCTGTGACTACAGTTTCCCTTTACTTAGCCAACACACGCAAAAACCATTACGAGTACCGAACTAGAGATGAATTATAGGAACATATATACGAGGCTACCGCGCAATTTGGACCGTCCGACCGCTAACCGAAATTTGTAGTGAGACCTAAACCTCGGAACACACAAATAACAATTATAGAACCCTTGTCCAGTAAAAGCGTTAATAATTTACGGAATGTAGACTACTTTGAGAAAACTTATGCCTTTTGGCTATAATAACTACAGACTTCGATAGTTGGAACGTTCGTAGCATTGAAATATGGACAGGAATTCGCAGAAATTAGACAATATTCACTTAAAATTAATTTGAGACTATTATCAACTATGTTCAATATTTCTATAATTCGTACACTGGGCTGAAACAAAATTAGAAATTATTATTGACGTTTTTTTTTATCAAGTAGGACACTCGATAGAGGAAAAAATCAAAGTTGGCACCAAAATTAAACTTTAAAGCCACGATTCGTAAGTAACAGAAGAAATTATGTAAAGATGTAAAAGACATTTCACTGGTTATTTTGAAGTGCTTAGGAATCGTTTTACCATTATAGAAATATATAAAATATTTCTATAAATACGAATACTTATCCTACAATTTCCAATGCTTTCGACGGCGTTTCGTATTTTTTTTATGTTATTTGGTTGGCAGACAAGCTTACCGCCAGCCTGATGGTATATAAGCAGTCACCGTAGCCTATAATATATTATGTTGGGGAAAAAGTCTTTTCGCATTATAGTATGTATAAACTTGTAATAAAATGTTTTGGAATGACGAAACGCTTAGAAATATATTCAAGGAGAAACAAATCCTAACATTGACTTCTATTTATATTTTAGAAATATGTAAGTTTGTTAGGAACAACTCGTCAAAGTTTAAGAATGTATCAGATATGAGAGTGAGAAAAGTCCCCATGAGACAATACAATAAATTGGTACTCCCAAGAATCAACTCTAAAATTTTCGATAAAAGTACCTATGTGTCTGCTATACGCATTTATAACAATTTACCTGTAGCTCTGAAAGATCTCCCTGACCATAAATTTGCCAAACATTTAAAACGATGGTTAATATGTAAGGGTTTTTATGACACCAATCAGTATTTTATTAATTCAAATATTTGACACTTAAATTTGACATTAAATCTATAATTAAATATTTAAACTTAACAAAATGATAATCAATAGAATGTTATATTGTATTAAGTTGACAAATTTTATTAATATGTGATTAAAATTAGAATTACTTATATAATTTAATTTTTGACATTATTAAATCTATAATTGAATTATATTTTATCAAACTAATTGACATTATAATCAATAAAATGTTATCAAATTACAGTAGTGAATTGACAAATGTTAGTAATAAGTATGTGATTAAAATCAGAATTATAATTAAAATTTTGACATTGTATACCCGACAAGGGTAACTGTTATTACTCCCTGTATGCAATAAAATCTAGCAGTAAGGTCAATTTGTAACAGTTATGCAATAAATGATTCTATTCTATTCTATTCTATTGGCTATACTATTTGTATCTGGCTGGTTTTGGTATCATTGAAAGTTTAAATTTTAAAGAACATAATTCCAAATTCAAATTAGGGAAATGTGTGATTTTCATTTGTTTTTCGTACCGCCAAGATGAGTGAATCTAATGAAGAAATTCGATACATTTTAAAATTTTACTACAAAAAAGGTAAAAATGCAACGCAAGCCGCGAAAAAAATTTGCGATGTTTATGGACCTAGTGCAGTGTCTGTGAGAGTAGCACAAATTTGGTTTAAGCGTTTTCAATCCGGAAATTTTGATGTCAAAGATGCACGTCGCTGTGGTCGCCCTATTACAGATAAAATGGATGCCATTTTTGAAAAAGTGGAGCAAGATCGGCATGTCAGTAGTTACGACGTAGCTGAAGAACTGGGAATTGACCACAAAACAGTTTTGGCGCATTTGAAAAAAACTGGGTACACAAAAAAGCTCGACATTTGGGTACCTCACGAGCTCACTGAAAGAAACCTAATGAACCGTGTACTCATTTGTGATTCTTTATTACGACGTAATGAAACCGAACCGTTTTTGAAGAAGCTGATAACTGGTGATGAAAAGTGGATCACGTACGACAAGAACGTGCGAAAAAGGTCGTGGTCAAAGACCGGTCAGGCTTCACAGACTGTGGCGAAACCCGGGTTAACTCGCAACAAGGTGATGCTGTGTGTGTGGTGGGATTGGAAGGGCATTATTCATTATGAGCTGTTACCACCAGGCAGGACCATCGATTCTGAACTCTACTGCGAACAACTGATAAGATTAAAGCAAGAAGTTGAGAGAAAGCGGCCGGAATTAATCAACAGAAGGGGTGTGGTTTTTCATCATGATAACGCTAGAACTCACACATCTTTAGCCACTCAGCAAAAATTAAGAGAGTTTGGCTGGGAGGTGTTAATGCATCCGCCGTATAGTCCTGACCTTGCACCTTCAGATTTCCACCTGTTTCGGTCTCTTCAGAATTCTTTAGGCAGTGTCAGGTTAACATCACGAGAGGACTGCCAAAACCACTTGTCGCAGTATTTTGACCAGAAGTCCCAAAATTTCTATAGCAATGGGATCATGTCCCTACCTAAAAGATGGCAAAAAGTTATCGAACAAAATGGTACCTACATACTTTAGTTAAATGTAAATAAACTATATTAAAAAATGTTTTGAATTTTCTTAAAAAATGCGAAGAAACTTTTTCCCCAACCTATTATATAATAATATATTTCCACACTCACACCAATTATCTAGCCCAAATTAATTATCATTAAGAACTTGTGTTATGGATACTAGATAACGGACAATATGAATAGTAATCTAGATATTTTATAAATATACAAATAAATATATAAACAACCATGACTCATGAACAAATATTTGTGTTCATCACACTAACATTTGCCATTACCGGGCCTCGAACCCGGACCGCCCGGTGTGTAGGCAGTGTTACTGACCACTCTACCACGACGGAGTCAAACACTAGCACTAACGTGACACTCGCGCGCTGCCGAACTAGTTCCCTTGCTAGTTCCCTTCCATACTTGGCTCCAATTCCAAGTAAATTCCAACAAATAAAGTGCATTTGACTTGGAATCCTTTGAGTTGCATTTAAGTCCACCTTGCTGGTTTCAGCAATTTGAGTCCTGAATCCACCTGAAATTGAAACAAAACAATTTTAATTGCTATCATGGTTTTGGACTTAGCACGGACTTAAACCCTACCAACAAGTAAACCGAACACAAATGTGTAATCTTGACAATCGAACCCGTAAACTCTGAATCTCATTTGGGAGGGTTCACTCTTTCGGTGGATTCCACTTGAGCTCAGAGGATAGATATAATTTTATTTTCTTCGATATCTTGCGGAAAATCAAGGAGCAGAAAAAGGCAATTAATCTTCATTTAGACACAACTTAATACACAAGCAAAGCCCCAATAAATAATTCTCTTTTAATCTCCACTTGTCCTAGTGTATAGCAATAAATTGCCAAAGCATTACACATTCATCCCCAGAAGATCCGAGCTCGGTCTTATCTCCTCCCTACGGGATTGGTTCGTACTGCCCATAAACATAGATCATTCGCGGGTTCTTACTCCGATCGGAATTGCAGTGTCACTCGATTACTTCCGTTTCGTGCCATATATACTCGAAATGCTACCCTCTGGTACACTTCATAAGATATACCGTCTGTTCTCAAAATATGTCGAGAAACAGTGTTTAGTTCAGTTCCGCATTTAGGAGTCATAACTAGGGACTCATTTAATTTGGGTTAGATTTCTAGGTAGTGGAACTTGTTTAAATCCGTATCTGCTTGGCCACCATCTTATCAAAGTCTACTTAGTGCGTAGCCCTAAAGATATCTTCTTCCAAATGGTGCCAAGATTAGTCGTGAAGTTTGTATTCTGAACTAGTCTTGGACTTTTTACGCACGCAGCTTTGTTAAATCCTAAAGGTATTGCCCTGCGGATTGGGATGATAGTTTGTGTTACATTGTGTGAATTGTTTAGTTTAATACGTTTGCCGATAGCGCTTAAGATTTGTAAGCATAAAACACAGTACTTAAAGAGCTTATTACGTTCTAATTTCTATGCCACGAATAAAATTGACAGTACATACACATGTCTTATTCTTATAAAAAGGTCAAGCAAATCAATCCATTTCACCTGATGGTAAGCAGAATTGGAATCCAAATGCGAAGACAGCTAGTGCGAGAGATAAACCGCCGCACCCTCGCCTTGCCGACCTGCAAGGTGCTTCTTCACGCCTCTTTTGAATAACCCAGGATAAGTAAGACAAATAATTGTGTGAGCGTGCAATTATATTAGGTACTTAGTATTATTATTAAGGTTCAGTTGTAATTGTAAAATATGTTTCCACGCTCACAATTTTTTTTTGTTTAATCTTTTATTTTTATCTTTTAATACTAGAAAAATGCACTGAAATAAATCGACTTGCCTCAGGCGGGAATCGAACCCGCATCTTCCGCAATCCGGGCGGCTGCGTTGACCATTACGCCAGCGAGACACTGCTTTGAGGGTAGACGAAGACACGTAAGCTCGCGTACGGAGAGACGTAAGCGCGTGGACAACGAGCCATCAGCGGCGGAGCAAGTGTACCACCCACCGTAATGCCGTTGGTGAGCTTGTCCCGAGGCGATCCGATGTCGTTCGCTGATAGTGTGCGTTACAACCTGGAGTTTCATACAAAGAATAGGTAGGTACCTACTAAACAGCTCGAGTTGAAGTGTTGCTGGTTCGTTTCCAAATGAATCTTACTCATCGACAGAAACATGACACGTATATATACAGTCCAAGTTCAAACAACTAATCCGCTGTCTCTTACTCTCATCTCTATGCAGATTTTGATTCTCTACTTCACTGTAGATTGCACTAATAATATTCAACAACATGAACACCATATGTACCTAATTCGAGTTAGTTTCAACTAAATAACTTCACTCGGTGACGTAATATGAAATATCCAGTTCCACTGTTCAAAGTTTGCAGAACAAAAGACGTTGAGAACGGACCAATGAGACTGTGAATCTTGTCGAACTCTCTATTGACTTCAACCTGACGATTGATTGAATCAAGTCATATACTTTTTAACAGGTTCTCAGTTCGTACTATCAGTATCTTTGTTTTTTTTTAAAGTATGTTCTCCGATTACTCGAAGACCGCTGGACCAATTGAAAAAAAACTATTTTAATTTTGAAAGCGTAGGTATATAGGTACTTTCTAAATAGTTCCATAAAAAATTACATGAATCGGTATAGAAGTTTTTTTAGAATTGTGAAAATATGGATTTTTCCAACTTTTCTAATTTTATGCATCGATATCTATTCTATAAAATATAGGAGAATTCGTGACAGTAAAAAATAATTTATGTGTGTTATCGGTAGATTCATGATTCTTTTTTTATTTTTCTGTCCTATAGGACAAAGCCGAGAGAATCTTACTTACATTATAAATCAATCAATTGAATTAGTATACGATTTCAATTAGTCTACTCTACCGCAGAAAGTCCTTTTCTCACTTCGTAAATCAGGTTCATGGTTGTCTTCCTTAAGTCCAAGCGTCATAAAAAAATCAACCCTGGACCTACCAATAATATTTTTTTACCAGGGGAACATAATTTCAACAATTCAATTTATTATCCCGATTTAACTAGTTTCAACTTCAACAGAGGCTCCGATATCGAATGATCATATTAGGAGAGCAAAAAGTACTTCCACTTTACAGAACACCGCAGTGAAATAACAATATTCCTCCTTCTATAGCTGAAAAACTCCACTGTGAAAATGTTACTGGATTGAGATTTCCCCAAACTTTGTTCGCGTCACAAAGAAACAATTCATAAGAACGTCTAATATAAAATCATTAGTGAGATTAAAATATCACGTTTTTCCTAACTCTGTGACGTTAACAATAGTCTGTGCGAAGCGTGTGATGTGTTTTGCTACTGCTCGTTAATAAATTAGCTTTTATGAAGTTTCTAGAATACAAAAGAGATTTTAACAAAAACATTTAACTCAAGTCTACCCTCGTCAACTGTACAAAGTAGACAATTTAAATAACAATAGTGTAACCAAAACGACCATATTATATTACATAGGCTCAGCAAAACTGTTGTCGTAAGCAAAACTCTGCATTTGAAAACGGGAGTTGAATTTAATTCGGCGTGATTTATCATTGTAGCCGCTATGAGCTTGCAAGCTGTCAGTCTTGGAGCTCACTTCGTATGCGGGTCCTATCGTTGCTAAAGCCGTAGGCTCAGCTCTATAAAGTACATTTTACATGTAAATAAGCAAGTTCACATCGTGCATAATATTCTATATGCATGATAGTTCCTTTTTCATTAAAAGAATAATAATTGCAAACCAGAATAGGGTCTTGATGGAATTTCGTAGTTAGCGTTCCCATTGAGGGTCCACATTAGAATTTTAAGCTTTCGATTGCGTCGGCCTATAGTAAAAGTTCCCAAACAATTCAACCTTTCGTTTGTAAAAGACGACACTCAAAAGTTATAATCGGTTAAAGTTGGTCCCTCAATCGTGCCTGACAGGTATCCATCTCTTATAATCTAGGTAAAATTTTCAACTTCTATAAATGAACACTCTCAGTAAAACATTAGTAAAACTCATTTTATTAAATACCACTCCTTCCTGTTCACTGATTAAATTATTAGCACGCGGAAGGTGGTCCCTCAATCGATCACCATAAGTTCACATTAAGTGGGAACCACGATAATATTTGAAATTTCCGTATGCATGAGCTATAGTAAAAGTACTTGAACGATGGCAAATTCAATTTCTAGCTTGTGAAATAAGACATTCAAAAGTTTCAAGCGATTAAAGGTGGTCCCTCAATCGAGACCGGACAAAAGATAAGAAGTGTTTAGTCAGAAGCTTAGAAGACGAGACGTCAGTCCAATAAACTACGCAACTCGTGGTTGAATTATCACACTTACATACCATAATTTCCCAGAGCCAACTGTTGAACATGGGCCACCCTCAAGGATGTCCAAATTGTCCAACCCGATCGGTCTTGCGCTGCCTGCATCCGTATGTCTCCAGGTACGCAGCCGCCACAATCCATTCGCTTCCACGCATTCTTCCTCGTTTTTCTTGTTAGAGTAATCCTCCAACTAAAATTGGTTTATGCCAATTATTTTACTAGGTGGTAGACCCATATGTAGGGTCGTCTGTGTAGGTACCTACCACCGCCTTTTTTATTTTTGCCGTGAAGCATGTGTTTCGGATTAGAAGGGAAAGGTAGCCAGTGTAACTACTGGGCATGGAAGGCATACCATCTTAGTCACCAGGATGGCAACGCACTTGCAGTGTTAAGTGATTTACCCACCCTTAATATTGCAAGTGTCTATAGGCGACGGTAACCACTTAAGACCAGGAAAGCCCCAAGCTTGTTTGCCATCATAAAAAAATCGGTAAGACAGGCACAGATTTTTGTAACCTAAATCAAGTTAGTCATGCTTGAAGTAGCCAAATAATTACTTACTTATTTGTAATTTATTGCCGTTGACTTTGAAGCATTTCTCAATTAGGCTGGCAACATGTCACTAATTTGAGGCACTGCAGCATGATTCATACTGATTATGGCTTTATATGTATACCCAAATGTTACCTAAAGCTCCGCTCAACGTCATTTGTCCCTGTGAGCATGATAGTAGGTACTAGGTACCTATGTATATATTACTAAGAATAAAGGAAGTATGTTTTTGTGTTGCATCGATTTACCGTAATATGTGTATGTACTCGTAATTTGTAATATTTTTGTAAAACAAAAACCGTTTAATGCTCAAAGTCATTACTGAATCGCGTGACACCATCAGATACCTAGTTGCGATCGATTTTTTTAAACAATGCAAGTTGTTTATATTGGGGGAAAATAAACGGACAATTATATTTACATGACGAACTCGATCACTAACTTAATTGTAAGTAATTGACATGAATACCTAGTAGTCTTTTATGACTATTATTGTTATTTTATTACCGACATAAATAAATTATAAGTGTGTGTTGGAATTGTATTTGTAGTAGTATGTAGTTTTCGTTCTAAATACTCATCATGTCAGCCAAGAGACAAGTCATACGCCTCACCACTCACCCAAGGATCTCAAACCCGATCAATCCTGCGCTATCCGCATCCAGCGGCTTCCCGTCCCCTTAATACACCTTTACTAGATCTTCGGTCCACCTTGTGAGGGGACCAACGCTGGTTCTTTATTACTGTGTGCAATAAATAAACCAAAACGAACGTAGTTATTAATAGGTTCTGCCAATCACCGAAGGATAATGATTCATCAATAGGATTATCTCTTTCGATTATGAAATCTAATATTGGCAAAGACGATTAGAATTTCTTCAGCGAAAGGTATTTCAATATACTTTGGATAGACGGTGGTTTAATACAGCTTTCAATTAATTGAGAAGGAATATTGTATCAAAAGATAGCATAACCGCCTCATGGCAAATAGTTTTTTTTATGATATGTGATTGGCTAACAATCGACGATTGTAACACAGACGTGTCACACCATTGGGTGTGTCGCCTGATATGATACACTCCACATCCTTCATAGGAGACTGTCCTAGAGTCCTTGTCTATCCTCTAGGACAGTCTCCTATGAAGGATGTGGAGTGTATCAGGCGAGTGTCCATTTCACACGATGTCTTTTATGGACACAGGGGATGGGGTTAGTATTGGGTGTGACACATCTGTGTTACAATATACTCATCCTTCATATACGGGGACAGCAGACTACAGGTCCACCTTGATCCACCACAATCTTGGGTGGGCTTACAGGGCACTACGCCACAAACCATATGCACAAAATGCAACTGTGATTCCATAGCCAGAATTAGAATGTATATCCTGGGAATTACCGATCCAAGGTCAGAGCACTACAGGCTCTTCAAGTGCATGGATGTAGGCTGATGGCTTACATATTGAAAGAGTGACAAGTGTAAAAGGAAGGGGAGGCACTAAATATCCCGTTGGGTCAAAGTGCACAGTGAGGAAGCCACGGCCCCATCACAAGATAAGATAAGGTAACCCCATCCCCTACCCGTGGTACTTACTTGCCGGCACAAACACAACGCCACAAAAAATAGTGTTATTTGACCACGGTCTTCTGTAAGCTGAAGCACATTCAAGCCACTAGTCCACTGTGCGCTACTTCTCTTAATCTTCTTCTTCTTCCTACCCGGAGCCCAATTTATTTGGGTCGGTGCAATATGTTAACATACATTGACATAGCTTTATGTCCGTGCGGTGCTATATGTTAACATACATTGACATAGCTTTATGTCCGTGTGCCTTGCTGACACCAACCTCCTTGGGAATGTTGTTGTCTGGGTTCACTGACACCGTACGTGTGACTCCTTGGTGCACTGGTCTGCCCAGGGTTCCGAATCTCCTTCAGTCGGCATTTACCACACACACGAGATTATTTCTTTCTTTCTAAAAGGGGTAGTCCTATTCATGACCGGGAACTACAATGACTAAATATAGATTTCCTTATTTCAAAAGTAGATAAAATTAATATCAGAGTGGAAATTTAAAATTTTCTTTTACTGGATCTCGCTTAGCACAAAGCTCTAGCCGCAGTGAACCCGAGCCCTTTTCAAGCGTCACTTAATTGGATTGGAGTTAATTAAAACACGGCTTAAATTAGGGATTTAACAAAGGTTTCCGATTCGCTTAAACATTGTTTATAACATCCTATACATCATCATCTAATTTACGACCAACTTTTAAGCAGAAGTTTCTTTTTATCTCATCGGGAAAGTCTTGGCTCCGGCTGAAGATTAAGTTTCACCCAATGTATGCCAAGCTTCATCCGCCCCTCGACCGCTGAGGTATTCATCTCATCGCTAGATGTCAGAACACAATAACAATTTTAGCGCTATCAAAGGGAATTCCGAAATCCGGATATACCATCGCACACTCGCGCGATTACGAGTAAACCCTCACTGCAGCATTTCCTAGGAGCTTTAGTGTCAGGCAATAGGCTGGTCTACCAAACCTATAGCAGCTTGGTGACATACCTGCACCCAGCCTGCACCCACGCCGATAGTAGGAAGAACAAGATTATTATAATTAGAACTTTATTTAATAGATTTATATAAGCGGACATTCGAATCACTGGATTAATGAACGTGCTTTTACCAGGAACTCTTGGATTACAGCTAAAATTCTCGGTAAACATGACACAACATGTTTAGACAAATTTTGATTAGGCCGCGAACAATTTAACTTGTTAAAGTTTATCGTAAATTTTTGAATTAATTTTAAATGTAATCACAGAGACGTAACTTAACAAAAGTGATCTGAAATTGTTGCTAAAGTCGGCCTGAGAAATAGATATATTAGTACCAGTGTCATGATAGAGTGGTCAATCTATTCAATCTAACGATTAACGAATAGAATATAAAAACTGACATAATATTAACAAAACATTATGTTGACCTATCATGTCAAATATTACAGTTGTTATTCGCAGAAACGCTTTGGCTCGGATTGTGTGAGATGGATAAAATAATGTCCAATCAATTTCTATATCATCTCATAATTCTGTGTATAACGTGTAGATGCGACTTAAATTGATTTTCGCCAGTGATTATTACTAATGTTGACATTTCTAATGCGGTTAAACATTTGCTATTCGCCATATTTATTCCCATAAAAGTGTTTTATAAATAATCACAGTTTCGAGTCGCAACCATCAGACGAACTTGAGACGTAATAATATTTTTCCTTCAACGAAAGCGCAAAACGAAATAAAAATATTTACTTACAAAAACATGCTCAAAGAGAAATCCTTCCTTTCATTTTCGAACAATACACAGAATATCTTTCACTTTTCATTGTGTTTACTTTGTGGCATAGAAAAGAGATATAGGAGTAGAACAACAAACAAAGAATAAGAAACAAAAACATTGATACTCATTTCATTTATAGACCTTTTTTAGATTATGGAATAAGTAAGCAAAAAATTACAGTTGACCTTACTGACGCGGCGACGCGGCTGAGTAAAATTTTAAATGACTTTTCGTCTAATTTTCATTTTCTATTGAAGGTTGTTAAAAACGTATATATTTTAAGTAACCTACTAATTTGGTACTCTTTGTAGTTTTTTATTAAAGCTATTGCTCCGCTCACATCGTATGAGTCGACATTGAAAATTGAAAATGTGGCACAATATGCTAATTTAAAAATTATTTCATCAGTAGAAAGCATTCATGCATTCTACTGATGAAACTCAGAATACAGAGTTTGTTCTGTATTCTGAGTGATGAAATAAGTTTTAAGTTTATTTATTGCACAATCAAATCTCTTATCTTTATATTATTACATTATTAGTATAGATTGCTCTCTTTATTTCCGGCAACGCTGTAATAGGTGGTAGACCCATATGTAGGGTCGTCTGGGTATGTACCACCGCCCTTCTTATTTCAGCCGTGAAGCAGTTCGCTGTGTTTCGGATTGTAGCCAGTGTAATTACTGGGCATGGAAGGCTTATCATCTTAGTCCCCAGGATGGTTATTTAGTTTATACCTATGTATCATAGTATGTAGTAATTGCATTTATTTTTCATAATAAGTATTTATTAAGTTAGACATCGCCGTCTTCCCTCGAACTTTTTAGTTCTAAATCTTGTTCATCCTAAGATTACCTGGAAGAGATTTCTTTTAACGATAAGGTCGCCCTTAGTACGAGTTATTTTAAGCTTACAAAGGTTGTATTTTTGATGAGATCGATGAACAATAAAGATCTATTCTATTGTAATGTAGTTAATCTCTAACTAATGTAATCTCTAGCTCAAATTACTCAATTTTGTACCATAAGTATAGGAAAAATGTGATTTTTCAAATACTACTTTTATAAAGACTAATAATTCCCTTTCTCGCAATTATATAATATCAAAGTGGAAAGTTCAGTGACATCTTGATGGAAACTTTTCTATGACTGATTTATTAGTGGTGAGGTTATGAAAACAGATTTAAAAGGTATTGTCGTTCCTCGCGTGTCATTAGCCGATCGATTGCTAATTTTCTCCATGTGACGTAGTAGCGTAGTCCCGTAATAGCTGATGACATGATGACTAGTACTGCCAACCACTTGTGCCTGTATAGTAACAGAATCAATAATAAAGTTAGTTGAATCAAACTCTGTTTCAACTACAAAGAATAATATATTTGGTGAAGCGTGTAAATAGCTACCATATGTGGGGAGAATTTCGGCAACTTCTGATGGAATGGCGAACTTAATATTTCACAACGGCTAAGGACTGTACATCAACAATTCAGACACATAGGTCAGATAAAGTATTCTACGACTCACCCAATGCTTCATCGATCATCAGCCTTCAGACCTAAAAATGTAGGAACAGCCGCTGCACGCAATAGTCCTGCGATTTTATGTGATCAGTCCAACAGTTACACCAAAACACAATACAAAGTCACCAATTATAATTCTCGATTAAGTTTTCTCACGAGCGAAGTGAGATTAATGTAAAATGCGGTCATGGCGAAGATTTACGAATATATTTGTGAATAATGTTATTTGCGGAGCCGCGAAAAAACAGAAGAAACCGCGGGAAGAAGTTATTTCTGTTTTTTTCTTAATGTGCCAAAGTGGGGGCACGGCCGGCGTTGCGCCTTTTGGCCATCTGTCCGAATCACAGATTCCACACCAGATGGCGTCGCCGAGTACATTCATCAAACAAACATGCCAATAATAAAATAAAATATATGTATATATAAAATATGCAAAAATATTAATCACTTTATTTTTAGAGTAGAGAAAATTAAATAAGTTCATGGTTCTTTTTATGGTCAAACGGAGTGGACCTTTTGGGTAGGACTCGAATTCTAGAATCCACGGGTTAACTGCCACTAGTTAAAATATAAATTATAATTTAATATGTCGTTTGTCGCTGGTCACGCCTGGATGCGAGGAGCACAGGATCGGTCGTTGTGGCGTTCTTTGGGGAAGGCCTATGTTCAGCAGTGGACGTCATGTGGCTGAAATGACGATGATGTCGTTTGTAATAAGCAATGTTAGAATTTCACACATTTCCTAAATAAGCTCGGAATATGCTTCGATCATTCTATCACAATTCCTGGTTTTCACAGATTTTTTTGGATCATTTAACGTTATTTAGACGAGAATAGAGTGCGTTCCTCTAGTAATTATAAGTGCGTACCCCACAGAATATTGGAGACAGCGACGAAAAACAATCCCATAACAAAAACATTCCAAATATAACAGTAGGAGGTAAAAATAAACTAATTAATGCTACTTCCAAAACAAGGAATTCAGTAATATGATACATGTTACAAGTTTTATATGGGTTCTCTCTAAATAGACGTGAGGCACCCGGTGAACAGACAGGAAGGAAGTGGTTAGACATTAAATCTCACAGTGAAAATTAGGGACGGTCGCGTCTTTGAAGATAATGGGGAGAATAACCTCAGAATAACCAATATTGCACCGACTCCTAAGTCAGCAGCAGAAGTAAACAAGATCAAAACTTTATTTACAGAAATAAATCTCAGGAATAGTCCTTTACAAAGTTAAAAATATAGGTACGTTACTATTAAGTTACGTAAATGATACTGCAATGTACTGTACATTCCAAATTACTGCAATGTACTGGACATTGCAGTAATTTGTTACTCACTCTAATAAGATGAATATAATTTTTATAATTTTAACATTTCTAAAAAGATATTTCTCTTTGAATTTAGGAGTTTTGTTTTTGATCATCTACTTCAACTGCTCACTGTACCAACTCTAGATTTCAAACGAAAGCAAATTATAAGTAGTAATACGACTACAGTCGCTACGTCTTAGTTTTTTGAATTAAGAGCAACAAAATGGCGGAGCACTTTTTTAAAGTTATGTATTATAGAGTGTTATTTTTTTTGGAAATACATAGCTGGTGCAATTTAAAGCGAAGTGGAAACGATCATAATTTTTTTTTTTATAAAAATGTCTAACAAACGACCCCAGAAGAAGTTGAGTCCCCAAATACTAAGATGGTGCCTTGAGAATTTCACGGTGATTATTCACGCCTCTTTAGAATGACCCAGGAGGAGGAGAACTCTTTAGAATGACATAAAAATGAATAGCAAATTTTTGTGAATGATTTGAAAATCTTATTTGTAATTCTTTAAAAAATACATCACATAAAATTAAATATTTTTTTGAAAAAAAAAAAAAAATAAAGAAACAGCCAACCATCCGTATTGGTTAAAATGAAAGTTATTATACTGCCGGTGTATTTGTTGTTGCGTATAAAATATTGCGTTTCACTCTAATGGAGCGTAGATAAATCTATTTGTTAGTGGTGAGTGCAACGCGAGACGGCGTGAATAGATTGCCTTTTACACGGCGAAGTAAACGTTACAAATGAAGAGAAAAGATATGAGGTATTCCTCGAAGCGCTCCCATTTTGGAGCGCTTCGAAGAATACTTCGAAGCAACGAACGAACGAACTTTTATTTATTAATATCCCTTATTGTATAAATAATAGGTTGGGGAAAAAGTTTCTTCGCATTATTTAAGAAAATTCAAAACATTTTTTAATATAGTTTATTTACATTTAACTAAAGTATGTAGGCACCACTTTGTTCGATAACTTTTTGCCATCTTGTAGGTAGGGACATGATCCCATTGCTATAGAAATTTTGGGACTTCTGGTCAAAATACCGCGACAAGTGGTTTTGGCAGTCCTCTCGTGATGTTAACCTGACACTGCCTAAAGAATTCTGAAGAGACCGAAACAGGTGGAAATCTGAAGGTGCAAGGTCAGGACTATACGGCGGATGCATTAACACCTCCCAGCCAACCTCTCTTAATTTTTGCTGAGTGGCTAAAGATGTGTGAGGTCTAGCGTTATCATGATGAAAAACCACACCCCTTCTGTTGATTAATTCCGGCCGCTTTCTCTCAACTTCTTGCTTTAATCTCATCAGTTGTTCGCAGTAGAGTTCAGAATCGATGGTCCTGCCTGGTGGTAACAGCTCATAATGAATAATGCCCTTCCAATCCCACCACACACACAGCATCACCTTGTTGCGAGTTAACCCGGGTTTCACCACAGTCTGTGAAGCCTGACCGGCCTTTGACCACGACCTTTTTCGCACGTTCTTGTCGTAAGTGATCCACTTTTCATCACCAGTTATCAGCTTCTTCAAAAATGGTTCGGTTTCATTACGTCGTAATAAAGAATCACAAATGAGTACACGGTTCATTAGGTTTCTTTCAGTGAGCTCGTGAGGTACCCAAATGTCGAGCTTTTTTGTGTACCCAGTTTTTTTCAAATGCGCCAAAACTGTTTTGTAGTCAATTCCCAGTTCTTCAGCTACGTCTTAACTACTGACATGCCGATCTTGCTCCACTTTTTCAAAAATGGCATCCATTTTATCTGTAATAGGGCGACCAGAGCGACGTGCATCTTTGACATCAAAATTTCCGGATTGAAAACGCTTAAACCAAATTTGTGCTACTCTCACAGACACTGCACTAGGTCCATAAACATCGCAATTTTTTTTTGCGGCTTGCGATGCATTTTTACCTTTTTTGTAGTAAAATTTTAAAATATATCGAATTTCTTCATTAGATTCACTCATCTTGGCAGTACGAAAAACAAATGAAAATCACACATTTTCCTAATTTGAATTTGGAATTATGTTCTTTAAAATTTAAACTTTCAATGATACCAAAACCAGCCAGATACAAATAGTATAGCCAAAGAGATTTTATTACAAGTTTATACATACTATAATGCGAAAAGACTTTTTCCCCAACCTAATACATAACACATAAGTTTAGAGTGTTCGTGATGATGCACAAATGAGTTTTAAAAGATCATCGATATCTTATATTACCTTTACTTCATGTTCTTCCCTATTTTTCAATGTGAGAGCGCTTCGAGGAATAATATTTCCATATTTTTAATTGTGAAGCGCCGTTAGCCGTTATTAAAAGGGGTTCGAGGAATAGTTTTGGGGCGCTTCGTTGGGAGCGCTCCAAAATGGGAGCGCTGCGAGGAATACCTCGATACCATTCCTAATAATTAATTTTAACCGCATCTTTGTGATCAATGTTCCAATGTTCACCCGCCGGTATTATATTCAGAGTTTTCGGGTTAGATTGTTCTAAAGAAAATGATATTTTATTTATATTTTTGAAGGTGTGTACAATTTGCGATATCTTTTTTCCGACTACATACATTTCACCGTTAGGTTAAAAACTTAATTGAATTTGGTAATTTTATTTTTGACTAGGCAAAAACATCAAACCCAAAAGATTACAGCTTAATTATTTCTTAGCTTCTAAGTCTGGAGAAATTAATTATTTCCTGTGTTAAAAATTGTCATGGCAAAGATATTTATAAATTCTTAATCGGAACGTACCGATTTCCCCGAACGAAAATTCTCGTGGACCGAGATATGCATTGGCTTATCTCAGATGCTCTGCCAAGTGAGGCGTGAACTTTTCAAACAAATGAACATCGCTTTCCTCCTTTACCCAAAGAACTGGAAACACGTTTTAAGATGTAAGCTGTATGTGTGATTTTTCCATGGTCACACGCCATTTTTTGTTGGATAAACAGGTCTATAGACTAATTTGATCTGCGAAATACAGCAATATCTAGTTGAAGGTCAGGACAATGGTGACTGCCATTGTTGAACTGAAAAATTCTTTTACTCAAATGCTCGAAGTATTAACTACTTTAACAAACAATACTTATTATAACGTGTTCTATTTCAATTTCCATCACTCTTGTCAACAAAAACAATGTCCATGGAACAAGTGTACATTCTTGTGAAATATATCAATTAAAATTTAAATAGCATTTGGAGTGTTGATTCTTTATTTTTACGTCTTATATGTTTAAAGAACCCTAGCAATGTGCTTAAATCAAGCACACTGCCTTTATTTCTTCAAACATCCAAGACGAATCGCATTAATTTACTAATAAATTTAAAATACACTTCAATGAATTTTCATAACAAAATAAAGCCAACGGGTTGAGACAAAGAGCTAAAACACACATTTGCAGAATATAACTGTGGTATTCTATAAGCAAACAGCAGGGAACAGAGAATATTAATAAAATAAATTCATGGTAAAGAACTAACAAAAAGTTTTTGCTTATAAATACAACATTAACCAAATTTCTGTTTAGTGGTAGGTACAATCCTCCAGCTAAATCATAGTCTGTGAGTGACTTTCCTACCGCTAAGCTTTGTAGATTCCGAAAGACAAATTTACAAATCGCATTATTCCGGCCAAGAAGTTGCATTCAGATTCCGACAATACTTAGAAACAGTATCAAACTGAGAGCTTTAAAATATTCACTTCAAAGGCTCGCTGCGGTCTGCTATGGTTGGAAGCACAAACAGCTTACCACAGAGCTCCGAGTTTTCAATTGTCACAAAGAAGCAGAAAGATAACTCTAGAAATAATGTTACAGAAAATGTGCATTTTGTGACAAGTTTATTTTGAAAATGTTGCAGAAAAATAAAAGAAAAATCCTAAAACAAATCGGTGAAATACCGATCGTGAATAGGAGAAAATGTGCATTTTGTGACAAGTTTATTTTGAAAATGTTGCAGAAAAATAAAAGAAAAATCCTAAAACAAATCGGTGAAATACCGATCGTGAATAGGACTACCCTTCTCATCCCGTGAGTGTCGTAAAATTTGCCTGAGGGAGGAGGATTCTCAACCCCGTACAGACCATCGCAGCAAGAGTCACGCGTGCGGTGTCAGTGAATTACCCACAACATTTCTAAGGAGGCTTTTTGTTCTTTTCAATTAATGACGTTCGCGACACTTATAGGTTACGCATTTTGCCAATGTCGAGTTAAAATGTAACGTAAAGTAACAAACAATTGACAACATTTCAAAAAAGTAAGTTATATTAATTACGAAACCATTTGGAGCTTTGGTCATCTAGAACTATGTATATTTTTTTCAAAATTTATTAATTGATAAATTATGAGATAGTTAAAAAAAAAAATGTTCCCAAAAATTGACAAAGTAGGTCTTTCCTATCCATCTTTTTTTTTTATTAAGGCCCAAACTTCAAAGATTTGATGGTTACATTAATCCACAAAAATCCTACAGTAGCACTTACGTCATTTTAGAATGTGGAAATTTAAAATTGAAATACTTAGAAACAAAATTAAAGAAAATTAAAAAAATACGGGTCGAGTCTTTTAATCTCTACCTATTGTCCATCCATATAATAAAAAAATACTATTAAAGACAATGTAATTTGTCAATTGTACGATAGATGGAAAAAAATAGAGTCTCTCAACACGTGTCATTACAACGAAAACTCTGGAGCTACTCCCAAGGAGGGGAGTACAGCCAGATCTTGTGGCAGTTCTAAGACTCTGCGTAGCTACGCAAAACCGGAAAGCTTGGAAAACTATCAATATTTTCTGGGTACTTTTTTTTGTTACTTTTTTTAAAAATAAAAAAATCGGTTTTTAAAAAAAAATTTAAATCATCTCTGAAGCCGAACCCAACCCACCTGTATTAAGGGTGTTGGTTATTTAATTTACATGTTGTATATTAGTCTGAATAATGGAATGAAGTAAACTATTTCTAGGTTAATGGCAATTTTAATGCCCTAGTGGAGCGGAATCTTTATATTAGGTACTCAATAGTTTATTGTATGCCATAGCACCAAATGTCCCATAATTTCAATAGAAATCACTATAGACCTTGCCAGGCTCAGCACTAATGGAAAGGACTTTTTGCTTTTCGTAAAGCTTATGGACTTTTCGGCAAACTATTCATCAGCGAACAGTAATTCAGTAAACTAAAAATACAAAGCTTCACCGGAATTACCGATTCATTTTTGCTTTAATTTTCGTTGAAGCATAGAAAATGAAACATCTTAATTAAGACGGATTCGTCTATCATCTTTGATATGCCTTTATGATGAAAGTCACTAGCCGCACCGACGCCTTCATCGGGTAGCTACAATAAGTACTTTTTGTTTCTTTAGCGTCTAGCAGAGTAGAAGCAGTTTGTGTCAGATTGAACAAGTTGTCTCCGCGGCAAAATGCGTGGAAAATACTTCATTCAACATTCACTTAACATTTACTTGTAAATGCGATAAGTCGTTCACTGTTCAACTTTGGATGAACCCGCCTCAACACTTCTTTTCTCAAAATATCCAGTATAAATCGACGGGTCCCAAGAACAAAGTCGTATCTTTAAAATTAACTAGTTGCAGTAGGAAGCATTAAAGTTACGGGAATCAATTTCGTAACCAAAAATAAAAAAAATACAAATTATTTTTGGTTAACCAAATTTTTGAGTAACCAAAAATTTTAAAGATACGACTTTGTTCTTGGGACCCGTCGAAATATTACATATAATTTCAAGCATATTCGACCAAAATCCGACCGGATTCGGCGAGTAATTGTATATGTGGGTAGATAAAATCTTACTATGCAAATTCGCCTCGTATCGTAACGCGCGAGTGCGACACGTACCGTTATTTACGATCACAGACAAATTTTTGACTCTGAAAAATACGAGCTCGGCTTAGTTCATGTTCAAGTAAACAGCTAGAAAAGAAATCTCGTTTGTTTATTCAATATCCCTGAGGGTGCGTTTGGTTACAGAGATTGGAATTTCTTAAAAAAAATCCAAAGATAAATTAAAGTTGCAAGAAAGGTTTGTTCCAAGCAATTTTTGTTTGATAAATATAATGTAGATCGTGCGGCTTATTTCTTTAGTATACCATCTCGGCTAGGACGACTGAAAACCGGTAGGACCAGGTAGGATGGAAAGGCGTCATTTCATTCCTACAATCCTGGGTAGTTCAAAAAAGGCGGAAAAAGCATCATTTTTTCCTACAATCCTGGGTAATTTTAAAAAGGACTGAAGACCGGTAAGACCTGGTAGGATAGAAAGGCGTCATTTCATTCCTACAATCTTGGGTAATTCATAAAAGGCGTAAAGAAGTATCATTTCATTCCCACAATCCTGGGTAATTCAAAAAAGGCGTAAAGAAGCACCTTGCAAGTCGGCAAGGTGACTCGCATTAGCTATCTTCGTAGAATGTGTGGTGAGGAGGAAGAAAGCATGGAGCACATACTATGTGACTGCGTTGCACTAGCCAATAGGCGACTAGAGGTGCTGGGTTTAGGTTACCCTAAACCAGAGGACTTTATAGACCTTATTCCCGCCAACATCGTGAAATTCATGCAAAATGTTTGCGATGTTGGCGGGGATAGGTGATAAGGAAAGGGGAAGCACAAAAGATCCCATAGGGTCGAAGTGCTCTGAGACACAGCCTCAGCCCCTTGCATAATATAAGCTATCTTCGCATTTGAACTCCACTTCTGCTTACCATCAGGTGTAATGAAGTTATTTAAGTACTTGACCTCTTTATAAAAAAAAGTCCTCGAGCGGTTTTTAGTTGTCAAAAAAGATATCACACATCACCTGACAAAGCACACGGAGTTCTAGATTTCCAGTATAAATAAATGAAACCGAACATAAAATCTATCATTCCCTGAAAAAAACATAAAACGAATATCAGAATTTACTACCACTAGAAGTACTTACAAAAAGACAACACAATTGTTATGTTCATTTACGACCTAGCGAAAGCCAAATGTATAGAGCATATACTTCGGCGACGTTTTCACAAACGCATTCCGTTCACAGGATTTCTGTGAATGTTTCTACAACATTTCGCTTAATCTATGCATTAAACAACATGGTGTCTTTTGATTTATGATCACACGTTCGGCAAATGACTAAAACATAGCTCGGAGGTCCTTGACCTGAAAATTTTCAAGCTAAGAATTATTAGGTGCTTAGCGGCGAGAACAAATAACATTATCTATTAATAACGAAATGTATGCATTATAGAAAATATGACTACAGCACCTAGACGAGTTATTTCTCACACACAATTTGATATTCATCTCAAACCAGATTTTACCTAAATTTTTTAAATCGTCAAAAACCCTATCGAAGAAACGGTGAAAGAAATTTCACAGATTACAATTTCGCATTGATTTCAAAACATCATCACAAGTCAATTGATATATCGATACATAAAATTTACAGTTTTACATGCGTAAATTTTGGGCAGCCTTTAACTCCCACGTATTTGGTTCATTTATATAAACTTGTACAAAACCTTTTGTATATATTTATTTCAGTTAATCATATGATAGAGGCCGGTAGCTATATGTATATTTCAACTGATCACATGATTGAGGCCGGTCTGCACGCGTCGTAGTTAACCCGGTAGAGACATGTAAAATACTTTAGAAGGTTTTGCCCTTTGAAATGAATAAAGTCAATTTCAGTTTACACTGTATTTTATTTTATCCTTTTACACAATATATGATACCGACAAAAACTTGGATTTACTTAAATAATTAGATTACGTGCTATTACATTTGGGCCCGAGAGACGACTCGGCGACGCGTCACCAACCACAAAATGCTTTGTCGACAATTATTACCATACCTTTTCTATAGACATAGCACATCTAAGACAAGGTTCGAGAAAGTGTACCTCACCATTCCTATTCCTAAATCTCTTTCTCTCTCTCTCTCTCAGCGCTTCAAAAAACGCGTTAAATCTGGTCTCGATTATTACTGCAACCACTTCGAACCACCAATCTGCATCAGCGTAATGCATAGAGAGAAAATTCTGCACAAAAATGTATTATGTAGTACCTAATACTAAAAGAAAGTCACCTAATATGGAATAGCATCCGAATATGAAACTTTTCTCATTATTAGATTTGTATATAAAGTTATACGTGTTCATTAATTTTAAAATGTTAACGATTGCGCAGGGATTTGTTTATTATTATGAGTGTATGCCGGCAGACTCAAATATCGTCACCCCATATTCTCCAATGGGTGTCGTAGAAGGCGACTAATGGATCAGCAAAGGGGTATGGGTATTGATCACCTTATTCTTCGTCCACCAATCCGCATTAGGCAAGCGTGGTGGACTACTGCCTACACCTCCTTCGATGGCAAGGAGAGGCCTTGTGTCCCAGCAGTGGGTCGAATTGTAAAGGTTGTTATTATGATGAGTGTATGCTGACATTCCTTATAAAAGTTACTATGCCGTAATTAAATTCCCTCTAAAAATTTCGTCATTACTGCAAAGAACCTTTTATAAAGGTAAAAACATTGATTTCGTTAATCGCATGTGTATCTTTTATGTGTATTGCTAACTTATTGAAATTGACACAAATTTCATCTTACACTATCTACAAAAGATAAAAAATTATTACCAAAACAACTCTCTCATCTTATTTACAAAGTACCTAACCACAGAAATAATATTATTTCTGTGTAAGTACCGAACCTATACATAATTGATGTCAATATTGTATGCCTAACACATACTTCGTTCGTCATTATTTTATGATTTTCACCAAACTTTATAGGATCATAACGTAGTCACTCATATTTATTTATTGAATAGATTTGTCAAGTCGACACCTGGTACAATAAAAAACATATATCTAGAGATAGATATCTTATCGTACAATAAATCTTGAAAATATGAGCACGCTAATATCACTCCTTTCTCGTAAATATTCATGTCCCAATAAATACATTCAAATCTTATACGATCCAAAATGTAAGTATTCGTGAAATTTTACAGCCGTTCCTTTGCTGTTTATCGTTGCTTCCATATTTAAATCTATACACATAAAATAAAATGAAGTCGCTCTTTCCGCACGTACGCTTAGAACTTTTAAACTACGCAACGGATTACAATACGGCTAAGCACTAGATAGAGTGATTGAAGAGGTAGGTTAATATCGAAAAACATTCTCAATTCCATCTTGTAGGACACGACTCGGTCAGCACTCTCCCCTAAACCGCATGAGTAAGTTTTATAATTCAATGCGTATTGATTTTGACATATTTAACGGTTCTTTCGTCTCCGCCAAGCGTCTTATTCTAAAGGTTCTTTTGAAATATTGTAATAAAAAAATAGAATAGGAAAAATTTTGTAATATCTGCTCTAATCTTAGGTAGTAATAAATAGTATATATTCATTTAAGCATGCTGTGCTGACATCCAGAAGGGATAATCACTGTAAGATGTGTTTTGTTTTTTAAGTATAAAGTTAATTTAATTGTACCCAGTTTTGTAAGCCAAATAAAAAAAAGAATATGTATTATACATGCATATTATATCAGAGAAAAGCCGAGAAATTCCGTGCAAACTCAGGGTGGGTTGCTAGTTTCATATGAAATGTATATTTGTATGTAGGTTTAAGTCACAAGGATCTATCTGAGGTATTTAATATTCAAAACGTATTCAATTTTATAACATTGTTTATCAGTAGGTTATATTTTTGAAATATGACAAAGGACTTCAGTTCGGTATGTGTCTTACGTGTTATATTACACCTGAGGTTACACCAGTTTGGACCCAGCTTTACTTTCTTGATTCCTTTAAAATTTGTGAAATAAAAGTACTAACTACATATTCTATTTAGTATAGGATCCCGTTATAGAACGACCTTCACCGAGATGTTTATTTGATGAAACGTATTTTATATTTAATTTAATATGTCAATAAATAATATATATTGCACATAGGTTGCCTAACAAATTTTAGTCCCGGGTATGATTAATTAAATTTTAATTAATCATATCTATCTATCTATCGTAATATTTCATCAAATAAACATCTCGGTGAAGGTCGTTCTATAACAATATCTTAGACTAATAGATAAGAAACCAAATTCTAACAAGAGCAAAGTTAATGAAAAGATATTGCGCTCAAAGTTGCTTTATCTCGCTAGTTGCTCGAAATGAGATCCATTTTCTTGGATGCATGCATTTATCATTTTGAATTAACTACGTGCTCTTTAGATTCGTTTGTTATTATGTCCACAGTCTATATGTCTGCTATTGTTGTTGAAATGTTTTCTAGAAAGATTTATATAGTACAGTATCGCTTGGATTATAAACATATTGAAGATAGTTAAAAAATCATATCATAGGTATGTAATTTTACTTATTTAATTTTCATTTCTAAAAAAGAATACAGACAAAGTACGAAAAACATTTATTAGGTAGCACAGAATAAGAGAAAATAACAAAACACTGCACTACAATTCTTTACATAAAAATTTCCTCTTTATCATCACATAAAGTCAGGTGAGATAAAGGCTAGTTGCACCAAGTTTTAAGTTTTAGAATTTTGCAAAAGGTAACGTGAAAGTCAGCTTAATTCATAGGAATGGGTCGTACCATTTTGTTTCTCTGTGGCAACACTAGCGCAAACAGCTGTTACAATTTGCTCCGTATATTTATTTTAAAAATAATTAATATTTACGGCCCCATTTCCATAATTCACTAAATATAAATCGTATTCTTAAAATTTCTAAGTTATATTAGTGTTTAGTGACATCAAATTGTGCGTAATTAGTAATATATGAACTGTGTGTACCGGCGAGTGATTCATCACAATTTAAATTGTCACAACAAAAGTATATAATCAGTGTTTTCCCTTTCACGTGAGTCAAATTTTGTTATAATTTATTTAAAGTAGACTATTAATTCGAACACAATCATTTTTTTACACTTTGTTGATATTAGAAGTGTTGGTTACTTGACATAAGTAACTTCAATTTTTAGTTGTTTTTACTACTTCTTGGGTATTATCTACTGATTTCGGTTATATTATTAGTATCTAAAGATGATGACTCGTAAGGCCTTAGCTCGCCAGGAGGAGTGCCACCTGGTTTTGCAGGAATTAAAGGCTTCCAAGGAGTTAGTTAAACAACTACTTAGGGAAAGGGATGACAGTGAGAAGGAACTGTTAGAGGCAGTAGACAACAACAGTAAACTTAAGAAGGAAATGGCTGAGTTGCATACTCAAAATTTGATAGTTAGGGATGAAAAGGACAAGTTGCAATCTTTAGTAGACCGGTTCGACCAATGCAGTGATGAGTATGAGCAGGCCCTCAGGCGCATCACTGAATTGGAGCAATGTTTACAAGAGGCAAATAACCACATTAATTCTTTAGAAACCGACAAATTAAATTGGACAGCCTCACAGAACCAAAGTTTATTCGAGGAGCTCGTTAGTAATGCCCCGGAAATGGTTTCTGCTGCATACAACATAAATCCTGCTGTGTCTTTCAACTTAACATGTAATGACACAATTAACACATCTGACACAGTGGTGAAGGTTGAATGCAGCAAAAATAAAAAAATTAAAAAATATTTAAAAATAAATAAATTCATTAGAAAGAACAAGACATTAATTAAGAAACATAACTATTTTCATAAAAATTTGAAATATAGTAAAGAACGTATAATGTTATTAAATAAACTAGAATCATATTCTAATGAAATTAAGCAAAATCAAGAAATATATGACAGTAATATAATGTTATTAAATAAGAAAATTATTTTGCTACAGGAATCTTTAAGTACCTTATCAAACAAATATAATGTTTCAAAAAGGGGTATGAGGGACTACACATTGACACTAAATCACCTTAAGAACAACCCAAACTTTGAGGAATCTTGTGATTTAAAAAATTGTTCCACAGCTCCTGGCCTGATTGCTTTGGATCAACTTGAATGGTCAATGTCGGTGTGTGAGCCATCTATCTCTGAACAACTCAGTCAATCTATTATGAGCACAATTGAAAACAGTTCCTCAGTAAAAATAAAAGACAATTATGTAATATTTAGTGATGAAGTTGGAAAGGATTTGGGCCTATTATTAATGAATCAGCTGGGGCAAAATGTGATAAATTACTGTATGCCAGGTTCATCTTATGATGACATTATAGAGAAGGTTACAAAATACAACTTCAAAAATAATGATAACTTAATTTTATTCATTGGAAATAGGGATAATGTAAACAAAAGATCATTATTAAAATATTATGACTACCTACTGAAATTAAATGTAAAAAGAATTGTAATGTTTACACTTCCATATTGCGATAGTTTGCCACGGTTAGAAAATGAAATTAGATATAAATTAAATATACAATTAGATACTTTGTCATATTATCAAGACAAAATACATGTTTTTGACATTAATAAATTGACATGTAATAATCGATACAATAAATATTATTTGACAAGAGATAGAATTTCTCTATCAAATTATTTTAAAAAAAAATTAGCAAAATTGCTAAGCTTTTCTATATCTACTTCAGCCAAGAATTTGGCTGTACGGACAGCTCCTATTGAGCAACCTTATTTTGACATTGCCTCTATTGGGCCATCGCGGTGTGACAATGCCCCTATACAGCATTGTAGTTCTGACAGTGCTCCTTTTGAGCAAGTTAGTTCTAATAATATAACAATTGCTCCTCTTGAGCAAACTAACTTTGACTCACAGATAAGCTCATCACAAAATCAATATTTAAATTAATTAGTAAGACAACAGAGGACACCTCTGGCAATAGCTCACTTAAAATAGTTCACCAAAATATTCAAGGCTTATCTGGAAAGGAACTAGAAATTTCTTTATTCTTACAGAGTCTAAATATACATGTATTATGTCTCACAGAGCATTGGCTAAAAAGAACTCAGTTATTAAATTGTATTGAAAGTTATAACATTGTAAGTGCATTCACTAGAGAATCTGCCATTAGAGGTGGTTCCTTGATTTTGTTACAGAACAATATTAAATATAAAGAACGATCGGATGTGATTAAGCATTCAATTGAACGAATTATTGAAATTTCATGTGCAGAATTTGAGCAATTTATAATTGTATGTGTATACAGACCCCCTTCTGGAAACTATGATCTGTTTGAAACTGCAATGGAAAATGTTCTAAATATTATTTGTAGCAATAACAAGAAGATAGTTGTCTGTGGGGACTTCAATTTAAATATTCTAGTATCAAGTCCATACACAAATAGGTTCATTAATGTATTTAGATCTTTTAATCTTTATTATGCTTTCTTTGAACCTACCAGAATCACCCCTACTACAGCTACTTGCTTGGATAACATTTTCTGTAATTGTAATATACTTGAAAAATCTATACTCAACTGTGTAAACTCAGATCATAGTGGACAGAAAATCACTATTGAGCGCCGTAATGTTAATCTAGTAACAAAAATTACTTTTAGACCAATAACGGGCAGTCGCATGAAGATTTTCGAAAATAATATTGAACATAGACTTAATTTCTTACAATATTGTGATGATTCAAATGAAATGTATACGAATTTATTTAATCAAATAAATTTAGAATTTAATAACATATTTAAACAAAAAACTGTTTCCCTTAACTCAAAAAAGAAATTTAGTGACTGGGCTACCCCAGGTATATACGTTAGTAGAAGAAAATTATATGATTTATATTATGAAAAGTCCATGTCCACAGACCAGTCCTTTATAAATTATGTCAGAAAATATTCTAAAATATTTAAAAGGGTCTGTAAGGTTGCAAAAGCAAACTTCCTTAGTAATAAAATTAAAAATTCTGCTAACAAAATTAAGACCACTTGGAAAATTATAAACCAAGAAACTGGTAAAATGTCATTTAAAGATAGGTCTTTTGAAATTAATATTAATGGTAAAATGGTAAAAACGGATGAAGCGGTGGCAAATGCAATGGAGTCCTTTTTCTCAGACATTCCCATGAAAATCACTAGTAAACTGAATTCATCTACTGAATATGCGGTTTCCTTTTTAGAATCTAGTGTTAATAAATGTGATATTTCTTTTAACTTTCATGAAATTCATGACGATTACATTTTAAAAACGTTTAAATCTTTAAATAAGAAAAAGACGGAAGATCTATGGGGTTTATCGGTTACAGTTATAACATCAATAATTGAAGTAATTTCCCCATATTTAACGATTATTTTTAATAAATGCATTGAAGATGGGGTCTTTCCCGATTTAATGAAATGTAGTAAAATTATACCTTTGTTTAAGTCTGGGGATAAATGTGATCCCACTAATTTTCGTCCCATATCCATTTTACCAACGTTAAGTAAAGTATTTGAGAAAGTTATTTATAATCAATTGCTTTCACATTTTACATTGAATAAACTGTTTCATAACAGACAATTTGGTTTTACTAAGGGTAGAAATACGACAGATGCAGGTGTTGCGTTAATGAAACATATATTTGATGCTTGGGAAAACAAACAAGATGCTCTAGGTGTCTTTTGTGACTTGTCCAAAGCCTTCGACTGTGTAGAACATAAAACCTTATTGGGCAAATTACAACATTATGGCGTCTCAATGAACTCAATAAAAATAATTAAATCATACTTGAGTGACCGATTACAAACAGTAGTTATAAATAAAGCGAAGTCTACAGGGGCCCCTATTCTCATGGGCGTGCCGCAGGGTTCGATATTAGGTCCGTTACTTTTTTTGATTTATGTAAATGACCTGCCTTACTATGTAAACAACTTATGTGAGACGGTATTATTTGCAGATGATACTTCCCTTATTTTCAAACTGAATAGACAATCAGAAAACGTTGACGATGTGAATAATGCCCTTTCCAAAGTAATGTGTTGGTTTACTAATAATAACTTGTTACTAAATTCAAATAAAACTAAATGTATTAAATTTTCGTTACCAAATGTCAAGCAGGTCAGTACAAATATTAAAATTAACGAGGAAATTATACAATGTGTTGACTCAACAATCTTTTTAGGAATAACTTTAGATTCACGTCTACAATGGAATCCTCATATTACTACCCTATCAGGAAGACTTAGCTCTGCTGCTTTTGCTGTTAAAAAGATTAGATTACTGTCTGATGTTGAGACGGCAAGACTTGTGTATTTCAGTTAGTTCCATAGTGTTATGTCATATGGTATATTGCTGTGGGGATCAGCAGCTGATATTCAAGACATTTTTGTATTACAAAAGAGAGCCGTACGCGCCATTTATAAACTAAGAACTCGTGACTCGCTTAGAGAGTTATTTAAAGAAATCAATATATTGACGGTTGCTTCCCAATATATATATGACAACATTATGTATGTTCATAAAAATTTACATACATTTTTGAAGAAAAGTGATTATCACAATTTAAACACAAGATATAGAAATAAACTTTCTGTACCAAGTTTCAGACTTCATAAAACTAGTCACTCATTCATGGGGAAATGTATACAAATATATAATAAACTCCCACATCATGTAACTGAACTTCCGTCACATAAATTTAAGCTTCACATTAAACAAATTTTAATGAAGAAAGCGTATTATAAAGTTCAGGAATATATAGACGACAAAAATGTGTGGACACATCCAAATGTGCTCGATTCTCCATTTTAATCTAGTGAGATATCAATGTGTAAAATTTCAATTCTCTAATTGGCAATATTGTAAGGAAAGATGTCTTAAATCACATTTTTTATATATATTTATTTATTGAAAGTTTCATTATGAGTCTTTATTTTATTATATTATTATGATTAATTATTAAAGACTTGACAATGTGAATTATGACTCTTTCCAAATTAATACTATGAAAACTGTAAAGGGAGGATAAAACTTGTTGAGTTTCTTGCCGGTTCTTCTCAGAACAAGGCCTCCTGGTAGACTCGCGAACCGATGGCATCAAAATTGACTTTCATAAGTGTACAAATTGTACCTAAATGAATAAAGAAATTTTGACTTTGACTTGACTTTGACAATATTGTTTACTAACGTTGATAGAACCAGTAATAATAGTGGTTCTATTGATAGAACCTACATTGGATTTTTCGGTTCATCGGTTATCTGTAATTAGGCTCTAGAAATTGGGACACACTAATATAATAATATATAATAATAATAATAAGTTTATTTGTTTTAAAAAAAAATAAGGTTACAGAATAAGCACTGTTAAAATATATGTTCTAATCAATGTTATTAAAATTACGTCTTAGGTTGTGAACATACAGTAACACTGGACTTCACACTAGGATTCCCTGTGTCGTGAAGGCCAGTCTTCCCATTCTAATTAAAGCACTAAATACAAAATGGCGCATGCATGCGTGCGTGTGTGTGTGTGTGTGTGTGTGTGTGTGTGTGTGTGTGTGTGTGTGTGTGTGTGTGTGTGTGTGTGTGTGTGTGTGTGTGTGTGTGTGTGTGTGTGTGTGTGTAAGTGGGTACGGTTTTTCTGGAAATGTATTTTGCTCTATATAGCTAATGAAATAATTATCTATGCATGTATTTATATAACCAGTATTTATAGTGGTTCTATTGATAGAACCTACATTGGATTTTTCGGTTCATCGGTTATCTGTAATTAGGCTCTAGAAATTGGGACACACTAATATAATTATTTATAACTTTATACATATAATTCTTACCTTAATTTATAATAGCAAAAGTGCTGTACGCGTATTAGTTTACATTTTTTAAATTTCACACTTTATTTTCTAATAAAAAAAACACTTATTTATGATTGAAATTGATACCAAATTAAATAGAAAACGAAAAACATGAAAAAAATCCTGTCATGGATAAGTGCTGAGACGGGACTTGAACCCGCGACCTTTCGTTATCCGGGCGACTGCTCTTCCAACTGACTGAGTCGCGGGTTTAAGTCCCGTCTCAGCACTTACCCATGACAGGAATTTTTTCATGTTTTTCGTTTTCTATTTAATTTGGTATCAATTTCAATCACAACTAAACTTGCCAAACAAAAAATAACAAACAATATTTCAAAAATCATTTATGTTATAATATACATTCTACAATAAAAAAAATAATCATGTAAGTAAAATTTGACCTGGCAATCTTTGGTAAAAATTAATATTCGACCTAATAAACTATCGCACAAACGAGTTTCGCACTAGCGTACATTCGATCTCGTGAACTATCGGACTATTGAGCTTTCGCCCAAAGGTGTCCGCGCTACCGTACTTCGCACTATCGTCATTCGAACATGTGTAGTAAACGCTGGAAATTGAGTACCTATCGCAGTTGGTAACAATTGATTGATGAAAATCTGTTTTTCAATTTACAATTTTTACGGCCAATCTATACTCGCAACATAGTGCAAAAGGACGATACTTTTCGCCACAAAATAAAACAGTTTTCAACGCTTGTCAGAAGCACATACTGCATTTAAACATTCCTTATCTCGCACAACCAAATACCGACATTAAGTTTAATAAAAATAACCCTTTCATCGTTTTCGTGGTGTGCCTACTCCGTCGAGATTCGGTAGAGAATGTAGCCATATAAAAGAGCGTTTAAGCGAAATTTACCGAAGCAATTTCCCTTCAAACAATACTGCTAGGTTATCAAATGCCAATAAAAATCTGCCTGCAGATTTATGTTGCACACGTTCCGTTTCTATTGCAAAAAGAATGAGGGAAAGGGTTTTTATTATGTCATTTGCGAAGCCTTTGCCTACAACACAATTCTACCTACAATACAACCTGATGTTACGAATGAATCGGTGAACGTGAGCGATATAATTTCTGTGTCCGTTCTTAATTAATACAGATTGTCTTGTATGAGTCGGGTGTTCTTATAATGTACGTATGTACAGTCGAACCAACTGAATCATGACCCACTTGGCCGATCATTCCTTTAGAATCATAAATTTAGTTTTCTTCGTAGTACGTTTTAAATATGAATAAAAATGCGTCATTACGGGTCAGAGATCTACGCAATTTTAATCTTTCTTTTCACTGTACTAAAGTCTCAATTGGAATTTTAAATAATATGTCGTTCATAATCTAAACTCTTTCCACTACTGAGAAAATGGAATAACTATTATATTTTTGAAAATAAATTGACTTTTTGTGTGAGATGTCGGGTAGAAGTCTGAACAAATTTTAAAAAGCCATATTTATTTGACACTGTCAGTGTCTAACAAATTGATAACAGGTTTGTTACTTAGAAATGTACGTCAACCTAATTTCATCCTACTTTGTATAGAGTGACTGTAGGAAAATGATCTTAAGGTGGGTCATGATTCAATTTGGTCGACTGTACATGAAAATATTTTTTTGTGTTTTGAAAATCATATTATTGAGTTGAGTACCTATACCTACAGTAGTTTTTGTTTTCATCAAAATCGAGCCCATGACTCCTTTGAGCATTTTTCGATATTCCTTATAGTTTAGGATTTGGCCCTGGAGGCCCACTTAAAAAATTCATTCTGTATATTGAGTTTATTAGTACCTATTGAGTATTGTTAAGAAGAATTTCCCTATTTACTATGAATGCCTATAATTCTTTTTTTCTTGTTTCTCCCTAAGGTTGAGGCTGAATATCAGTGATTTTTGACGCTGCAGCACACTCAATACCTCTGTTATTGAGGTTAAATAATTAAAGAGGTACCTAGTAGTGTTTTAGTTAGATAATTTTAGACGTGTTTAATTATGTATTTCATTTTATCCTTGTTCTTTATTATTAGTTTTGTGTGTGTGTGTGTGTATTTTGCTAAACAAATAAATGATTTATCTACCTACATTATTTTATGTTTATAAAGGTAACCTAAATCTTTGTTCTATAAATGGGACTGCTGGAAGATGTTTCTCATAGAAATGAGCAATCTTTTCTATTTAATTCTACCTTTGTACAGTTCTCTGTATAATGTATGCTTCCTTTTGTAATTGTGTGGATTTTAATTGTTAAAAGCGTATATTATAGCGTTTTTATTTTCTCGTATAAATACTACGTATACGAGAAAATAAAAACTAAAAAAATAAGAGAGTCTTGTAATCGTCGAAAAATTCGACCTCGGGATATTGATGGATTTACACGTTTTGAACCTCCCTGAGTCCAAAAATACAGTTGTTGGAATTGTCTTAATGTGTGTGTGTGTGTGTGTGTCTGTGTGTGTGTCTGTTTCTGTGTGTGTGTGTTTCTGTGTGTGTATCTCTGTGTGTGTGTCTGTGAGTTGTCACGATAACTCTAGTATAGTGTTTAAACTTATTGCAACCAAATTTAGCATGCATGTATGACATCAAAATATAAGGTTTCTATCAACTTTTGAGTCGCTTCCTGTATATGAGAAAGTCACGGGGCGACCACTTCCGATTTTTTCTTAGATTTTTGCCATAGGGTTGGTAAATATACGATACTCCCTGATAGTAAGCAGTAATCGTAGCCTATATACACATTAGCCTATAGTTCTAAATGAACTGAGAAAAGACTTAAAATATTTTATAATCCCAGCAAAGTCTTGCCCCCACTACAGCAAATATGTACTATCACGTTAGCTTTACACGATGTTAGTGCAACTTGTATATCACCGGCACGGTGAGTGAATTTAATTTGCCGAAGAGAAATTTCGCATGTTGAACATGGAATATTTTAATGAATTGGCTGCAGATGCGGTGATCTTATTTGCATATTTTTGGCAAACTTGCCACGAAAAATGGTAATTCTCGGGTAGGCTTATAGGGTAACGCTTATTATCTTATCTCCTATATAAAAGTATACGTCTCAAAGCATTTGCATACCTGTAATAGATTAAGTACACGAACAGAAAAATGATTGTTACCATCTAGAATAACTGTATTTAAACAAATAAACTATTTGATTTGATTTGAATCTTATCTTTCTCCTACCCCGCTTCCGAATTATTTGGGGTCGGTTTAATATGTCTTGATATCGACAATACTACTATAGGTTTTGGCATGAGATTATTACGGTCAGCCAGCAACCTAACCTGAAGATTAAAAGCTTGAAACCGTATAATAGCCACTTTTTAGTATTAAAAAGTGGGAACCACTTTAGAAAGAAGTGCCACATTTACCGGTTTTTTATGGCGGTGGGGAAAAGGGGGGAAGGCTGCTAACACTTTTTTTATATAAATTGCATAGATTAAAAAAAAACAAAATATAAAATAATTTTTATTAATAATTCTAGTTAATTGCTCTGTGTCTGATTTAATTTTATTTGTGTTTAACAATATTCAATAATTTATTTAATAATTTCAAATACCCTCATTTTAATCTATGAAAATTTATTCAATTTCTATTCACAAAATATTGTAATTTAAATAGGTACCTAATTTCGTTTTATATTAATATTTAGATTTATGTGCAAACTGTTACTAACCACAAATGGATAATTGTTATCAATAAATAAATTATTATAAAAGTGAAATTGCAGTTAATGTGTCAGTCTATTAGCGCGTATATCTACACAAAAAGTATGAACCTATTCTTTAACCGGTACCTCTTTCCAAAGCTGAGCCTAAGTATGAAGTATACGAATAACATTTGCTGCTAGTTTTAGACTAATCGAACATGATTTTACTTGGTCCACATCCTCAAGTTCCCATTTAAATCACGACAAAATTTCGCCAACAAATTTTATTTTAAGATAACATCGCGTACTCGAGGAACTTCACGAATTTATTAGCAATAAGGAAAAAAGATTAGGAAATCTTTCAGGGTTGTAACGCGACCGCATCACATTTACCTACAACGTGATTTTCGTTTCTCAATAAAGCAAACATTTTGTACGTTTTCTTCGAATATAATCGCTTTCTTGTTATTCCCGAAGCGGGAAGTTTTAGCTCGAAATTATTAGTTTATTTTCTTCGCCGTCTTCTTCAGATGAATTATGAGTTGCTTTAGAAAGAAAGAAATTAATACATTTATTGACCAGCACAAAGACATCACAGATAACAAAGGAAATAATAATAACAATACATCGATTCAGCAATTGTTGTTCCGATAGTCATATCTGCCCATGGTTTGATAGCCAAAGTTCGATAAACACCTCAAGAGGCTCGCGTTAGGTGGTTGGATCAAGAGTCAGATGCAGAAGGCAGTACTTCTAGACACCAAGGGCGGATCCAGGGGGGGGGGGTCATGGGGGTCATGACCCCCCCCTGGGCTGGGTCCAGGACCTAAGTCGACCACTAATTAAAATAATGTTTTTATATATTTTTGTCACAATTATAGATTTTAATTAACTACTTTCAAGATTTAATTTAATATAATACTATGACGGCAAACGCATAATTCGAGAAAATTTGAATTTACCGCGGCACCCACCACCATGACATGACCTCCTTCGTGTTCGTGCAAATGCAAGTGTTATCGATTTTCTTCCATTCGCTTTAATGCCAAACTTTCTGATCCAAGCAGGACGACAGATCTCAAGATACTTTTATAGATTTTGCCCTTTACATCAAGGGGAGTGACATCATCATTTCAGCCGAGAGACGCCCACTGTTGAACATACGCCTCCCCCAAGGATCTCCAAACCGGTTGGTGCGCTGCGCTACCCGCATCCAGCGGCTTCCCGCGATCTTTACCAGATCGTCAGTCCACCTTGTGGGGAGCCTACCAACGCTGCGTTTTCCGGTACGTGGTCACCACTCGAGGACCTTTCCGCCCCAATGGCCGTCAGTCCTCCTCGCAATGTCCCCTGTCCACTGCCACTTAAGGTTCACAATTCTTTCGGCTATGTCGGTGCCTTTGATTCTCCTGCGGACCTCATCACTTCTGATATGATCACGCAAAGAAACTCCGAGCATAGCCCTGTCCATTGCCCTTTGAGTGACCTTGAGCCATCTTATGAGGCCCATTGTAAGCGGCCCATTGAGGCCCCTCAATCCCAGAGTCCCATATGTTCCCCGTAACCTGCCGCAATTTCATCCATCCTGAGCTTACTCGGTGATTGAAATCTCGGTCTATATTACCGTTGTGCTGTATCTATACCCCGCAGGTATCGGAATTCAGAAAATACTGATAAAAGCACTCCGTCGAGAGAACCGGCTCAGGGTTGCAGAGACCAACGAAATGGCAGAACATTTTGGTTCTATTCTACTGATTTTCTAGCCAACATGCTCCAGGACCTGACCCCACTTTTATTATTTTATTATTTCGTTGTTTCGGGGCGATTTCCATCACTGCTGGTCAGTGCGCTTACGGGAGTATGGTTTGATTTTGAATGTGTTAACTCAGGCGTTCTTTGCTAGTCCACTTTTGCTTCTCAGAGGAGGTGGGTTTTTAAGTATTTCATAGCCTGGCTCTTTGAGATGCGACAGAAAGGCTCTGGGCCAAATTGTAGTCCTTGAGTCCCAGCCCTTGCTAGCTGGGACTCAAGGACTATTGCTACCGATGACCCACTCTTAATTACGACTCAGACCAATAATTTTTTTATTTGTCTCTGAGTCTTATGGTTACCGGATCACTATTACGGTGTTGTGCCCAGTCCACCCTTTTAATCAGTTCCACGGTACTTCTTGTAGAAGTTAAACTCTGGAAGCAAGACATCTGATGTCATTGCGAGAGGTGGACATTCAAACACTTTTTTGTGTAAAGAAATAAGTAAATAACTTATTTCTTTACACCGAAAATTGTTAATCGTGCAAATCTAGAATTTAATAAAAAAGAAAAAAAACTTTTTTTTAAATTGTAATTAACTTTTAACTCAAACCAAAAAAAAAACGATTTAGTCGGTTTTTTAAAAAGAAAATCGGTAAAACCGGTTTTCCAAAATCATCCGGTTTTTGAATCCTACTTTTTACCTGTATCTATTATTATCAAAATTAAATTAAAACTTCTTGTTACTTGACCACGACTATGTGACCCCCCCCCCCCCCCCCCCCTGGCGTCAAAGCTGGATCCGCCCTTGCTAGACACGGCCCGTATGGTGAGAAGGTTCCTGTCCCTGGATCCTTAACCACCGGTAGCCGGGACCCCGATCTTGCTGCCGATGGGGAACTGCATTCTTGTATTTTTAATGTCATATTTTTTTGTGTTATACATTGTAAAAATTTAATATTTAGAAATATAATTTTGTATGTATTTTAATTTAAATAAAATGGAAATAACAATAGTGATAACACAAAAAAAAACAAAAAGGAAAAAAAGTCCTATGCATGGCCAAAAGATGCTGCCTCAGAATTTATTTTTGTGACATAATAGTTTTATTTTTTCTTTAGCTGGTAGGTATAAACATTCGCAGATAAATTACAGAAATGTCGCCTGCGCTGGTACGGTCACCATTTGAGAAGGCCGGCAACCTACGTTTGCAACAAATGTTTTGCAATGCCACCTCCGCCAGGTGCCAGTAAAAGAGGCAGGCCTAAGAAACGCTGGCTTGATGTCGCGAAGGAAGACTTACTTGCCAACGGTCTCTCCACCAAGGATGCTGAAGACCGAGCGAAGTATGCCAGAAAGATAAGGAAGGCGGACCTTCGCTCTCGCCTCGCGCGATTAACAATTTAATTGAGTTAAAAACGGATAATCGTAGACATAGTACTCAGAATGTAACTTCCAAACCAAACCAAACCTCCTTGGGAACGACTGCTATTTTCGACAGCGCCCGAAGTTCCCCGGGTGCGGTCTGATGGCTGCTCCCGGTGTCTTCGTCAGGAGGACGCGCCAGGTCGAGCAGCCGTCGGTGGAGAAGTGGCTGCTGGCCACCAATTGGTGCAAGGAGTGCCTAGACGGGCAGCGTTGGGACGGTCTCGGTGTAGTTGCGCTCACGTGCGTAGATCCCGAGCCGTCCCGCAATAGCGCACTGGAGGTCAGGCCGGGGAAGATGTTTAGTGGGTATGGTGGGAACGCCTTTACCTCGAGTCCCACATATCCCCTGCAGTTGGCACCACCCCGCAAAGACGATGCGTAAATGCGTTTGACCTCCCCGTCAACAAAAAAAGGGTATTGTTATACTTATTACTAAAAATAACAGCAGTCACATAGCAAACAAACTCTGGCAGTGCGACCTCTAACTGAGAATAAAATATTGAAACTGGCCATTAGTTGCTTAACTTTGGTAATTAATACGTAGAATTCACGAAGTCAGCGCGACCTCTCGTAACAAGGATCTATTTCTCACAACCAAATAAGACAAACAGACATAGATATTTCTATCAGAATGTTCATTAGCGGAACTTCTAAATTAACATTTACCTTTAAAGCATTCGCAGCACTCTTGTGAGCACTGAGGGCAATAAAGCTGAAGACACATTAAAAACATAATGAAATGGAGTATAAACTTTGATATAGCACTTCCAACGTTAATGTAGATCGATTGAGTTTTATTAGCTCCAGTTTATAGTGTACCCATAGACACCATAATCTATTAAATGCTCCATTACTTTACAAGCAGAATGGGTAAGCTATTTCATAATTGTTTTTCTTGTAATTTGCCTAAGTTTTTAGGAACGCGAAGCATCTACCTACGCCAGCGTAATCTTTACGCAGCTCGCTCTCAAATCTCTACCGCCTTCAGGTTATCCAAAACTGAAACATGCGCATGGCTATTGCCTCTGGTACTTGCAGAATGTAGACCTTCATGAATATCTTGATCTCTCCTCCATTGCCGAATTCCTGAGCGGCGTGTCTAACTGCTACTTCGATGATCGATTATCAAAATCCTCTACTCCCGATGTCAGCAAACTCAGATATGTGCCCGGGCGTCCTCCGGCTTCTCACTCCTCCATTCACCCTCAGATCTACCCGTTCCCTTTCAACATGAATCCTGGCAGACACTGGACCGTCTATACCCCGGCGAGTGCTCTGACAAGCTTTTTTCCTAATCCCACCATCTCCCATCCATTTAAGGCCACCGACAAACTGTAGCTACCATTCCAACGTGATCTAAGAAATTTGGCAAATCGTTTCTGTGTCACACAATTTAGAAATAATTCACTGCCAGCATACGTGTGCTCTCTTTCTTACAATCCTGGGGGGCTATTCGCTAACTTTTTTTGACAGTTGAAAGTAATGATCACCGAGTGAATTACTTATCCATTGCTGTTTTTACACGACAAGTGCCATAATAGTGTGTCGTGTAAATCAGCAATGGATATGTAATTCACTCAGTGATGATCACTTTCAACTGTCAAAAAAAGTTAGGGAATAGGCCTGGTTCATTCAAAAGTGGCGCGAAGAAGCACCTTGCAAGTCTCCATTTGGATTCCACTTCTGCTTACCATCAGGTGGAATGAAGTGATTTACTTGAGCTGTTTATAAAAAAAAGACAGTGGGACTTCCTAGAGGGAGATACCTGTCGACAAGAATCCCTCTACGGAAAAGCGAGACTACTCATGAACTTTAAACGACCATTGAACGAGCAAGCGTTTGAGTCGAATATAATATAATAATTATATTGAAACGTACATAAATTTTTTAAGCATGTAACTGAACCCCCCTTAGATTTAAATAATATTTTACTATATGAATATATGAATACTCATATAAATTATACAACACAGAATATAAGTAATTTGTTTTCAGGAATTAAGAATTTCCTAAGGCCAATATCGTCTAGTACCCATGTTGTGAAGTAGTAACCAAAATACTTTTAGAATATAGAGAATGAAATATGGACAGCATAAGAGAACTTATAACGTGGAAATTTAATAACGTTCTTTAGTAATTGCATAAAAAAATAAATAAGGAAGTTGAAGCTCCATCCTCGCTTCAATCGGTGAGTGACAAGGCCAATGTCAATCCACTCCCCCCTTCCAAAACCACAGGAAGTTCATCATTAAGAAAACCTAAATTATAAATATAGAAACGCTTGCCAACACTTTGCCATGGATTGTGAATGTGGTGTGATTTTAAACCAAAATGTAAGGTTGCAATTGATTAAGATTGAGTTCACCAAACTTCTGACATCCTAAGTTTGAATGAAAATTATTCCAACCAAGAATATTTAAATTCTGAAAAGGAACTGAGTTGTGAGTTCAGCCAGCGCTATTCGCAATGTATTGTTTGTGTTGCAATACATCCCTTCCTTAATCTAAATAATTCCGTTTTTTTGTTTGAATTAGATCCATTCTGATCGTGTCGCGATCACCGTAATGTATCGTTCAGAGAACTCGCACAAAATAATCACTCGCTTAATTTTGGAGCATGTGGAGTGTATTTAGTCATAGTCTCAGCTGCGTGTAGAGTATTGGTTTTATTTTGGTACGCAAAGTCGTTCATTTAAACTGACTTATTTAACCTATGCCCAAACTAAAACCAGGTGTATATCCATAACGAAATGTCTCCAAACTGTCCCATACTTACAATGTTATTAAAGAAAATATAAAATTACATAGTTTAATTTCGATAGTTATAATTTCTTGAAATATGAGTTTATTTGAATGTTGCTCTTCATAAGAATATTAAAGAATTTATAACTAAATATCGTGAAGCACAGTCGTAAAACAAATTCTCGAATGATCTGAAATTCATAGTAGATAAATTGGGTTATAATAGTTTGAGTATAGTTTTTAGAATAATCTGGAATTCACAGTAGGTAAATTGAGTTATAAAGGTTGAAGTATAGTTTTTAGAATAATCTGGAATTCACAGTAGGTAAATTGAGATATAAAGGTTTAAGTATAGATTTCAAATTATAGTTTAGATTATTTCAATATTAAAATAGTATAAGTTTTGGTGAAAATTCAAGTTAATAAGTTCTACTTTGTTTTATTACAGGGTTAATGTATTCACAATTAATATCTTATTATATTTAATGTCGTTTAGATTTATCCTAACCATATTGTAATAATAATAATATAATAATAACAATATATTTTCACGCTCACACCAATCATCCAGCCGGAGGCAAGCATCATTTAGAACCTGTGCCACGGACACCAGATAACGGACATTCTTTTTTCCAATATATATAATAACTGTAGATATCTTTATAAATAAACCCAAACAAACATACAAACAACCATGACTCGCAACCAAACACTCGCGTTCGTCACACAAACACTCGCCGCCACCAGGACTCGAACCCGGACCGCCCGATGCGCAGCCAGCCACTCCGACCACTCCACCACGACGGCGTGTCCCCTTATACATAACGAATATTACCTACCTACACCCTAATCCAAATAAAATATTAATATTAAAGTTCCGTATGAAATAAACTCAAAACGTGAACCAACTGGACCGAATACCCTTTGTTGGTTTATCACGTCGGTATACATACGCCCATAAAACTACAAATCGTCACTTGTCACGAAATTTATCCAATAATCCGTTATAACATAACAAGAAATACATAGTATATCAAAACAAAACAAAACACAAAACAAAGTAATTAAATTGAAAAGAAAAAAGTCACACCCATAACAACCACCACCTTGTCATTTTAAATTGAGTAATTACATTATTTACTATGTCCTAAATTATATCAAAACACTAAATCACTCAATTTTTAAATGACCTGACTTGCTTGGTCATAGGTGATATATATATTTTATATTTATGTATATTTTCAAATGACAAACAAAATTGTCAATACAATTATGAAATAATAGGACTGCAATATTTCAAACCAAGCTAGTCTAAACAAAAGCACAAACCTACGTAGTCTTCTCGATCTTGGGTCTCCAGCTATTTCTGGAAGAAAATAGCTATAAAATACACCCCCAATTTAACTACCTAATAACCCATAAGCATGGAGACCCCAGATCTATCTGGATCATTCGGAACATTTCCTTGAATCCACGCCGGCCGCCAAATCACTAATCCACTCCACTTAAAAATCTCCTCCAGACTCCTCGCAGTGCCCGCCTTGCCACCTGACCACTTTACTTAAAAATTCAACACTGACTGTCCTGTTCGCAAGTTTTTGTTTCTACGTCGTCTCGAACCAACGCCCTATTTCCCTAACTTATGGGCGTATGCATACATTAACATCTACAATTATAAATCTTAATGCTTGTTAAAACGAGAGAAATTTGCTAATCACATTCCTACTTACCTCAAACAAAACAACAACAAAAAAAAACGACACGCAGGTTTTTTCCCAAAAAAGGACTTTACCGTTCATATTCGTTCCTTACGTTCAAGAATTTAAGGTTTATTTCTATTTAACCTGGCCTGAGACTAAATCACTGTGGGAATATTAGTGTCATAAACTGCGATCTATTGTCATTTTTTTTGTGGAATCTTCCAGATATTATTCTGTAGCCTACTACATAGATAATATTACCGTGACTACACTATCGAAATGAATTTAAAATATTATTTTCCTTATACTTGTTAATTTACTTAATATTATGATCTTTATATGCATACAGTATTGTCTAATTGATTAATTTGCTTATATCTACAACTAATAATAGAGGCTTGTCCGTTACAAGCATTTACTGATATTGCTATGGTTCTTTAATATCCAGCCGTATTAAATTTCAGTGAACATTCTACAAAATATTGATACTTAGATATTACAGTGGATATTCTCGTCGCAATCAAAGCTGTTCAATTAATTAAAACCGGTGATAAGTATTTGTTCGGGAAACCAAAATTTGAAGAAGCGAGATTGAATACCGAGAATGAACGTTTAATAATTCTTTCTAATTAACTAGAATTTAATAATTCAAGGGAACCTTAAACAAAAGCTCTGTACAGTCTTTATTGGGAGCAGTTAAGGGAGAATTCACACGTAACAACCATACCAAATCGCAGCGACGAAAAGTCAAGCAGTAGTTCCGTATGAATAGCGCGGAGCGCCGTATCAGCTACGCACTTCTATTTGACTTCTATAGACTTTTTTTCATAGTAAGAAATAATAGTTTTAAAAAAACACGCTTTTATACATCACAATCTGACTAAAAAGTGAAAAATCACTTTTTAGTATAGAACCTACATGATGAACGAAAAGTATAATTATTATTTAGAGAAAAGCGTAGAGTGCTCAATAACATTAGTTCTTGAAAATATTCGATTGGTACAATTAAATTGAGCACTAGCACCCCACGCTTTTCCTCCTAAGTTCGGGGTGCGACTCGTTGGGAACAACTATGAAAAGTTAATATGGAAAAAAATCCCAACATGTAAAAGTGTTACTCGTTGCGGTGTGACCCGTTGGGAGTTAACGAAAAGCAAAACTAATCTAGATAAACTTGTATTAACAAGTCTATCTAAGATTATGGAATATTTTTTGCGTTTAAAAATGGGTAAATATTTTTAAAACTAGAAAAATATAGACCTGCCCCAGGCGGGAATCGAACCCAGCATTCTCCGCAATCTTACAAGTGATCGTTCGTAGTAGTGATAGTTCGACTCTTAGAAATGCAAATTTCAAAGATTTGATGAAACAAAGTTTACCATAAAAACATAAGTACCAAGCACTGACAAATTTCGACAGCGAAAGCAGTGCCCCGGTAAAGTATTGATTAACCAAAATATAAAGCACTGATTATTATATTATTACATAAATGTTTTGTTTCATTCATTTCAAACATCATGATATGTAACCGTTTCCCTCCAAGACTGACTAAATTATTGAAACTGACCCTTTAATTTAGTTAATAAGGTTCACAATTGAAACTACTTCGTCAAAAATCGATGTCATCAAACTACAGTTCCGCCGGCATACAAACAGTTATATGTTCCCAAATTTCGTGAACTTCTTACAACGCTTCATTTAATTTCTGAAGCTGTAATAGAATTTAACAAAGGCATCTAATACCGGAACTGAAGACAGAAGGACGAATAAGAAGTATAACCCAAGTTCGGTTATAGCCATTGTATTTACAGTAGTGATGTAACGAATAATTGTATTATCATATTTAATATTCGCATACATTTTTCTTGATATTCGTATTCGCCTTTCAAATACTTCGCGAATTTCAAAATTTTGATTTGAACATGAAGTTGTGTATTCAAATTAATTAGGTAAAACATAAAATATCGATTAATTATTGTTACAACATGTTAACCTTGTCTATTTTTTAAGTTATTTGTTTTGAAGACAAGCATGCGGTCTATAAAATTTGTTTTAAATTACATATGTTCTTATCGAACATAAACATAACCTAGGTATAATTTTCCTCAGTTGCGTCAGTTACCTCAAACAATTAATAACAAGCATTTCTTTAAACATATAACAGGCATTACTTTTTTCCGATCTTCAAACACGTCGGGGTTGGCAATCTTGCACTATTTTGAGGCACTGCATGGTCCATACAGTACACATATCTGGCAGTATGGTCCATACTGCGAGATGTGTGGTGCGTCTTTACGTTATCGTTATCTGAAACTGTAGTCTCTAGTTACCAAATATTACCTAAAACTCTGCTTAAATCATTTAGAGTTTTGAGCGCGATAGTAGTATAGGTAGGTACCTAACACATAAGTAGGTACATAACAGCCTTTATAATTTCACCTATGTATGATCTTTGAAAATTAAAATTTATTTGGTCACATCTCTAATGTACAAGAGAGACTATGTGGACCCAAATCGGAAATTCCGTCGACATATTTATTATGACCCAGGAAATTCGGAAGCGAACAGAGTGTATTTAAGTATGGATTCTAAATTAAAAAGCCATAGAGATCTTTTTAGCTCAAACGAGCACAATAATGGTAATCAGATTCTTTTCAATTGATTTCTTTTGTATGAATTTGGTTTTTGTTATGGGGACCAATGAGGCTTAATGAGCGGGATTATATTCAAACTTTGAAATGAATTCTCAGCATTTGCAATGGGATAAAGAATTCAATTTTTGAATTTTCATTTTAGAGAAGTTTATTGCTTGTTTCGCGTTTCACTATCAACTATATTAGAGATTTGCCTATACTTATTATTATTACTATTATTACTATTACTTATTCAAGAGGACCTTGTGAATTTGGATTCGTGGTGTAAACAAAACGACATGATCCAATGCTTCCACATCAGTTATACAAGAAAACGTTATCCTCTTGTAACCCATTATGTCCTGAACAGTGTGCCTCTGGGGAAGGTTGATGAAATCCGTGACCTTGGCGTTGTACTGGATACCAAAGTTAAATTCACTGCACATGTCGAATTCATCGTTAAAAAATCAGCTCAACTTCTTGGATTTCTAAAACGAAACACTCGTAATTTCAAAAATGCTCAGACTAGGCTAATGCTTTATAATTCGTTGGTTCGTAGTAGGTTGGAGTATGCTAGTGTCGCTTGGAACCCTGTATACAGTCTACAGTCGCAGCGCATTGAGTCTTTGCAACGCGCCTTTACAAGGCATTTAGCTTTTGTTTCTCCTGGCATATCACACCGTCAACCGTATGATGAACGACTTAAATTTTTTAACTTGAAAAGCTTACATGATCGCCGTTCTATTTCGTATCTGCTCTTTCTTTTTAAATTGGTGAACGGTTTGATTGAATCTGATAAACAAAATATCTCTTAATGTTCCATATAGATATCCGCGTCACCGATGTCCAAAACTGTTTCATGTACCACGGAGTAGAACTAATCTTGGATTGCACCAACCGATCTCTAGAATATGCATCAGGTATAATAATACTAACACGAATACATCTGATATCGATATATTTAATGACAACTACAAGTCTTTTCGGAGGAAACTGCTGAAACACATTGGATGTGCAGGGATGTAATTAATGTATGTTTATATTCTATTCTTCGTCCCTGTAACATAGTTATGTATTACCATTTTCTTATTGTAAAAAGCATATAATAGTTATAATAAATGTTGTGTATACCTATTATAAGCATTCATGTAAGAACTAAACATTCAGTTAATAATTTAATATTAGTAAGTAAGTACATGTTATGCTGTTGGTGTACCTTAATAAATAAATAAATAATTACTTACATAAATTGAAAAAGCTGTTAAACCTAAACTAAATAAATGTCTTATTACAAGATAAATGATCCAAATGCGTTGGAGTAAAATCTGCCCAAAAACGCACGTTCTAAATTGTAATTTATTCATATTGATATCTCTATTGATTGTAATGATATTTTGAAATCATTACGACATTGTAAGATGTAAAATTTCTTTTGCCATTTCTTCTTCATCTCAGCATAATAATTTAAGTAAAATAATTACTTTAAAAGTACTCAGCAAAGTCTATTTAAATAAAGAGCTTTTCATTTCATTAAACTAGCCTAAACGTTCAGTCAAAGGGCATATCTTCATTGTCGTCCAACTCCGGCCGACATGCCGGCGTCGGCATGTCGTGCCAATGAGACAGCGTACCGTACAATTCATATTATTAAGCGTCCACCGATGCCGGTATCGCTGTCATTGCTGGGCCGGAGCCAGCCAATGAAGAAACTCCCATAGCAAGTAAACCTTTTGGCAGTAATTGGGATGTAACACATTGCGACTGTTTGCAGCGATATTGCATCGCGACACCAGCGATCAGCAATAATTTGTATCGATTTATACACATAGGCGTAGTTAAGTAACCAAAGGCCCTGGTGCGCATTCAAAAGGCCCTAAAATGAATGTGCATGCCCCCTCCCTCCCTCTCCTGTTTCATAATTTAATATTTTTGTAATTCAATACCAGGTTTGCTGTTCAAGGCGCTGATCTTGGCGGTGTAGTGCGCCGAGGCCCCCAAGCTACATACAAATAACATACATTATTATGTTTATGCTTATGCACTTAATACTAATTATTATTATTAACATAACTACTAACTATAGCTGCTTGGTCCTTCTACTCCATCCCCAGCTTCATTTTCACGTCTACGTTTAGCTCCTGACCCATTCTTTCTTTAACAAAACTTTGTTAGTTTTTATTTAGTTGTAGTCAGCAAAAAAGTTGAGCAATTGTCATGCTGTTAATTTTTATATCCAAAAGTCCTGCTGCTACCTGGGCCTGCATGCGAATGCGATCTGGTGTCCATAAATCTTTCACGAGAGAAAAAATTCTCGCGGGAGCTCGCTCGGTCAGCCCGTTATCACAATTTTTATTTGGTCAAAAAAATTGAGCAGTTGACATTGCTGTTAATTTTTATATTCAAAAGTTGCTACTACCTGGACGCGGATGCGACTGCGATCTGGTGTCCACAAATGTTTCATGTGAGAAAAAGTTCTCGCGGGCGCTCGCTTCGTCAGTCAGTTATCAGAGCGCGCTGACAATAACATATTATATTAAAAATCCAGACAAGTCCAGATGAAAGTCCGGACATGTCATATCCGGACTAAATCCGGACGAATGGCAAGCCTATCAATACCCCTTTAGTTATCCATTAGTCGTCTTCTACGACATCCATTTGAGGATATGGGGTGATCTATTCAATTCTGCCGGCATGGCTAATAATCTCAGAATTCCGGTATTTACAATGTATTTAATAAAAATGATTGCACAATTATACACATATACCTACCTACGTGTAACAAGTTCGTACAACCACCGACATTGTTAGGTCGACTAGCACTCAAGTTAGGTGCAGTCGAGCACAATTGGCGACACACGAGAAATAAGGGAAGCCTCCAACATCGAGGCGAGTACTGCTGAGATGAATAGACTCTAATTCCATTGGCATACGTTACATATTGGTTAGAGCTATTCAGCACTGACAATGTATTCATTAAGCTAGTCTTGTGATAGGACATGTATGGTGTTCAAATAATTTTTATTGATTTTTGAGAACAGAATCTCATGAGATATTTCGAACTGACATTAAAAATCAAGTTTTATGTACGATGAAACGCAAAATTTACGCTTACACATAAACTAACTTAAGGACAGTGCAAACGAGCATTGGAGTACTTTTTTGTCCGTCAAAATTGATCGTGTAGAACTGCATGTCATAACGCATACGAAGAGAACCACAGAACATAGATATAAGAGGTCTATGTTCTGTGAAGAGAACCGTTTCTGAGATATTCAGAATTTTATAAATAATCCGAAAAATACTATAGCGCGCTCGCTCATACTAACTAGAGGTGTGAGGTATAGCTAGAGTTAGCAGAAACGGGGGGAAAAAATAATTGATTAATAAAAAATATATTTATAATGGAAAATAATAAACATATAATTCTATGGAATAATTTTATTTTTGCGTTTACCAACGCGTAAATATTAAAACTAGAAAAATGCACTAATTAAGAAAGAATATAGAGAGAAATATAAAAAAATATTTTTTTCTTGTTAATAAATTTACAATTTATCGCTTATAATCTCAGCCATTTTATTTTTTGCGAAAATGACTTCTCTCCTGCGATTTATATTGCGTTCGGATGTGTTTTTCGGAATTTTTATAAAATTCTAAAATAATGAATACTTATCTCAGAAACGGTTCGCTTTCGGATAGTATATCCCATAGTGAAATCGACTAGTATAATTGTCCTCTTCTATCTCCCCTTAACGGGTCCGCCACTTATTACTAGTCATCCTGTATAAGACGCGAGCGCGACGTTGCAGCTCCATCGACAGTGCATCGTAGTCCTTTTTTAGTCCAAGCGTATGACGAATACGCATCTATGAAGCTACGCCTCTGTGAACATTGGACAGTGACAATAACACTATGATTTACAAGTTTAGTTCGCAGCAAGATCTCGGCAGATATTTTTGTGACGGCTCGGCTATTCCTCCGGGGACAAAAGTCACTTCTGCGAATAGAACTGATTTCTTTATGTACACAACATAGTAGATAATCTTCTTCTTTTCTTCGAGGTGGATAACGGTTGCTGGTACGGATTATCCTAGTCTCAATGTTTTACAAATCGTAATTTCTGATCTCTGACGTGACTTGTTTACGACTGTTATCTTAACGTGCCTTCCGAAGCACGATGAAAAATCGGTCACCCATCCGAGTACGAACCGTATAATTAGTAGCTTAGCTTTTAAAATCGTTACCAAGAACCACGACACCATCGACTTTCTCTCATATAGTTATTAATTTCTCTGTGCCTACCTTCACTTCATTTATGCTGCGGCCGCACACATCGCGATGTCGCGAATATTCGCGTTATCGCGATGTGTCTAGCCAAGTATTCGCGAATACTTCGCCACTTCGCGCGAAGGCGCAAGGACATCGCGCCGCTGTCGGTAAACTGGCGCACATCAAAGCGTTTTTATCGCGATGTCCTTCGCTTGCGTGGCCACACTTCGTGGTCTTCAGTCGGCGCACAGACATCGTGCGCATCGGACGTGTTGGTTTAAATTAGTTTTCTACCATGGATTGGAATAACGACAGGATTTTAGAACTTATTAGCAATTAGGAGTGTGAGTCAATATTGTTTAGCCTTGCTTTTTTTCTTAAACAATAATTCCTGACAGAATTAAAAATAATTGCCCTAAAATATAGGCCGACCGCGGCGTCCATTTTGTTTTTTGCGTAACATCGCGATCACATCGCGACAGACTTTACAGCGCGCAATGTGTGGCCATGCACATTCGCGGTAGGCCGAAGGCGAAGATTATCGCACGAATGTTATTGCGATGTGTGCGGCCGTAGCATTACAACTACATTACAAAACCCCTGAAAAGTGAATACGTTAAATTTATGATTAAGTATTTAATAACGGCCTACCTATTTAGTATTCTGAAGCGTCTCGCACCCGGCATTTCATTTATCATCCATTCCACATCTGAAGAATTCGAATAACCATAACTGCTTGACGATTCCCATCTTAATTACTCAAGACTTGAAGTTGAATTTAACAGAAACAATGTAAGAACTGAGGTCGTGTTCTATACGTAGTGATTGCAATGACTTAACCAGTGTTTCTCAATCTGTGGGCCGCGATCATTAACCTTTGTAGGTTTTATAAGTACTGCAATACAAAACAAAGTTTCAGTGAGAAGGATGTGCTTATTTATTTTTCAAAAAAATGTAATTTCGTGGTGCTATTTTTGACTAACCTCGTACTTACTTCCAAACAGCTTTTAGAGCTCTCGTAGCGTCTTGCAGTTTTGAAGGTCTTAATAATGAATATAAGTAACAAAACAGAGAAACAGAGACTAACTTTTTGCCTGTCTATTGCCTAAGGGGGTCGTTAAAATTTTTCAACCAGTAAAGGGGTCGCTTATTAAAAAAGATTGAAAAACACTGATTTAAACTACTATGCGCGGTTGTTTTTCGGATGGGTGACCCAAAAATTAAATTCAATTTTCTTTCCTGCTTTGGAAGACGCCCTAAGCTAGCGGCCTTGCCGAAAGAGGGCAATGGTAAAAACATGCTTGTAATCTAGTTTAGCATCCAGAGGTCCAGAGGCTTCGATCCCCTGTGGAGTATTTTCTGGCGTGCAAATTTCGCACTGACAAATTTCGACAACGAAAGCAGTGTCTCGGTGGCGTAATGGCCAACGCAGCCGCCCGGATTGCGGAAGATGCGGGTTGGATTCCCGCCTGGGGCAAGTCGATTTTTTTCAGTGAAATGCACTGCACTGATTCTAGTATTAAAAATATTTACGCGTTTGTAAACGCAAAAATAAATATATTCCATAATGTAAGGTAGTTTCATCTTAACTGGGCGTCAAATATTGGCAAAAATATTTCGTTCGGGTTTTAGAAGTGCAAATTTCAAAGATTTGATGAAACAAAGTTTACCATAAAACATAAGCACCAAGCACTGACTAATTTCGACAGCGAAAGCAGTGTCTCGGGTGGCGTAGGTAATGGTCAATGCAGCCGCCCGGATTGCGGAAGATGCGGGTTCGATTCCCGCCTGAGGCAAGTCGATTTATTTCAATGCATTTTTTCTAGTATTAAAAATATTTTTTCTAGTATTAAAATAAATTTATTCCATGGCTAATTGTGTTTTGATGCAGACGGCTTTTTAGTTTTATAAATTTATTTATTTTATATTCATATATATTTTTAGTAATTTTATAAAATACACGACATACCTTTTTAAAATCCTTATAATAAGCCCTTTAATTTGATACCCATATTGTCGAATGCTAAATTTAAAAAAAAACACTTTCAATAATAGCACCCACGAAGATTCTTGATAGCACCTCACAGCCGCTACCTATGTTATTTTTTAAACATCACTTATCTAACACTTGGGCTGTCAAGACAAAAATCCGTTGAGCCGTTTGAAAGATATGAGGTTATAAAGAATATTACAAATATACATACACACAAGATACGCGAGAAATGTACTTTGGAGATGGATTTTCTCAATAAAAGAGGTTTCTAAATTAAAATGGCTCTATTAGAACAATAATGAAATACAACGTCCGTTCCTTACATCAGTAAAACGAGAGTGTCCGTACTTTCTTTCGTCTACGCACTTTAACACTACGTCACATCACCACAGTCACAGACACAACACGCGCGAAAAACAAAACACTTTCCTTGCAGTCGGGTTGAATGAACTCGGTTAATACGCGTTTATGAGGTAAAATTGACTCTCCCTATTCTTAAAGTCGGTTAAAATGTAGCCTATGTTACCAGGGCCATAATTAAAAATCATAACCGTTCCTTTTAGCTTCGCGTAGTCGGGTAAAAATCCCTCTTTTACTTTTTCCAAATACCAACAACTTTATTTCACAAACTCCGCATAATAAAAATGAACTTGGCACTTATTTCAGTCTATAACTTGCACCAGCTACTAATAATGATCAATAGTACTTGATCATTATTTAGCTGCGGAGTTACGTTAAAACTATGATATCTCTGAAGATATTCATTGAAATCTAATGATGTACAGAACAATATTGTACAAAATAAAATACTTGTGATAAATAACGTATTAATTTTGATAAGGAATGATATTATGTTTACAAAAATACCTTTGCATCTAATGCATTATTTTAGAACAAATTTTAGTAACAAAAATAGGTTATAGCTAGTCAACCTTAAGAGGTAGATAAATGCTGTCTGGTACTTTTTTTGAACTTTTAAAGGAAAATAATTCCGTCATACATGATTTTTGCGTAACTTTAACATTTTACGCAGCGCACGCAACGAAAGCTCTGAAAATTAAATTTTATTATTTTCCGTTTATTTCAAACTATGATATCTCTTAAGATATTCATTGAAATCAAATGAAGTCATGCACAATTTTGCTCAAAATTAAATACTTGTGATAGATAATGTATTAGGTTGGGGAAAAAGTCTTTTCGCATTATAGTATGTATAAACTTGTAATAAAATCTCTTTGGCTATACTATTTGTATCTGGCTGGTTTTGGTATCATTGAAAGTTTAAATTTTAAAGAACATAATTCCAAATTCAAATTAGGAAAATGTGTGATTTTCATTTGTTTTTCGTACCGCCAAGATGAGTGAATCTAATGAAGAAATTCGATACATTTTAAAATTTTACTACATAAAAGGTAAAAATGCAACGCAAGCCGCGAAAAAATTTGCGATGTTTATGGACCTAGTGCAGTGTCTGTTAGAGTAGCACAAATTTGGTTTAAGCGTTTTCAATCCGGAAATTTTGATGTCAAAGATGCACGTCGCTCTGGTCGCCCTATTACAGATAAAATGGATGCCATTTTTGAAAAAGTGGAGCAAGATCGGCATGTCAGTAGTTACGACGTAGCTGAAGAACTGGGAATTGACCACAAAACACTTTTGGCGCATTTGAAAAAAACTGGGTACACAAAAAAGCTCGACATTTGGGTACCTCACGAGCTCACTGAAAGAAACCTAATGAACCGTGTACTCATTTGTGATTCTTTATTACGACGTAATGAAACCGAACCATTTTTGAAGAAGCTGATAACTGGTGATGAAAAGTGGATCACGTACGACAAGAACGTGCGAAAAAGGTCGTGGTCAAAGGCCGGTCAGGCTTCACAGACTGTGGCGAAACCCGGGTTAACTCGCAACAAGGTGATGCTGTGTGTGTGGTGGGATTGGAAGGGCATTATTCATTATGAGCTGTTACCACCAGGCAGGACCATCGATTCTGAACTCTACTGCGAACAACTGATGAGATTAAAGCAAGAAGTTGAGAGAAAGCGGCCGGAATTAATCAACAGAAGGGGTGTGGTTTTTCATCATGATAACGCTAGACCTCACACATCTTTAGCCACTCAGCAAAAATTAAGAGAGTTTGGCTGGGAGGTGTTAATGCATCCGCCGTATAGTCCTGACCTTGCACCTTCAGATTTCCACCTGTTTCGGTCTCTTCAGAATTCTTTAGGCAGTGTCAGGTTAACATCACGAGAGGACTGCCAAAACCACTTGTCGCGGTATTTTGACCAGAAGTCCCAAAATTTCTATAGCAATGGGATCATGTCCCTACCTACAAGATGGCAAAAAGTTATCGAACAAAATGGTACCTACATACTTTAGTTAAATGTAAATAAACTATATTAAAAAATGTTTTGAATTTTCTTAAAAAATGCGAAGAAACTTTTTCCCCAACCTATTATTTATTTTGATAAGGAATAATATCATGTATACAAAAACACCATCGCAGATAATGCATTATTTTAGAACAAATTTGATTACCAAAAAGAAAGGTTATAGTGGGCCAACCTTAAAAGGTAGACATTATGCTGTCGCGGATTTTTTGAGAAATTTTAATGGAAAACAATTCCGTCATACATGATTTTTCCGTAACTTTAACCGTTTAAGCAGCGCACTCAGTGAAAGCTTTGAAAAGAAATATTTTTCTCCCGTTTTTGCAACATTCTTCATTGATGCTCATGCTCAGCTCCTATTGTCCAATAGGAGCTGAGCTGCCTCCTTTTGCTCCCATACCGTGATGTTATATAGCCTATAGCCTTCCTCGATAAATAGACTATCCAACGCAAACATATTTTTTTCAATTTGAGTCAGTAGTTGCTGAGATCTTAGGGTTCAACCAAACAAACAAAGAAACTCTTCAGCTTTATTATTATTAGTATAGGTTTAACGGTATAAAAATTTCAGGTTGCCTAAATAACATTTTTCTTAAATAAAATTGCAAGTTTGGAGATATAAGGGCTGACTTAGCCCCACTACTTCCCAGCCGTGGCTGCAACTTTGTGTTAGGGTATTATAGAAGACTAGAGTATGTAGTTACATGACATGTTTTAAACTTGCGTCAAGTATCTATTCAAATATGTCTTACCAGCTACCGGAATATAGGGTTCTATTTACAATATGCTAGCATTAATTATCCTCCGTCAGTACTGAATTCTGACCTAGAAAACTGATGACATATGCAAGATTCTGCTATTATATGACCCAAGATGTTTGCTCGAGCTCCGATCGTGAACATTATGTGGCGTTCGCAGTGTTCGCATTAGTTACCCTTGGATGGGTATGAATTGAGCTTAGGTGTCACATGTAATGAAGTAGGCTTAATGAGTGCGTGTGAACAGAAAAGATAAAAGTGAAAGTGGTAGAAATCTAACACCTGTAACGAACCGCCTAAATGAAGTGGCTTATTTATTTTTTACTCTTTAAATATTTATTTTTAAGGTATAAAAATTTTAGAATGCCTCAAGAACATTTTATTTAATTGCAACTTCAGAGATATAAGGGCAGATTTCACCCTCCTACTTCCCAGCCAAATCTGCAGTTTAGTGTTAGGGTATTATAGGAGTTATATGGCAGGTTTACAGCTTGCCTCAAGTACCTACTCAAACATATCTATCAGCTTTCGGACTATTAGTTTCGGCACAAACTTCGCCCGGAGACGTTTCGGAAACGTTGCGTACACCGGTCCTGAAACGACCCATAAACATCTTAGAGGGTACCAATGGGTTTAAGTGGGTATTCCCGGTAATTCTCGGGCGAGTCCCATACACGTCACTCTGTCTAGCCCACAGTGCGATACGGTCCGTAAAGGATTTTCCAACGCAAAAAGCAAACGAGACACCGATCACACTGGCGCCAGCGATAAGCTGCACGCTCTCGTTTTTTCGTAGTTTATAGATAGACTCGGAGCAAGTGTGGCCGATGGCGGCCACTTGCTACAGCAGTGTCAACAACAAGACCCTAAGAGTAGCCAAAGAAGTTTAAGGCCAGTATCAATAACGTACTCCTTCCTTACCAGAGTTTTTTAGCTTTCTAAGATTATTTGTGACATCGTTTCAGACACTATGTGTTCCAAAGGTCTGTTAAGCTATGAGATAGATCATATAGTTAACCGACTCCGTCTACATCGCCTGCGTAGTAACAATAGTGCGTGCAGACTCTCGGTGTAGGATCCATTGAAGACTTTGCAGCAGAAAGCGGGTTATAAAATGGGGTGGCTTTCGAACGCCCGTGGCTGTCGGCTTCTGCCATTGCTGTAATGCTACGGCCGCACACATCGCGATAACGTTCGTGCGAAAATCTTCGCCTTCGGCCAGTTTTTTGCGTAATATCGCGATGTGATCGCGATATTACGCAAAAAACTAAATGGACGCCGCGGTCGGCCTATACTTTAAGGCACTTATTTTTTATTCTGTCAGGAATTATTATTTAAGAAAAAAGCAAGGCTAAACAATATTGACTCACACTCCTAATTGCTAATAAGTTCTAAAATTCTGTCGTTATTCCAATCCATGGTAGAAAACTAATTTAAACCAATACCGTCCGATGCGCACGATGTCTGTGCGCCGACTGAAGACCACGAAGTGTGGCCACGCAAGCGAAGGACATCGCGATAAAAACGCTTTGATGTGCGCCAGTTTACCGACAACGCCGCGATGTCTTTGCGACTTCGCACGAAGTGCCGAAGTATTCGCGAATACTTGGCTAGACACATCGCGATAACGCGAATATTCGCGACATCGCGTTGTGTGCGGCCGCAGCATTAATGTAAGTAGCAGTAACCCGCGACAGTCACCGGTGCCTCAAAGCCCATATTAATAAACTTCACATAAATCATTCGCCATTAAGACAACGTAGTGGGAACTGGTGTGCTTCTACACACTAAAAAATTATAAAAAGCGTTAAGTATGGAAAAAACTTTTAAACAAAACGCCTATTTCAATTTCGGTAATGACAATCTTAAATTCGATAGATTAACACAATACGTCTACGCAATCTAGCCCAGTTCAATACTTTTTTATTTGTCTGAATTCGTGATATTGCAAAGAAAAAGTCTTAACTTAATATAATCGAATAAACAATTCTGTCGTCAAGTCTCGACATAATCTGACAAGGCGAGAGGTCCTCCATCACTAACAATAGCCCGGATGCCTCTGTCAAAGTAACTCTGCCTCCGACTCAATATAAATAAGCCGTGACGAGGAGTCTCCTTACAGCTATTTTCACATTTATTTATTCCTCAACTTCATTTACGTCGCGACGTTTTGACCTAAGCGAACCCTAAACGATATTGCGCAATATTACAATCTGAACAATATTATTGATAGTCTAGGGTTAATATTGAAGATTGTGCAATGAACGAAAGAATTAGATAGTTGAATTTTTATTGCACCGTGTAGGATCAGTACTATGCAATATTTTAGTTAAATGTTTAGCTTGATAATTATAAGCATGAGAATATATAAACAGCACTGAACCCTCGGGGAAGTCGCGGTCAAAAGCTAGTCTTATTACAATGTTATAAGGGGGGACGGTCCCAAGTACAGTCGAACCAACTGAATCATGACCCACTTGGCCGATCATTCCTTTAGAATCATAAATTTAGTTAAGTTTTCTTCGCTATCATGCGTGTTGCACTTAGTACGTTTTAAATATGAATAAAAATGTGGCATTACGGGTCAGATATCTATGCAATTTTAATCTTTGTTATCACTGCACTAAAATCTCAATTGGAATTTTAAATAAGATGCCGTTCATAATCTAAACTCTTTTCACTACTGAGAAAAACGAATAACTATTATATTTTTAAAAACAAAATTACGTTATGTGTCAAATGTCAAGTAGTAGTTGGAACAATTTTTAAAAAGCCATATTTATTAGACACTGTCAGTCTCTAATCAATTTATAACAGGCTCGTAACATAAGAAATGTATGTTCAAGCGAATTTCAACCTACTTTGTATAGAGTGACTGTAGGAAAATGATCTTAAGGTGGGTCATGATTCAATTTGGTCGACTGTACATTTCAATCTTATTATAATGTTATTTACGCCTAGGGGACGCCTTACTTTTTTTTTATCTTCGAGTTTTTTTAGCTGCTGGCCTTCATGTCACCTGATGGTAACTGATAAGAATGAAGGTGGAAGCGAGCTTCACCTGGAACCCCTTAATTCCTGAGGGACTGGCTATGTCATAATATTTCTGATTCAATATTTTATGCTCATGTAGGTAATTATTAACTAGGTTACTATCGTTTAATATGCTGTATGAGTTTTGTTAGTTTTCGAGCTCGATCAAACGTAGAATATCTTTCATACATTGCCCACTAGCGCCTCTAGCGTAAACTATCAGAAACAATGGGCAATGTATGAAAAGAGACGATACTTTTGATCGAGCTAGAAAACTATCAAAACCTATACTAAGGGTACAGAGCGTTTTTGGTCCAAAACCAATGAAAATTTACCGTAAGTATGAGTCTAAAGGTAAATGACCTTCTAAGCTCGTCAGTGACAATTTTATATAACCTTCACGTCGTACCTCATCGATCTCCCCAATACGAAGGTCGCCATAAATAATAAAAGTTAAGTAAGCCTTAGACTCGATTTAAAACGAAAACTTTATACATATTCAATGTTTTCCTACCCTGCTTCCAATTTATTTGGGGTCGGTGCAGTATGCCTTGATATCGACATACTGCTTAAGGATTTGGCATTAGATTGTTACGGCCATGTGCCTGACACCAACCCTCCTTAGGAACAACTGTTATCTCTCTACAGCACCCGGGACCACCAGCTTAAACGTGCCTTCCGAAGCACGGAGGAAAATAGATTTAAAAAAAATTCGGTCCCGTCCGAGTACCGACCTCGCAATTGGTTGCTTAACTTTCGTGATCGTTATTAAGAACGCACGACCGCTGTGCCATCGACCTCCTCCGAAAATTTTATACATTTAATATTACCGTAAATAGTTAAAATCTTCCTATTTATGAAAGGCGAAGATATCTAGTTCATAAAGTCATGTTTATTCTTTCTTGAGGTTTCCAGTAAAATATAGACACCTATCACACCTTTAAATGCATGTAGAGAGTGCTTTGAAACCACTATAAAATTCTTAACTTCTAAAACCTTACTATTATGGTGTGTATGACGTTGATGATTCACATCATCGATTATCCACCCTCGGAGGTCACGGATAAAATAAAACTATATAATATATATGTCACCGGAAGATAACAAGATCCGCAAGTTTATAAATTTCCTAGGAAATTTATAAACTTTCGTAGGATTCTAAACGAGAGGTAAATTATTATATAAGATATTTTACGCCCACATTTTCGCTAATTTAACAATTTGCAACGTCACGTGGTGAATTTACAAACTAACGTATATCCATTCGTAAGATTCTAAACGGTTCGACCAATCACAGAAGAGCTTTTAATATTACGCTTTTTTAAAATACGGCAAATAACACACTGCTCTCTGATTGGTCGATTTGGACAGTGGCAATGCTTGTGTCCAGAGACTTAGGAATCAGATTTGCAAAAAAAACTATTTTCACAGTTTGTTGTAACTGCGTTAAAACTGTTAACACAGTTACAACATTAAAATTTTACAAAAACACACGAGCAAACCGTTTGTTTATGTTCCGTGGTGAACAATGGCGGTGTAGAGGAAGGAGAAGGAACAAGTGACTAATTCAACCAATCAGAGCGCACATGACGTTTGGTTATTGCTTACTTATTATTTTACGCGTGAGTTCGGTAAATTTATCAATTTGCGAAAATCTGGGCGTAAAATAATACAATTTATCTCACGTTTAGAATCCTACGAAAGTTTATAAATTTCCTAGGAAATTTATAAACTTACGGTTCTTGTTATTTTCCGGTGACATATGTATACACCAATTTCACAGAACAAAATCCATTCAGGCACAATTTTTCAATTACTGAAACAAAATATGGCTGACTCGATGAAAGCGTGCCAAGTTCTCCAAATTGGCGATAAATAGAAAAGAGTCATTACAATACAACGAATGTACTAGAACCAGTCATTACTTACTTCGTTAATCCAATATTATATGATTTTAACGCAAACACAATTTCTGAAATGAAAATCTGACTGACGCTATAGATCGCCGCCAAACACTCGGGCTTAGTAATAGAAGTACTTATGTCACTAATTGACAGAAGAATTTCTTCTAATATTCTTCGCATATTTTCATATATTTTTAAACACCTATTGAAATAATCAAAATTGTAACTTGCACGACAACGATTTTGTACAACAAAATTAAATCTTGATGAAACTAAATCAAAACGAAGAGTGAAAGATCTTGGATCCTTTCTTGTAGAAGTGCTTTAATATCTGTATATATTTCATTCTCTATTATATTTTATTTTATTTGGAGTAGGTAACATGTTTTCGTCTTCTTCCTCCGGCCACCATCATCTCTTAGCTCGTTTCTTTGCCATTCTTTCACAAAATTTATCCATCTTCTCTTCATTCTTTCTTTCCCTCTCTGAGCGTAGAAATATATTATTATTATTATACACTTTCAACACCTTCCACATGATTATTCTCTTCACTTAAAATCTTTCTCGTATTCTTGTTAATTCATTCCACAACCTCAAACTTAGTTTAAAAATACGCGGTCGCCATTAAAATTTTCCCGCTGAAACTGTCTAAATATCGCGTTCAAAGTGCCTCTTTGTTTGCCGTCGAGAGTGCTCGTGTCGTGTCGCCTGACCGGGGCAGTGCCGACAAACAAAGGCGACACACGGCTCTAGGGTTTATTTTCATACATTCAAGACTGCTTCAAGTGTATGTGCTTGGCGGAATTACCCGTGCTCGCAAAATGTTTATTATTCGAACTTCGAATGAAGAACTGATGTAATGTGTTGAAAATTCTGCTTCGACTTCGGAGAGAATGATTTACTAATTAGATACGAGTTCCTCGGTTTTTAATTTATGCTGCAAATCTAATAGTATAAATTTGCAAATTCAAGACTGCACCCGCGAGCTCTGTGATTGCGATGACTTTTTGATTGTGTTCAAATCATTTTGTATACCTACCTACGTATAGACGAACACATCCGCTCGCGACTGATTGATCGGTCTAGTGCACACATAATAATGTGAAGTGCATGTAGTCGAATACTACATGTAAGTAAAGATTGATGAAAGTTAACAAAGAATAGTGCTGTGGAGAGTCTCTAGCCGGGCTTAAAGTAGAGTCTATAAATAAAGAAAGCACCGAATAGGTGTCAGAAAATTATCATTTCGTACTTTTATTTCTAGATTTCATAAATTTGACCCTGAAAAGGGAGAAAAGTAGCCAAACTAAAAAAATTCGAATGCAATATGCGCAAAAACCTCATTTTCAGAATTTTATTTAGAGTCTCCTTCTTTTCAGAGATATCGGTTAACAAGATCATAAAGACATTTAATTTTTGAGTTAACATCCATAACCCATTACTCACCAAAAATAAACTTGAAGCACAATGTTCCTCCGAAATTCTAGATTATTAAACTAAATTGATGTCAGTGAGAGAATATTACTGTTATTATTATAACGAGCTAATCTAAATTGCTTTATGAAAGTAGGTACTCATACAGAGTAACTATACAGAATGTTTGTATGACTATACTTATAGCAAGTGAGCCTTTACCTATGCTAACTTATCATATAAATAATATAGTTTGATTAAAATTCAAAATTTCTGAAATTAATTTATCAAGGGAAAGATAGCCATTGTATTTACCGGGCATGTGAGGCATCACGTTCTTGTTGAGTAAGTCGCAGGCGGATCGTATAACACCATTACAAAACGGCGCGGTAGATTGTAGTGTGTGAGAGTGATGAGTAACAATAATTCCACTCCGCTTGATCATAAAAAAGGGCCCTCAGACTAAGCTGTTCAATCCTGTGGACCACCTGAATAGCCCTGACCTTTCCGAGTCGTGCGGCAATAGAAAAAATTTCCGCGCAAGCCGTAATGAGCGTATCGTCAGCGTAACAGAATACGCGTACACCTGGCAAAAGGGGGCCTCGTAGTACCCAGTCGTAGCCGACGTTCCACAGGAGAGGGCCAAGAACCGACCCCTGCGGAACACCGAGCGCGAACCCATTGATCCGATTTCGAGCGCAAACGCTCAGTTCACTCCGATCCGTTCGAGTAATACTCAGATGAGCACTACACACTCAGGCACTAGACACACTTTTGTTATACACCGCACTCGTCGAACAAGGGTGCAAAGACCCGGTCTACATACGACGCGCTATACCCGGTACAGACATGTACCGGGCCGCTTCTCCCCGCCTCCGCCACGACATGATGTGCCCGAGCCGAGGTCCGAGCCTTTAGAGGCACCCTCGGGCATGTCGCTCCCTACTGCCGACTTGAGCGTCGTACATCTCTATCACTCTGTGCTTGATAGAAAGTGACAAACGATTCTCAAGACATAATTGATTTCCGAGTGTCATTCTGTAATACGGGCCTGTAATAAAAGACGACATCTATTTTTTTTTTACTTGAAATGAATTCACTTTTGGCAACACTGCCAGGAGAGCTAAGAGAAAGCCAAAGATGGAGCGAGTTTACCCAGAAGATGCCTATTCACTTTACCCTTAAATAGCAGGGTTATAACTATTTGGGAATATGGAGGCCGGCAGGGAATTACACTCTTTAGCGGTGCGCAAAATAAACGATGTTGAAAACCGCTTAGTACGCATAGGCGGAATTTTTAAGAGGGAGGGATGGTAACCTGAAGTCCATCTAGACCTCCGATGGTAAAAAGGAGATGGTGGAATAAGCTCATGCAGATCAAGAGCACACTCGCCAAAGTACAATCTATAAAACACCGACAGGCAGGCCACTCTGCGACGATGAGCCAAACTTTGCAGATTAGCATGCACCAGCCTATCATCACCTATAAGTTTTCTGGCTCTGCATTCAACCGAGTCAATTCAATTCAATTCTTTATTGCATGTCACAGTAGATACCGCAAAACGTGCAATAATATAAAATGAGGCACAATTGTGACGCCCTGCATTTGCAAACAGTCATCCAAAATAGTCCGTAGTCAATAGATTTAAGAAGCACTACTTATCACAAGTTCTCTAATAATATTTACAAGGTTATCATCTTATATTTATTTTACTTGTATTTTATTTATATAGTTCATATTATTATGTATTCATATTAGTATTAGGTACATTGTTCATTGATATATTTTTTATTTTATGTATGTGTCATCACTACATAGTATAAAACAAAGTCGCGTCCGCCGTCTGTCTGTCCCTATGTATGCTTAGATCTTTAAAACTACGCAACGGATTTTGATGCGGTTTTTTTTAATAGATAGAGTGGTTCTTAAGGAAGGTTTATATGTATAATACATGCATATTGACATAAGCATTGCACCCGTGCGAAGCCGGTGCGGGTCGCTAGTATATTTTATTTGTATGTAAATTATTATCTTTATGGTGTGTATGTTATGTTTATGCTATTTAATTTTAAGATAACAAGCAGATCTATTTTTTATTTTGCATTTTGTTGGTAACCTACATTACTATTAACAGTATCTCTTACACTCATGGGTTGACTGGAGGAGATCTCTCTTAGAGATAAGTCCGCCCTTGCAAACTTTGTATTTAACCATAAGTTTTGTTGTTATTTTCAAGTGCAATAAAGAGTATAAAGAGTGCAAACAGTCAGAGGGCTAAAATTAATTATACAATTCAAATTATCTTATTCTAATTCATTATTATCTATACAGTTTTGAAATTATTTCTGGCTAACAATAAATATTCACGAACGACAAGTTGATATTTTGCTGCACCTTCCCAAAGATTGCAACAATACTCCTATTTTAAGCAAAGCACGTTTTGGCGACTTCGAATCTGTAATAAGGTAATGAAGTGACTTCATTGTCACTTCGAGTAAAAGAGACAAGTCAGCGACCACAAAGATTGAGCATACGTCGTAAAACAACATTGAAACTATCTCAAAGGTACAGAATACTAAACAAAGTTTTGAATGTAGGTACAGAATTTGAGCTAAAATAAAGCAGGAATATTGTGACTTTGTGTACCGTCACCGGGATAGGGGTGACGAGCTGTGGCGACACACTGCTCACTAGAATTAACAGGAAGTTTATTTTTTGTTAAATAAATTATTAAGAGTTGTGAATTTTGTGTAAAAGAAAATAAGATATCGTTATTGAATGTTGATATACTACTGTTAATATCCCAACCCTGACACAAAGCGATCTGCTAACACTCTTGGTGGAGTGCTCACTAAAGGCTGCATCGGTTGCCTAGCGATCCGACTTCGAATACTGCCAAAGCCTTCTTCGCGTGGACATCATACAAGTTCTTCATTGCTCATATCAATAGTTTATTTTTTGTCTCATTTGGGTAATTAATAATTAGTGGTTGGATATTCGGATGCATATTTACCTAAAGTGAATTTTTGGCTAAGAAATTATGGAAGCGGCTTCTTAAAACATACTTTTTAAAAATATAAATCCATACCTGGAAACGACTTGTTTAGCATGTGTCATTAAATGAACAAAAGGAACTATTTTCGGCTCACTACCTGCACACAAGCAGGTATATAATTTGCTGTCTCACTCGCACTCATTACGAAATGCTTATCAGACTCAAGACACAGAGTTGTTTGTTGCTATGTAGAGAGAAGAAAAAAAATTACTCATCGTGACCTTTGCTATGCTAGTTTGGCAACCTGCTTTACAAAATTAGCTGGCATCCGATTCCATAGTTAAAAAGCATTTGATCGAAATTATGAGATTTTTACAATCGATACAAAAATGCATTACATATTAGCCAACACCTGAACGTAAGTAAATATACACCCGACCCGATTTGATTATATAATCAAATCACAAAATTTTGTCGATTCTAAAATCCGATTTTTCCGATACAAAAGTGCATTCCATAACTGCATAACTGCGAACTTCTCAACTTTAGGTAAATATGCATCCGATTATCCGACCACTGTTAATAATACACTTACGTGACTTTCTGATCCATGCAAGACCACAGATCTCACGATGCTTTTATAGATTTTGCCCTTTAATTTGAGGGTACTTACGTGCAATGAAATCGACCCACGCTTTGATTCAGAACTCGATAAATCAAAATCTACAATTAATATCTAAATACTAACTTTTAACGCCGTGTTTAAACAAGAACCTAAATGTACATTAAACCATTTTTACTGTGACAGATTTTGGTTTATTGATTTTACAAATTGAAAAACAGATACAGTTTTGAGAGCTAAAATCCAAACATTTTAAAAATCATTTTTAGGGGAATCAGAATTTTAAGGGTCAATAAATCTGTAGAATTAATCAATTATTAAAAAAACAATGATTCAATTAAATTTTAACCCTCTGCATAGTCACAAAGATGGCGTAAGACGTAAAAATGAAAAACCAGAGTTTCCGAAGAAATTAGTCTATTGTCACCAACACTTCGCTTATCGATGTTTAGAGTAGGTTAAATAAAGCTTATGAAATATACATTCAAATTATATTTACAGGTTTTGTTTACCTATCTTCTTTTTATATACCGATATATTGCGAATCGAAGCCTACGAGGTGGGTTTTTTGCACGTAAGTGTAAATTGACTTAATGAAATAATGCGCTGAAAAGATTTTCTTTTACCATTTCTATTATATTGGCCAGCTGTATGTCACGGATTTGTCCACAAATACGCCCACCGTATTGTGAGCTCGCCCCCGAACTGCATTATCCTAATAAATACCGGCGTAAATAAAGTCTGTAATACTGTTTTATTTAGATTGGCAGAATGTCTTGTTATCCTGGCATCAGAATTTAACGACTGGCCGCCTGTATTACACCAATCCCCTTTGGGAACGACTGATATCTTCGAACAGCAGCTGAGACCACTAGCTTAACGGGTCTTCTAAAGCACGGAGGAAAATCCAATGGAAAAAATTTCGGTCACCCATCCGAGTACCTCCTTAAACATACACAATACAAAACAAAAAGCTAACAGTTGTCTTGACAACTTAGCTCCTATTACCGTTGGGTAAGTTTTTTTTATACTACGAGATGGTAAACCAGCTTGCGATCCACTTGGTGTTACGTTAAGTGGTTACCGTCGCCTATAGACACTTGCCAAATTAAGGGTAAATCACTTAACACTGCGAGCGCGTTGCCATCCTGGGGACTTATATGATATGTCTTCTATGCCCAGTAATTACACTGGCTACCTTTCCCTTCAATCCGAAACACAGCGAATTGCTTCACGGCAGAAATAAGAAATGCGGTAGTATCTACCCAGACGACCCTACATATGGGTCTACCACCTAGTAAATAATAATAATAAGGTATGTAAAAGTTAAGCTTGCCTACCTTCTATACGAGTAGCAATTGCCTAGACAAGTGACCAATATATTCCATCATCTACTTTCCGAATGAATATAATTTCTGAAGCTGATATACATACTTTATATACTCATGATACACCTATTCAGTGTCATATCCTAAAAACTACATAGTAAACGAGAACACACGACTCGGAAAACTGTAAAAACCTTTATTAAAGCCTCCGCAGTGATTAGATATTCTCAAAGATACTTACAAACTTTTTAAGAAGTCTTTTACCAATGATTATTGCGGTCTATTCTGCACAATAACTCTGGCTGATACCTAAAGCCGTTTACTGAACTTAAAAAGAGCTAGAAACGTTTATATTAATCTGATTGAAAACAGCGTGGTTACAAGATTTGTGTTAAACAAAGTTGAACTTAATTTTCTTTGTATGATGGATTATGAGTGTGGACTTGTATAGAACTGGAGTCTAGTCTTAATTATTGAGCTGGCAATTGTATGAACCGAGATAGCACAACAAGTTTCCTTGACTAGAGCAATTAGGTCTATATGAGCTCTTGACCGCAACACAAGAGGACGAGTCTCTTTAAGTATTTTCTTCCGTTTGATTTGATTCTTACTTAAGAAAGAAAAGTAAGAACAAAGATAAGTGTATTAGTTAAGTCAGGAAAATATTAATTCTCCTGAATACAATGGTAAATAATAAATGAATAACTGAAAATTTATGTACTATGCCAAAAGCTCCGACGATGAGTAAGTTCGAAAAAAGGAGGTCAAAAGTTGGTTGGGTTAGGTAAGTCTGGTGATCAGTGAGGAATAAAGACTCAAAGACTCTACCATTTTTAGAACTCTGCTCTTTTATTGACTATTGATCAAAAGTAATTGGTAACTTGGAATATTTTCTAAACTGGGCTTTGTAACTTTCTTTTCGTATCTTGTATTCGCTTGTGAAGACCAAAAGGGTTTTGAACCTAATTTCAATGAAGGTCAATAATTTCAAACGGAAAACTTAGTCCCGAATCCGATAAGTTACAAACTATGTTCATAAGCTCTACATTCCGAAAAATTTAATTGCACTTTATACCTCTTTTACTTAGAATCCCTAATTGGCATGATTGAAAAAATCAGCATGTTTGTAAGTCTAGTATCAGTAGCATCTAGTTTAAAATTTTGGCCTTTAATGTTAACGGCTACGCTCTGTATATTCAAGATAACATAGTTACAGCGTCAGCACAATTTCCCAGCAAGCTATAATTTCCGATATGTAATTAATTAAGTGTTCATTTGCATATTGCTGTTACGGTATTATATCAAGGCAGGGGATCGTGGTAATCAAAACAAGAGGCGGCTTAATAAGCGATTATTATATACACTTAATTTTAATGTGTCCATGGATGAGTGGCCTTGTTGATCGAAGTTAAGGATCTAATCGTTGCCGCAATTCATACTCAAAAGTGAGCAGTATTAGCGGTATCAGTAGATTAATATTAGCTACTAAATTAAAAACACCTTAGGAAAGCACATATAAGGGCGCATTTTCATAGGTCGATAAGTCGGTCGCTATCCCAAATGCTTCCGACCAATGAAATTCATCGGTCGAGAACTCGGTCAATTAAACGTGTATATTTTATGGGACATATTTTCGAAGACTCCCTTCAATTCTCTAATACTCAAAAATTCGAGGTTATACTCCTACTTCCATAACTAAGTTATAAAAAAATCCATGGCTAGTGTGTCTGCTTATGCCATTCTGTCAAAGTGAACTGCCAAACTGTTTAGATTCTCTCGCACCACGCATGAGAGCGCTAACGGCCAATAGAAATGGTTACCCCCGTGCGGGCCCTATGGCATGCGTTTTAAAATACTCGCGCACTCCGCATGCGGGCGCTAAAGACCAATAAGAATCAGCCGTAATATTTTAATAATAATATTGAACCACTGTAGCGTACGCTAGTTTTCGTTGTGTAGTTTACTCATAAAACCCGCCAAAAACAAAACAATGTATTTAATTTTGTTTTTGGTAGCTTACTCGCTGAACGGGCTATCACCAAAACTGGCCACTTTTATCATCATCATCATCAACAGCTCATATATAATGTCCCCACCGAGGGGCTCAAGCCTACCCCACATTAGGGGCGATTAGGCCTTAGTCAACCACGCTAGGCAAGTGCGGTTGGTCGACTTCACACACAACCCAAGAATTTCTTCATAGATGTGTGCAGGTTTCCTCACGATGTTTCCGTTCACCGTAAAAGCGTTGATTAAACGTACATGAATTCAAAATTTGAAAACACATTGGTACGTGGCGGGGATCGAACCAGTGCCTCCTAAGTGGGAGACGACGTTCTTACGCACTACGCCACCGACGCTTTTTAACGGCGGCCACTTTTATCGGCGTGTTTGATTCAGTAAATATTGTAGGTGTCTTCCTAGGCGACCTGCAGGCCTAGACATAGTAACAAATTAAAAACCATAAAGAAGTTCTATAATCACAAACTGTATGGGATTTATAAGCAATAATACCAATTGATGGTGTTAGTTCTGCTTACAAATTCGCTTCAAGATCAAACACTATGACCTCATATCTAATCTGTGCTCATATTATTAGCACTGGATATACGAGTATCATACAAAAAGTAAATTTATGAACCATATTTCACATCGCGAAGGAAATGCTAAAGGATGGTTGTGTCATCTGTGAGATGGTGGATTTATTACGACTTTTTCTATTAATAAAAGTACTTTTACGGAGCTACCTCGCGTGTGGATCTCACAATTTATAAGTATATTGCAGAACACAATACAATGTACATACTGTAATTTAAATTATAATTCATAAATTTATTTAACTGATTTAGTTTCAATAAAATTATATCAATTGCAATAAGCAAGCAAAGTTATTGTTTTTTTTTTTTCATTATGGACAGGTAATCTCTTGACCTTCATCTCACTGATGGTAAGTGACGACAAAGCCGAAGATGTAATCGAGCTTCACCTGAACCCTCAACCACAGAGGGACCGGTAATCTTATCGTTAATTGTAGGAGCACAATAATGCTGTTAATATTATTATTATGGCGACAGATTTTGATAAGCTGGTGGTACCTAGCCAGGCGGACCTGAAAAGTCCTACCACCAACCAAATCGAGTGCAACTTTGTACTCCCCTGGGGATCGAACCCGGGATCTCTGGATCTGATTCTGGTAGACGATCCACTAGACTCTAGGTAAGGAGGCTGTTAAAATGTCGACGATATGCCACCATGATGTTTTTTCAGTTTCTCAGTAATACTAATATTACATACATACATACAATTACACTTATAATCCCAAAAGGGGCAGAGCACAGCTTTAGGCAACATTTGATTGCACATATATCTGGCAGTATGGACCATATAGTATCGTAAAATAGTGACATGGAATGACAGATCGATTGGTAGAAAGTTTACATAAAAGATCTACATTAATAAAACCGGTCGGTTGTCGCGGTAACAATTTACGATTCGGCGAGTCGTAATATTCTTATTTGTCACGATCACAATAAAAATGAACAATATAGCTCACATATCTTACACCGAAAATAAATGTACGAGGACGTCATCTCAAAATAATTACTGCGATAGGAGATTTGATATCACTTTGCGAGCGTCATTTGTCACTGCGTCCTTACCTCAATCAGTCCTTAGGGCGGCCTCTCAAGGGTAACTAATGGTCTTGGTAATTTGTGGCGGCTGCTCTTCGTGATCATTGTGGGGCCGTCGTTCGCAAAAAGTAGCAAAAATCTCGTCATACGAATCATTTTGGCTGAGATTTAAGGCAGTTGTCCCACTGACAGCGAGCGAGAAACAATAAAAGTTGGAAAAATACGTCCGTATTCACAAACAGTACTTGTCTAAGTAAAAAACAATGCTAAGCAAAGCAAAGCAAAATAAGACATTTAATCTCAGTGCGTGCCATATTATGGCAAGGCTTTTGAGGTCTCACAGTGCGCGTGGACGCACAGGGTCGTAAAAACCTATTCATAGACAATACTAAGTGGGGATCGGCACTATGCGTACTTTAAAATGAACGCACAGCTAAGGTAACTAGCTAGCTATATTACCCAACGCACAAGTCGAGATGTCAAAAGAAACGTCCAGATGTCAAAAGTTTATAGTTTGAAGTAATTAAACGTCGGTACATTCAACGATGTGAACTAGGCAATAGAAACAACCAATCGCAGAGCTCTATTCAATGCAATGCGTTTACTTATCCAGGGGTCGAGAAACCTCATAGTAGTGTTTGTGAATACGGGTGCGACTTGGAAAACCGTTGGAAGCGAAGTGTAAAGTTCGCTGGGCTAGAAAGTGAGCAAGCTATACTTGAGCCGAATTCGATGAAGAATAATGGTCGTGGCACACTTATCAGCTAGGAACCGTATGAAAAAGAGGCAATGTGCTACGGTCCGCAGTCGTTTCGTAGCCGCTGTTCCGTAGCGTTCACAGTCAAAAATAATAGTTAAAAAAAAATACTCTTTCATGATAAATTGGACTAAAAAGTGAAAAATATTTTTTATTACTTATACATAGAAACAAAATGATGAACGAAAAGTATAAATATTATTTAGAGAAAAGCGTGTGCTCGATTTAATTGTACCGATCGAATATTTTCAAGAACTGATTGAATTGATTTGATTTGATTGAACGAACTGACTTTTCTCCAAATAATAATTATACCTTTCATTCATATTCTTTTTCTATGTAAGTAGGTATACTAAAAAAATATTTTTCTAACTGAACTATCATTCCAAACGTTTAATTTATTAGTCCTGACAATACCAATCAGGATAATGGGATATTCTTATCGAATTACTGTAACGTCATCTGTCTTTGAAGTATATAAAGTTTAAATGAAATCTGACCGTTTAATGTGGGTCAAAATTGAGTTTAAATGTGTCATTGACATACAAGCAAGCAAGCAAACATACAGGTGAAGCTTATAAAAGCGTGTTTAAAAGAGGTGTTCCTCTTTCGAGTGTGCTACGACCTTCAATATAAACAAACCACTGTTATTTTTGTATGCAAAGTTCGCAAGAAAGGTAGCGAGGGAGTTACTCCCGACTCTTATTGTAAATAATACGTGTTGAGAGACTCCATTTTTAATTTAATATACTTACCGTACACCAGTGACGGAAAACGTCGTGAAGAAACCTGCACACATCTTTGAAGAAATTCTTAACTTGTGTGTAAAGTCGACCAACCCGCACTTGGCCAGCGTGGTTGACTAAGGCCTAATCGCCCCTAATGTGGGGTAGCCTCGAGCCCCTCGATGGGGACATTATATGAGCTGTTGATAATACCGTACTAAATTGTAGTGTAGGATTATTATTTTCGATATTGGTTAAATGCTTATTGCGAAGCCATATTTAAGATTAAGATAAAGGTAGCGATTGAAAAGAAACCCATACAAAATGACATTTTGTTTATTTATTTATTTATGACTTAGAAAGACCAACAGCTTATCAACTATATAGAATTTATGTTCATTCTTTCTTTATCGAGTTTCTTGAGCGAGAAAATAGTAGATAGCTAGTGTCCCAATCGCTCGCCTTGGGACAACGGCTTAAGATTTGCCGGAGTATTCAGTAATCCGTAATGGAGTTTTCTAACTTACCAGCTATGTTCGATATAATTTGAGGGCGGCATCTAAAGAATTTTCATTTTCACATATTTTCTACTTACGAATTGCGGCGAATCATCAATATATACACACGGGCAAAATCGAATAGGTAGGTACAGGAATTGCAACATTCTTTAAACGAATATTTATTTAAAACTAAACTTTAAAGCATGCTTCTCTCAAATCAATTTTAATGCTTTAAAACTGTCCATAACTTATATCATTTATCTTACCTTTAAAAGTTTTCATCGTTATAAAAAGCAGTCCAATTAAAACTGCAAATCCCTGGTAAATCCTTCTCAAAATTAGATCTTAAGCGACATTCGGACTTGTGTAACGTGTAATGTTACTATAAAACCTGACCCGCCATTCGGTCCTGTGCTGTTCACATCCAGCCACTTTTTGCGATCTTTATAAGGTTGTTGGTCCTGTCCGTCTCCTGGTACACCACCGCCACTCGAAGACCTTTCCACGGCCTCCTCGCAACGTGCCCGCTACTTAAGGTTCGCAATACTTTAGGCTACTTCGGCGACCTTAGTTCTCCTGTAGACCTCATCATTTCTGATATGATCACGCAGAAAAACTCCGAGCATAAACCCTCTTCATTGCCCTGTGCGTGACCTTGAACCTTCAATAAGGCTTATTGTAAGCGGCCACGTTTCAAAACGAAAACAAATATATACATCTTGTTTTTTCACATTTCAATAATCATTTTATTACATTCAGATTAAGCCTAATAAAGCTCTTTAAGATGATAAAAATTTATGTTAATAAAAATAAACTGAAATTTGAATGATTTAATATTAAGCTCTAGTTGGCCTCAAAAACATAGAAACTTTAGCTGGCAGTAGAGTATTAATTTGGTACTAATTTAATTTGACAAGACTCCGATATTATTAAATTAATACCTATGTGTAATTAAGTTTGGTATTTTCACTTGAAAAGTTTACGGCCATAATTATCGACCCAATATCGTGTATGTATAGAAACATCAAAGATAGAAACATGCCGCTACACTTGATAATAATAACATATTTCCACGCTCTAATTACGTAGCCAAAATTAAGTACTCGGATCATAAAGAAATATTAGAAAAATATTGGTATATTTTTCAAATAATTCTTTAATGAAATGTAATAGTGAATTCTTGATGTAGCAACTGATAAATATTAAAAACGTAGATGTCTACCAAACGTAGATTTTTGACATCGAATTCAACTTCAGAAAACTTTTCCACAATTTTTAATACGAACTTTTCTTAACTAATCGAATAATCACCGTTTCAAACTATCGAATATAAAACTAGAACTATCGTTGAAAAATGTAACTTATTTTGGTTGCCAGAATAACGGTCTATCGAAATAACGTATATTACTACAGTGGCCTGCAAAACTAAGTATCACATTTTTAAAATTGCAATAGCTTTATAAGTATACAAGATATACTTTTGAAATAAAAAGGACTCGAAAAAGAGTTTAATTTTGTGAAAAATACTTCCTAGTCAAGGATCTTTTTTAAGTAATGACGGAGTGAACTCTTAGCTTTAAACTACGTAACGGATTGCGATTCGGTTTTCAATAGATAGAATGCTTCAAGATGCATAAAATTTGACAAAAGCCGAGAAATTCCGTGCGAAGAAGTTCGCTAATTTTACTAATATTATAAACGTTAAAGTTTGTATGGATGTGTGTTTGTTCCTCTTTCACACAAAAAATACTGAAAGGACTTAATGAAACTTTACCATAATATAGTTCCTACATCAGAATAACATATAGACTACCATTTAACCATATAGGCTATAATTTAACCTACATATTTTATGAGAACAAAGCTGCGGGCGACCACTAGTTTCTAATTACACGCGAGTTAAATCCATAAAAGTTGTTTTATTTACAATGGTCCATTCTTACGCTTAAATCTACCTAATTATTTCTCTTTCATACAAAAGTTATTTTTGAAAGAGCAATTACAACACATGTAAGTAGGCTCACATAATTCAAATACGAAGTTTAATTCGTGTTTTTGTGTAAATCTTACAAGTACCAAACAATAAAGTGTTCGTGATGAGACGACTAATAACTCCCCGGCACACGCTAGATTAAGCATTCAGACATCAAAGACTACGTGTGGCGTTCGCAGGCACGGTTTTATAATTAAGCCTAGAGAATATACTTGATAAAGTTGTTTTATAGATGTTTGCTTATAAAAGACTAGCTTTTTCCCGCGACTTCGTCCGCGTAGAATAGTTACTTCGGGCAACATTTAAATTTTCTTATTATTTCTTCTAACCCAAGCGCCATATACCTACAAACTTTCATGGATTATACTTAAAAAATTACAGATTTCCATACAAACTTTCATCCCCTATTTTACCCGATTAGGGATTGAATTTCCAAAAATCTTAAAATACATCTTTCCTAATTTGCAACTGAAAGGCCATGTACCAATTTTTATGGATTTTACTTTAAAAATGACGGATTTCCATACTAACTTTTCACCCCCTTTTCACCACTTTAGAGGGTGAATTTCCAAAAATCTTTTCTTAGTTCACTCCTAGACCTCATAAGGAATCTACGTGCTAAATTTGGAATCTCTAGACCAAGCGGTTTGGGCTGTGTGTTGATATGTCAGTCAGTCAATCAGTCAGTATTAATTTTTATATATATAGACTAGCTTTTGCCCGTGACTTCGTCCGCGTAGAATAGTTACTTCGGGCAGCATTAAAATTTTCTTATTATTTCTTCTAACCCAAGCGCCATGTACCGATTTTCATAGATTTTACTTTAAAAAATGATTACCCCCTTAGGGATTGAATAATCAAAAATCCTGAAATACGTCATTCTTATTTTCTAACTAAGTAGCTAAATACCAATTTTTGGATTCTACTTCAAAACTGACGGATTTCCATATAAATTTTTCACCCCCTTTTCACCATCTTAGAGGGTGAATTTCCAAAAATCCTTTCTTAGTGCACCCCTGGACCTCATAAGGAACCTACGTGGCAAATTTGGAATCTCTAGACCCAGCGGTTTGGTCTGTGCGTTGATATGTCAGTCAGTCAGTATTAATTTGTATATATATAGATAGATAGATAAGTAGTTATAGATGAGCATGAATTACCCAATAATAAACTTTATGGCACACAAAGGGTGAAAGTGTATTACTTTCACCCTTGTGTTGTTGATATTCCTCACATTATATTTTTCTTTATATTATGATTACCGACAACCGCGCTGTATTACTAACCTTAAATTTAGAGCCGTCTAAGCAAAATCTTCACCTTGAAATATGCAATCTATAATTTGTTATAACCTAGAATAACATTTATACAACAATTACTTTAGCCCAGTTTATGAAAGTGCTGACGCTAATTTCATATTTTAAATCGCATAATAAGCAATATCTCCGAGTTAGCCTTAATTTATAAATACTTAATTTGAAATAAATCTTAATATAAGTTTTTTTTATCATTGTTATGTTTTCTCACTTTTAATCACTATCATTGAAACTGACTTTAAAGTATGATAATATTGTGTAATTAGATATAATAGTCAATAAGCAATGTCTCGCCTGAAACACATGTATAACCTAGTTCAGGCAAAGTAACACTGTCACCTTATCTTAATATTAATACTTTTGAAAAAAAACAGCACTATAATTATGAATAAACAATTTATTATTTATAGGACAATACTGCCGAGCGATAACAGTGAAAGAACATGAGAACAAAACCGACAGAAAATAAAAAGCTACTAAGTCCCTGGTCCACTGCTTTACCGGTTTTTTTAAGAAGGCAAGACCTTGGAGGGTCCTCAAGCCTGTAGGTCGGCCGTTCCTAGGGGATTACTTTGCGACCGAGCATCTCCCCCATGGGGAGTCTCTCGACCGCCTAGCGTCCCTAGGTCGTCCGAATCGGAAGGGAGCGACACGCCCGAGGGTGCCTCTAAAGGCTCGGCCCTCAGCTCGGGCACGTCGTGTCGTGGAGGACGTGGGGAGATGCGCCCCGGTACATATCTGTACCGGGTATAGCGCGATGTGTGTAGACCGGGTCGACGCACTCTTGTTCGACGAGTGCGGTGATTAAAAAGTGTAGCACTAGTGCTCGTCGTCGTGTAGGCCCAACGGCGGGGACGAAGAGATTTTAACACCGCCGTTCTTTAGCGCTTTGCCCATCCTCTAGAATTCATTCCATAAAAATTGGACATTCCGGCAGAAATAAACTCTAATGGATGGGGGGCTATTAGCATTTCGTTCGATAGAAACATTAGTATCGTTTGCCACTTGTCTAGGGCCTCAGATCGTACGAAATAAGCGCTAGTGGATGGGAGGCTAATTTTTGACTACGGTCGCCATAGAGCATTCTCACGAAAACGTCAGTTTCATACATTATCATTATTTTCGTTAGACGTTCAACGCAAACGACTGGCCACAATGATATTATACTGGCCACTTGTCTAGGCCCTCAGATATGATTGCGGTCAAACGTCCAGCCTAGTACATAGAAAATAACATGAAGAGTAAAAAGTGTGGCCTTGTTACTTAATTAAGAGCAACCTCTTCCAGGGAACCTTGTTAATCTGATAGTTCTCAGAACAAAGGTCTACCTTTTTCAATTTGTTTTCATTTCAATTTGTCGTCTGACATTACTCCTAAGAAAACTGTTGTTTCCACATTTCAATTCCATTTCATTTATTTGTAGGTACTTACAGGTCTTACATTCGGTATAAAAAGCTATGTCCGTCTTTGTCTAGCACTATGACGTCGTAAAACTTCTGAACACTAGTTTCCGAAAGCACATTAGTATCTGACGTCAAGAAATCTTAAAATGATTTAAGAATGTATTTGGAGAAAGCTCGCCCTTAAATCACGGCTTCCACATTTACTGTAAGTACGTTTCGCCTTTAAGCCGGTGTAAATCTTATCTATAGACATTTGAAAAAAATGTTCTCTGATCGGATGCTGGAACATAATTCATTGGCAGTGATAAGATTCACGTCGCCTTCTCTTTTGCTTAGAAGATCACGTCTTAAGGGATTTGCACCTACGAATTTCGGAGCCAGTTTTAGACGATAAAAAATGATCTTTAAATTGGTCCAATTTCCTAAACGAGTATAAAAATCAACACAAATATCCTTTTAATAAAGACCTTTCCTATTGTGATTTCTGCTATTTTGTATTAATTGCAATTATGAAAATAGAGCTTTGATAATTCGTTCCTGAAATTATCATGGGAAAGGACTCAATATTGGCGAGCCGTCTTCAAGACGATTCATGACTGGCATATTTCATTACACAGTTAAAAGGCATCTTGATGTTAATTAGGGACTCAACTGAATAAAAACTACTCAATTTACAGTGACGTTGCTTCTACCTCCTCTTCGTATCGCTCTTGAGCGGTCATGGTCATTATGAGGGAGTGCTATAGGCTGTTGTAGCTCACTTCACTGTATTTCGCCAACGTGCCCGATTTGTAGTGATATCAGCCTTTTTTACGACGATGGAAAATCCATTGACGGATCATACCTCTTGGCCTAGTACTGTCCACCCTTCGGTCCGAAGAATATAAAGAAGAAATTTCAAACTAGTTCAGTCAAAAAAAAGGGATTAAGTAAAAAAATACACATAAGTTAATGTAGTATACTTTTTATTTTGTAATTACCGTTAATTTGTCAACACGTCGAACAAGTATACCAACCGTATCCTCTGGTAATAGGATCGCTTTTAACAATGCATAGCTACATTATATTTTATCGGCCCTCTCCAGCATCCGTTGCTAAATAAATAGCAACTATTCAACAATTTAACCGCATAGCGTATAACTGCACAATTCAGTAACGAACATTCGCGATTTATGGACACAGGTCTAGAATTTATGGAGCAGACAAAGCATTTGACTAGGCACAAGTTAGGAATGGTCGGGAATATGTAACGATGGATACAAGACTATTATCGTAATGCAATAGAGTATTGTATTCGTAGGAGCAAATGTTTGGGCTATGAATACGAACATTAGTTCACGACTCGTCAAGCACCAGTTTTTGTGTTACAAGTCTTACAATCTTAGATTAGATACCTAAAGGTATATAATTAGATACCTTAGATTAGATACCTAAAGGTATATAATCTAACCTTACAATATTGGAGATGATTAGATTACGCCAGGATACTTTTTGGGCAATTATTTTTGCAGTATTTGAAGCTCGAATGTAATAAATTAGATACCAACTTGTAAGAAACATTTTTATTTGTCTTTTCTTAAGAAAACTTTGGGCTCTCATCTCACCTGTTGAACCGGGGTTTGTGAGTGTGGTACTTATCACGAAACTTTGCTCAGAAACAACTCAATCACGAATTTACGCAACCACGAAAATATTGTACACGATTTTTCTTTTGTATAAAAAGGTTGATAAAAACATTCCACCAATGGTATGCAGAAATGGAGTCCAAATGCTAAAATAGCCAGTGTGAGAGATAAACCGACGAGCTATTTTCCCTTGCTTTACCTGTTTTTAATGAATCAGGATTGTAAGATGGATAGTACGAATAACTCCATGAGGGATCTATAAACCGCAAAGGTCTTGGCTCCTGAGCTTGGCTCACTCATAGCGAATAAACCTAACTAACGAACTTATGCTCTCATAGCGCAGACGAATTAAATATTTTTGTGTACGGTCTCGAAATACTGACCTTGACAAAAGTGTTAAACCTTAGCATCAGGAAACTGCAAGTCTGATATGGGATAGTAGTTTAAGATTCGTGATCAAAGTTTCATGATGGTGTACCAACCTCGGAGTTTGTGGAGGAATTGGGAAGATTTTCGTTTACATTATGATTATACAATGAAAAAGGCGACAGGCTGGGGACCTTCACTATTTTGAAGCACCGCATGGCCGTGGCATGGCCTATCTCTTTCTCTCTCAAATTATGATTCTGATTATATGTAGGTACTTGTACAAATGAAGTCCCGGAAAGTCTATTTACACTCCTTTACCTTTTGTCATGTTCTGGTCACATTTTACAACCTTAGTAGAAAATCAACTGTAGCGAATTTTAAAGCACAAATTCAACTTAAAAGATCGTAAATTGGCCCCCTTCACGATTGAAATCTTTTCAGTAAGAATAATTAAGTACAGATATTATCAGTTGCTAACTGCGGTTATATTTTGCAGTGCACGCGTGCAAGTAAACGCGAATCCGAACGAGTTAAAAATCGTAGGTGAAGGTTATCTTGAAAACTTAGCAGAAATATAAATTACAGTAATTATCGCCGTTGCGGTGCAAAATATAATTAAGGCTTTGTGAGCATAGGACGGAGTACTTTAGATCAAACTGGATTTCCACGGATTATGAATAATAGCCCTAAATTAATACCTACCTCATAAGTACAATGGTTACACGGAGGTGGTGTCAGGCAGACGGCAAGGCGTAAAATCTTATGCCAAAACATTATGTCGTTCTGCACCTACCCCAAAATAAATTGAGAGACAGCTAGCAGAAATATAACCTCAACGATACTGATGATGCTTCACCATCAAGTAGAATCTGCAGTAATTGTTGTTTTTTTTTATATATATACTACAAGATGGCAGACAAGCTTGCGATCCACTTAGAGTTAAATGGCTACCGTCGCCTATAGACACTTGCAATATTAAGGGTAAATCACTTAACACTGACAGAGCGTTGCCAGCCTGGGGACTAAGATGATATGCCTTCCATGCCCAGTAATTACACTGAGGCCTTAGTACGAGTTTGTTAGTTTTCGAGCTCGATCAAACGTATCGTCTCTTTTCATACATTGCCCACTAGCGCCCCTAGCGTAAACTATCAGAAACAGTGGCCAATGTATGAAGAAAGACGATACGTTTGATCGAGCTCGAAAACTATCAAAACTCATACTAAGGCCTCTGGCTACCTTTCCCTTCAATCCGAAAGTTGACGAATTTAAGTGGCCCCCCTTATGATGGATTAGCACTCACCTCCACTACCCCTCTTCTCTCTCTCTCTCTCTCTCTCTCTGCAGCTATAGCTATGTTATATTATTCCGCAAGAGTCAATTTAAATACCTACAAATTCCAGCACAGAATTAGCAGAAGTTTTAGACAAGCCGAGGTCTTCTTATACCTCACCGACTACCGACCTTGAATTTTGTATTACCTTCATTTTTTAAACGGAACTTCTTTGAATTTTATGCTAAATTACAGCAGCCATGTTTCTGCATTTAATGACCGAAATCATTCAATACATTAAACCGATCTGTATAATCTTGAACGCGGTGAGAAGCACCCAAGTATAAGGAAATTTAAAGATTTATGTCTTAAACACAATCCAGATAGAAGCACTGTAATGGGAATGACATCCCTTGATTTATATTCTTTTAACGCCATGACATTGATAAGTGAAGCAAATACAACTATAAGAACAAATTTCCAACATGTATATGATGAGATAATCTGTTATGTTACTAATTTATCGATTTACTTGATATGATTTCTCTTGTTTTTCTTTTGTTAGCAGAAAGAACAGAAGTGACTGAAACATTGCAATTATAGTAGCGTCATGAGCAAGGTACCGTTTCTAATTGATTTATAATCATAATTACCAGCTAGTTACGTAATTTTTGAGTAGCAGCCTGTGAGAAGAGACTTGCGGAAGGGTCGGGAAGGAGCGCCCAGGCACAAACGGCTCACAAACCACGTAAGGTCAGCATCACAAGTAGATTAATATTTTAGTACCATATCATATCAACGTAATGCTTGAGAAGTAACAGTTGCCACCATAAATGAACGACAACTCCAGATGCTGACCGTATACGATTTTTGGTGACTGTAACAGTCATTAATGGCGGGTTTCAATAATATAACTAACTAAAAACTGCCTACTTACGTGGTATACAAATTACATTGTTACTGTTAGAGACAAGTAAAACATGTCATTTCATTCGAAAGTACCTACTTTTTTTTATTAAAATAATTTCAATTTCATTTAGTTATTCAATTTGACTGTTGTTGGCAAAAAGCTCCGGAACATCCTCTGTTATCGGTATTGGTGCGCGCTCGCGCCAATGAGCGCTAAGCAGCAATCGATACGTAACTTATGAGGTATCTTAGGTTTGCCTAATCATTGTCACTTTCTTTTCGCGAAGTATCTAAATAAATAACAGTACGTAGATATAGGACTACTTGCGTCACTTAATACAATTGTGTTCGTGTATAACCTGTCTTTATTTTTTTACGTCATTGAATTTTGACTGATTTCGTATAGGATATATGTCAAAATCTTATCCCTAGTAAGAAAAAGTGTTGATAGATAAGTTATTGAAACCAGCCATAAGCCGCATACTGAGCTTGACCAATATAAAATTAAATAATATACTCCATCACCTATTATGAAAATATGTTATTAGTGTTATCATCCATTAGAATATTAAATATATCAGACTTCACCCGCATAAATTATCAGCACGTGTCACTATAATAATTCTTATTGCTTAAACTAAAGGGTTAAATTTTTCATAACGTTACACGCAAAATACCTGTGTGTGCCATATCGTTTGTTTATGGTTTGCTTACATAACTATTGCAGTAAGACCTATTATGACAAGTTGGATGTTATTATTTATGAGAGCAGTGGAGCGATTATGGGCTTCATAATAGTTCCGTTTGGTGCACGGAAATTGTTCTCCAATTCTTATAAAAATAAAAACCTTGAGACTAGCTTTTAAAGTGATTTTGTTAACAGCTATAATTTGAAGCGCGCTGTATAGGAATATAACCAATTCCTTAGATAAGACTGCAAAGAAAAACCTCTTCATCTTTAAAAACATGATCATCAGTCTCCTTTTTTCTCTCAGTCGCTCTCTGTTCTTCTTTTCTTTCCTGTGGAGCACAACAAATAATTCATTAAGAAATATGAAATGAAAGTAGAAAATTACGACTTATTTCAAGACTCTATATTTAGCTTAAAATTTAACGCGGGGGACTTACTTGGCAAGCCACGTGCCAAGCTTTTGTCTAGCCCAATAAGCGGTGCCAAGCCACTAGATAAATAAATATGTCATCCCCAGTACAAGTATATTTACAGCAGTACCTAAAGCAAAGAATTGGAGTTTCTCTCGAGTTCTTGTTGTAAAAACACGTGTTGAGAGAACTTGACATTGGCAACATGCGTACGTTTAATGCGTCGCGACGCCATTAATTAAGAATACAAAGCAATGAATTAAAAATTTTTTTTTTTTTAATTTACAAAACCCTTTATATTCTTTTTTATCACCAACACCTCATATAATGTCCCCACGCTGTCGGGTTGATTGGTTTTTTATAAAAAAGCTATTATTCATAATGTTGAAGTACGCTATTTAACATTGGTTTCCTGGCTTTTGCTGTATGGACCAGCTTTCATAATCATCAGTCACAAAACTTTGCAAAATTAATGTACCCTTGTCAGGAGTTATAACGTTTAATATATTATCTTGCTTCTAAAACTGTAATAAAAAAACCACTTCTAACTTTTTGAAATACTATTACGTATTACGTATAAAACTTAAATTATGACGCAGTCTCACATTTTATGGAATTCGACGGAAGTCTTCTATTGTAAAAGTTTTTACAAATCAGTCTTCTAAGTGTATCAAATCTAATAAAGGCTCTAAGAAAGTACCTACTCGTAATGTACCGTTTTCCACGCTCATACCAGATATCTAGCCTAAGTAAAGTTTACATGTTTTTTTTATATATCTGTCTAATGAACTGGTTTTCTTTTTGTTTATACAATTGAGTACAATATAATAATATCATACCCTTGAAAAATATTCTCATACGAATATTTTATAGAATAAAACCACAGAAATAATAAAATGGCGCGGAGTTTTACATCAAATCCACACAGAAATGTAAGCGCCGGCTTTACCTATAGCTGCAGCTCTAGTCGTCTGTTTGATGTGCTTTTCACATCGAGCAATGGGTTTTTATCACCGAATATAACAACTTTATTTTGCGGATTAGCGAGGGTTTTGCGGTTTAGGTTTAAAAGTTCAAGAGCTCGCGGAGAACACAGCGCAGAAGTGATATTTTTTTTTCGACTAATTTTGCACGCTGTCTCTATCGACCTTCTCTGCGTCACTGGGTTTTTTGGTGAAGGAGAGGAGCTAGGTGGACCTCCTTGAGCCTCTGAGTCGAATTACCTTAGACAGGAATTCTAACCGGTGAGCATCTCCCACGGGGGAGTCTCTACCCTGGTTAAAGTCTCTAAGGCGTTCGCGAGTTGGAAAGCGGTTCGCCTGAGGGTGCCTCTTAAGGCTCGGCCCTAGGCTCAGGCGCGCCGGGTCGTGGGGGGATAGTGGATGAGAAGCGCCCCGGTACCTATATGTCGGTACCGGGTATAGCGCGATGTGTGTGACCCGGATCTTCGCACCCGTTCTCAGGTGCGGTGTGATGAGTATCGACTGCTTAAGTGTACTGTGTCACTAAGTGCAGGATGGAGCGTAGTAGCGACTGCCACCGGTTCCGTATTATACAGGTCGGGGGGCGAGGCTTCGCGGAGGCGAAGCGAGTGCGGGCGCGGAGGACGCGGTGCGCGCGTGCAATCTAGACTCGTGAAGTTACGAGCTGTGCAGCCCACAGATTAAATAAACCTACAATTAAGGAGATAGGCCAAGCCGGCGTTTACCTTGTGACAAGTGTATGCCTAGTGGGCATACATTACCGCCATTTCGCCGTCCGCGTCACTCGGACTTCCTAAGTATAAACTCAGCGATTTGAGCGATCTCCTTTGCGGCTGTGCTTAACTTTCATTGCTTCGCAGTCCTTATGACGCGCGCAATGAATAGTCTATATAACGGCATGCTCAACTAGAACCATGTTATGTAGTACGGTCGGTGATTGCGACACTCGGTCTTCCTATGATATCGGCGATTCGCCCGATCTCCTTACATTGATATATCTGTGGTGCAGCCAGTGCATAACATTCACAAGTCCATATGGAATTTGATGTTAATCAAAGAAAAACGCGCGAACAATAATTTTAAACTGCAAAATGTTGTTGTCGACAATTTTCTCAACTCTCGAAAAGTACACTCAAGGTCCTCTGACAGCGATGATGTAATACTTAGCTAACAAACAAAAAACCTAGTTCATGTTTGTAGTAAGAAGATGTACCACATCAATCATTACTTGCACCAATAAAGTAAGTGTTGGTGGTAGTTATTACTGCGCAAGCGCTAGCGTCGCTATGACATGGTACTAAAATTTTTAAAAATTTTACTTCTGATGCTGTACTTTAATAACCTTAAATCAAACATCGATACAATACAATAAACTAGAACAAATAATTAAAAGGCCACCTTTTATCCACTCACTAAAACCAACCCCAAAAGTATTTAGCTAAAGAAATGCACTGTAACAACTAATGGTTCGTATGAGGGTTAATGGGTCGGTTGGGACTTGGGACCCTGGCAAACCTAGGGATAAATAGCAAAAGAATTATACGAAGTACATGCCATAACGAGGGTGTTACTTTATATCGCACGACCTATTATGTCAGGTCACGGCGTAAGAGCCGTGTTAACTCTTGTCGAGATGTCACATAAAATGGGAAAAGTTAACATTTTATGAAAAGATAGGGAGAGTTTCTCGCGAGTTCTTGTTGTAAAAACACGTGTTGAGAGACTCCATATTTAACCTCAATCAACCGTACAATTTTGTTACTATAATTACATTTTCACTTGACATTGGCAAAATGCGTACGCTTAATGCGACGCGACGCCATTAAATAGGAATAGAATAGAAAAGATAGGTAGGTAATCGTATAAATTTAATACAAAAAAAATATTTATTTATTCCTTAATATCTCTCCTGCTTCAATACCATATACTAATCAGCCAACACGACATACATTCAACTAATTAACAAAAACTATGATGACATCTTACGGTGAACGCACACATATCCGAGACGAACGCGTCGAATGAAAATAATTTTAGAATTATTTAAATGAAATCCGATGAAACTTCTGCTTGAGGGTTCTTCCAGATTCGAACGATTCGACGGGAGGTTTCATATAGGATTTTATATAAAAAATTCTATAATTCGTTTTGTTTGACTCATTCAACCCGTACGATGTGTTCGGCTCGGATAAGTGTATGTTGAACTTAAATGTAGATAAAAGAAATGGGAAAGAGAGGTTTATTTATTTATTAGACCAGCAATCCAATAAACTAGCCAGTAGTAGCTCTAAATGGTTAATGATTAAAAAATTACGTGTGAACAACAAACAACTTATACAATAATCTCAGCTTAAATTTCATTTAAAAGAGAAACCCCATCTTGCCGTTGCTAAAGGTACTATTTATATAGACTGGATTACGTAACACAGTAAGTGAATGTCCCCGAAAGTTACCTTCTACCCAAAAATGTGGCAGATAGGCACAACCGCGATACTCCCACTTAGAGCTAAAAGAATTTCTTTATGTCTGAAAGGAATCTCTGAAATAACATTCCTGTACCAATTTTATATGGCGCTGTAGAATTTTTCGCGAGGTACACATTTGTGTGAATTTAAATAAAAGGCGACGAGGTAGCGAAATATGTGACTGGAGCATATTGAAAGCAGAATTTAGAGGCTTCTAAAGTTTACCTTAGGCGCGAAGCACACTGATCTGGCAGACTGCAAGTATACGGCGCGGACATCATTCTGTTCCATTCAAATACCGTACCAAACACACGAAAATAAGGTAATTAATTGAACAATTTCAACGCCGAAATGGCGTGCTATAGCGCGTCCGATGAGGGCCGTTGAATTTGTTCCGTTGAGTTTGTTCCAACCATTCTACTTCTTGCTTCAGTGCTTCTACTTCATACATTTTGTACAGACTCGCCGCACACATGTGGCCAGTAGTGGGTGCCACTTGCTACAGCAGTGTCCATGACTCGCGACCACATAAGCCACTCGCCACCACTCACGACCACACAAGACGCCGACACTAGCGATGTTAGACGGTTCTCATCTCAGTTAACCGCCTTTTACGTCGTCTGCAATAGCGCTAGCAAATTTTCCGTGTCGGAGTCCATTGTAGACTGCGCAGCAGAGAGTTAACAAATGTGGTAACCGAATACCGGTGGCTGACGCCCGCTTCGACCACTGATAAGATTTGATCTACATTTGTTCTAAGTCTACTACTAAATCCTTCGAAATTTATTTTAGGAACACTAGCGTGGTCCCTCAGTTCACACGCACATGTTGCTACATTTGCGTGTGAACTGAGGGGGGCCACATGTGGAAGTCGTACGCTACTGCAGTAGCGTGCGACTTCCACATGTGGCCCGTTTGTGGCGAGCCTATTCCTATTCCAAAGATATCCTCTCATTTTAAAAGATTTTCTGTATCGATATATCATTAACATTGAGAATATTTTTGTATAAATTATAGCATATATGTTGTTATTCTGGTGTATGAGCTATATTATTGTAAAGTTTCATTAAAATCAACAAACACACCCCTATCCATACAACTTTCGCGTTAATAATATTAATAGGATTCTTAGGCAGCTATTCGGGTACCTTTTAAAGAAAACACAATTATGAGGTCAAATGATTTTTCTCGTGTAACCTTAGCATTAACGTAGCGAAATCTGTACCAAAAGGTCACAATTTAAGGAACGTTTCCTGAATTTTATTACTGCCGCTGTAAAAGAGTTAGCTTTATCAAAATAAAGTTGCACAAATGTGAAAATTAACTGCCATACTAAGTACCCAATTCCATGTAACCGCTGCGTACATTGGGGATTTGAAATTAGAATTTTGCACACGTACCCTCCGTAATGGCTTGCTCTAAAGTTCTATATCCGCAGTACGAACGCTATGTCTGGACGGCGAAATAAATAAAAATCTTACCGTATTGCAAAAGAAATATGTTACAATTTCTCTTATAGAGTTGCCCTGTACAAAAAAGATAAGTAGGTCTACAAAGGCGCCGGCACAAGTTTTGGGGTTCAGTTGGCAATACGCTAACTTTGTAATTAGGTTGTCCGGTGATCCGTCCTTTGATCCAAGTTTTGTGTAGCTGTGAGCAGTTGCGGCGAGTTTGTGTTACATGATAGCCATTTCAGTGTTTTTACAGTAGCACTCAACGTGGACAAAATATCGGTGCCGTTCACGACATGTCCAGTCACTGCATCTATAGTCACTGTATCGTAAAACGTTCCTTCGACTGGTCACTACAACGACAGCAACTACATCATTTCGACGGTAGAGATCGTGTAATTTAAAACTGAACTTTAAAGTAGATGCTGACGGTGCTTTTATGAGTGATCGAAGTGTGGTGCCCCGTTTGTGCTTAGCGGGCGACTGAATCAACTGATGACCAATGACTATAGCTAATTTGAGTGTGTTGCATCTGTTCACTGATTGTGCATGTAAGAGTAAGACAATGGAGGGGTTTTCAGTTCATTCAGTTTTAGATTAGACGATCTCTACGACGTATCGACAGTTGGAGCAAATAAGTATTTTTTCGACAAAGTTTCCTAGAGTCTAATATGTATATATACCTATGCAGGCATATTAGAACTAGGTGGTAGACCCATATGTAGAGTCGTCAGGGTTGGTACCACCGCCATTCTTGTTTCTGCCGTGAAGCAGTTCGCTGTGTTTCGGATTGAAGGGAAAGGTATCCAGTGTAATTACTGGGCATGAAAGGCACGTCTTAGTCGCCATGATGGAAACGCACTTGCAGTGCTAAGTGATTTACCCTTTTGCAAGTGTCTATAGGTGACGGTAACCACTTAATGCTATCTCGGAGTGTAACATCTGTCCTTGTTGTTGGCTTTTGTTTGTTGGTTCACTGAAGGTTTAGTTCTTTTGGGTTTAATGTCCCTTTTGTGTAGGCAACAAGCTGGCAACCTGTCACTATTTTGGGTTACTATATGGCCTATAATACTGCCACCTGCGGCTATAAGCGTTACCAAATGTTATCTGAAGCTCAATCCCTTTTGGATCACATGACGACGTCGATATAATGACGTCGAGTTTTAAAAAATACTATGTATATTAGAACTAAATGTCAACGTAATATACGTATGTGTATGTATGTAATGAACTAATGGAACTGTACTGAACCCTCATTTTTAATTTAGTAGCTCCTATAAAATTAGCTGCACATACGAGGTACGGAGCTCTGTAATATGTTAGAGAGATAGCTACATATGGCCAATATTTCCTTTTCTTATACAGAATTTTCACTGGAGATTTTCCTAGCAATTTACAAGAAATATTATGACGGAGTGACCCACGAAGGCATAGTGCGTAGTTCGTTTTACGGTACATCGAATTTATGGAGCGGCAAAATATTCTTATCTGGATGGCGAAAATGGCCAAACTAATATTATTCGTTAAATTGGTTGAATGGCTTTGATGTTAGAAGCCAAAGTAAATTATCTACGGCATAAAATAACTGTTATAAAACCCGGGCAATTTGCTGTGAGAAATATATGGTTGATTCCTGAGAAAAGTGTTCTGATCGTCAGATCCGTGGCAATTTTTTTTTCTCGTCACAGGTGGTAACTAAAATTACAAATGAATAAACAATCAAAAAAGTAATATATCTATCCATGAGGCACACATTCAAAGTTTATAGATCCTCTTAAAAAAATATTGAAATTTTTGGAGCCATGGATCTGATTATAGAATCCACGGATTTGATTGAAGTGTAAATAATACTAAAATGTATAGAATAAAGAAAAAACAAACAATGTAAAAGGTTTATTTATGTTTATTTCAACATTAATTGGCATTATTTTTCAGTCTTTCATCTCTCTCTCTCTCTCTCTCTATCCTTAGCTTACACTTTAATAAGTTTTATGATCTGTCTTAACTACAACCCTTCTCATTCTCTCATTTAACTTCTTACGTTGAAGTTCACTTCGCTGCTTAACTTAAATATAGTTATTTAAGTTTTATAATCTGAAACAAGGAAAATATGTCATCTGCATGTCAGAGGAGAGTTGGACATAGCCACTCCCAAAGATCTTCAACCTGATCAGTCCTGCCCGTGTCCAGCTGCTTCTCGCGACCTTTACCAGATTGTCAGTCCACCTTGTGGGACGCCAACGCTGCGTCGCCCGGTATGCAGCCGCCACTCAAGGTCTTTGAGTCTGTTTTGAGGCGTATTGCAACCAACCACGATTCAGTTCCGTAGGCCATCGTAGGCCACCACTGGCATGTGTGTTGCCCACACACAGAGAAAGTGTCTCAAGACAAAGGATGGGCCGAGAATATGTCGCGTAGCCGAGTAGGGTTCGTCGATTGACCCCTTTCTGGAAGTTGAACTGTTTGTTCCTGGTAAACCTAATAGTCAACAACTTCATTGTAGAGCTTCCAACCGTTACAGAAGTGCGTAAGTACATGATTTTTGTCTTATCAATGTTCATTTTAAGACTCTCTTGTTGGGACGCACTACAGAGTTCAGAGTTTTTCCCGGTCTCACACCATGACTACGATAATTTCTGCAAAGTGAAGGATTGCATTTGCTTGCCATTTATGTTGATAGGAAGTCATCTCCAGCCCAGAAGCTTAAACACGTCCTCCAAATTAACTTTAAATAGTTTTGGATAGCATCGCCCTAACTTACACCTCGCTGCAGCCGTATTGGCTTCGGGACGAGAACGCTTCGAGACGCTTGGATGTCATCGTCATTTCAGCCGAGAGACGCCCACTGTTGGACATGGCCTTCCCCAAGGATCTCCATACCGGTCGGTCCTACGCTTCCCGCATCCGGCGGTTTCCCGCGGCATTTATGAAATCGTCAGTCCACCTTGTGGGAGCCTACCAACTCTGCGTTTCCCGGTACGTGGCCACCACTCGAGAACCTTTCCGCCCCTAGGGGCCGTCATTCCTCCTCGCAATGTGCCCTGCCCACTGTCACTTAAGGTTCGCAGTTCTTTGGGCTATGTCGGTGACCTTGGTTCTCCTTTTTTTATTGAAGTGGAGGTTAAATGCATTTATGCATCGTCCCTGCGCGGTGGTGCAAACCGCAGGGGATATGTGTGTCTCGAGGTTAAGGCGTTCCCTCCATACCCACTAAACATCCTCCCCGGCCTGACCGTCAGTGCGCTATTACGGGATGGCTCGGGATCAGCGCACATGAGAGCAACTACACTGAGACCGTCCCAACGCTGCCCGTCTAGGCACTCCTAGCACCAATTGGTGGCCAGCAGCCACTCCTCCACCGACGGATGCTCGACCTGGCGCGTCCTTCTGACGGACGAAGGACACCAGGAGCAGCCATTGGACCGCACCCGGGGGACTTCGGGCGCGGTCGTGATCCTTAAAAGGGCTGTTCGGAACTAGCCGTGGTGGGAAAACAAAAACAACTCGACGATGGCATATGTGACTTAGAATGCCAAGGGGACATACTTGACATCAAAAGCCACACACCCGCTGAGAAAGTTTCCCCACCACGTTATCAGGGTCCGCCACGAGGAGGCTTCAGGACGTGGACCCCGACCTTGGTTCTCCTGCGGATCTCAACATTACTGATTTGATCACGCAGAGAAACACCAAGCATAACCCTCTCCATTGCCCTTTGGGTGACCTTGAGCCTTCTTATGAGGCCCATTGTAAGCGGCATTCATAGGTCATCACCTGGCAACACACACGAATTTAAAGACTTTCGTCTTGAGACACTGCGGTAGATGGGCCGAGAATATGCCACCTAGTTGGGTTCGTCCAGTGACCTCATTCCGGAAGTTGGACTTACCTAGTTGGACTGTTTGTCCCAGGTAAACGTAATGATCGATAACTTTCAGTGGGTGCGACATGGAAATTAGACATAATTAGTCTTATCCGTATTCATTTTAAGACCCACTTGTTGGGAGACTCTACAGAGATCGACGAGCATTGTGCTCAGGTCTTCCAAGGTCTCAGCTATAACTACGATATCTTCGGCAAAGCGAAGGTGAATCATGTACGTCATTTATGATGCCAAGTCCTCTCCAGTCCAGAAGCTTAAACGCGTCCTCCAACGCAGCTGTGAACAGTTTCGAGGATCTAACATCACCCTCTCTCACGCCTCGCTCGAGCTTTATCAGTTTTGAGTTTTGGTCCTGAAGGCGGACTGACAAAGTGGCGTTTTTGTACAGTAACCGCAACACTTGGATGTAATCGATAGTCTATGTGGGACCTCAGGAGTGACTGGAGCACGGCCCAAGTCTCGACAGATTCGAAGGCTTTCTCATAGTCCACAAACGCTAGGCATAGTGGCAGATTATATTCTTTGGTCTTCTGTATAACCTGCCGCAGCGTATGTATGTGATCTATGATACTGAAGCTTTTTCAGAATCCGGCTTGTTCAGGAGGCTGGAAGTCGTTAAACCTGCGTGCGAGACGATTCATTATAACCCTCAAAAATAGCCTATAAATATGACTCAGGAGCGTGACGGGTCTATAGTTTTTCAATTGGGCCCTATCGCCCTTTTTGAAGAAGAGTCACACCACGCCACCATGCCATGCATTTGGCGTTCACTTGGATGTACCGATAGTCTATTTGGCACCTCTGGAGTGACTGGAGCACGGTAGAAATCTCGACATAATTGAATGTTTTCTCATAGTCCACAAACGGTCAGCATAATGGCAGATTGTATTCCTCGGTATTCTGTATAAATCATGTGGTCTATACTAATACCTTTAAGGAATCCGATTTGTTCGGGAGGCTGGAAGTTGTCAAACCTACATGCGAGACGGTCTGTAATATATCTCGAAAACAGCTTTTATAAATATATTTAGAAAAATATACTTTCAAATCGCTCACTTTATTGTGAAACCGTTATGAGATAGCATGGGTTCAAAATCCTCTTTTTATTAAAACTTGAAATGTTCTAGTGTGATTTGTCAACAAATTAAGTCAAAACAGCCAGTGTTGCTGCCAGCAGTCCTCCTAAGGTCATCAGACCAAGAACGGGTTGTAAGGCGTCTAATACTACGCTTGTCTCCACTCCAGCATTCATCAGCTCTAACGGTTGTCGGTTCTCCAGCAGACATGTACAGCCTATTGCCACTTCAGCGTACTAATTCTTAGGGTTATGTCCATAACGATGACAAACTGTCTTTTAATGAGATACTGAGCCTATCCTCTACATAGCGCGTTGAGCAACTATAAATTAGTGGAGTAATCCTCTGGTAAGTGACCACGTCTGTGCAGGGAAGAAGTAAAGATATGTCTAAGCTTTCCAAATGCTGGAGCAGCAGAACTGGATCGTCCTACTACTACTTCCACGTGGTTTCTATTTATTCCTAAACAACTTTGAGGACCAAATTTCCGACTAACAGAGGCTCTGGGATAATTAACTTGTGCATTAAACATTACTTTCGTCTTATCCAAATTCCTCGCAACACGTCGAGAGGCATCATTAAGGCTTTTCAGCATTTCCGAGTTCTTGAGAAGCGTTGTCTCTTTTTTATGGAACAATACCTTATACTCTTGTTCCACGAATGTGGGGTCATATGCATAACAAAAGAACAGCGTCAAACAACTTTTGGAATACCTTGTAGACTGGTGGCGATGACGCAACATCAGATCCATGGGAAAACATCCATAGATTTGAGACCATGGATCTGTTTTGGACCATGGATCTGATCATGACAATTTTGTTTTTGATTAACTACTCAAAAACTTGCAATAATATCCGAGATATTTTTACCTCATAGTAAACTCAGATGGAAAGTGAATCATATTCTAGAAACAGTTTTAACCATAGGTTGACATTTCTATTTTTAAATCGACCCACAGATCTTACCTACCCAGGTGTACCAAAATTAAAATTAAAATAAGAACTGATCTGTAAAGTTATGCTTGTACGCGAATGACACAACTCCTCTATCAGAAATTCAGGACACATCTAGAGACCCTCGACAAGCAATCACTGAAGGTTTATCTTATATTTACACTACTGAAATACTCCCATCTTGTCATGGGGTTCAATTTAAGCCCGCCGCGTGACAAATGTTTAAAACGGCTTAACTTCTCTAAATTGATAGGTTTTTATACAAAATTTTATATAAGAATAGAGGCATTCCTGTATTTTTTAATGATATATAAATTATGGTAATATCACGTATAGTTAAAATAATATTAACTATAATACTGCAAGCGAGACGCGTGTGACACGTCGAAAATCGGTAAAATGCCCCCGATTTCAGGTTTCAAATGTGATTTTATTATATTAAAACAACAATTAAGCGGTTTTATTTTTGATGCCTCAAGAGAGTAGTAGTTCTTCAAGGATTTGACAATTATTGAAATATTCTAATCTCAATAATATAGATTATATTGGCCTGTGACACGAAAAATTAAGCTCCCCAGGAACCACCCATATTAGGCGTGTGATATAATAATATTTTTTAAAGACTAAGCATTTCTTTTTGGTCTCCGGAGATTTTTAAAGGCGGTATTACTCAAAAAAGTAGAGCGTATTAAATGTTTATTATTTAATTTTTACTATAGTAGGTATGTACTTCTATTATTATTGTATTTTGTCTCTAGATAACATATCGTTTATTTTTTATTTAAATATATGAAATGAAATGAAAAAGCTCTTTATTTAAATTGACTTTGCTAAGTACTTTTAAATCGTCAAAAGCCCCACCACCATTCCGACGAAATAATTATTTTACTTAAATAATTATTAGTATGCTGAGACGGGGAAGAAATTCTAAATTGTATAAAAAAGCTTATTACAAAATAATCATTTATCTTGTAATAAGCTTTTTTATACAATTTAGATTTTACAGTTTTTTTTAAATTTATTAATAGGCAAGTCTCTAATATTCTTCGGAAGCTTATTGTAAAAACGTATACATTGGCCCACAAAGGAATTGCTTATTCTGTGGAGACGAGTTTTATATACAACCAAATCGTGTTTCTTCCTAGTATTAGTATAGTATTTTTAGGAATCAGGAATGGAATAAAATAAAAATAAAGAATTATCATCGTAACTTAAAACAATTTTACTTTCAATTAGATTTTCACAACAAGTAACAAGCGATTGCACAGAAAACAACTTTTTACACAATAACCGAATAATAAGGATGAAACAAATGACTAACTGCAAATCACATCGATCACCACTGTGGTGTCCTCCGGAATGTCGGGAGAGGGTTGTGCTATAACACTAAGTCACTCTATGATTCACTGTACACTGTGGTGGCAGACGTCCGCTCGGTCCGGCGGTCGGAACACGACTGACTCAACCGAGCCGTCACCGCCATTACGGCGTATACCTTTCCAACCGACCTCGCTCTTCAACGTCCGACAAGCAAATGGGGCGAGAGCGAACTAACGATTGCTTTTATAGCTGCGGTTGTGGTGACGTCATGATTCGCAACGATTCATTCTTCCTTTTTCCTAATACGGCCTATCCTGATCATGCGCCGTCCTCGGCCGCATTTCACAAGATATCTTCATTGGAGACCTCAACAGGGTCAACCCGAGCAGACAAGGGCCCAGCACCGGCGTCATCATTGTCTTCAGCTTCGAAATCTGTTGATGAGAAACAACATGAACACAAAACTTTTTTTTGTAAAGTTGCCTATTCTTTCATTCCTCACACAATCAAGGCCCTCTTTCAATGATACACACGATGGTATATCTTAACACTTCACTAACAATCATCTGTAATACGATGATTGATTGCTTCATCGACCACACACATCTCTTATTTTCACAATTCTCCGTACAAGGCCATACGCGTCTGCAGGACCAAAGTCCAACACATATCAATGGATATGGATACAAAGTCGAAGCCCAACACATATCGAAACATATGTCTGCAAGGCCAAAGCCCAATATACACATCAAAAGACACAGGGCCGAAGCCCAACACATATCGTAAGATATGTCTGCCGGTTCGAAGAAACGAGACCACGCATCGAATGATACGTCTGCCGGTTCGCATGAGCGAGACCACGCATCGAATGATACGTCTGCCGGTTCGCAAGAGCGAGACCACGCATCGAATGATACGTCTGCCGGTTCGCAAAGCGAGACCACGCATCGAATGATACGTCTGCCGGTTCGCAAAAGCGAGACCACGCACGTCATAAGACGTGCAACCCAGTGCCGCTCGTCCATCCCACTACATAGGTATGCCACCCACTAGTCCGCCGACATCTCTGCACGGCACCTTTCGCGTGCGCCTGGGTAAACGCTCCTTTGATCCACGCCAGAGCGCCATGTGACTTGCAAACATACACACGCACACATAGACGTTCGCAAGTAAGAACTGTAACATAAGAGCGTTAGGTAAACCACAAACTTATTTTCGAAAAATTCTGCACAACTCTCGGGACACCATTCCCCTTTCTATATTCGATAGTAAAATTAAAAACTTGTAGGTAAATCCAACAGCGTACAACTCGTGGCAGAAGATCCTTCTTGCACTCGGTGGCCTTCAGAGCTTTGCAATCGGTTACGATTTTGAAAGTTAACCCTGTCAAATAATGCCTAACATTTTGTAATGCTATGATGACTGCCAGCGTCTCCAACTCATATGAGTGGTATCGGCTCTCTACGCCTTGGGTGACCTTACTAAAATAAGCACCAACACGTTTGTTACCATCAGCGTGTTTCTGCATCAATACAGCACCGTAGCCTGCGCCACAGGCGTCTATGTGCAGTTCGGTTGGCCAGCGAAGATCGAAAATTGCAAGTATGGGGGCACTCAATTGTTGTCAATTGCTCGACAACGCACCAACGGTCCCCGTCCTGTCCAAGTCCCAACTCAAACCTCACGCCCCCCTTAACAAGCCCTGAGACACCCGCTCGGTGAGCCGTGCAGGTAGGGCGCGCAAGCAGGGCGCGCATGTAGGGCGCGCAAGCAGGGCGCGCAAGCAGAGCACGCAGGTAGGGCGCGCATGTCAAGGCGCGCAAGTAGGGGCACGCACGTGGAGGGTGCGCGACTGCCGGGTAGGTCAGCACGCAGACTACGACGGACCCGGCCACGCAGCTCAGGAACTAGCGCACCCGCTCTGCGCCTCCATCTGTCAGACGCTCGGCCTAACTCGGCCCAGATACTCCACCTCGGTAGGTAATACATCGCATTACACCATCTCTATTGAGAACGTCAGTTATGATAATAATCGGTGTATTCATACAAGTTGCGGGTACAACCATAAATTCAATATCGAAAGCAAAGTTACTGAATTCCACTGTAAGTGTGACACATTCGCGAGCTAAATCTGCTTTGTACTAATTCCTTTCAAAACGCAATGAGTTTGATTACGCGGACAAGAAAAGTGTAGGAGTTTCTCCCGAGTTCTCGTTGCAAAAACACGCGCTGAGAGACTCCACTTCCAACTCAAATCCACCGTACAATTTTTAGTTACTTAATCACTCCCTCACTCGACATTGGCAAAACGCGCAACGTAAATGCATCGGGACGCCATCAATCAAGAATAGAGTAGAATAGAAGAAAAGTGAGAGCCCAATCGCATATCAGGGAAATCGCGCTCGCCACTATCTATCAAAACGTCCACAGGTGTACCCTGAATAACTGTTGTGGATGTGTCAATATTTTTGAAGAATTATTTAACTCATTACATAAATTAACTGTGCGTTGATTAGTATTACGCCCCTGTGAGCGTGCCTTGGCAACACAATCACTTTCCTTGTAACCTGTCTTTTTACACAAAGAACATGTACCTAATTTTTGAGCTACCCGCATCCCCAATTTCCCCGGTATACTCCACACCCACATGTCCAGTCTGATCGCTGTTGCACTCGAAATCTAGTGGCGTAGTGTAGCGCTTCCCAAAAGCACTAGCTGGTGCATGGCCGATCAATTTGCTGCGGCTAGGCTTGACACAAATGGCCAGAAACGAAACAATGCCTTCCGTTAGCCAAGCCGGCACCTGCGGCCGCCACCCCCACTTGGGCGTCATCAACACCACGCATCACCACTCAAATCATCAGATCTTCACTCAAACCCCGAACCATACGCAAACAAAGCAGAGATCGACGCGCGTACCCTGCGTATGTCGGAAATTTGTCGGAAGTTGTGTTCATAACCTAAAGTATTTGCACCTGAACAATTTTATGGCACATAGACTTAAACTCTCACGAAATTTTACCATTATGTGGTCGTTGGTTGACCATTCACCTAACTAGGTTTTGGCGTCTCGTTTTAGACAATGAGAAACTCCAGCAAGACACTAAATCATACCAACGGTTAGCCAATTTTGCGCGTTCTACCCCCTCGCATCAAAGTTATTGATAGACGATAGATCAAAGTTAGATACAAAGTTACTGTGGCACCTTGCTTTATTTAATGCTAGCATCGGCAAGTACCTGCGCTGCGATTAGGTTGCTGTCCTCGCATCGGGGGTAGGACTAACACTAACATGATCAGACGAGTTTGGCGTTACATTCTTAGTATTTCTAACACGAACACGTGCAGACGTGTTTAGCGCTACACTCACAGTATTTCTAACCCGAACACGGTCAGATGGGTTTGGCGTTACACTCGCAATATTTCTAACACGAACACGGTCAGCGGGTTTGGTGGTACACTCGCAATATTTCTAACACGAGCACGGTCAGCGGGTTTGGCGTTACATTCGGAGTATATCTAACACGAACACGGTCAGACGGGGTTGACGTTACACTCGCCGTATTTTCCCCAATGGCATTTAGTGTAGACACTATCGCGCTTAACGTCTCCGCCATCGAATCGTTACACGTGACCCGCGACGGTCACTATGATGATGTAAATCGGTTCTGTTGTAACGAAGTCACGAATGAGTAGGTACGGAATCTACTGTATCGAGACGCGCTACGTTGAGACCGCGAACTACATTCTACATGCCGAGTAGACACACGAGTATCACTCCTACGAAAACCGTGAAAGATTTTCACTCCTAGACAACCGTGAACGCGACTCACAACTACAAAAACGAGATCTATGATGGTGTCGATGTGATTTGCTTGTACCACGCTTAATCTCATGGCGCGGTGGCGTATTTTCCGATTTTTTTGTGACGGTAGCGGCATAATAAATCGAATCCCTGCAACCGCTTGTTATTTTCTCGTTTAAACTTAAAAAAACCTCTAATGTAGGCGTAGGAAGTATTATCCCACTTCTGATTTTAGGAATCAGGAATGGAATAAAATAAAAATAAAGAATTATCATCGTAACTTAAAACAATTTTACTTTCAATTAGATTTTCACAACAAGTAACAAGCGATTGCACAGAAAACAACTTTTTACACAATAACCGAATAATAAGGATGAAACAAATGACTAACTGCAAATCACATCGATCACCACTGTGGTGTCCTCCGGAATGTCGGGAGAGGGTTGTGCTATAACACTAAGTCACTCTATGATTCACTGTACACTGTGGTGGCAGACGTCCGCTCGGTCCGGCGGTCGGAACACGACTGACTCAACCGAGCCGTCACCGCCATTACGGCGTATACCTTTCCAACCGACCTCGCTCTTCAACGTCCGACAAGCAAATGGGGCGAGAGCGAACTAACGATTGCTTTTATAGCTGCGGTTGTGGTGACGTCATGATTCGCAACGATTCATTCTTCCTTTTTCCTAATAGTATTATATTATCTGTGCTAGTATTTACATTGTGCGTATGACATTTCTCAGAAAAATTCATAATATTTTTCTTTACATATAGTAAGTTTTCCAGTATATGCTGTGTATATGTATTATATTAAACTGCATAAACTCGTCTACCTATCAAAACTCTTTCTCACATATATGGGACTGCTGGTCCTCGAATGGTGACCACGTATCGAGAAAGCGTTAGCAAAAAGCGTTAGAAAGGTTAGCAGCCTACCAACGCTGCTACGATTACGCACCAGGTGGACTGACGATCTGGTAAAGGTCCCGGGAAGCTGCTGGATGCGGGCAGCGCAGGACCGACCGGTTTGGATATCCTTGGGGGAGGCCTATGTCCAACAGTGGATGTCTCTCGGCTGAAATGATGATGATGATGATGGATAGTCCATTTATCGAGGAAGACTATAGGCTATACATATAGGAGATGAGCATCAATGACTCTTCACGTCTTCCTCGCAATGTGCCCTGCCACTTAAGGTTTGCAATTCTTTGGACTATGTCGGTGACCTTGGTCCTACTGTGAATCTTATAATTTATAAACTCGTAGACAAAGTAACAAATAGAAACGATAACGAAGTTCGATAAGAACAAAATGTATGGGATTGACTTGACTGACTTGGCCGATAATGACGAATTTCGATATCTTATCGTTATGATACGATTGCCACTTGTCTAAGCCCCCAGGACAGTTGGTAAACTTACAGTCTGGGTTTTTATTTTACTGTATTATAGTAGGTTATACTTAAAGGCTTCCAAAAATCAACAAAACGCTGAACGACGCAAGTATTATATTACCTACAGAATTTCATCCTCTGCGGTTAATATGACAAAACTTTTCTTGGAATTTGTGTTTAAAAAATGATGTAGATACTCTTGTGAGCTATAAGCACGTCTGGCATCCTTTTGTACGTACCTGCTTAGGTCAACAATGCGATATTACGTTATTATGAAGCCCTACTGTACATAACCCACCAATTGTGCGACCCAAAGTCAAACAACGGCAGGAATGTAGGCGTCTACCAGGAATATTCCGGATTGAATGAGATCTTTTTCATATTACTATATTCAGATTCAGTGCCAAATAATGATTGTGTTTTTGAGTTAGGAAAAATTTGTTAATATTTAGGTCGTAATATTGCCATTATATTCATTCTATTAGGCGACAGTCGACGTCATTATTTGGGGCGTTGCATGGCCCGTGCCATACATGTCTTTAAGGTCGCCATTCACGAGCGAGCCAGCAATCCATCGATCTATTTGGTCGAGCTAAAAATCGTCCATGAATATGACTGCACTGTTGATCCAAATGGATTGACTCGGTACGATGGAATTCCTACCGCGCCAAGATCCATAGCGCCGAGAGATTTGCTCGTTCGTGAATGGTGTTCGCGAGCCAAAGACGCCATATTGTTTTAAAATTGATTAGATTTATTTAACACTAGGCAAATCGCTATGGCAGATAAAGAAAACTCATCATCTGAATCGAAGTTTATTATGAACTCGTCCGGTGCTGTCGACGCGTACACTCAATATGATCCAGGACGGCTCACTGGCGCGTTCGTGAATGCCATGAATTTGGCTCGGCGCGACGTTAAGTATTGAGCCAATGGCCATATGGCTCGTTCGTAAATATGTACTGTACAACCAAATGCAACGAGCGTGATTATATATGTAGGAATAGATACTCGTAGTTAGGAACACAAATTTCTGTGTTGTGATGCTGACGCCCCTTTATATGTCACTATTTTATAATAATAACTAGCTTCCGCCCGCGACTTTGTCCGCGTGGACATTTTACCTCCTTAGGGGTGGAATTTCCAAAAATCCTTTCTTAGCGTATGCCTACGTCATAACATCTACCTGCATGCCAAATTTCAGCCCGATCCGTCCACTGGTGTGGGCTGTGCGTTGATAGATCGCTATGTCAGTCAGTCAGTCACATTTGAGTTATATATATTTAGATAACGGCACTACAAACCGGTGAACAAACGTCGCATAAGCCTCTGCTCAACCCCTTATGGGATTATAAGCGTGATTGTATGTGTGTGTAGTATATATGTATACTATATTGTATGTGTGTAGTATAGTATATAATCCAATGATGCAGTTTTTGTTTTCATCAAAATCGGTCTAGATACTCCTTTGAGCATTTATCGATATTCCTTATAGTTTAGGATTTGGCCCCGAAGGCCCACTTGAAAAAAACATTCTGTACATAAAGAAAAAAGTCGCGAAACATATTATAAAATTCGCCTCACTATGTGGAGCAACTTTACCAAGAAATATAAGTGTTAGTAAGATAAACTGAAAGCACATAATAAGCGGAAAATTACGGAAATAAAAAACAACAATCATTGTTATTAAGCCCCTGCTACAACAGATAAGAAGTCATTACTCAGCATTCTGCCCTAAGGGAAGGAAAAAACCTTGGAAATTCTGAAGACGAAGAAAATTCTCCAAGTATGGAAATTGCGTTCGAGATTTGATTACGTCGCAACTTTGATCGCAGAGCCTTCACCTCGTATCTTGCTAAAGCAAAACAATTAGTTGTCTATATTATTATTAACCTGCAGTCAGTAATAATTGAGCTTCTTTAAGGTAAGAGATTTTTAATATAATTCGAGGAGAAATAGTGATTCATATTTGTTTTTAACCCCCGACGCAAAAAGAGGGGTATTATAAGTTTGAGGTATTTATGGATCTGTGTGTCTGTGGGTCTGTAGGTCTGTAGGTCTGTGTGTCTGTCTGTGGCGTCGTAGCTCTTAAACGAGTGGACCGATTTTGATGCGGTTTTTTTTTAAAGTTGACGTGATCGGAATGGTTCTTAGCTACAATTCATGAAAATCTGTTTAGGCGTTTCAAGTTCATCAGCTCTCTCTTGAATAATATTCAAGAAAAATATAATTGAAGTACCTAGCTATCTATCTGAATTAGGGTAAGAGAGTAATTTAAAAAAGAATTAAATTAATTTTTTTAAGTAACCCCCACACAAAATAAAAACTAAAAAGAAAAAAAACTCTCGGCCTTTTATCTTTATTACAAGAACCTATTAATATTTTTTAAAAGAACGGAGCTGCGTTGGGGGGCCACTAAGTAAATAAAATTAAATAAAAAGAATATTGATAATGCTTAATAGGTTGTTACCGAGAGAAAAAAATTATACTAGAAAAATGCACTGAAAAAAATCGACTTGCCTCAGGCGGGACTCGAACCTGCACCTTCCACAATCCGGGTGGAGGAAGGTGCGGGTTCGAGTCCCGCCTGAGGCAAGTCGATTTTTTTCAGTGCATTTTTCTAGTATTATATTTACGCGTTTGTAAACGCAAAAATAAAATTATTCCATAATGTAAGGTAGTTTCATCTTAGCTGGGCGTCAAATATTTGCAAAAATATTTCGTTCGGGTCTTGGAAGTGCAAATTTCAAAGATTTGATGAAACGATGTTTACCATAAAAACATAAGCTCCAAGCACTGACAAATTTCGACAGCGAAAAGCAGTGCCTCGGTAGCGAAATTGGTCAACGCATCCACCCGGATTGTGGAAGGTGCGGGTTCGAGTCCCGCCTGAGGCAAGTCGATTTTTTTCAGTGCATTTTTCTAGTATTATATTTACGCGTTTGTAAACGCAAAAATAAAATTATTCCGAAAAAAATTATATTTTTCTTTTTAGTTTTTTTTTGTGTCGTGGTTACTTACAATTTTATTGAAGTAATTCTTTCTGATACATTTTTTTTATGCTTGTCAGGGAAGCTCTCGACCTTCATCTGACCTGATGGTAAGTGACGATAAGGCCGAAGATGTAATCAATCATCACGTGAACCCTCAACCACGAAGGGACTGGATATCTTATCATTAACTGTCGGAACACAATAATGCTGTTAACATTATTATTATGGCGACAGACCTTGATAAGCTGGTGGTAGCTAGCCAGGTGTACTTGAAACAAGTCCTACCACCAACCGAGTACAAATTGTACATTGCATCCTTTCAAAATACATCCAGAGTTAAATTTAAACAGAATTCGACGTTATTCTGATTTTCCTTACAATAATTTGTTCTTTCAAACGCTTCGTAGCCGTACAATAGAATCTGTCTAGACGGATTATTACAGTTTCACTTTGTATATTCTTGAATAATTTAATTTGGGAATTTTAAATTAAATGTCGCAACAGTCGTCTATTGAATTGTGCACGAATTTAAATATTATCTCATTAAAGATTCAACTCTAAATATTGTAAAATGCAAATATTGTAGAAATTATTTATTGGTAACATTTATTAAATACTAATAATAGTGTCGTCTTAGTTTCTGTTAATGGATATTAACAGATACTCTTCTTGTATCTCATTCAGATTTTGAAATCTTAATGAGACACAACAAGAGTGGTTTTACATTGAATTTTCTTTTATTATAACAAGCAAAAAGTTTAAAACACTGTAACCCGACTACGGAAAAAAGAAAGCAAGAAATAGGAGGCTCTCTTCAGATTACCTTCTCTGTAGCTCTCTTGCACAGACTATTTAGAGATACTACGTATCTCTCTTCATGGAAGCTTAGTGTCGGTCGGCCATGTTCTGATAATATAAATTTAATTAACGAATGTAAACCTCTGTGCCCTTATAGTAGTAGCATCTTCAAAATATAGTAATGTCCAAATTAGAAGCTATTCTTTTATTTAGAGTCCACGGCGGATCAACTCAATACGTAGATTCGTATTAGCATTTTATAATGTAAGCCTGCTTCTTCACGCCTCTTCTGTAAAACCCAGGGTTGTAAGAGGGGGAGACACTTGTTCTGGAAGAAAATTCCATTTCTAGATTGTGTGACATAGAAACGAGACGCCATATTTATTAGTTCACGCTCACGCGCGAATGGTAGCTACAGTTTGTCGGTGACAACATAAGACTAACGCGTACCTACATATTTCTTAAATCCTTTTAAGCACTAAGCTAGGATTAGGGTAAAAAGCTCCTTAGAACATTCGCCCAGAATATCTGTTACAAAGCTCTTGTACTTGGACCGAATTCGATCATTTTTTTCGCACTACGGTTTTCATAAACAGAGCAGAAAGCGAATGTTCACGACTTTGTTCAATACAAAACCATTTCTATGAACTTCGGTCTTCCACGAAATGGTGATTCAGGATAACAGAAAGAACTTAGATAACGAAAATCTGACCTTTGACGTTTACCCATCATCCCTGCTGTACCATGCCAACTGCAGAAGTATGTGGGACTCCGTGGCGTTTCCTGTCCACGCACTAAGCCTGCCTGTGCATTGGAGCGGAGTGAGGCTGCGAAGCGGAGAAACTAGGAAATATTAACCAATAGGATTGCATAAAATCTGCCCACTGGAGCAGAGCGGAGATTTTATGCCATCCTATTGATAAATATTTCCTCCGGTCACCCTGCCAAGTCACAAAACGACAGCTGCCCGGTATCACAAATATTTCACCGGGAGGCCACTTGCCACTTTTAGGCTCATTCGCTGCATCGTTCAAATACGTTATTTTGCTGGATGCGGGGAGCCGTGTAGATCCTTGGAGGCGGCCTATGCCCAACAGTGGGCGTCTCTTGGCTGATATAATGATGAGAAAGAAGCCAGAGAGGAGGTGAATGCTGCTGATGCATCTTAAAGAGGTCCCATAAACACCTACACCTGGGTTACAAGTCCCAGACACTGCTCCTGGCTCCCCACTCTGCAACGGACCAAGAACCTTATCTTTTAGGTTTAAAAAAAAACATAAAAGATAAAATAGGGAATCGAATATCTTTTTGTCACAGGGTTTTTGCCTAACTACAGAGAACGCGCTAATGCCGATGCATTAGCGCGTTCCACTTCCATCACTCACATAAAATTCGATAATAACTTCAAACTCCAACCAGAGGGAGCTTAAATAAGTTTAGACCTGCGACGTCAAAAATCAGACAAATGTATTGGAAGGGCACATAGCACGGCTTGGGTCGTGAGTAATGACGTCACAAATCTCCCGCCATCCCATTGGTGTTTCCGGGATTGGCAGATTGCTCTTACTCGCCGCTTTACGGATAAAAGTGGCTTACGCGGGATAATGCAGGCTTACAAGAAAAGTGTGTTAGATTTTTTACTCGGTTTATAAAACCTTTAGGATGGTTTGTGGGATTTGAAATACGTAAAGTGTTGAACAACGACGGTATAATAGAATTACTGCGCTTCCGAAAGGATTTCCTTAATCTCGAACGCGGTGGATTACGGTCAGCAATGAAGGATGCAACACTAGCTTACTTTTAGATTATTTTCATTCTTCAGTATTTTTTCTCACGAATACGGGTGTAAGAAATACCATATTGTCTTAGTCTCATCAGTATCGCCATTGAGCGCTCCAACACTGAACTGCTCCCGTCGAACAAGGGTGCGTCGCGGTCTACACACTTCGCGCTATACCCGGTACAGATATGTACCGGGGTGCTTCTCCCCACGTCCTCCACGACACAACGTGTCTGAGCCGAGGGCCGAGCCTTTAGAGGCACCCTCGGGCGTTTCGCTCCCTTCCGATTCGGACGCCCTAGGGACGCTAGGCGGTCGAGAGACTCCCCATGGGGGAGATGCTCGGTCGCCCAGTAATCCCCTAGGAACGTCCGACCTACAGGTTTAAGGACTCTCCAAGGTCTTCGCCTTCTTAAAAAATCGGTAAAGCAGTGAATGCCATCAGCGGCAAACTGCAGTAGTCAGTCAAAAAAAAAGAGGTAAAAATACATTAGTATGAAATAACTTTATCATTAAAGAGTATATCCCTCTTTCGGACCGTGTATAAGTCAGACTATATCGATTTGTGTGAGAACTTACGATGGGTGATTGCTACTAAAAACAATTGAATTAAATTATAATACCTAAATATATTTCCACGCTGCCATTAATTACCTATCTGGTCCGAATTAAGTATCATACAGATCTTGTGTATACTAGATAACGATCAAGTTTATATTAATTAGATAGTTATAAATAAACCTAAAAATAATAATAAACAACAATGGCTCTGAAACGATCATCACATAAACATTTTGTCAATGCCAGGATTTGAGGCAGAACCGATTGATGTGTAGTGTAGTAGGTATAGGCAGCGATCGTTACAGACCACTCCACCGCGATGCCGCGCCATTATTGGTAACTTTCGTAAGGTTTTTATATTTAAATGCATTCGACTCAAAATCGTATTTATTCTATTATAGTTTGTTGATAGTTATGAATATGCGTCGAGGGTATTCATTCACTTTCATTAGCGGGTCATCATAGCGTTTAACCCGTATAACTTGTCCCTGTACAGAAATATCATACGGATAAAAAAACCGATGAGGCTAGTAACTCTGCAATCTCTTCTGCGGCTCAAACACAACGCGCTAGTTCGAGAAGAAAGACAAATTTTTTACCATATTGTTCCCCTCATTTTGAATATTCTCTTCAAACTAAAGGATTGCATATCCTGTTGTTCCGTTATGATTGTTGCCCTGTTAAGGGATTATCCGTCATTTTGTGTTATCATTAAGGAATAATGTCATTTTAAAACAAATATTTGTGTACCCGTGAGAAAATAATTACATGACAACAAAACCAACATTCAAAACAAAAAAATTGGTTGTCTGTAAAGTCGGTTTACTGACGATAGTTGAACGTGACAACGTCTTAAGAAAATACTGATGGAATCATTTTGGTAATGGTAGCATTTTTCAAAAGAAAAATTTAATTTCCTTTGTTTAATAGATTTCGCATTATAGTATGTATAAACTTGTAATAAAATCTCTTTGGCTATACTATTTGTATCTGGCTGGTTTTGGTATCATTGAAAGTTTAAATTTTAAAGAACATAATTCCAAATTCAAAGTAGAGAATTAGATTCAGAGCGAGGTAACGCCGCATGACGTCAAGTTTTTTCGTGCGTGCAGCTGGCTCTATCGAATTATAAGACGTTGTCACGTCAAAAAGCAATAACTTAGTCCAGAAGGAAAGAAGAGGATTCATTCCTTACGGATTCGATATTCCCACGGAAATAAACGCTATTGGATGGCCCGCTATTATTTGCTGTGACTACGGCTGCGACTACTGCATTACGTCAAGTGTCAGATATAGCTATTTTAATATTTACGTTTAAAACAAGCTAAAAGCCCACGCTTTCGACACGAATACAGCCTTAGCTTGCACTATATTCATAACTTGGCTGAAGTTGTTCGTATGCTAACGTTGGCTAGCTTACATAGCCAACAGGAATATGTAATCAGTAGACGTGCTTAATATACGAAATATTCCAGATATATTGTGAGAATACTTAATTAAAAATGTGCATGTTTACTTAGATTTTCCGAGATGTAACGCTTAGACAAAATACCACTTATTCAAATTACTTTATACTCGAACGCTGAGTAGGGATCGCTTATCTTGCACGATTGCGGAGAAGCAAGGCGACTTGAGCAATAGCTCAATGAATACATTATTCGGTTAGATTATTAGTAGTAAATAATGTTCTTTTATTATTTCTTTTCTGCCATATTCAGTCTTGAATACAAGTCACGAGCAGTAATCTTTCTTCTACCCTGCTCCCATCTTATTTTCAGTCGGTGCAGTATGTCTTGATCGACAATAACTGCTATAGATTTTGGCATAACATTTTTACGGCCAGCCGCCTGCCTGACAAACCCTCCTCGCGAAGACTGCTATACTTCGACAATAACCGGGACCATCAACCCCAACGTGCCTACCGAAGCACGAAGGAAAATCGAATTGAAATCTTTTCCGTTACCCATCTAAGTACCGGCCGCGCACTTCATATCTTAGCTTTCGTGGCCTTTACGAAGAATGCAGGACCGCGGCGCTGTCAACCTCAATCACGAGCACGAATATCCCACTATTGACAGTCCAGCATCCTTATAATATCCGACGCAATAAGATTCTGTAGCGAGCTTTAGTACATAATATGTTAATACGGTTTTTGTACAATTGCATTAGCATTATCAATTGTACAAAACTGCTATGCACGTTACCGCAAAAGATCTTCACTTAAATGAACGTTACCGCGAAAGATCTTCACGTCGATGCACGTTACCACGAAAGAACTTCACGTTGATGCACGTTACCGCGAAAGATCTTCACGTCGATGCACGTTACCGCGAAAGATCTTCACGTCGATGTACGTTACCGCGAAAGATCCTAACTTATGTTCACTGCGAAACCACGACTTCGATTTTTTTTTACCCATCATCATCATCATCAACAGCTCATATAATGTCTGTCTCCACCGAGGGGCTCGAGCCTACCCCACATTAGGGGCGATTAGGCCTTAGTCAACCACGCTGGCTAAGTGCGGGTTGGTCGACTTCACACACAACCTAAGAATTTCTTCATAGGTGTGTGCAGGTTTCCTCACGATGTTTTCCTTCACCGTAAAGCGTCGATTAAACGTACATAAATTCAAAATTTGATTGGTACGTGGAGGGGATCGAACCAGTGCCTTCCGGGTAGGAGACGACGCTCTTACGCACTACGCCACCGCGCTTTTTTTACCCGAAGTAATGATATTTCGCGGTAACGTGCATCGCAGTTTTGTAACATCGCATTAGCAATCATCGACATTTTGTGCATCGAGATTCCGCGATACACTTGGAAATTACGTAAATAAAGCAAGAATTCTTGAAGATACATTTAATAGAAAACTGACTTAACAAAACAATGACGGATAACAACCTGTAGCTAGGCAACAATATTTTTTTTAAACTTAAACACTCCCCCTTAAACAAAAATACTTATTAACTTATTATACACAATATACTAAAAAACAATTTCAACAAATTTAAATAAAAACGAGCTAATATAACAATATATTTTATGTAGAAGAATCTAGAATTAGACTCCTTAAGTTTTCGAATTGTTGAGCAGGCAGTGCCTTCGTTAAGATGTCTGCCAACTGTTCACAACTGGGCACGTACACTACTTCTATTAAACCCTGAGCTACCTTTTCTCGAATAAAGTTATATTTCACATCTATGTGCTTAGTTTTTTTATGGTACACAGGGTTATGTATCAACTTAATAGTACTCTGATTATCTATACATAATAATGTACTATGCTGTATTTCGTCTATGTCAATAAAGAACTGTTTCAACCAAAGAAGATTTTTGGCTGCTTCACACGCAGCTATAAATTCTGCTTCTGTGGTTGAAAGAGATACACAAGGTTGTTTTTGACTTAGCCACGAAACAGGACCTCCATTTAATAAAAAAATATAACCGGTAGTTGACTTTCTTGTCTCAACATCTCCAGCAAAATCAGAATCAGAATATCCTATTACTTTTCAGAAGATTGATATTTAATTGACAAATTTTTAGTCTTAATCAGATACTTGATAATGCGCTTTAATTGACAAACGTGTTCGGAACCAGGATTACTAATATATCTACTTAAGATATTAACAGCATAGGAAATATCAGGTCTCGATGCCAGAGACAGAAATAATAACGATCCAATAGCCTCTCTATATGGAAAAGTTACTGATTGAGAGCTATCATTTTTACTCAACACAATATTAGTATCAGCAGGTGTACTTACAGTTTGTGCATTACTCATGTTATATCTTTGTATAATCTGCTGTATATAATGTGTCTGACTAATGTACAGACAATTATCGGATCTTGTAATTTCTAAACCAACAAAAGTATTGAAATTTAGTTCTTTGATTTGAAACCCCTCTTTGAGAATTTCAAATATTTCAGTTACCATATTTTTCGATTGCGACATTATCAGAGCATCATCAACATATAAAACTAATATAGCTTTTATTCCATTAAAATTACCGACGAACACACAATTATCTGCCTGAGATTGAATAAAGCCATACTTTACCAAAAAATCTGTAAACTTTTTATTCCAGCATCTAGCGGCTTGCTTCAAGCCGTAGAGTGACTTATTTAGTTTACAGATTTTATTATTTGATTCTTCAACTCCTTCTGGGATTTCCATGAAAACATCTTCGTCTAGTTCTCCATATAAGAATGCTGTTTTAACATCTATTTGTTTTATCTCCCAGTTATGTTGTGCACACACACTTAATAATATCCTAATAGAGTCATATCGCGTAGTTGGTGAAAATGTCTCCTTGTAATCAATGTCTTTGATTTGCGTAAAACCTCGTGCACAAAGTCTCGCTTTGAATCTTTCTATAATACCACTTTTATTTCTTTTTAGAGCAAAAACCCATTTGGATGTAATTAACCTCTGTCCATCATTGTTAACAATAGTCCACGTATTATTTTCAGCGTGTGATTTTAATTCTTCAGCTATAGCTTCTTTCCAATTTTTACTTTCCGGGCTAGATAAGGCTTCTTTATATGTGGTCGGTATATCAATTTCTAATTCCATTATATTTACTTCCTGTATATCTCTGTTGGCTCTGGAACGTAATATCATATTAGTAGGACCTAGTCTATTAACGTCTATTATATGTGGTGGTTCATAAATTTCATCATTTTCTGTACTATCACTATGCTGGTTTGTGTCTCGTTCATTATCACAATTCAAACTATCATTTGTATTCATATTATCAACAGTTTTTACTTCATCGTCTTCAATATATATTAGTGAAAAATTCGAGTTAATATCAGGAGTTTTATCTTCATTAAAAATTACATTCCTAGATATCAATATTCTTTTAGTTTGTGGGTTATACATTCGGTAATTATTGTAGTCATATCCGACCAAAATACACTTTATACTTTTTCTGTCTAGTTTGGTTCGTAACTGACCAGGAACATCTACATATCCCTCACATCCGAATACCCTGACATGATCTAAAGAGGGTTTCGTCTTATGCCATATTTCAAATGGCGTTGTATTAAGAGTTTGACTAGAAGTCATTCGATTCAACAAATACACTGCGCAATTAACTGCCTCAGCCCACAAGTTCAGAGGTACATTGCGAGAGTACAACATAGAACGAGCACTTTCGACTATAGTTCTTATCTCACGTTCGGCTCGGCCATTTTGCTCCGGTGTATAAGGGGCTGTGCACTCATGAATTATGCCTTCGGAATCTAAATAATCTTTGAAGTTTTTGTTTATGTACTCACCACCATTATCTGTATGTAACGTTTGAATTCCATGCATGAATTTATTTTTAATCTTTTCGTTATATTTTTTAAAATATTCTAGTACATCACATTTATTTTTTAAAAAGTACACATATCTGTAGCTTGAAGCTGCGTCTTTAAATAGAACAAAATATTTCATACCTTGCACAGATGCCTCACTGAATGGACCGCATACATCGCTGTAAACCAATTCTCCAGGATTTAAAGAGCTTCGGTTAGATTTCTTAAATGGTTGGCGAGCGTGCTTACCGTATGCACACCCTTCGCATACAAACTTCTCATGATCTGTAATATCTACACCTGTTATTAGATTATTTTTAACCATCTTCTCTAAATCCTTTATATTAATATGGCCCAATCTTTCATGCCACGACTTAAGATTTGATTTTTGCACAACGTTACAAGAGTAATTGATTACAGTCTTAAATTTAAGTTCATACAAATTAGTATTCTGTAAACTTGCACTCAGTACAACTTGATCACCATCAAATATTACAGCATAATTATACTCCTTTATTATTCTGTAACCTTTTGTAGTTGCAATGCCTTCTGAAAACAGATTTCTTCTAAGTTTTGGTACGTACAACACATCATTCAATACTCCGTCTTCCCATCGACCATCAATATATCGATTTATGAAAATAGTGCCTTTCCCATGTACATCAACAATTTCTTGATTTCCCAACCTCAAAGGTGGTCCTTTATATTCTTCTAAGTCTTGAAAAAATTCTCTCCTAAATGTCATGTGGGCCGAAGCACCACTATCCAGTATCCATTTATCATCATCATTGCCACTCTCGGTGTATGCCGTAAATGCTACTGCATTGCGTTGGTTATATCGTTTCGCTACTCTGCAATCTTTGGCGAAGTGACCTCGTTTACCACAGTTGTAACAAATGAAGCGGTGCGGTTGATAACGTCTGTCTCCCTCTTGATTTTCTTCTAAATTATTTTCACGCTTAGACATGCTCGGTGCATTATCTGTTGAAAACTTTTTCTTATGTACTTGTTTCGCTACATATAAAGCTGACTCATTTTCTTCTTCAGCATTTAGACTTGCCTCTTCATCCAATAGTCGCGCTGTCAAATTAACTATGGTTTGCTTTGTTGGATCCAGTGACATCCATGCTTGCCTTAAGGATCTAAATTTTCCTGGTAAAGTGCTTAAAATTTTTGTTGCAATGGCAGTGTCACTTATATTTTCTCCCGACTCTTTCAATTGTTTTGCCAGGCTCTCGACATTGGCAATGTGTTGAGCTACACTTTCATTTGTTGACATTTTGTATTGGTAAAAACGTTCGTGTATCAACATTTTATTGAGTTCTGACTTCTGCTCAAAGATCGACTCTAACTTTGTCATCAATTCTAATGCCGACTCACAATTTTCTATAAGCGCAATTTGTTTTAAGTCCATAGCTGATGTAATAATAAACATAGCCATACCGTCATCTTTGTTCCATTGTACTAAGTTTTCCTCTGATTTCACCATATTTATATCGAGCCCTTTTGCTCTCAATGCACACTTTATCTGAAACTTCCATTGCTTGAAATTGGTTCCGTCAAATTTCTCAATCTTACTCACTTCCATTTTACTGACCTTGCTCTTTGCTTAATGAATTTCTTTTAGCGCTCCTGGGCCCATAACCACTTGGAAATTACGTAAATAAAACAAGAATTCTTGAAGATACATTTAATAGAAAACTGACTTAACAAAACAATGACGTATAACAACCTGTAGCTAGGCAACAATATTTTTTTTAAACTTAAACAGATACCCCATTTATCGCCAAAATGACGATGAAAGATGGGTTGTTCAGTCGTTAGTCTTGTTTCGACCTTGTCACCAATCCAATAATTATAGACTTTAATTAAACATGGCCTTGAAATAATCTTAACGTAACAATTTACTATAGAAGCAGATGTTCCCAATCTTAACCGAACCACAAACTGCAAAGGGCTCAGAAGGTAACAAATTTTATGTTATTTATTTATTTTCCACTATTACACACACTTATAATATATCCACCAGATTTTATTTACTTTTTCCATGAGCAAAATGGGTTTGTGATTAATCTAGGCAATTGACATATTCAACTCACCGCTTGAATATGTCAATCGCCTAGATTCCCCGCACTCATGATAAAAGTAACTAAAAATCTAGTGAGGATTATATCAGTAGGGATAGGCTCTTTATTTTTTAATACCAATGATCGGCCGTTGTAGAATTTATGAGTAAATGTTCACCGCCGCAAAATTAGCATTAAAAATTCTGTGAGGAACAATAATTGGTCTTATTTACTAATTAAAACCAAAAGCCGTTTAGTAGTTACATTTTTTAATGCAGTGAAGATTTACCGTGTAACGACTTTATAAATCTTTTGATTAATCCTTTAATCAAAAGATTTATAAAGTAAATCAATAGATTTATAAAGTAAATTTATAAAACTCCCGCTCACGTACTACTTTTGTAGCTACGATAACGGCAGCGAGTTTTTTGGCGACTTCTGTCAGCGATTTTGTTTACGAACTATTGGCCTATGAACCATGGCCTGAGCCGAGCGTGCAAGGGAGAGCGCGGAACAACTAGAGAGACACGATCGGTCTAAGCGTTAGGCTTGTGTATGACGTGACGTTATGCAAAATTATCGTCCGTAAACCGACTTTACAGACAACCAATTTTGTTTTTTTTTTTTCAAAACGTTATTATTAAGGGAGGACACCTACGCGGACACTTTCGTGCGTGCAACCGACGTTCATTGATTTATAAGACGTTGTCACGTCAAAAATAGGATTGTTTCCTTGCAGTGATCAAAACGCAAAAACAATCAAAAACTGTACAGCGCGTGACACTCACAATCGGATTGTTGAGATTCTGATATACCGCGTCTGTGGGAGGTGTGCGTTTCTCGAGCGCGTAACGAATGAAGCTTATCTTCTGGACTCTCTCTACGTTATACGAGCTATGTCCACAGTATTAAATTATACAACAGTTACGACATAAAAGGGATCTCAAATCGGTTTAGTCGTTGTTATCCACCAATAATCCCTTGAAATAGGAATTAGGCCTTCGTGCTGCCCTTAATAGTGTTTTTGTTTTACTGATTGATATTTATAGAAAATGCTCTTAATACCAAAAGGTTTCGGTTTAACATAATATAACCTTAGATGTTATATTTCTTGTTAATACTTTTTAAACAGGTGTACAAATGAAATTAAATTAATTAAATGAAAATGCTCTTTATTTAAATAGACTTTGCTAAGTACTCTTAAATCGTCAAAAGCCCTACCACCATTTCAGGACGATATAAAAGATTTTACTTAAATAATTACTATTATGTTGAGATAGAAAAGAATCTCATAGCTCCGCATGTCAGCACAGATAGTTTTATGTCGGAAAGTGACAAAGAAAATAAGACCAATTGCAACCTGCACACACCTTAAAAGAAATTCCTAGGTTGTGTGTGAAGTCGACCAACCCGCACTTGGCCAGCGTGGTTGACTAAGGCCTAATCGCCCCTAATGTAGGGTAGACTCGAGCCCCTCGGTGGAGACATTATATGAGCTGTTGATGATGAACCGCTTCCGTGGTCTAGTGGTTCGTCCAGCAGAATTAGACTCAGAGGTCCTGGTTCAATACCCAGGGGAGTGCTTTGTACTCTGTTTAGTTGGTGGTAGGACTTTTTTCAAGTCCGCCTGGCTAGCTACCACCAGCTCATCAAAATCTGTCGCCATAATAATAATTTTAGCAGCAATATTATGTTCCGACAATTAATGATAAGATATCCAGTCCCTCTTTGTTTGAGGGTTCCACGTGAAGCTCGATTGCATCTTCGGCCTTATCGTCACATACCATCAGGTCAGATGAAGGCCAAGAGCTTACCTGTCAAAAAATCGTTCTTAAGAACACGTGTATGATATGTAAAGACGCATTTGGAGCACTACGCGACGCAGTAATCTATTTTAATCTTACTTAGCAAAACAAGGTGCCAACCAATGACGAACCTGAATCAGACTAACATAACGAATCTGACTTTTTTAGAATACCTACTGCCCTCGACTTCTTTTGCGCAGTATTAATAATAATAAACATTTATTTCAGACTTTTGGATCCATAGAAGTGTTAGTAACATGATAAGTATTAATTTACGGTGGTTAGTAACATAAGAACAGCATTAAAAATAATAATAATAATTGGTATTCAGTTTTGGCTTCCGATGTGACTGCTGTGCTAAAGATATTGATGGCCGACAACAGGGGAACGTAGCTGCAGCCAGCGGTGCAGTAGTGGAGAGTCCCATCGATCAGCCAATTAGCATAAATTATAGCCAATATGTTATTCTGATGTATGAGCTATATTGTTGTAACGTTTCACTAAAATCCATTCAGTAACAAACACACATTCATCCATACAGCCACACATCTATGCATGCAAACTTTCACGTTTATCATATTAGTAGGATGGAATACTTCCAAAGCAAACCTTTTGCCTGAGCACCACAACAAATTTTACTCTCAAATAAATTAGTTCTCAAATGGAAGCAGGCCAAAGAAACTAACAAAAAAAACATATTTCACTTACATAAAAATAACAACTATTAAGGAAATAACATGGATAAGTAACTAAGCTTGGTGATATTTTATTGAAACTAGTCCGATTAGTCAGCAAAAAGTACCGACTATTTCATTTCATTAATTTTAAGGGAACACACTATTATAAAGTACTTATTGATTTAAAAACAAAAATACTATACAACAGCAAAGTTTTCACTGATAGATTTGTTCACATATCGACTGACTGAAAAAGAAATCTAATAACTCAACAAAATATTGCATCTTTGACACAACTTAGAGTCCGGTCTAATATGTACTTTTCCTTAGATTTTCATAAATAAAAGGTAATAAGACTATATTGATAATAAATAATTTACATTAATATAAAACTGAAAAAACTAAACTTACTTTTCGCACAAAAAATAAGTCTCGCGATTCAGCGAGGTAATGCAGCCAGTGTTATTGGTACACTTCCTGTTTCAGAGGACTTAGGCGAAGTATTTTATCTTTAATTTAGTAGTTTTTAAGTATTTTGTAGGTATCTAGTTTTAGTATCCCTTTTATAACGTAGATTTGATTAGTATTTATTAAGTAGTTTTATATTAAGGTAATGAGTATAATAAATGCAAATTAATTTCTACAATAATTCGTAGCAATAACTACGGAACAGCTACGGCTACGACTAATCCGTAGCATTGCTACGAGTACTATATTGTCGTAGTCTGTAGTAGGACTACGAGAAGTCAACGAATTAGGAATGATATTCCTAATTCGTTGCGAGAAGTAATATTGGTAGTAGTTGTCTACACTTCTTAGCGAAAAGTATACTTAATTAGTGAAAATTGCTTCTCTCTAGGAATATTTTTTGCGTTTACAAACGCGTAAATATTTTTAAAACTAGAAAAAATGCACTAAATAAAATCGACTTCAATTCGAAAAAGTAGATTTTCAGCGTATTTTTTCTAGTCTCTCTATTAATTTAAAAATATTTATAAAGATATTTGATTTGATTTGATTTAATTCATAATCGCCGTTAAATTGAAAAATGCGTAAATTATTATAAAACAAGCGATATTAAAGCTGGAGAATAACTTTTTTAAGCTCAAGATGATTAACCTAATTACTGTTCGCCCAAAAGTTCACACTCGATTTTAGAAATACTAAATGCACCAATAACGAATCGTTACCAAACCTATATCTATTACTAATCTATCTATACTTATGTGATAAAGAGGAAAGATTTGTATGTTTGTAACGGATAAACTCAAGAACAACTAAACCGATTTTGATGATATTTGCTTCACATATAGATTAAATGTTAGAATAAAAGGTAGTCTAACCATATAGGCTATATTTTATCCCCTATTTCATCCCCACAAAGGTTTCATCCACTATTTCATTTCTACACAAAATTTCAAAAACGCTAGATCAAATATTTATTTCTTTCCTAACAAGTGCCTAAATTATAAGTTTCATGGTTTTATCTTCACAAATGCAGAACTTCCATAGAAATTTCATCCCTTATTTCAACCACTTTTTCTCTTGAAAGAAGTCTTTTTTTCACATTTCCCAACGTCTAATCAATATTTGTACCAAATTTACAAACATACCAATTGTGAAAATTAAAGATTTGTACGTTCGTAACGAAAATAACGAACTCGGAAACTACGGACCGATACTAACACAATATATTAACTCTGCATTTAACTCAAAATGTTTAAAAAATAAAATTGTCCACCAATGAGAAGCCGGAACGTGCCGCTAGTATATTATAAAAAGTATATCCCTATTCCGCGATTAGGGAATAAAAATCAATTCATCCTTCACTCATTAACACTGATTGCGGCCGACCCTTTCATTCATTCACTGATTGAGCGATATAATCATTTCCCGATTGGCGACCATTGGTTAATGACCAGTCATCCGTTACTGTCGCCAAATGACAGATGGATCGATTCTTACTTTACTTTTTGTAACGAACTTTTTTGATTTACTCGTACTATAAAGGCACTGTCTCTTTTTTCTTTTTTCACACATAATGGAATCATGCATGAATGTCGTTTGATTACATTTTTTTCTTTACTAAGCCATACACCATAATGACTAAGCCGTAACCCGGCACGCATTAAAAAATTAAATTTTCGTTAAATCGCCTATTTAACCCCGTCCGTCTGTGTCATCGTATCTCCCTCTTGAAATCTGTGAATAATGTTTTGAGAGAATCTAAGGTCCGTATTATAGAACGCGTCTCAAGAAGCATTTGAACTCCAATCACGTAAAACTAGTTTTGAGTGGAAATCTCTGCTTAATTGCTCGCCTTATTATAGAACAAATTTTAAGAGTCAATCAGCTGAAACTAGAATCATTTCGGTGCTCATTTCGATGTTTTCTTTATTATGAATGCAATGCAAGTAATGTCATTTATGACAACATTGAACTGTTACTATCAAGAAGCTTATATTTTAGTTACTATAAATAACAATAGCAAAATGCCAACGTAAATATTTTAAGTAATTTATGACTTTTTTATGGCATTTATTATTTACGACATGGAATTCTTAATATCCTATTTTTTATACTACTATGTTAGCATGAGTAGGTGCTCACTTGTTACACCATAATTAAAATAATGTCTTTTTACGGAGAGGCAATGTAATGAACTTACGCATCCCATCATTCCTGCAGTACCTACGATGCAACTGCATGGGTATGTGATATTCAGAGGTAAAGGCGTTCCTCCCACTACCTACTAAACATCCACAAGCATCATACCAAAGCACAGGCTTTGGCAGGATCGGCCGGCCAAACCATGACCCGAAGGTCCACTGGCCCTGAAAAGGCAATTCCGATGTCAGCCATCTGCTGCCCAAAGTTCACCGCGGGGAGTTCTCGGAACACTGAATATACCTGAAATATTTTGTTTTAAATTAAAACTTCTTTTGTCCTCAAAAAGACAGGAGTATTTGCAACTAAATAAAAAAGCCAATAAGCAATGCTGTGACCACACCTAACATCAAAACCCAATGTCCAGTGTGGGTTGACCTAACGTATCTAATAGAAATTCATTTTTTCTTCTGAAAAGATTCCAATTCCCCTTTCGTTACAAGCTCGCTACATACAAATTACTTGGTTGACAACGAAGGAACGGGACGAGGAAAAACTTTCCTACATCCGATACGTTATCTGGAACATGACTAAGTTTATATTAAAATAAATTGCAGATATTTTTCTATGATAAATAAGTACCTAAGTTTGTCGGATATTTTTCAAGAATCAAAGATTTAAGTTTTAAGAATCTGATGACTTTAATATCTCACATCACAGTCCTTATAGGAGCACACGCAGTCGAGTCGAGTACAATGTGCTGTTACCTAAGTATACAATTTACAACTGGTTACAAAACTGACAAAATTCTCCAACAATTTTATATCTAGGTACTTTATTCCATTACTAGTAGAGTTCAACATCTAACAAAGATATATATCAAAGTAGGTATGTACCTAGTCTAATCTGATGCCGTGCTGTTAGTACAAGTAATTAGTATCTACCTATTACTTAATTTATTTCATTCTCATCATGAAATCTCTAACTAAATAATATAAAAAATATAATCTAAAATAAATACTATGATGGAAACACAATAAGCTGAAACAGTACAGATATGTTTGTTTTGTTGTAAGTGACATGCTTTGAATAGCTATGTGGCGGCGTGTGACTGACAATCGGGCACATGCGGGTGTTGTCACACGATAACGGGTTAATACATAGATTATATCTGTTCTTGTCATGTGATATTGTAGCAATATTGTAGTCCTGTTTAACTGAGGACGTACGCTAAATTGAATGGACAATATAGACGGCGAAATCAGCCGAAGCTATTTTAATAGGTAAGTCAACACAAACAACTCTTGCTATGGGAGGGACCAACATTGAAATCGCGACAAAAGAATCAGCTGTTCTAAACAAAAGTGCTACACATAGGTACACAAACAAAATGTATGAAAGCTGGCTTTTTCGCGATTATTTAATTGCTTAAAATGAAGCAGATTGTCTTCTTTGTACATATTCACTGCCTTTTTTTACGACGAAAAATCCTGTTTACGGACCGTACCACAATGTGGGTTAGATAGTGCGACGTAATGCGGCCAAAAATCATCGCTACCCTCACAGCCTTTTGCGGGAACCACAGATAAATTAATCTAAGGAGATCGCCGGCATGCCGTAATATACACTATTCATTGCGCGCGTCTTAAGGACTGCGAAGCAATTAAAGTTAAGCACAGCCGTAAAGGAGATTGGTCAAATCGCAGAGTTCATATGAAGTCCGAGACATAACATGGTTCTAGTTGAGCATGCCGTTGAGTATACACTATTCATTGCGCGCGTCTTAAGGACTGGAAAGCAATGAAAGTTAAGCAATGTAATACAATTTGTAAGATATATATTTATAAGATTTGTTTAAATATTGTTTTTAAATATAAATCTAAGTTTTGCTGTTCTTAGGTGTGAAAAGTTATTCCATTACTTAATAAATAACTGATTCACTGCAATGATTGCATTTTACAGTTCAACAGAACGGTATTTTGAAGGAAAAACGGGTATTTCTTTCTGACGCTAGCTCGGCCTATCTCCTTGTATTATTAATTCTGTGGTGGAAATGTTTCGAGAACGGCGCGGCGCACAGTGTACACCTCATTTCCGAAACCGTTTCCGGGCTTCACACCCACTACGCATAGTTATCGTTTAACGAAAAACCTCAGGAAAACAATAGTAGAAGTACCCTATTAGTACAGACGACGTCAAATCAGGCTACCACGTACTGTTTCGCGATCATAGAATTCAAAATCTGATGAAGAAATTTTCATAAGATTATGAACTCTATGATCGTTGAATAATTGAAGAAATTTGGAGTAGCTCTGCTGTCCTCTTTATATGTAAAAAAAGACGTAAGTATTATGTTTTCCTAAAGCTTAATTTATGCAATATAGACAATAGAACGAGTAGCATCAAAATATGACGAGACTGTATTGTTTGTTAAGGAAACAATAAAGTTGCTTTAATAAACTTAAAAAATCCAATTAATCATGAACAAAAACAGCTTTAGAAAGTAGGTAACTACAAGCTAGAATTAAATTACTTAAGAAAAAACAATACCGAGTTCCAGCGCAAGCTTCTTAATTACTTAGTTTGTCTTGAACTAAAAGTTTCATCATAAATAGAGACGTCTGTTGTGTCCACAGAAATAATAATAATAAAGAGGCGGTGTCCTTGTAAAATTTGACTGAGTTTTGACAGAGTCACCGACTAATATAGTCTTAATTATAATAAAATTTATTTGTCAGAATATAGTTTACGAGATCTTAATTTAGGTGTGCAAGTTATTTGTCAATCTATTACGTATACGTAGTATAGAGGAAGTCTTGTAATCGTCAAAAAATTCAACCTCGAGATTTTGACGGATTTACACGTTTTGGACCTCCCTGAGTCCAAAAATACCGTTTTTGGAATTATGTCTGTGTGTGTGTCTTTGTGTCTGTATGTCTGTGTGTCTGTGCGTTAGCACGATAACTCGAGTATACTTTAACCTATTGCAACCAAATTTACCATGCATGTTTGACTTATAAATATAAGGTTTCTATCAACTTTTGAGCCGTCGATCACGAAAGTTAAGCAACCGAGTGCGCGGTCGGTACTCGGATGGGTGACCAAAAGTTAACATGCATGTATGACATCAAAATATAAAGTAAGACGAGAAAGTCAAGGGGAGACCACTCCCGAGTTTTTTTACTTCTATCCAAATTACTCTTTTAGACTGTAGTAGCACCTTGCTTGCAACCATATACATAGAAAGCTGGGTGCCAGCGCTGATCCACCATCCCATATCGGCGCTTACCGGCACTGTTAACCGCTACAGCAAGCAAGCTGATATATGCAGGGATATATGCAGATATATAGAACCCTAAAAAAACCGGACAAGTGCGAGTCGGAGTCGCCCATCAAGGGTTCCGTACAAATTAATTAAACAGAAAGTACCCTATAATGATTTTGATTCCCTGGAGAGTGTCGAAATTTACGTTTTTGCGGCATAAGTAGCCGTATGTTTTTTACGTTAGCTTAGAAGTTTGATTATTTCACAACTTCAAAGGACTGTAGATCTGAGTGGTTTTAATTTCAACTCGATACCTCTACGCGGTCTCGAGATAAAGGGTGTTGACCACAGAAGTAATAATAAAGAGGATAGAAATGCTTTGGTTCGCATTTACTACCGGAACCAGTGTCGCCGCTTTATCCCCTCTACTTAGAAGAAGAATGAAAGAAGTCTATAGAAGTCTTATTCCATCATTAATTATTCCATAATGTAATATTTGCAAAAATATTTCGTTCAGATCGATTCCCGCCTTAGACAGGTCGATTTTTTTTTCAGTGTATTTTTTCTAATATTATAAATATTTACGCGTTTGTGAACGCAAAAATTATTCCATATGTAAGGTAGTTTCATCTTAACTGGGCTTCAAATATTTGCAAAGATATTTCGTTCGGATCTTAGAAGTGCAAATTTCAAAAATTTGATGAAACAAAGTTTACCATAAAAACATAAGTACCAAGCACTGACAAATTTCGACAGCGAAAGCAGTGCGTCGCACAGTATTTTATTTCACCTCAAAATGACCACCCTCTTGATTATACCTGATTCAGATAAAGCTCTTTATTAATAACACGAGACTAAAACTCCCACGAATCTAAATAGAATAGTTTTGAAGAAATCCTGTATTACATTTTTGTCCCGTATTTGGGTAAAAAATAAAAATATAATAATTGTGTCTAAACTATTAAAGAAGTTTAATTTTTTATATTGCCTATTAAAAGGTCTTATTGTTAACCATATTATGAGTCCTCTATGGCTGCGCTAAAGCTCATAGAAACCGAAATAATTGCCATTTTGTGATAATCGTTTTAATTTTTTTGTGCTCATATTATGCAATATTAAAGCGTCTAATTTGCTTTAAAATCTAGTTGATGATGTTGACTACCAACACAAAAAATTACAAGCTTTAGTTCCGTGGAATCTCGAATATATTAAGATTTTAATTTTTCGGGACAATTTGTCCCACAATTTTTTGAAGACTTGTAATTTTGCTATTTTAATTCTCAATAATAACAAGAAATAATTTATTTTGAAGCCATTAATTCGGAATTACCAATAAACATCAAAAAATTTGGTGCCAATTGTAGGTTTCAACGTATTTATGTGCCAGATTTTTACAAAAAGTACCAAATTTTTTGGCGTTTATTGGTAATTCCGAATTAATGGCTACCAAATAAATTATTTTATGTTATTATTGAGAATTGAAATAGCAAAATTACAAGTATTCAAAAAATTGCGGGACAAATTGTCCCGCAAATTTAAAATCTTAATATATTCGAGATTCCACGGAACTAAAGCTTGTAATTTTTTGTGTTGGTAGTCAACATCATCAACTAGATTTTAAAGCAAATTAGACGCTTTAATATTGCATAATGTGAGCACAAAAAAATTAAAACGATTATCACAACTTGGCAATTATTTCGGTTTTTATGAGCTTTAGCGCAGCCATAGAGGACTCATAATATGGTTAACAATAAGACCTTTTAATAGGCAATATAAAAAATAAAACTTCTTTAATAGTTTAGACACAATTATTATTTTTTACCCAAATACGGGACAAAAATGTAATACAGGATTTCTTCAAAACTATTCTATTTAGATTCGTGGGAGTTTTAGTCTCGTGTTATTAATAAAGAGCTTTATCTGAATCAGGTATAATCAAGGGGGAGGTCATTTTGAGGTGAAATAAAACACTGTGCGTCGGTGGCGTAGATAAGTGTTTAACGCAGCCGCCCGGATTCCTGATGGCATGAATGCCTGAGGCAGGTCGATTTTTTTCAGTGTGTTTTTTCTAGCCATGTTCGCAGTTTCGATAAAATTTCAAGTTGGCGGTTATATCCAATGATTTTTGACAGTTCAAAGCGATAAATGCCTATATCATATCGTGTTTCGGTGGGCATGCTACGCGAGCTGGCCTTATTTTTACACTATCGTTCCAATCAAAAACGTTTCGAAACTAATTTTTATTGTGGTTCCGATTCACCTATTAAAATATTTTTTATCTCTTTCCCTAATATAAAAGTATAATAATATTCTTTCTATATTTAGTTATTTTATTTATTAAGCTAAAATAAAACACTAAGTAAGACATAAGTTGTCCAGTCGTTGGCTCCATTGACGATACCTCAACCTAATTAATGTTGCAATCCTGAAACTAGTAGTTTGAGACTGTCTGCATTTTACTACTAATTTCAGCGGTTTTAACTACAACTGAGCTACGAAATACACGGAGCTTCTATCCAACTAATTATTATAATTGGCCGTTACGAAACAAAACTGTAATCACGTTTATTAAGGCCACGGACATGAAGTTAGCGGACTGCGGGGCGGCGGACGCAGCGACACAGACCCGTGCCCCTAGTATAAGTTTTTTTAGTATCATCATCATAACAGCCTTTATAATTCGACCCATTGCTGGGACACAAAGCCTCTTCTTGTCATCGAAGGAGGTTTAGGCTGTAGTCCACTACGCTTGCCCAATGCGGATTGGTGGACGGAGTTCTACGACAATCACTGGAGAATGTAGGGTGATGCTATTCTACTCTGTCGGCATCACAGGGCTCATTTTTTGGTATAGAAAACGTAACTATTTTATTTAGGTCAAGAGCTCGTGATTTGCCCTTCTTTCTGCTAGGGGCGCTATTCTCGTTTCTTATACAAATTGAGCTTGCGGACAGATCGTGTGTCACTATTGAGACAATATGTACTAACGTAGGTACATCTCAATGCGCGGCACTAGACCGTAGTGTTCTGTTGTAAGAGATTTCTCTTTGTTCACTAACGAATGTCTAGTCCAGACAACGGCGACAACAGTTTTCCATACAAACTTAAATAAAAAAATGCGCAGCACACATTACTGCACCAGACGCGCGGGCAATACTCCGCTGCCTTCGAGGGTAGTTTCATATAAAGAAAGGGTGAAGCCAAACTACCGTAATTTTGTGAGTAGCCTGGGCTGCAAGCGGTGGGGCCAAGCTAGCGTAATTTTATGAGTGGGGGTTATACAAAAGTACAGTTTGAGCCACATGGCGACAAAAATTGAGTTGCTTAAATTATTATTCCAAAAATACCCAACTCATACCTCATAAAATTACTCACCTCACCGCTATCGCTACCGCCCGCAGTCCACCGTGCCGCAGACTTCGTTTCAGTGGCCTAAGGCAGCGCGGCACCTCACTTTGGCGCTAAATGACTGCCTGACTCGGTACACAATGTTGAGAGCTCAAATCGTATTTATTATGGCTGCTGTGTTTAAATAGAGGACAACTTTGAGTAAAATGTTATTGGTACACGTTTGAACTTCACTTACTCAAGTGATTGATTTATAAGTTGTTCGCCCACCGGTCTAATAAAGTCAAATGAAATGTGGAGTACCTACATTTGAGCGGAAGTTACAGGAATGGGTTTCGACCAGGGATGTTACGGAGCTTCGACTCCGGTTCCGTTAAGTCGGAACTTCCGATTATTATTACACCTTCGGTTCCGACTTCGGCTCCGACACTTTTAAATCGGAGGTTTTAATCGGAGGTCGAAGCATAACATAGCGGCGACGGCGGCCTGTGTCGACTGTTATGAAAGGTTTTTTTTCATTGTTTGTGTTTTATTTTATAATTTTAAAAAAAATTATTTAAGAATGTTTTATTTGTCTGTAAATAAAAATTCTTTCTCATGCCACCACTTCTGACCCTGCCTCCGACTCCGATTCCGATTCCGATAAATCAAATTTAAAAACTCCGACTCCGACTTCGGTTCCGATAAAACTACCTCCGTTACATCCCTGGTTTCGACATATAAAGTAGAAGATAAACGTAACCGAAAAGAAAAAGAAATTGAGTCTTATTTTAACTTAACACCAGGTGAGATGACGGACTATGTTTATTCCCGAAGTATCCACCGGGTCCATGCCATTGATGCCCGCAGAGTAGAATAGCATCACCCCATAACCTTCAATGGGTGTCGTAGAAGGCGACTAATGGATCAGCAAAGGGGTATTGATCACCTTATAGTCCGTCCACCAATCCGCATTGGGCAAGTGTGGTGGACTACTGCCTAAACCTCCTTCGTTGAAAAGGAGAGGCCGCTATGGGTCTAATTATAAAGATTGTTGTGATGATTATGATGATCCCCCGGGTCCACACGATAAAAAGCTATTTATTTAAGTGAACTTTGCTAAGTACTTTTAACATAATTATGCGTAACATAAACTTAAAAATTCGTAATTTTCATCACTAATCTGGAAGTTATTCAGGAATTTTGCATTTTTGATCTGGCAACCCTAGACGCGTGTCACTTAATCCGGGTCCGGATCAACCTATCTTTAACCCTGGGCTTGACTAACACTACTGCAAAATTGCTGCTATGGGACTTTATACCTAACACCGCGCTACGCATTTCTACTTGCTCACAAAATTGGCCGTCTGGGATTCAGTTGATAAAGCTAGGCCGCTTCTTGAATAAAGATTGACATTTTATCAGACACCGCAGACTAAATTGGTTTGAAAACTTTTTAATGTTGGCCTATAGAGCCTAATGGTTGGAAAGGGTTTTATAAAATTTCGGCTTACTTACGAATAAGAATTTCAAAGCTTTTAGAAGATTGTCTGGAATATTTAATAGCTACAGAATCAAGGTCTTATATTTTAGTATAACCACACAGTCTATAGAAGTTGTATATATAGGATGTATTTACACTGTGGTACAACTATTTATATTAAACTTTATTCACAAAGAAACAGCTAGGTACTAGAAATTAATCAATTGAGGAATTTCGTGAAAACTTGTTCAGATTGAGTGTCCCGGGCTGCAGTTCCAGGTAATTGAGTTCTTTCTCACTATAATATTAGCAAACAAATTCACATTTACGTACATGTATTATAATATTAGACAAAATTATTCCTCCTTTCTCCGATATTATACATTATCATCACTGTTATTATACCTATACGTCTTATTGATTACTTACTTTTGCCCGCAACTTCGTCCGCGTGGAATAGTTACATTAGGCAGCATTTTAAATTTTTGTTGGGTACTAAAAGTTAATTCTTTACTAATCATAAACATGTTTAAAATACGTACGTACGTACGTATGTACGTATAGTTAACAGACAGATTTTTCTGCATTTCCATACGAACTTTTATGTCCTATTTCATCCCCATGTCACCCATGTGTGTCGAAAATTAAAAACGCTAGAACAAATACTTGAGTATTTATTTCCTATCGAGTGCCTAAATTCAAAGTTTCCTGGTTTTATCTTAAAAAATGACGCAAAACTACCTTATCGACTTAATTTGGTCCAGTTTAACCCAACGAAGACACAAGTTTGAGCGTTTACCGCAAAAAAAATACCTTTTGTCGTATCCCCTCAGTTCCAAAACACTCCCCTAACAGCCTCAGCCAGTCCAGTATCGGAATCCTTGGGGTCAACATAACGAGTGACATTCAGTTCCGCGGTCATTTGGAGAGTAAGGTTAAGTTGGCCTCGATGAAACTTGGTGTGCTCAACAGATCGAAGCGGTACTTCAAGTCGGCCCATCGCGTACAAATATATATAAGGCGCAAATTCGGCCTCACATGGAATACTGTTTTCATCTGTGGGCGGGCGCACCCCAGTACCAACTTCTTCCCTTAGACCACATACAAAGGAAAGAAGCTCGAATTGTTGACGAACCAGCCCTTTCTGATCGGCTTGACACTTTGGCATTACGTAGAGATGGAGCATCACTCTGCATCTTTTATCGCCTGTATCACGGGGAGTGTTCTGAGGAGTTGTTTGGACTTATAGGTACCAACTGCTGCATTCCGCCAACGTTCCTCGCGACGACAAATCCATCCCCCAGTCTTGATTCTTGGCTATCCACAGCCATGCGTTTTTGCGCAATTTCACCAAGAACAAATAAACAAGAACCAACTTTCGCCAGCGGTGTTCCCGAACCGATACGACCTGGACATTTCAAAAAAAGAGCGTTTTCCTTCCTTATAGGCCGGCAACGCATTTGCGATGCCTCTGCTCGTTTGTCCCCTTTTCCATAAAAAAAAACTTTATTTCCCCCTTTTTTGGGGTTGAATTCTGAAAAAAACAGAAATACTTGTTTAGGTACTTATTTATCAGCAGGAGTACCTCTACTTCTGCGAAGTATCGAATAAAATAGTAATCTTGTTTTCCCATAGGTACAAAGTTTGGATCCCGTTTTACCACCATAAGGAGTGAATAAAAAAACTCTTTTCTTAGTGCACCTTACCCTTAGACCCCGTAAGGAACCTACGTGCTAAATATGGAATCTCTAGACCCAGCGGCTTGGGGCGTGCGTTGATAAATAGGGTCAGTCACTCAGTTTCTTCTTTTAAAAACCCTTATAGAGGTGATGGTATTTCCCGTCCGGAAAAATGTTGTGTACAATATTTTTTGGGTACTTTTTGTTTTTTTTTAATAATCGTTTTTTTTTTAAATTAAAATCAACTCAGAAGCCGATCCCAAACCACCTGTATTTAGGGTGTTGGTTATTTAATATACATGTTGTATATTGTGTTTGTAATCATGTGTGCAATAAAGAGTTTATTACAGTTACTACTATTACAATACATATTTACTTCATTGGTCGCCACCATAAGGTCTGTCGCCATGCATTTCTCGCCAAGTACTCCCTAGATGCATTAAAATGTGTGACACTAACATTTTAATGCGAAAATCAAGAAAGAAGATAGAAAACTAAACACATCACTGTATGGGCTACATTCCTTTACCATCCAGTAATAGCGGAAAATTAAAAAAATGTAAAAAAAAAGGGAGTTTTTGGCGGGAAACCATGGCGTCTGGATGTCGATCTTTATTTCGATAATTCAAAATTGCTTCGGTGTGGATTTTGTGCAGTGAAAGTGGTGTCGTTTCGTTGCATAAGCATCCGTGTTGACGAACAGTTATGAGGAATCATTGAAATAAAGGTTTTGTGTATGTGGCGTTGAGAATTGTATAGTGGTTGGAAATCCCACTATACAATTCTCATCAGTCACAGTCATGAGGTCTGTTGCCATGCATTTCTTTCCAAGCACTCCCTAGATGCATTAAAATGTGCGACGCCCATATTTAATGCAAACATCAAGAAAGAAGACATAAATACAGACAGGGCTGTATGGACTTGATATCCTTTGCCCGTCCCGTTAGGGACAAAAGAAACCAAAAAAATTGGTTGTCTGTAAAGTCGGTTAAGCAGCGTCCCCACTAGGGCCGCGCGGCTCCGTGAGGCCCAGCCGCGCGGCCAAGCCTCGTGAGTGTGTACGTGAGCGAGGCCTAAAATAATATGACAAAAAAGCCTCGCGAGGCCGGGCCGCGCGGCCACAAAAAGCCGCGCGGCTCTAGTGGGGACGCTGCTTTAAGCAGCGTCCCCACTAGGGCCGCGCGGCTCCGTGAGGCCCAGCCGCGCGGCCAAGCCTCGTGAGTGTGTACGTGAGCGAGGCCTAAAATAATATGACAAGAAAGCCTCGCGAGGCCGGGCCGCGCGGCCACTTAAAGCCGCGCGGCTCTAGTGGGGACGCTGCTTTAGGTTTACTGCAAGTTTACTGACGATAGTTGAACGTGACAACGTCTTAAGAAAATACTGATGGAATGGTAGCATTTTTCAAAAGAAAAATTTAATTTCATTTGTTTTGCCGGCCTTACATGGAACGCCTCAGAGCGAGGTAACGCCGCATGCGTCATGTTTTTTCGTGCGTGCAGCCGGCTCTATCGAATTATAAGAGTAGTGATTATATACTCTTTGTTATAAGACGTTGTCACGTCAAAAAAAAACAAAAAAAAGAGTGTTTGGCGGGAAATCATGGCGTCTGGATGTCGATCTTTATTTCGATAATTCAAAATTGCTTCGGAGTGGATTTTGTGCAGTGAAAGTGGTGTTGTTTTGTTGCATAAGCATCCGTGTTGACGAACAGTTATAAGGAATCATTGAAATAAAGGTTTTGTGTATGTGGCGTTGAGAATTGTATAGTGGTTGGAAATCCCACTATACAATTCCCATCAGTCACCATCATTAGGTCTGTACCATGCATTTCTCACCAAGCACTCCCTAGATGCATTAAAATGTGTGGCACCCACATTTTAATGCAAAAATCAAGAAAGAAGATGAAACTGAAGACTTGGCTGTATGGGCTAGATCCCTTTGCCGTCCCGTAACAGGGAAAATGTAGTATAGATTCGTGGAAAATGTAACCAAAAAAAAAAAACAAAAAAAAATCACCGCGGTCCAAATTGCTCATATGTGCGCTATCGGCACCGATAGCGCCCACACGGAGTGAATCAAATTGAACGTATTCGCACCAACGAAAATATGTGACGTCATGAGTGACGTCATTAAGCAGTGCTAACGGTGCGCACGAAAAAGAGGTAGTGCAGTGTGTGCGCAGATGTCAAACTCGAATTTGACGTATAAGTGTATGAATTATTAGAGTAAACATTTGAGTTTTGAATTAATAAAGACTCGTTATAGCTACTTTATTTGCTACAATAATTATATTTTACTCTATTAATAATCCTAGAGTGCTATTTTAGTGTTTAAATGGTTTTTACATAGCCTCTTCTTAGACGTTTGACATTTGCACACCAAGCGTGGATTAAATTGATTGCACGCAAATAGTGCACATAGCACCGTATTCAATTCGGTCCAAGGCGTTTGCACTGTTGGTAACGTTCGTATTGTTTGCGCATTTTGGACCGCAGGGAACGTTTGTTGTTGTCGTGTTGTCACTGTCAGTGTCAATTCTGTCTGACTACAAAAATTCGTGCGTATTATTTTGTTTGCCTTAAATTTAAATCATTTAAATTTAAAATCTTCAATATTTTTAAATATGTCTGATTCTTCGAAACCGTCGTTACGTATTGATTGGTTTGATGGTACCTTGATTGAACACAACCCTAGTGCTGCCGGTACTTCGCAATTTGCTGATGAGGACCAACCTGATCAACCAGAGACTTCAAAACCTCAATATACTGAAAGAAAACCTATAGGATTCAAACGCCTCCTTGACATTTCATTGCTGAATCCTCCGATTTTAATATTAGAAATCGCTCACCGGCCTGGATTTTGGATGCTTTTAGAGACAGAACTCAAAGGCGATTTCATTGTTTTAATCATAAAGATGCTAGCTAATATTTATAAGACACTACAAATTAGAGAGAAATCAAGAATAGCTAATTTACTAAAGAATAAATTTGAGAAATCAACTTTCTTAGACAATCTTGAAAAATTCTTGGAATCCTTACCAAAAGTTAAAGTAGTTGAAAAAAGGATGAACTCTCAACTCTGGGATGATGTTGAATCTTTTTATTGCAATGTTCTATCTTTGTATGAAGGCATAATTGCATATGATCCTAGTAATGTGGATTTTATAATTAAAATTAAAGAATTAGTTGATGTAACAGAAACAAGTATTATTGGTGTTAGAGAAGAGCATACTGAGAGATTCAGTGATGATTTATTTCTTAGAATACAAAAATTACAATCCAACATTCTAAATATTTCTAATAAGGTTAGTAATTCTTAAGTTATAATTCTATTTTCCCAGTTAAAAAGTGGCATATTTATTCTTTTAAGTGTTGTTTCTGGAGCAAAATGCATAAAAATAAGACTATTATGTTATTTGTTTTGAGCCACCATAAGCTTTGAATTTACCTGAAAACATAACATTTTGAAGAGATCTGTGATAATGGCATTTACCCTTATTGAATTAATATCCATATAAAATTAAATTCCATATTATGGAGTTCTTCAATTACCATGTATGATTTTTAAAAAGCATGTTATTTTATTCAAGCAGGATTAAATTGAAGTGAATGAAACTGTGTAGCACTTTCTGTAAGTAGCTTGTAAGAACATAATCAGCTGATCAAAATATCTAGGGGTTTATGGAAAGCTTTTTGAGTTTTAAATTGAATAAAGAACCTTTTCTATTTAGTATTTGTCTCAGACTAATGATTATAAGTATTTGTTATTCAAGGAACACAGTATCCAAAACTATATACAATATTATATTTAAAAGTATCATTATTTAATTGTTGTAACACTCAAATGTTTCAGGACCTTGACAAGGATAAGCCAATCAGTTCAGGAAAACCCATTGATGATCCTGGTAACTTCAGAAGTCTCTCTGTGTTCCCCTCTCGAGACGACCTACTGGGTAACAAACAGACAATACTAAAACCAAATATAATCAATGGAGCTTACTCCAGTGTGGAACATTACCTCGATCTACAATTTAAGTTGTTACGTGAAGACTACTTTGGACCACTAAGGGAAGGAATATGTTGGTAATCAAATCATTCTTTATATACAGGATGTTTGGTACTGCTGTAACAAGAGAGTACCTACCAATGCTAACATAGTCATATAAATAGTATGGTGTTATAAAAACTTCTGAATTGGAAAATTTATTTTGAATGGACCATGACCAAAATTGTACCCATATTCAGAAATGTCACCATAGTAATAATTTATCACACTACTAAGATGTTTTGACTGAGATACATTTTAAATCAGATCCTATTTAACTGGCCAGCAGATTAACCTAATCTAAACCTATGCAAATACTAAGTGGGCAACAAAAAAATTATTAATGGGTGACAAACAAATAATCAGTAGCCTATTTAATAGTTTTAGTCACTCTGTTTATTATTTCCCCTTTAAATTTGTTGGTGGATGTTGGGTTAGGTTTACACCTGCGTCTTTTGTATGTAAGCAGCATACTGGTGTACACCAAGCGGATAGTGACGAATATGCACCTATGAAGCTCTGTGGACAATGACACTTTGCGTTTCCACACATCGTCCTTTTAGTCCAGTCAACAAGTTCAAAAACGTGAAAAATAGAGATAAAGCTCCTAAAAATATGAGCAATAGCTCATTGGATTCGGAACGACCTCTAGAAAAATGAGTTTTGAGGATTTTACTGCACGTAAAAAATTGCAATTGTTATTAACAAAATAAGATGAAAAAAAAGAGGTATTTACGTTTTTGTTAATAACTCATAAACTATTAATATTTAAGATATTTGGAAAAAAGGTCCTTAAAGAGGAGGAAATTTCCGAAAAAAAAGTCCCAGCTCCCGGAACTCTACCTCTATTATTTATAATTTTAATTTAACGCTGAAAATAGGGCTCCGCGCAGCCATTACGGCATGGGCGCACTGCCGTTAAAGACAGTTTCTTACATAAAATTATTTTTTTATAGTAACAAATATGAATTTAAAAATTTAAATAAATTATGGTGTCATCCAGATACTTGAAAGAATATATTCCCGTTGGAAAATTTTTTTTAAATTAATTTTTCAAAAAGTTATGCAATTGTTAATTAACGAATTTTTTTCCTATCTCCGTTTTCATAAATGACGACATAAAAATTTAAATAATAAACCTATAAATTTTTGGCTCTGTGGAGCTCTTCTTATATATATACTTAACAAGATCCCGCGATAAAAGTTTATTAAAGTTAATTATTTTGTTTATTACAATTTTTTAAAGTTAACAAAAAATGAAAAGTCTAAGAAATGTTATTAAAAAAATTTTTTTAAACAAATGTTATATTATTGCTGCTTTCTTATCCAACAATGGCATTAAGTAACATCGGAAAAATTTTTTTTACATCATTTGTTAAAAAATTGTTTATAAACAAATAGACAAGTTTAATATTTAAAGAATTTTTTTTTTTACCATTATGTTGTCTTGGCAAAATAATGATTTTTTAAAAAAAAAATTTTTCTTAAATAAATTTTTTTATTGTTTATAATCGTTTTTTTTATATTTCGATTGTTTAAATAATTAGTTAAGGAATGATTTTCTCCTTAAAAATCATAATTGGCATTTCTTTATTTTGAAATTATTGATAAAAAAAAAATTTTTTTCTATTTACCTATGAAGAAATGCCAATTATGATTTTTAAGGAGAAAATCATTCCTTAACTAATTATTTAAACAATCGAAATATAAAAAAAAACGATTATAAACAATAAAAAAATTTATTTAAGAAAAATTTTTAAAAAAAAAAATCATTATTTTGCCAAGACAACATAATGGTAAAAAAAAAAATTCTTTAAATATTAAACTTGTCTATTTGTTTATAAACAATTTCTTAACAAATGATGTAAAAAAAATTTTTCCGATGTTACTTAATGCCATTGTTGGATAAGAAAGCAGCAATAATATAACATTTGTTTAAAAATTTTTTTTTAATAACATTTCTTAGACTTTTCATTTTTTGTTAACTTTAAAAAATTGTAATAAACAAAATAATTAACTTTAATAAACTTTTATCGCGGGATCTTGTTAAGTATATATATAAGAAGAGCTCCACAGAGCCAAAAATTTATAGGTTTATTATTTAAATTTTTATGTCGTCATTTATGAAAACGGAGATAGGAAAAAAATTCGTTAATTAACAATTGCATAACTTTTTGAAAAATTAATTTAAAAAAAATTTTCCAACGGGAATATATTCTTTCAAGTATCTGGATGACACCATAATTTATTTAAATTTTTAAATTCATATTTGTTACTATAAAAAAATAATGTTATGTAAGAAACTGTCTTTAACGGCAGTGCGCCCATGCCGTAATGGCTGCGCGGAGCCCTATTTTCAGCGTTAAATTAAAATTATAAATAATAGAGGTAGAGTTCCGGGAGCTGGGACTTTTTTTTCGGAAATTTCCTCCTCTTTAAGGACCTTTTTTCCAAATATCTTAAATATTAATAGTTTATGAGTTATTAATAAAAACGTAAATACCTCTTTTTTTTCATCTTATTTTGTTAATAACAATCGCAATTTTTTACGTGCAGTAAAATCCTCAAAACTCATTTTTCTAGAGGTCGTTCCGAATCCAATGAGCTATTGCTCATATTTTTAGGAGCTTTATCTCTATTTTTCACGTTTTTGAACTTGTTGACTGGACTATTTCCTATACATTTTGTTTTACTGACCAAAATACTTTTGTAGCAAAATTTTCATTCATTTAACAGTTTTGATTTTTTCATAGGACCATAGTATTTACTGATTATCTTGGCATAGATAAATAGCTGCTTCTTATATCATGTACCTAACAACCTGTATAATTTTATTCAGTGTGATGTTTTTTTTTATTACTCTTGTGTTATCTTCAGGTAAATATATGGCAAATCCATCTAAGAGAAGATATGAGAATATTAGGTAATATTTACTTTTTTTTCATCACATTTACATAACTAACTTTCCCTTTGTCTAATAAATACATACATACATATCATCACACTCCTTGTCCCAAAAAGGATTGAGCACAGCTTTAGGTAATATTTAGTTATACATAAAGCCACATTTGGTGGTATGGGCCATGTAGTGCCTCCCATAGGGGCAGGTTGCCAGGCTGTTGCCTAGACAAATGTGACAACTTACCTTAAAAAGTAGTAATCCTCCAGTAATCCAACATATTTATTTTTTGGATTACTGAAGGACAACAACCACAAATATTCCACTCTAAGTCTTAAGCATCTCTGCAATCCTGGTATTAAGCTACTTACTGCAGTACTTTGTGTAATAACATTTCTTTATAGTTTTAACAGTTAAACTATTTTATTTTATTTTTATTTTTGTGTATGGAAGATAAAAACATGATGCTGACCCAAATCAAATTAGGAACAGTTCTGACAATGATGTCTTAGTATCATTTTATTCAACAATAAATATGATATTTGAATGAAGTTTTGAGAAAGTGTATTAAAATAAAGTTTGTAGTTTGTTTTATAATATTTCTATTACTTTTACAAAGCACTGTGTTAACTTATTGCGAGGCTGTTAGGCGAACTTTCCTTTTTTTTGTTAACGGGCAGGTCAAATGCATTTACACATCGTCCCTGCGGGGTGGTGCCAACCGAAGGGAATTTGTGGGACTCGAGGTAAAGGTGTTCTCTCCATACCCACTAAACATCCTCCCGGCCTGACCTCCAGTGCGCTATTGCGGGACGGCACGGGATCTGCGCACGTGAGCGCAACTACACCAAGACCGTCCCAACGCTGCCCATCTAGGCACTCCTTGTGCACCAATTGGTGGCTAGCACCCCACAGGGGCTACCGACTAATGCCAGCCCCTATGGGCCGCTGGCCGACGCTGGCCTTATACGCCACCTCCTCACCGATAGAATCTACTACAGATTTATCAACAAACGCTTTTATTTGGTTAAAAATTCTCACACACTACAATCCGGCGTAAATACGTAATACGGCGTGTTACACGATCCGCCTGTGACAGGTACATGTACACCGGGAACATATCGATTGTACAATCAACACCACATTAGGTTACCACAAATTGTATAATTTTGCCAATCGATTTTGCACTTTATACCAAATACGTCTAGGTTGAAAATCGAATGGAGAAGTTTGTTTGTGTAATGTAGGTACTTATTAAAATTATCTTAACACCTAACCAAACCTTTAATTCTTGTAGTAAAAGTATCAAATGCTATCATCATTACAGCCTTTATAATTCGACCCACTGCTGTGACACAAAGCCTCTCCTTCTCATTGAAGGAGGTTTAGGCAGTAGTCCACCACGCTTGCCCAATGCAGATTGGTGGACGGAGTATAAGGTGATCAATACCCCTTTGCTGATCCATTAGTCGCCTTCTACGACACCCATTAGAGGATATTGGAGTTCAGCGGAGAGCTTTACTCTGGATAAATAGGAGGTCCCAGTCAGTTAAATCAAATGCTATAACTGTGAGAAAATATTTAAGTAATTCTACCAATTAAAATTATTTCAGAGTGTACCCAAAAGTCCGCATCATTCGTACATATGTATGTAATAACAAAGTGGGATATCTGGTGGACCTGGCTTGGAAGGAAAGATCGAACCCTAACCTGATCGACAGTAAGAAGTACGCATATAACAAACAGTTAATGTTTGGATCCTTACTGCTTTTCACAAATAATAACTTTGAGACGATACTCTGTGCCACTGTTTTGGATTCCGGCTTGGCTTTATTGACTGAAGGCTATGTGAGTATTTTCTTATATCCTCAACTGTTATTTTATGTCAATATGCGTTTCTTAATTGCCCGGGCGACCGACACAGAGATGATGGACGAGAGGTGGACGTATTGTATAATAATATATATAATGTTCTCTTAGATTTGCGCGAGCACTACACATTATAAATAAAAAATCTTTTACGGATTTAACTCGCGTGTAATTAGATTTTACATGATGTTATTATTGCAGGGCATTATAGCGGGCAATAATAACAACATGTAAAATCTAATTACACGCGAGTTAAATCCGTAAAAGTTGTTTAATTTATAATAATAATATATAGGTAGTTATGATATTGTTTCTTTTTTATTTAGTAATCATGTATATTTGCCCGCCCGCCTAACATGACCACCGAAACAGGATATGATATAGCCATTTATCGCGTTGAACTGTCAAAATATATCCCTTAAATATTTGTTTTATTTTAATTTAATTGTTTATTTTTAAAGTGAGTATATAACTGTAAATTCTGTGAAAATTACCTGTTGCCGTTATCAATATCGAGCAAAAAGAAATGACGTTTGTTGTATGGGAGCCCCTTAAATATTTATTTTATTTAGTTTATTAGTATTCGTTGTTATAGCGGCACCAGAAATACATCATCTGTTAAAATTTCAACTATCTAACTATCACGGTTCATGAGATACAGCCTGGTGACAGACAGACTGACATCGGAGTCTTAGTAATAGGGTCCCAGTTTACCCTTTGGGTACGGTACCCTAAAAATGACGATGATGACCACCATCTTATCAAAATCTGTCGCCATAATAATATTTTTTCTCAGAAATAATAGGTTGGGGAAAAAGTTTCTTCGCATTTTTTAAGAAAATTCAAAACATTTTTTAATATAGTTTATTTACATTTAACTAAAGTATGTAGGTACCATTTTGTTCGATAACTTTTTGCCATCTTGTAGGTAGGGACATGATCCCATTGCTATAGAAATTTTGGGACTTCTGGTCAAAATACCGCGACAAGTGGTTTTGGCAGTCCTCTCGTGATGTTAACCTGACACTGCCTAAAGAATTCTGAAGAGACCGAAACAGGTGGAAATCTGAAGGTGCAAGGTCAGGACTATACGGCGGATGCATTAACACCTCCCAGCCAAACTCTCTTAATTTTTGCTGAGTGGCTAAAGATGTGTGAGGTCTAGCGTTATCATGATGAAAAACCACACCCCTTCTGTTGATTAATTCCGGCCGCTTTCTCTCAACTTCTTGCTTTAATCTCATCAGTTGTTCGCAGTAGAGTTCAGAATCGATGGTCCTGCCTGGTGGTAACAGCTCATAATGAATAATGCCCTTCCAATCCCACCACACACACAGCATCACCTTGTTGCGAGTTAACCCGGGTTTCGCCACAGTCTGTGAAGCCTGACCGGCCTTTGACCACAACCTTTTTCGCACGTTCTTGTCGTACGTGATCCACTTTTCATCACCAGTTATCAGCTTCTTCAAAAATGGTTCGGTTTCATTACGTCGTAATAAAGAATAACAAATGAGTACACGGTTCATTAGGTTTCTTTCAGTGAGCTCGTGAGGTACCCAAATGTCGAGCTTTTTTGTGTACCCAGTTTTTTTCAAATGCGCCAAAACTGTTTTGTGGTCAATTCCCAGTTCTTCAGCTACGTCGTAACTACTGACATGCCGATCTTGCTCGACTTTTTCAAAAATGGCATCCATTTTATCTGTAATAGGGCGACCAGAGCGACGTGCATCTTTGACATCAAAATTTCCGGATTGAAAACGCTTAAACCAAATTTGTGCTACTCTCACAGACACTGCACTACGTCCATAAACATCGCAAATTTTTTTCGCGGCTTGCGTTTCATTTTTACCTTTTTTGTAGAAAAATTTTAAAATGTATCGAATTTCTTCATTAGATTCACTCATCTTGGCGGTACGAAAAACAAATGAAAATCACACATTTTCCTAATTTGAATTTGGAATTATGTTCTTTAAAATTTAAACTTTCAATGATACCAAAACCAGCCAGATACAAATAGTATAGCCAAAGAGATTTTATTACAAGTTTATACATACTATAATGCGAAAAGACTTTTTCCCCAACCTAATATAAATTCAAGTCAGATCCACAGTCCTGGCAGATTACCACATCAAGCACTTTTATATTATTTAACGTTAGTAATCAGTTATTCATGTTTTATTATAGATGGCAGTTACATTTGAAACTCCAGTTTCGAATAAAATTGTTGATGAACCCTACCTAATGGTGGAGAGTGAGGTCTTCTTCGAACCTTACCACAGGGTGCTGAGAGTGCTGCAAAGCTTCAAAGAAGACATGCCCATGCGCAGATATATTGTTGATGTCAGAGTACGTAAGTCATATAGTTATTTTTACAATAATAATTAGCTTCTTTCTACATTAAAAATCGTGTTCGGGACTCCGAAACCTCTTAAAATTTCTGAAATGCTATTGATTTACACTTAAATAAATTATTATTAAGTGGAGACAGGGAGGTGAGTTAAGGCATAATAAGGGGTCCCCTCACCTCTGCAACACTATGAAACCGGCACCCGCACAGTGAATCTATTGATTGCTTAGAGTTTTTAAGTCTGCTTATATTAGTGTTTATCCAGAATTGGAGATAATAAGCTTGGCGGTCAAAAGGTCAAGATACTACATCAATACCGAATTGATTTACCCGGCCATATTTTCTGCCAACTTAATCATAATAATATTACCTTTACTTACGGGTCAGATTAAATAGCTGGAATATCCTAATGCGATTAATTATCTATTATCCCTGATATCTAAACGAACTTAAGGACCTGCTAAAAGTAATTTAATATTTTATAATATTATTTTCCAGTCCGAAACGCAACACCCAGCTTATTTGTCCCATGAAACTATTTATAGTATATTAGACAACAGAAATTCTGAAGAATTGCCTTTCCCTGTTCTTAACACGGCAAGCTGGCCTGAAAACAAATCTTTTGGCTTAGACGATTCTCAGATGGAAGCTTATAAACTAGCTTTGACAAGAGAATTCGCGGTTATACAAGGACCTCCGGGCACGGGCAAAACGTTCATAGGAGTCAAAATCGCTTCAACAATCCTGAGGAATTTCTCTCTAGAGGGTACGCCTATGCTAATTATTTGTTACACGAATCACGCTCTTGATAAGTTTTTGGAAGGTATACTTAAGGTTACTAATAATATTGTTCGACTCGGTAGCCAAAGCAAGAGCAAAACTTTAGGATCTTACACTTTACATAACTTAAGGAGTAAAGTCAAATGTAAATACTCGTACTTATACGGCAGTAAAAGAGCTGAACTGGAAAGAATATTTAAAGAAATGACAGAATTGCAAAGTGAAATAGAGAAATGTGAAAAAGAAATTGTTTGCTACAAACATTGGAAATCACATCTGCAAATTGAAGATCAGTTATATGAACTGAAGAATTCTCACGAAGACCCGGTACTTGGTTGGCTTTTTGACGATTGTAAAGGAGCGAATGATCCAGAAGACGAATTAGAAGATTGGGAGAAGCAATTTGATGAAGTTAATATTGATAGCGAAATAGAGACATGTTTCTCTGAACAATCGGCGTTGAAAGAAATTTATTCAATGAATAGTAGTATTAAGTATGTAAAAGATGTTACTGATGATCCCAGTGAATGGCAGAAGATGGTAGACAAATTAGAAGATCAAATTCGGAAGATCAAAACTAGGATAAGTCGTTTTAAGGTAAGATAATAAATCGCCTGTTTCCAGTCATGTGTCTAACTTTGTGACTAGGTCCAGGCTTAAACAGTTTCTTAAGAAGCTGTTAGTCGCATAATATCCTTTACAGAGTAAGAAGGCTATTAATCTCTTGTCTTTCCAAATCTTAATCAATAATTATGAATGTTTCAGTTGGGTATATTCCTTGTTGTCACCCAATAAGGAATATAAGTACTAAAGTTACGCTAAACTAGGAAAGTCCGCCTAACAGGATTGAGGATTTTCAACAAGCTCTTCACCTTCTTTAAATCCGACGACGATGCTAACGCCCTCTACAAATCAAGCCAGAGGTTGTCAAAAGAAAATAACTAATAATTATGTTTTAGTTTTAATTATATTTAATTCTAAGAAAAGATGTACAGTTCATAATGAATAACACTAATAAATAATCAACTATAATTACACTGTTTTAACGGGAGGTAATTTATTATTTAACTCTATTATTTATAATTTTAGAAATATACTTCACGCAGTCAAAACGTTCAAGATGAAATTATGAAAAAAGTCACGGATGTATATAAATTAAGTACAGAACAAAGGTGGAGGCTCTATCACAAGTGTGTAGCAAAAATTAAGAGTGAGCTGATGAACAAAATGAACGAGTTATTGGTAAGTATATTTCTTCTTCCCATCCCGACAATGTGAGAAACGCCGTTAACATAGCTACTTATGACCAAAAATGAATAGTTGATCAGTCAGTAAAAAAAAATAAAGGATGCCTGGGAACAATTTGACATCCTTTTAAAATAAGACTACCCCAAGTAACACACAGAGGCTGAATACCAGACGAATAGATGCATTCTTCGGACTTACAGCTGAATAAAGTAACTGAATAAAGGCTGAGTAGCATACTATTCAGCAACTACACTGCTTAAATCGGCACAAAATATTCAACCTTAACTTCACATGGCTGAATAACATCGTATTAGGTGTTACAAGGTGATTAGAAGGCTAAGTTGTAGCAACTTAATGTACCACTAATTACACTTTATTCATCCCATACTGTACACTCACGCTTTTAAATATTTAGTTATTCTTTAAATATTCAATTTAAATGTATAAAATTTTTAGATTGACTCAAAGATATCAATGCGAAAAAAAATTGCAACTTTGGAGATATATTGGCTGACTTAGCCAACTGCTTCCCAGCCAGGTCTTCAGCTCTGATTTTCACTCAGCTTGTCTCAAGTATCTACTGAAATATGTCTACCAGTGGTCGCACTATAGTGACAGATTGTCATCATCATAATCATTACAGCCTTTATAATTCGACCCACTGCTGGGATACAAGGCCTGTTCTTGTCATCGAAGGAGGTTTAGGCAGTAGTCCACCACGCTTGTCCAATGCGGATTGGTGGATGGAAAGGTGATCAATACCCCTTTGCTGATCCATTAGTCGCCTTCTACGACACTCATCGGAGTATATGGGGTGATGTTTTTTGGCTCTGCTGGCATGACGGCTTGCTCCAAATGATTTTCCAAAACTTTGGTCATATTTTGATCTTCATATTTAGGAACAACACGGCACGTGTACCAGAGAGTTGGGTGAGGTGGCAACTCTCATTGACGTAGAAGTGATGAAAACGGTGCGAGTTGTCGGAGCTACTACTGCCACAGCGGCTAGGAGGCACGACTTGATGCAGCAACTTCTATCTCCTATAGGTAAGAAAAAATCGCAAGCAAGATAGCGCAAAATATTTTACTATCACCTATTGCAATAGCTTAACATATAATGTAAAAGTCTCTTTTACCTGCAGGACTTGGGACCATTTGCTTGCTATGGTGAAATTTCACTTGTCTATTCGTATTCTTTATCGTTGTTATTTGTTCAAATATTTGTGTTTTCGCAAATACGACAAACTATTCATCCACGATTGAAAGCGTCGGTGGCGTAGTGCGTAAGAGCGTTGTCTTCCACCCGGGAGGCACCGGTTCGATCCCCGCCGCGTACCAATGTGTTTTAAAATTTTGAATTCATATGTACGTTTAATCGACGCTTTTACGGTGAAGGAAAACATCGTGAGGAAACCTGCACACACCCATGAAGAAATTCTTAGGTTGTGTGTGAAGTCGACCAACTCGCACTTGGCCAGCGTCGTTGATTAGGGCCTAATGCCCCTAATGTGAGCTAGGCTCGAGCCCCTCGGTGGGGACATTATATGAGCTGTTTATAATGATGATTCATCCACAGTCAAATAATATTAATATTGTTTCAAAATATTTGCCTAATCACAATGAACGTGTCAGTGCATTGTCAATGTCACCAGAGCGAGCCAAGTGAGGACGGTCAATGCAAATATTTCCGTTATTTGACGCTTGCTAATTTATTTCTAGTTATCGTGGAAGAAGCAGCGGAAGTATTGGAGGGTCATATAGTAGCTTCATTGACCCACCACTGCCAACAATTGATCCTCATTGGTAAGATTTAACACAATTAACATTATTTAATATTCTTGTTCTTCTTGATTATCATAAACAGATAATCAATATAAAGTTAAGAACCTATCATCCCCTCGCTATTCCACGGAGCGTAGTGCAGGCGCCTAAGTTAATATCTACTAATATTCTTAGACCATTTAACATGGGACGTGGCAAGCGATCGCGTTCCACTTTGCCAAAGTACATGAACAAACGTTCCTTTCAGTTTATAAAAACTAGTTCGCCGCGACGACCGACCGCCATTTTGAATTCGTATCTGTCGCTAAGCGGACCTCGTAAAAATTATTGGTTGCAGAGTGTTTTCTTGTAAACGACGACCAGAAACAATAAAGTTATCCTAAAACTGAGTTGCTTATCACACGGAAGTCATTTTCTATTCAAATAAACTACTGTTTCACATAACAATAAAAATTTTCTTATACAAATTTTGCGACAGAAACTACGATATAACAACGTTAGGCGATATGGTGGTACGCTGGTTAGCCGAGCCCGCGAGTGTGCGCTCATAATAGCGATTAAAAATTTTGCAACAGTGTGCACGAGTGAGTAAATGTGTGCTATGCGTGTTTGCCTCACCCCCCGCGGAAAACGGCAGAATGTTTTCAGTACTAAATCTGCGCTATGCCACGTCCCGTATTAAATTGTCTAAGCTAATATTGATAGAAGCAACTGACTTCTTCAGTGAACACTATTTCGGTAAACAATTAGGCGCTGCTCTCTGACCTTATAGAATGCAATTAAATTAAAAAAAGAAATATTCGACTTCTCTATTTTAAAATGTAAAGTTCCAAAATTGTCAGTGAGTAATTGAGTATATTCTATTTAGAAACATGCAAAGCTTTAAATCGTAGGTAGATGTATATTTAAATAGTAGGTACGTTATTATTATTAAATGTAGTTTGACAAGTCAACGCCGACGTCACCGAGCATGCGTCGAGACATCGCGTCGTCTCTCTCCATTCGATCGTACTTTAATTATTAAGACATATCCTTTCTCTTTCTTTACGCGGCTTAATATAGGTGCACTTTTTTCTCCGAACACATCGTTCAGCGATGTGAAAATATCTTAAAATTTACTTTTTTCGAAATATGCATTTCTATGCAAAATTTTGTAACTTGAACACTTAGATAAGTCAGTCCTGATGACGCCTTCGGAGTTTGCCGCGCAAGCCGTACTTTAACGTTTAATATCTCAGAAGATAGGAAAAAAATAAAAATAGATTCTTTTTTCTAGAGTTACCTACTTTTTAGATATGCTGATAACAAAAAACGTTGGTGTGACTCATTCAGCATTATAATTGTTAAGTCCATGTATAATTTTTATTTAATAGCTGATGATTAGCTCGGAATAATCTATTATAAACAGTTTAAATTGCAATGTCGATTACGATATCCGTTATAATATTAGCTGTCAGATAAGATATTGAAACATATTGATCATAAGGACAGTGTTTGAAGTGTTCATATAAGATAATTAATTCGGATTCACGTATCGACTAGCGTAATCTAACAGATATTAATCCATGGCGACCGTCCTGTCAAATGTTAAGCCGGGTCCAGATATGTATCATTTGCTCGATCCGGTCACCGTATTGCTAGGAGTACTGACGGCCGTTGGGGCGGAAAGGTTCTTGAATGGCGGCCGCGTACTGGGAGACGCAGCGTTGGTAGGCCCCGCACAAGGTGGACCGACGATCTGATTAAGGTCGCAGGAAGCCGCTGGATGCGGGCAGCGCAGGACCGTTCGGTTTGGAGATCCTTGGGGGAGGCTTATGTCCAACAGTGGACGTCTCTCGGCCGATATGATGATGATGATCAGCGTATCCGTATCGCCGACGTGTATCATGATCGCATATGTGGACGGGTGATGATAAGCATATCATACACGATCTTGATACGCCGTTATGATACGGCCCGTCCCATGTCATGTCGGTTTCATACGGAGCAAATCGAGGCGTCCACAACTTGATACAGGGCTTGATACGTGATACGCTGATCGGATCGGACAAATGATCATATCTGGACCCGCCTTTATAGTTGGCCAAGAAATTTAAAGGTAAAATTGGAAGCTACATCTAGACCAAAAAGTGAGACAAAAATTTGACCTTGAAACTTATTATCCATTTGTCTCTTTTTAACCACTATAGCACGTGTCACGTGACCGTCTAATACGTCATACGTACCTACGTCATCATATTACTTGTGGGAAAAGTTAGAAAGAGACAGTAAGGAAACGGAAATTAATGGTAGGTACTTAATTTGCGATTGATGAACAGTCTTTTTTTCACGACAGGTGACCATAAGCAACTACGCCCAACAGCAGCTCATTATAAATTGGCCAAGGACTACAATTTAGAAGTATCGCTTTTCGAACGCATGATTCGCAATGGCGTTCACTCGAGGACATTGATGACTCAACGCCGAATGAGGCCGAATTTCGTTGAGTTGCTAGTCCCAGTGATATACGAACGATTAGACAGTCATCCAGATATGTACAATTACTGCGATGTTAGAGGAATGAAGAACAATTTGTATTTTTGCACCCACAATGCTATGGAGGATTCTGAGGTCAGTTGCTTTTGTATATCTGAACTGTCTGGGCAGGCGATGTCTACACAAGAAGTGAGTTTTTCTACGCAAAGTCATCTTAGCTGGGCGTCAAATATTTGCAAAAATATTTCGTTCGGGTCTTGGAAGTGCAAATTTCAAAGATTTGATGAAACGATGTTTACCATAAAAACGTATTTACCATAAATTTGTCAGTGCTTGGTGCTTATCCAAGCACTGACAAATTTCGACAGCGAAAAGCAGTGCCTCGGTGGCGAAATTGGTCAACGCGTCCACCCGGATTGTGGAAGGTGCGGGTTCGAGTCCCGCCTGAGGCAAGTCGATTTTTTTCAGTGCATTTTTCTAGTATTAAATTTACGCGTTTGTAAACGCAAAAATAAAATTATTCCATAATGTAAGGTAGTTTCATCTTAGCTGGGCGTCAAATATTTGCAAAAATATTTCGTTCGGGTCTTGGAAGTGCAAATTTCAAAGATTTGATGAAACAATGTTTACCATAAAAACATAAGCACCAAGCACTGACAAATTTCGACAGCGAAAAGCAGTGCCTCGGTGGCGAAATTGGTCAACGCGTCCACCCGGATTGTGGAAGGTGCGGGTTCGAGTCCCGCCTGAGGCAAGTCGATTTTTTTCAGTGCATTTTTCAAGTCAAACAAGCTTGAGTTGCCAGGATATGTAGATTCGGATTGGGGTGGGTCATACGATAGGAAATCTTTCACGGTGTATATTTTTAAGTTGGGTGACAACCTGATATCTTGGGAAAGCAAGAAACAGCAGTGTGTATCTCTGTCTTCTACGGAAGCAGAGAAAGAAGTGAAGAAGAACCTAATGTATACAAAATTGCCTAAAATAAGTCCGAACGTGGAAGTAAGTTCACCGTAACCCTCGATCACGAAGACTGGCTACCTTACATTGATTGCTGAAACACAATAAGGCCCGGTCTCCACCAAAGCGGAGATGTGCAGAGATGTTCGAAGCGGAGACGAGAAGAGATTTTTCAACAAAGGTGAAGTTGAGCGGAGATGCGTACTGACTAGACTGTAGCGAAGATGTGTGTGGTGTTTGTTAAGATGCAGCTTAGTTCGATCTGACACGAAAGCCAGACGTCTCCATGTCACTATTACTAAAACAGTATCTTCTTTTACTTGAACAAGAAGAAACAGAGTCTGAAGAAGCAGAATTGATAGCCGCTCACATCTCTTCTCGTCTCCGCTGAGTTCAGTCGGCCGGCGCCAGTTAGCGAGGCACAGCTCATATCTCCGCTAACTCGATCGCGCCATACAAATATGATACATCTCCGCTCGGTTGTATTCACCGAAGCTGAACGGAGACGAGATGTGTGAATAACGAATTTCTATTGGTTATTTAAAACACAGCTCCTCTCGTCTCGTCTCGTCTCTCCTTTGGTGGAGGGTATCAGAAGTTCGTATATATGTTTCTCACGCAACTTTCTGCTTCCAAAGTTGTTGAATCAGCTTGTACAATCAGTCTTTCAGATTCCGAAGGAGTACTATTTAAGGCCTTTCGAGAAAATAGCCCAACTAAGTAGTGTTTAATTCTTCGGCCGCTAGCAGCCGATAATACTCAATAATTTTAATTAATAACTTTCTGAAAAGCTGACAACTACCCGAGACATTATACATATAAGAAATTTCTATAAAGTTCATAATTAAGAAATGTATAGTTAGTTTTACGTTTTTACAAATACCTATTATAAAAGACTCCACTCTGCTGGTCATAAAAAAATTACCTGTTCTCTTTCTGTCAATAAGCGATCTCTACTCTATTATACTGACTAATATTAATAGAAGCTATTATTTTATTTGTACATTCGGCGTTGGTTTGCTAACCATATTATTTTCTAGGGCTTGGAAGACAGCTGGAGTCACAAAAATACTCTTGAAGCTAAATGGTGCGTCTCTCTGGCGTTTTACTTGCGGCTAATGAAATATGAGGCAGACGAGATCACGGTGCTAGCAACTTACGCCGGCCAAGTCACTTTGATCAAGGAGGTTTGTTTAACACTTAAATACAAGTGAATCTCCCTATTCCACCTTAAGCCATGGCTTGACCGCGAAATGAACGAGGTCACTACATTGAACCCTAACGTTTTGAAGCAATTTTTTTGTTATGAAATACTAAAAAATGGATAATATTTCTTTGGACAATTATTAAGAAATATGTTGTCAAAAAAAAAAAAAGAATTATGACTTTGACGTTCAATAAAATCATAACTATCAATTTCCCAGGTATAGTCTAAAGGAAAAAAAATGTTATGATGGTGAGCAGAATACATGGTTCTCGATTGACTGTTCATGTCTTTTACATCCTGTATATTTGACAAAGAATATTCATTCTTCTTTAATGATACTACGCAAAGTCCCAACTGCTAGTGTACAGGAGCTCTCAGTCGCGATCTAGTGAATCGTCCAGGAAAAGAACCGAAATATAAACTGGAATACGAGGAAGAAGCCCGCGGCAAATACCAACTAGCCCGCAGCTGTATGTACAGCCATAGAACCAGCGCAAAGGTTTTCCAATTTATTATTAACTATATTATTTTAACATAAATGTTTTCGTGAACTTACTTGTGTAGAATTTACTTTGATCGGTTCATCTCTGCGGTCAAAAGCGGAGTAGGAAATTGTACATAATGCCATGGTGCTACGGTCTAATACTACTTCTACTAATTCCGACCGGTTTCGGCCATGGCGACCACTTCGACCCCCAGTCGAATCTGCGCAGATGCGCACGAAGATGGCTTATATAGCCAATCTTTGCGGTGAACTCATGTGCACAGTGTGGGTGGACACGTAAATTTGTCGTTTATGCATTCGGTGAACTGCAGGAAAATCAGACGATGCGTTGGTCAAACGTTCATTGGTCTGTATTTCATTCGGTGAGAATTTATTAAAGTGTAAAATTTCAATGGCACCTGTTATTTGGCAAAATGGTTTTTGGCAACATGCTCTTTCCATAATAACGCTCCATACTCTTGAGTTTCAACACTAGTCTATTTTTCTAAGAAACGCGTACCGAAAATTTTGACTATGTTTCTTGGTCGACTTATTATATATATCGATTGGTCGACTTAATCAACATAAAGTCCGTTTCACACAAACGCCACTAAAGGAAGACTTGTATGATAAATATGTGCCATAAAGAAATATTTGTATATAAATAAGCGTCGGTGGCGTAGTGCGTAAGAGCGTCGTCTCCCACCCGGGCGGCACTGGTTCGATCCCCGCCACGTACCAATGTGTTTTAAAATTTTGAAATCATATGTATACGTATAATCGACGCTTATACAGTGAAGGAAAACATCGTGAGGAAACCTGCACACACCTATGAAGAAATTCTTAGGTTGTGTGTGACGTCGACCAACCAGCACTTGGCCAGCGTGGTTGACTAAGGCCTAATTGCCCCTAATGTGGGGTAGGCTCGAGCCCGAGGTGGGGACATTATATGAGCTCTTGATGATGATGAAGAAATATTGTTAGAGCAGTTTATTATTTACGTGTCTGCAGAAAGTTCGTCAGAAGGAAGTGACGACGATACTTTTTAAGATTACAAGAATTATAATTATTTGGTTTATAAGGTCTAGTGCATAAAATATTAATACTATATCCAATATTGTTTTAAACAAAGGCGTTGGCCCCGTCCCTAACATGACCCATCTCAATATCGTAAATATGCGAAAGACATACTCGGTACGCGTTTGTTAAAAACAACAGAGGGTAGCGCCAAATTGCATTCATATTGCGTGGATGTTGAGTGAACTAATTATTATTGGGTTATAGCAAAAGTAATGACCTATGGAACTGAAACGTGGCCGCTTACAATAGCTTTCTTAGAAGGCTCAAGGTCACCCAAAGGGCAATGGAGAGGGCTATGCTCGGAGTTTCTCGGCTAGATTATATCAGAAATGATGAGCTCCGCAGGAGAACCAAGGACACCGACATAAGCCCTAAGAATTGCGAACCTTAAGCGGCAGAGGGCAGGGCACATTGCGAGGAGGACTGACGGCCGTTGAGGCGGAAAGGTCCTCGAGTGGCGACCACGTACCGGGAAGCGCAGCGTTGGTAGGCCCCACACAAGGTGGACTGACGATCTAGTAAAGGTCGCGGGAAGCCGCTGGATGCAAGCAGCGCAGGACCGACCGATTTGGAGATCCTTGGGGTAGGCCTATGTCCAACAGTGGGCGTCTCTCGGCTGAAATGATGAGTTATAGCAAAATCCGTACTCAATATCCTCGCAATATGAATCCAATTTGGCGGGTCGAGACTCAAGAGTGAGCTTTCCAATATCAATGTCGATCGATCGGGATTCGTTTCAAGAATGTCGACAAGAACCAAATACCGATTGATTTTTGAATGGACTTTGCAGTTTTTGGTTTTATTCAACTCGAGTAAGATGTTATAGTGTTTTAATAATCGAATATTTATCGCTTCAGCTATCCAAAAAGTACTTACCACTTCAAGGTGTGAGAATAACGGCAGTAGACAGTTACCAAGGCGAAGAGAACAGGATAGTTATACTGTCGTTGGTAAGGAGCAACAGAGACGGCAAGATCGGCTTCCTGGCCGCAGCCAATAGGATTTGTGTGGCGCTGTCGAGAGCTAAAGAAGGTAAGAAGTTTCAGCCAAGTTCTTGTTAGAGTGGTCAGTAACGCTGCCTACACATCAAGCGATCCGGGTTCGAGTCCTGGTGGGAGCAAATGTTTGTGTGATGAACACGAACATTTGTTCACGAGTCACGGTTGTTTCGTTATCATCCATTACACAAGTTCTTAATGATACTTAATTTGGGCTAGATAATTTGTGTGAGCGTGGAAATATATTATTAATATTGATAAAGAAAGCTGTAGATCGACAATGTGAAAGAAAAAGAGCATACTAACGCGTATATAAGAGCGAGTTAGATAGACAAGACCATTTAACGTGCACACAGGCGGCCTAAGTCGGCCTGTCAGTCACGTAGAAAAGACAGCAACTGTCAGACCAGTACTATTTTTCGTGCAAACTTGCGCATTACTCACACATTGGTGCATTTTTTGGTCTCACCTTAATCGTTCATTACCAATCTATAAACGTCAGTAATTATAAATCTAAAATATATATTAAAAAATCGGGAGTGGTCTCCCCTTGACTTTCTCGTATGCCGGAAACGACTCAAAAGTTATGGAAACCTTATATTTTGATGTCATACATGCATGTTAAATTTTGGTCACCCATCCGAGTACCGACCGCGCACTTGGTTGCTTAACCCATTTAAGACCGCCGTGCCCATATGGGCACACCAACATAAATGACGATATTTTTTCTATGTTGAGGGTAGTTGTACATTTCATATATCACATAAAAGCATTAATGTTGGAGTCATTGGAATATACACAGTTGTGCTCGATTTTGCTGCAGTTTATATTGATTTTTCATTTTTTTACTTGATGATAAAATATTACATCAATACTTAAAACGTAAGTACGTTTATTTTTTTATCATAATAGTATAATAACAACGATTGATATCATTTTGTAATCGTTATGTTGTCGATTGTTAACTTACACTTATAACGTGAAAATATTCGCATTTGAATTTAGTTAAAATTTTGTTTGTTACTTAGTGTCCCCAAATGGGGACAACGGGTACATGGCAGTGCTAATTGTGGTATTTTTTGTGCAGGAATTATTAGCTGATAGAAATGTCGAAACAAGTGTTTACGAAATTTGACGACTACAAAGGACTACAAGATGCTATCGAAGCAGTGCTTTGTGAATCTGATGAAGACCAGGAGTACCAATTTGTGAATATTCCACCTGAACCAAGTTGCCTTACCGACGAAGAAGAAGGGGATGAGGATGAACTGGTCCAACACAACCTACCACGAGACATTCCAGGGCGAATAGAGGTCTTTGTACATCAAAATGATGACCAGGTTGCGGAGTGGGACAGCGAAGATAATGAGCCTTTGACTACTTTCCAAAGAAAACGACAGCGTGTAGAGGACCAGGAACCTCGTTGGCGCAAGTGCGGTCCATCCTATGATCCTTTCTTTGGTGGTGACGGTGTCTCACAACGACTTGACAATGTAAAGAAAACTTTGGAAAACTTAAATCCTGTTCAAATATTTGAGAGACTATGTGATGACAAAGTTATAGAAATGATTGTGAATAATTCTCATCTCTACGCCTCACAAAATAATAGACATGAGTTTCACACAACCCCTCAAGAAATGAAGACATTTCTTGGCATACTGATGCTTAGTGGGTACCATCATCTACCTCGCGAGAAATTATATTGGTCTCTTGATGAAGATTGTCAGATACCCATTGTTACTAATTCCATGTCTCGTAATAGATACCTGCAAGTAAAAAAAAACCTACACTTTTGCGATAATGTTGCTTTTGAAGGTACCACTGATAAAATGTATAAAGTCAGACCGCTGGCGGATATGCTACAAAAAAAAATTTTACAATGGGGTACCTTTCATGTAGATCTATCAATAGACGAGTCCATGATAAAATATTTCGGACGTAATCCAGCAAAACAGTTTATAAGAGGTAAACCAGTACGGTTTGGATATAAAAATTGGATGTTGGCAAGTTCATGTGGCTATTGTTACGTTTTCGACATTTACTGTGGCAAATCTGCAACAAACCTTAGTAAAGAACCTTTAGGTTCAAGAGTTGTCAAAACACTTCTTGAAAAATTGAATACGAATCCAACAGACCATATTACTTATTTTGATAACTATTTTACAAGCCATGGATTGCTCAAGGAGTTGTTGGATTCTGGATATCGTGCTACAGGAACAGTCCGTGAAGGTCGCACAAAAAGATGTCCTCTCACCGATGTAAAAGAGATGAAAAAGAAGAATAGAGCGGAATATGATTATCGTTTTGACATGAACAATAAAATATTATTTGTTAGGTGGCTAGATAATAGTGTGTGCACTATGGGGACTAACTTTGATACTGTTGAACCCCTTGGCAAAATAAAACGATGGTGTTCAAACAGACGTCAAAAAGTGGATGTAGTGATTCCACATGTTTTCCAAAATTATAACGCTGGAATGGGAGGAGTAGATCAAGCAGATCAATCCATTTCTCTATATCGTGTATCCCTACGTGGTAAAAAATGGTGGTGGGTTTTATTCACCTACATGTTGGATGTAACTTTATCAAATGCTTGGCGTTTACACATTTTGAGTTCCCAACAAGATAATAGAATGGATCAACTCCAATTTCGTCGGTACATCGCACGGCATTATTTGCGTCAATCAAAAAAGAAACCTCGTCCATCAGCTTCAAATTTACCTAGTCTTCAATACCAAAGTGGTGGTCATTTTCCCCAAAAAATAGAGAAACAGTTACGATGCACTGTATGCCATGCTAAAGCTCGCTGGCAATGTAAATTATGCATGAAGACCTTATGTATAGAAAAATCATGTTTTGAATCTTTTCATACCGTATGATCCCATTGTCCCCATTCGAGGACGCCTATTTTTCAAATTTTTAGAGATTATGTTTTTCAAAATTTATTTTAGTTTTGTCTTTCCTAGTCTTTTCTTAACCCAAAAATAAAAGTTGCATGCAAATATCTTTTGTAGTTTAATTTTGGTCTCAAATGGGTTAACTTTCGTGATCGACGACTCAAAAGTTTATAGAAACCTTATATTTTCATGTTATACATGCGTGGTAAATTTGATTGCAATAAGGAGTTATCGTGCAAAAACGTTTTTTTGGACACAGGGAGGTCCAAAACGTGTAAATCTGTCAAAATCTCGAGGTCGAACTTTTTGACGATTACAAGACTTCTTTTATACCTACTACGTATACGACAAAGTAAAAAAAAATGAGTCCTGTGGTGAATTTATTTTTCTTTTGTCGGCCAGGCTTCTACATATTCGGCAATATGAACGTGCTGAAAGCGGCGAGCAACATTTGGATGTTCATCGATTCTAAACTGACATCTCAAAACGCTATAGGTGATACACTGACCTTGCATTGCGACGTACACAACGAGACAGTACGAGTGAGTATTCAGTAGTTCCATGGGAGTTTCATTTTTTTTTGTTAAGGCTTTTGGCTTGGTAACAAGACCTTTGAGCCATATCTTCATTTATTTGTCTTATTTCTTGATGTTTGCGTTAAAATATGGGCGTCACACATTTTAATGCTTCTAGGGAGTGCTTGGAAAGAAATGCATGGCAACAGACCTCATGATTGTGACTGATGAGATCTACGTCATATAATAAAATAAATGTTTTATTATACATAATAAAACATTTATTTGAATGATTCCTCAGAACTGTTCGTCAACACAGATGCTTATGCAACAAAACGACACCACTTTCACTGCACAAAATCCGAAGCAATTTTGAATTATCAAAATAAAGATCGACATGCAGACGCCATGGCTTCCCGCCAAACACTCCGGAGTTTCACTTTCTTATACTTAATAACTAGTGATGTAACGATATATTATAATGAGGTTAGGAACGGTGTTTTTTATTTTCAAATATCTATATTCTATACAGGGTGGAAAGTTGAGATGGGCCCTTAAGAGCAGCTACTAGCTAGATCCCTTGCTGCCACGCGCAAATGGTCTTAGGAGACCTTTCCCAACTTTTTGAGTCATGACAATCGACATTCACAGATTTTAGATAAAATATACACGTACAGTCAGCGACAAAATCGTCAGAATTGAGTATTTTTTTTAATGCCTAACGATCCCATTCCTATAAAGGATTAAAATACTCTTTGAGACCAACTAAGGTTAGAGTAGGTACTTGGAAAACCCATAAATAAAAAAAAAGGTTTCCATACATTTAATAGGGTAATAACTAATAATATCAGAGAAGAAAGGTCTTCGCATGTGGTTTTTTTACGCGTACCGAACCTTTATACTTAAAGAATGTTAATATATATGGAGACAACTTTAAATAGAACAGTCTTGAGACCACATTACTTTAAATAACAAATCCGTAGTATGTATAATGAAGATTACCGATGTCTGAATTTGTTAGGCCGTAATGATTGTGTTCATTTTCCCGAAAGTCTTATATTTTTTAACCATAAACTGTGAAGATTATCGCGGAAGCCGTTAGGTTAGTTTTATTTTATTACAATAGTGATAAAAAAAAAATTGGTTGTCTGTAAAGTCGGTTTACTGACGATAGTTGAACGTGACAACGTCTTAAGAAAATACTGATGGAATGGTAGCATTTTTCAAAAGAAAAATTTAATTTCATTTGTTTAATAGATTTCGCATTATAGTATGAATAAACTTGTAATAAAATCTCTTTGGCTATACTATTTGTATCTGGCTGGTTTTAGTATCATTGAAAGTTTAAATTTTAAAGAACATAATACCAAATTCAAATTAAAGAATTAGATTCAGAGCGAGGTAACGCCGCATGACGTCATGTTTTTTCGTGCGTGCAGCCGGCTCTATCGAATTATAAGACGTTGTCACGTCAAAAAGCACCTTTATTACGAATAATTATGGCATAAAAAATTTTGGCAAAATTAGACCAACCAATAAAACACAACGAGAACGTTTAATTGTATTTAAATTAATGTAAACTAAAGAAAGATAACAAATTACGTCCACATTTATGACAGCAAGTGTTCAAAATGCTAGCCGTGTTGGCGAATACAAAAGTTAACCCTTTTTTGCACTGAATTAGTTGCGGCTATTAAAGTTGTAGGATGAATGTTATCCAAAATAGATTCAATCATCATCAACAGCTCATATAATGTCCCCACCGAGGGGTTCGAGCCTACCCCACATTAGGGGCGATTAGGCCTTAGCCAACCACGCTGGCCAAGTGCGGGTTGGTCGACTTCACACACAACCTAAGAATTTATTCATATGTGTGTGCAGGTTTCCTCACGATGTTTTCCTTCACCGTAAAAGCGTCGATTAAACGTACATATGAATTCAAAATTTGAAAACACATTAGTACGTGGCGGGGTTCGAACCGGTGCCTCCCGGGTGGAAGACAACGCTCTTACGCACTACGCCACCGACGCTTCGTTTCGAAGATTCAATCGCATTTTTTAATTCGTCTACATTGTTGTATTTGTTTTTTTACTTATTTTTGAGGACCCCCAAAGAAAAAAATCGTTGTTAGGTAGCGAAAAGTTGACTTAAATTGGACCGAGTATTGCGGCTGTTGTGTGGCGGTGCACCGTCTCGCTGGAAATACACTTTGAGAGCTCGGTCAGCGGCAAATCGTTTAATTGTTGTAGCCGTATTTATTCCAGATTTATTCAAGCGTCTACCTGTTGCGGTTATCAATAACGAGCAAAAATAATCAAAAAAATCAAGTTTGTTGTATGGGAGGCCCTTAATTATTTATTTTATTCTGTTTATTAGTATTTGTTGTTATAGCGACAGAAATATATCGCCTGTGAAAATTTCAACTGTCTAACTATCACGGTTCATGAGATACAGCCTGGTGACAGACGGACGGACAGCGGAGTCTTAGTAATAGGGTCCCGTTTTACCCTTTGGCTACGGAACCCTAAAAGGTACAAAATTTATTGTGGAAAATTGTCAGTTTGTGGTAATCTGAACCTCGTTTATAATATCGAACACCGAATGAAATCTCTATTCTATTCTTAATTAATGGCGTCGCGTCGCATAAAGCGTACGCATTTTGCCAATGTCAAGTGGAAATGTAACTAAAGTAACAAAAATTGTACGGTTGATTTAGGTTAAAAATGGAGTCATGGAAAAATCTCATAGCATATTCTCTGCAACCGGTTGTCAATGTCAATGCCGTTGACCGTAAATATGGAAGACTAGTTTATGACGTAGGCATGTACAGTAGACACTATATCAAGCGTAACACTCGTTTGTTTCGACCAACGTTATGCAGCGGTAATACGAATTAATTCTACAACGCAACAAACTAGATAGGTATGTCACTCATCCATATCTTAACTGCCGGCTTTACGTGTATGCAAGGTCGTCGGAATGATCTTTGACTCCGTCGTCGCCACGTGATCGGTGACCAGCTAGACAACAATGACATGGATTTTTATTATGTTGAAAGACTGTTTTTAAAGCGTGAATTGGTTCTTTTTGGCATTTGCATTCTTACGCGTCATCTGTTTATAGAAAAATAATTAATAATGTTATTGCTTAACTACCCGACTAGCATAGTATACAAATAATGTTCCACACATTACACTTTTAGCCAAAACTAGTTCACGAAATAAGTACTTTTTCTTTCCCAATATTTTTTCCTAGTCTCATAATCTTTGCGGTTACGTTGTGCCCTACACGCTTTCGCGCGAGGGCGCGGGGTCCGTATTCCTAATCTTTCAAGTCCACTTCGCGCGGTCTTCGGTATCCTTGGTGAAGAGACACGTAAGGCCTTAGCGACATCAAGCCAGCGTTTCTTGCGCCTACCACTTTTACTGGCACCTGACGGAGATGGCATGCCTGTTGCCAAAGGTTGCCGGCCTTCTCAAAACGTGACCGTACCAGCGAAGGCGACACTCCTACAACTTATCAGCGATATCACGGACAAGAAGACTGCCGTGTGTGAATCGTCCTGGCTTGGATACCATCACGTATTTTAATTCTGTATACACCAAATTTTAGACGCTATTTAGTCAAAATTTCTCGGCAAATATCAGATTCTTGATTGACTCGAGTCAATAGTTTAAAAGTTATAAGGGTACATCGGTGGCCGTGCTAGGACGCATGCGTGCTGGCTCAGCCACCTCAATATCTCGAAAACGATAGCATCCTTCGAACTGTTTCCTCTCAGATTTAGTCAATAATTTCTCGAAATCTTTTGCCTTATATCATATTTTCTCAGGCCATGGTTTAAAACTTATAAGGGTACTTTGGTGGCCTAGCCAGGACGCATGCCTCCTGACTCGGCTACCTCAATATCTCAAAAACGATAACATCTAACGTCGAACTGTTTCCTCTCAGATTAAGTCGATAATTTCTCGAAAGGTCCCGTCAAATATCAGATTTTCTCAGCAATTTATTTAAAAGATAACGAAGAATGAATATAAATTAGTACCTAGGTAGGTGATATGCCCAGGCATTTCCCAGGCCAATTATACGATCGGGCCATGACACATAAGCAGATATTGCTCGCGAATCCCTCGCTCATTGCAGATTGAAGTGTCAGACTTGTACGCACACTATAAAAGATAGTTCTGTATAAAAAAACGTCTATATACGTTATCTAGGTACCCATCCACGGTAACAACAAAAGAATACTATTATATCCAATGACCTTCACACCACGGAAGAAAATATTCGTATCGACCCAGTTCTACTTACGATACACGGGGTTAGGCTTCATGAGCGACACTTTGTCAAAGGCAGAAGCAACTTCTTCTGCAGTCGTGAACGTGTCGATGGCAGTCGTTTAAGAGCATAACAATAGTGAGTCAAACAATAGACTAATCGATAAGAATTTCTAGTCGATAATTATCTCCAACTAAAGGAACTGTTAATGAAAGAGAGACTACGAAGGAAAGAAAATCAAAGATGTATAACAAGGTTTTTTCTTTTGTTTCCCAGGTATCCAACCCAGAAGACTTCAAGCTAAATATATCCTTTCCGTGTTTAAAGGCATGCAAGAAATGAAACAATAAAATGATCAATAAATATTTATTTGCTGTGTTGTCGTTATCATAGTTTGGTACAATAAATAACAGTGCATTCGAATGTGTTTTCTATTTTACTCATAAAAGTACCTAGATATATTACCTATTTTTTTTTAATGATTTACCTAAATATTTTGGTAAATTACTCATGGTAATAACTCTAAATTGGTCTGCTCCTATGTTGCATAATTTTTATATCATAATTTCAAATTCAAACACAAAGCATAATTTAAAAATAATGATATTTGTCATCGTATAAAGCAATATAAGTATTCTATTGTATTTACTTTTTTAAAAAATAAATTATCGTTTTCTTACAGTATTTTATTTAAATTAATATTTTATATACAATACAGTACAATACATGGGTACAGTATTTTTATCTCAAGAATACGGGTGAACCATGACTGTAACACATGCACAATTGTCTCTGTGTATATTGAAATCCTTGTAATTAGAAAACGTAACGAGGTGTGGTGCGTAGCGGCGTCCTCGCAGGCTTTTCTTTCACCAAAACAAACCTTCAAAAACCTAAAATAAACTTTAAAAAAATCTAATGTTCCTAGGATTTTCGCGAAAATATGATTAACAAATCATGGTACGCTCAGTACCGGCACTGACTCGAACATTCATGGCACACCCGCGTTAGTGAGATAAAAAAACAGTAAAGCACATACACCAAGACAGTTACATACCAAATTATTTGTTCGCTGACTAAATTTCTTGTAGTATGCACGGTCTCATAACTTCTTTTAAGAAATTTCATAAAAGACACAAGAAAATTTCTTGTTATGTGCAAAATGCCTTACTGATATTAATCTGACAGTCGTAGAATACTTTACTCCACCGTAGTGTTTATCACTAGGTAACGTTACGTATTTCAGTTTTATATTAAAATGCTTAAGGTCATGATCAAACACTTCTCACTTTCCTTCTCCCCTCGAATTTAACTGTCAAACGCGAACGAATATTTCACAAAAAAAAACAATATTTTTAATCAATTTGACTTTCTAAATTACATTAAATAGTTCAGGAAAATAAAATACAAAATTAATTTAACTATGTAGAATTTTTGATAATAGTATACCTACTATTTCTTCTTATCAATTGTAACAGTTTCCTAGCCGAATCTTTGCTGGTTTAAAACCAGCATAATTCATTAACCGCATACCGACTGTATTATATACAGCTTTATAATATTATATACAATGACTTAATGCTTTGACAGATTTTCCATACATAATATAAATATCAAAACTTTTAAGACTCTTCAGCAAAACCTTACGATAAGCAAATAAAACGCGAAGATATATATATGCACGTAAGGGATATGATATAGAAAGCGCCCCAAGCGCAATTAGGCGCCATACATTTTATCTTCACGGCGCGTCTATGGTAATTTCTATATGTAATGTCTCTAAAGATTGTCGCACATGTCAAAATAAATAAAATGGTTAGGCCATATTATACTCCAAATTAATCTTTAAACGTATCTGAATACGTAAGGGTAAAAAAATAAATACTTAAAATAATTATTCACCTTCAGCGCATATTCTCCAGTTGCCTACTACTTATTTTTATCACATCGAATCGAGGTAAGGCTTGCGCAGACGAGGGACATTTCTCCGTGTTAGTCAGTCAAAATAGATCGCTTAAAACTGCATCTTTTTAACTGACTATTGCTGTTGAACCATCACTGTATCACTGGGATTTTTTTAGATGGCGAGGACCTTGATCCTTCTAGGAAGATTCCCCAAACAGGCTAAAGGACCCCTCACAGGCTAAAGGAACAGGCTAAAGGAAGGATAGGCTAAAGGAAGGAAGACTATTTCTAGTCAGCGAACACCTCCCGCGAAGATTCACTACACGTTTTTAGACTCAGTCCGAGTCACGATATTGGCGCACATTTTTTAGACGGGGTTTTTAATTCTCGGCGACAAATCCATCGTCTGCGCAGGACCTCAAAGAAAAATATGAACAGTCGGTCTTTTGTGAGTAACTAAGGCTTTTTTCATTAAATCCTTTGTATCGACACAGCTGACAATGAATCTTAGTGAATGATTTAAAAATTACCGCATCGTAACAATGATTGAGCCCAAGATAAATTAGCTAACTAAAAATGGAATAGACTAAGTCATCTACAATCTAGTCAAATCAAGATACTATGACTATTATGGAATTAGATTGTTATTAAAAAAAGAAGAAAATGTAAGCTTAAACACGATTAGCAACTCAAAACCCCTGTAACAATCTACGCTTCCATAACACAATTTCATATACACTATTTTGTAAGCAAATCCACAATCTTGTTTGACTAGGTAAAATGAAATTATTAACTATAGTTTCATCACAATGTGTATCACAAAGCACATTAGCCTACCTAACGCTCAATATTCTTCTAGAAACTCTTCTATAAGGTGTACTATATTCTCTGGTGCCTCCAGCTGCACATGGTGCGTACCTTCCACTTCGATATACCGAATATCAGTCGTGGCTTTCATTTTCTGTACAACGTCCATATAATAATCTAACCTTTCCCATTTCTGACCTGGAATAGCCCTAATATTCAAAACTTTGCACCTAATTTTACTGGCATACTCCAGAGCCGTATCTATTGACATCATTGCCATTCCAGAAACTTTGAGTTTAGGATCTCTTTTGAAATGAAACCCTTTCTTCTTCATGTGAACGGGAGTAGGAGCCATGCCTCTCTTCATTAAAATTTTGCAATTCTCTCTGGAGACAGAACCTTTGTACGCATCACACACTATATCAATCATCTCTTCATAATCGTAGCACGGTATTTTATCCTCCGGCAAATCTTCATATTCTAATAACTTGTCTACACCCCATCCCGTATTTTTACAAAGCACCTTTGGTTCCCGAACCGCTGGACTCGCTATATCAACGCAGATAATTTTATCTACTTCATCAGGGAAAGATGCTGCGTACATGAAACTGAGTGCGCCACCCAGCGAATGGCCCATAAGAGTCACTTTAGACCAACCAAAGTGCTTGATGATCCTTCTCAGGAGAACTACTCCATCCCAGAATATGTAATACAGCATACCTTTAGGGTAATGAGAGGACAACCCATGGCCTGGTAGATCGATGCAGAGTGCAGATGTTGCAATGGGTAATAGAGGAATGAGGTTGTCCCATGTGCCAGCGTTGTCTTGCCATCCGTGTATTGCGATGAGGGGCTGCTTGTCCCGGGGGCCCCACCAACGTGCGGCGACGTGGCCCCATGGAACCGGAATTTCAATTTCGTCAACAGTAACCCCTGCAGGAAGATCTGAAAAGAGCAATAGTCCGATTAAATGTCGTGATACTCTTGAGAAATCTTCGTCAGTTGGTAATGGGCACTTTTTACCAAAACATAACTAGTACCCATAAATAGCGCGTCTTTTCCAGATAAATTATAATGATTGACCCATTAATTGGTAAAAATACAAACTAATTGCAAACGACTGACATGTTCTACTCTGTTCCTGTGTTATGTTACGATGGTGTCATTAAAGTTCACATTATTTTACAAAAGGCAATCGTTTACTTATAGAATCTTCAATGTCTGACGAAATATTTACCAATGTTAAAAAAACGCTAAATTTAAAGGTAAATATTTCAATTGCTTTATATACTACGCTAATAAAATACTTGGACTTTAACACTAGAAACTTACGTAAGATTATTTATTAAGATTAGTATTACGCCTCGTCTCGAACTTCCGACCGACGACTGATAAGCTATCGACTTTATTTAAACATTAGGAAAGAGTCTGATGGCGCCCCGGTCGTGCGTTTTTCGTAATGATCACGAAAGCCAAGCTACAAAGTGCGCAGTCGGTACTTGGGTGACCGAAAATATTTCAACTCAATTTTCCCAGCAGTCCTTCCCAAGGAGAGTTAGTAGTAAAAATCTTATGCCAAAACCTACAAGTGTTGTCGATATCCTACTGCACCGACCGCAAATAAATTGGGAGCAGGGTTGGAGAAATAAGATAATATGTTAACCCTTTATCTGGTAGTGGGAGATTATATTTTGAGCTTTATACACATGTGATAAGGTTGAAAAACAATGAAAAGTATTTTTTTCTTTACCAGTTAAAGTGTTAAGATGTTAAGTAATATAATACATATTTAGTAAGGAAAACTTGGTGAAGCTATTTGAATAGATTTAGAATGGCACAAGTGATAAAATTATAGTCTGACACTAACCTAGGTACATTGATAAATGACTCAGCAAAGAGATAAGCTGGGACTAAAAAATATGTGAATCATTCATGATAACTCAAAGTCCAAAGTTACTGTAAGATAAATTTGAACTCTGCCTTGAAATAGTTTACAGGTAGTTGTAAACCATTTTAATGCCGAGATTATATGTTTAACACGTTCATAGCCATTGGCAATCACGAGATAATCGTGGGTGCAGCCACGTGCAGCATCGTCTCATTATAATGGCCAAACACGCAATGGCAGGTAGGGTTATCTCCACAGATTTAATAATACAAGGAGATAGGCCAAGCCGGTGTTTAACTTGTGACAAGTGTATGCCCTGTGGGCATACATTTCCGCCACTTTGCCTTCCGATAAAGTCATGTGAATACGTAACTCAGCAATTTGACCGATCTCCTTTGCGGCTGTGCTAACTTTCATCGCTTCGCAGTCCTTAAGGCGCGCCCAATGAATAGTGTATATTACGGCATGCTCAACTAGAACCATGTTATGTAGTACGGCCGCTTATCGCGACACTCGGTCTTCCTATGAACTCGGCGATTCGACCGATCTCCTTAGATTGATATATCTATGGTTATCTCTAAGAAAAGATGTTTCTATGTATGATAAAATAATGCAGTATGTAGCACCCATATGGCCAAAATAGTTTGCGCTCATTTTTCACACTATCACACACAGTCGAAGCTTAAAATGACGTTCGAGGTAGGGCACACACAGCAGACTACCCGCTCGAACTGGGGTAGTACCTACATACTACCGTTTCTGTTGGTGATTAAGGTCTCCAGAGCTCTACAGGGTAGGGAAGGGGACTTGCTCGCGTTGGCAGCATGCATGTGTAAAAAAAATTACGGCATTTGTCCTTCAAACTAAAGGATTTACAAAAAAGGGGAAGTTTGAAATTAGCTCCAGTGACAGAGAAATTGAAGGGAATCATTAAGTTTGGTATCGTCTTGGAGAGTGATGGACTTGAATGTTACAAATGGAAGAGAAAGGGAAGACTGCAGAAGACATAGATGGATTGTCTACGATATGAATGAATGATTTTCTTTTGTGGCTTCCACTATGATTTAGCCAATGTCCAGGTTCGAAAGATAAGGTTTGGTATTTCCGAATGTTGACAACTCTGCTCAAATAGTAATTCAGGTGTTGCAGTTACAAGAGAATATTCAGCAATTCGCTATTGTCAGTATTTGTCTTAGAAGTCGAAAACAGATATTCTGTTGAGCCACACATAAAATGTTAAAGTATTAGGAAAAAATAAACCAGGAAAAAATATTATCATACCAATAAGTATTGAGTGTGTCCTGAAATATCTCATGGGGAAATACAATTGTTATCTATGACTGTATAGAGCAAATTAATATTACCAATCACATGATAATTTTATCCTCTTGGGACTGTGTGGACTTGTATGAGTACATAGACAACTAAAGGTTCTACTATCGTCCTGTTAATTGATTTTAAGGTAATGCATCTGTGACCGGAAAATAACAAAAACCGCAAGTTTATAAATTTCCTAGGAAATTTATAAACTTTCGTAGGATTCTAAACGAGAGATAAATTGTATTATTTTTCGCCCACATTTTCGCAAATTGATAAACTTACCGAACTCACGCGTAAAATAATAAATAAGCAATAACCAAACGTCATGTGCGCTCTGGATTGGTTGAATAATCATCTTCACCGCCATTGTTCGCCACGGAACATAAACAAACCGGTTGCTCGTGTATTTTTAAAAGGTTTTAATGTTGTAACTGTGTTTATAGTTTTAACACATGTGAAAATAGTTTTTTTTTGCAAATCTGATTGTTCCTAAGTCTCTGGACACAAACATTGCCACTGTCAACATCGACCAATCAGAGAGCAGTGTGTTATTTGACGTATTTTAAAAAAGCGTAAAATAAAAAGCTTTGATCGAACCGTTTAGAATCTTACGAATGGATATCAGTTTTGTAATTAATAAAAAAAATATATGCCTCAGGAATTATATGTACTCGTGTGAGTACTCGCGGTCTAAACATGAACTAACTCATACGAAGCACATTGATTATTTTTTAAAATAAATTTCTATTTTTATTACTTATAAGAAATAATCAATGTGCAATTTCTTTATTTTTAGGTCATTTAATGGATGACCAAATATTACAAGCACTAGCTAAATGGAGTGTCAGACAGACGAAGACACTGCACTTTCAAATTATATTGGGGTCCGTGCAGATAGGTATCGCAAGGACATTCAACTACTTAGTTTTTTTTTTTTTTTGCTCTGGCAACACTGGTAGCTAGATGTCTTTGAAACAGCTGATAGAAGTTTATTAAAATAAAATTATTTAATTATCTCTTTTTACATAATAAATGACTAAATCTAAATGTATACGTGAATAATCTTCCGTGGAAATATTAGTGTGTATTAATTGATAACTGTACGCTCAACTACACCCAAAATGATGACCCGTAAGGCCACTGCTAAGGACACAGACATGAAATTAAAACAGGCATTGGTTGATTTGAGAGCATCGCGGGAGCTTTGTGAGCGTCTAATGCAGGAACGTGAGGATAGTGAATTGGAAATTTTCAACATATTGGAAAAAAACAAACAACTAAAGAATGAGTTGTCTGAGCTGCACATTAAATATGAGGATGTTGTTGAGCAATGTCACCAAATGCAGCATACTATAAAATCATTTGCGGAATGTAGCAATACACATGAAAAGGCACTAACGAAAATAAATGAGTTAGAACATAGCTTGTGCATGGCAAATAATAGTGTTAAACATTTGGAAATGCAAAACAAAGAATTGTCCACAGATAAACATTCTCAAAGCTTGTTCGATGAGCTAACGGTTTGTAGTCCCGGCTTCATCAAGGATCAGTCATTCATAGGAAATAGTCCTAACACTTGTAATTCTAAACAGTATTTTAGTAGTGTCAAGAAGCTAAAGAAATACATACGAATTAATAAGTTTATCAATAAGACTAAAAGAATTATAAATCAACATAATTCTTATAAAAAACATCAGTCGCAACATTTGAAACGCATAAAATTAGTAGAAAAATTAAATGATATTAAGAGCAATGCTGTTACAATAAGTACTGATTACATAGATTATAATAAACAATTAGAGTTAAAAATAGACAGTCTTGAAGTGACATTAAAAAGTATGCTAAAAAACATACAAACCATGTCTCAAAAGCAATTAAGTTACCAAATAATGGCATCAAATGACATGGAAGATATGTGTAATTACAATGCAGAGCGTTTTGAATCTTTAAATAAAAAACGAACATGTTCATGCCTAGTTAAGGACATTCAGAACAAGGAAGCACTTACTTCTAACATATTATATGATCAACAAGATTCAATAGTAGAAGTTTATCCAGAAGTTGTATCACTCACAGATAATAATAATTGTTCTCTTAACAACCTTGATGAAGGTGGGACACAAGCAAATGTAAGTAAATACGAAAACAACTTAAATTACAATAAACGTCAAAACAATGTAATTATGTTTAGTGATGAGATAGGCAAAAATATGGGTCACATAATGTGTCAGTACATGTCACAAAATGTAACTAATTTCTGTGTGCCAGGTGCTAACTATATTCAAATATTGCAAAAGGTAATCTCTGGTACTTACAGCCCTAACAGTACAGTAATTATTTTTATTGGTAGACGAGGAAATACTAATTCCAAGATTATAGAACAACATTTTGATTGCCTCTCTAAATTAAATGTAAAAAAAATAATTTTATTTACCTTGCCTTACAGTAGATCATTGACTCATGCAGAAAATGACTATAGATATAAATACAATATGAAATTGCATTTAATGGCAAATTATGATAAAAAATTTGACATTATTGATTTTAATAGTTTCATTAAGAATTTTTTTTTGACAAAAGATAAATATTTTCTTTGTAATAATTACAAAAAACAAATAGCAAAATCGCTATGTTATTTTATTTTTAAACAAGCCAATTCATTGGCTTTAACTTCTGCCTCTATTGGGCAGTCAAGTATGACATTAAACAATGACAATTTGGAATATGCATCATATTCTTTAAATTAAATTTCGAGACAAAAGAGACTAACTCTGGCAGTACTAACTATAATGAAAAATTAGACTCAAATTTTAAGGTTTTAAATAAATTATCCTCCCCACTTGTAATGAATAAAAATTCAAAAAATAATTTTATCAACCTTTTCCACCAAAATATTCAAGGGATATCAGGCAAAGATTTAGAATTGGAGCTATTTATGAATTGTAATAATATTGATATATTGTGTGTTACAGAACACTGGCTAAAAAGCCATCAGCTCATGTTTAATTTTAGTAATCACCATGTTGTCAGCTCATACAGCAGAAAAAACATATTACATGGTGGTTCATTAATAATTACTAAAAAGAATATTAAATGTAAGGAAAGAAATGACCTCGTAAGTATGTCAGTTGAGCGAGTTACTGAAATAGCTTGTATAGAGTTTGAACAATTCATTGTTATTAGTGTATACAAACCTCCATGTGCCCCCTTTGAACATTTTTTAAAAATTATGGAAGATGTCCTATTTAAAATCAGTAAATGTCGTAAAGTAATTGTTATCTGTGGAGACTTTAATATTAACATATTAGATACAAATTCAATCACTTGTAACTTTTTAAATTTATTTAAGTCCTATGATTTGGACTACGTTTTTTATGAACCCACAAGAATTACTGAATCAAGTGCAACCTGCATTGACAACATTTTTACTAACCGAAAACCTAGCCAAAAGTCAATTATTAATATGTTGCACTCTGATCATTGTGGTCAATTAGCATCGTTTCCTAGGAAAAAAGTAAAAGTGCAAAGAACAAAAATAAGTTTTATTCCTATAAATGCAAGCCGAATTGAAAAATTTAAATCAAAATTAATTGTGAAGCTACCATGTTTGCCTTATAATGATTGTCCGGATAAGCTATACAATTCGTTATTTAATTTGATAAATGTTGAATTTACCAACACTTTTGTGCCAAAAACAAAGACGATCTGTGATCATCTAACTTTTAGTGAATGGGCAACGCCTGGTATATACAATAGCAGAAATAAGTTGTACGATTTGTATAGTCAAAAATCATATAATTTTGACCCAGTATTTGTTAATTATGTAAGGGACTATTCTAAAGTTTTCAAAAGAGCCTGTTCCACTGCCAAGTCAGTTTACTTAAAAAACAAAATTAAGAATTCTACAAATAAGATTAAAGAAACTTGGAATATTATTAACAGTGAAACTGGTAGGAGTCAAACACGTTTCCGTAATATTAACTTAAAGATTAATAATGTAAATGTTAAAGCTGATTTGGAAGTAGCCATGGAATTCGAAAGGTTTTTCTCAGATGTTCCCGTACAGACAACTAAATCACTTCAGTCATCTTCCACCTCTGCTGAACAGCTGCTTAAACAAAATGTATCATCATGTGACAGTAACTTTGAATTTACAGCTGTTAATTATAAAGATATTATAAATACGTTTAAAACTCTAGACCTGAAGAAATCTATGGATCTTTGGGGACTGTCAGTCAGAACTATCTCATCCATTATAAGTATAATAGCTCCTTATTTAGTAGTCGTATTTAACAGCTGTATTGACTCTGGTGTATTTCCTGACTTGATGAAACATAGTAAAATTATACCGTTATTTAAATCTGGCGAAACCTCAGATCCCACCAATTTTCGGCCTGTTTCTATTTTACCAACTTTAAGTAAAATCTTTGAAAGACTAATGCTCAATCAACTATTAAAGCATTTCAATAAATTTAACATATTTCATCAAAAGCAATTCGGGTTCACTCGGGGTCGCTCCACCATTGACGCGGGAGTTGAGTTGTTAAAGGAGGTATTTGCTGCTTGGGAAGAATCACGTGACGCTCTTGGGGTTTTCTGTGATTTATCTAAAGCTTTCGACTGTGTTAATCATGATACTCTGGTCAGGAAATTACACCATTACGGCATTAGGAACAAGGCTCTCAACCTAATGACCTCATACCTGAGCAATAGAATACAGAAAGTTGATATAAATGGTAAAAGATCTCCAGGTTCTCTAGTCACAATAGGTGTTCCGCAGGGCTCAATTCTTGGTCCATTTCTCTTTCTAGTGTACATAAATGACTTGCCTTACTACATAAGGGACAATCATGATATTGTGTTGTTTGCTGATGACACTTCTTTGATTTTCAAAATAAATAGAAAATTAGATAATTATGACGAAGTTAACAATGCACTCGCAAAAGTAGTTTATTGGTTTAATATTAATAATTTGTTGCTTAATGAAAAAAAAACCAAATTAGTTAAGTTTACTACACCGAATGTGCGACGTGTAGAAACGAATGTACAAATAAATGGGGTTGAATTGAAACCTGTGGAAACAACAACTTTCTTAGGAGTAATGTTAGACTCCAAATTGCAATGGGGTCCACATATTGTAAAACTTTCGGGTAAACTAAGTTCTGCGGCATATGCAGTTAAAACTATTAGGCGGCTAACTGATTTCGATACCGCTAGAATGGTTTATTTCAGTTATTTTCACAGCATAATGTCGTATGGGATTCTTCTCTGGGGGAGTGCTGCAGATATAAATACCATCTTTGTTTTGCAAAAACGGGCTGTTAGAGCAATCTACCAACTAGGTCCGCGTGACTCCCTCAGAGAAAAGTTCAAGGAGATAAATATTCTAACTGTGTCTTCACAATATATACTGGAAAACTTACTATATGTAAAGAAAAACATTATGCATTTTTCTGAGAAATGCCATACGCACAATGTAAATACTAGGAAGAAACACGATCTGGTTGTATATAAAACTCGTCTCCACAGAATAAACAATTCTTTTGCGGGCCAATGTATACGTTTTTACAATAAGCTTCCGATGAATATTAGAGATTTGCCTGTTAACAAATTTAAAAAAACTGTAAAAACTAAACTATATAAAAAAGCTTATTACAAGATAAATGATTATTTAAATGATACAAATGCGTGGGAGTGAAATCTGCCCAAAAATGCATTCAAATTGTAATTTATTTGTATTGATATATCTATTGACCTGTAATGATGTTTTGAAATCATTACGAAATTGTAAGCTGTGGAGTTTCTTTCGCCATTTCTTCTCCATTTCAGCATATAAATATTCGTCCCGAAATGGTGGTAGGGCTTTTGACGATTTAAAAGTACTTAGCAAAGTCCATTTAAATAAAGATATTTTTCATTTCATTTCATTTCATTTTCATTTCATTTCATTTCATTTCATTTCATTTCATTTCATTAGTTTTAGGTTTTCCTTAATTATTTCTATTAATTTTAAAAAAGTATGCTTAGCTTAGATTTATATATTAATATCTATAACAAAGCTTTTAAAAAAGTTCCTAATTATTGATTATTGTTGAGACTGATTGTATAATTTCCATGTTTTCTGTATTAGCCAACTAATAAATATTCTTAATAAAAGGTTTTTTATAATTAGTATTGAGACTAATTGTATAAATTGGGACTGTTTTGTGTTAGTCAACTAATAAAGTCGAATAGGTACTAAAAAGATATTTCTTGTCTTATTAATTTTATACATAATTTGATATACTAATTTACGTACTCGTACGAGAACACGATCCTGATGTACTGGTCTGGGGACGTAAAGAAAATCTATAAGGAAATATCGTAAATTTTTCTAATATTTTTTGTGAACTTATAAATGTCTAATACAAAGCAACAATTACAAAAAGACCGTTTATTTGCTTAAAAAATTCAATTTCAATTTACTCGGAGTAGAGTGAATTTTACTCTTAGCCTTTACAAAACAAACGCGAGTGAAACCGAAGGTAAATGAACATTTACTCTGACAATTTGGGAAGAGTATTATTTTACGCCGCAGGGGCGATTTTTATCGGTGTCTGGAGACCGGTAAAATTTACCTGACAGCTATCAATCTGTTGAGCATCAACTACGTTTTCATTTTCATGATCAAGTTTTTGAATTATTATTTTCTGTAAGTACACAAAAACGATGGTTATTGTAAAAGTAATGGCATAGGTGTTAAGAGCCTCATTAAATTGCGAGGTTTGTGAATTATGCATTTTTTTGATTAGTGATAGCGAGTATATTAATTAAAGATAATATTTAGATAAAGTTGAAAGTTAATTTACTAAATTAGTGCGCAGAGTTGTCCAATAAATGATAATAAACAAATTAAAATGGCAACATGTCATGTGTCCTTATTTTTAACTCGAGATTTCCTCATAAGTGTTCTAAAACAATGTTTTTTCTCTTTTGAGCTTAATGCTCTGACTCTTTCTTATTCAAGAAGTAAATTTTACCCCAGCATCACTGGTTTTGGAACGCACCCTTATTTGGGCTTGATGATTGGATTGAGAGTTGAAAAAAAATTACAAATATAGTCTCAATAACCAATTATTATTATTGGTTATTGAGACTATATTTGTATTTTTTTTCTGAACAAATGTGTAATTAGAACCAAACACTTTCACATATTTTTGTGCTATAAAATTACCTAATGTCTTAATACATGACACAAAATTCCAGTTCATTGACTTCATTAAACTCACAAATTAACCTGGGTTTATTGAATTAGCATGTTTAAGCATAAAACAATTGATTGTCAGTACCTAATTTGGTTTAATGCCAATAGAGAGAGTTAAATACCTCAATGAAGTAATTTCTTGTGATTTAACACAAAACAAAATAAATATATGTACACAAAAGGAAAAATATTGTTTGTTCATATTTTTAATTATTATAACTAGTAGGTATACTAATATTGTTTTCATAATAATTATACTAGCTGATCTAGTAAACATTGTTTTGCCATAATAATATACATTATTTCTAGGAAATATTTTTTTTAGTTCAATAAATAATAACTAACACTATAAGAGTGTGGGGATGTAATTATAATTGAAAGAGGAATGAAGCATTGCAGACAATTAAAGTAGGTATATTTGTAATTTTTATTTGGGATGATTTTAAATTGTTGAAATATGTAAGTACCAAATTATAAAGTGCTGAAACTTGATCATACATAATAAATAATCACACTAATAATCCAAAAAGAGTTGAGCAGAGTTTCAGGTAGCATTTGGTTACACATAAAGCCACATCTAGCAGTATGGACCACACAGTACACCCCATATAGTGGCAAGTTGCCAGCCTGTCGCCTACACAGAAGGGGCATCAAACCCAAAAGCACCCAAATCATCAATGAACCAATACATAGAAGCCAACCACCAGGACAGGCAGATATTACACTCTAAATTAACCAATAGTCTGGGTAAACTTGATTATGACAAGGTTTTGTTTTTGGTTTCCTATTTAGTTTGGTACAATTCTCAAAAATCAAGTTTGTTTAAATATTCTTACTTAATAATAAATTGAAAAAAGGATAATGCAGTGCTTACTTTCTTCCTCTTGATGCCCATTCATCATTGCAGCCATGTTTACAGCTATTCCGAACTTCAATTAGCACAAAGAGACAATGTACACAAAATAAACTACAGTATTGCTGTAGTAGTAGTAAGTAGGAAAAATAACACTAGGTTTTCGAAGTAATACACTTGAAAAGGGGTTCACAATAGTTTACCTATTACAGCACAAACTCAAATTATTTTTAAGTTACACCTGCAATAATATCGCTCCACGAACTCGTGCGACATCAACGCAAAATATTGAACTGACTGGTGGAATCATTTCATTTTACGTAATTTCGTAAGCTGCATCGACATCGACCACGAACCATTCAGCAAAAAAATTGAATTGATTGTGGAATTACCTATGGACTGACAGTGACAGGACAGAACAGCAGAGACAAGCCCTGCGGTCTAGGGTGCGTTCCAAAATGATCTCAATTTACTCGGGTATAGTAAATAAGCTTGGGAAAAATGAAAATAAATGTTTTTTGATTTCATATAATTATAGATCTCATTACAACATAATTACCAGTTTTTATTTCACTTAGATAAGATACGTATTTACAAAGTTATAACCCATTTAAGTTGGGTAAAAAACTGTACACCGCTTCTAATCGTTGGCGCTAGGCTAATCGGCGTGTGACGTCACAGCGCTCGCCCGCTCGCGCCGGTAGAGCATTTAGTTGCATTGCAATTGCATTACTTCGCTGCGCTCTCTGATTAAGAGACAAACATCCAAGTCTCCTTTTTTCATGGATTCGTTTATTATTAGTGCACTGTTAATAATACCTACCTACTCATCATTATTGGACTTTGCTATTTTATGGAGCTCAGAGGCTTTAGACAACATGCATTTCGACAATCGCTCTCGCTATCGCTAAGTAAAAAAATGTATGGGATTGACATAAGCAATCGAAAAGTGATCGATTGCTTATGTCAATCCCATACATTTTTTTACTTAGCGATAGCGAGAGCGATTGTTGAAATGCATGTTGTCTAAAGCCTCAGGCCAATGGATGAGTTCGCATTAATGTTTAGGTAATTTGCAATTTTCTTTCTGAGATTGGAAACTGTTTATTATCTGTTAACACAGTAAGTAGTGTAATATTTTAAGAAAAAATATGATAGAAAACATTTTATCTTATATCATATTTAAACATTTAAGTTACCTTCTTAGCACGAAAACCAGTAACTAATAATAAACAACTTAAAAAAAAGGCAAAACGACTTCAAAAAGTATAAAAATAAAATATTATTATAGTGTGTGCTAGGCTGCGAACACATATATAGTGCTAGTTACCTACTGTACTGCTTGAACTCCGTGCCAAGCCAAGTAGGTATTTTGACTTATTGTAAAAGTTTATTATTTTTCTAATTTTATTGTAAAATTTGTTCTTTTATTTAAATTACGAGATGACAAACAAGCTTGCGGTCCGCCTGGTGTTAAGTGGTTACCGTCGCCTATAGGCACTTGCAATACCTATTAAGTGTAAAATTCTTAATATAGCAAGTGCGTTGCCATTCTAGAAATTAAGGTGATATGCCTTCAATGCCCAGTAATTACACTGGCTCCCTTTCCGTTCAATCCGAAACACAGCGAACTCCTTCACGGCAGAAATAAGAAAGGCAGTACCTAGATGACCGTACATATGGGTCTACCACCTAGTTAATAAGGTAGTATAAAGGTACGTAGTAAGTTGAACTCCATGACAACACCCGCAACCTTAAGAAACCTCGATTGATTTTACCTTCCATCATCAGCTGACCGGAATAGCCTTAAAATACAACTATCTGTCTATACGTACCTAAAATATTAAAAGTTTTAACATTCAACTCCTAACCGTTAGAGTGCTGTGCCTTCCATCGTGAGATCACCTAATAAGTAAGCTAAAATAATAAAACTGTACACCGAGTACACTGTACACTATCGGTCTATACGTAAGTACCTATAGCATTTAAAGAATTATCATCCAACTCTTAATCGTTAAGGAGTTTTTCCTTCCATCAACAGCTCACTCGAGAATATAATGAAAGAATACAACTATCGCTTTTTAGATACCTTTAATATTTAAAGAATTATCATCCATGTCCTAACCGCTAAGGAGGTTTTCCTTCCATCATCATCTCACCTGAATAACCTGAAAGAATACAACTATCAGTCTTTAAGTCATACATTCATTATTTAAATAATCATCAACTAACTCCTAACAGTTAAGGAGTTTTACCTTCCATCATCAGCTCATCAACATGAGATGACTACTAAATGCAAATACATAAAAAAAGAATTTTGAAAATCGGTCCACAACTGACAGAGATATCGGTGAACATACTTACATTAAAAAAATACATACAAACGACAAGTCCTTTCCGAACAGACGACAAGAAGAAGCGACAGAATTCTATGACGTCACGCCAGGCGCATGCAGCTTAAAGGAAAAATTAGCGCGTGGCTATTTTTACGAATCTTTAAAAATTTATTGTGAAGCCATTTGAAGTGCTATAGAAATAATTTAAATGCCATATTTTAAGTTGAAACGTCTTTATTTAGAAAAAAATACCGTTCCCACCCTCATTGTAGCTTATTATTATTCGTTATTAAGAAGCGCTTACACCATTGGTTAGTTTTGTTAAACTATACACCAATTAGAAAGCTTTCTACGCTGTGTACTTGGCTTCAACTGGTTTTGGAACGCACTCCTAATATCCTGCTATCGGCACCAATGACGTATGAATTCCTATGTCATTGATCGGCACCGAAACAATGACATAAGAATTCCTACGTCATTGCACCGAAAGCACGCACACAGAGTGAACCAAGGTAAAACAGGAAGCCACACTACCAATAAAAAATGAAGACAACTCTTTGACACCAAATAACCTTTGAATGTTTCCGATTCCTACCTGTCTCTTTCTAATTCTTCGCACAAGTAATATAACAGCGTACTATGATGACGCGTACACGTATGACGTACGTGTGCTTTAGAGGTTAGAAAGGGACAAATAAGAAGTAACCAGTTTCAAGGACAATTTTTTGTCTTAACTTTTTTATTCCTAGTGAGTGTGGCTTCCAGTTTTACCTATTACACCCATATTATAATACGAAAATCAAGAAAGTTTTAATATTTAGAGTGCGTTCCATAACAATTTCAATTTACTCGGGGTCAACTCGGGGTAGAGTAAATGATAGCTCACTATTGGTCGTTATTAAGAAGCGCTTATACCATTGGTTAGTTTTGTTAAACTATAGTTATTTTACACCAATTAGAAGAAAAAAGCTTAGCGTTTTGGAACGCACCCTTAATAGAAAACTTAAGACATGGCTGTATGGGCTAGACGCCTTTTGCCGTCCCATAATAGGGAAAGTTAAAAAGTCTGAACGTCTGTAGTCTGTGGTCAAACGAATACGTCAGTCATTAGACAGACATATTCTTTCTAATCTGTGATTGTCACGTCACGTCAGATTCGTCAGAAGAATTTATCGGAAAAGCAAAAGAAAGAAGCGTTTTAGTATATCCAAATTATTCCTTTCGCTAACAACTTTTGCTCACGATGGCAGATAAAAGAAAAACTAAGAAACGCAAAGAGGTAAGTTTAAGTTTTATACAGATCAGAACATTTCATTTTGAGATGTGCATTCAGTGTTTTTGTCTACGTTTCCATAATGCGGTTTTTCCCAGTGTCTAAGGTTGTCGTATACAAAGATCGTGTATGTATTCCATAAATATTTTGAAAACATACACGATCCAAGTTCATATCCAATTTTAGTTACTTACCACAAACGTTGACGTACCTATGTATTTATTTGCTACATAATTAATTTACAATGATCTCCATTCTCCGGGTTTGTGCGTAGTTTTGCGTTCCGGCTCCGATGATTCGACCATTCTGTTTAATTATTTGTATGTCCTCTCATTTACAAGCTTTATTCAAATCAGCAAACAAGCATTTCGTAAATTATGTAGCATTCCATCCATAATCATTTTGTGTCAATTTTATATTGCATAAATGAGTAGAAATGGAAATACCATCATTTATTAATTGCCTACTTAATAAATTGCCAAAACAATTATTACTATAGATTGTCAGTATGCAAAATTCATTCTCTAGGGAAATTCATATCACGTTTTATAATACAAGTTGAACAAAACACTACACCATCCAGAATGCAATGTTTTTTATCTAAATTAAAATCTTTATCTATTCAAGTGTAACACTAGTATCATTGCATGTTTTAATTAATAGACCATTTTCTTTTTTTTACAGCGAAAAAAGGTTTGATCATTGCCATTATTAAGATTCTATTTTCTTTTTCTTTTTTATGTGCACATCATTTTCATCTTTTTATTGTGGCTTTTAATTATTCACACATTTTAGCAAATCAAAAATTTTAAATCTTTATTTTGTATTTTATTTGCTGTAAATATAATTCTAAACTTAGTTTACAAATGAGAACTTTTTAATGATAAGTTTTTAACACCTGCTAGGTCAGGTATAATGGCTAAGCTCACTTACAACTTTGGTCTTATGATCACAGACCATCACGTGAGATAAATATAAAGAAAGAGCTTCACCATATTGGTCAGGAGGTTAAATTAGGTATCTTATATGTTATTAGTAGTTGATTGGCTATATGCAATCTAAGGTGCAATACAAACAGAAGGTGGCAAGGCGAAGGTACGGGGCGGACATCATTTATTTTCATTCAAATAGCGTCCCAAACACACGGCAATAAGGTCATTCATTGAACAAATTCAACGGCCCTCATCAGACGCGCACATTTCGGCGATGTATATATTATTTAAATTCAATTAATCACCTTATTGCCTTGTGTTTGGGATGCTATTTGAATGAAATAAATGATGTCCACGCCGTACCTTCGCCTTGCCGCCTTCTGTTTGCGTTGCGCCTTAGGGTGTGTCCAATAATCCATGTAACACTATCAGCATGACTTTACACAAAGTAGGAATTGTTTTACTAACTTTAAAACTGATTTTTTGTTCATTGATTAGTACCTGGAATATTCCATTTGATATTAGCATGGTATTTTCTATTTAAGTAAATAATAAATTTCAAATCACATGTGTTGTCACAGCTGTTATTTTTTTTTTTTTTGCACTGTTTGAACAAACACATTTAATGTGGCCGAGCACAATGTTTTTAACTGTATGATATTAATTACTAAAATTTGTTTGAATATAGAGTGTTAAATAGATTGCTATTTACACTAATCACCTAATAGTTATTATATGATGCTATTCGGGAAGGCATGGGAAGGCCAATCTACTTTTGTTAGTCAAGCAGATATGTAAGCTTTGCAAGATTACAATTAGACGACAAGAATTTTGACATTTTATGACGTCTGATATTCAATACGTTGCTACTATGTTTTAGTCTATTTAATGGAATACATCATTTTTTATGGTTTTGATTCCTATGTATAGTAGACTTACAACAAATATCCGGTTAGTATTCGGTATTTTTACTATATTCGGCTGAATACCGAATATCTGCGCACTATTCAGACAAATACCAAATACTAATTAATACTTAATAATTGATGGAATAAAAAAAAAATTTGTTTATTGTATTACTAGCTTTTGCCCGCTACTTCCTCTATGTAGAATAGTTACTTTGGGCAGCATCACAGATTTAATAATACAAGAAGATAGGCCAAGCCGGCGTTTAACTTGTGACAAGCGTATGCTCAGTGGGCATACATTACCGCCACTTCGCCGACCGCCTCACTCGGACTTCGAATGAACTCAGCGATTTGACCAAACTCCTTTGCGGCTGTGCCTAACTTTCATTGCTTCGCAGTCCTTATGACGCGCACAATGAACAGTGTATATTACGGCATGCTCAACTAGAACCATGTTATGTAGTACGGCCGGTGATCGCGACACTCGATCTTCCTATGAACTAGGCGATTCGCCCGATCTCCTTAGATTGATATATCTGTGGCCAGCATATTGATTTTTTTAGATAAGAACTTTTATCCTCTATTTCATCCCCATGTAGGTCGAAATTTCAAAAACGTTGGAACAAATGTTTATTTACTTCTTATCAAGTGCCTATTTAGAAAGTTTCATGGTTTGTTCATGGAACTTCCATACAAACTTTCATCCTCTATTTCCATCCTTTCAAGCCTTTTTTCGCAATTAAAAATATCTTATGTCCTTTACCAAGCGGTAATCTGTTTTTACTAGTGACATCCCGAAACGGTTTATAACGAATACGAACTTTTGCCGAACATTCGGTAATAAATTTAAATTCGGCCGAACTTCGCTTATTTTTGCTGCACATTCTCGGGAGCGACAGGTCTTAATTTGCTCTGGTTTTTAAAATTTACCAAGGACAGATTATGAGCCAAAAACACCAAACCTTCCACTTTTTCTGGCAGGAGTCTATTAAGAGCGTTTACGCCGTACGGCAGACTCCAAGTTTAGGTATTTACACGTGTGCGGTCATTCCCTCTCGCATTACTCGCGCTGCCGTCCAGGTACAGAGCACACAAATAAATTGATACTTTTTCACAAAATGAAATTAAATATATAATACAAGTTATTTAAATTGAATACTATGGAAAATTAACGGTTACACATTTAACATGAATTAAATTTGGAATATTTATGTAAGTAATAATAACATCTGGTGGCCACCGGCCACCCTTGTCGCACCTATCATATTGTTACACCATAGTACATGGGTATAGTAGTTTATGTTACTGTCACGTAATAGGGTTTATTAAAACACGAGCGGGGTTTTAAAAAACGAGCCTTGGCGAGTTTTAATAATATCCCGCAAGTGTTTTAATACCTAATTATGTGCAATACATAAACTACTTTATCTACACTCATCCACAAATATAAATAAAACATAAATAACGTGAATTTTAAGTTTTCAAAAGCAAGTGCTTCTTTGGCGTCCCTTTTGCTCTCTTTGCCGTCCCGTTTTGCTCTAAGTTTTTGATTTTTGAGAAAAATAACTGTAACGTATTGAGCCGAACATGTTGCATAATGGTCATTAATTATGCAACAGGTAAATGACCTTTATTTTCATTTTAATTATCTTTGTTAAAAAGAATGTCATTTGAGGTACATCATTGAGATAATAATTTTAATATTATGTCATGAGTGTAGATATTTTTTTTTGTGTTGTGTTGGATATCGAGGAAGGCTCTAGGCTATTTTATAACCGACATTAACGCGAGCGAAGCCGCTGGCGGCCACTAGTATGATATAAATACTTGTCGCGAGATTTACTTGTGTATATCAGCGATTGAATAAATAAAGAGATATAAATAATAGAAGCAAATCTTGCCACAAGCATATATATCATATAACTAGCGCTCAGCCCGTGGCTTCTTTCGCGTATTGTTGGTTATTATATAGTTAGCCTTTCTAGATGCATGGTCTACCTCACACAAAAACAATTTTAAAAATTGGTTCAGTAGATCCATCAATTACCTCCTACAACGTCACAAAAAAACAATTCACAAACTTTTATCATCACAGCCTTTATAATTCATTCCACTACTGGAAGACAAGACCTCTTCTTTTCAATGAAGGAGTATAGGCAGTAGTCCACCACGCTTGCATAATGTGGATTGGTCGTCAATACCCCTTTGCTGGCCTATTAGTCGCCGTCTACGACACCCATTGGAGCATATGGGGTGATGCTATTCTACTCTGCCGGTATCACGTATGGCTATTCACAAACTTACATAAACTATTTACAAACTTAAACTCTTTATCATATTAGTATATACTTACCTATAGATTTTTTAAAAATGCAATTTAAGTTTACTTTCTTGTTTTTAGAGCAATTAAGTAAAATCTTTGTTTTTAAAGTTTTTTTTTTCAGTAATTTATTGTATAGTTATTTTGACACGGTTCATTCGCATTTTCTCGACAGAGCCTTTCATTTGATACCCATATTATGGTAGTGCTAAAAGTAACAAATCTTGGGTAGTCGATAATTCTGCATTTAATGTAATTTTATTTATTATAAAATTATTTAGCAAAAACCATTGACTTTGCTAAGTAAAAAATACATAGATTGGAACATAGAACCTCCTTTTGAAGTCCGTTTATAACCTGAAAGAATACATAAGGACAAACAAACATAGGGACAAGAACGAACAGTACAACAAAATTGTACAGAATCAAGGTGTGGAGGGGAAGCCAAAGCAAGGACCACGGGTTTATCGTTCTGTACATACCTATGATATTTTAAAGAATTATTCTCCATCTCTTAACCGTTATCGAATATTACTATGTGGACCATAATATTAAAAGAATAATCCTCAAACTCCTAACTTTTGCAGTTTTACCCTCAATCATCAGCTCACCTGAAAAACCTGATAAAATAGAAATAGAAAGAAAAAAACTTAATTCAACTGTCGATCTATACGTAGGTATACATAATATTTAAGGAATTATCATCCAACTCCTAACTAATAGGAGTTTTCAGCTCACCTGAATAACATAAAATGATACAACTATCGGTTTATAAATACATATATTAATTCAAGAATTATCATTCAACTCCTAATCATGGAGGAGTTTTACCTGCCATCACCAGCTCATTAACATGATATGATGACTACCAGACGCAAATACTTCAATAGCTTCAGGAAATAAAATATGAAGCATATAATACCTGCATATAAAATTTGAGAGTTGCTCTCGATTTCCTCGGCATGTCATCATCAAATCCTGACTTGGTGACAATAGCACCATATCAGAAGTATTTAGAAAATAGGTCCACAATTAACAGAGATATCCGTGAACATTCATAAAATAATACATAGAGTGCAACATAGAACTTTATATGAAGTCGGTTATCAATACTAAAAGTATCAACACCATCGTTCGTTCTGTAGTAGCATTACGAATATTTACGCGTGATCACGGAGCTAGCACCGAGCGACGTGACCTCTCTCCGACAAGCCTCATGGGCGACTGATTTGAAAGCGATTGCGCGGACTGTTTTAAACTGATTTTTAAAAAATTGTTATAAATATATTATAGTTTATTCAGTTATCATTTTTATACCAAAATTTAGAGTATATATTCTTCTTTTAAATTACATCATTCGTTTCTTCAAATAAGGGATATTAATTGTTAGAAATAGCAATTTTCCAAATCGTATTTTCGTAATACTTGCAGTGTGATTTGATTTTTTTAAAATTAGTAATTCTATGAAATTTATTTTTTTTCCTTTACAACTATTTTGTTCGGGATATTGTCAGTTACACAGTATTTTTTATTTCATTGTAATAATAGCCTTTTCGGATATTAAGGGCTTCGAAATTGCATCTAAACGTAAAATTTTAAAAATGCTGTTAAGATATTTTGTTATAATTTATGAATAAAGAATTAAATGAAATATTTTCCTTTACAACTTTTTGCGAAAGAATATTATCTAGTAGTTTTTATAAAATGTATTTTGGTAGAATAAGAATTCATGGAAATTAAGAAGCTCAAAAAGTGTCGATTTTCGCAAAATACGCGTAAACGCTCTTAAGTTTTTTTTCGTTAAGATTACCAACCTCTGAAAAAAGTCGCTCAGAATGAGCTTCCAGAAGACAACAAAAATATTTGTGCCAAGAAACTCTTGTAAGGGAACTCCTTATTCTTAGCCCATCAGTTAAAATGAACATTAGTCTTTAGGCACCAATACATCATTCAGATATCTATCTAGTTCTGAAGCAATTGGACTTCTCATGTCTTCTACAAAATTTGGTAATTTTGCTTCCGCCAGTTCCTCGTAGCAGTTCCAGAACGTTCTGTATGTAGTATAAGAATATTTTGATACTTTCATAAATATTTTTACATTTAGAGTTACTTTATTATTTCAATGTCAAGAGATTCCAATTATAATAATTATATTTTCGTTAATGATAAAGAAAATTTATTAGATTTCATAAAAAAAATTTGTTAAGTAGTAATATAAAGATTAATAAATTACTGATTATTGTTTTAATTATTTTAATAAAAATAGATGAACAAAAAGTCGGCCGAATTCCGATTCCGATTTATTAATATCGGTAGTTCCTCGTACGGTCAGCAACAGAAGTAAAAAATAAATGGCGTTCGCGACACATAAATTACGCATTTCGCCAATGTCAAGTGAAAACTGAAAAAGTTCATCATAGTAACGGACAATTGTACGGTAGATTGAGTTAAGAGTCTTACAACTAGAACTCGGGAGAAACTAAATCCTTCATACATGATGGTGGCAACTGTTACTAAACAAGTGCTGGCGTTGCTATGACATGGTACTAAAGTGTTAGGTATTGTTGCTAACTGTACAAACATACCTACAATTGCAGAGGTGTGCTTGGAGCTGTGAGGAAAAAAACGTGTTTCCTTGCAGAATCTTAGCCAAGATTTTCCGAGCGGATAGTTGCGATACTATTAGGCAATATGGATGTAATCTCAACTAGTAGAGAACTTCTATTGTTCAGTTTCGTAGTCTAGCCATAGAAACTGTAACGAATAATTTCAATTACTTTCTTATTTCGTTCAGGGTTGCTTCTATGGCGTACGCAAAGCACTGTTTAGCTATAATTGTCTAATACAGCTTGTTGTCATCTATCAAGTCGAAAACGTCGATGACTCATTACGTTGTACCTTTTTTCTACACGATGGATTTAGGTATAGTTATAGTCGGCGTTGCAGATTACTCCTACCTTGGCCAAACCGGACCGACTTTGATTTTAGTCATAGGTACCTATCAGATTTTCCAATGCTGTCCCAATATCGACCCCGGTGGAACACCGCAATACATACGGCGTTTTTGACTAAATAAAGGTTTATTTAGAGCACTACAAGAGTATAAAAATATTATGTAATTCTGAAAAGACCACGTTACATTAAACTAAAAAATCACGAAACGCACATCAGGAAACGCAGTCTTAAACTCCTGGGGTCCTGGGAGTGAATTGTCTTTTTCCATTCATTACGTAATTCATCAGTCTACATGAAGCAATGCTGTAAGCAAAAGCAGCTGGCTGCTTTACTTGGGTAATTCACATACAGACTGCAAAACAGCTATAATCTACCACACGAAGGAATGATTGGATTCGATGTTAAGTACTAAATATGCAGGGAGATGGTTATGGTCTTCAGTACATATTGAACATGTATTATTTTTGATATAAATTGTTCGGAAGATGTTACATTAAGCTTCGCTAAATGACATTTTAAGGCCACTTTTTAAGTTCTAATCGTAGCTATTTAAATTGATTTGATTTAGATAATAAAGCAGAAAAATTACAATACCAAACAACGATCTAGCTAGTATGTAACTCGTCCAATGAGAACACGCCGCTTTACATCATGCATGATTCGTGAACTGGTTTGATAATAGGGAATAATTTTTGTCAAAAGTTTAGAGGTACAGGACGTAGTAAACTGCAATAATGGGACAAAATCGAGAAGCAAGTAGGTATCTCTCGATGTTTTCGCAATTCCAGTACCTACGAGGTCAAACTATCGAACGCATATCGAATTCTAGTTTAATATTTATATTAGTACTTCTATGTGCATATAAATGTGTCAAACACCATAACAAACGGGCTTATTCGTTTGAAGTTATGCTCTTACCTACGTTATTTGTACCATAGACTGTCCTACTTTCACCACCACTTGCTATGGCACAGAACTCGTGTAACTGTGGGTGGAATTGGAGGTGCTTATAGTCGATGTGTAACAGTGCTCTGAAGACGTTTATTTGTGAACATGGGCCGAGAATATGTAAGTTTTGCTTCTTTTTCAATTGAGCATATTTTTAGTATTTCGTGCTATCCAGAATTGCCGGAATCGTGTTTTGAGAACGCTAGTTACTCAATTGTTGATCGCCTCATTCGGTTCCTTTTTATTTGCGGTTAGGATTAGGGCTATTGTAACATGTCCTTTTTACGATCATTTTATAGTTATGTTAAATTGTTAATAGACAACTGTTAAAAGTAGTATTGTCCTATTTCAATTCGATAAATGATAAATCGTTGCCACTTTTGTTTTTATGTGTTTACATTCAGAAGTTTAAAAACTAACACTATCTACTTAATGTAGTTATCTCTCTGGTCGGTTTACTAATGGGTGTTAATCAACTCTAGCGTAGTTCAAAGTCATTGCCAAGCAAGACTTGCATAACGTCCGCAGCATCGATGAAGGCCACGTCGTGTGTGCAAAACTATTTTATGCTTCAGAAAATGTTATTGCTTTCAGCTATTTATATTTATTATTTATTTTGAGGATGTAGTGTATATATTAGTCGATATGTTGCACGTTTTTCGATTTCGGAAACAAATCTACCTTACCCGAGTTCTATAGGTTACCAAAAATTTATATATGAAGCTCATTCGTTCTTCAAAAGACTATTAAGCTTGTCAATTGTCTTCCTACTGTATTTTCTGCAACTAATTCGTTCGGATTGGGAAAGCACAACAACATTGCGGCGCTATAGAAACCATCAGCAGGTCAGCACCAGCATTGCCCTTATCATTACTATTATTCATACATAATGTGGTGGCTGTTTCTTTACCAGCGCTAGCGATGTCATAACATGATTAATCTAGTTCTTAGGATGACCGTACGTATATCTTTGTCGGGGCCGCCATTCTCACTTGTGTTTTGTTCTTTTTAGCGGATGTGAAGGCAAACGTGTATATCTCATGCGTCAGTTTCCCAATAAATAAAACCATTTGCGTCAATCCTATAAAATAAAAACATTTTTTGCACAAATATTTTTTTGATTCGATTGTTCTACTACCGGTTATTAATTTAAAAGCTTTATTTTATTTTATGAATATTGTTATACGTACAAACAGAAAGTGAAATTCTATTTGGCAACAACTGTTCGATTTTTATCCATTGAAAGCTATGACGTGAACGTGACGTGTGGAACGTGGTGAATGGAATTAGTCTCATTTTCGGAACGGAAGAATTCGTACTCGTAGTTTTATTTTAAGTTTATTAAGGAGTTATTACTGAAAAGACGTGGGTACCTTGTTGTTGTGCATATTGATATGCCATATACTTATCGATATGCACAATAACAAGTTAACTACGTCTTTTCAGGAAATTAGCACAATGAAACTAAGAAACCTGAAAATGTTAATTTATTGTTTACGAGACCTACAAAATAGGAGAAGACTTAATTATAAATAGTAGATATCAATTAGAATTTACATAAGAACTTTCTTGTCGGAACCATCGTGTAGAAAGACGATTGAAAAATAGGGCGGTTATCATCTTTGTAGTAATTTAAATTAAATCTATTGTGCATTGTTGTGGTAGTTGCAGTTCGATACAATGTTAGCAATGGTACTGCGTATAAAATGACAATAATCTATTTATACTACATAGGATTAGGTAGTGATAATTAATATTCACGAGACCGTAACGCGTAAACAATTGCGCACTTGAACTGTTTACATGGCATAAGGTAGGCAATAGTGAATTTTACAACCATTCAAATTAAAATTGGACGTCATATTACATATGTTTCTGTAAATCGAGTAGGGAAACATTAATATAAGACTTTTAAACAGGTCAACCATGAAGATGGAGGTATATCACCAGTATGATAGGGATATCCATGTTAATCCATGCATATAGAAATCGACGCACTTTTTACTATCCAGTCTACATTATGGTCTTTATTACTAATAACGTAAAGTTGCACTTACCTTATAAAATTACACTATAAGACTCTCTTACTAATATAAAGATGTCGATCAACCCGCACTTGGCCAGGGTGTCAACTAAGGCCAAATCGCCCCTAATGTGGGATAGGCTCGAGCCCCTTGGTTGATGATGAATATAAAGAAATTATTCGTACACAAACACTCCACGAAAAACGGTTTCATATAAAAATGGCAATCGAATTTTTTGGTTTGTCAATATCTCCATATCCACTAAACCATCGTGGTGCCTCACATTACGAGGATTTATGATAAAGACTGTCCATGAATCCTGAGTGATTACTTGACATGTAACATGTCGAGAGCATCGTGCACGTCCTTTGGAACGATAGCATACTACAGGGTTTCGTGAAGATTTTCGCCCGTTCTCCAGAAGTCATGTTCAGCTGATGATACCGACTGATGTCGAAAGAAGCCTGAGATCTTAAATGGTTTCTTTTCCCTGGACCATATTAGAGGCTACATTTTTCTAATATTGTCGAGATCCTTTTATTAAAATTCGTATAATTTTAACAAGACAAGAAAATGTTCTTGGCTCTTCTTAACTGTCCGATTTTAAAACTCCCGAGAGTTGACTCAATATAAAAAGATTTTTTGATAAAGAACCGTCATCTATTTCCGTCTCACTCGCGCGAAGCTTTGATTTTGTTTTGTTGTTTCCTTTCGGAGCTTACAACAGATATAAATAGATCTCTTTGTGTACAGATTATCTCAGTGATCGTTTGCGTCTGTGAAAGGGGAAAAAGTTGGTGTAAATAGTGCGCTATGCCAAAACATTACCTGCGCTTTATCAAAGTCGAAAAGGAAGTATTCTTTTGCGTTTTATTTTTACTAGCGACCCGCCCCGGTTTCGCAGTGCAATGTTAACGAATTATACATGTAAACTATTGTAAACTCCTTCCTTGAATCAATCTAGTCTCCTTGAATCACATCTAATCTCCTTGAATCATATCTAATTGATGAAAATCACATATCTGTTCGTAGTGTAAAAGACCTAGGTAAGCATGCAACAGGACGAAGCGACTTTGTTTTATAGTAGGTGTGTAGAGATTCGGATGAAGTAGTTAGGGAGAGTTACCAAGTATTAGTATACTTCTTAAAAGATTATCACTTTTTCGATCTATTTTTAAGCCAAATAGCAAGACAATGGCTGATGGCCGACTCGCTTCACAAACGGAACACTCATTTTGGAGTCGTTTGCTACTTATTCCCCTGGATAAGTTGCATTATTTTAACATCCTATCAACGTAAGAATTATTATAGATTTTCAAATGGCTCGAAATATTGAAACTGCATTAGATGATCACAATCATCCAAATCCTATAAGGTTCTAATAAAACTGACCAAGCAATAAACTACTTACCTTATCGCAGGTTTGGGATAGTGTATAATCTTGTAAAAGTAAAACTCAAGATAATCGAGAATAATTCGATGCAATTCATGGTTAAGTTCATTGCCATACAAAAATACTCGAACAAGTCCTTTTTTCTCGTCTTTTGTTATGCTTATAATAACGCCTGTTCCTATTCTGTATTTTTAGGAGTTCGGTGAACCAGCAGAGTCCGAGAAGCCTACTAGCGAAGAATATTCTGTTGCGAAATGGCTGAAGGCGAATGTTCCGACAAAGAAGACTAAATTCTTGAATCACCACGTCGAATACTTCACAGGTAAGCTACTTCATGGTTGACTGATATTATTTGACGAACTGGCATTCTGACCACAAGACTTGGGATAATCTTCTAGATTTGTTGATCCAAAATACTCGATAAACTCAGACCCAGTTTTGGATGTAATGTTATTAGCAGTAAGTTGGTGTTGATCGCGGTCACGAATAGGACTACCCCGTAAACAATGCACCAAGGAATTCGAACAAGAGCATTCCCAATGAGAGTTTGTGTCAGGCCATAAAACTGCACCATAACTTATGGTGACATATTGAGCTGAACTCACATAAATTGTGACCAGTCAATAAACTCAGACCCAGTTTTGGATGTAATGTTATTAGCAGTAAGTTGGTGTTGATCGCGGTCACGTATAGGAAGGAGATTCTGAACCCCTTGCAAACAAGGCACCAAGGGATTCGCACAAGAGCATTTCTAATGAGAGTCGGTGTCAGGCAAGCAGCGGGCCATAAAACACCACCATAACTTATGGTGACAAATTGCGCTGAACTCACATAAATTGGGACCAGGCTAGGAAACTAGGAACAAGAGTTATTAGCACCAAGAACTAAGAGCAGATATGGACAATGGCTGCGAGTTGCTGGCCAATGACCAAGTTTCAACTACAACACTGCCTACGAAAACATTAATACAAAGATGGGCTGGATTATTCCCAACTATAGAAAAACATGAAGCGTCGGTGGCGTAGTGCGTAAGAGCGTTGTCTTCCACCCGGGAGGCACTGGTTCGATCCCCGCCACGTACCAATGTGTCTTAAAATTTTGAATTCATATGTACGTTTAATCGACGCTTTTACGGTGAAGGAAAAATCGTGAGGAAACCTGCACACACCTATGAAGAAATTCTTAGGTTGTGTGTGAAGTCGACCAACCCGCACTTGGCCAGCGTGGTTGACTAAGGCCTAACCGCCCCTAATGTGGGGTAGGCTCGAGCCCCTCGGTGGGGACATTATATGCTGTTGATGATGATGATGAAAACATTAGATTTTTGGAAATGATCTGTTACATTTTATCATACCATGCCAAAGTGGGATAGCACGTGACTTTCGGGAACGAAATTGAAGCTTTGGTTTGTGAATAAGAAGTAAGAACCCTGAGAGACAAAAGGAAAACTGGGCGTGATTTAAGCGTTTCGCGGATAAAGAGTTTCTCATTGAATTTGGCTCACAATCTGCTACTTACAAACTATTTTAAACACTGGCATTACTTTCTCTGGTACGATCATCTTCATCTTAACATTTATTGCAAGTCATCATCATTCATTTATCTCTTTTATTAGAACGATCTCGTAAGTATTTTGTTTTTTAGAAAGATGCCAATGAAATCAGTTTAATAGTTCTTGTATTCTAAACGCTGTTTTGAGGAGTTCGATGGCGCTGTGGCCTTGCGTTCTCGATCGCAGAAGATAAGCTACTAAAGACGCGGTTGTTACTCGAATGGGTGACCAAAAATGATTCAATTAAATTTTCCTCCGTGCTTCGGAAGGCACGTTAAGCTGGTCCCGGGTGCAGTCGTAAACAAGTCATGTCAGAGGCCAGAAATGGTGACTTGTAAAACTCTGATACCAGGCTGACCTGTACTAGGTTAACCACACGATAAGAAGAAGCCTTTACCAATACTTTCAGTCTATATGTAAAATTCAATGTCCTTACTGAGATATCAATGCACAGCCCAAACCCCTGAACCTAGATACTTGAAATTCAGCAGATAGATACCTTATACATTCACTAAGAAATGATTTATGGAAATTCCATCCTTAAGGGGGTGAAATGTCCACGCGTTCGAAGTCGCGGGCGGAAGCTAGTATACTAATATTATAAAGAGGAAAGATTTGATTGTTTATTTGTTTGCATTGAATAGGCTCCCAAACTACTGGACCCATTAGATCCTGGGAATGATATAGGATACTTTTTCGCGATAACCTACTATTCGATAGCTTAATTAATCGTATGTATTTCGATTGGATTTCTTGATTAAAACGAATATTCAGGTTGTAGGATAATTATTCATAGCAAAATTACAGATCTTTATATTGTACGTTGTATTCGAATTTAAATCAAAGGTGAGAGTGAGTGGATACAAAACGAATGAATGGACGGATGAGTTACTGAATGAATGTACGATTGAACGCCTACTGTTTCTCTCGTCGCATAACAGATGGCGTGAACATTACCGCCGGCCTTGGAAAATCTAGTTTCCAACAGAATCACGTTCTTCATCAGGATGCTGAGGAAGCGGACAAAGCTTCGAAAATGTCCTCTGTATATTGCCTGCCGCTGTCCGAATTTCAGCTGCTCGAGATATGCCGTCTTTCCCAGGGTAGGTCCTCACGATTCTACCAAGCCGCCATCTCAACGGTGGTAAATTATCCTCCTTGATCAACACCAGCATGTTCTCATGAAGATCAGGTGCAGTAGATTTCCACTTGGTACGGGTCTGCATTTCGGAAACATATTCTTTGGACCACCTAGTCCAAAAGTGTTGTCGCATCTGCTCGATTCTATCGTAGCGGAGAAGGCGTCCAGAAGTGGCAGTCGTCAGGTCTTCACAAGCTGGAGCGGTCAGAGGCCTTCCTATGAGGAAATGCGCAGGGGTAAGAGGAGTATAGTCGCTGGGATCTGAGGAAAGAGGTGACATTGGCCTGCTATTTAGCACGGCTTCAATTGAAGTTAAAACAGTTGTGAACTCTTCAAACGTCAATCTAGCATTCCCTACAATTCGACGAAGGTGATGCTTACACGATTTGATTCCAGATTCCCACAAACCACCAAAATGAGGACTATACGGAAAAATTAATTTGAATTTAATATTTTCATTATTTGCAAAGTCCATAATGTTATCAGAGCAATTTTTGAAAAACATACTAAGTTCTTTCTCAGCCCCGACAAAATTCCTTCCGTTATCCGAATGAATTTCAGTCGGCTTGCCACGGCGAGCAATAAATCGTTTTAAAGCCAGTATATAATCAGCGGTTGACAGACTGCTAACTAGTTCTAGATGAACCGCGCGAGTCACAAAACAAATGAATAAACAAATATAACCCTTAACTAATTTGCACCCCCGGCCTTTACGGTTCATGATCGAAACAGGACCTGCATAGTCCACACCACAGTACATAAACGGATAACCTGGATGTAGACGTTGCGAAGGTAAATTACCCATGATCGGTGTTAAAATGTTGCCCTTCATTCGTGTACAAGTAACACACTGTCTCACAACTTTTCTGGCAAGATTTCTACCACCTAAAGGCCACCAAGATTCACGCACAGAACTTAATAATAGCTGTGGGCCTGCGTGGAGCAGTTGTACGTGTTGATCTCGAAACAACAACAATGTAAAACGGTGTTTACTACAAAGTAATATCGGGTGCTTCTTATCATAACTAAAATCATTCGCATTAGTCAATCTACCACCTACTCTAATTAATTTGTTCGCATCTAAAAATATGTTAAGTCCCGATATTCTACTATTACGCTTAACAGGTATCGATATATTATTTATTAACGTAGAATATTCCGACGGAAACATCTGTTTTTGCGCGACGACGTGAAGCGTGCACTCGGCTGCGCGGAGCTCATCGACTGATAGCAAACCGGTTTGTCGCGATTGTTTCTTCATCGGAGCTCGAGCATTGTATACAAATCTAAGGACGTAAGCTACTGTTCTTTTCATTCTACTCAAATTTGAAAACCTATTAAAATCTATTAACATGCATGTATCCACTATGGTTAATGAAATTGTTTGTGACTTCAGTTCAGGTAATTCGAGTACATCACTGCAAATAGGAACGAATTTATTGGGAATAAACTCCTTAGATTGTAGAAATGACGGACCGTTCCACCATTGACTACAATGATTGAGCGTGTCAAAATTAAGACCTCGTGATAACATGTCAGCGGGGTTTTCTTTACTGTTGACATGAAGCCAAACTAAATCGCCCGTTAGATCATTAATTTCAGTGACTCGGTTTTGGACAAATAACTTGAGTAAATGAGGCGACATTCTTAACCAACCTATGACTATGGTCGAATCTGTCCAAAAATAAACACTATTGAATTTTAACCTAAGCGATTGAATTATTTTGTGGTACAGTCTAGCACCAGTTAGTGCGCCTAAAAGTTCTAATTTTGGTATAGTAAGAACCTTTAGAGGAGCTACTTTGCTTTTGGCACAAAGCAATTTTACTGTTATTATCGAATCACTATTAAACGTTTTTACATAAGCGCATGCACCATAAGCGACTTGGGATGCGTCGCAAAATATATGAAGTTCCGTATGTTCCGTATATAAACTTCTAACAAAGCGTGGAACTCTTAAATTATGTAAACTATCTAGCGTATTAATAAAACTATTCCAAGTTATAATGACATCTTCAGGCACCGGATCATCCCAACCAATCTTACAAAGCCACAATTTTTGCAAAACTATTTTTGAAAGTATGACTGCAGGAGCTACAAGGCCCAGCGGATCATATATTTGAGATATGATAGATAACATTGCGCGTTTTGTTAATTTAGGCACACTTTTTATTTTTGTAATAAAATGTAATTCGTCACTTTGACTGGACCAACCAAGACCTAATGTTTTATTTTGCGAATATTCACCTATATGAAGATCCCGAGATTCAGACGCACTGACTTCATAATTGAAAGTCCACTTACGAAGTGGAAAGCAACCAGAACGTAGAACTTGAGAGACTTTCTCGCATGTTTTTAACAGAACATTCGCATCGTCGTGACCAGTTATTAGGTCATCAACAAAAAAATCCTCATTGATTACCGTTGCGACTTCAGGGTCACACTCACAGTCTTTGGCCAACTCTTTGAGACAACGCATGCTAAGGTATGGAGCCGAGGAGGTGCCGTAGGTCACGGTATTAAGTTGGTACAAACCTAATTCATGCGATGGATGATCGCGCCAAATAATAATTTGTAATTGTCTTTGGTCCGGCTGTATCAAAACCTGTCTAAAAAACTTTTCACAGTCTGCACAAGCTACATATTTATACTGTCTGAATCTAAGTAAGATTGAAAATATGTCGTTTTGCAGTATGGGACCAGTGTACTGGATGTCATTAAATGACTTGCCTGAAGTGGTTTTAGCACTACCATCGAAAACAACTCTAAGTTTCGTCGTAGTACTGTCTTTAAACACGCAATGGTGGGGAAATACGAAATATGGTGACTTCAGATCAATATTTTTGATTCGACTCATATGACCTAAGTCTAAATATTCCTTCATAAAATCATTATAAAGCTTTCTATAATGGGGTAAACGTTCTAATTTACGTTCTAAATTTTTAAATCGTATTTCTGCCGTTTTTAATGAGTCGCCGAGAGACTCAGAAGACTCCTTCAAAGGGAATCGTACACAAAACCTACCGTACTCGTCACGTTTGGTTGTGTTACGAAAAATCTCCTCGCATTTACGCTCATCGATTGAGAGTATGTTGGTTGATTGGGGTATTTCCTCAATCTCCCAAAATCGCTTTAATTGTATTTCTAACGAATCTAACTTAACGACATTAGTGTAGTTACACTGGACTTCCTGACACTTCGAATCGCCATGGAAACTACCAGATAATAACCACCCTAATTTTGAGCTATATAAATATGGCCCTTGTGGTAATCGCATTTTCTCTCCATCTAACAACTCCCAAAACCTATCTGCTCCTATCAGAACATCGATGTCTGAGGGCACATTAAAGGTGGGATCAGCTAGAAATATGGTATTCGGTAAATTTAACATATTTATATCTATATGCGCTGTAGGCAATATAGATGTGATACACGGTAAAATTATACATTTAACCTGTGTATTATATTCGCATGATTTTGACCTAAATCTAATATCGCATACTTGATTTGAGTTGGTGACCGATTGCCCAACTCCGGAAATACGAACAGTGGACTGTAAAACTGTAATATTTAATCGTTTACATAATTTTTCTGTAATGAATGAATGCTGGCTACCACAATCAAGCAGTGCGCGTGCATAATGATAGTGGTTATTAGAATCAGCAATTTCTATAACAGCGGTTGATAACAAAACCTGTTTCAATCCTCTCGACCTGTCTTGCAAATTATTTTTGCACTTAATTTCTTGCGCATTAAGATCTGTTTTACTATGAAGGGCTGTAAACGTAGTGGGAACGTTGCTGTCGGTCTCCAGTGCGAAACGCGTCTTCGCAGGGGATAGCACGTCCTTCTTGTCTACATGTAGTAACCCGTTATGTCTCTGATTGCATTGTCTACAGGAACCGAACGTACAATCAGGAATAGAATGACCCGAACGTAAACAATTTGAACATAAATTCTTAGTTTCTACGAATTGAATTCTATCTTTAATCGGCAAATTTAAGAAACGAATACAAGTGTAAAGTGCGTGTTTTTCTTCACACATAACGCAAGTGCGATTCGGTTTATCATGCTGCTTACTGTTCCGCGTAGATACATAGCTATAAACGTGCTGTGCTTTCTCATAATTTTTCTTAGGTTGGCTATTAAATGATTTGCCTTCATATTGCTGCGATTTAGACGTGTGAACATTTTTAGTGTGGCTCACCATCTCCAGCATATCAGCTCGATTTTTCAAAAAAGATAGCAAGTGATCTAAATTTATTGCTGAATCGCTGCAGAGATCGGAAGTGATAGAACCTTTGTGATTCTCCCATTCTCTTTCGGTAAATGAATCTAATTTAGTGACAATTAAATAAATTATTAATGTGTCCCATGTATCGGTCGGTTCACCGATACTTTTTAACGCGCGTAAATTACGATTGACGGTATCTATCAATCTTCTTATCTGCGCAGGCGATTCCGGCTGAATAGATTGTAGCGTAAACAGTGATTTTACGTGATTATGTATGAGAAGGCGATTATTGTGGAACCGTTTTACTAGGAGCTCCCATGCGTTAGAATAGTTAGGAGCAGTGAATTCTAAAGCACTAATTACTTGTAGGGCGGTACCACTCAACGAAGACCTTAGGTAGTGAAACTTCTGAATAGGATCCAAATCATCACGTTTATGTATCATGGTAACGTACGAGTTTTGAAATTCCAACCACTGATCATAGGAACCGTTAAAGGACGGAAGTTTAATTTCGGGTAACTTTACAGAAACCATTCTCTGCGTGCTAGACCTAGGACTAGTTTCGCTATCCTCGTCAACCAACCTACATTTGGCAGCTGCTAAAACACTAAAATATTGTTCCTCAAATTGCTCACGATATTCCAAATGACTAAGCAAATGAATTTCTTCTACCTTACTTTCTATCTCAATTTGTACAGTATTAAAACTTTTTAGCAAATTTTCAAAATCCTCTATGCGTAATTTTAATTCGGCTTTATCTTTATCGTTTAATATTTTATCAGACATTTTATTTAAATATTTTTCAAATATTGTTAACCGTAATTTTGAAGCAGCCCGCAATCTTTTTAGTTCCGTTAAACGGTCGGAACTACTTTCGCTTTTACGGGGTGATTTTGGCACTTTTAAACGATCGTCGTCACTCATTTTGGTAATTTATAGAAATAAGGAACACTTACGTGACTGGACGTCGTCAGGAATGCTGGATTGACACGATTCACACTGTGAACAAATTAAATATTAGATATTGCACCTCGGAAGGGATTAGGATCAGGATAAAAAGGTCTGACCGTTATTCGTGTTGCCTTCTAGGTTGACCGTAGCTCGTCTTGTCTTCTAGGTAGACCGTAGCTCGTCTTGTCTTCTAGGTAGACCGTCTCTCGTCTTCTCTAACGAAGGGGCGAAGTCCAATTGTGATCCGGCTCGAAGGACCAAATATTCGATAGCTTAATTAATCGTATGTATTTCGATTGGATTTCTTGATTAAAACGAATATTCAGGTTGTAGGATAATTATTCATAGCAAAATTACAGATCTTTATATTGTACGTTGTATTCGAATTTAAATCAAAGGTGAGAGTGAGTGGATACAAAACGAATGAATGGACGGATGAGTTACTGAATGAATGTACGATTGAACGCCTACTGTTTCTCTCGTCGCATAACAGATGGCGTGAACACCTACATTATCTCGTGCAAGCCGCGGGCGATCGTTAGTATTCTTTCTCCTTCTTCTTTAAATAAGTGGCGTTCGCGACATATAACGCATTTCGCAAATGTCAAGTAAAAATGTATTTAAAGTACCAGACAATTGTACGGTAGATTGAGGTTAAAAATGGAGTCTCAACACGTGCTTTTACAACAAGAACTCGAGAGAAACTCCTTAGTATTTACTCTTTATAGAACTCACTTCGCATCTCACCTCGGATGTAGCTGTCAAACGTGAACGAATATTTCACAAAAAAAGTAATATTTTTAATCAATATAATTCTCTAAACTACATCTAATGCTGTTATAGAATACCACTGCTGACTTCGTTTCCAGTTTTCTCGGCAAAACTAAGGATTTTCCATAAAATTTGACAGGTGATGGAATCGAATTGAGTGTCCAAGTGAGATCTTTGCGGAATGGCATGACCACAGATTTAATAATACAAGGAGATAGGCCAAGCCGGCGTTTAACTTTTGACAAGTGTATGCCCTGTGGGCATACATTTCCGCCACTTCGCCTTCCGATAAAGTCAAGTGAATACGTAACTCAGCGATTCGACCGATCTCCTTTGCGGCTGTGCTTAACTTTCATCGCTTCGCAGTCCTTAAGACGCGCGCAATGAATAGTGTATATTACGGCATGCTCAACTAGAACCATGTTATGTAGTACGACCGCTGATCGTCTTCCTATGAACTCGGCGATTCGACCGATCTCCTTGGATGGATATAACGGTGGGTACGACTGATCGCTGTTTTTAAAATTTTACAATCCGAAACAATCTTAATACGGGAATAAAACAAATCGAATCGTAAACCATTCAAGCCGCAGTTGAGTGTAAACATACTACTGACATACTCCTTTATAGGTTATCGAGTACATTGTTTATACTCAACGGTGTTAAGTATACGTGTAACGAATTGGGAAACTTATAAACAGCAGTGAATTAAAATAGCCACTCATTCGGAGATGAAGAAATTTGTGATACCAAGCAAATTAAGCAGCGGAATGTCATAATGACGCCGTCGTCTCGCCCTAGTGGAGTGGTCAACACCGCTGCGTACATTTCAAGCGGTTCCAGTCCTGGTAGGGACAAATTTTATGTGATGAACACTGGTATTTGATCACGACCTATGGTTCTTTATTTATACTTACAAATATCTAAATTATAAGGTGTATTAGTAGTGATATTATGAATTCTGATGTTTATGACTTTCGATCGTTAGTATAAGAAAATATATCAAAAAAATATTAGTATAAACAATGTGTATGGTTAGTGATAATATGAACTAGCTGTGCCCGCAATTTCGTTCGCGTATGGATTGGTCGTAGCGTGATGTTATACTGGGTGTAAAAGACATGAACAGTCAAACGAGAACCATGTATTCTATACATCAAAATAAGACATATTTCAAAAAAAATATTGCTGGGAAATGATTTTTATTTTTTGGTGTTAAAAAAAATTGCAAATTGTACCGCGCAATGTAAAGGGCTCAACACGCACGCCACTCGCAAAACCGCGATTATTTTGCCAGACGGCGGCCCCGTTCGTTAGTGTCCGTGCGCATCGAGTGAGCTACATTGAACGCTAACGTTTTGAAGCCATTTTTTGTTATGAAATACTAAAAAAAATTATAATGTTTCTTTGGACAATAATTAAGAAATAATGTATAAAATACGTTTTTATAAAAAAAAAGTAATAAAAAATTATGACTTTGACCTTCAATAAAATCGTAACTATCAATTTCCCAGGTATAGTCTGAAGGAAAAAAAATGTTATGATGGTGAGCAGAATACATGGTTCTCGTTTGACTGTTCATGTCTTTTACACCCTGTATATAGCCTTCCTCGATAAATGGGCTACCTACACAAAAAAAAATCAATTTGAATCAGTAGTTCCTGAGATTAACGCGTTCAACCAAACAAAGAAACTCTTCAGCTTTATGATATTAAGTTTAGATTATCTATATTTTTTCGTTGTCTAGTATCCATATACACTACTGATAGGTAGGTACTAGGGATAATACAGGCGGTCCAACGCAATTTTTCGTATAAAGTGAAATACGATATTTTGAAATCTGAAGACGTATTCTTATTTAAATCTATTATCTCTATTATTCCCTAAATCTTGGCTCCGATAATTTGCTCATATGCGCTCCGTAAAGATTTGTTTGTGTTAAAAATAAATAAAAGTGGTACATTGCACATATATTGGTTTTTCTCCAGGCACAAAGGCGGTAGACGCTCTGCTGACGTCCAAATGGGCCACGGGCAAGAATCCCATTTTCACAACTCGTCACGAAGTCACAGACTACCTGCATCAGATGCTGCTGCACAAACTCTTCCACAGAGCTAAGAAGGTTCGTTACCTAATTATTATTTCTAGTGTCAGTTTCAATACTTAAAAACGTTAATGAGAATTTGCTGTTGTATAATCTACTGTATAAAATCTTGATATGCAATTGCTTACCTTTTTTATATATTTACGTAGGTTCCACCCCAGCGCCTAAACTATTCATATTATTTTGATGAATGAGGTGTCAATCAATTCGTTATTATGATTCTAGCAACATACGCTAAATTTTAACTGACTTTAACAAGAGGAGGAGTTTGAGAATTTTTCCTTGTAACCGATTTTAATTAAATTCCTTTAAAGTTTGTACACAAAATCCATAGATTTATTATTACTGACGTTTATAGATTGGCAATGAATCAATGAATGATTTGGTGAGACCAAAAAATACACAGATGTGTTAACACGCATGTGTGCATGAAAAATAGTACTGCAGTCTGACAGTTGTTGTCTTTTCTACGTGACTGACAGGCCTCCTTAGACCGCCTGCGTGTACGTGAAATGGTCTCATCTATCTATCTCGCTCTAATATACGCGTTAGTATGCTCTTTCTCTTTTACATTTCCAATCTACAGTTTCCTATATCTATGACAAAATCTTGTTGTGGTTGCTAAGCAATGTGAAATAGCCAAAAATGGAACTACGACTGTCGTGTCAAAATGATGTTTAATTGTTGATTTCTATTGAAATCGAGTGCCATTTTATAATAATTCCATAGTCGGGTTACAGTGCTTTACACTTTTTGCTTATAATTTTTAGGTGCCTGTGACAGAACAGGAACTCAAAGGCAAATCAAAGAAGAAAGACATAGAGAAAACAAGTAAAAGTGGTGATGAGAAAGACGGTGAGAAGAGTCAAGCCAGCGCTTGTGAAGGAAAGGTAATATGTAACAACGTTTTTGTAAACAAACATCTATCTACAGTACAGTCAATAAAGTTCCCAGTATTCTAATTAGCAAACAGAATCCTTTAATTTGCTTCCCTACACCAAGCCCCGCCTTTTTTTTGTTGTCGGGGAGGTCAAATGCATTTACGCATCATTACGGGTGGTGCCAACCACAGGGGATATGTGGGACTCGAGGTAAAGGCGTTCCCTCCATACCCACTAAACATCCTCCCCGGCCTGACCTCCAGTGCGCTATTGCGGGACGGCTCGGGATCTGCGCACGTGAGCGCAACTACACCGAGGTGGTCCCAACGCTGCCCGTCTAGGCACTCCTTGTGCACCAATTGGTGGCCAGCAGCCACTCCTCCACCGACGGCTGCTCGACCTGGCGCGTCCCCCTGACGAGGACACCGGGAGCAGCCATCGGCACCTATATACTTACCTAGTTAGGGAGTAAGGAAACCAACCCAGTAAATTACTAGTATTACAATATCGATCATACCGCCACGCCGTAGCTGAGTTACGTACACCGCCGGCACCGATAGCGCGCACACGGAGTGAACCAAAATGAACTTATTCGCACCAACGAAAATTATGTGACGTCATGAGTGACGTCATTAAGCTGTGCTAACGGTGCACACGAAAAAGAGGTAGTGCATTGTGTGCCAAATGTCAAACTCTTTGTCGTTTAAGTCTATTAATTATTAGAGTAAACATTTGAGTTTTGAATTTATAGACTCGTTCTAGCTACTTTATTTACAACAATAATTTTCTTTTACTCTATTAATAATCCTAGAGTTCTATTTTAGTGTTTAAATAGTTTTTACATAACCTCTTCTTAGCTGTTTGACATTTACACACAAAGCGCGGATCAAATTGATTGCACGCAAATAATGCACATAGCACCGTCTTCAATTCGGTCCAAGGCGTTTGCACTGTTGGTAACGTTTTCGTAGTGTTTGTGCATATCGGACCGCAGGGGTAGTTACATAAAGCCCGTTTGACGGCGAGAAAGCGATACGCTAACGATCCCCTCCCGATTTGATATATATTCTGTGACCTTGATAAGTGACAGCGAACTACAACGTTGTCATCTGTCAATTCCAGGACACAAAAGAAGGCAAAGAGAAGGAGAAAGAGAAGAAGAAACGCAAGATTCGTCTAGAGATGCACATGGAACAGCTTTTCTTGGACACCGCGGATGCTTACGTGTGGATCTACGACCCCATGCCTTGGTACTACTGGGTGTGTGGTGCCCTGGTCGTGGTTGGAACCATCGCTGTCTGTATGTTCCCGCTATGGCCTGCTACCGTCAGGTAAATTTAATGTTACACAAATTTGTTAAAGATAAGTCGAGATTTTGTACGGACCTGTGACCCACCAGCGACCATTGAGGTAAAAATAATGAATACTAGCCAAGTAAAATGAGTCGCATTTATTCAAAGTTTGGGAAAGTATTCTTTTTTAGTAAAGCAAATAAATAATTGAGTATAAAGAACAATGGCTATCTCTCTAACAAATGTTTGTTGATAGATTTTTAGCGTATATACATAAAATAAATATCAAAATATCTCTATACAGGGTGTAAAAGACATGAACAGTCAAACGAGAACCATGCATTCTGCTCACCATCATAACATTTTTTTCCTTTAGACTATACCTGGGAAATTGATAGTTACGATTTTATTGAAGGCCAAAGTCATAATTTTTTTTTTCATTTTTTTATGAAAACGTATTCTATACGTTATTTCCTAATTATTTTCCAAAGACACATTATTATTATTTTTAGTATTTCATAACAAAAAATGGCTTCAAAACGTTAGCGTTCAATGTAGCACACTCGATGCGCACGGACACTAACAAACGGGGCCGCCGTCTGGCAAAATTATCGCGGTTTTGCCAGTTGCGTGCGAGTTGAGCCCTTTACATTGCGCGGTACAATTTGCAATTTTTTTTTAACACCAAAAAATAAAAATCATTTCTCAGCAATATTTTTTAATAAAATTGTATAAGAAATTATCATATACGAAGTTTGGAAATAAAGGTATAGCTGTTCGAAGTTTTAAACGTAAGTATATAATCTTATCAAATAACAAACCAAAAAGGTCGTCAATTGAAAATAATCGCAACACTTTGGCAAGTAGTTCTACTTTCTAAATAAATACTAGGAATGCCATCACAGAAAGATATAATAAAGAAGAAAAAGTAACAAAAAATTCACCCACTATAATTCTGGCACTAAGATGTAAAAGAATTTTATGATTGAAAGAACAATAGCAAAATTATTCTACAAATTTCTTGTTATGTGTTTAAAATATTTTTCATCCCACCACCTCGGAAAGTGTAATTTTGCGCTTCGAAATCTGGCTGGAAAATTCTATTTTATTCGCTTGAGCGGCAAAGTAGATTTGAATTTAGAACATCACATATAATGAGTACTCAATATAATTGTAAATTCAAAACGTCATTAAACCTATTTAATGTAACCTCTATGGTGCCAAATTTATGATTAGAATGAAGATTATTTTGTCATTTCCTCGCTGAGGTGGGATGAAAAGTTACGTATTGCACTCGAGTGGAAAGATTTTTCACCTTGTGCTCGTTTGTTTCCCTCCCTGACGCTCAGGATTCTAATTTAGAATCACTCGCTGCGCTCGTGATTCAACTTTAGAATCCTTCGCTTGCTCGGTCATCCAAATCGAGCACGCGGTTAAAAAGGAACTTTCCACTCTTGTATAATAAATAACTATTACATATATTTTGAAGAAACTAAAGATATTAATGCCTAATTTACAGTCCAGTCGTCACATAAACAGTATACAAACTAATTACCGTCTATTAGACGGATAGTTTATACAAAACTGTCAATTTAACCGCCAGATATCTCTTAATCAGAATGTATTTTATTTTTGTACAGAAAAGGCGTATACTACCTAAGTATCGCAGCGGCTGGGTTCCTAGTGCTGATTATCGCGTTGGCTGTGCTCCGTGTGGTGGTGTTCTGCCTGGTATGGATCCTGACTTTGGCGCGGCATCACCTCTGGCTATTGCCGAATCTTACTGAGGACGTGGGATTCTTTGCCTCCTTCTGGCCTCTTTATAAGGTAAAAAGATTATCTTTTTATTTACCGACGGCTACGGATTTTTCAAAACATTTTCAAGCTTATTTTAAATCAAGACCTCCTTCTTAAAAAAAAAGTTAAAAGTGCATAACAGCTTAAGTCCGAATTGTCTCATTAAAATTATTGAAAATTACAAAAATCTTAATATTGTTTTATACTATTGTAAAGTATTGTACCATCTAAACTTATTTTTAAATATCATTTTCATGTAAGTGGCTTATTTAAGTCTTTATGAAAATAAAAGTCTTTAAACCTAACCTTATTACAAAATGTGGACTTAACCCATTCAGTGCCGCGGACGCCCATGGGCGCTCTTTGCGAGTATACGCACATGCCGAAGACGCCCATCGGCGCCCTACTTTTTCGGTTGACTTTTTCAGTCAAATGTGATTTGTAAAATGAAATAATACTACCAAAAAATCCTTTCAATCATTAGTATACAATTCCCTCATTTGGCCTCTGGATATCTTAGAAATAACAAAATACGCATTCTTAGTTAACATGCCGCCGGCGCCCATAGGCGTCCTGCTTCAAAGTTCAGAGATACTTAACTTTTTTAATAAATTATAATTTTTATGATTTTTAGCAATGGAGTCCGAATACTATAAATATAATTATTTTTGTATATTAATATTTTATTAATAAAATTATAAAACATCATGATATTTTCGAGATCCAATAATGGAGACGTGACTTTTCAATATAACCAATATGGGTATATCTATCATCTTCATATTTTTCGAGGGTCGAGATTCCAAATACAACACCTATTTCGAGATTCAAGATGGCCGTGACTTTCTAATATAATATCAACAAATAAATAATATTTATTCTATTGTAGGTAGGTACACCTATCTTTTTCGTGTTTTTCGGGGGTATTACGAATACAACATATATTTCGAGATTTATTATGACGAACGTGATTTTTAAATATAATATCAATATAGGTATCATTTTCATGGTTTTTGGGGGGTTCCAATTCCGAATAGCTGGGTTCACACCGGACGATCGGCGATCCCGCGCCTAGGGTCATAGAACTGGATTGTTAACATACAATAGAATGCGTGTCCTTGGATCTCGCGCAGCACGTCCATGCTTGGCGCCAAAAGCGCGCGATTGCGCTTGTGCTGCGCGCGATCGGAGCGCGTTGGATCGTCCGGTGTGTGGATAATATCAATATGGGTATGATTTTCGGGGTCCCTATTCCAAATACAACATCTATTTCGACATCCAATATGGCGGACGCGACTTCTTAATATAAAATAATATCAATATGGGTATAATTTTCGTGGTTTTTGGGGGTCCCGGTTCCGAATACAACATCTATTTCGAGATCCAATGTGGTGGACGCGACTTTTAAATACTTATAATATCAATATGGATATCATTTTCGCTGTTTTTGGGTGTTCCAATTCCGAATACAACGTCTATTTTGGAGATCCAAGATGGCGGACTCGACTTCTAAATATAATATCGCTATGGGTATAATTTTCATGGTTTTCGGGGGTCCCGGTTCCGAATACAACATCTATTTCAAGATCCAATATGATGGACGCGACTTCTAAATATAATATCAATATGGGTATCATTTTCGTGGTTTTTGGCGGTTCCTATTCCGAATACAACATCTATTTTGGAGATCCAAAATGGCGGACGTGATTTTTTAATATTATGGATATCATTTTCTGTGATCCCAATTCCGGATATAACGCCTATTTCGAAGTTCAATCTTACGGACGCAACTTACGGATTTAAAATGACATCACATTATTTTTCGGGTTACTCTCAACAAGCCCTTTCATTTGATACCCATATTGCAGAAATGCATTAAAAAAACTATTCCGCCATTTTGTATGGTCCGCCATATTGGATTAAAGGTCTATCCACACATATCCGGGCCGTGCCCGGGACGTGTACGGGCCGTGTTTTGTGAACGCTTGGAACACGTCCCGTCAGTGGTTGTCAAAAATATAATTGCGTACTTTTATACTTTGTATAAAAGTACGCAATTATATTTTTGACAATTATATTTTTGTCCCGGGCACGGCCCGGATATGTGTGGATAGACCTTTAGAATGACGTTGCACACAGCTTATCGTATATTGTGATCCAAACTAAATATTTCAGCTCAATCGGTTGAAGATATCTGCTTCAAAATCGAGTAGCAAGATTCCGAACAAACATACATTGCAAATTAAATAAAAGCATTTAATGAGTCAGTTTCTCCTTCCAATTGGTGTTCTCCGGAACAACTATCATACTTGTTATGTATAGAAATTGATTTACAGAATTTACAAAAAAAAGATATTTTTATATAACAACATTTTTTTTTTATTATTTGGAAAAAGGTTGAGGACTTCTGGGTTTCACATAACGCTTAATAATTTACAATTAAACTTTTGTTTTATCGTGTTTTATCTTTCTTTTAATTAAAAATTACTAATTAATGTTCCATAACAATCTAAATCGCAAAAAAAAAACTTAGTAACGCACCTTTATTCTTCATCGTTGTTTTGATATGTAATACCCGTTAAAATCGCAGTATTTAACTATAATAACACAATTACACATTAAAGCAGTTTTATAACCCACTAACAAACACCAATAAGAGAAAAAAACTGATTGACGTGGTAGTGTTCTAAGGCCTCATGCCGAAAGCGCCGATGGGCGGCAATAAATCCGTAACTAAGATGCCGTGGCCGCCGATGGGCGCTCGTTGACAAATGTATGGCGGCACCTAGGTTAAGACACAATTTTATAGGTGGCAATGAATGGGTTAAGTTGGTGGTGGTAAACTGATTTTAACTCTGTCTTTCATTCGGCGAATAAAAGTGACAGGATCAGTTTTTCAAACCATGACTAACTTAAGTCCATGTTTTATAATAAGGGGGATAGAGTTTAAACTCCACTGAGGAAATTTACAATTTTACTTAACACCTGTGTCGGGGTACAAACACCTTTGTCAGTCTTCAAATTCATTCATTTATCGAATCCTAGTCTCTTAAAACATTTTGTAACTATAGCACTGAGCAGACAGATGCATTTAAAATTAAACTTAATTTGTATGAAAACAAGGGTCAATATAGTACAGATCTTTGATCTACAATTTCAGTTGTAATCTCAGCACATTATAATAGATATAGGTAAAAACGACAAAGTTCACGGTGTACCACTTGTTGGCGATAATCACGTGGCACCGATATGTCTGGTTGACAGCGACCCGCCCCCCAAAGCTGGTTTGGTTTTGAGGTTTTGTATGAGTATTTTTTGCAAAATAAGTACCCTAAACAATAAACACACAGTTACTAATTCATTCAGTTGTGACAAGTACAAGTTTCCAGCTATGGTTACTAAATAAATACCCAAAAAAACGAGTGTCCTTTAGACCACAAGATTGAAGTAAAACTTCTGTAATAATAATGATATAAAAAGTATCTCAACTGACTTGACAAGCAACACCCCTGGCCAGAGGCCGTGACGCGATGTGTTCCAAATTTAAAAAGTAACTTCCGTTCGCCTCGCCTGATCACACTTTTCCTAACGCATTCACCTTACATACAGCTTACTCCCCAAGCCTTGCATGCATAAAGAAGTTTTATTTCAAAAATACAATCATGAAAATTACCTATTTTCTTCAAAATGTTTTATGTTATTTAATAGTGGCAATAAATATTATTCATACTAGAAAAAATACACTGAAAAAATGGACCTGCCCCAGACAGGAATCGAAGCTAGCATTCTCCGCAATCCGGGCGGCTGCGTTAACCACTTCGCCACCGAGGCACTGCATTCGCTGTCGAAATTTGTCACGCTTTTTTCTTATGTTTTTATGGTTAACATTGTTTCATAAAATCTTTGAAAATTACACTTCTAAGATCCGAACGAAATATTTTTGCAAATATTTAACGTCCAGTTGAAATGAAACTACCTTATATTATAATAATGCTGGGTTCGAATCCGCATAGGGCAGGTTGATTTTTTTTCAGTGTTTTTTTTCTAGTATGAAAAATATTTACGCGTTTGTAAACGCTAAAATTATTTCATGGCTCTAAATATTTTGAACTATACTTGGTTTGGGGACCAATTTTCGTAAGGTAATTAATTTTATTATTTATTTCAGTACGAGTATCGTGGACCGGGTTCGGAGAGCGATAAAGGCTCCAAAAACAAGAAAAAACGCAAGAAAGACAAACAATCGGACGATGAGGGCGAGAAGACTCCGCTACTGCAAACTGAAGTCGCCGATGCGGTCGACACGACGCAGGACACGGCGGAACAGAAGTAAGAACTTTTTTATTCTCTTTATTTTCAAAGGACTGTTATTCTTACAGACATGTTAATCCTATCGTGAACTTATACAGGGTGACTAAGAAAACATTAGCATCATTTTAAAATAAGACTCTTAATCAATTGACCTAAAAATCAGCGTTTACAAAACCCAACATATATTTTCACTTAACAAAACCCTCCGTTTCACAGAGATGACGCCCCAATCCTGCCAAGCGCAGACAAGCTCTCAGAATCCGAGTCTGAGAACAGCCAGCGGTCTTCCACCGACAGAGACTTCGAGATCGTGGAAGCGGACGACGTGGAGCCAGATAAGGACGAAAACACTACTTAGACAACAATCCAATAGCGCACAGGTCGAGTATACTTTGTATGGACGCACAAAGGTACTGCGAAACAGTATTCAAATTACAGTGAGATTTGCAGGGAAATGCTACGAAATTGGGAAGAGTGCACGCGATTCGGGTGAATCCCACTATATCCATTGATGGATAATCTGGGATCGTTTGTTCTGTTATATCCATGGATGGATAATCTGGGATTGTTGGTTCCACTATCCACGGATGTATTATCTCTGATCATATGTTACACTTTATCCATTGATGGATAATCTGGGATTGTAGGTTCCACTATCCACGGATGTATAATCTCTGATCATATGTTACCCTTTATCCATTGATGGATAATCTGGGATCGTTTGTTCAACTACGATGATGGATAATCTGGGTTTGATTGCCCCACTATATCCATTGATATGTAATCTGGGATCTATTGTCCTACCATATCCATTGATGGGGAATCTGGGATCCTATGCCCCACTTTATCCATTGATGGATAATCTGGGATCGTTGGTTCCACTATCCATGGATGTATAATCTCTGATCGTTTGTCACACTTTATCCATTGATGGATAATCTGGGATCGTTTGTCTAACTATATCCATTGATAGATAATCTGGCATCGAATGTCCCACTATATCCATTGCGACTTATTTCAATACAGCGCAGTACAAGCATAAAGTAAGTATATGAACATACATCGATCGACAAACGCGTGTCCTCTTTTCTTTTTAGGAATATCTGTAAAATTAATCGTTTTTGTCGATTATGTCGAATTTTACTGTCAAATGTTTATTGAAAGTTCTGTGCTCGCACTGCAGGAACTATACTAGCCATGTTTTAACATCGCTTTCAAGTAACAGCTTTGTATTTGAAATGTTGTATATTATAATAAAAATATGGAAATAATGAATGTAATTTTTGTCGCCAGTGGATAAAGTGGGACATAATTGTAAAAAAAATCTCTAGACCCACAAAATCAATTTGTGGTAAAGTGGGATCCACCCCGCGATTGCGACTCTTGGTATTTGAATGTGTTTTATGATCGTTTGAACAGGTTTTCAGACGATTTCGAACCCTAAAACTTTGGGACGAGAATCAAAAGGCAAGGAAATTAAATTACGCTGTCTCATTGGTAATAGTTTAGCTGTATAATAATGCTTTTCATCAAATTAGTTATAAAAACTTCTGGCTTCTAGTAGAAAATATCAAGCATAATTTATCATAAATAAACATTGATTGTAATAGTTTAGCAAGGCGGCTTTAGAAGGAGGGTAGGTATGAAAAACTTTATTTGTTGCATTTATTTATTGTAATAAATATGTATAATCATAATCATTGTCATAATATTATTTAAGTATTTATTTCTTTGTACTAAAGTATACTTGATCTTGGCGCTAATAGTAATTAGGACATAATAAATTTATAATTAAAAATCATAGGTGATGTTTTTTAGGTTGAAATAATAGCCTACAATAGATGCAGTGACTTTTCTAGCGAATTTTTCTCGTGTGACACTGTTTTATCGATAATAGTGACTCATTTTGGACATTTTTCGCTTCTAGACTTAAAGAGAATTTAGATAGTTTTTGTTGTATATACCATACGAGTGACGACGACGCGATGAGAGACAAAATATTCGATTCTATATTTTTTTATTTCTCCTTTTTATATGAAAAGATATTTACTAAAAATATCCCTCAAATATTATTTTAAAAGAGCACATCAAATTCGAAACAAATCCATAGTCTAAAATTGCAGATTGTGTTTTGATTCCATATTGATTTTTATCTCTACAATAATAAATCACAAATTTCTACCCCACAAATGCAAACGACCTGAAATCTTTAGTGTACGCACTAATTATACGCTCGTCGTGTTTTGTTGAAGAAATTTGTACTTTGTATTGTTGGCATATGGACTAATATAGCTTAATAATTAAAAAATCCTACTAAGACCCATAATATCCTATTTCCGCTTAGATGAGCGAAGTAAATAGCCAATAGGATTTAGTAACTTCTTTGCAAGTATTTGTTATTGGTTGTTGTCTTTCGCCTTTCTACGTATTAGTGGAAAATAAGCTTTACAAGATATAAAATGAAGTTGAAATCACAATGATCATGAATATATTTCCTGTATATACTTTGAACTCTACGACACATGTATTAAAGAGTTAAAAACTTCCCATTTTATCCCTGTATTCAACCTAGATACATGCCTATTGATTTTTTAGAAGTTTTTTTAGGAAAATTCAATGTGATTAATAATTATTATTGTATGCAAAATGTCCTTTTTTGTGATGATTTGGTGCTGTGCGAGTCTGCGGTGTTCGGTCCTTTTCTAACTAGTACAACCTTGTACTTGAAAGACAGAGACAAAAGATTATAATGGAGTCTCGGTCTAATTTGCCATGTTTATTTAGAAAATATTACAATTGTTTGTATTAGAAATGTAATTCGAATATATTTATTTTCTACGTTATATTGTTTCGATTTAAATTGTACCAAAGAAATTTTATTCGTTATTGTTTGCAGTCAATGGAAGAATGAGATTTACAATAACATTTAAAAAGTTTTTAATAAAGGAGAATATGAACACGTAAATTTTAATTTATGTAATACATTATGTATTATACTATATACTATATTATGGGATGTTCATAGCTGGAACTATGATGAAAATACAGGTATTTCTTTTAACGTTGAAATTTAACTTTTATTTGTATGATTCCCTTTACTATGGCTTATGAAGTTACTCTTAAAAATGCAATCGACCGGTTGCACCAAGTTTTACTTTTTACTATTACGTAAAAAATTAACATATTTTTTAAAATGGGACAACCCATTCATTTCATATGAATCAAGTTTACTTTTACCTTATTTTTGTAAAACCAGTAAAACTTAAAATTTGGTGCAACTAGCCGAATGACTTGCAACCAATGATATTATATTTAAAAAGAGGTAGATAGGTTACTTGCTTGCAAAAAGTGGCACCCAAAAAGTAAGCTGATTAGCACACCCAGGCATATATCTTTCTCGTTTACTCTATTGCTAGATATCATGTTGTCTTACTCACAACTTACAATACGACCATGTTAACTCGCCACATACGACAACATGAAATCGTAGACTTTAGGTGCCGAGTTAATTTGACCGTGTAACATGATATTTTGGACCATTTTTGACTTTGAATTAGTATGAAGGTAACCTATCTACCTCTTTTTAAATATAATATCATTGCTTGCAACAGAATTTAGTAGAAAATAATCTACTGCTGACGTTACGTAATCCTATTCTTAAATTGACTGTGTCAAGTTCCGCAGATTCGCCCAAAAATATTGGCATTACGTGCATTTCATTTCTTCTGACAAACATATCTATTTTTTGTAAATACATTACTCGTGTGAAGATCTTATTGGTTATAATGATGCGTATCGATGTTAATCCACGGATTCAATAAAAACGATACTCTTTTTATGGTGGTTTTATTTCAGTTCAACATAAACCTTCTAGCTCATTGAGAAAACGTCAATATAATATGATATGTCAACATAGATATAGGAAACTGTAGATCGGCACTGTGAAAGAGCAAGAGCATCTAACACGTACTATTAGAACGAGATAGACGAGACCATTTCACGTACACGCAGTCTGCCTTGTCAGTCACGTAGAAAAGCATGAAGCTATAGAAATCCTCTATGGCTTCATGTAGAAAAGACCCCTATTTTTTTTCTCTATAACTTAATGTAGAAAAGACCACTTTTTTTTTCTCTATAGCTTCATGTAGAAAAGACAGCACTATTTTTTTCTCTATAGCTTCATGTAGAAAAGACAGCACTATTTTTTTCTCTATAGCGTCATGTAGAAAAGACAGCACTATTTTTTTTCTCTATAGCTTAATGTAGAAAAGACCACTATTTTTTTCTCTAAAGCTTCATTTGGAAAAGACAACACTGTTTTTTTTTCTCTATAGCTTCATGTAGAAAAGACGGCACTATTTTTTTCTCTCTATAGCTTAATGTAGAAAAGACAACTATTTTTTTTCTCTATAGCTTCATGTAGAAAAGACAGCACAAGGACATCACTATTTTTTTTCTCTATAACTTAATGTAGAAAAGACCACTTTTTTTTCTCTATAGCTTCATGTAGAAAAGACAGCACTATTTTTTCCTCTATAGCTTCATGTAGAAAAGACAGCACTATTTTTTCCTCTATAGCTTCATGTAGAAAAGACAGCACTATTTTTTCCTCTATAGCTTCATGTAGAAAAGACAGCACTATTTTTTCCTCTATAGCTTCATGTAGAAAAGACAGCACTATTTTTTCCTCTATAGCTTCATGTAGAAAAGACAGCACTATTTTTTTCTCTATAACTTAATGTAGAAAAGACCACTATTTTTTTTCTCTAAAGCTTCATGTAGAAAAGACAGCTGTATTTTTCACGCTCACTTGCTCATTATTCACACATTGGTAAATTTTTTCGTCTCGCCTCAGTACATTCATTGCCAATCTATAAACGTTAGTAATTATAAATCTATGTATGTCAATATATACGAATAAAAAAGGTTAATTAATTATAAAAAAAACGTTTAATATATTCTTCAATTAATAACAACAATTTGGAATGTATCAATGATGGCAATTTTCCACTTATAAGTTTCCACGTCTGTCTTGCTCCAGCTCTATAGATTCGAACAGCGTCTTGAAGTTGCCGGCACCAAAGCCCTAAAAATAAAATGAACATATTTTTGGGAGCTACCTTCACCCGAAGACTTTGACCACTATTTATTTATTTTATTATTATTTATTTAGTCTAATGAGCCAAATTCGATGATGTATAAATGTAAATAAACAATGATAATTTTTATAGGTTTGTTATCTTTCACTCGCTACCTTTTGCTCATCACTAGACATCGGATTATATGCACTAACAAAGTGCCAAAATATGTGCATGCAAATTTGCACAAAAGGCCTAAATATGCACTTGCACTAAAAGCTCTTTGATATGCCCAGAATTTGCACAATGCAAAATCAACAATTTTATATAATTTTAAATAAGTAAGATTCAAAACAGCGAAATATTCTTTAAATTATGTATAGTTTTTGTCACCCAGTATTAATTTGTACGCCGAAACCGCCTCTCGTCAGCTGACGGCATTGGACCATTTCTGGAGATCCCTGTTTAGGTAGGGTATGTGGCCTGTACCCAGGTATAATAGAAGCCTGTACCATTGGGCTTTTGACAAATTAAAACATAGCAAAGTCCATTTAAATAAAGAGTTTTTCATTTCAGGCATTAGTTTTCTTAATTCTTCAAGACTCGAGTTTTTAAGCAAAAAAGCGTCTAACTTACGAAATTTGCTGATTGGAAAATAAGACTAAAATATGCATTAACGCCGTAATTAGGGAGTTAGATTGGAGATACATTTTTTGCATAATGCAAATGCATAAAATCCGATGTCTACTCATCAATCATACGATTTGTTTACATTTAATATTTATCAAATTTGGCCCTAGTATACGTGGCTGTTTACCACCAGGCAGGCCGTATTGCTTGTCTGCCAATCATCACTTTCCTACCATGCTCACAATTATTTGGAGTCGGTGCAGTATGCCTTGATATCAACAATACTGCTTAAGGATTTGACATAAGATTTTTAAGGCTGCAATCTTTCGACAGCACCCGGGACCACCAGCTTAACGTGCCTTCCGAAGCACGGAGGAAAAAATAGATTTAAAAATTTTCGGTCACTCATCCGAGTACCGACCACGCACTTGGTTGCTTAACTTTCGTGATCGTTACTAAGAACGCAGGACAGCGGCGACATCGACCTCCTCTTTTTCTTTGACTTTTTTCGTTTGGTTTTTTACTTTCTTGTGTAGGTAAGTACCTAGTATAGAGAAAGTCTTGTAATCATCAAAAAATTCAAACTCGAGATTTTGACGGATTTACACGTTATGGACCTCCCCGAGTCCAAAAATACCGTTTTTGGAATTAAAGTCTGTGTGTGTGTGTCTGTGCGTTAAACCGATAACTCGAGTATGCTTTAACCTATTGCAACCAAAAACATGCATACAGGGTGTAAGGGACCCGCTCTCTAAAACGAAAAATATAAAGTCTACTACCTCAAAGTAAATTTATGGCATAAGCAGTTTTTTTTTTAATTGAATATTTAAAGAGTTGGTAATTTTACAACGCGCAATGTATTACGTACGTGCGGGCGGCCCGTAGCGGCCCGACGCAAGCGGCGGCGGCGCCCCGGCGCGCGACGCGTATCTAAAACTGAACAGGTTCGAACGCCCGCAGACTAAGCCCGCAGATCATGAAAACCTCTTCACAAATCTTTAGTTTAACAGAGTTACAGTCATTTTTTATGTACGGACAACATTTAGTTTTCAACCTTAAACGTGTGCATGCAGGGGCATTGAACTCGTAAAGTAGGTAATGAAACTTCAGTAAAGTAACTAACAAAAGCCAACCACCAGGACAGATGTTACTCTCGAAATCATCTTAGTAGTCCGGGTACCGTTTGATAATTTTAGTAGGTACTTAAGTGTCATACAAATAATAAAAAAATACAAATAAATAATCAAAGCGACGAGTAACAACTTTTGTCTTATTAATTACCTACTTAGCAAATAAGCGAAAGCGCGCGTCATCAAATCAAGTTACCTCAGATTTTATTTGGTCTGAGGTAGTTACCTACCTACCTTTTCACTAACTTGAGAAGCACCATGACATGCTGAGTGAAAAAAATAGAAAACGAAAATGATAAAAAATTCTAACATGATAAAAGCCCGAGACAGGACTCGAACCAGGGACCTTTCGCGATCCGGGCGAATGCACTCCTCTAAGCTACACAGGACTTGTAAGGTCACGAGTTACAATTAACGAATTTATTGAAGACATTATTTTACACACTTACACACAATCAGTATACCGATTCGTTGGTGTCCCTTTTTATGCCTTGTAGTCTTAATTGATTTAATTTCTAGGCACGAGTAATAGTTTAGCTATCTACGTTTAAAAGTAAACAACAACAAATACCTAGATGGGTGTACGTGAACGGAGAAATAAGCCAGATTTCAGATCCAGATTCGATTCCGCACTAATATTAGAAAAATAACGAAAATGACAAGGAAATAAATAAAACTAACAATTTGATAAAAACTACGTACCTACGTTAGGCATTTCGTCTAATGAGGTGCAATTAGCGCTCCCAGATTTGGATACCTACGCCGCGATATCCTTAATGCAAGAAAGCATTTCATCCAGCTTCTCTGAGGCACATCCACTTAATATTGCTTCGTATTCGCAAGCACTGTACGCCTAATTAGAGGCAGTTTAAAACACAACTCACACACACACACACAAATGAACTAGGTAGGTAACAACATTTCGTTCGTAAATCACATGCGTTTACGTTCGAAGCTAACAGCGAACTGCGCGTGCGCGGCGTGCGTCCTGCGCCGTGCACCGACTGGGCGGCATTTTTATTTGTCCTTTCGGCAAATACAAAGAAGCCGCCTGAGTGATGCCGCTGTCTTTGTACTATCCGCCAAAGAAAGCTGCCGCCGCGCCGCCGCGTGTTGGTGGTGCCGCGCAGAATAACAGCTGATCGGCCAAAAGTGATAGAATTTCTCCAAAAAGTACCTATGACTTTTTAAGTTTATAATGATATTTTATGTGTGCAAGATGCATTGTACTAAAGGTTATTTTTGTAGCTACTTTTGTTTGTACAGCGGTTTAATTGTGTTGCATAAAGTTCTCGTCAATACATGAGTTATGAAATTTAGTTTGTTGAGTTTGCGTGAGAGTCTCCTAGCGCGTGTTGACTGATGACGTAGATGCCTACATTATCTTGTTTACTAGGTAACATAACTAATAGCGGTATTTTAAAACTTCGTAATAATGATGTAGGCACGGTAATATTATCTATGCAGTATTGTGTCTCGGCCCTGTCCTTGAAATAACTGGCTACGGCCGAGCGGGGCGTAAACACGCGGAAGGGCTGCCCGCCTACAGTATTTTAATTTGAAAGAAAGAAAATAAATTTATTGGCTTTCACAGAGCACGATATTACCTAATTATTAATAAACTATAACAACACATACATAAAGAAAAGAAACGTTAACAAAAACTAACATACACACATTATATACCTACTATTTACTTTATATTTAATTTCTACATTTCTTGTTCTATGATTGTAAATATTTTATTTTACTTATATGTAAAAAAAATATGTTGTGAATGAAATAGGAAGTGTTCAATAAAATACATGATTTTTTAGGTAATATTTAATAAAAAAAAAATTTAGATTTGAGACAAAAATATTTACGCCTTGACTGAGACGTAGGTACTATATTGTCACTGAAACACTTTTATTTTCAAGAAATTACATATTATTATCAACAAACAAAATATTGTTTTTTAAATTTCGCACAAATATCCCTATTTTATAATTTTCCATCTATCAATTCCTGTCAACAATCCGTCTCTTTTCCAAATTACCTAACAACCTGCCAGTAGGATACACCAAAAAAAATCCGATCACTACAATACCTACCATTTATTACTCTCGTAAATTATTTCATAATGATATTTCATCATATTTAATAATATATGTAGTTAAGTTATATGTTGGTACATAAGTAAGTAGATAGCCTAGTCTAGGAAACTACCTACCTACGTATTATTTAGTTTTGTTTTTAACGCGAGCGTAGGTAGGTTACTTGTTTGTGTCTTTTTTCACCCTATCCACTTATTCATATATTATTCCAGATTTTGCCCGATGGAAAAATTGAAATACCTAAATATTAAAAACAAATTACGTACTAGTAGATAGGTACATAAAAAATATTGCTCTTTGCCATTTTGAATTATGTAGGTATCTACTTAATTCAATCAAATATTCACAATACAAATCGCACGTTAATGCACGGCTAACTGCTTCACACCGTTCGGTAGTCGCTGCGGCGCATTCGCGACTGGATGCCCACCGGGCGCCCCGCGAACTCGAGGCGCGTAGCATGACGCGCTTTCCGACCGTTTGTATGAAGATAGAATACTGATAGATAATATTACCGTGATGTAGGTATCCCCACAGTAGTCCGTGGAAGAGTGGATTATTATGATGATATTTAAGCACGTAGGCGACACTGTGTAATGCAGTACCTACCTACGTTATTTTTGGTCATAATTAAGTGGTTATCCAGGCGAAAGAAATGTCGCCATTACGTACCTAGGTACCTAATAAGAATGATTATTCTCAGTACTAAAATGTTAATACTTAGCTACTTACCTTCTTTGATTACATGGGCTATTTTACATTAGAAGCCTACTTTAAGTCTGTCATAAAATTTAAGAAACGGGATATCTGTTATGCTTGTGAATTATGATAGGTACCTATCTAGCAGGTGTGGTAAAACATACCTAGCTTCCCTATCGTCGGGGTGCGTCAGAAAAGTTTAGGTAGTAGATGGGTTGGCGCGGCCGGCCGGTATCGCTCGCGTGCGTTGACCTTGGTCAACGTGCGCGGGTTCAATGGGTCAACAACGGTCAAGGGCAAGGCCACGCAGCGGCGCTAGACGTTTCGCTCGCCCGCCGCCCGGCCCGTAGACTGCGCGTGATATTTTTAAGTACATTGCTTTTATTGTAAAAAAAATGAATTTGCGTTTGTAAATTTTAAATTATTGTTTTATTTTGTTGTCCTGGCATGATAATACACAAAATAAGTGAAAAAAAAGTGTTAAAAATGTAATTTATTTTTGAGATTTTACCTATGACATCGTATTCAGTATCACTAGGACTACCCCCTGTTTTCGTTTTAGGGAGCGTTTCCCTTACACCCTGTATATGACATCAAAATATAAGGTTTCTATCAACTTTTGAGCCGTCGATCACGAAAGTTAAGCAACCAAGTGCGCGGTCGGTACTCGGATGGGTGACCGGTATTTAACATGCATGTATGACATCAAAACAAGGTTTCCATCAACTTTTTGTTCATTGGATTTGTTGACTTCTCGCTTGTCTGCCAATCATTTACCATAAAAACTTATTGCACGGTACATAGAAAATTAAAAATGGAGTTTCACAAGATATAGTTATGATGAAACTCCTCACTCACATTATGGTTCCTCCTTTGTATAACCTCCAAGAACAAAGTCGGCTTGTCCTGAGTGTTCTTGGTAAAGATCTGCAGCAGGTAGCCGTTGTCATCGTAATCTATGAGGATATTCAGCCGCTCCAGCGCGTCTATGCTCTCGGCGACGCGCACTTTGCTGTGTTTCAGCTGTTCTCGGATCAGCGTGTAGTATTTCGAAGGTATTGAGAGGAACTCTACTCCTCGGGCGCGTAGGTTTTCGATCTGGAATTTGTAGGTGAATATAGGAAAACCTATTTAGGAAATCAACAACATACAGACTCACAAGATATTAGATTCGGAAAGTCTGGTTTTGAGTTCCTGAAAAGCGCTTTATTAGGGTTCCGCACCCAAAGGGTAAAACGGGACACATGCGCTACCAGCGCGCATGTGTCATGTCATGACGGTGTTGCAAGCGCAGTGCAAGTGTCTATGCTACAGTGACTGCTTGCCACCAGGCAGGCCGTAAGCTTGGCATCCAACCCATAGATATAGGAAACTAGATCGACAATGTGAAAGTGAAAAGCGTACTAATAGGTATATTAGAGCAAGATAGACAGACGAGATCATTTCACGTACACGCAGGGGGCCTAAGGAGGCCTGTCAGTCACGAGAAGACAGCAACTGTTAGACTGCAGTACCTATACTATTTTTTACGCACACACGCACATTACTCGCACATTGGTACATTTTTTGTCTCGCTCTAGTATATTCTTTGCCAATCTATAAACGTCAGTAATTATAAATCTATGGTTCACTCTTTACAACATTGAGCTGAAGGGCTAAGAGGAAGTCGAAGATGAAGCGAGTTTATCCAGAAGATGCCTATATTCACTCGAAGTACCGAGGGCACCTTTAGATGCCCTCCAGTTTCCCCATTTAATATAAATAAATAATTTGAAAAATTTACATATATTCCCTATGTCTCGGTAAATAAGAGTACCTAGGACCTCTTACCTCTTTATTTTTATTTATTTTTTATATTTTTTCTATTTATTTTACTGGACGGCATGTAACGGCGCACCCGGTACCTACGTCAAAGGTTAATTAGAGAAGGGCTGTAACTACATGGGAATATGGGGCCCGCAGAGAATCTCTTTGGTGGTGCGCATCACAAATGACGCTGAAAACCGATCTAGGCTGTCTGCCCATTGGGGGATCCACATAAAATCTCCGCTCCCGAAATTCAGCGACGATGCAATTCTATTCGTGGATTTTCACCTCGCTCCGCTGGACAGACTGTCTTGAGACATTACTCACAGCAGATATAATGTCCTCCGTGTTGATGGCTATATGCTGCACGCCGGCCCCGCCATGGTACTCCACGTACTCTTGGATCTGGCTCTTCTTCTTGCCCGCCGCTGGCTCGTTGATTGGCACCTTCACGTTCTCCTCCCAGTTGGCCATCACCACTGAACGCAGGGCTGAGTACTCCGTGCACACTTGCTTGTCGTCTACTGACCAGAACCTAAAAGGTAACATTAAAAAGTACATACAACTGGATGCCTCAGACCAAATAAAACAGCGAATACCAAGACGTATAGCTGCGAAGAACGCACTAAGGCCGGAATAATTACTCATACATGTAACGAAACTACGCTTTGCCTTCGCATATTTTCTTTCTTGTCGTGCTCTTCATTGCTGAAGGTCGTGTCCGTCCTGAAATGACTACGTCACGTTGGTTACTAAGCTCTTCCATGCACTTCTATCTTCAGCCTGTCTCAGGGCAGTAGTAATAGGGAGGCCTGTGAGGGATTTAACTTGTTCTGACCAGCGGGTAGGTGATAGTCCGCGCGGCCTTTTCCCCTCTACTTTTCCAACCAGTAACTTTTCCAGGTTATCAGGGCCTCTGCGCGCTATGTGACTCTTCGCAAATTATGTGTGTGTAACTCTGAAACTACACGGGCGAGCGTTTTACCGTCCTTCGTTTTCACTTTTTTGTGTCTAAGCTGTACTTACCCGTAGTGTAAGTTTTACAGTATAAAATACGCAACTATTTTAGTCGCGATAAGAGCTCAATTTGTATGGGAAACATGATTTGCATTTCTTCCCTCTAGGGGCGCTATTCACGTTTCGTATACAAATTGAGCTCTTAACGCAACTAAAGTAGTTGCGGTTTTTATACTAAAAAACTTACACCGCGGGCTCTGGTTACGTAGTTATCTACGTGCAGCGAAGATACGGATGTGACTGTACACATAGTGTAAGTTTTTTATTATAAAATACGTAACTATTGGAGCCCAATTTGTATGGGAAACACGATTTACGCTTGTTTCCGCTAGGGGCGCTTTTCACGTTTCCAATTACATATCGAGCTCCTAACGCAACTTCAATAGTTAAGTATTTTAAACGAAAATACTTCACTACGGGTACAGTACCCTTAGTATGAGTTTTGATAGTTTTCGAGCTCAATCAAACGTATCGTCTCTTTTCATACATTGCCCACTGCTTCTGATAGTTTACGCTAGAGGCGCTAGTGGGCAATGCATGAAAAGAGTCGACACCTTTGATCGAGCTCGATAACTAACAAACTCATAATACCTACATATCTATTTCGGTACAACTTCAATACTCCACACATCTTTAAGCAACGTTGCAGTTCCTCTCTGTCCGCGAAGGTAGCTACGCAGCCTGCAATGCGTGTGGTACCACAGAAATAATAGCAGAGGATAATATTTCTGTGTGTGGCAAGCATTACGTCTACGCGCACGTCACGCAAGCGGCGACGATGCTTACTATCTCTCTTAAAGCTCCAGACATTTGTACAATGCAGGGGTGAGAGCACGTTCAAGACAACGAATGGATGGACGACACAACTGCATCTGGTGGTCGATACCACAAATAAAATGGAAGCAGGGCGGAAGAAAGAGAAGAAATGATTCAGTGTTGCTATCCTTATCTACCTGTGGAACTGCAAACAACGCTCGTACCACGATGCAGCAGTTTCCATCTCATTATCCGGCTGATTTCCAACCACGTGGTCTATGAAATTGATCTCCACCTTGGGTCTGTAAATAACACAAAACACTAATGAAACAGTTCTTGATATGTAATTATTTGATATACATCTACAAAACATATCGCATCAGTTAATGGGGAAACTCATGAAGCCAATGATTAAAAAATGTAATTATTTAAATAGGTGGATAATTTTTTGTCAATATTTTTTGTTGTAAGTAGGTAACCTACTTTAAAATCTAGGTAATAAACTATAATAATATTCAGTCCGTTGATTCTGTTCACATGTTTAAATATTTCCAAACTGAAGTAGGTACCAGGCTACAATAATTATGTCGGAGATATAATTGAAATTGATACCAAATTACCTTAAGAGAAAATAAATAAATTAAAAACATGCAAAAATATTCCTGTCATGGATAAAGTGCTGATAAATACATCTGCCATTGAATAGAAACAATCGTGAAATATTATTTTCAATCCTAAAGGGATTAACTCACTGTGATAAATTTAAAATAAATAAATTAATGTTTTGCCGTGTGATGCCGACAGAGTACAATAGCATCACCCCATATGCTCCAATAGGTGTCGTAGAAGGCGACTAATGGATCAGCAAAGGTGTATTGATCACCTTATACTCCGTCCACCAATCCGCATTGGGCAAGCGTGGTGGACTACTGCCTAAACCTCCTTCGATGACAAGGAGAGGCCTTGTGTCACAGCAGTGGGTCGAATTATAAAGGCTGATATGATAAATGAACGTCTTTACTCACAAATATTTAGCAATAGGGTCATTTTCGAGTATCTGGTATCCTGGCAAGAATGGCCCATTATACTTCGATCTGTCCACCAGAGTATGAGTATTGTCACCGTACTGCAAAAGAAACAATAGTCATTTTTTAATTGAGTTGTCCAATTACTTATCTAGAGTCTAGTTTTAGTTTACACACGTGCTGGACTGCTTTATGTTTATGTATCATCATTGAAAATAAATAAAAGTTCTCATTACGGTCATGCCTTTAGGCGCGATCGATATGAATTCTTCTAACTAATTACGATGGGCGAAAAGAGATCCACCTTAGGAAGAACTTTGCCTCAATACCGTCGCAACTGGACAGCAGAAATTGAGATTGCTGCTGAACTGTTTTGTCTCCCGAGCAACAACGTAGGTACACGGAGTAACCGGCTCTGTAGGAGTAACTATGCGAAGTTGCCTGCCAACTTCCGCTAGTCGCACCACAAGGAAAGAAGAATAAACACTAACCGTTTTCAAAACAGCCATCCTGACGAGACCGTGTTCGTCGCTCTCTTCCCAAATGTCCTTTACAATAAGCGCTCCTTGCTTCTTGGCGTAGTCCACTATGTAGTCCAGATTTTCAACTTGGAAGGCCACGTCTTTGACGAAGTCTCCATGAATGGCGATCTCTTTGGTAAACGATGTTTCGTGAGGCTCGTATTGTGCTTGGAACACGAAAATGATCTGTAAGATGAGGACATAGAATTTGTAATTCGCTGGCTTTAATGAACTATTAGACTAGCTTATTATGTATGTATATATTATATAAAGTTTCTGAACTTGTAAAGGAAAGACCATGCGCTTATTATATTTTTTTATGGGTTTCATTAGGTTGTATCACCATCATGCGAATTATCTATTTATAAACCGTATTATAAAAACTGAACCAATTCAAAATAAATACTCTAGTTTAATCAGCTCAGCGAAAAATATATGTATAAATCATACCTTATCTATGTTATCTAGGTACGTCGGGCTATACAAAACTGTCAAATTTCTCCAAACGATTTTCAACCTAAGACTTTTCAATATAAAGTGCATAATCGATTGGGAAAATTTGACAGTTTGTGGTAACCCAACGTGCTGTTGTCTGTACCTACATCATCAAAGTATAATCGTATCGTCCCCTGCACAACAACAAAGTCACTGGTTGCTAGTCAACTAGTTTACAATAATTTATTAATAAATGAATCAATAAACATACTGGACCTGCTCACCTTATTCATGCGGACGGCGTATGACGCTGTTTTTCTAGAACCAGTCTCCAAGCCCGAGAATGCCAGTGGCTCGAAGCCAAACCTCGTGATGTAGTAGCTGGCCGCCTAGAACAGGTTTAAGAAGTCAATTGTCTAATGCCAAAATTAGAACGTAAAGAATTTAAGGTAGATACTTATAGGTCTGAAGACACGTGTGGAACCACGAGTCCTTTAAATTTAAATAGATGTAGAGACCTAATTTGTAAACAGAATTTTCTTCCTTCTCAGATTTGATCCTTCTCAGGACATAGAACAAGTTTGTTCTATATTCTAAGCTGTGTAGGTACTTCCTTCCATTCTGCATGTTTTGTACCATGAACTTGTTAGTTTGTTCGAAAATGATTTATGTATTAGAGGTAGTTAGGTAAAGCATTTCTTCGGTTTTCCTTTTTGTGGTATGTCTGCACCTCAGATCATATAATACCTACATATACTTATGTATGATCTGAGGTCTGCACCGATTAATAAATAAAATATCTCAAAGCATCTAATATTTTTGTCGTCGTAAGCAATATTAAAAATTAGTTTATGCCACACATAAAACTTTATGGCATAAAATTTACCGCGGGCGATAAAAAAGAAAGATTCAGATCCTTAGATTAAAGCCTTTTATATTAATCGATCGTTAGTACTGCGATCTGTGACGTTCTTTGTTTTACTGCCCTAGGTAACAAATGTCCTACTTTTGTCATGGTTCCGTCTTCAACTTACCTGTTTAGCATTGGAGACCCAGAAAGTGAGGTGGTCGAATGCCAAAAATCTTCCGTTGTCAGGTTTTGTACCTTTGTCCGTGTAAGTAGTCTGTAAACAATGAAACACTGGGTTCGAGGTTTAGGAGGTTAGGGCACAGCGGATTAGCCGCTCGTATAATTGGATCGAACTAACTGGATCACTATTACCTTACAAAAAATAAAATAATTGTTTAAAAAAAACTAAAAAAACACGCTTTTATGCTAAATAAAAAACTAAAAAGTGAAAAATATTTTTTTAGTATAGAAACTAAATGATGAACGAAAAGTAGAATTACTATTTTGAGAAAAGCGTGGGGTGCTCAATTTAATTGTACCGAGTTTTTTTTAACTATTATTTTATTTTCCACTTTTTAGTGCGAATATAACCGCCCATACTTACTTAATGACAACGCCATCTAGTGACGAATAGCTGAACTAAAATTTCAAACGTTTAATTTATTAGTCCTGGCGATTCTAATCAGGATAATGGGATATTCTTATCGAATTATTGTAATGTCATCGATCTTTGATAAGTCTATAAAGTTTAAATGAAATCTGACCGTTTAAAGTGGGTCAAAATCGAGTCCAAACGAGTCAGTTACTATATACAAACAAACATACGGGTGAAACTAATTTAAGCGTGTTAAAAACATACAGGCTACAACTACTTTATGGTATCGATCTTTTGATTGCTGATATTTTAATTCTTGATCTTGAGTATCACTCCTAAATAATGGGATATATGACAGGTTAGCGGTAGCCAGTCTCGCTTCTACATAAACGGGATATTAAGTCCAAAGAGTACGTAGGTCTGTACTAAGTACCTAACTAAACCTTCAGGGAACCAAGAAAGAAAATTCGAGGACCAGGATAGATGTTAAAAAATCTCAGGAACCATATAAGTGATGGTAAGGCCGAAATTACTGTCGAAACAGTCGCTGCCTACCTGACACCTGACACCAACCCACTTTGGGAATTGGGAACGACTGCTGTCCCTTTCCACAGAAGCCACATCTAATATTTTAAATTACCTACCCCAGACATTCATTTCATGTTACTGTTTCATAATTTAATTCTAATAATATTGCTGAATCAGCACGATTTGAAGTTAATTTAACTAAAGTTTAATAAACAAACGATCTTAACTACAATATATAAGACTGACATTCAGCTGCACACTCGTGCGATTCTGAGGATCTCACTTCTCACCTCACGTCAAACGCAAATATTTCACAAGAAGGAATATTTTTTAATCAATATGATTTCTAAATTAGATTTAATGTCTTTATACACTACCCAGACTTACTTCGTTTTCAATTCACCCAACAAAACAAAGAATTTTCCATAAAATTTGACGCTAAATTCGAAATGAGATCTTCATAGAATCGCACAGCAGGCTAACACAGTGTCAATTTCATCAATAGACTTATAGCAATAGGTAAACTTCTTGCTTCTATTCTATTGAAACTAAAACCCCGAAGACGATTTTAAGTTAGTACTATATAAAACACTTTTTACTAACCATTATTTTAGTATCCAAGCACTGCGTGTTATGGGTGTAGTCGTCACAATCTTATACTGCGACACTGATAACTTGATAAGTTTACTAAAGCTACTAGGAGAAACATCAGCTTTATACATAACCAGTATTCATAATGTGGGTCCATGTTTTATTTGTTCCATATAATGGTTCGTTCACGATGGAGCGGATTTCAAACTCTGGTAACGTCAACATTTTTTCAAGGTTCAATTCCCGCCTGGGGTAGGTCGATGTTTTTCAGTGTATTTTTTCTAGTCAAAATTTTAATTAATTTTTGGTTAATGGACTATCTACAAATGAAAATTAATAGCTTCATTCCTTCGACCACATTTTGCCGTCAAATTCCGGTACCGGCCACTTCGCAATCACAATAGAGACCTAAAATTCTGTATTTATCACAACGCCACTGCCAGTGCCAGTTTTAGCACTACAAGCGCCCTGGGCGAGATTCTACGGAGGCTTGCGGTGGTCCTTGTATCGCCGGCGACCCTTTGCATCGCCGGGACCCTGAGCGGTCGCTTAACCGCGCCTTACCCTAACCCCACCACTGGCCATTGCAAAATGCTGCAGCCACGCCATTCCTGCAGCCGGCGCGGCACAAACAGTGTGAAGAGTTCGTACTGTAAGTTTTTTCGTTTAAAAAACGTTACTACATATTGTAATTGCGTTAAGAGCTCAAATTGTATGGGAAACATGATTTGCGCTTCTTTCCGCTAGGGGCGCTTTTCACGTTTCCTATACAAATCGAGCTCATAACGCAACTACAATAGTTCGCCATCAGGAAAAATCTGTTTACCACCAGGTGTCCCATAAAACATAAAATTGGTGAGATATTTTTATTTTTCCCAATCATTTCTAATCAATAAAGCTATTGTAAATGCCACTTTATATTTCCACAATCCAGTTGTTTTACGTAAACTATCAAACTAGCCAAGCCTCCAACGCACAGTGAGTCGAACCTAAGCTTTTATAGTAAAATAAAATCCTAGCTATTTTAACTCAAAATATAAAGCAATAAGAAAACTTTGTTTGTTACGCTTTCACGTATAAGCAGGTTAACCAATTTTGATGATTTTCTAAATAGATGGATGGATAGATCCCTGGAGACTTGCAAAAAATTATTGAAAATATAATGTGCATTGACAGCGAAACCGCGGGTTTCTATATAAATAAAAGTTGTTCTTAACTAACACCGAAAACAACGCGTTTTACAATATTAATATTAACAATATTACTTACATTTAAAGACTCACAATAACTACTGTACAATGAGATTATTTTAATGACTATTAAAATACTCGGAGAAACATATTCCTTTAAATAATGTTTAACTACACGTCTTGCGTGTTTTTTTTTATTTTAGAACAGTCATCATTAACCATATTATATTATTAACCAGTCATAATAATTATTGTGATTTTATGTTCCAGTTTCATAGGTTCCTGTGAGTTCCCATTAGCGTTTCGTTGCTTCTCCTAATCAGGGAGGTTCACCCGAGTTCTTGTTGTAATACATTTTTACGCGGCATTGGCAAAATGTGTAACGTTAATGTGTCGCAATGCCATTAATTAAGAATAGATTAGAATCTGCTAATCAGAACCTGTGAAACCACAGATATTTCAATCTAAGGAGATCGGTCGAATCACCGAGTTCATAGGAAGACCGAGTGTCGCGATCAGTGGCCGTACTACATAACATGGTTCTAGTTGAGCATGCCGTAATGTCAGACCAATAAAGACTTTTTTATTGCTCTGAGGCCGTAATATACACTATTCATTGTGCGCGTCTGAAAGTTAAGCACAGCCGAAAAGGAGATCGGTCAAATCGTTGAGTTACTTATTCACTTGACTTTATCGGAAGGCGAAGTGGCGGAAACGTATGCCCGCTGGGCATACACTTGTCACAAGTTAAACGCCGGCTTGGCCTATCTCCTTGTATTATTAAATCTGTGTGTGAAACAGTCCCGTAATTTATCTAATTATTCTGTCAATTAAGTCTGCGTCTCAAATGCTCTCGCCATCATTATAGGATAGATTTATTAACATCACCGCCTAAAAATATTTAACACACCGAGATAGCGGAGAACTCACTGTGCACGTTAAAGATAAACAAAATGCAAATGAACAAAACTGGAATTAATAGTATCGAGCACAGAGGCGGGGTGGCGCAGCGACTCTGCCATTGGTTCACGCTAGCCCAATGTTGGGCATAGCAAAAATATGATTTTTTAGGTGAAATTGAAATGTTGTATTCCTACTATATTTTTTTTTGTTTTATTTCGAATGACTATGACTGCTGGCCGCAAATGACCTCGAGCCGGATATATTTTAAGAAAGCGCGTGGAGCCCTAGCTTTTAGGGTAAACTTGGTGGATACTGTAGCCTCTAGGGTGAACTTTAGGGTAAACTTGGTTGATCTTCTAGCCTGTAGGGTGAACTTTAGTTAGGGTGTCGCTGTTATTTAGTCTCTGCAGGGTTCGGATCGAAAGGGAGCGGCCTTTTTTTAGCAGAGAGATCTAATGAAAAGAAAGAAAGAAAATATTTATTATTTAATATTTTGATAATAATAGCTATTTATTGCACAACAATATTGGACCTATGGATATAAAGTACCTACCTATTTTAATTCCTGAAACGAGGAAAAAAAATTAGCTAAATAAAAAGGGAAAAGGTAGGTAAAAAAGAAAAGGAATAAGAATAAATATTTTTCTAAATATAAATATAATATTTATAAATTTGGTGCGAATCGACTACTAAGCCACTTTAAATTGCATAATTTGCAACATGCCTACCTACTATTCATATTCTATATTGTAAATAGCTGGTTCCTTTTAAAGTTCTTGTACTTACTTAATTTTAGGGCGTAGGTACTAAACTAAAAAAATATATGTCACAGGCGGATCGTATAACACCCGTATTACAAAAAGGTGCCGTTTATCGTCGCCTCCGCCGATTGTAGTGTGTAAATAATTCCACTCCGCTTCGTCAAAAAAAAAATATAACCTGAACCTACCAATTGCGATCTCCATTCGATTAAACAGACTAATATTGATAGAATCTACTACGGATTTATTAACAAACGGCTTTATTTGGTTAACAATCCTCACACACTACAATCTGTCGCGCCGTTTTGTAAAACGGCGTGCTATACGATCCTGCGATTGATACATATAAAGAACGACGCTGGCAGTCGGCGCAGGTCACCGCTAGTGTTCTGTATACTTTTGTGGAAAACGCCCCGATAAGTTCCGAATGTCACTGGAAAGTTTCAAGCTGCTCCCCTTAGCGCTGTTTTTCCAGGCTACTATATGTAGAACAGCAGCCTTGGCCTATATCAGCTTGCTTGATGTAGCGGTGATAACTGCAAGTGGGTAGACGCTGGCAGCCAGCTTTCTATATGTATACGCCCTTAGGCTATATAGTAGCCAGTAGAGATCAGAGGCTTTAGACAACATGCATTTCGGCAATCGCTCTCGATATCGCTAAGTAAAAAAATGTATGGGATTGACATAAGCAATCGAAAAGTGATCGATTGCTTATGTCAATCCCATACATTTTTTGTATGGGATTGACATAAGCAATCGAAAAGTGATCGATTGCTTATGTCAATCCCATACATTTTTTTACTTAGCGATAGCGAGAGCGATTGTCGAAATGCATGTTGTCTAAAGCCTCTGGGTTGCCAGGGCTTTTAAAAAAAAATACCGAACAATGAGCAAAAATAAAATTCTTACTTGTCGTATTGCCAATCCTTTCACTCGCGCACAAAAAACCGACAAAATAGGGAGCGCTGTGCAGGACGAGGAGCATGACGAGTAAGGTTGCCATCACGGAGTACTTAACCATAGTCTATGGTTGCCATACTACGTCTCTGCCTCTTAACTCGTCTCTTCTCTCGTCTTCTTCACTCGTCGAGTGTGGGGCTGGTCCACAGAACATACTTATATCTATGTTCTGTGGGCTGGTCAATAAGTAGGGATACTACGCAACATCGATGCCGATTGCATAAAATTTGACAGTCGATTCGTTTATTACGGAGAAAAAATACCGAACCTCCCATACTTCGGTATTTTTCCGTTCGGTAGAATACCGAGCACCTGGCAACCCTGGTAGAGACCGTACTACTTTTGATTTAACAAAAACATATAAAAACTAGTCTTCTTCTAGCCTTTTTAGAATAAATTTTGCTGCTTAATAAGACTCTACCCCACGTTAGTATGCCGCCAAGTCCGGTATCAAACGGTTGCATGTTTAGCATAATTATTATATTCTTATTTACGTTTGATATTTAAAAAACATGGCGCAATAATTTTAATTTAAAATTTTCCATCACGCGAGCGAGATAATGTTTTGTGTTTTAGCCACTAAGAGGTTTGTTACATTTATTAACATTGTTAGTAGGTAGGTACTTAGGTACGTATTGTTGGTGTTTCGGAAATTGATTTCGTAATTTCTGCCGAGGGCAGTGCCGGATTAAGGCCACGCGGGACCTGTAGCAAATTATATCAAAGGGGTTTGCATCGTTTATCAGATTTTTTCTATTTATTTATTTCGTTAAAACACTTGTTAGTTTACAAACAGGTATCCAATATTTTAAAATCATAAATACTGATTAAAAAGGAAATTAATGACATATAAAGTCACAAACATACAATTAATTACATATTACGACACAATAAAATAAAAAAATAACAGAAAAAAACAATTACATTATTAATAATAAGTCAAACCAATATTGAATAAATAATTATTAACTACTTACTTAGTATGTCCAATGTTATGAATCAAATAAAAATAAATATGTAACAGCCAATGATGTATATAGGTATATGTTAGGTACCGGCCAAACCCGAATTTAAGACGAACTAGTTTTTCCTAGGCCAAACCAATTAGTCCTTTATGCGATTTGGAGATATCTAGTGGCTGAGTGATAGGTAGGTTAGGGTTACTTCTTTATGACCAGGCGGAGTGCACAGTATGCACCTACATGGCTGAGTGATGGGTAGGTTAGTGAACTGGTTTGGCCTAGGGAAAACTAGTTTATCCTAAAATCGGGTTTGGCCTGTAACATATACAAACACAAGTCATAGTTATTCTACCTTATCTACATCTTATCGAAAATACCCTGAAAACGGGTCATGACATGTCTCAAATGATCTGCAAAAAAATCAATATCATCGTGCTATAAGAAGGTCTAGCCAATAACTCCATACCACCTGATGGTAACCAGAAGAGGAGACAAATGCAAATAAGTATGGCTAATGATCCAGGATTGTAAGAAGGGAACACGTGTGCTGGCAGCTTTAATTTCTTGATCGTACTGGTACGGCGTAGAAATGAGTTACCAATTAGTTCGCGTTGGATTGGTAGCCACTGTTTGTCGGTGGCACCGTAAAGCAGCACGAGTAGTTCTACTAAAATACTAACACAACAAAAAACTATTGAAGCTATCTTTATTAATCTTGTACGCGGCGGGGCGGCCTCAATTCTCAATTTTACTGTCCTTCATTTTTGCCGCTCTGGACAAATGTCCGGCTTGTATTGCACCCGTGCGAAGCCGGGCGGGTCGCTACCGCTAGTAGGTATATATATAATACGTAAACTTTTTAACTTTCTCCGTCACAAATTCAGATTAACATTATCGTCCCCGTCACAAAAACTTGAACATATTTCGATGGCCGTAGACGTAGACCATCAGGCAGTGGACTGCATGCATACAAAACAAAACTGATTTCTCGATTTTCTAGTTCTCGTAAATCCATGCACGTGACGCCATAAATCAAACGTTATTATCGTCCGTCACACATATGTAAGCTATTTTGAAGATCCAGACAGCCTGAGCTTCAAAAGATGTTCAGATCAGGAGTTTTATGCTTTTATGTGGGCCGATCCCGGCGGCACTGCAATGCCGGGCCGACCCCTTGACGGGAGTGGAGCGAGCCCCGAACATCCCGTCGAAATACAAAAATCAGTTTAATATACTGGTCCCTCAGTGAGGGAACTTTCAGATATTAAGCTGAAAAGAACAGATACTACACTTTGATCTTAGCCAAAAGGCCGAGAAGCGATGTCGAAACAAAGTTAGACGAGGGATGTCATTGGTACGGTAAAACTCATGACACTACCATGTAGAAAATGTACCAACCAGTGTAGCGCCATCTATGAACGAATGTGCAAACTAAAGTAGCATTATTATTTCTGTGATTGGGTTATTCTAGCTAAAACAAATTGAATGTGATTATAAATGTTTATTTAGTTGTAATAATACATGAAGCTTTAGAAGGTTGAATAAGTGAAACTGTACCCTTTTTTACGAAAATTGCGCAGACTGAGGAGTATGACGCACACTTATAGTTTATATACCTACTTAGAGAAAGAGTGCAGAATGCTAATAAGTACCTACATTTTTATAATTTTGTATACCTACCTACACAGAGTGTCCCACGGCCATGCCACACGGAGGGAAAGTATATTAAATATTGAACGTAGGATATTTTACTAAAAGAAGACCTCGTTTTATTTTTAATAATAAGTAGAACTGCATTCACAGATTTTTTAAAAATCGCCTATCTAAACCGGGAATCGAACCCGCCAAATGTGATAGAAAAATTACATGTATTTTATAATAGCGTTTGACAGGGCTACTCATAAGCATTGTTTTTTCCTAAATAACCTAGCATATTAAATGAAACTAAGATCATAAAATTTTTCATTTTATTTAAAAAAAAAAAAAATTATCAAATGCTCAAAATGTGATCCGTTCTGTTGTATACAAATTCTCACTCTTTTGATAATTTCTCTCCCTGTCGATTTACTTATTTTTGCATGGTGGATGTTTGAAATAATACGTCTAAGTTCATTTTGTAACTCCTGCACACTGTTGTACCGGTTCCTGTAAACTAAATCTTTTACATAACCTCATAAAAAAAATCAAGTGGGGTTAGATCTGGGGATCTCGGTGGCCATCTAATTTGTCCAAAAGTGCCGGAAGGAAAATATTCATTAAGAAACTCGGCTGTTCTCCTACTGTTATGAGCCGGAGCCCCATCTTGCTGGAATATGAGATTTTGTCGATCTGCATCAGGAAGATTATTAATCTCATTTCTTAAAATCTCAAGTATTTCTAGATATCTTTCCGTGTTCAGAGTTCCTTCGTAAAAATGTATTAAGAGAACCCGGTTACTTACAATCCCACACCAACAGTTGAAAGAAAAACGCACTTGATCATTAGTCTCGCGGATTCGTAAGGGATTCTGTCTGGACCAAATGCGATTATTACGCCGGTTGTACATACCGTTGTTACTAAAGTTTGACTCGTCTGACCAAATAATGGTGTTCAAAAAATTTTGATCCTCAAGGATGAGTCTCTCGATATGTTGGCAGAAATTAAATCGTCTTTCAGCATCTCCCGGCCGTAATTTTTGCACTAATCGCCCTTCAACATAACTTTTAAACTTGTATTTTTTCAGAACGCGATGTATTCTACTCTTTGAAAGTCCAATTTCTTCTTCACCTTCCCTCACTGAACTCTTCGGGTACGCTTCAAAGTAAATTAGAATGTTGAGTACATCATCGCTGACGTTTATTATCTGCTGCTGTGGTTGCAGTAAGCGATGATCAAAACGTCCTAAATTTGTTAAATTATCCACCATTCTTTTCAACACATATCGAGATGGTGTGCGTCTATCGGGATATCTTTCGCGGTACCACCGCAAAGCTAATGAAATGTCTTTGTGATTTAAAAAGTATGCTTCTATTAAATCCAAATTATTTTGGTACGCCATGGTAAGTAAATTAACACAAAAATTGCTAATAAACGAAAATGAAACTCACAATAAACAAAAGAACAGACGCTTGAAAATTTACGTGTTCCATTTTCGAATTATTTATTTTTACTAATATCAGCCAGTTGCATGGTAATTGTGAGCTCATGAAGAAATGCATACAAGTACCTACTACACTTCATGTATCGCTTTATTATTATCATGTACTTACACCACGGAAATCTCGTATCTCAAGTGGGTAGGTCTTTGAAATGATAATGTTAATTGTTGGAAGCATGGCCAAGTCAGAGGAAATTTCCCTGAACAAAATTTTAAATAAAATGAAAAATTTTATGATCTTAGTTTCATTTAATATGCTAGGTTATTTAGGAAAAAACAATGCTTATGAGTAGCCCTTTCAAACGCTATTATAAAATACATGTAATTTTTCTATCACATTTGGCGGGTTCGATTCCCGGTTGAGGTAGGCGATTATTAAAAAATCTGTGAATGCAGTTCTACTTATTATTAAAAATAAAACGATGTCTTCTTTTAGTAAAATATTCTACGTTCAATATTTAATATACTTTCCCTCCGTGTGGCATGGCCGTGGGACGCCCTGTATACACATACAACATGTAAACTAAATAACCAACACCCTGAATACAGGTGGTTTAGGATCGGCTTCCGAGTTGATTTCAATATTTTTTTTAAAAAAAAAAACGATTTTTTTTTGAAAAAAAAAAACAAATAGTACCCAGAAAATATTGCACAACATTTTCTGGGTACTTATTGTTGTTTTTTTAAAAAAAAATATTGAAATCAACTCGTAAGCCGATCCCAAACCACCTGTATTCAGGGTGTTGGTTATTTAGTTTACATGTTGTATATTTTATATGTTATTGCTGGTTCAAAGATCTTTAGACTTTAGAAAGGTACCGACTGACGTTAAAGTAAAAAGTTGTACCCCAGTGTGTGAACGAGCCCCAGCATTTTTCCTAATACAGATAACAATAGGCGCGTCGCTTCGCTCCCTTCAAAGGTTTAGCACTCCGTTCTGCTGCTCCCTCCCACGATGTCTTGATTGATAGCGTATTTAGTTGTGTTCCACCCCGAATTAATTCAAACTACTCCTCGATTCGTCGCCAAAAAGTGCCGACTCTTTTATTCAATCACATTTATTGTAACACATAGGTACTTCTTACCGTAATTTCGTCGTTAGGTCCGGAAGTCGTTACAGGCAAAAGTAAAGAGATACAGTACAGAGGCCTTAGTATGAGTTTTGATAGTTTTCGAGCTCGATCAAACGTATCGTCTTTCTTCATACATTGGCCACTGTTTCTGATAGTTTACGCTAGGGGCGCTAGTGGGCAATGTATGAAAAGAGACGATACGTTTGATCGAGCTCGAAAACTAACAAACTCGTACTAAGGCCTCAGACATGTACTTACCTACGTATAGTTTATATTCATTTATCGTCGAAAAATTTTCTACCAACGCCCTACGCACTTTTCCTTTTTTTTAACTTATAAGGTTTTTTAGGAGTTAAGTTAAAAAACAAACCTGTCTCGTCAGCGTTCCATATTTAGTTATTGTCACACACATCAGTCACTTTGCGATACACTGGTGGTGGCTTCTCCACAAACTTTGCACATTGCAATATCGTGTCGTTGACGAAATCCGTATATTATTATCCAGCTTTCCGAGCACGTCAAATCTATTTTCCCAAACAGTCTGGCAAAATGACTAGCCTTTTCTTGCAGCAGACCAATGCGGATTGGTGGACGTAGTATAAGGTGATCAATACCCCTTTGCTGATCCATTAGTCGCCTTCTACGACATCCATTGTAGGATATGGGGTGATGCTATTCTACTCTGCCGGCATCAGTGGCATCATTTCGGGCTAATACAAAATTCAATTAGTTTCATTTCATTTTTTCAAATAAAAATCGTTTTTTTTTTTTTTAAATTATTGAAATCAACTCGTAAGCCGATCCCAAACCACCTGTATTCAGGGTGTTGGTTATTTAGTTTACATGTTGTATATGTTATATGTTATTGCTGGTTCAAAGATCTTTTTGTATTGTATGTTTTGTGTAACTACTAAAATCTTTTTCCCTTGTCGATTTCAGTGTGAGAAACAAAAAAGAAGGAATCTGTATTCGCGGACTCAATAATAGTAGTGAAAGACCTACAAATAGTGTTAGTGTTAATATTATACAGAATGAAACATTTAAATTTGCACGAAATTTAGATTATGTACCTACGTACCTTAGATTAGATACCTGCTACCTACCTATGTTAACGGCACGAAATGTCATTCCAAAAGTTTTTTATAGTATTATGAATGTGGATTATTGTCAAAGGCACTCTTAAGGGATTAATTATTTATTTATTATTAATTCGTCAACGTCTGTACACACACACCTATACACTTAATTTATTACTCACTTACAATAATAACTAGGTGAGACATAGAGGCAAATACAGCATGCTCAACATACAAACGATAGACGACGAAGAAGATTATAATAGCAGGGCCGGATTTAAAGGTCTGGAGGCCTCGGGGCAACAAAGGAGTGGAGGCCCCTTAGCCCCAAATTATTTTCCAAATAAAATGAACAATTTTTTTCAATCGAGTTTTCGGTTAAAAAATAGGCATACTTCTTTACGACCTTTAATCAACGAACAATATAGAAAGATATTATTATTATTCATGTAATCATGTTTGTACAAAGTACCTTAGGTAAAGGTAAAACGCTAAATAAAATATGAAAGGAAAAGTTGTTTACTGGTGTTTACTAGTCTGAATTTGAATTTTTTTTTTCCGAAGTCTCTATTGTGGGGGCCCCTCTTTTGTGGAGGCCCTCCCCTAAATCCGGCCCTGCTTAATAATGATAAATAACTATCAGATAAAAGGTGCTACGGCTAGTCAGGGAGACTAAAACCAAACCCTACCCCGCCACCAAAGAACCCTACACAAATCTGTACCTTATGGTGATTTAAAACTACTAGAATAGAGGCGAATTTTGTTTAAATTATGTAGTTACACTTGAACTTTGTTGCCATATTGAATCTAATGAAGGAAACTGTTTCAACATAATGTGACATCCGAAAAGTATTAAGATTTTATCTTTTAAGATATCGACGATATAAATGAGTTTCACTATGTAAAAACATTTGTATGTAACTAATAAAAAGGAGGCCGAATATTAAAAACAATCAGTTAAAATAATGAATTAATTATTCATAATAAGATCTTATAGATAATATTGATCAATATAAGTTCGCTGTTTCGTTGTGAATTTTTAGTTTTTATAACGAAGTGACAGTGTGTCAGGCTGTTGAAGAATTTGTGGTGGTGAGTCAACACTACAGTTTTGAAGGTAGATAATGTTCAAAAAACATACCTTTTGTTATCCAGTAGTTAATTCTTCCTCCTAACTCCATATTAAGACTGCACATCTCACTTAAGATACTCAAATCAATAATAAGTCTACACCTTAGGTAGGTACTCTATTTTTTTGTAACAGATACTACACTTATCTACGCATCTCAATTTTAGGATCTTTTTTGATTCTCTTGGTGGTGAGTCAAAAAATGGTAGGTGGACGTCCAGTGGGCGCACATTTGGCCGACCTGAACGCACCGAATGAAACTAATTGAATTTTGTATTAGCCCGAAATGATGCCACTGATGCCGGCAGAGTAGAATAGCATCACCCCATATCCTCCAATGGATGTCGTAGAAGGCGACTAATGGATCAGCAAAGGGGTATTGATCACCTTATACTACGTCCACCAATCCGCATTGGTCTGCTGCAAGAAAAGGCTAATCATTTTGCCAGACTGTTTGGGAAAATAGATTTGACGTGTTCGGAAAGCTGGATAATAATATACGGATTTCGTCAACGACACGATATTGCAATGTGCAAAGTTTGTGGAGAAGCCACCACCAGTGTATCGCAAAGTGACTGATGTGTGTGACAATAGCTAAATATGAGGTTTGTTTTTTAACGTAACTCCTAAAAAACCTTATAAGTTAAAAAAAAGGAAAAGTGCGTAGGGCGTTGGTAGAAAATTTTTCGACGATAAATGAATATAAACTATACGTAGGTAAGTACATGTCTGTACTGTATCTCTTTACTTTTTCCTGTAACGACTTCCGGACCTAACGACGAAATTACGGTAAGAAGTACCTATGTGTTACAATAAATGTGATTGAATAAAAGAGTCGGCACTTTTTGGTGACGAATCGAGGAGTAGTTTGAATTAATTCGGGGTGGAACACAACTAAATACGCTATCAATCAAGACATCGTGGGAGGGAGCAGCAGAACAGAGTGCTAAACCTTTGAAGGGAGCGAAGCGACGCGGCTATTGTTATCTGTATTAGGAAAAATGCTGGGGCTCGTTCACACACTGGGGTACACCTTTTTACTTTAACGTCAGTCGGTACCTTTCGGTTGTTACAACTAGGTACCCCTAGGTACTCCGAACGTCCAAAGTTGCAACTTTTTAGCGATCAATTTTGATGGTTTAAAAATCACTCTGATGTTTACAAATGTCATAATAATAGATTTGTAGCGTTTGTAGACGTCATATGAGATTGGTGTGCGCTGCCAAGCGAATTGTATGTAGCTAAACGTGGGCATTGAAATCGTACACAGCGTGCGCCGCAGTGGAGTAACGGCCTAAGGCCGCTACTCCAAGACTTTATGTAGAGTGAGAAGAGTGTCTTTTATTATATTCAGAAATGTCGGAAATAAAATAAAAAGAGAATCGAATCGCAAATAAGTGAACTTAAAAACAACAGAAACAAATGTGCAATATCAAAGTTTAAGTCTATAAAAACAATTAGTGTCGTTCGACACCTCAGAGCAAGACAAAAACAACAACCAAACTGAGTGAATCCTCTGAACGTGCCCCTGTGCACAGTAATATCCTGTGGAAAGAGCAAGAAGACTTTGCAAGACAGACTGTGACTCAAAATGGCGCAACGCGCGAGCACTTAGGAAAGCGTGAAAATCCAACATTTTCAATGTGATTTTCATCCTATTTCTCTTACTTTTAAATATGTTGTAGTCGACTTATAAACAAAGAGTTTCTCTAGAGCCAAATGACGATTAAAAAAAATGTTTTCGATACAAAAGATTCAAAGATCCTTCTCAAACCCTTTTTTAGTTTTACATGAGAAGTGCCAAAGATTTAGATACAAAATTAGGTTTATCAGAAAGGCAATAAACTATCCTAAACATTCTCTAAAATAGCTTTTTCAAAAAGATTTTAGTTTTTATAAAATGTGATAATTTTCAAAACGTAAGTAGGTACCTAGCTTAGCGTGAATTTAAATTTTTGCAGAGGGAAGCGGGGTTAGTGGGCGGAGCGCATTCATTACTAATTTAACCCCTTCCGACACGGACGCCCTAGGGACGCTAGGCGGTCGAGAGACTGCAGGAGATGCTCGGTCGCCCAGCAATCCCCTAGGAATGTTTGACCTACAGGCTTGAGGACCCCCCAAAGTCTTCGCCTTCTTAAAAACCCGGTGACGCAGAAAATGTCATCAGAGACAATCTGCAATAGAATTTAAAAAAAAATACTAATTTCACGTCGCGACTCGAGGTATCCTGAAAAACACAAATTCGAGTGCGTACCAAAACCAGCCCCCGTAGCACGGGACGTGGACAAAATCTCTCTCCACCACTTGACAGTATTTCTTCTCAAGATTTAGTGGGAGTTAGAGCGAGAGGAAAATAGTTTTGTTCTCCCCGAGGAGGATTTGTCCACGTCCCGTGCTAGGGGGGCAGGTGGAGCCAAGTAGACAGCGTTTTTTTTCTTCTAATTGGTGTAACTAACTATAGTTTAATAAAACTAACCAATGGTGAAAGCGCTTCTTAATAACGACCAATAGTAAGCTATAATCACTCTACCCCGAGTAAATTGATATCGGTTTTGGAACTATAGCTTATTGCGGTATTAATCTTCTTCACAGCCAATTCTTGTCGTTAGTTATTCACTCACTGTTATATTAATTAGTATAAATATTAATTTAATCCTGTTAAATCAAAATTAAAAATTATTTTAAAAGCCTATTGCGAAGCACGAACGAGTGCACTTTATTGTGCTCATGTCGTTGCAGCTTTAGACACAATTTGTTAGATAGGTATAATTTTGTGTTTTGTGTCCTTTGGAGTTTTCAACGAATTGAGTTCCTTTAAGTACTGTCCTATTTATTTATTTTATAGTTTTAATTAAGTATTTGCGACATCACAGAGGTGAGAAAATGTCTGACATTGCATGTTATCATCTGCAATGGCAGATAATTTCTGTTCAGGCCTTTTGCTTTAATCCTTAGACCATTCTAAGGCTTTTGTGAAGGCTTTAATCTAAAGGTTCTGGCAAAATTATATCACCACCGACCACAATACAAATAGTTTACAGAAGTTTTATTCACAAATCGCAAGCGCCCCATGCCATACGCGTTTGAGGACATATGCACTGCTTGCCTTTTGTACCATGTTTATTTTGTGTCATTACTTACCTTACACCCTACCTATTAGATATGATGTTCAAATATAAACTCAGTATCACGTGTTTCAGTGTTCCAATTTACTTGATCGATCAGTCGTGTTATACGACACTAGCTGTACCACATTTTATCTCTGTCACACACTGATTTTATGATATCTGTATCTCGCTTTCGCATTATTACGACAATATAGGGTTATCTCATTCTAACGAACTACGTCCGCATTCAAGTATAAATTCTATTTTAAGGCTATAAAGCTTATATTATTTTGATCACTGAAACCACTTCAACCACTTCTACAAATACGTATTTATACGTATTATAATAGAGGTCAGTGACGCGAGGTTTTAGTATTATACGACCACGTTCACGCGTCAACGATGTATTGGATGTTAGTGCGACCATTCGGATCTTGGTATTGGCTCGTATTATAGAATGAGTCTCAAGAATCAACGCCGCGCCGTACTGAGCGTCGTACATCTCTATCTATTTGTGCTTGATAGAAAGAGACAAACGATTGTCAAGACATGATTGATTTCCGAGTGTCATTCTGTAATGCAGGCCCAAGGAATTTATATCTCTACTCTAGTTCCTCTTCTTTGTACGGGCCTTATAGTCGTTTACTAACTCTACTAGTCTAGCTAGACATAATTCTCTCTGTTTAATCTGTGGACTAGTCGTCCAATGAACCGTGCCAACGCGACGTGTAGACCTGTGTAGACAATTTATGAAAGAATCATTAGTTCGCTCATTCGAATTTCGAACAATCGAACTTATTGTTTTATTTCGCAATATAAACTCACGACACTCAATTAAATTTGTTTCACTACCTTTACTGATTCATTTATATTCACGTTTTAATTTTTAATGAACTGTCGTCAATAAACCGACAAACAAACATTTATTTGGTTGTTTGTATTCAAGATAAATAAAGACATTCGATGTTTAAATTCTACTGATGGCTGTAAACACAGATATCGTAACTGCAAAGAAACATGTTTTCACCGCGTTAGAAAAAAAGATTTTAATTTTAATCACCAAAAAATCAAAATACGCAATAATAGAAAATAAAAAAACCGATGCAGTCAGTGCGGCCGCAAAAAATGATGCTTGGGACAGCATTGCAAGAGAATATAATGGGAGTCGGCAAACAACTATGCCGGTAAGTTACTTTTTTTTTTTCGCGCCAAAAGTGAATTTTTAATTCAGCTTGTTAATTAGTAAATTTTAAAGCGCTTGGTAAAATATCTAAAGTAGTCATAGAAGGTATTGATAATAGTCTGTATCCGTGTAAGTATTTTAGGGTACAAAACTTAATTATTTACATACTATAATGGCATTGCAATTTGTATGAGAAATGTAATTAGCGCCCCTAGCGGAAAGAAGCGCCTTTCCAATAAAATATTCGATCGGTACAATTAAATTGAGCACCCCACACTTTTCTCTAAATTACAATTATACTTTTCGTTTATCATTTAGTTTCTTTCTATTATACTTACTAAAAAGTTATTTTTCACTTTTTAGTACGATTTAATATAACAGCATCTTTTATTTTCCACTTTTTATCCGCCGATGAATATTTAAAAAAACTCTTAACACCGCCAACTTAACAATGACAACGCCATCTAGTGACGTATAACTCAACTAACATTCCCAACGTTTAAAAAACGTCCTGGCGATTCTAATCAGTTTATTGGGATATTCTTATAGAATTATTGTAATGTCATCGGTTTTTGATAAGTCTATAAAGTTTAAATGAATTCTGACCGTTTAAAGTGGGTCAAAATTGCATACAAAGGAGTCAGTTACATACAAACATAAAGTTGAAGCTTATACACTCACCGGCATGGAAACTTGGCCAAGCTAAATTTTCGATATGGTTCATGTTTAATATTGTTTTAGTTACTTAAATTAACGTAAACGGGTCAAATATGTTACCTAATATTTTAAGATGCTTTTTAATGTCTTTAATGAAGTTTTAGTTAAGCAAATAATGTTAATTCAAAATCACTCCGAACATAATTAAATGTCTTTCCAATTTCTTTGTCATTTTTATGCATTTTAATATCGGATGTTTTCTCCTCGTGCTTTTTTAACAGCCTGCATGCGTTCTAGCATGCTTTGGATGATGTTACGGACATCCACTTGCGAAAGACTGTTCCAAGCATCCAACACTGCACTTCGGAGCTCGTTGAGTGTTTATGGCGGGTTGGGAGAAGTCTTTAACTTTATTGTTAGCATGTCTCAGAAGTGCTTCATGGGATTTAAATCTCGGCTTCGAGCAGGTCACTGCAAATTTTGGATTCCAACGTCAGATGAAATGGTGATATTAAAAATTCAAAATTGTAAAACTTTTTTTCTTAATTTTCCGTACATTTTGTTTTTTTGATCGAACTATTTGTAGGTGTGAAGAATTTAAAATTTTTTTTTTACAAATTAAAGTTTTTGATATCACCATAGTATTTATATGACTATGTTAGCATGGGTAGGTGCCAGCTTCATACCCCATGTACCAAACACCTTGTATACCTCGATGTTGTATACCTATTGCATGTGTTCGAATCGACGAGTGGCCCATGTGGCATATATGTATTTCTCGCCAAGCTTTCCTTATATGTCTTATATGTGACCTCAGACTAAAAAAAATGACTATTGGTCTGAGTATGTGACACCCATATTTTATTGCGAACTTCTTACTTCTTTCGAGAAAATAATAATTTAGTAATGGCTGTGTGGGCTACATCCCTTTACGTTCCTTTCATCATCAACTGCTCATAATAATATAATGTTCCCACCGAGGGGCTCAAGCCTACCCCACATAAGGGGCGATTAGGCCTTAGTCAACCACCTGGCCAAGTGCTGAGGCTTTAGACAACATGCATTTCGACAATCGCTCTCGCTATCGCTAAGTCAAAAAATGTATGGGATTGACATAAGCAATCGATCACTTTTCGATTGCTTATGTCAATAATAATAATAATAATAATTTTTATTTATTTCTCTTTCACAATATAGCCATTACAAAAGTTATGAATAAGAAAAGACTTAGGAACAATTTAATAACTATATTGTGAGAGACTGGCTTCTGTACTAGGAAAACCTGTGTTACAGATTACCAGGCCCTCACCACCTCACTATTAGATGTTTAACAGATATTAATCACATGTCACAAAATACATTTGTTTAAGATAAATGTTACAAAAGATAGGCAAAAAAAAAAATCAACGTTATATAAAAACTATGAAAATAAAAAATAAAAAAGTAATAATTAATAATCATCAAGCCACTTTTAAAAGGTATATCAAGTACGTACATATTAATCTATAAGTGTATATGGAATTATATATATAGATATATGTATATGTGTGTGTCTGTGTGTATGCGTATGTTGTGTGTGGTGTGTGTTAGTTGTATGTATGTGTGACAATTTGCGAACGATTTGATTTACAGAATGTGAAGTAAATCTTCTGTTTCATTATATGGCAGCTCAAGTAGCCAGGAAGTTATTTTCCGTTTACATTGGACACTAGGAAGTGGATAAATTAGTAGATTTTGATTTATCTTGTTGTAAAGATAAGGGCCCAGAAAACAGAAGAACCTTTGGGTGAATTTATACTTGAAACCTGGTGTTAGGCAAACCTTATGTTTCCGTCGCTTATTTTTGCTAAGCACAGGGTCGTATGGCAATTGTGAGTGTTTCTTGAGTAGGGTTTGCATAATAAATATTTGGCGAACTGTTAGGACCCTAGTTTTCTTATACAGTTCAGATGTCGGAAAGAAGAATGGAAGCGAATAGCTGACTTTGAGGACAGCTCTTTGTGCACGTTCTAGGTGTATAAGGTGGGATTTGGCTGCACCACCCCATGTTGTGATGCAATATGTTAGGATAGATTGACATAAGGCGAAATAAATCGTTTTTATGACATTTTCATCAGCCACATGGCGTAAGTTTTTAAAGATATAAATTAGTTTACGAGTCCTGTTGGTTAGTTGCTCAATATGGGGTTGAAAGGTCAGGTGTTTATCTATTACTACTCCTAGGTATTTTATATTGTCCGCATACTGGAGTTTATGGCAAGAACATACGGAAGTGGTAGGGTTGGTGCAGGAATGTGCTATGATAAAGTGTTTTGGACTAGTATACGGATGATTTGCATTATTAATTGGAGAAAATGAGATGTATTTGGTCTTATCACCATTTAAGCTGAGGAGGTTATTATCCAGCCAATGCGTAACTTTGTTAAGTCCAGCTTGAGTGAACTGATAGGTTTCTTCCCATGTGTCACCAGAGAATAGAAGTGCCGTGTCGTCTGCGAAAGTGATTATTTTTCCATGTTCTATTTGTAAGTTGCAGAGGTCATTAATGAACGTGAGGAACAGTGTCGGTCCTAAAATACTCCCTTGTGGGACTCCATAGGAGATGGGAAGATTGTCACTACGAGTGCCTTCTATAGAAACACATTGTGTTCGTCCTTTTAGGTAACTATCAAAGAATCCAAGTTGAGTTCCTCTTACACCAAGGTTTTCCAGTTTGCGAAGAAGCAATGGGATAGAGACCGTGTCAAATGCCTTCGCGAGATCCAAAAATACTGCAATAACCTTCCTTTTTTCATCCAGTTTAGTAACTATGAAATTAGTAAGTTCATGAACAGCGTCATTTGTTGATTTCTTTGCGCGAAACCCCATACATTTTTTTATTTAGCGATAGCGAGAGCGATTGTCGAAATGCATGTTGTCTAAAGCCTCTGGTTGGTCGACTTTACACACAGCTTAAGAATATCTTCATAGGTATGAGCAGGTTTTCTCACGAAGTTCTACTTCACTGTCAAAGCGTCGATTAAACGTAGATATGAATTCAAAATTTGAAAACACATGGTACGTGGCGGGGTTCGGCCCGGTGCCTTCCGGGTGGAAGACAACGCTCTTACGCACTACGCCATCGACGCTTCTCTACTCGTACCTTTAATAGGGAGGATTTAAAAATTCAAAGACACATTACCAAAGTGCATCTCCAAAGTCCGTATAGTCCAGGGGCTAGGGGACGCCGAGTTTAGTTTTCTTTTTATACGCGTTTGTAATTTACTTATTGGGTATCGGTTTCAGGTAACAAGCAAACAATTACGTAGGCTATGGACGAATATGAAACAACGGGAAAAAGAGAAACGGAGGCAACGCTTGATTGGTGTCGACAATTTAAGTGGCGATCCCAATAACAAAACTAATGATAATGACACAGAAGAACAACCAATCATTGTTGGATGTAACGAGGCAGTGGATTGGCACCCTTATGCAGGTAGGTACCTACCTATTGTATAAAGCGTGATGCGATGAAACGCGATGCCTGTTTTATTTTTTGTTTTTAATTGATTTTCACCGGAGATCGAAGGCATGGACTTTAGTGGGGCTTCTTCGCCTCTTATAATAAATCAAATCGGTTAGCTACTGAAATTATGTAGATCCGCGGTTCAATTAATAACTACACAAGGGAATACAAAATCCTCAGTTTGGTGTAGGAGTGCGTCAAGATTAGTTTCAGTTATAAAAGAGAAAAAAAAAACAAAAAGTAATAATCCTTCAGTAAACACCAAACAAAGGCCAACAACTAGGCCAGATGTTACACTCAAAATCATCTCAGCATTCCTTTCAGTCATGCATGGCTTTTTTATGCATAACAATGCTTATTTTCCCGTTATTTGCTGTAACTAAGCCAGGCCTCATATTGACCACGTTAATAATTTTCTGGAGAAATGAGATTATAGCCGCGTATTTACAAACCATAATTTTTTTATTTGTTATCTGTCTATTACAGCAAAATGTTTATGTTAGTTACATTTTTGTAGCACCACCAGAAGATCACGTTGATCATCTTATGGAGCGACAAACAGCTAGCGAGCCGTCTCATTTTGGATCAGTCACCACGTCTTATGAGCACCACAACAGTCCAATTTTGGAAATGGAATACCAAGAAAGGCGAACACGGGAAGAACAACTCCACGAGTTGGAGATTGAGCTGCTGAGGGAGAAAATTATGGAAGCGAAGGCTAGGACAAGAGAAGCTAATGCTAAGGCGGACCTGGCTGAACTTATTCTTTACGAAAGGCGTACTGCAAGTGCAGGTCAGTTACGTTACTAGCATGTTTTGCACATCCTCAAAAACACTCAACACTATTTTATTATTTTCCTCACAATATATTTGATTGCCGGAAAAATCCAAGAAATAATTTAATTTATAAACTATTTTCAAAATCCCTAAGCTGTTCATGTTCTCGGCTCTCGCAAGTCAAAGTTCAAACATTGACAAATCATCATCATCAAATTTCAGCCGAGAGTCGTCCACTGTTGGACATAGGCCTTCCCCAAGGATTTCCAAACTGATCGGTCCTGAGCTGCCCGCATCCAGCGGCTTCCCGCGACCTTTACCAGATCGTCACCTTGTGGGGCCTATCAACGCTGCGTTTCCCGGTACGTGGTTGCTAATCGAGGACCTTTTTCCTCGTAATGTGTCCTGCTCACTGCCACTAGAGGTTCGCAATTCTTTGGGCTATGCCAGTGACCGTGGTTCTGCTGCGAATCTAATCATTTTTATTATGATCATGTAGAGAAACACCAAGCATAGACCTCTCAATTGCCCTTTGGGTGACTTTGAGCCTTCTTATGAGGCCCATTGTAAGCGGACGCGTTTGGGTTCTATAACATAGGTCATCACTAGCAACACAAGAATTAAAAACTTTCGTCTTGAGAAACTGCGGTAGATTGGCTGAGAAATAAGCCCCGAACGCTGCTGCCCAGACGAGCTGGATTCGTCGATTGACCTCATGCATAGGAAGTTTGACTTTCGGTAAGTCAAACTTCCTATGGACTTGGACTGTTAAACATAATCGTCAACAACTTCCAGTGTAGAGCTTCCAACCTTCACAAGAGTGACTGCGACATTGACAAATAGAACTGTATTAAAGACGATCTCAATTGCTCAGTTAAGTTATTAAAATAGCATAACTCAAGTTCACTCAACCGATATTATGAGCCTAAGCTTGCATTAATTAGTCCAGCAGCTCAAGTATGTTGAGACCACTATCAGAGATAATTTGATTTATTCATACTGTACAAATATACGGTAGTAATCAGAAAAAAACTTGATAATAATATATTTTTCGAGTTTCTTCTTGTTGTATTTAAAAACACGTGTTGAGAGACTCCATTTTTAACCTAAATCAACTGTACAATTTTTATTACTTTAGTTACATTTTCACTTGACTTTGGCAAAATGTGTACGCTTAATGCGACGCGACGCCATTCATTAAGAATAGAATAGAATATATTTTTCATTGGGAGTAATTTAGGTTGTAATTAGGTAGGAAATATTGAAAATGCTGTAATTTGATAAAATAAATCACCAACATTTTTGAATAATATAATCATAAGATATTGCCACCTGGACTACCGAGTTGTTTTATTGGAATGGAACATCTGTCCTAATTGTTGGCTTTAGTTTGTTGGTGCAATTATTGTTTAGTTACTTGGGATGTTCCTTTCATGTAGGCGACAGGCTGGCAACCTGTCACTATTTTGAGGCACTGATGATCCATTATGCCAGATGCAGCTTTACGTGTAACCAAACAAATTATTGTTACCTAAAAGCCCTGCTAGACCTTCAGCTCCTTTTGGGATTTATGAGCGTAATTAAATATTATAATCGTGTGTATGACTAACAGGACAGCCAATCACGCGAAGTGGCGTATCGGGTATCCCGATTCTTCTCGCCTCGCTCAGAGAGTCTTGGCAAATTGATCAATAAAGTTCGTACCTATTATTAAAGCTTACTCAAGTGCGCGCGCCACCTTGAGAGTGGTAAAAGCTAGACATAAAGGTTTCTGTGTAGAAAACAATGTCGTCTCACTCCCATGTTGTCTTGAGATAGCGAATGATTGGATTGACGTTTATTAAATACGTATCTAAGATCCCTTCATTGTTCAGAGTTTTTTATAGGGTACAAAAGACTACAAAATTATGGTGTGTGCTTTCATGCATTAAGTTTCAGTCATTCTGCGCGATAAAATTATTTATTACTGCAAAACATAATAAAAGTTATACGATATATAAGTCGTATTTGCAATTTGTCTTTAAAACTGACAAGCTTGGCAGTTGGTTGTGCCTGTTAATTACTCTCCATTACAGATAGTTAAGTACTTTTCCTTTTTTATTATGGTACTAAAATTGCTTGGTAGAATACATATTTACGGCATAAAAGTGCTATAAGAATTTATTGAAATATATTTATTAGTTATTCATTTCATTGTATAATAATTATTTGTTATTTCTTACCCATCTCATTAGTATGCAAAAATAAAATGTAGGTAATTTCCTGTCTCTCAAATTATTTTAAAATAGTAGCAGTATTTTTGAGGATGTGTTTGTAAGATATAAAGAATTTAATTAAAATTGTGCCATCAGGAAAATGGGAAATAATTCTTCAAGATAGAATAATGATATAAACCTAACAAATAAATACGATATATAATTTATTATTTCGAATTACTTAAAAACGTTTTATTTTATTTTTTACAGATACCCAAGACATCAAAACCAGCCCTTAAAATGTATCAAAAATCATACAATTTTGACAATAATAATGTTATTGACATCAAACCGACAGTTTTTTATTTATTTTCAAACTATCGATACGCCACGAAGTTAAAACTTCGTGTACAATTTTGAAAGCCGGTTTCAAAAGCAAGTTTGTTTTTAAAAAAACAAAACCACAATACAAAGTCGATAATGGCCTATTCGGTGTTTTTACTACAAGATGAAGCTATAAACAACACAGGAACAGAACATATATAGTGATTGCGAGCAATGTAATGCAATACCTGCTTTACCTATGACTGAGATCAATAACTAGGGTCCGGTCCAGTCTATTAATAACACCTCACTCGGATCACTCGCTGTTTCAAAAGTGAAATAGACATTATTTTCTACTTAGTTCGAGTCGTGCTGCTTCCACACTTCCATAATGGTGCTCGCACTTAACTAAGCTTTATTGACATGAACCTAGGAGTCTAAATCTCCTAGGAATATCGTATCCAAGGACAGAATATTATTATTCAAGCCCAAAGACATAGTAAGTAAGGCCATGGCTTTAGTAAGTAATACGTTCGAAGTGCTTGCCCCATGATAAGGTAAGATAAGATAAGACAAAGGTCCAGGAACTGAAAGAGCAACATGAGTAGCGCAATGGGGAACTAATAAATAGTTATATAACGGGTGTAAAAGACATGAACAGTCAAACGAAAACCATGTATTCTGCTCACCATCATAACATTTTTCTTCCTTTAGACTATACCTGGGAAATTCATAGTTACAATTTTATTGAAGGTCAAAGTCATATTTTTTTTCATATTTTTATGAAAACATATTCTAAACATTATTTCTTAATTATTGTCCAGAGAAACATTATCATTTTTTTTAGTATTTCATAACAAAAAATGACTTCAAAACGTTAGCGTTCAATGTAGCTCACTCGATGCGCACCGACACAAACGAACGGGCAAAAATATCACGGTTTTCCGAGTTGCGTGCGAGTTGAGCGCTTTACGTTGCGCAGCAATATTTTTTAACACCAAAAAATAAAAATCAAATCCCAGCAATTATTTTTTGAAATGTGTCTTATTTTGATGTATAGAATACATGGTTCTCGTTTGACTGTTCATGTCTTTTACACCCTGTATTAATTTATAGTATTATATTTTATTTGACTTATTGTAATCTTAAATTTTACTATTCCAATGAGACAAATCTATATTTAGTATTCTCACAGATAATATAATACTGAGGAGTTTGGTTGAACGGGACCTACTGATTCAAATTGAAAAATTATGTTTGTGTTAGATAGTCTATTTATCGGGGAATGCTTTATATATGCTATAACGGGTGTAAAAAGACCTATGACAAATCCGAGAACTACGTATTCCGCTCATCAGACCATTTTTTTTCTTCTAGACTACCTATATCTGGGAAATTAATAGTTATGGAGTTATTGAAGATCAAAGTTAGATATTTTTTTTAAGACTTATGAAAAAAATTGAAAACATTATTTCTTAATTTTTGTCCAAAGAAACATTATTAAAATTTGAAGTATTTCATACTAAAAAAAGGGTTTAAAATGTCAGCTCTTAGCCGAACGAACCTCGAGCACGTCTCCTAGTTGCTAAGCGCCGCGCGACTTGCGCGCTGCATTGTGAGGTTTTTTTGTTGGAGTTTCTTTTTTAACACCAAAAAATAAAAATCGTTTCCCAGCAATAAATTTTTTGTATGTTTCTTGTTTTCGGCTTTGTCTTAGGTCTTTTTAAATCCTGTATAATAACCGATCCTGTATAATGGACCGACCGGTGATATACGTAATGTTTTTGAATTTAACGTTAGGGGTCAGCCGGAAGAATTAAAGCAAATTTAGAGTAAACATCAACTCCAAAATTATTAGTAACATTATTTATTTATTAGAAAACAATGTTGGAAACTTAGATTTAAAGCAAAAAAGGAAAGTATAGCGCGCTGCGCGTCGTCAGATTTTTATTAAATTCCACGGGGGAACATTAACGATTTGGTTTTAGTTTCTACGGACGTAGAATAATCGATAAACTGTGCCTAGACTACATAACAGAAAAGTGGCAAACGCTACAAAACATTTCAAAACTGTAGGTAGGTATCATTGGAATAAATTACTTAATCATACGATATTATCGCTTGGCATTATTTAGCCCACAATTTGTATGCAGTTCGTGTTCGTTGTAGTTGATGTTTTCAACGTGACTTTGCTTAACTTTTAATAAATTAAATAAATCCCATAAATGTGTCTGTTACGCTTTCACGCTGACAACTGAAATAAATTTGATGAAAATTGATACAAATATAAGTACCTAGACTAGAGCCTCAGACTTGCTTGGGAAATGACATAGACTACCTTTTACTGCGAAAAAAGGCTTGAAAGAATTGAAATAGGGGAAGAAAATTTATATGTAAGTTCGTAATTTTTCAAGATATAAATATAAATTTGAATTTAGGCACTGGAAGAATACCAATAAAAAAGTATAAATATTTTGCTTACTAGCGTATTTTTCTTAGTATTCTAGTCTCTCTCTCATGTTGCTTAGTTAACTTGTAAGTACAGTTACCACAGATTTAATAGTTACTGTGGTGAACTTGCTTAATCTAAGGGTGAAACAGTCTTTTTCTTTTGTAAGTATGACCCAGTATGACCAATTTCGTTATAAGCATTTGAAACATTTTTTGTAATTTAAATCGAAATTTTATCGGAATCCCTAATATTTTCAAAAAGTTTTTAAAGTCTTTGCGAAATCCATTGACTTTCTGCCGTTTTGTGTGACATACAAATTCACTTACAGACTACATTGATATATACGTACCTAACCTACGTAGATTATTTAGAAGAGTAAAATTACAAGAGCTGCTTTTCAATATCGAAGTAAATACGTGATTTTATTAAAATTCTGAACTAATCAACTTGATTCCATTTACCGTGCCATTGGTCTTGAACACATAAGTACATGTTATTACTAACTTTGATTGATCTGTAATAGGACTATAAATAAACAAGCTAATTTATAATTTAGTTCTTAACACGATAGCAACATTGCTACAGTTGATTCTCTCATTTAAAGAACGCGACTCGTATAAAACAAAAGTTCTCGTATTTAATAAACTTGCTTCTCAAAGGTATCTATTGCAATTTTTTTGTGCTTTTTGTATAAAAAGGTCAAGCAAATGATTCCATTCCACCTGGCAGAAGTGGAGTCCAAATATCTTAGACAATATGAAGATGGCCAGTGCGAGAGATAAACCGTTGCGCTTAGCCACCTGCGCCTTGCCATCCTGAAAGGTCAACTTCACGCCGCTTTTCACCCTTTACAAAAAAAAGTTGTTGCCAAAGTATCGTTTTTGGGCTAGGTTTTATTAAATTTTAAGAATCCTAAATCTCTTCCTTTGGTTTTATAATTTTATATTTACACTACCTAAAAGTATGCTTACAACAATTAAAAAATAGGCGAATAATAGGCCTGCGAATATTATTATTCCAATTTCAACAATTTCGCGCTAATATTACCATTATTTTAAAATTTCAGTTGGAAGAATGGCGAAGGGAAAGCGTAACGGCAAGCCTGATGTTGGAGGAAAAGTGCAAAATTTCCATCATTTAGTGTTTTGGGTGGCCAATGCCAAAACGGTGAGTTTATCAATTTTGTTAAACTATAATTTTTTTCGGAAAATATTAAACTTAATCACTATGAAACGAGAATAAAATATTGCATTAAGAATACAATTCCTCTTTTAAAAAATAACAATAAAATATGAAGTGAAGTGAGAGGAAACAATGTTCAAACGCCTGCCTTATTGTCTTTTCATTCCGATTTTCATTTGTTCCAGGCTGCCAGTTATTTTGTAACGCGATTTGGTTTTAATAGGTTTGCTATAAAGGAATCAACGGAAAGCAAACAGGCAGTTTCCTACGCTGTTAAATTAAATGAGGTGAGTTTGTTAATGCGACCATGAGGGCTGTGGATATTGGCCATACTGAGTGAAATATGTCACTTTTTTATTTTGGTAAAATCTATTTTCAAGTTTTCTTTAATGCACTAAAATTTACAAATTTTGAAATGTTCGCATACTAATTTTTTGTGTAAGTACTAAAAACTGTTGTATCAAGTGTGTAAATTACGTGGTAGATTTTCATCTTTGTCGTGTTTGCTTCACTTCGATCGTAATTTAAACATGATTTATACTAACAACGAATTTTGTTTTCCAGATTATTATTGTGTTCGAATCCCCAACGTCTACTGATGGAATAATATCCCAAAATCTTACTGCTAATGGCGACTTCGTGAAAGACGTGGCTTTCGAAGTGGAGAACATAGATGAGCTTGTGAAGAGAGCGAAGAATGCCGGCGCTGAGATCGTACAAGATGTTACGGAGGACAACGATGAGTTTGGAACTCTTAAACATGCTGTTTTGAGAACTGTGAGTATACAAATTCTTTGTTTATGTTGAAATATGACTATAAATAACGAACTGACTCTTCTCCGACATGGTGGGTCATAATCCCAAAAAGAATTGGGCAGAGCTTTAGTTGACTTTTGGTTACATAATTATTAAGCCACATCTGGCAGTATGGGTCATATACAGTACCCCTAAAATAGTGAAAGGTTGCTATCCTATTGCCTATACAAAAAGAGGCAACTAAACCTTCAGCAAACCAACAAACAAAGGCCTACAATAGATAAAAGACACCACTGATTATTGAAAGACACTCTAAATTAATCAGCAGTCCGGGCATTTTATTGTTATAAATAATCAAAATGAATGATTTCAGTATGGAGACAATACTCACACTCTTATAGACCGGTCTAAATACAGTGGGTTGTTCCTGCCTGGTTTCAAGCCCCTTCCAGATGATCCTCTCAACAATCTGTTGTAAGTATAAAACTATAAAGGTACAGACGACAGTAGATCAGATAGTATGGATCACCTTTCTCTTCATTTCATCTGTGAAAAGCAACGAATAAAATATATATAAAGCATTTATTGATATTCATGATGAATAGATATTATAAGTAAAAGAGGGTACAAAATGGACCCCTGGGATACGCCAGATGATATTTCATATCACTGAGATACATAACTACGAAAAACAACGGCCTGACTTCAGTTATCAATATAAGCAGCAAACCACAGATATAAGCTGCCATGTATACCAGCTGCATTAAGTTTAAAAAGTAGCACAGAATGATCTATTCTATCAATACACATTTGGTAATAAGCGTATACCACATCAACTTGGGCTCCACTTTTCATACCGTTAGCACAGATAATATAATTCTTAATAAATAAACTTGAAATAATGAGGTTGGTGCATGTAGAGCGTTGCCTTAGAAAATCGCGCTGTTTATCACAAAACGAGCCACCTAGACTAGAGTTACATCCCGATAGACTAAACTTTCCAGGACCTTGTTGTTTAATAATTTGTGGTTTAATAAAAGAACTATACAGGGTGTAAAAGACATGAACAGTCAAACGAGAACCATGTGTTCTGCTCACCATCATAACATTTTTCTTCCTTTAGACTATACCTGGGAAATTTATAGCTACTATTTTATTGAAGGTCAAAGTCATAATTTTTTTTTCATTTTTTTATGAAAACGTATTCTATACGTTATTTCTTAATTATTGTCCAAAGAAACATTATCATTTTTTTTTGTATTTCATAACAAAAAATGGCTTCAAAACGTTAGCGTTCAATGTAGCTCACTCGATGCGCACGGACACTAACGAACGGAGCCTCCCTCTGGCAAAATTATCGCGGTTTTGCGAGTTGCGTGCGAGTTGAGCCCTTTACATTGCGCGGTACAATTTGCAATTTTTTTTAACACCAAAAAATAAAAATCATTTCCCAGCAATATTTTTTTTGAAATATGTCTTATTTTGATGTATAGAATACATAGTTCTCGTTTGACTGTTCATGTCTTTTACACCCAGTATATCTACTACTGTTTAATTAAGTCAATAAATTACCCACTTCAGTTACATTTTCACTATTATTTACCAAGACACAAAAGTACTGAACATTCTTTTTATTTAAATCAAAGGCTACATAGGTATGTAGCCTTTGATTTAAATAAAAAGAATGTTTATTTAATGAATTAACTTCAGCTTTCAAGTTCAGAAGAAAATAATTTACTTAGTAGGTACAAAGTAAATGATTTTCTTCTGAACTTAAAAGCTGAAGTTAATTTTTGTTTTTCAGAGACAGTACTGACTTATTGTACATCGACCACGTCGAAGGTAACATGGAGGATGGTACACTAGAAAGTTCTGTGTCATGGTATGAGAAGACTCTAAACATGCACAGGTAAGTTGACCTTTATGGGCTTATAACTTGGGTTTCAATCCCCAGTGCACGGCAATGTTGCCCAGAGTAACATAGATATTGTTATTTTTATTGGAGATTTGGTTGGCAGATAAGTTAACGGACTGCCAAGTAGTAAGCAGTCAACGTAGCCTATAGACGCTTGCAACACTTACGTGACACTCGTGCGCTGCCAACCCTAGTCCATTCTCTACCCCGTGGAGCTCTGGCAAACTTCCTCACCAACAGAAACAAAACACCACAAAAGTGTAGTATTATTTGATTTCAAACTTAAAAGTGGAGGTACCTACTAACCCCAGTTCGGGCGCTCCAAATTCCAGTAGCATTTTATTTTTTGCGAAAAATGTCCTTGAGGTAATCTGAAATTTTTATACCTTTAAATAGTTTTTTTATGCAACTAAACAAGCTGACGGTGCGCCTGGTGGTAAGTAGATACCGTCGCCCACACACAACCTGCAATAACATAGAAAAAAATCACTTGGTATTGCAGATGCGCTATCATCCTGAGGCCTAAGATGAAATGCCCTCCTTGCACATTTCACAGTAATTATACTGAAATATTTAAACAGGAAAAAATAAATAAGGCAGTTTAATTAGGCGGTTTTTGAACTTTGCCAGATGTTTGCAAAACGTTTGTTGCAACGCCTACTATCAATGTTACAGCAATGGAGCATTATTACTGACTTAGCCCCACTACTTCCCAGCCAGGTCTGGAGCTCTGTGTTAGGGTATCATCACGGATCATAGGAGAGTTATAATGACAGGTTTTCAGCTTGGCTCAAGTACCAATTCAAGGAGTTTCTCCTGAGTTCTTGTTGTAAAAACACGTGTTGAGAGACTCCATTTTCAACTCAATCTACCGTACGATTACCTATCTGTTAACTTTAAATATATATTTTCACTTGACATTGGCGAAATGCGTAATCTTTATGTGTCACGATCGCCATTTATATAAAAGAAGAAGAAGTACCAATCCAAATATGTCTACCAGCTCTCGGACTATAACAAGTATTGCACGTGATTATCTGATTAATTCGCACGTGATTATCTGAACAAATGCCATAAATCTATTAAAATAACCTAAGAAAATAACAAATATAACATTTTGATTTTTCTAAACTACTTGTCATTGTAGGAATTATATTATACTTACCATAAAAAGTCACTGTTTATTAACTTATAAACAACAATGTTTTTCTTTGTAAGTAGGTACCATTTACCTATTTGTCAACAGATTAATAACTAAATTTAAAAATAAAACGACTAAGAAGTTCATGGCCTTCATCTTGTGATGATTAGGCCGGAGCCCCCATAACTACTGAGGACTGGCTATTTTATCATTATCTGTGTGGGAACATAATGTTAAGACTAATACAATAATTAGGTATATTCTTTTCAGATTTTGGTGCGTGGATTATAATCATGATATAACACCTTACTCTTGCATAAAGTCAGCTTCAGTTATTAATCGAGAAGAAACAGTTTTAGTAAGTATATACATAGATTTAATCAATATAATACCTCTACCACGGTAATATTATTAGATTATATTACCGTGCCTCTACTATTTGAAAGCGCTTTTGGAGCTTACGAAAATTAACTGTCTAGTTTTGCATTATGCCAAGAGATGGCGCTGTTTGCCAATAGTCAAAAAAATATGAAGAAGCCATAGAGAAGCATAGGGAAGGTCTTAGACCATTTAAATTGTCTATTGATCATAACAAATTTTTAACAAAAACAATACTTCCTTACCGTGCTTCCGATCGTGCTTAAATTAGGTACTAAAAGGTTAAGTTGAGCTGAGCTTTATAATCTATGGCTTTAATGTATGAGCAATACTTTTTTTTATAATACAAGGCTTTAAAAAGCAATAAAGTTGGTTAGCCATAAACTTTTCTTCCAACAGCTGTCGATGAACGAATCCGCAAAGGGATTGCGGCCTACGAGCAAAGCAACAGAATTCGTCAAAGCATTAGGAAATTCTGGCGTTGAGCATATCGCGCTTTATACCAACGACATTGTGGCTACCGTAAGAATTTATTTATTAAAATTATTACCCATTTAATATTACTATTAATTATCTATAAACCTTTTATTATTTAAGTTGTAAGTGATTAGGACGTAAGTTTAGAATAACAATCTAGTTTTAAGCTTTTAAATTACTGTTTTTTTTTCATTATTGTTCTTTGTTTGTCTTTTAATAAACAAAAATACAATTGTTAACGCAAATTACTTCATGCAACACACACGTGACCAGTAACAGTAGTGTTAGTTTCTTAGTTTATAAAACTTTACTTTGTAGTTGCGCAATTTGTATGGGAAACATGATTTCCGCATCTTTCCGCTAGGGGCGCTGTTCGCGTTTCCTAAATAAACAATAACGTTCTTTGTACTAAAAATAAAAAATAAAACTTACACTACGGGTACAGAAAGTGGCAGTGGCTACGGGTAGGTACGGAAAATCCCACTTTCTGGTCAAGGGGGGACATAAAATTTTATACTTACCTCGGGCGGTAAAAAGAAAGTCAAATGTCTACGATCTGATACATTTTTTATTTTACCGCCCTCATTAATAAATTTACTGTTACAGATGCGTAGTCTAAAGGCGAGGGGTGCGGATATCGTGGAATTCCCGTTGACTTACTATGACATCATACAGGAGAAGCTTCAAGATAGTTCGCTGAAGGTAGCGGAGAGCTTAGACGAGCTGAAGAGGTACAGCATCCTCATAGATTTCGATGAGAGAGGGTACATGCTGCAAGCATTCACTCATCATGTGCAGGTGCGGCCGACGGTGTTCTTGGAGATCATACAGAGACGGAATCACAGGGTAAGTTTTTTTTAATTTCGTTTTTTTGATCTGACTATTGGGTGGGACACGCTAATTCTCACCACTGACCGGGAAAATTTCATAGTGATTGCTTCCTTCCCTAGAGCGGGAATGAATTTTAAAAATATAACTAAATTTGGTTAATAGTATTCTCTCTGATTCGGCGGGATGGTTTTGGTTGGCGGCGGTGACGCGGAGTGTATAAAAGAATCTTTTTAAATTTGGATTTAAAAAGATTCTTTATGTTGTCACCATTCACAAATAATTACAAGGTGTTAAATTGGTAAAAGGTGATGTAATTTTATGCCAGAAAATCTCCATCGTTTCAAATTATATCTCTAGAATTTGTTTTTTCGAGAAAGTTCCCCCACCACGTTACCAGGGTCCGCCACGAGGAGGCTTCCGGACGTGGACCCCTCGCAGCGCCCCCTTTGGTTCACTCTACGCCCCCCAAGTGGGGCGCGCGCACCACTGGTTGGTAAACCCTGCTCTATAGTTCCCTAGGTAGAAGCTCGATGGGGCGCTTTGAATCGGCACAAAACAACTGTCATTTTAGAAGACATATTCAGTCCTGCGTCGGTACTTGTTTAATGAGGTCAGTGGGGCCAGGGTAAAGTAAAGAGCCATTATGGTAAATTTTTAGTTTTTGATCTAGAAATCTTATTTACGTTTTTGGCTTTCAGGGTTTCGGCGCAATGAACTACAAATGGGTGTTTGAAGCAATCGAGCGGTTGGATGCCGCCAAGGACGTTAAGCCTGAAGTAACATCCGAAATAGAGCCTGAACAACAGGCTGAAACTCCAAACGTAGAAGACTAAATAATATAATAAATGACCGAATGAATATTTTTATTAGGGTAGGTACAGCTCGCGCCAAACTTCTACTCGCTCTGAAATTGTTTCCGCGTCTTTCGCACAGCCGTACCACCTACCAACAAGGTTCAATTTCGCTACTGCTCAGGTAATATCCTCGTGTTCAGAGAACCATAGAAGTTTGGCGCGGAGCTGTACACCTGTATAGGTAGAGGCTTATTCGCAAATTTTTTTGACACTTGAAAGTATTCACCGAGCGAATTACATATCCATTACTGATTTACACGATACGCTATTGTGGCACTTGTCGTAATAAAACAGCAATGTATGAATGCAGTAATGTAATAAAACAGCAATATGTAATTCACTCGGTGGTTTATCACTTTCATCTGTCAAAAAAGTTAGCATATATGCTGGCTGACCAGAAGGTGACATTTTCCGCACTCTACGCGTACGGAAAATCCCACATCCTGGTCAGGGGGTGACATTATATTTTGTACTTACCGTAGACGATAAAAAAGAAAGCCTCAGATCAGTCAAAGACCTGCAATCTGAGACTTTCTTTGTTTTATCGCGCTAGATATTAAATTTAAGTACTTGTTTACTATTTTTTTACTTTTTAGTATTGTTTTTTGTTTCGGGGATAAGTACTTACCTATTTAAAACTGTTAATTGTGTTTAATCACTACCTAAATTACATTTTTCTTTAATATTATTAGAGATGATGACCTGATGATTAAAACGCTTTAACAGACTTTTCTTGGATTGTAGCTAAAGAATCACTCAATCACGTCAGATTTCAAACAGCATATTCGGTTCATAGTTGGAGCAACTATGCCACAGACAGACACACAGACACGTTAAATTTATAACACCCCTCTTTTGCATCGGGAGTTAAAACATTACGTTCTTAACTAAGGCGGAAGCTGAGACCAAATAAAAAAAATATTTCGGAGCGCTGCAGAGAACGCACTGAAGCCGGTAAAACTACATGCACATGTAGCGAATCTACGCCTTCTTGCTCTTAACTTGATAATAAAATGTTTATCCCAAAATTTAAATTGCAATACTTAGATTATTGCCAAAACAAATGTTTTAATGTTACGGCTAGAACCCGAAGTGCCGTTACACCTTTAGATTTAGCCGGTTAGAACTAGGTGAAGCCACTTACCTAGTCCTGGTTAAATCTAGTTTAAGCCGACTGTTTTCGGACAAAATTAGGCCTGACCACAGATAAATCAATCCTAAATCTGTGGGTCTGACCGGTATCTATCATTCCGGGTGACCATGCTATGCGTTTATAACGAGGATAATTAGTTTTTAAAGTAACAATGTTACAAATGTCTAAATAAAAAAATACTAATTTATATATTAGGAACACACTACTTTTCCATTACAAGACCATTAGTATAACCGATATTATTATATAAGGCATTAAGAGGGTTATTTTTTAAAATTGGTAAGAAAAATATTGTAAATACTTTTATATTTAAGTAGGTACCTACAATTATGTAACTAAAAATACTTGTACTTATATCTTCGTTAGTTAATATGAGCCAGAATTTGGTGTGTTGATATGGTTAAGTACCTGTTTAAACATTTTTTCAAATAAATAATACTAACACAATTAGTTTTTATTGTTCTGAACCCTTTTAAGGGAGAATGCCCATTGTAGTACCTATGGGACTTGACCCATGATTGCGCTTTACTGAAATGAGTACCAAAGACTGAGAAAAGTCTATAATTTATGTGGAGAAAATATCATTAAGTTTGAGAAATTCTTTACAAGCTTCTTATTTCAAGGTTATTTTAAATTCAAATAATTGACAGAATAACAGCTCTAGTTTTCTTGTTCTTAAATTTTCCCAATTTAGGGGAAGAAAAAAATTTGACCTTTTTCTGTGTATTTTTTCTAGTATGTATTAATTACGCGTTTATAAACGCCAAAAATATTATTACATAATGTAAGGTAGTTTCATCTTAACTGGGCGTCAAATATTTGCAAAACTATTTCGTTCGGATCTTAGAAGTGCTTTCAAAGATTTGATGAAACAAAGTTTACTATAAAAACATAAGCACCAAGAACTGACAAATTTCGACAGCGAAAGCAGTGCCTCGGTGGCGTAGTGGTTAAAGCAGCCGCCCGGATTGCGGAAGATGCTGGGTTCGATTCCCGCCTGAGGCAGGTCGATTTTTTCAGTGTGTGTTTTCTAGTATTACAATAGTAAAAGTGGCACCTCAATCTAAACACTCATGGTTTGGGAATTCTCCTTTTCATTCTATTTCGTACCTACTACATCACAGAGTAATTCAATTTTTTTGTCAATATATCCAAGAAGCTTATATTTTACCAATTATCCCTATGCTGACGTCGTTCACCAATAATTAAATTGTATTTAATGAGTAAATGAGATGGGGATGTTATGGCAGACAATTGCAATTTGTATACAAAATGCCAGTGGTAATATAGGAACTTATGACGTCACTAGTTCTAAATGCCATACAAATCTAAGGAAAAATTATGTATAGAGTATCTCAACTGACTACTAGCAACATTCATAGTCTTATAAAATCGATGTGAGCTTTATGGGAGAATTCGCGAAACAATAAAACCAGCAAGATCCAATAATAAAATATTTTCTTTTATTCATTTATATCTTTACACATCATATTTACACAAGATCGCAGGTATATTATTACATAATTATGGAGTATTGAATTCGTTTGCACCTATTATACTATAAATTCTATTTGACAAAAGGTAAGGCACCTTTTTGGAAGCGTTTAATCCAGACAACATCTGTTTATGGTCGTAGCGGCCATTTCGTTAAACACTAAGCAATTCTCAAATCAATTTTACCAAACAATTCATTCCATATAAATATTAAATAACCCTAAATTTATTTACACAGTCATATATTTTTTCATAATCTTTTAAAAATTTATAAATTAATTTAGATTAAATTAATTAGGCCTTCATTGATTTTTGTTATGATGCCATTTCGACCACAAGTGGAATCCATTCTGTACTCGTTAGAAAAAGTTCATATACTATTAAAATCAGATAAAAAGACTAGCTTTGAAGTCGAATGAATTCCACTTTCAGATATCGCCAACCTTCCTAGCTACATTATAAACAGGTAACACTTAACACTAATTATATTTACAAGTATATTACATTAGGAATTAGATTACAAGAAACATGCAATTAACAATTTACTGACGCGCTATAGACAATTAATTAAAATAAAACGATTAAATTAATTTGGTTTTACTATATGATTATATTCTCATTACTGAGAAGAATATTTATATTATTTAGTTTTCTTGTCCTTTTAATTTAACAGAAAATCTTTCAAACATTTCATGAATAATAGCTTGTTTTTGTAATAAAATGACGATATGTATATTTAAATTCTTCTAATTCGTCGTCAAAGATCTGCATAATTTTGATTGGTAACTGACGATGACGTCACAATTTTTAACCGAAAAAGGTTTTCTTTTATAATAAAGGAACACAAGCACTTATAAATATAGTAAAAATAATTATACAAAATGGTAATTTGGTATACACCTACGAGCTGTTACGTGGAACGAAAAAATCAAAGAAAAGTTTGAGATCAATTCAAGATTCGAAATTGGACCTATTTACAGTTCGGGAGAAAAGTAGTTATTCAAAATTCATATTCTACCGTCACAGTCCTCAGTCAAGAAAGGGTGTCCACCCTTTTGCATTCTATTCTATATTTAAAATAAGATGAAGTACGAGACAGCATTTAATTAATAAACGATTTTTAAACTTTTACATTAGTATTAAGAAGAGAATACGTTCATATTTTTAAATCACGAAACATTATTAAAAAAATTATAATCAAACATAAATTATTTTTTTTCCAAAGGCTAAACTTTTTTAAAAGCCTTGAAATTAAATATTTCATAATATTTATATTTTGAATAATGGCTCGTGATTGACAAATTAATATAATTTAAGAGAACAATTTTACTCAGAAAAATATAGTTTCTCTAAGGTTCTTTCGAAAAATTTACATTCTATTTCAAGTCCTTAACAGTACTACACAACAGTAATACAGTCAGCATAAGAAGTAGATTAACAATTTAGTACCTTGTCAGCATAAACATAGATACAATTATATTGACGCTGACCTGGTGGAGTGGTCAGTATAGCTGCCTACACATCAAGCGGACCGGGTTCGAATCCTGGTAGTGGCAAATATCTATGTGACAAACACGAATATTTGTTTGCGAATCATGGTTGTTTATGTTCTTACCAAATAAATTGATATAGTAGCTAGGTATAGCTCAATTATTTAGCTTAATGTTAGACTTGTAACATCCATAATTGCTACTTACCTATAATACGTAAGGAGACCTATCAATTGGCCTTACTGTTAATGCACAAAATGTTATAACATACTTACCTACTGTAAAAAAATGTTACTGCATAAGCGCTGGCTATGCAATGACAAGGTACTAAAGCGTTAATCTACTGCTGCTGGCCATACAATGATTTGTGCTCATAGTATGCAAATTATACGTATAATTAAAACACAAAGGTGGCACTAACAATAATTAAAATCAGTCATTCATCGCACGATGCTCCAGATCTCCGTTAGAGCTGTCATCCCACGGAACAGCCCGTCATAGACATTCCACACTCGCCAACCTTAAATCAAGCGCAACAACGGTGATATTTGTACATCACAACAACTGGGTTACAGAAACACACAACGCAAGTCCACCTTACCCTCAATAACTGTGTACTTAATATACATTTCACTTTATTTGAACCTAGTTCATAATATTATGTGTCAGGATGAGATAGAGTACTCCTATTAAAAATTGTACGGACTTGACTTCAAAACTTACTTTATCAAAATAAGCTTAGTATTATGTAAATTATTCTTATATCGATTAGTCATTTAAAATCTCAGATAAAAAAAACTCCCGTTTCTGGTGAATTTGTCGTTCTTTTTGGCCACCGACTTCTTCTAGGCACTCCTAGATTGAATGACTTGACACTTGATGTACAAATCGTGTCCATACCCAACAGATTACGTAAAAGTATTTTTTCTCAACCTGTGTGCAGTATTTAATTCAAAATTATTAATTACAAGATCGATTGCCCCAAAAAACACGAAGTACACACATGTACACAAGGCATTTTTTGAAAGAAAAAGGATACAATCCATTGGGCATTTCTGCTAAATATAGTTGACCAACGAATGCATTTCAAATTGTATATAATAAGTTGCAGGTAACAATTTTGTCTGCAAAAAGTTCTCCTTCTCGACGCGTACGGTGTTCAACTGTACGTTGAGTTATGCCAAAAGAACTTATTGATTCATATTCATTCATAGTTAATTAAAATCATCTACATGGAACTATTTTATGTCCAACACAGTTTATATTAAAATGTTCAATCAAAGTTTATAAGAATCCGTCACTTATTTTATTTCGAATCCTACACTAAATGGGTTGAAGGTCACCCTACAATGACACTGCACAAATTGCTAAATCAATAAGATCTTATTTTTGTCACAAAATGTAAAAACGTCAATCGACGCATCAATATAGCTTTTGGAAAAATAGCGATTTTATTTAATACATCATCAATATAGCTTTTGGAAAAATAGCGATTTTATTTAATACCATCATCAATATAGCTTTTGGAAAAATAGCGATTTTATTTAATACGGTTCTCAAAAGAAGTCCAAAATATACAATTTCAATTTTACAATTTAGTTGATGCCAAAAGTTATTTCGGAATACCTATTTAGTTCGACACATTTTTCCCAACTTTATGTGGAAAATGCGTCTTAGTTTCTTAGTAACAAAGCTCAATAAAAGCATACATTTAATGATTAATATCTAGAATACTAGGTCCTACACTGGTTTCTTTCTCTCGGAACTCTTGAAACTGGTGATAATGGCGATGTAAACCGCCGAAATGTCGAGTTAAACATATTTACTAACTAATGTCCCTTGTCTAAATATTAATCATTAAAATGCAAAGGAGAGGAAAGTAATCAGTTACTACGATTTCTCATTTAGATATTTGGATATAATTTGTAAAGTAAGTCCAAATGCACAGAAAGCTATTGCGAGAGCCATCTTCTTGCCGATATGGAAAGTCCTTCTTTACGCCTCGAAGGACGGAGGTTAAGGAGTGTGATAAATAAATTTATTAGGAGACGGTATGTACGTATTCAATATTGGCAAATGGCAATACTGTTCTCTAATCGGTTACTTTCCTCTTATGTAGGTACCTATATTTCTGACACAGCTCATGGACCTCGAGCTTGAGAAGCTTTCTTCTGTCTCTATAAGTAACACATTCTGTCCTATATTAAGGTAAGACTATCGCTGTATATCACAGATTTGCTGGCTCGGCACGTCGATCAGCTGTGCCCTCTCCACGGCGACGAGGCAGCCGCCAGGCGTTACCAGCAGCGGGGCTGATGGCGTACCAACCCATACTTTCTTCACATCCTCAGTGTTCTGCGCTAGAGGAGACATGTAGCCGCCCCTGAAAATTAAAACGTAAAGAATTAACACACTCATGAATTTATAATTTCAAAAGAGATTGACATTAGGGTTGCCAACGTTTTTAACAATAAATAAAGTTTATTTAGGTCTGAGAAGGAAAATGAACAGTGTTTAAGAAAAATAAACAGTATTTAATTTTTTTAGTGTTTTAAAGGCTTATTTTTCAGTGCTTCTCGCACAACTTATCAAGTTAGTTATTAATTTTAAAAGCCTCATTAGGCCTCGACACATCTAATGCTGAAAACAGTATTTTGTATACTTTATTTTTGTTCAACAGTAAAAAGTATAAAGTAGTGAAAAAGAGTATAATACTGTTGTTAACAGTATAGTTGGCAACCCTAATTGACATAACAAATCCTGCCCAGACATGGGAATAATTTTTTTCTTTAACGTAATAGATTTAAAAAAAGAACCGCGGAGTTACTAAGTAAGTACAAGACTTATTTTTAGGTTTGATGATGATGATTTAGATTTGATGATTATTGATACTAATTAATTAAATATGACTATTGATACTACCAAGAGATGTGTGATAAAGTTTCCAATCGACTATGTTATTAATATCGCAGCCGTTTCGTATAACACCGTGTTACAAAACGGCGCGGCGAATTGTAGTGTGAGAGTCTAGTGACAACAATTCCACTTCGCTTGCTCAGACCAAATACTTTTTTGTTGGTCCCAGTCCGCTTGGTCATAAAAAACAACCTGAACCTACCATTAATAAGTGATCTCCATTCGATTATACAGACTAATATGGATAGATTCTGCTACGGATTTATCAACAAACGGTTTTATCTGGTTAACAATTCTCACACACTACAATCCGCCGCGCCGTTTTGTGATAGGCGTGTTATCCTACATCATACGATATATTATGGCTGCCACACATACACTCATTAAAGTAGAGCGTCCATATTCACCTTAGCTTCCTATCAGCGTGTAACAAAGCGTCGGCTTTGAGCATTCTCACGGCGATTGCTACCAGCACGAACAGGATGAGCGCGCCGCAAACTGGCACCGCAATGGTGGCCGCTTTGAACCACACCTCGCTGTTGTAATTGCCTCGCTCACTCGCCACTGAATTGGCATCTGGAAAGAGTAAACGGAGTTAAAGTTAATGAAGAAAAATTAGGTAGCTACAGTCTTAAACAAAATCAAAAAGCTTTTTCTATAGAATGGACTTTCAATATTCTATCAGCAAGTGAGTTTTTAAGGGCACGGTTGTTTTATGCGGCAAGCGCTTTCCGCTGCAGCAAAAAACAATGAACTATAACATTGCAAAAATAAATTCTTTATAGTACACACAAAAATTGACAAATCATAAACAAGATAGAGATTTATAGATAATTTGATTATTTATATATTCATACGAGAAGAAGTAGCATCTAGAAAAATCAATACTTTTTTGTTTGAGGCGTAGATAGCTCCACTTATTATCGCCAGTCCTTATTGCCACTATAATTATGAAGCGATTGGTTATGTGTCGACTCGATGTTCGGGTTGGCACCTCTTTGGGTACTAGAAGTGTAGGACTCCTTTATTAGCCGTCAAGAATGCTTTCAAGAATTATCTAAAGCACCTACTAATTTAGTACCTCCCACTCACAGACGGTAGCGTGACTTGCAATGGCCAATAAAAAAAACGCATGCTCATTGACTTCGCAGAAATCCGACTGACAGTACCAGGAAGCCATGAAACGGTAGCGATTGCATTTGTAGCTATTGAGTTCAAATTTATCTTATCAACTATGAATGTTTTGGATATCTAGATGTTTTATGAAATGGGTGATGTCATTTTTCTATAATAAATTATTTTTATACAAAGATGTTTTTCTATGCCTTTCGTTTTTAATGTTTGTTAATTTTAAACTGCAGGTAAATAATCTTATAACCAACCTTATAACATAATAAAAATGGATATAAAACATAACAAATAATCTGCATTATTTGCCGATTAGTTGGTTAAAAGTGTAGACTCCTTATTCAATCACATTTATTATAAAATTAATTATACATACCCGGACCGCATTTTAGAGTGTAACTTTCTAACATTATTTCTTTCTTTCTATCTGTCCTACTTAGCTGTAGGCTTTTGTTTGTTGTTTCACTAAAGGTTAATTATATCATTTGGTTTTGACGCCCTTTTCTGTAGGAGTCGAGCTGGAAACCTATCACTATTTTGGGGATACTCTTATTACCCATATTGCCAAATGTGCCAAATGTGCAACCGCATGTTACTTAAAGCCGATGTCTAAAGCTCTGCTCAACCCCCAATGGGAATGTGAGCATGATTGAATGGATGTATGTATTAATATCTATCTATATTATAAAAATCTCCCATGCCATGTGTGATGCCGGCAGAGTAGAATAGCATCACCTCATATCCTCCAATGCTGTAGAAGGCGACTAATGGATCAGCAAAGGGGTATTGACTACCTTACACTCCGTCTACCAATCCGCATTGGGCAAGCGTGGTGGACTACTGACAAGGAGAGGCCTTGTGTCCCAGCAGTGGGTCGAATTATAAAGGCTGTTATGATGAATATGATGATATGGAAATCTCGCGTCATTGTGTTTGTGTACGCACTCCTCTGAAACGGGTTTATTTGTTTATATTTGGTATGTATGAGAATATGTCGTAAATACATTTCATACCACTAAAAAGAAAAAAAAATACCTATATGGCAGAACAATGTTTGCCGGGTCAGCTAGTATTAGATAAGTATACAGTTATAATGCTACTTGCTAATACAATTCCACTAACCGGTACATAAACATTTGGCGAATGCAAACGCATCACAAGTTTAGAATGTCCAATGTCCTATCTTCCAATTGATATGGCTTTCTCGAAAGACACAGTAGGCACATCGTAATGTCGGATGTAGTTACTATCATTGACGAATGACAATGGATTCGAGTACCAAGCAATTTTATTGTGCAGCAATGTGATATGTATGCATTATAAAAGTACTTACTAGAAATCGAATGAGGATTTTGATGAGAGAAGATGAAGGGAAAGAAATTTGAAATGAACAAGTTAAAATAAGTGATCTCTGCCTAATACCTATGGGAGAAAAGCTGATAAACAAGGCTTTATGCATGGATGTTGAGTTGAGAGACAGGCGTGACTTTATGTATGTAAGTGTATGATATAGGTCTTTACTTACTACGAAATTCAAGTATTACGAACTTTTTAAAGAAAATTATTTATCTATTTATACTGAGGTTTCTATTAGTTACGTTTTTGCCGTTTATGTTCGAAACAGTTTTTGCTAAGTTGATCAATTCGTCAGTTCGGAAATACCACGCGCGGCATAATTATTAGAAGCTCAAAACAAGCAATACGTCAAAATAAATCCTGAATTAAATTCAAATTCTTAATATAGACCACACCGCGATATTACGTTACATAAAACCAAACCTTAATCTTCAACACATAAAGACGCTTTAGGCCTGCAAAAACTAACACAACATCTGAAGCCGACAGAACGAGTTTTAGCTATTTACAACAACGATTAAGAACGGTCTCGTTAGGTACTGAAATATCGCTTATTAAACTGACAATAGGGATCGATTTTCCGTGTCAAAGAACAGTTAAGTCTAAACAAAGGAATTGTGAGGAATATAGTTAAAACAATAGCGCTTCGGTATGTGAAATGAATATCGTAGCGCCTCCGGGTAAAGCTATTATCGCAAACGAATAACATGAGCAACTGTATCAGATATGTAATTTCCGTTACCTTTGCGATCGTATAACAAAAATATGAGAACTCCTGAACGGGACTTTGTATATCTTGAAGCTTAGTTTTTTTATAGGAAAGCGGAGGAACGAGCAGACGGTGCACCTGGTGGTAATTGATTACCGCCGCCAATGGACATCTGCAACACCTGAGGCAGGAATACGCTTTTTTTAAAAGATTTTGAGGTAGTTTCGATTCGGGAACACCGCTGGCGACAGTTGGTTCCATGGTATTGTTGTTGGAAGCAGAAAATTGCGCGAAAAACGCACGGTTTTGGACAACCAGTACCCTTAGTATGAGTTTTGATAGTTTTCGAGCTCGATCAAGCGTATTGTCTCTTTTCATGCATTACCCACTGTTTCTGATAGTTAACGCTAGAGGCTGGGAGGATGGATCCCCATCTGTGATCCCCACAGTCTGCCTGGTCTTCCTGGATGGATGTCACGAGGAAGAATAGCGGAATCAACTCCTTAGAACTTAGTTCTTTTTCTTTCAATTGACTACTGCTGCCTGATAACTGAATCTATTTATCTATTTCGAAAAGGATCTCTTCTCCAGCCTGTAGAGTGGTTCAAAATTGATCTGAGTTAGAGATTATAACATAAAATGTATTGGTGGCGCTAGTCGGCTCGTGTCAACATTCCGACAAAGGTTTAAAATACGAGTAGTATTGCTTATTCCCGCAAATGGCACAGCTTCAATGATGTTATCCTTGAGTGTCTCATTAAGCTTTCCCTCGGTCCGAGCGGTACGTAATTTAATTTATAGGTTCTAGGCCTTCTATTTAAGAGTGCAGATTAAAAGCACCTGCCGGCCAAATAGGGTTGGCATGTGATGGAAAACAAGTCTCGATTTGTCGCACTTTTGGAAAGTTTAGCGATTTTTTGTCGATTCCAAGTAAAACTACTTTCAGATGCGTTATTTCTGTTGCACATGGTATATGTTGTGGTTGGCGTTATCTCATCAGTCGCCGTCATGAAATCTGTAGTCAATACATTATTGATAACAACCCTAGATGGATCTTCAATAAAACCATATATCAGACATATCTGCATATGCCAAATTTCATTGACAAGAGAATTTACGAGATTCCTCCCGTAAATTCGTTCTGGAGCGTTTACGAACACTGTTTTTAAATTCATTGAGGGTTGGTTTTAATTATTTTTCTAAAAATCATTGTGTCTTTTTAAAACTCAAGTTAGCAACCCTATTTAATTGTGGTTTATAGGTTCATTCAGTTGTCTATTACAAATCTAGATATCATTATAGCTTAGCTTAGTATTCGTTCCATAAAAGAATCTACACCATGTAATTTAAAAATATAGTATTCTTCAAAATTACGGTGTTTACGATTACTTTTAAATAGTTATGACAGTTGGACGGAAATTTAAACTGTAACTCTTCGAACGTCTAGAAGATATTAAACCGTCGACACGAGATGATAGTTCGACTTAACGAATTAATAACCCGGAAAATAACAAAATCAACAAAGATTTTTTTATTAAAATTATCATTTTATAATGAAACTCTTCATAATTGCTTCGTTAATATTAAAAGATAATCACTCAATTTACTTAATATTTTCCAACGTTTAATTATAGTCATTATAGTCGCAAGCTCGCAAGTGACTCAATGTTTACGTTAGATAGGAAATGATTTACATATTCCCTGTGTGAAGTGCGCCGGCGCATTTATTGGAACCAGTGGCGTGCATTAATTTATACATAAGGTAGGCATTTAGATCGAAGTCTCTAAAACTCAATCTGAAACGCTACGCGGAAATCTTTACATAGTATAAAATAAAGTCGCACCCGCGTCCTGTACCTACCTACGCTTACCTATAGCTTTTCTACGGAACAGATGTTAATGTAATTTTCAATAGGTACTTAATAGATAGAGTAATTTTAATAGGAAGGTTTACATGTATAGTACCATGCATGGCGAACGAACCCGCAGGCGGCCGCTAGTAGAAAATAAAATCTTAAAAACAATTATGTACTTACAACAATATAGGTATTTCAGGTTGTTCTTTTTGCGAATGGCGAACCCAGGATGGGTAATTCGATGAATGTGTAATAGTTTCATAGTTATTTGTAAATAAACAAAAATAACTACCTATCTTTAAATAAAAAAAAATCTTACCTATGAAATCTGGGTTTCTTACGCAGTATTTCTAAGCAAATGGAATTATCAGAACATTGGGAACACTGCAATTTTTCTATCGTCGTAAATGCACAACACAACACAACACTATAAAAACAAATATTTTAAGTAGATAAATATTGTTAAAAAATAAGATTTGCAACAAAAAAGTATTCAACATTCGCGCGCGTGAGTGACATGACAGTCATAAACATTAGAGTTGTGTAGCTCGCGAATGAGTGATATAAAAGATATATATCTTCACGAAAGAGCTAATGTATCTTTAGCTCAGGTGACGTTCAATTATATCTTTATATCATTTATATCAATGTGTCATAGTTCAGTTTGATAGATACGGACGACGGATACCGAATGAATGGCTTGCGAATGAGTGATTTAAAAGATATATATCTTCACGAAAGAGCTAATGTATCTTTAGCTCAGGTGACGTTCTTTATATCATTTATATCAATGTGTCGTAGTTCAGTTTGATAGATACGGACGTAGACAGAGAAGTGTGTCTACGGATACGGACGACGGATACCGAATGAATGAACGATTCCGATCACAGAGAGAGAGAGAGAGAGAGACGAACACAACTTTGTCTAAGCGACACACCGACACACAGTCTCTCAAATCTATGGATGCAAGATATAGTTTGATGATTAATATCACTTTTCAGACACTTTGGTTTAAAGCGACATAATAACGCTAAAGATAGATATAGTTGTTATCAACTATATCTATCTTTAGTGCAAGGCAGGCAATGTATCTTTAATGAGATACTGATATACAAGAGTGATATATATCACTGAGTTGAAAAGATATATATCTATCTTTTCACTTTAGTGATATGTTTGGCGCATCGCTAATAAACATTTGGATTATAAAAAATGGCTGGCGCAGCTGGCGCTGGCGTATTCATTCATTTTAAAACTATTTCCTTACTTTTATAAGTTAATCACGTCAAGGTGTGTTTTATAACAGTGAAGTGAAATAACAATATATAAAAAGAATTTTAAAATTCAAATAAGTTAAAAAGATCTTAAGTAAACATTAAGATTAAAACTACTTGCTTTGTTCCTTATTCACAGACACTAGCGTACTCAGACCAATGATTATAATCATTGGTCTGAGCTAGCGTACGTATACGTAGCGCCACCTAGGGAGTACTGGAGAATAATCTTGCGAATACTTTTATTTAATAAAATTTATTCCTAGTATTTTATGCGACGAAAGGTTATTTAAATTTCGTAATTCATTATTTATTGATTAAAGTATTTTAAAATAATCCTATAAATTAATCGGTATCCTAAACAATATCAAATTGATAATCACAGTAGGTCGAGTAGGTCAGCCTACTTAATACGGCTAAATTGAGAATGTCAGTTTCCTAGTTATAATACCTGCTAGTTATAATATTTCAATTTTGTCGTTTAATATTGTCAATCGTTGTGTGTTTCTGAACAAGTAAAAAATATTGTAGTGTGTGTGATTTTTACAAGCAGATGAAACTAGTGCTTACCGCGCATATTGGCACGTAGGTGTAGGTATGTATACGTTATACGCAGGTCGCCCGAAGCCTATAGGTTGCATTATTTTGTTGGTAGGAAGGACGTATAATCTATAGTAGTGTATAAGTAATATATTGAGGTAGGCAGTGCTTAAATGCCTTTACTATGAGACCGCCCCTGATTGGAACAACATTGGTTTGGTTCTCTTATCGATTATTTATGGTTTGTTTCAAACATTCTTTATATTTGTTTTAAAGCTATTGCAAGCATTCTACTGGTAAAGAATTTTTCGACCATTTAATTTAACTTTGTTTAATGTTACTATTTAATTTTATTGCGTGCACAACATTTCATAAACACCTGCATACATATATAATCAACCTACCTTACCTATCAATTAAAAAACATTACAATACAAACATAAATATTATTATATCAAAAAAGTAAAATAAAACCAAAATATAGGTTAAAAATTTACAATAAAATTGGGAAAAAAATTACAAACACCAACAAAACAAAATTTACACTATGTCACCATGCATCCGGCTGTGTGACTTTCTATTTGATACAAATGATTCCATATTTTGTGTATTATTCAAAATAATAAGTAGCCTAATTAGTGCGAGCGTGGAAATATATAATGTTATTGAAGGTTTGGTTACTTTACCACTTTTATGTAGACGACAGGCTTGCGATCTGTCACTATTTTGAGCTGCACATGTGGCTTCATGAGTAAACAAATGTTACCTAACTGTTCTGCTCTACTCCTTTTCGGATTATGAGCATAATAGTATTCGTATGTATAGTTAATTACACACGAGCGAGTGATGAATTTCAAATTGATTGGAAATCCAAAATTTTCGTCACTCTATTCAAGCCACGTGAGATTCCGAACACACGGAACGATTTTGGCTTATTTTGGAGTGATGGCGTGGCGTGATGTGGCTTGGAGCGATCGTGAGTTTCCCACATTAATATTTTTTTTTTTTCACAGACAAGCATACCACCTGTCTTATGGTAAGCAGTAACCGTAGCCTATAGACACATGCAACTCTGACGTGACACTCGCGCGCCGCTGGGACCGCCGACACCTTATTCAACAGAAACAAAATACCACTAAAATGTAGTGTTATTTGACTGTGGTCTTCTGTAAGGCTCCAAATTCGAACGGATATAGTCCGCTGTGTCCTACCGAGGTAGGGGATAACTTATAGTCGAGATAAGTTATGTTCTTAACTTATCTTCATAAGTTATTTATACCAAAACAAATAACATCTTCAAAATAAATCATTTCATTTTATACTACATATTCATTCAAGCTACCGTCATAAATATCAACAGCTCATAAACTGCATTCAACCATTCAACATTGAAAAACGCAATTTGTCACAGCCTTTTCATGACCTTATTCCCAAGGGGATAAAGTTGAAAATTGTCACTAACGGACTTTGATTAGTATTTATTTACGTGCAAATAGTTAGTGATTTATACGCGATTTTATGCTGCAGCATTCAATTAGGCTTCAGCTCCAATTGAATGCTTGTGAATGCTAAATACAGGTTTCCTACATTGTTGCTCTTGTAATCAATGCTTAGGGTTTTATGTGACATAGCCATTGGAACAACTGGCCTAAATGCTGGAAAAATAATAAATAGAGAGTGTTTAACCTCAGTACATTTTAGGCAATACTAGAACTGCTGAAATGATTTAAAGTGTAAGACTGCTTTATCCAACAATCATATTCAGTGGTGACAGAAACTGATTACAAATACAAATAATGTATTTGCTTACCAACAGTTAAGTGGGAAACTCACGATCGCTCCAAGCCACATCACGCCAAGCCATCACTCCAAAATAAGCCAAAAGCCGTGTGTTCGGAATCTCACTTGGCTTGAATGGCATGACAACAAAATTTGGATTGAATATCCATCACTCCATCGCTCCAAATGCGCTCGTGTGTTGCGGATCCCACGTCCATTTCTCGCGAGTGGTGTGATTGTTGATACGTTCGCATAGCTCGAGCTGCGCATCTGCCTCGCACAGCTAAAAACCTTGCTTCACCTTGCGGGGGCGCATCTTCATAGAACATCTCACTTGCTCCGCTACATAGCTCAGATTCAGTGGAAGGAAACGGTCACAAAGTTTCGTAGATTAGCTAGACAAGTGGCTAACGGTACAAGGTTTCTATCGAACGAATGACAATTTTTCAGATTTTTACCAGTGGTGTTACTATGGGGTGGCATGGCTGGCAAAATGCCACGGGCTCCGCGAGGAATGGGGTCGGTCGTGACTGTAAATATCTATATAGACAATTTTCAAAACTTTATCCACGCGCGCGGGGAACAAGGGCAGTTGGGTGAATTTGCCACGGGCTCCACATGGCATAATTACGCCACTGATTTTTACTATACTTATACACTTGACAGGACGCGGCGACGGTCGCCATGGAGTTTTCAAATTTCATTTCAGTAATATGTCAGTTTCATACATTACTAGCTGACCCGGCGAACTTCGTACTGCCTATTTTCTTTTCTGTTGAAATTTTTCCTGAATTTTCTTTGCTATAAACCTCACGGAGCCCGAGACCTTTCCAACGAATGCAAAACCGTGGAAATCGGTTCGTGCGTTTATTTTTATATAGTAGATATTAAAGAGTTGGCATAACGCGTTATAATGATAACGTTATCATTATTGTATAACGTGATTAGTTAAGATAAACCTTCATTAATAGATTTTTGGACATAAATTTGGAAAAAAACCAGTTGGCAAGGTATTTGGGTAAAGGACTGTTGTTGACCCCGCTACAACCGGTTGCGGGTTCGAGTGCCGGTAGCGGCTATATTTATGGTTTGTTTGTATGTTCAAGGAAAAAAGCCATAGATAGCATCCCGACGAAAGAATCACACCCGCGATCCTTTGTAGTTTGACAGACTTGTTTTGTGTGTATGTCTATGAATTAATTTTCAAGCCCTAACCTTTTTTATTATATGCATCGCTACCTTTTTCTGGTGGTTTCGCGCCTTAAAAGTACTATGTACCCATAGTGTAAGTTTTTTCGTTTAAAATACATAACCATTCTAGTATTAATATTTACGCGTTTGTAAACGCAAAAATAAAATTATTCCATAACATTCTAGTGGCGTTAAGAACTTGATTCGTATAGGAAACGTGAACAGCGCCCCTAGCGGAAAGAAGCGGGAATCGTGTTTCCCATACAAATTGAGCTCTAACGCAACTACAATATATTTCTTACTAAAAAAAAAATTACACTACGGGTATTATTTATATATATATATATATTAGGTTATATTTTTGCGTAAAGAGATGCGTATTGAATATTAACCCCCTTATTCATGGAAACAAGTGAATTTATTAGAGATTTAAAAACTGTCTCATGAATGAGACAACATTTTTTAACAAAGTAATAACTAAAATAGGTTTATTGAGTGTTTTTGAATAAGGTAGTAAGTTCTTATAAAAATGACATAAAGGTACATAAAGTTTATCCGTCTCTTTGGTCTAGTGGTCCGCCAATGGAAATTAGATTTACTTAGATGTTCCGGCATCGATCACCAGGGAATGGAGAACTAGCTACCACCATATTGATAAAATCTGGAGTCATAATAGTAGTCTAGAAGGTTAACCAGTCCCTCAATGAGTACCGGGTCAAGCTCTATTCAAAATCGTGGTTTTAAAGTTTGAATTAGTGGTATGTTCAGATTTTGTTTCTATCGAGTAAAGTGTAGCTAATCGTGTTTCTGTTTCTTACATTCACTAATTCATAGCTTCAAATTTAATGTGTATGAATTTCAGAATTGTGTATTTTAATACAATTAAGAGCCAGACGTTCAAAATTATACAAATTTGGGAAATGCTCGCCTTAACATCAGGGAGATTAATGTAAAGCCGCGTTGACATCAGAGTCAGCTCGAACCCAGTGGACTCGTAGGTGTAATCAGCTCTTTAAAGAGTTAGCTTCATCCGTAGACATTATCCGAGTCGAGTTCACTCCAATCTTTTCATTAAGTATTCTTAACGTTGTTTTTCACAAAACTGATGGATTTCGTAGCGAAAAAATATCGGAATTGTTGTGAGCTTTTTCACTAGAATAATTATGCGTTGCTACAATACGAGTCGCGTTCGAGTTCATATCCGATCCCACTTACGGGCAGTTGCACCAAATTCCACGTTTTACAATTTTGCAAAAAGTGAATTAGGAGTCAACTTGATTCATATGAATGGATTGTTCCATTTTTAAAAATATGTTAATTTTTTACGAAATTGTAAAAAGTAAAACTTGGTGCAACCTTAAGCTTAAGATAAAAAAATACTCACCACCTTCACCAGTTGTAATGTTGAGCCTGGCAGTCGACAGCGGACTGTCCTCGTGGTTGCACATGTCCCTGAAGCAGCACAGGAGCAACGACTGTTCTCCTGACGGCGGTGGACTTCCTGATACCGGAGAGTTCTGACAGCGAGAAAGCGCCTCTTTTTCCCTGGAAAAGAAATAGATTAATTAGAAGAGGAAGGTCCAAGGAAAAATGGATAAATGTGTGAAAAATTAGATGCGCTATTGACTTGTTATAAATCTCATATTATCGACTGTTTTAATAGAATTATCAGAATACACCTGCCTACCTACACAGTATGTATATTTTAAGATGAAACTAAGTAATGTTAACATACCACTACATTTAAATATAAATTCAACTCGTTTACTTAACATTACCTAATTATAGATAACAGCTTAACAATAGTCGACATTCGATATTTTTTTTGTTATTTTGCAATATTGCCTATGTTTGCAACTACATGTTACATTCTAGAGTTCTTTTTTTAAATACCACCAATAGATATAATTTACATTTATGAGGTCTAGTAGAAAACGAACAATTCCAATTTAAAAAGCGAATACAACAATATAGAAACAGGTCCGTGTATTATTAAATTATTCAAGAGACAATTACTTACATACATTGGCCATAAAACAAGCGCTCTTTTTTTTAAAAAAAAAAAGAAAAATTAAAATGCCAACCGCATTCGATATTCAAGTAAAGCTCACTCTATTAAATTAATGTAAATTTTGTGAGTGCGTGAGAACTTTATTCGTGAGCGGTTTGCGATCTCTGCCATTAGTATTCCGTGGACACTGGAATATTATCTGGCAATGGGCAAGAGGTCACGTAGCATAAAGGTGGAGCTGTTGACCACGTGGCGGTCATATTAGGGTGCAGTCTCATGGTCTTTCTGTACCTAAAACACAGCACACTCGCTCAAAAGTATATTCTTGGGTAGGGCGGCACAGAGGACAAGTCGCTCGAATTTGGAGCGCACAAACTGTGTTAGTACCTCTATATTTGGTGCGTAAGTTCCTTATGGGGGTGCACTAAGAAAGGATATTTGGAAATTCACCCTCCAAGGTGGTGAAAAGTTTTGAAATTGGTGTATGGCCTTTCAGTTAGAAATTAAGTAAGAGGTATTTAGGATTTTTGAAAATTCAATCCCTAAGGGGTGAAATAAGGGATGGAAGTTTGTATGGAAAGCCCTCATTTTTAAAGTAAAATTGGTACATGGCGCTTGGGTTAGAAGAAATAATAAGAACATTTAAATGCTGCCTGAAGTAACTATTCTACACGGACGAATTCGAGGCCAAAAGTTAGTATAGCATAAAAAAGCTAGCATTCGTTTTGTTTGAGAAAATACTTTACAAGGAGCTTTAATAGCATCGCAGTCAGATTTTTCTTTTAAAAATTTACAAAAAATATTTGTGCAGTTACTTATAATAAGTTCCTAAATATTTCACACGAGGAATTTTCAAACTAAGATGCTATTCATCACCTTTTCCGACTCTTCAGAAGTCTGGTGAAATTTCTCGCTAAACATACTAATATACAACTTCAAGAAGAGAAATAATCATGACTAGCTAGATCCCTTTGCCTTCCCTGAAAAAGGAGAAATTTAAAACGACGACAACAATAAAAAAAATGTTTGGTAGTGACTCCGACTACTCAGCTCATAAATTCCTTTTGTAAAATGGTATAAGAATATCTAGATTATCTAGGTATGTACTTACTTATCCGCTGTCTGTGCCCCGCCTAATGCGATTATAAATAGCTTTTGCAAGTTGTTTAGTATTCAATTTAGGATTCCAAATACCCGAAGAAACATGTTTTGACTAAATTATTCGTGCATTACTCCCGAATTATTGAAGAATGGCATATAAAGAGATGCGACGCTTAGGAGAATGTTGTGAAATAAAATACAATCTATGCAGAGAAGCTAATACCAACTCAAAAATAAAATAACACGAAACTAGAAAACAACAAGCTTATTTTATTTTAAACAAAAAAAAAATCTATGCAGAGATGGTACAGAAGACTAGTAGTTCATTACAGATTTATATTTACTAATGGAATAAACAAAAAAAAAATACAATATAAACCGAGCTATCGATAAATCTTTGATTGCTCAAGCACTATTACGTGACATAAGCGTGGTTTTGTTTTATGGCTTAGTTAACTTTCTGTGTATCTCCCACAGTACTAAAGAGAATTTTACTACTGTCGCAATTAGAAAATCGCTAGAAACGTGGCCATATTAAATTGTATATGACTATTACTTATATATTTTGTATGCAACGAAATTTCTAGAAAGTTTTTAATTGGCCATCACGATGTTAAGTTACCTACTTTACGTTTATTTGTCCCTTTTTATCTGGTTAACTAAAAGTGAGATACGAAAATTCCCTTTTGTATTACATTCCAAAGCTTTGTGCATGGAAAAAATGGAGTCTCAACTCACAACACATGTTATTATAACAAGATCTCGGGTGCAAAACGAAACTCAAAACATTGACCGAAAACTTAAAAAAGAGATGCGATAATTAATTAATTATCCTTCATTCTTACCACTATTACTTAATTTTTTATCCACACTCACCCGATCTTGTGTTATTAATGCTAGGTAACGGACAAATAAACTATAATAAATACCTTTATAGCAAGTGCTGTGTTTAACTGTAATTGGCAAACATCTAAATATTTTAACTTTTTAAATACCTATTGTTCAACGTGTCTTGCTGTTGATGTACCATAAATAAATAAATAAATATTGTTTTATTAGTTAGTCAGTTCTTACATTCCCTCTCTTTGTCCACGACTGTTAGCAACAACGTTGCCTGCTATTCCTAGCTGCAGTCGATCAAGTGTCCACGTCAAGTGACGTGTGTCTCAGACTGGTTTGACATTTGGCATATTGACATTAGCAGATGTGCTAGTGACAGATGCGCTGGCGCCAGCTTTACAGACGACTTGCGGGCTAGATTTATAGCGCTTTGTCTTCGCTGGTTAATTTATACAGTATAGATAACTTTCTGTTAAGTTAAACCTATAATAATTACTAGCTTTGTAATTTTCTAAATTGACGCGAAAATAAATAATAATAATAAGTTTTCGCGCCATTAATAAATCTAAGAGGCACGTGGCCTCTTAGACTATGAAAGCAAATCAGTTTCATTCTTCAAATATTTGACTCATATGCTGGGTTTCAATAATTTATATTCATCTACACTTTTGCTTACAGGCTTACAGGCGTAAGATTTTGACAGATATCCTATCACGATACATGTATGTATGTATATGTATGCCAAAATTCTACCGTTACCAAGGGCAACTGTTCGTAGTTATGTTATGGATACCCGTCATTAGTCAGCTATTTCCAAAAGGTTACTTATTTGAAATTACATTCTTACAATTAAATATTTTTTCTTAAATGTACAAACAGTCGCCATCGCACTCTGTGCCTTCGCTATATCTAAAGCCTCGTTAATATCAGAATAAATAAATATTGCAGGAAACACATTATTCAAGTCACGGTTTATGAACTCTACACTAATAATATTACTTATAAGGAGAAAAGATTTGTATATTTATAAAGAAAAAGCTCAAAAACTAATAAAACCAATCTTATAAAATAATCAGTCATTGCAAAAATAGAACTTAAGTATACAGTAGATGCCGCTTAGCTTGTCACTTAAGTATGCTTAGAATGTCTTATTACTATCACAGCTTATTGGAACAAGTTATTTCCCTCCAACAGCCTTGGATCTAAGAACAAATTAAGTTTTTGCTGCTTCGTATCGTATCAGCAAGTAAGACGTGTGGTCCAAGGCTGACTTCTTTCATGAATATTAGTAGACGTGACTCTATGGTTATTTTAATTATAAGGCTTTAGAGAGACGGACTGCATTCTCTTTCTCTTACGCAGTTACCCTGCTCCCAAGATATTTGAGGTCGGTGCAGTAAGTTTTGATATTGACAATACTGGTACAATCAGCATCAGAAGTAGATTATATATAATATAATAATATAATATTATATATTTCCACGCTCACACCAATTATCTAGCCCGAAGTAAGTATCATTAAGAACTTGTGTTATGGATACTAGATAACGGACATTTTTTTTAATATACATAATATTTTTATAATTATACTTAAATATATATATAAACCATGACTCGTCAACAAATACACGTGTTCATCACACAAATATTTGCCTCTACCAGGACTCGAACGCGGACCGCTTGATGTGTAGGCAGCTATACTGACCACACCACCAAGACGGCGTCGATTGACATCTTAGTACCTTATTATAATAACCATTCATATAAAATGGTAGTCACTATTGCTGTACATGCGCTGGTGGCGTTGCTATGACATAGTACGTGCTAAAAGAAGCTTTTTTCCCTAATCCCACCATCTCCGTTCCATTTAAGGACTACGCGTGCAAGTCTACGTTGTCACCGACAAACTGTGGCTACAATTCCAACGCGAACTAAGAAATTTGGCAACTCGTTTCTTTGTCGCACAATCAAGAAATGGAATTCACTGCTCGCACACGTCTTCTCTTCTTCCTACAATCCTGGATCATTCAAATGAGGCGTGAAGAAGCACTTGCAGGTCGGCAAAGCGAGGGTGACTAACGCGGCGGTTTATCTCTCGCACCAGCTATCTTCGCATTTGGACTCCACTTCTGCTTAACATCAGGAGGAATGGAGTCATTTGCTAGACTTTTTAATAAAAAAATTATAAAAATAAAAAAGTGTTAAGTAATCTACTTTTGGCAACACAATTGGCTACTTTGATAAAATGGTGGTAGCTAGCCAGGAAACAAAATGAGCACTATTTTGCACCAATACAGCAGCATTTTTGAAATAGAACATTACTTAACTGGGCGGTAAAACAAAGAATGTCTCAGCAGGTATTTGAAGCCCGAGCTGAAGGCGATCGCGATTAATATGCGATTTGCTCTTTATTACAACCCGAGGTAAGTACAAAATTTTATGTCACCCAATGACTAGGACGTGGGATTTTTCGTACGTGTAGCATGCGGAAAATGCCACTTTCTGGTCAAGTGTGCGTAAAATATATCGATCGACTTAATTTAATTTGCTAAAGCGGTAAAAAACAATCAATGATAAGAGAAAATATAAACACGTTGTCCTTAGAGATTCAATTAATACGCATCTAGTATTCAAAGATTTAAAATAAGTAAAGAAAGAGAAGAAGAATAAAAACATAATAAAATTTAATACGTTCGACTTCGAATTGATTAACTTTTTCCAATAAAGTACACGGAACAAGGTAAAATCGATTGATGCGACGGTTGATTTGAAGTATTCTAGCGAAAAATAGTAGTTTATGCAACTGTCATATAATGAAGGGTATTAAAACACGAGTGTGAGTTTATGAAACGAGCGCAGCGAGTTTCATAATAGTAACGAGTGTTTTAATACCCGTGTTATATGCAGTTGCATACACTACTTTATCTACACTCATACATATAAATTCAAATAAAACAAAAGATTTTTTTTTTTGTATGGGTTAGATCCCTTTGCCTTCCCGAGTATTTAAGAAAAATAACTGTATCATAATGAGTCGAACCGGTGTTATAATGGTCATTATGTTACAGGTTGTTTTTTTTAATTTTAATTTTGATTATCTGTATTAAAAAGTATGTCATTTTATGTTCACCTTTGATATCGTAATTCGAATATTATGACATGAGTGTAGATAAAATAATTTATGTGCTTTTAAAAACACTTTTTTATTGAGGAACTCGCTACTTATCATTTTTATTCAATCAACACGCAAGTATACCCTCGTTGGGATTATGTTCTTAATATTGTTCTAAATTAATAGGTAAAGAGACGTAGAACAATAATTACCTACGTATTAAAATTATGAGGGAACTTACATATATCCACTTATCACATAGACGCTTTTCACGGAAAACTTGTCTAACAATAATTATCTAGTGAATAACAACTACTTATTAAGTATTTATTATGACTCGAGTAGTTATACTTACTGTCAAAAGTTATATGGCTTTTTGTATAGTCTGACACGATAATGCAAATTAATTTGTCTTCTGATAAACTGTTTGTTTTTATGAAATAAAAACTACGGATTTTTTCGCCAATGAAACTCGACGGCTTATTTGGCAATGATTTGAATACGCCATTACCGCCAGATACATAAATCAACAATAGTTCTTACTTCCACGCTTTAATAGGACCTTTCATACAATCATTCATAGGTAATACTTATAGATATCTCTATTTTGTAGAACATCTTTGAAGAAATTTTTTTCCACGTACTTACGCTTACGTTGTGGAATGATCTATCGACGTTTCCAACGAGTTATTACAAGTTCAACAACGTGTGTCCCGTCCTTGGGTTGCGGTATCCGCTTTGTAAAAAATATAGAACTTTGCCTATAACAATAACAAAACAGAAATAATGTAATAAATAAAAGATGTCGTTATCACATTTGCGTCAATTCGAGCCGCGAACTTAGCTCCGATAACACTGAACATGTTTCAGCTTGTCAACCACAAATGCAGAATACAATTTTTATTTCATGGAATTATTGCACAATTTTGCGCGCGGCCTAATTTTAGCTGTGTGACTAAGTACACCGGATCGATTCGCAATGTGGTAAGTATTAGATAATAGAATTCGGGTAATTCTTGTTAGAAAACAAGCCGTTGTAATTTGTGTAAGTAAACATTACAACACGTTGTGTATCTAACTTTCTATTGAAATAGAACTCAAATATAGCTGAGTTTATTTATTGCTTGTAGAATTGTATGAAATGTTTGAAAAATAAACTGTCTTGGCCGAAGAAGTACTAAGAAGGCGACTTGACTTGATCACGAGTATCTGGACGTGATTTTTAATTAGTTACTTTTTTAAATGGAAATACGTAACATTTTTTCACCTCACCCAGCTCAAAAACCAACATCATTACGCCGGAATCCAACTTCGGCAGCGGAAATAAAAATAATTATCTACACAAACAGCCAGCATAACCAATAAAACAATTAAGTTGAGCAATACGAAAATATTTGGTAGTTTTCACATGGGAACATCGGCCGCTCATTCCAAATATGCTATCAGAAATTTAAATGTGCTCATCTTTTATTCCTTGTTCTTGTGTTTTTGGTATTTCAGGAACTCGCGTCCTAATTTGCTCGGCATTCTTTGTCCAAACAGTCCAAAGTTAGGACCCTCTTGAAACAAAGTTGATTTTAATGACTTGTTTGCAATACGGTAGCAATTATTTGATTGAAGGTTTGAATTAAGATCAACCTTCTTGCATGTCCTAGTCCTGACATTTTAGTACCAAGGCATAGCAACGTCGTCAATAGTAACAAACAGATCTTTTAATATCTGTAATAAAGTATCTATAAAAAATCCCAAAATGCAGCCGCCAAAACTATACATATTGACATTTTCGTTGAAGTAATATTCGTCTGTTCGGAATTAGACCCTTTGATATACACCGTGATTATTTAACCGTCTTAAATATTTCAAGGTGTAATTGCCAGTTAACTTGCTATAAGACCAACATCGAAATGGGGCAAAACAAATCAGACGTTCCATACAAAAGTAAAAAAATCACGGGTATAAAATACAAGGTACAAAGGGTACCTTGTATTTTATACCCGTGAGGAACCCATAATTGTACAGAACTAGATACAAGAGTAAACTTCTCCCTTATTGTAAAACGGACTAAAGTTAGTTATGGTTCAAAATTGATGTTATCACTTTTAATTTCACACATGTGTTTTTTATTTCGGATTTAGTGATGAGGGAATCGGCAACACGCGGAAAACATGAATTTGTTTATGTTGTGTTGTCTTCCTATTTTATATATTTAATATTATATTTGTAAATGTATTGTTTAAATAAATAAATAAATAATTTGCTAAATGAAAGACAGAGTTAGCATCAGTTTTAATCGACGACTAACTTTCGTTCATGTTTTATAACAAAAGCTTAAGTTTGTGTTGTGTTTTTGTTGTAATTACCATGTTTTCTTCAAGGAAAGCCTAAAGATAGATCTGATTCAATAGGCTGTGGATTGCTAGTAATAATAATGTAATCCCCCCTCAAAGCATCACACGCTATCTCAACGCGTGTGGTGAGTCTTAAGGGATATCATGTTATTTAAAAAAAAATCGTATAGAAGATTAACCGATTTGTACTGGGTTGTAAAGTGTAGGTACAAATTCTACAATATAAAAATATTAAATACTAAAAAATAAATAGAAAAGAGCCGAAGCCATTCTAACAATACCAAAGACTATACATATAACCTACTCCGTGGTCAATATACACAACTGTTATGTCGCAGGCGGATCGTATAACACACCGTATTACAAAACGGCGCGGCGGATTGCAGTGTGTGACGATTTTTAAACAAATAAAACCGTTTGTTGATAAATCCGTAGTAGATTAAATCAATATTAGTCTGCATAATCAAATGGAGATCGCTTGTTATTGGTAGGTTCAGGTTATTTTTTTTATGACCAAGCGGTATGGAATTATTGTCTCTCATCACTCTCACACACTACAATCCGCCGCGCCGTTTAGTTCAACGACGTGTTTTACTACCCCGCCCGCGTCATATACATCGTCTGCCCTGCTCCCAATTTTATTTGGGGTCGGTGGTCCTCCTCCTCGGTCACCCGTCATCTCAACATTAACACCCTTCTATGCGAAATCATCATTCACATAGTCTATCCACCTTTTCTTTAGTCTTCCTCTTCTGAAATCGTACCAAATTAGACCAACGGCTAGACAAAGAGATAAGCCTAGACTGCTGAGATAATTTTGAGTTTACTAGGTGGTAGAACCATGGGGTCCACGTCCGGAAGCCTCCTTGTGGCGGACCCTGGTAACGTGGTGGCGAAACTTTCTCGGCGGGTATGTGGCTTTTGATGTCAAGTGTGACCGCTTGGCATTAGAAGGCACAAGCCATCGTCGAGTTGTTTTGTTTTCCCACCACGGCTAGTTCCGAACGGCCCTTTTAAGGGCTACGACCGCGCCCGAAGTCCCCCGGGTGCGGTCCGATGGCTGCTCCCGGTGTACTCGTCAGGAGGACGCGCCAGGTCGAGCAGCCGTCGGTGGAGGAGTGGTTGATGGCCACCAATTGGTGCAAGGAGCGCCTAGACGGGCAGCGTTGGGACGGTCTCAGTGTAGTTGCGCTCACGTGCGCAGATCCCGAGCCGTCCCGTAATAGCGCACTGAAGGTCAGGCCGGGGAGGAAGTTTAGTGGGTATGGAGGGAACGCCTTTACCTCGAGTCCGACATATCCCCTGTAAATGCATTAGACCTCCCCGTCAACAAAAAAAAGGTATATGTAGAGAGAGAGAAGCCAGAGTAGTGTGGATTCTACAGAATCACGCTCAGAAATCAATCATGTCTTGAGAATCGTTTGTCACTTTCTATCAAGCTCAGAGTGACAGAGACGTACGACGCTCAGCAAGTATGGTATTGAGTCTTGAAACTCATTCTATCCTATAACCTCTACCTCTCTGCAATGGACTCGGAACCGGAGAATCCATAGAATGCTATAAGTTTTCGTCTCTATACGAAACGTTAAAATTACATCTTAAAATAGAAAGTCAAATCTTAATAACATAGAAATTAGAAATACGCTTAACAAATGCGAAGGACCACGAAGCGCGTCTATCTTTTTTATAATTAGTTTTAAATACAATCCTGCGCCGGCATTAGCTCAGCAATCTCGCCCAATTGCTTTTTAATTATTTATCTTGGCTCGGTTATTATTAATTATATCGGAGAAGGCAATGCTGCGCTCGGCGGTTTTTGTGCTTGAAAATTACTGAGTACAGTGTCATAGTGTAATTACAAGTGGTATGATAAGTGTCACGAGCAATTTTAACATTCTATCCGTCCGCCACAGAGTTGGACTGTCGAGTATATACGGCTCCGTCATCTCCGAGGGATTTTGGCACGCCATATACTAGAAAAGTTGTACGAAAATACCAGGTAATAGTGAATCGCAGGCAGTGTCTCTGCCAGAGGCACTCGCTGCTGCCCGTACGGCCCGTAGTTTCTGTTTTTTTTTTTACAGGGGTTTTTCATCACGACTTGTACGGGTGAGGTATTATCGAATTAAACCATAAAATTCTTTTATTTTATTTTTTGTTTGGCATGTTTAGTTATGATTGAAATTGGTACCAAAATTAAATAGAAAACCGAAAAACATGTAAAAAAATCCTGTCATGGATAAGTGCTGAGACGGGACCATGATAGGCTTATCCGTAACAGCTCGCCTAGCATGACCACCGAAACACGATATGATATAGCCATTTATCGCGTTGAACGGTCAAAAATCATTCGATATAACAGCCAACTTGATATTTTATCGAAACTGCGAACATGTAAAAGGCTTATACATGTTCGTAGTTTCGATAAATTTGCAAGATTGCGATGATTTCCAATAATTTTTGACAGTTCAACGCGATAAATGGCTATATCATATCGTGTTTCGGTGGTCATGCTAGGCGGGCAGGATTTTTTATAGATAGTTCTATACCACCTGTGATCTCAACCAAAATACCGAAAGAATTATGTGAACTCAAAGAGGAGATTGGTGTCCTATTATACCGCATCATCATTTCTCAATTCAAAAACATATCTCGTATTAGATATTTAGTATTACTACTGCTAAAGGTTATTTCACTATGACAACTTTTATACCGTATCGATAATCTTATTCGGATCGGCCCGTCCCGCCAAACAGGTTGGGAGCGCATGCGCCGCTTTTATTTGCTTTAAATAATTTTTGCTCGTTTTTGGCAATCTTTCCAGACCATTATCTTGGTTAACGATCGGCCCGCTTCGTTAAGAATGCATCGGTTTAAATTGAAATATACGGAGAACAAAAAAACTGTCAATGCTTTTGTTTCATGAAGTTTTTTGGAGTTTGTAAGATAAATAGAGCTTTAGCCGTAGAAGAAATCCTTTTACGTCTTAATGGCATATACAGAGATATTAATGAGTACTTAATAATTGAATAAACCATCATCTGATTTTCAACCGACTTCAAAAAGGAGGAGGTTATCAATTGGCCTGTATGTTTTTTATACTGTACTAAAGCTGAATAGTCTCAGGAACTACTGATTCAAATTGACAAAATATTTTTGTGTTGCATAGTCCATTTATCGAAGAGGGCTGAACGAAGTCGCCGGCACATCTAGTTATTTATAAGACTGTTAAACTCATTGTGAACTCTTAAGCGAATACAAAAAAAAAAAAAAATTATAGTTTTCTTAGCTTACAAAATTATTGCGTGAATAAAGTGTTTGGTTAGAAAAATTGTAAACTTTTATGTATTTAGTTGTTTAAACCTCATTTTGTAATAGTTTGTTATTCTAAATAAACACTTAATTAAAAATACTGATCACAATACAGTACACCACATGCGAATACGTTTAGTCGTTCTTAAGATTAGTCCCAGACGTTTTCCGAGAACTTCCTTTAATACTTTGTGCTAATGTTCAGTTCATTTTATAGTTTAATGCAACATAATGAAAACGGTAATTGTAAAAAAATCGCAGTTAGGGGCAACCAGAATTTTAAATACTTTTAATAGTACTAACCTCCTTCAGATGTTTTTAATAAATCAAGTTTGTCGCAAACCTCTCCTCAAGTACACTATACCGGCAAAAAGCTATTTCTAGCTTCCACGACTCGGCAACAGTTGCCAATCTTTCCAAAGAGGTTGCGATTAATTAAAACTAATTAAATGGTTGAACATAATTAATTTTGAGTTGTTTATTTAATGTGGTGAAGTGAGCTGTCCTCGTTTGACGATAAGGAGAGGGTGGATGGGGTCAGAATCCTAGATAGCGCAGCTGTGGGGGTCACCGACCTAGCCGCCATATTTAAATCTTTCTCACAACGATAGACAAAAGCTATTACTGAGATAACGTTAAGTTCTACGCAGATCATAAATGATTCGTCCAAGTCCTTTCTTTTATAATCATGATAAACGTATGACGTAAATCCAGTTGAATTGTGTACATTCCAAAATGGGTTACGGACTTACAGCGAATCAAAAATCGCTTATCCAAGCTTAAGAATGTTCGAACCATTCAGAATATTCAACACAAATTGAAGACGCAACTGTATATTGTGATGGCGAAACCTCCAATGGAGAACTTGAATGTCCGAAGACAAATTGATTGAAGACACTCGAAAATGTCTATAGATAAATTAGTCAAGCAAGCCACGAGTTCTCAAGCACGATAGGCGGTTGATCGATGACATTGCATTTCTAAACAACAAAAGAATAGATAATTAATTCCACGACGCAGCTTAACAAGAAACGCAGGAACCGACAGCATGTCACACAAAACAAATCATATTCATGACGCTTTTACAACTATCGAATGAGTTACACGGTAACAGTGATTTCGGTAATCCGCCATCAAATTCATGTAAATTCGAATATAAAATCGGAATTTACGATGTGAAATGTGGCGTTTATACTGCTAACGGTAGTATCAATCAGAGGAAAGTTAGCGCAAACGAGTCATGTTAAATTAATAAACAGTTTAATGATATGTGATACCATCTCGAAGGCGTATAAAGAATTCCATTCGGACCGTGGTACGAAATAAAGATCGGTATCAAACATCTTTGGATTTGCCATTAAGAATGTTACAACTAATTGGGTGCGTAATCCAGATGTAAAAGTAATTAGTATAAAAGTAATGACATGGATATTTTGTAATAACATTTTTAAGTTTCGTATCCGGTTTTGCTCGCGTATCTAGCGTGTGTGTACGCATGTTTACATAACATCAATCATCTAACACTGGACACTAATTGAGGGTTATTAATTTTAGTCTTTGCTTAATTTATGCATGCATTTTTTAATTCTTTTGTAAATTAGTTTGTCGATGGGAACTTTGTAAATGTTGCCCAGGTAATTATGATGAGTTTATTTTAGTAATTGGGCTTACTATTTAAAGTTTCTATAATAGGTAATTTGGAATGGTTTGATAAAAAGCAGGTTAAAACGGAAATAATTTGTCAGTGAAATGAATAACCTGAGGTTTGTAGTAGTTATAACATAGAATGTAAATGTAAAATATCGTGCAGTGTTGTAAAGAACGTGAATTCAGATGCATCTGGTCAAATACCTCAACAGAGAGGAAGTAAAGAAGATATAATTGATGAAAAACATAACAATCAAAGTCTTATAGCAAATGTACCATCTATATAACTTACGTCTCAGCTAGATGGTGCAGGCAGCCGTGTCTGGCATGATGCGTCCGCCTCGTCGCCAGCTCGCTGTAACAACCACCTCCCCGTGGTGACCGGCACATGTACCCCGTCGCCACGCACTGCGCCGTGTTGCAGTAACACCGGACTCCGTCTGTAGAATCGCTATCGGCTTTTTGATCTGAAACAAGGACAGGTTCTTATTTAATATCAGACTCTCTGAGAGTGACATGTCGAGTATGGATTGACGCTATTTAAGAATCTTCTAAAGTGGTCATTTAAGATTTTGTAAGCCAAAATGTAAGTTATGTCAGACTCGGCAGTGACCTTCGCATTATCATAATATAATCAATGTTGTCATATTTATTTAAGCTAAAGCTAATCGCAGCTTTTGGGATGTTTCGATTAGCTGTAACTAAAATAAATATTCCGGATAGAAAGTTCAAATAGCAGATAATATATGTAATTAGATAACGATAACATTAAAGTTGCAGAATAATAAATGTATTCGACGCAATTAAATACTCATAATGTTAAGAAGTGCAATTTAAATACATATCAACGGAAAAATCTAGAAAAAGGAGAATCCGATAAACATACAAGTTCAAAAACTGGAACATATTAGTGAAGAGCTATGCTAATGGCACCAATTTGCAGAAGAGGGATAAGTAAGACATAAAATGAGAGCAGCTAGTAGAATAATGTTGATAAATAACTGGTCTTCAATGTTACTTGTTTTAAAGATAAATACAAAAAATGATTTTAATTTATTAATAATAGGGGAAATGGTAATGATTCTGTGCGGTTTGTAAGCGATAATTTCAAGCAGGAAATGACTGTTGCGAGTGTACAATGAAAGTTAATGTGGATGCAATCACAGCTGTCGACGTTGTGGCGCCTGCCTCCATCGTAAAATTTGATGGCAGTCGATTTACTGAACTCAAGTTTACCTAACTGCATCGACGTTAAAGTTCCACCATCAACATCAACGCCTACGACTGCTAAAGCTATAAAAGCAACCACAGCAAAACATTTCGCGAGAAAGGCATGCCTGTTGAACAATTTAATTTAGACACAGCATCGCCTTTGGAATTCGGTACAAGCTTTCCAAATACGAAACTGTTGTCTCATCGACTGCATCGCTATGATTGAATTCATTATCGAGACCATCATAAAAACATTCCTGTTCTGTAAAAAAGGTACGTCTTCCATGGAAACCGACGACAAGCCGATGAACCGGTAAAAATAACACACAGCTGGTCCGTGCCGCGTATCGTGTATGAATAATGCGCACGTCATACAGTACGGGCCCCTACATAAATATCTCACAAACGGCCAGCCTCCGACCGCATTCAATGTAAATGCTTTGGCTCCAGACGATAAAACAAAACGAAATTAATTTCAGAGGGACGCGGCTTTATTTGCTCTCGAGTCTCGAGGAAACTTAAGGAAGACCCCCCTTGATGTCCGGCATCTTTCGGACATTTCAACCGTTCACGGAATCAGATTTTTTCAATTCTAATTTTCTCATGATTAGTGACCCGGCTGACGATGTCGGTGGGACACCGATTAAACAGCCAGATAAAAAATGTTAGCCCTTTGAGAAGAGTAATCAGATGGTAATGACAGTCAAACTTTTTAATAAAATAAAATATATGAACGAATAGAACAAAGCCTTAATTTAAAGGGTTAATTCCTCGAATTTAATGCAAAAAGAAAAAAAAATTCGCTGTCGTTTAATGGCTGCAGAGGAGCGGCGGGAGGCCATTCGAACAGCGACCAGTCTCAGTAATAAATAAATAATTAAGAGGAGTAAAAAGTCAGTTCGAATGGGCAAAAAAGACAACAGCGCTTAATAACAGAACCCATCCAAAGGAAATTGGAAACTTTTAATAGCTATCTTAATAGCTTTTGCACGCAAAATTGCGTCCATTAATTGCAACAACCAATGCGTTTATTATGAATCGCCGAGTCTATTACAGCCGTTAGCATTAAACTGTTTGTTTTATTTGATGTTCAGAGTTGTGTTCTATTATATTGCTCACAATATTTCGGAGTCATCGATAAAATACGGAGTAACATCTAATCATTAGCCGCACAATTAGCGTTATCAATTCATCGTACATAATGTTAGACGGATGCCATTAGCTTGACTTTACAATCAATTTCGAGACCAAAAAGAAAACAAACGAAACACCGAAGGATAAGGTAAATAAAAAACAAATAAACAAAAGAGAAAAGGTCCCGGCATGTTATTTGGATGTTGATAAATGGCTATCCGAAGATGGGTCCGAGCGAGACGGAGCGAGGGCAAAGGGAGATAGATTAACTAATGAGTCAAAGACAGGCTTCGTATGGGATAAAACTTTATAAGATAAAGAAAAGTGCTTCTTATCCTTTTCTTGGTTTTTGATTTTGTTGGTTAGATTTATTATGGTTATATTGTGCTCTGTTTGCTTATGTGGTGTTTTATTTGTATTATTGCATAATGTTCAGAGCACTTTGTTCCGAAAGTTCTCTTCATGCCATATTAAAATTACTGTACCGTTTAACGTAATCAATCGGTCACCCTTGGTCACGTGCGTCCAATGAGGTGTTAATTTTGAGTTTCCTTTCAAATGATCACAAAAAAAGTTACAGAAGCATTTCAGATGGTTTGTTAGCGATTCACTTTTATTTGTTTTCTGTTTTTTGGGCGGTTATCAACTTTTTGACACTATTAGGCGGCACTTAGGAAGATATCGAGAGCTACATAAGTTATATTTTATACGGGCATAATGCAAATGCGATTGAGATCTCTGTTATCTTCGAATGCACCTTCAAAGAGAATAAAGCGAAAAGTAAATATTTTACCGAAGTGGAACGATCCGATCGCGAGCCGGTTTCAAGCATCTGATGCGAGATTGAAATGTTTCCCAGAATGAGTGGAGGAATCCTTTAAACATATCGGCGCCGCACCGTTCGCCACGTCCCTTTAATTTCATTACACAACACTGCAATGAGACATTTCCGATAACAAGGCCCGAGTTCATTTCAGTGTCCGCTCATTTGAGATTGTAAGATTCAATTTAGATCGACCGGGAAGATAGTAAACAGCATGTAGACTTGCTATTTCTAGCGGATTATCGTACACATCTCAAATTCTTTTCAGTGCATCTTTAATTGACTAACAGCGATAGTTTTACTATATTTCTGAAAGTCGATGAAGCACTCCGTTTATTTATAGCTACGGAATTTCTGAGCAACTCGCAACGGAATCAAGCATGCAGAGTCACTGAAATGTCTTTACGTTCTATCGGATGGTAATGAGCAACAAACGAATGTTGCGACAACAGCTTTCTCTCGGCGTTCACACGCTGTCCGGGTCCGTTTTATCTAGTACTTTATTACATTAATAATGTTTGTGGCTCGCGCCGCAGCCGGTTTCGCTGCTATTCGGATAGGAGCCAGCGTAACAGGCTTTATGCTGATTGGATGATGCGGAAAAAGCAAGGCTGCGTGGCGGCCTTGTTGCGGCATTCCAATGTCCGCTATTCGATAATTTGGTAGACGATTTGTAGTTTCTATTCGTGCAACTACTTAGTCATTATGATCATCACCAGCGTAGGTTTCTAAAGATAGACTATTACCTGTCTTAATATGGCGAAGCGCCATAGGCGTTTCTAGTATCATTGCCGGAGCAGTTGTGCGGAATGTTAAGCAGCCGCCCGGAGCGAGCCTTAATAACTGTGGGCATAGTTAATTTATATTGCTTTAGCTCACTTTATCGCCAGCATCGCCGCCGCTGATCGAATCACGACTCATCCTCTAATTGCGCCCGCTGAATTATCTTCCGTAATGGATGTCCTCAGTGGTGCGTAATTATCCATTGCGGCGCCAGTAATCTGGCCGCGGCCGCGGGCAATTTACATCGGAATGCGAGCCGAGAGAGGCTGTCTGTGGGTCGACTAGCGTTTCTGCAGCTATCGTCCGCCGCGATCGACTATCAGCGGGTTATGCTCCCAGTTGCTAGCTTGACAAATCGCCAAGATAATCGCTGTATCAGAGATTCGCCTAGTCTGCGTAATGGCTTTTGAAAGTGGCGTCCAAAGACTCTTTGACTAGCGGTCACTACGAATGAACGACCTATTAAAACGGTCTTTATTGTGCATGCGAAACGAAGGGCCGCTGCACTCAGCCGAGATCATTTCCTCGGAAAATTGCTTACACGGATCACCGTAAACCATATTTACGATTAATAGAATAAACGACGACGGTAAACACCGAGTTCCTTGTTTTGGATCTGAAGTTTATAGTGCTGTAATTCCACGGCGGCGTGTGATTAACGTTTATTGGAATGAATCCCAGGTCCGTGTTGCTTTCGCATTGATGCAATGGAAATGAGCAGACGGAGGTTTAGGGTTTTTGTTTCTAACCCTTGTTTCAATACCGTAGAGGTTCTATTCGTTTGCTAGCCAAATTGCTGTGCGGGATCAGAGTACGCTATTTATCACTCTGTCCACGTATCGTCTGTTGAGGTTATCGAGGAGCTTTCACGCCACTCGAATTATATTAGAATAATGAGCGTACGTCGAACTTCGAAAAGCGCAAAATAAGGAAACAACTAGCGCTGAAGCGCCACCTGTTCGATTCTAAATCGATGTATTCATCACGTTATTAACCAACAATGGCCACAATGCCCACAAAAGTCGACTACCTGATCAGACCGCGGTCTTTTTTTTACCGGCGTCCACGAGAGGTTTATCGTGCGGGTCGGGTCTCTGAGTAGCATCGCGTCGATTGTGTACGCGATGCGGCTGTCATATCAACAATACCCTTTATTTAACGCGTAGTGGCTCGATTGTCCTCTGAATTCATAACTCGTGTTATATGGTAGCCAATTGATTGCATACGCGTGCCGTATTTCCGTAAGCTTTGGTATCTTTTGTAGAGATTCCCGTTCGGTTTTCGTTACTTTTTTCGAGGTTTACCGTTTCAATTTGCTGTGTTAATATTAGCAGACGTATGTGCAAACATTTCATAGGTGTCATGTCAACAGCTGCGACATAAGTGGCGTGGAGGACCAAAAGTAGTTCGTGTTGTGACGCCTTTTTAAAGTACCTAGGTACTTGCGCATTGAAAGTTAGCTAATGTATAATTATTATCTTGCGATTTTGTGAGGTCATTTATGTATTTTAGATATTCTGTTTGACCTGTATCTTGAAATCTTGAGCGTCCTTACCACCACGAAAATTACACACCTAAGTATACTTACCTATCAAAAACATTCTTCTTAAATCTGTGACTTGTTGAATTTGATAATATAATACTCTATAATAATTGACCGAACTGAAAACCGAATGGAAATCGGTATAATGTTATCATCTAATGCGTTGATTGAAAGATTACCGTAAAAAGTGAACAAATAAAATCTAAAATAATATGTACCAAATTATAATGGAAACTTGTCAACAATATTTACGTAGGTATGCATTGACTTAGAGACTTAGCAACCATCATTTGGAAAGCGACCACAACTTTGGACTTTATTTTATACGAACAGAGTCTATATTATCAGGTAGCAAACACATGTTACACGGAGAACGCAAAAAGCTTCATCAATATTTCAAGCATGCCCGCATTCCTGCGGCCGGCTTTCAATTTAATTAGTTACATTGTGAATAGTATTTGGGGCTTATCAAATTGAATTTGAACTTTGTGTACCTGTTTATTAGATTAAAATCGTGTTTTTATTAAAAACTGTCCTAAAAATTCTAATAGTGAAGTATGTATTTAATTAGCATTATAAAGAAAGGGATTTTGTCAGGTGATGCCGGCAGAGTAGAATAGCATCATCCCATATCCATCGATGGGTGTCGTAGAAGGCGATTAATGGACCAGCAAAGGGGTAATCATCACCCAATACTCTCCGCATTGGGCAAGCATGCTGGACTACTGCCTAAACCTCCATCGATGAAAAAGAGAGGTTTATGTTGTGTGCCAACAGTGGGTCGAATTAAGGATGTTATGAAGATAAAAAGGGATTATTCCAGAAAGGATCGGCACAAACAGTTCTCAACAAATCTAGGCACTTGAATTATTCATTCTCAAAGTTACACATTACTATTGCCTATAAATAATAACCATATACTTACCGATGATACCTGTACACATGAAAACACACACTGGTAGGATTTTCTAGAATTATCTTTAAAAAATCGGGAGTGGTCACCCCTTGACTTTCTCGTAATTTTGATTCTATTCTATTTTATTCTATTCATGTTAAATTTTGGTCACACATCCGAGTACCTACCGCGCCTTGGTTGCTTAACTTTCGTGATCGACGACTCAAAAGTTGATAGAAACCTTATATTTTGATGTTATACATGCATGTTAAATTTGGTTGCAATAAGTTAAAGCATACTCGAGTTATCGTGTTAACGCACAGACATAATTCCAAAAAAAAAATTTTGGACTAAGGGAGGTTCAAAACATGTAAATCCGTCAAAATCTCGAAGTTGAATTTTTTGATGATTACAAGACTTTCTCTATACTTACTGCGTAAGTATACGAGAAAGTAAAAATGATGCAAAAGTAGTTCATTAATAACATACAATACAATTCAATAGAATATTAAAATGTTTTTCAATTTTAGAAACAAGTAAGTATATAGGTAGGTACCCGCAGTCTGGTATCCGTGTAAACATAATATCTAGATTGTCAACGTCGCATACAAATTGAATATTAATTCGTAGCAAGTATCGAAAGTGCATAATTATGTTATGAAAGTAAACGGCGTTTATAATTTACCTATGCAAATAAACGTCATTATACGTTATCTGTTGGTTATCGGAGAATTTGAATAAATACATTACCTATCTAGGACTAGTTATTACTCAGGTAACAAGTTATACTAGGTATTGGTAATTATGAATTATTGGGTTTCTAAGCAAACATTGGGTTATTGATAAATATTATTCCAGGGTGCCGCGAAATGTGGCTTATCGATTCCTTTCCAAATATACTAAGATCCCAGGAGACGCATTTTGAATCATTCGAAATGAATCTTAAATTCATGCTCGAAAGCAAAACGTAAGTACTTATACGAAATTAGTTTCGATTGCTCCCAATATTTATTTCTACGTTTTTAGTTTTAAAGCCGGTTTTTTTTATTTAAATTTTTTTTTGTTATTCTACAAGCTATTGAAATAACAAGCGGGCTAATAACGTCAAATAGGAAAATACTTTAGTGATCAAAAATTTAAAATTAATTTTAAGTTTCGCCATACAATAGTTAGCTCAGCACAGCAAAACAAATTGTATGGGAAATTTCTTGAATTTATGATAACACCATGCTTCTTATATTATCCAATACAGTCAACAACACAGGTTACAACAAACTGTCAATTTTTTTCAATCGATTTTGCGCTTTATAATACACTCGTTTCAGGTTGAAAATGAAATGGAGAAATTTGATAGTTTTGGGCAGTCTTATCTGCTGTCGTCTGTACTTACATTATGTTATGTATATTTGATTTTTTTTTAGAACTTGAACCTATACTATTCTACCTGAAACTAGTTGGGAGTAGATGCAGTAGGTACCCATTTTAGTAAAGAAGAAAATAAGTGTTAGAATATGTGTAGCGAAGTTTTTCTCTGATTTCCTATATTATTCACCAAACACAAATAGTATAATTACAATACTCTCAAACTCTCGACTTATAGAAACCGGTGTTTAACCAAGCCCTCGGGTTAACGACGCCGTAATAAGAACCATAATTTTGTTAAAGCACTACCATTTCCCTATATATTTCTCCCTCTGCTTGTTGCAAAGCCTTAAACAAATCACATGAATTACTCAAAATAAGCTTATTCATGCAGCCGCCGTAATTACGTCAATATAAATGTGGTTTTAGTAATTTAATTTTAGTTCATTCAAATCTACGAGTATGTTGACCGCAAATCGAGCAAAGGTCAATTTTTAATAATATTGTAAGTCACACTGAATGCACAAAGCTTTATAAAGTAAAGAAAATTCAAAACGCTGGAAATTCAAAAATGGAATAGGTACGTAGTTACTTCTGTTTTCATTCTATGAAAAGTTTACTTTTAGAAAGAACAAAAGAAGAACGATTGTAAGTTATATCAAGGGACGATCTTCTTTCATGTAAGTCAGTTTAAAATTAACTTGTTTTTATCAAAAGTGACATCACGGTATTGCTGTTGTTTGTACAAGCTAGAATGAACGGGATTTCATTGCATATATTTTTGTTTTTTTTTTTGAAAATACAGTAATGTGAAATTGGTAAATAATCAAAGAATTTAGACAATTTTACTAAAAGTTCTGATAACTTTATGAGGTCTTTAAATCTTTTGCAATAATATTTACAATCGCCGAGTAACTTGTATATTGACTGTAATAAATATCAGGCAGCTTGAATCTCGAATGTTTGTCGGAATGCACTATAGAATTTCTCCGGACGGCCAGCGAAAGAAGTGAGGGAATGCGGTCGTGTGCCCCTACCACTGGTACGCGTAATCCGTGATAATCATTAGCCGAAACATGACTGTCAGCTGTGTTCTCTCATATTCATTTGCGATACTGCGGGCAGGGAAACCGTACTAACTGCTTGTCTAGATAGGTTTAATATTTTCGTAGATGACTGGGTAAAAATATAATAATTCTATTAATTCCGTCACATAAATTACTAAAAACATTTTAGATGTGTATTTTTTACTGAATCGAATCAGTAAATATTTAAAACGATGTAGAGCATCTAAGTTCAGGCGGAAGGCTTGCGGAGCCATGCTTTCGTAAAAAAATTACGAAATTGTGACGTCACAAACATTTCAACGAACTGTATCGCCGTCATTATTTGTTTACGTGATAAAAATACATGTCCAATATTTTTTCGTGTTCTATCTGATGATGACTAAACGGAGTTTTTCAATCATCATCCCTATTGACTGAACAGTTTTCGTTGAGTTTAATTTCAACAGTTTTAAGGGGCAATAGACACATTTTTCATTTAATTTCATTTAATTTGTCATTTCATTTCATATTTTTAAAGAACATCATGTTAACTTGATCTTGGTACTTGATATAGATTTCGTACATACATATAATTGAGGAAGACCTATTTCTAATAACAAACTTTTAAAATTTAAATATGTAATTGCATACCTACTACAGTAGAACCCGTTTAAGACGATCACGCTTAATACGATTTCTCGCATAATACGCCACTTTACGTCAGTCCCTGCAACTTGAGACATATTTTCATACATTTCTTAACGTTTAATACGATTCGTCACCCTAGTGGCGGCGAAGCGATGAATATCGTGCCACTTAAATTTCAACTAACTAAGAAAGCTTGTTTCAAGGAAGCAGGTTTCGGAAATAACGTGGTTGACATTGTGTTGGAAGAAGAAGAACCCGAGATACTGCAGGGTTATTCATCCTGGATATTCATCCATTGACGACAATGTAGCACCTTACGAAATTCAATCAATTGAAGATCTTATTGAGAATGTGAATAACATACAAAACGAGGCCCTAAGTGATAATGATGAAGACGAAGATGAGTCAACACCGGTTTCGTCAAACGCCCAGGCATTATCAGCTGTTAATGATTTAAGACGCTATGTAGCTTCTTTGGATCAAAGCGAAGACGCACTGCAAAAGTTGAATTATGTTGAAAATCTTTCAATTGCTAATGCATCAAAATCTTTCTGTGAAACCAAAATAAGTGATTATTTTAAATAATGTAATTTTAATAACACTACGAATTTAATTTACATAATTTATAAATGTATAATTTTTTATATATACAGTACCAAAATTAGAACCAAATACATACATACCTACTTAATGATATGTAGTAAGTTTTATTTTCCCTTTCCCGCATAATACGCTTTCTCGCTTAAGACGCGTTTTTGGTAGGGTCCCTGAGAAATCGTCTTAAGGGGGTTTTTTCTGTATTTAAAGTTTTATAACAATGCCTTTGTCAATATGACTATTATTTTCTATTTTTAATGTAAATCTTTTTAAGCTTTTCATTTTCTACCAAACCAGAATGAAAACAGAGGAGAGGATTAGGTTAGTAAATAAAATATCTTGGTGTGAAAGTGACAGACTATTGCCTTTGAAAATCTGCCAAGAAATACTAGACAGATAAGTTAACTCCACGCAACATTAAAATTTATTTCATCCTTATGGCGAAAGTTGGCATGCGACACCAGAGGCAATAATCAGATGTCAAGCCTGCAGTGCAAGACGTATTTTTGAAATCAAAATAAAAACAGTTATTTATGTAAATGCTACTTAACAAAAACAAGCGCCTCTCTCCTTTTTTCTCTTTAATAATATACTTACAAATAAAAAAATGCAACTCATTATAATAATATTGATTGCTATGAGAAAGCCGATTGTCAAATAAGTGTGAATGGTTGTAATACGACGCAAATGGCTTTAGAGTATTTTATATTGTTTATAAAATGTAAATGATATTATAAATTTCTAATACCTACCTACTAATAAAACGTAATATGCCTGCTATTTAACAATTTTGTGGTTATTGTTATAGGCTCATTTCGATTCGGTTGGTGTATTAGTTGATTAAAATTATCGATTTCCCGATTTAAGGCTCACCGGTGGGCTGCATGGCGTTCAACGTGTTAAATAAGAGTAAATTCATAAGTTGACATACATTTATGAATTTATTCTTATTTAATAATTAGAATTACTAATTTAAAAATATTAAATAAGAATAAATTCATAAATGTATATCAATTTATGAATTTATTCTTATTTAATTGTGAGTGCGACAAAGTTCGATATTCAAAATTACAAGTGGCTCGTCCGTCTTGTACTGCACTCCACGAAAGATTTATTAATTTAATTTGAAAAATTGCAAGTGAAAGCACAGAAACCCACGAACTCAATAAAACTTGCTCTGCTCCAGTTTTTTCGTGTTCCCCAGTCACTGTTATTATTTATCTACACGATATCTACACGATAATTAATCTTTTATACGTTTATGAAAGGTAAAGTTACAAGTTTTTCAAGTTGACGACGAGAACTGGTGGAATAGGTTATAAAAATGTCGACTTTTCATTTTTTTTATATCGCACTCTTGTATTGATTGCGGGATAAGTAAGATATGTAATTCTGTAGGTAATTAGAAGAACTAAGAAAGAACTGGGGGCTTAGGAAAATGGCAATAGTTTCATTCATAACGATAATACATATATCGAAATTCGTCATCATATACCATATTGATTGGTATCTAAGTATCTACAGTGTCTTAGCATAGTGTAAGTACACTATACCATGTTACTAGTGTTGATAGCTACTATACAGGTTTGAGGTACCAACTATAAGACCGCCCGCCTGCTAGCTACAACGCTAACAACATTGCTGGGACAAAACTCCTCTCAATAGACTAGACTTTCTTTAATAGCAATATGTGATAATTTTTACATAAAACAAAACAGTATAAGCAATTCACGCCTTCCTAATTAACGCTTAATTTGAATAACAAAACCACAATTAAACATAAGCTTTCTAAACACAAGACGTTATCTTGTAAAGGTAGCCACTAATCACAAAACACAAACAATATTCAGTTTTGAAATGTTAACACAAAGTTGACTTTGTGTTTCGGCTAGCAGGGTGTAAATTGCATCACATAGAAATAATATTTAAGACTAGCGCCCTGTCCTCGACTTCGTACGCGTATATGTATATAGTTTTTGAAAATATGTATAGCTTATGTTACTCAGTGAAATTATTGCCGTCAAGCGGTAAAATAATTTTTAAATTCGGTCCAGTAGATTTTGAGTATATTCATTACCCGCACCCGGTTTCATCAGCGTGTATCCCGTTCCCGTCGGATAACCAGGAAAGTACCCTGAAAGTCCATTCTAAATATTGCTAAAATAGAGTTCAAAATCGGTTCAGTACTTAGTTCCTACAAATAAAGTCAAAAAACTTGTGACCTTATCACGATGTGATCTTATTATAGAAGTAGGTACACGTCATTTATTTCGCTCTCATGTAAATTTTAGTATTATAGTTCTGAATTCGAACCACATTTTATTTAAACTAGATAAATTTATAAGACTTCGTACTGTTATGACAGGCAGGATTCTTGGCATACCGTTTTAATACAATTTAAATAAATGCATTTCAATGCTTTTAAATTTAAATTAACTAGTTCTACAACCGAATCTTGTTTAAAACTCGTTATATCTTATTGCGATTTGTAGAAATAAAGATGCAAATATATTGCGATGTCATGATTGCTGATGTAAGCTTTTAAACCATGCACTAAAATAAATTGATTAATTGAATTTACCACGGTTTACATTAGTCTCCTTTTTATTTGAGTTTTTTGCATTTTGAGCTCCGCGCAGACCATCGCACCAAGGGGCCAACCACGAGGCGATTGAAGGACGTAGCACACATATCAGATCGGAAAGTACTCCGTGTCGGAAAGGTAACGGAACCGAATCGCCTTTCGCCGCACCCCCGCCCCCATGTTACCATCTCAGACCAAGGTTTATCTTCTTCTTTTAAATTAATGGCGATCGCGACACAAAGTTTACGCATTGCGCTAATATCACGTGAAAAATGTAATTAAAGTAACCGACAATTGTACGGTAGATTGAGTTTAAAATGGAGTCTCTCAACACGTGTTCTTGCAACAAGAACTCGGGAGAACTCCGACCAAGCTTACTATGTTGCTTGTTTGACATTTTACGTCAAAATACAAAAGGCCGTCGAAAACCAGCATGATGCTTCAGGGGTCTGGCACATGCTGAACGCCATTTTAATTTTAAGAATGTTTTAGATTTTCAATGATTAAAGGTTGTGTAATATTGCTTGTATGTGTTTTTATTTAGTGCTCGATATTAAATGTTAGAATAAAAAAAATCACTTCATTTATTTCATTTCATCATACAACAGCAATTCCAATGAGGGTTGGTTTCAGGCAAGTCGCAGATAAAATTATGCCATAACCTTCAGCAGTATGGGGACATATTACTCCGCTCCAACCTTAAATGAATTAGAATTAGGATACGAAGTAGAAGAAGTGATAATTTCTTCTACCTCGTATCCTAATTCTAATTCATTTAAGGTTGGAGCGGAGCAATATGTCCTGACTGACTGACTGACTGACATCAACGCACAGCCAAAACCGCTGGGTCTAGAGATTCCAAATTTGGTATGTAGGTTCCATAAGAGGTCCAGGGGTGCACTAAGAAAGGATTTTTAGAAATTCACCCTCTAAGGTGGTGAAAAAGGGGTGCAAAGTTTCTATGGAGATCCGTCATTTTTAAAGTAAAAACCATAAAAATTGGTGTATGGTCTTTCAGCTGGAAATTAAGTAAGGGGTATTTAGGATTTTTGAAAATTCAATCCTTAAGGGGGTAAAATAAGGGATGGAAGTGTGTATGGAAATCTGTCATTTTTTAAAGTAAAATCGATGAAAATTGGTTGGCGCTTAGGTTAGAAGAAATAATAAGAAAATTTAAATGCTGCCCGAAATAACTATTCTACGCGGACGAAGTCGCGGACAAATGCTAGTATATAATAATGTTGAAGATGGGAGCGAATTTCACTCGAATCCCTTAACCACTAACGGTTATCTTACATTATTGTTTTGTCATAACAAACAACACCTTTTATAACACTTGTTATGAAAAGCATTTTAAGCACTCAAGCTACTTACGACAACTCGATAAATTCTTACACGATTTCCCTATTGTCTAACAGCTAAGTAGCACTCACGTACTCGCGAGACGCTTTAAGTAAATTAACCATTTCACTCCTAAAGCGGAGGTAAGTATTAAAGCAAACATGTAAAGTTAACCCCGCCTCTGTATGTAAGTACATACCACTACAGGTAAACAGATCTCGTTCATTTAGTACAAATATTTAACTTTAAAATTTTGAGTCATAAGCGACAGCGTGTAACGAAAATTGGTATTTTTTGTTGCGCGATTAAAACGCAATGTTTTTTTATTATATTTTTGCGGAGTACATGGTCTAAGTAGATTTGCTGGACCTTAAAACAGTAGTTTAGAATTCAAATTTAAAAGATTTTTCTTACATGAACAGATAAGAACTATCAATATCGGTAGCTCTAAAGCTAAACAAACATAATTATTATAGTTTGCTTTCGCCCATTTCTTTGTCAGTAAAACAATTATTTTAAAAAGCAATATCTATATTTATATATATTATTTCTTCATATCTGACCGTTAGTACAATAAATAATGATTCCATTTAAACTTTTGAAGCATGATTCTATCGCTGACAGAGCGATAATGCCGTTTTCTACTTTAAAACTACTTTCGTTAAGCTATTTGTTATTAGTTTGAAGAAACCAAAATGAAATAGAAAATCAACATTACTTTTATGGCAAATAATAATTAACCTAAGTTAAATGTGCAACACAAGAAATGCTTTTACTATTTTAATAACTCGCTCGACTCTCTTAACTTAGGATATCACAAAAATGATTTAAAAGTAGGTAGTATGAACGCGCGGGCGGTGCGGCGCCCTTACACGCTGGTGGTCTGAAACTCGATTTGAGATCTACCGAATTGTCTTAAACTATTACATAAATAATGTTAACAGCCTCGTTACCGGACGCTCGGCACTAACAGATATTAAACAATAAACATACTTATTTTAATAGTAATGTTCTCTTACTGTGTTGCAGGTTACAGACGTATATTTTTGACTGTTGCTTGTATTAGAATATGTATTAGTATTTTCTATGTTACGAGCGCGTGTGAGTTATGATCTATACACTGTTAATTTTTATCACCTTTTTTATACCTGTGAAATTCCCACGCATACCTGTTATCCGGGGGGATAACAAGGTTATGAACCACAGGACTCCGCTACCACCTTTACTCCGATCAGGGAACTTATGCATCCTGACACGAAAGGCGCTCTTCTCTCAGACTCCTCCTATTGGAGACGGGTGTAAAGGGCCCCTCTCTTTTCTACAACCGGACAGGGTACTGTCCGCCTGAGCAATGGGTGATCGTCAATCAGCTGGACCAGTTAAAATAGATATCGGGACCCCCGTCCCGATTTCTGCATGATCCAGGCTAGGGTGACACCTGTCTTTGGAACAGGCGTCTCCTTCGCCCACCGCGGCGACGTCAACGCGGATCAGAGAGAGGATCATCCTCCCTGATCCGCTAGGATAATTCAATATGGAGATACTCGTACATTACATTCCTATCTACTCTTGCTACGGGAACAATATCGCAATCGCGATAAAATATCTGCTGTTACTTTTGTATGGAAACAGAATTGTAATAGTTGTAATACCTACGCAACCAAAGCACACCAAAGTGATTTCTTTTTCGTAAGTTCGACGTTGGTCCCGTAGCAAGAGTTGTTTGTAGTGTGTAATGTAGGAAGCGTCCCTTGAATTATCTCCGTATAATATAATGATATGATAAAAAGGCAATAGTGTTTAAAATACAGTAAAAATAGGAATATCCCATATACCTATCTACAACCAACATGCACATTGTCATTGTGTGCGTCAGTGACGGCACCGTGCCCTCACCAATAATGGATGAACAAAAAGGGAAGTCCTAAATTTTTACTACATACTGAGTCTTATTTATCAGACAAAATAGGAAAGCAAATGAAAAACTTATCCTACCAAATCAAGAGAAAAGTTTTGTTTATTTCTTATTTTCATAATATTATATTTACAACTGTTATATTTTTGTAAATAAAATATTAAATGTTCATGTAAAACAAACTATTTATTTTAGTAGCTTAGACAGATATATCACTACATGACAAACATAAAAAGAATATCACTATACAATTCTTAAAGTGTAGCTTTGATTACTAAAGGTCATGAACCAGCATCACACAACAACAAATTCTAGAATGGAATTTGAATTATTATTGTTTAGAACACTATTGAACACAGAATAATTACCCTCTATCTGTTTAAATCAACGCAATTACCGATCACTTATAGAATCATCATAATCAAGCGCATAAAATTCATTTATTCTAACAATTAAATTGTAATTTAGGAAAAAAACAGACGAAGACCGCTTTTCATCACGCTTCAATGGTTGGCTAGTTAACGTCGTAATAAATTATAGAAAGAATAACTTATAAGTTTTACGGATTGTTTGTTTTTAAATTAAAACGTTGCATCTACAATTATCTCTCGCAAATTTTACAGAATCCGTGAACATTATGTAAATTATTGTTAATATGGACCCTAGTGTTTACCAACACTTGAGGCTGACCATAACTAAGTGTAAAATATGTTTTGGAAGTAATATTTTTGGTAGAATGATTTCCTTGAGTTGTCAGAGAATGATGTCAATCGTTATGATCATTTCATTTGAAAAAAAATGGTAAGTAACAAATTCTTAAAAAAATATAAGTAGAGCGAAATTATATAAAAAACTAAGAAACCTGCGTACAAGAGAGGATTTTGGAGATTTTTTTACAAAAATCTATAATAAGATTTATTCTAGTAATAAAAATATGACAATCTTTTGCACGAATTATCTTTTCATCATATTTATTTTTAGGAGCTTTAACTGCGAAAAATCGTTACTTAATTATAAAATTTTCGTAACTACAAACTTCCTTCGGAATTAAGACAGTAAAAATTTCCGTTATTGTCTTATAAGCGACATCAACTTGTTTCCAAATCATTAAAATACCACCCTCAAATTCCGCAAGCGCATACTTCTCAAACATGTGACATGAGATTTAATTTAAACACAACTTTAGTATGGTTATTAAAGAACTATAAAACATTAAAAGCATTTTCAAACATAAAACGAAACTGACATTAAATCCTCGAATGTTGTAAAAATTCGAAAATTGCTCTTCAAATTGCTGTGCAATTTTGTGCAATCAAAGCTATGCACACAGCCGCCAGGGCTGTCGCAAAGGTAATTTTATATTTGACAATATAAATAAAAAAATATACAAATGACAACGTTATCGTTGAAGCGACCTCTTCCCAGTAACTTTAGGATCAATAGGATTTAATTAAATAAATTTAGAAACAAAAAAATAGTCATATATTTTTTAATAAAACAGCTCAGAGATTCCGGTCTTTGTAAGTTCAATACACAGATATATCAATCTAAGTATAAGTATCTTGTATTATAAAATCTGTGGTTCAATAACACTAAACTTTTTAGAATCGTTTTTTTTAAGTAAGTTTTCTAGCGTTCCACGGGGTATATATATATATATATATACTTAAGTTGTGTATGACCCGGATGTTGCCAACGTTTATATAATCATTTATCTTTTACTTGCATTTCTAGAGACAAAAAGAAGTTGAAAACTCTATGCAGACATCTGCTATACCGACCTATAAAACTTTTTTTATTAGAGAAGATATAATTCAACTCTGGCATCATTTTCGAATCCAAATTACATATCATAAGGAAGTTGGTGTTTTGGATAGTAGATATTAAATAAATTGAATTGGATATTTTTATAATTACCCGAAATAAATCATAAAATCCTGTGTAATTTACAAATCAATAAGCATAAACAAATCATAAAAGTGACAAAGCTTTACGATTTGAAAGGTAGCGTTATTGCTCTACCCGTCACTCACAAATCTATTAAAAATGCAATTTTCTTTATTAGAAATTTTAAACAATTAAGCTGGCGTCTCATATATAATTCCAATTACAACCTCGTTTGTGTTGCAACATGTGCCGATAGATATTACCGATCAAAGACTTTTAAAGTAGAAATTTAATGCGGTGCACGCGATCGGCAAGTTTCCTAAAGCGGCAACCCTGCTATTATCGGCAAATATCGGCAATTATCGGCTCGCCGACAACTCGCGAGGGACGACGCCGTGACGATGTCGTGACGATACAGACACGCCTCGGGCAACACGTTCGTCTGTCAGAGAGATAATACCAGCCGGCTCCTTTGAATATAAGAATCTAAGGAACGACATTAAGGTTTGACTTCGCTCTTTAATTGTAATGATAAATAATATTTTTACTTGTGTATTGCTTCTTGTATTGTGTCGTTGGGCTTCTATGAAAGATAATGCAGTGAAATTCAATCTTAGAAAAATGCTCATATGTATGTTTTTTGTATGGAAAAGGTGGAAAATGAGAAGATGGTTCACCTAATGGTAAGTGATACCGCCGCCCATGGCCATTTGCAATACCAGAGGAATCGCAAATGCGTTGCCGATCTTTAAGGAAGGAATACGCGTTTTTTATGATTTCTAGGTCGTATCGATTAGGAAATACTGCTGGCTTCTTCATTAAGATACGCACTTTGTTTCAAATCTTATTATAATTACTTCTTACATTGGACAATTGATTGCGGTCACTGTAAAAGGCCCACTTGTATCGACCAGATTATTTTTCGTTGATACATGACTAATGTCGAATTAATGAAATTATGAGTAACACAATTAGTAAACTCTTTATTTATACTTTTAACGTGTAGATTGGTGCAAACTGCAAGTGGGCCTAAACAGAGGTATAGTTACTTTTCTAGGAAGTTGCTTTACAATCCCGTTATGCTATTAAAGATTATCTCTTATTATCTTTAAATTAATCATTGATTATACGTGACATTTATATGATACCAATTAAAAATTTACTTATTTAACAAGATAATTAAGATTATCTTTTCTGCAATTAGTGCCGACTTAATGAGTCAGACCAAAATTTTGTTTCAAAATGATTTACAGAGGGTATTACTCAAAATAGACAGATATTTACTTAGAAAATACCTTTTAAATACTTAGACTGGAATGCACAATAATAAATAACCAACCGTCAAGATTTAAGAGGATTCGTTTAACTTTACTGGCGATAAACTTGGAGAATTTTTGTTTTGCTCGAAGTAAGCGATGCTGTTATAAATGACTTGGCTATGAGAACCAGCTTAAGCATTTTAAATACCGGTTAAAACTTAGACGAATGATTAATGACAGAATGGTGTCTTAACATTAATTTTATTAGGTATTATTCATGGGAAAATTGTGTGTGGTAAGTTTTTTCAACTTGCTTAGCCATCATCTAATTAACGTAATAATAAGTGATTGTAGGGCTGGAGGTGGAAGCTAGATTCACCCGAAACCCTCAACTCACTAAAACAACAGCTATCATATAGTTAAAGGCAGATTTACACAGGATAAGTAAAGGGGCGGTAACAGGCGTCAGTGCTGGCGCCTAGAACTGTCCACACCGTTTATACACATCTATGCTAATACTAGCTTCCGCCTGCGACTTCGTCCGCGTGGACATTTTACTCCCTTAGGGGTGGAATTTCCAAAAATCCTTTCTTAGCAGATGCCTACGTCATAACATCTACCTGCATGCCAAATTTCAGCCCGATCCGTCCAGTAGTTTGGGCTGTGCATTGATAGATAACTATGTTAGTCAGTCAGTCACCTTTGAGTTATACAACATGTAAACTAAATAACCAACACCCTGAATACAGGTGGTTTGGGATCGGCTTCCGAGTTGATTTCAATAATATTTAAAAAAAAAAACGATTTATAAAAAAAAAAAACAAGTACCCAGAAAATATTGTGAAACATTTTCTGGGTACTTTTATAAAACTGAAGAGTTTGTTTGTTTGAACGCGCTAATCTCAGGAACTACTGATACAAATTAAAAAAAATATTTTTGTGTTGGATAGTCCATTTATCGAGGAAGGCTAAGGCTATATAATATCATAATACACGACCAAAGTCGCGGGCACAGCTAGTAGCCAATGATCGAGAATATTTGAAGTCAGCACTGACACGACAGCGCTTTACTGATTCCTAATCAATTTACATTAGGTCATTACCGAATCAACATTAGTTTTCCTTGAATTTGGAGTCAGTAACTTACCCTGCGTAAATGTGGGACATAGCTGGGACACAACAAAGTTGTTAGTACTAAAGCGATTAAATATAACACAGAGAAAGTTATGAACATGACTGTGGATTTGATAGACCGAGAAAAAAAAACCAAAAAAAAGATAAAGAGATTGCGTGACAGATGATATTGCAAAGAAAAGTGTTGATGGAAGAAGAAAATAATTACTCCGACCCCAAATGGTGATAATTAGAGGCAGATGGTGGAAGCTCCCGACTCGAGCATACATATTGAACCCGGGAGTCGGAACCTCAAGATTTGATACCAGTGCATAGTTTGTCCTGGTTTAATAAAGACAAAACGATAAGGAAGTACTAAATGTTAGAACGTATAATGCAGCAATTTTTTATTTTAATGTTTTAATTTATGTGAGAGTAATTATTCATCAGATAACACACATATTTCTTAGTGAATTTATGGCTTAAGTTGTTTGGCAGTATAATATTTGTGGCCGTGTGATGCCGGCAGAGTAGAATAGCATCACCCCGTATCCTCCAATGGGTGTCGTAAACGACTAATGGACCAGCAAAGGGGTATTGATCTATATACTCCGTCCACTAATCCGCATTGGGCAAGCGTGGTGGACTACTGCCGAAACCTCCTTCGATGACAAGGATTGTTGTGTCCCAGCAGTGGGTCGAATTATAAAGGCTGTTCTGATGATTATCTGACGTGATTTGGAGAAGTGCCTCATGATTTCGCAATAATTAAGTATTCGTTTTAAATATACTTTATGCAAAATTGTGTTTTAAATAGATTATTAATTGTATATACATAATTAGTATTATAATAGTAAATTTTATACTTGCTATAATTTACCAGGAAAAGATTAATAAATATAATTATTAGGAAGCGGCACAATTTATTGTAATTTAACAACAGCGGAAGAACTTTATCATAGTATAAATTTATTTTGTCATTTGCAATAATACTTGTATATGAACACGCATGTAATTGAAACGATGGTTTTCTGGATCAACTTTACCTCTCTTAACGAAATCGCCCAACATTTTTACCCTTTGAATAGTTTGAACCTATTTGACCTGGTTTATGTTCCTATTTTGGTTCCATGGTAAATAGAAGTAAGTAATGTTCTGGTATTATTCTTTACTAGTGGACTTGCTAATAACTGCAATGATAGATTTGCAAAAGTAACGGGATTAAATCTAAAGATTACTTCTAAAGAAAAACATTAATAATGTTGGCAAGTTCCGTCAATACTTTTTATAACATTCTTCAAGTAAACCCGTTACTAAGAAAAATGATACAAAAATATCCGTCGCCTTCATTAAGAAGTCAACGACACTTATTATTCAGGAGCCATTTGACGACAACGAGAATTAAGTGCAGCTGTGAAGATTAATTAATGAAACAAGATGTCCATCGCAGGTGGCGCCAACTGTAGGAAATTATCCGATAATTTTATAATTTCATGCGCTTTATACATGCACGGATACTGTGAAACCACTCAGGCCTGTTCCATGTTGGTGGCGGCTGGTTTTATTTATGAAGGAACTACCGCCCAATCCCGAGCGATCGTTGTGTCTTTAAGGCCTATTAAGTTGAATTAAATACTTATTTTTTTATGATTGTTCTCAATTATTGCTGGTGTACAATAAAGAATATTCTATCTACCTAATTGTGATAGACATACATACGATCAGGCTCATAATTCCAAAAGGGGTTGAGCTGAGCCTTATGTAACAATTGGTTACACATAAAGCTAAATCCTTGGAGCCTCAAAATATTGACAGATTGCCAGCCTGTCGCCTAAATAAAAAGGGCATCAAACTTCAAAAATTAACAAGTAGTGAACGAAACCAAGGAACACCAACAACCGGGACAGCACTAAAAAGTTCAGGTCATTGTGAGTGAACACATCAGTTATAAACAATTTGACAACTTTGAAAGAGATACAGCAGAAAAAACATTGCACATCTCTAATACTTACATCCGTATTTATAAATTTATATGAGGTATTCACATCCAATTTGGGCCATTAATTTAATGATCTTCTTCCAATAAAAAGTATTATTATATTATTTATAACATTAATATTTACGTAGTGTAGTTTTATAGCATGTATAAGCTGACATTATCTACAATTTCGTACCCTTAATTGGAGCGCTAAAATAAAGTAAAGATGTTGACGCGTAATTTTCTCAGTTATTACAAGAGAATTACATGCTTCAAAACCAAAATTATTACTTAAAATCAACGACGAAGCAATAAAAACTACATCCTTCTTCATCAATTATTAATGCGTTACGATTACACGCCGAATCGAAACTATTTCCTGACCAGCATTCACAGACAATTACATCTAAAAACGTCCGAGGTATAATTTTCCGAATTCGGCTTTAGGAACGACACGAAACCGCTCGCCGCGACCCATTAAGTATACGGGCCTATGATTTGACGGACTAACGAAGAAGCAGTAAAATTCCTCTTATAATCACTGTGGAGTCCGGAGCCCTGATTACAGGGTAGACGCCCACCGGCGGGTGTAGGAACCCGACTGTAACGAACATCAAACATACGTAAAACAATACAAGCGTTTCGACTTCGGCGTATGCGGCGTTTTGGTTTTGAGATGGCGGTGTTTGGATAAGGGCTGTCGATGGGAAAATTATTGGGACATGACGAGGTAATATTATTGAGTGTATTGGTCGAACGTGCTGTTTGAGAGTATCGAATCGGCAAATACGTTTTGCTTTACTCAGTAATTTTCTTAAACTTTTGCAGATTTAACTCGAGGTTTTGAGTTACACGTGTGTTAGTGTAACAGGAATCTACAAACGCTGAAAAGTGCTACGAAACGTCGGGCAAAATAGTGAAACCTAAATTCAAGCGAGTTAAATCTGTAAAAGTTGGTAGTCTTATTATGTGTATTTGTTTAGAGGTAGCGCAGATTTGCGCTTTGAGAAAATTAGTAATTTGGCTCGACTCTAGATAAAAAGGAGAGATGTTTTCAGTGTAAGACAAAACGTCTAATCAGAAATAAGAAAAACGTTATATCTACTAGCTGTAGCCAATCACAGCGGATCGTCGCGACCCGGCACGCGTTGCGATGCATACTTACTTGGAATTTCTAAGTGACAATGTAAGCCGAGTGTACAGCTACTATATCTCTATCATAGAAACATTTTAATAAAGGTATTGAAAAGCAAGATCAGAAAGCAATAAGTTCCTTCTCTTTAGCTAACAAAATAAAAGCGTTCGCGAATCGCATTCTACGGATAGTTTGGATATCAAATGGGCGGTAATTTAGGTGCATATAGTGACACAACATCCAGATTCTTGTTAATTATTAATATAAATGTATTGAGAACACAGCTCTACTTTCCAACATACTGGAACCAATTCAGAGAAGCCAAGACGGATGACAGCCCTACTACGAAAGCCCATAACAATTTTCATAATGACACAAAGACCTTTCGGCGCCGAAAGAGGTGGTACCCTCACGATTTCGCTTAGACCACTAGAACACTTCGTTGCTTGTTTAATAAGGAACTTTGATTGCGTGATTATTGTTTTTTCCTTTGTGATCCTCTTTTGTCTTAGTCCTTTGTTCTTCGGATGTTTTGCGTGCTAAAGTTATATCTACACGGACTATAAAACAAAGTTGCCTTCCGCGTCTGTCTGTAAGTACATCCGCTAACTCTTCCAGAATCACGCAAAGGATTTTGGTGCGCGGTTCACCATCAGTAAGATAAATTTTCACGGAAGTTTTATATGCATATATGAATTAAATTTTCATGATTGCAACCAAGTCGCTAAAGATTAAAGGTTGCGGGCTTAAACATGAGACCCTTCCAAGCAGCTTTCTCGGGTCACTTCCAAAGAAAACTTACTATTGTGTATCAAAAAGTCAGCAGCGAACACTGTTTTTTTTTTATTTTTTTTTCACTGTTCATAATAATAATTAATAATCAAAGGCAGTAACTTCACATTTTTCAGCTTTTTTATTTCTAAATTACACCCGTGCGAAGCCGAGTTGCTAGTACATTATAAAGATTTTAAAATTCCCGTATTTTATTTGCGGTTTAATTCCTAGCTGCATAAAGCTAATTTTGGCTTGCCTCTGCCTATTATTTATACTTAAACCGCTGCAGAACGTTCGCTAATTGACACTAAACGTTAGCCGTTTGTCACTCGTGTTCGACGCCGCGTCACGAGCGAGAATTTAATTTGCTGAAAGCTTTTCGGTCTCGCCGACTTCCAACTTACGACTCTTTACTTAGGAATTAATATAAATTTAATCTCTATTAATTGGAAACGTCTGGAATTGATTTACAATAAATTGAAAAGACACGCAATTTTATTTTTTAATTGGCAATAAACACGCAAGCCCCGCAGTTTTACGCTTGTTCGTGGTAGATAAGTATTTGGAAAGTCTATTTTAGCTTTCCAGTAATTAATATAAATAATAAACATCTAATTGGTCTATAAATTGAAATGGGTATATTTGCTTTCGGAAGTAGGAAAATGTCACAATATTTTTGTAAATATATCTTTATCTAACGCGTTTAGATAAGAAAATGCCTCGTCATCATAATGTCAACATTAAATAATGAAATTGAAAAAAACATCGAAGAAAGTAATCAAAAAAATGATAAACAGATACCTACTAATAATCTTATCTGCGACTTTCTAAACAACATCCTACTAGATATGACGAAATAACTATTTCCAAGAGCCGGGGAAACGATTCGGAACTCTTTTGAGCTTTTTTTATCACAAATATGGCGGCATGTAATTTCAACGGATTTGGCGTCTACCTGTTTTATAGCAATTTTCTCAAAAATAGGGCTTTAATCGACGGATGTTCTTGTTGAGAAATGATAATTTAAAGGACATATGTTCAAGTGGATGATTATTTTAATGTAATAGCCCGGCCTATACGAGGGTAGGTAATGATAGAGCGGCGCGGTGCTGTTTACACGCTGGTGCGGTGTCCAAACGACGTAAGTTTGTTCTTCACTATATTCTGCTGAATACCTTTCTTCGCCTCAATTTATATTGCAGCGGAATGGCATTTGAAATGAATTTTCGTTACACAGAGTAATAAACTTTACGTTGATTGTGTAAAATATACACTAGAGTTAAACTTGCCATACGTCCGGATTGTCCGGATATGACCTTTCGTCTGGACTTGTTGTTACGTTCGGATTTTTGATTTTTAATAATTATGTTTTTGTCAGCGCGCTGTGATAACTCACTGACTGAGCGAGCGCCCGTGAGAACTTTTTCTGTCATGAAACATTTGTGGACGCCAAATCGCAATCGCATATCGGGTCCAGGTAGTAGCAGGACTTTTGAGCACCGACCATACCATCCATAATTTTGGAAGGAGGCGGTGCTAAAAATTTTGCTATACCTACCTCCGGACTTCACTTTAAAATATTATTAAGCCTAAGTAGAGTCCGCGTCTTTCGCAGAATACGCAACTTTGGGTCGAATCATTTCTACTTCACTTCATAATTGACACAATCGACGTAAAGTCCAATATGTTTTGTAACAAAATTCTCTTCCATTCCGCTTCGCGCAGTGTAAATTTGAATGGAATGTGATTAAAATGCATTATTTTTCTACGGTGTTAGAAAAATGATCTTGATCACAGCAATAAAAACTCAAATAACTAAGTAATAAATAGTATTATCAAAAATCCGCGTGGGTGTTAAGAAATTGACCCGCTTTATCAAATCGCAATCTCAAAGGCAATTAATTAAAAAATATAATGTGATAAATTGCCTTTAAAATGGTTTTATTAAGTCGCATAGCGTTTTAATTCTTTAGTGGCCGTTTGACTAAGTATTCTATAATTATAGTGTTTTCTATCTTACTAAATCATAGTTTTTAATTAATTAATACCAAGCTGGCTTTACGTGCGGATTTTTTTCTTTTGTTACACTGGCTTATTATTATTGCAAACTGAGGGAGGAATAGTATTTTTAAATTAAGAAGTACTTATTTAAATAGCTATTTCTGCAGGCTAATCATAAGGCGACCATATTTATTTCCCTTTTTATTTATTTATTTAAAGTCAAAAATTGGAGCACATACTGCACCAGAAATTCTCAACTTTCTGAGGCGGTTGCTATCTATTATTACTTGTTCCTGATCTAGTAGTCAAAGCTCATATTCTTAACGATTCTTTATTTGGGCTCAATAATTGGCATGAGCTTGGAATATATAAATAACTGAGTACTAATAAAATGAGTTGTTCTTATCAACCAACATTTTCACAGTCCGATTAAATTAATTTGCAAAGCTTTCCAAGCATTTGACATACAAAATAAACGCACGACTGTCCATCAGTTTAGAATTAATGTCGTAATTAAATTAATATAAATGCAAATTGTTTCTCATCTCTCACAGATAAAGTCGGCTTAGGCGTCATAAATTTAGAATACAATGTACTTTTGTATATTTTAGTCTCATTAATGCTCCATTTTAGAATTAGATAAAATATGAGGCATAGTTTTGTATTAATCTCGCACCAAAATCGGAAGATGACATTCCCAAAAATTTAGTGCGTATAAGTTAAATAAATCATACAATGCGATCATTAGTTTCTTGTGACAGAAACAGTTCGATATGAGAGAACTCGTTAGGTGTAAAGATTTTTTAGAAGATAATAATTGTATTTTAAATGCATTTTGTTTTAATTTTCAATAGCTTTCCAAACTATAGGTCAATAGGAAATGGACAGACAGCAACGAAGAAGACATGAAGTAAATTAAATTACTCTTGCAAGTGTAAAAACTATTTAATTTCTATTGGGATTTTAAATTTGGAACTACATACATAGGTACACAGCATAACATGTATTTGTAATCCTTTAAAAATTTAAGATTTTTTTAAATCCAGAAGCAAAATAAGTAATGATTCTTTATTAGAAGCCATGTAGTTCAATTTTATGTTGTGGCCAATATGAAACAAATCTAAGAAGAATAAATAAATATGTGCTTATGTTTCTTATATCGACAATGTTACGACGGCGTATGTACGTACAATCATCATCAACAGCTGTCCCCACCAAGGGGCTCGAGCCTACCCCACATTAGGGGCGATTAGGCCTTAATCAACTACGCTGGCCAAGTGCGGGTTGGTCGACTTCACACACAACCTAAGAATTTCTTCATAAGTGTATGCAGGTTTCCTCACGATGTTTTTCTTCACCGTAAAAGCGTCGTGGTACGTGGCGGGGATCGAACCAGTGCCTCCCGGGTGGGAGAGGTTGCTCTTACGCACTACGCTACCGTCGCTTCTCATGTACAATGTACAATACCGTTTATTATTATTCCATTCAGGCCATGCAGATTAAGTGACTTATAGTTATTAACTGTTACATAGGCACTACTTCCACGTCGATCGATAAATAACCTACTTATAAAACTAATTAGGTGACAGTGATAACGCAAATAAGATGCAGCCGCGCCTATGATCCCATCAGCTCTTTGCGCATACCTGTCACCCACATAACAATATATCATTATTGACAGCCGTCAGATTAGCAATTTCGTAATCCTATTGTCTTTTACGATTGAAAATTAAAATCAGCGGTAGCGCGACTTTCGACATGAGTAGATATACCGACAAGAGATGATCATTCACGAATATAAACACATAAATATTAATAACAAACCAAGTAAAAACAGTAAATTGAGTATTATGGAAAGTAGTAATCTGTTATTATTTTCGGGCACTACTTAGCCGACACTGCCAGATGTGGTTTTATGTGTAATCAAATGATTATAAGTGTGTAAGTACGTACGAGTATGTGTAAGTAAGGATTATTATCTTGAATTGATAGCAAAAAAGCTAGAAAAAATTCTATAGTTAAAAAATATTTTTAAATACAAGCTTTTATTTAAATTCTCTAAAAAGAAGAAAATAAAATAAACTTTAAATTTTAACAAAGCTTGACGTGATATTTAATATTTACTTCAATCATCGTTTATTTATTAATCTATCTCTTTGCAGATTCCATCGCTGTTTATCTATTTATCTACACAAGTAAATCTCACGACAAGCCTTTATACACATTAAAGTTTATTTTATTTTCTTCTTTTTAGACCATATCAAAAAAGGTTTTTTTTTTTTTTTTTAAAAATGTAGAAGTTTGTTTTTTTATTTTTTAGTCAGTTTATTCGTATTCTTCTCAGCAAATCCTTTCATTTGATACCCACATTATGGTAGTGCAAAAATAACTAGTCTGCCATCTTGGGCGGTCGGCCATTTTGGATTTAGAGTAAAGTCAATTTAATTTTCGTATTCTTCTTAGCAAACCCTTTCATTTAATACCCATATCATGCGATGCACAATAATAGCTGGTCCACCATTTAGAATGAAGTCACTTAGCTTAGCATGCATTGTCATGCAAACTAAAAGTGTATGCAAAATTTTAGCTCAATCGAATACCAAGAAATGGTCGAATAATGGTTAGAAAATTTTGACGGACATCTTACTTACATATAGTGCAAGTTAAATAAAAGTTTAGAGTCTAAGCTTATTCTTAGATTACAACTTTGCTTTAGTCTAAGCCTTAGACTAAAGCAAAGTTGTAATCTAAGAATAAAAGCTTTTAATAAAAACTGTCTAACCCTCTACGAATACGAATAATAATAGGTAGTTCGTATGATTTTAGTTTTAATATAAGGGTGCTTAGGACTTGGGAGTTAGCTGAAAACGGCGTTACGTCTAAAGTTAAATCTTGGTAACATAAGTTGAGCTAGCAATGGAATGTCTTAAAATCTCTCTAAGTTAATTGTTAAATATAAAAATATAAAATATTATTTAGTTTTATTTGAACCTTAAAAATCCTTATTTGTACCTAAGTCTCTTAGAAGCCCTGAGAGATCCCGTGCAGAAGACCGCAAACAAGATTGCGTAGTGTTGTGCTGTCGATGTTTTCGCACCAGAAGTGATTTGGTCCGGTTTTCGGCAATAGTGAGGCATTGGTACTTGTATTAGTAAATCGCGACTAAACATTTTAATTAACTTTTCCAAGACAGAGAAATTGATCACAATCACTTTATTCAACCTACCCATAAAAACAAACAAGCCCAACTTGAGTCTTTGTTAGCGATCCCGTTTTACTGCTCGCGTTTATAGACCGACAGACAGTCCAATTACTGGACGTGAAATTATTTTATGGTCTTTTCTTATGAGCTTATATCGACCTTAATTGATTTCGTCGTAAAAGCAATATACATACATAATTATCTGGTGTATTGCTTTTTTAATTTACTTGATGGATATAGATGAAGATAGCTGTTGAAGGCTCGTAAACTAACGACTGATACTTAAATGAGCGTATGCTGGAGACGGATACAACACTGCAACACAACGGAGTACGATGTAGACAGTATGAGCACAGCCTATCTAAATGACTTCTTACAGTCAGCCACGAGCTCGTCTAGATAAGGCAATCATGAAGGCGACGCGGGACGAGAGGGGCGCGGTGGCGCCACCGAACTGCTATACACTCGTTTGGTACTAGCCCACTGTATGTTTACTGTACGCTGTCTTAACAAAAGCGGCGTTTTCTAAAAATCCAAAGGCATCGAACCACTGTACGTTTTTACGCTGTGGTATGAGACAGACTCATATCGCAGCGATATTTAAGTGAAGTGTGAAATACGCCTTACGGAAAAATATTCAAATAAGAAGCATTTGTTATGTTGTTGCTTAAACCTTATATTATCCAACTGCTTTGCGACAATCTATCTATATACGCAAATTCCAAGCAAACTACTTTGAGAGTAAGTATGCATTACTTGTTATGCACGTAATTCAAATATTTCTGGAATGATTTTTTTTTTAATTGAATGACGTTTTCGATCATCTACTTCTGTTGTAAATTAACCGTCAATATCTAAAGATTCGAAGTCCTTTTGAGATTGTCTAGTAGGCAGGCAACACTTTTATTTGTCATTATTCTGTTCAAATGTGAATTCAGATACTCATTATAAATGACATTTTTAACTTCATTAAATTAAGACATAATAATTACATTTTCATACATGTACTGAACTGGCCACTGCTATAAATAGGTAGTGGAAAAATTCCGAGTTTATTCAAATTTTCCACGCAATCCTTATTCCTTGTACACTTATTACGTGTTTACCAACACATTGAACATCTTTACCAACAGTACAAGTGGATAGTTGTTATTCTGTGCTATCACGTCGCAGCAATAAAAGGAAACATCGATGTTTAGAATGCCAAATGTTAAACGATAAATTACTTCATCGTACATCACTATGCTAGGGCTGTCACTTGTCGCGATGTTACATTGTATGCATTATTAACTATTTTAGGAAAATTAGTCCCTGAGAGTCGGAATATTAGATCAGAAGAGCACCAAACATAATATAATGATAATAAGTACTATATACTAGGCAGCACCCACAGCCTATAGACGCTTGCAACACTAGATATCGCTCACACGTTTTCAAACTTGATTGATTGCTCGTTCATCCCTAGAGATCCAGATTCAGGCTTCTTCACTGATGTCACACATTTCAAAAGGCTTTATTTGAGGCAGTCTTCTGTAACGAAGAGACACCTGTTAAAGCCGGGAGATGCAAAGAGCAGTTAATTAAGTACACCTTACCTCTCATATCGAAACGTAACTAATAGTTCCACAGCTCCAATATGAATCAATGAGTAAGTACCTCCTCAGACTACCGCGGCAGAAGATTCTCGAAATGTACTAACCTACTCATTTTTCATAATTATTTCTCTTCGCAATGTTTTGAACTTAGATGCGACGATTAAAGAATATCGTCTAGGACGGGAGTTTGGTTTGTCGCCAATCCTGCAGCTATGTTGGAAGGTTACAGTATTAAACGGACTTATATATTTGATAAAATTTCATTATTTGAACTTTCAGTTAAAAATCAGCTAAAAACTTAGCTTATCTTAGCATCTCACAACCCTACACAGACAAGAAATGAGAATTTTACACATGACATTATGGTAGCCGGGTTAAGTGCAGTTAAATGTTTAACTACAACTGTGAAAAGACATGTGTCGAAACGCATTGGTCGTCAGTGACAGACAGACAGACAGGTTTGCAGCTAACTCCTAAGCACTTTGCTTGCACAGAAAAGTTGCGTAATATCAACCACAGGCGAGTAAGGATGCGTGTTAATTCATTATCGATAATTTATCGACCTACCCGGAATACCGAAAACGGAAAAAAAAATATGTCTTGCCAAAAGTGCCTACTTAGGTACACAGTAAAATAAATGTAAGACGTACAAAGAATGCTTTGAGTGAGTCCTTTGCTTTGACATTATGTATTTTGTACTCGCGTAGATGTTGCTATATTGACAAAAAGGAGTCTATGTGATATTTCACACCATAATATATATCTATATCAGCACGTCCTTTTGGCGTGATTGATGGGAAAATATACATCCAAACATTCGCATTTATAGTAGTAAGATTGAATACCTGTGAAAATTGTACATGTTGTACACAAGAAAATAACGGTATAGGTACCTACAAGTTATTCAAAGCATTTGAAATTAGTCAAATAATAGAAACGGTAAAGATGCCAACCGAAACAAATAAACACACACACATGCTCACGCATTATTGCCTATTAAAAACTTTTCTCATGTTAGGTAATCACTGTCGGTAAATTTAAAGTTAACAATTCCAGAGAAATGTAAATCAGTAGCTAGTAGTACATGTCAGCTTACTCCGGCATGTCTGACAAACATAATCAGTATGCGCATAGATAATAAAACCGACAATGAATCACTCTAACCTATTATACAGTATACCAATCAGTTAGTTGTTATAGCTATTTTTAGTATGAAGTGGAAGCTTAAAAGTGACGTTTGTCATGATTTTAAATTAATTACTAGACTCACCAATCTCATTACTGCACCAAAATACTGCACTAAAACGTTTAACAATTCTTTCGCTCGAATCAATTTACATAGATACTGACTTCAATATATATTTGGATTTACATCTTATCTTTTGGTATGAGTAAATGCTAAATGCAAATTTAAGCGGCAACTAGTGCCGCCCATTAATTTGCAAATAAACGTCGATAACGATCTCAACGCTCATCTTTTGGCATGTCATCGATGTGATAATGATCATTGCGAGTGGCGGTGGCGCCAAAAACGGCGGTGCAATGAGGTCACCGGTGGCGTCGCGCCAAGTGCACAGCAAGTTAAGCTGACATGCCCTTAATGCCAAATAATACAGGTCATTATCGTACACCGAATTCACTTTTAAATGAAACATTGTATGAAAATTCCCTTTATTTTGTCTGGCGATGTAACATGTAGGTATCAGATGTGGACGTTAATTAACTTTTCATGCACCTTAACCGCCGTATTTCATTCGGGCCGAAATTTGCTTTGTTTGTATTCGAGTACACGCCCAGTAATCATAAACAAATTCTCTGAATATCTTTGTTTTTCGACATCGGTCTGTATCTAAAGAAGACTAAGTGTTATATTGCAAATACTTTTATTACATCGAGTGTTTGGATTTCGAAATTAATAGCGTGAACCGCTATTGCAGTGGCAGACAGCCAAAGAACGGTGGCGCCGGTCGCGGACAATTACAGATATAGGAGGTACGTAACATGAGCTGTTGAATAAAACTGTTAATTATTAATGCCACGCCACTGCGCTAACACGATATAAACTTTGACGAATGATGAATACATTTTAGTACACAATGCTCTTTGTATGTATGGTAATCAGAAATCAATCTCACTAATCGTATTATTCCAATCGTGTAATCTGGTAAAGGTTAGGATGGCATCAGTTTTAAAAGTCACTACTACGATTTGCTTTTACGGAAAGTTGAGATGAAAAATTTTGATGGCACAGCTTCGTTTTTGGTTTTCGATAATGACTTAGAAACGCTAGACCGTAGCCTTTAATAAATTTCTTCTCCAATAATCAATTGAATATTTATGCCAATAAAATACATTTCGAATGCAATTAGGTAGTGCACAAAAACAGACTTGAAATTAAATTAAATCAATTTAATAAAAAAGACAATAGTGTTGGCCGCATAATCCCTAATCGACATTATAGACAGGCGCCACCACCGGAATGAGGACAGGCGACAAGCCAAGCGAGACGGCAGCGGCAGCGCGATGTAATATCGATAAAATAGCTAATCCGAGACATTTACTAACACTCTTTATGGCTAGAACTGCGAATCTGGCAACTTACGCAATAACTATAAACACTTCGCCGTCTCATAGAATTTTGTAACTGTAGTTGTTATTAAGAAACGGGGTAGCGATAGCGATAAAACAGGCATAATATAGACGATTTTATAGTCGGCACTTGCAATAATTTAACTACATATTGCTTTTGCTAAGAAAACGGTAATTTTTGACAAGTATTCCGAACCTAAAACGCAAAGGTCAGAAAGCAAAGGCGTTGGTACCATTATACCGGCAGTAATCATTTCAGTTTATATATTTTCTTATAGTTTAATTTTTCTGAATAATTGATTCTTAAATATCATTAACGTCAATCCTTAATATGCTAAGCCTTGACATATCCATTTATGTGCGACATAATGACTGCCAATTTGCACGGTAGAGTGGGGTAGAGTTTTTGGCTACGCTCTTTTTGAAGAATTCAATTATAGTGTAACATATTTGCTATCAGTTTAACCTGATTGTATCTGTCTGGACATTCTAGCTCCTAAACGGATGATCCGAAACTGATTTAGATTTTTTTTTTTATTTTAAAGGAATTCTGATCAGGATTGTTCCTAGCTATGATTCAAGAATATGTGTTAAGGCGTTTTAAAACATTAGGTCTTTTATAGTTATTAAAGGGATCTGCTGAATAACTGCCATTGTCTAATTGATTAATTCAAAATTTGGTATTATTTTATTTTTTATTTTTTTTATTTTCTTTATTAGGAAAACAAACAGCTTAATATTATACATTTGAATTACAAAAATAAATAACACACTAGCCTAATTAGTTTTCACTACTGGGTATAACTTAGGTACACTATTGATGAGATATATAATGTGCAAAAGATATTTTATATAAATTACCCAATCAAAATGTGAAACAAAATAAAACAAAACAAAATTATAATAAAACCTATAACAATAAGGCTTGTTCCTTTAAAAGGCGACGAAAGCGCGCCATTTTTTCGTGAAATATGTCGATGCCACTATATGTACTATTATACTTCGCTCTAAATATAAAACAATTAGTCCTGTAGTTTGTTTTATGCAAGGGAACAGAAAAAGTGAATTTATGTCGCGCGCCAGGTCTAGCGCACCTCAGTGCCAATCTGTTCAACAAGAAAGGAGAATCTATGAAGTTATTTATAATTTTATATAAAAATACTTGATCCTTATGTTCTCGGCGTACAATTAAGGATTCAATACTATTAGTATTAAAATTCTTGAACCTATAATTTAAGCGCTTAATAAATTTATTCTGGATACTTTCCACCATGTCTACATATTTGGAATACATTGGGTTCCATACGGAAGAAGCATATTCCAATTGTGATCTTACGTAAGAATTATATAGGAGAATTAATGTGTTGACATTTTTGAAATCAGTACTCTGACGCAAAATAAAGCCCAGTAACTTATATGCCTTTGCAGTGATAATATTTAAATGAGATTCAAAATATAAGCCACAATCGAGTTGAACCCCAAGATCTCTCACCTCGGTTACCCTTTTTAGACTTTTGTCATAGAGATTGTAGTCAAATTCAATAATCTTTTTTTTCCTCGTAAAGGTTATAGTGTGACATTTATCTACGTTTAAGTAAAGTCGATTAAGAGAGCAGTATGCACATAGTCGATTTAGATCACTTTGAAGCAGTTGACAATCCCTTTCAGACTTGATAGTGGCAAATATTTTTGTGTCGTCTGCATAAAGTAGTAATCTTGAGTTATGAAAGCAGTTGATAACGTCATTGATAAAAATATTAAACAACAAGGGACCGAGATGGGAGCCCTGGGGCACTCCGGAAGTAACTGGGGTAAAACTGGAGATGAAACTTTTAATCGTAACGGCTTGAGTTCTATTTCTAAGGTAAGATGTCAGCCATCGCAGGAGATCACCGTGCACACCGATTGCCTCAAGTTTCGAAATTAATAACGAATGGGGAATTTTATCAAATGCTTTAGAGTAATCAGTGTACACGGCGTCTACCTGAAACCCCATTTCCATCGATTCAGAAACAATATCCAGAAACTCACACAGATTGGTTTCAGTCGAACGTTTCGAAACAAAACCGTGTTGGTGAGCCGTCAATAAGGGACTTATTGCGGGATAAAGAGAGTCATAAACAATTTTCTCGAAAACTTTAGGAAGAACTGAGAGCTTGGATATACCACGGTAGTTACGAACATCGTGTTTATCGCCACTTTTGTGTATAGGAACTACAAACGAACGTTTCCAAACTTCTGGCATTATACCACATGACAACGATAATTTAAATAAGAGTGCAACTGGAAGAGCTAATTGTTTACTACAATTTTTAAGAAATAAGGGATGCAAGCCATCCGGCCCACCACCCTTAGATATATTTATATTTGTGAGGTATTTCTCAACTATATTCTGTGTAATTTCAATATTGCTGATTAGGGCAGAGTTCGATTCAACTGTATTCAAGTTGACAGGTACATTTGTATCGTTCTCAAATACAGATTGAAAAAATAAGTTGAATAAATTAGAAATTGATGTACCATCGTTTCCTACCTCATTATCCAATCTCACCATGTCAGGGATACTATTAATATTTTTTTTAGATTTAATGTAGGACCAAAAATGCTTGGAACATTGATTAATACTAATTTCGGATCTAGTTAAAAACAAATTATAGCATGCTACTTCCAGCTCTTTAACCGCTCGTCTCAAATCAGAGAAGTTTTCGTAATCGGATATTCGACCATATATTTTCCATTTTTTATGCAACCTATTTTTTTTCTTTATCATTTTAATTAATTTATAAGAAAACCAAACGGGATATTTCATATTATTATTTGCAATTCTTATTGGGACGTATTTGTCGATAATGTTATTAACTATTGAATAAAAAATTTCTAATGCGTTATCAACATCCGTACTACATAAATATTGTTCCCATTTAATATTAGCCAGCTCCTCACTAATGAGTTCATAATTCGCAGCGTGAAAACGGTGTACGATACGGGGCGCTTGCCTCAACCAAGCATCCCTATGAACGACGAATGCGTCTATAGCCAAGGACGGATGATGATTATCTTCCGGTTCAGACAATGGCTCAGTTCGAATTACTCGACATTTGAAGCTTGAAAAAACCAAGTCGAGGGATCTATCGTTTTGATTACGAATGCCATTGTACTGAAACCAACCCGTAAAAGACATGAATGTGAATACTTGAGAGGTCATCGAATCAATTGAAGGGTTCGATAAAATAAAACAGCTACTGGCACTACTATCATTCCTCCATGACGCCTGTCTGATGTTAAAATCACCAATAACCAGAAACTCATCGTCAGGTCTATCAACATTCAGCTCAGATAATGACTCAAACAAAGATTGGTGCGACAAAGCTTGATCCGTTGTTGCTGGGAAATAACAGCAATACATATGAAGCCGTTTAGCCTGTGGTCCGCTTGACAATAAAATATCGATATGAGTTACATCGGCATCCGAAAATGTAGGAAGTAACCCTGAACAATAAACATCGACCATAAGTTCACGTTTGACCGCAATCAGGGTGCCACCTCCCCTCGTCATGCCGCGCCGCTCATAATCCCTGTCAGTCCGATATACAATATAACGGGAGTCAAAGATTTCAGCGTCAAATACACCAGGCAAAAGCCAGGTTTCGCTCAAAAAAACTACATCATAATCTGAATTAATTAAATTTCTATAAAATATTTTTGTTTTAGTCCTTAGACCGCGAACATTCTGATAAAAACATTTTAAAATTCTATCAAGCTCTGTGAAAGTATATAATATTTATAATATTTTTCAATGGTACTTAATTCATAGTTTAATTCATTCAATATAAAATACAATTCTCCAATCCATTCTCCATTAAAAAACCCAAACATTAATAAATTATAATATTCTAAAATGCTAATGTAAATCTCAATTGACATTAAAATGCAAAAGCGCAAATAATCTTTAGTAAAAACATAATCAAATACAATAAATAACAAAGCTATTATTAGTTCGTAGAAATAATAGCGAGCCGTAGGGTACTCCCGCATATTTTTAACTAATACCTGCAACGTTAAAATAAAAGACGGCTCCACGCAGTCTGCTAAAACTTTAAAAGTGGGAATAATAAACTTCTCAATATTGTCAACATTGAAACATTGCTTGCTTCCGTAATGGACACCGTATAATGCTTCCCGTAATCTCTGCACTGAGGAGGTATGCAAGCAGTAGCGAGCAATGGATGATACACGCATATCTACGGTGACCGCTTCGCCGTAACGTTGGTAGTGGTCATAGAACAATGAGGCCGATAACAGCACAGGTGCGTCAAACCTTTTGCGCGAAATATAGTAATCACAATATAAACAAACCGAACATCGACACATTTCACTGTAAATTATACTTATTATAAAATATTTCTTTGAAAAAACTTTATAGAATAATAAAGTAATACTTATGCGATTTTTTTTAATGATTCTTCTGATGTAATGTGGATGACTGGCGATTTCTCAGACTTGCGAACCATTACCGTACAGTTCCGAACCCAGCAAAACGCGTAGTTCTTCTCCTTTGCTTTGAGTTTGGCTTGCTGGAAGAGATTTTTATTTCGCGAAGACAGATGATCGTTGAAAAAAATTCGATTATTCGTTCCAAGAAAGCCAATGTCACTGGACTTGCAGTCTTTCAATTTGCGAAGAGCCGATAAAAAGTCATCCTTTTTATACCTAGCCTGCATCTTCAATATAATTGGTTTACATTTCTTGCTTTCAGTGTCGTTCTTCACAGCCACTCTGGTCACAAAGTCTATATCACTTTCAGGGTTGAGATGAAATCCGCTTTGGTCCGCTATAGTTTTAACTATTTTCATTAGATTCTCCCCGGCTTTCTGAGGAACTCCATTAATTTGGATATTTGATCGTCGAACCCACTGCTCGTTCTTGTAGCCCTCGTCGAGAATGGACTTGACCTGGGACTTTAATTGACCTATGTCATTTTTTAGGGAATCCACAATAGAAACTCTTGACTCGATGTCATCTACTCGAGTAGAAAGGTTGTCTAGGCGGGTATTTAACGTGTTCTTCAGGTCACCGAGCTCAAACTTTACTTGTTGAAGGTCCTGCTGAATTATGGAGATAGTGGACAACTGAGCCTGCATTTGTGATATTTTGGAGGATATATCACTCAACAATGACATATGCGGCTGCCCCGATATGTCATCCTTCCCAATTGTTGGGTGCTTTGGGGTCGATGTTGATGAAGAAGAGGGTAGTTTATGCTCCAACTGCAGTCCCGACGAAAATTTGGTTGTATTTGGTGAAGCGGGCCGGTTCGATACTTCCACTCCCGATGCTTCCAAATCCACCTGCGATGCATCCCTACAAGTTTTACACATCCAAGTAGCCCTTCCAGAACCAAGTCTTGAGAAGCCTCTTTCCGAAATACCGCCACACACGACCGAAAAATGGTACGTCTTCTTACAAATAGAACAGTCGGCACCATCGCCAACAATTTCGGAACAGCCTGCACATCTAGAGGTAAACATGTTGAGCACCCCTGACTTTTTTGCTACACGCACAATACACGTCTCTCATCAACAGGGTTTCGAACCGGACGGATTATGTAACATTGGTTATATTGCTGCAAGCAACATCATCTGGAATCTGCAGTTGGTATACCTAACTCCTTGCGACATCACAGGAGAGTTATCGGTTAAGATTAAGAGGGCGATATGGGCTGGCAACCTTGGACATACTAAATGAAGCTGACCGTGCGTGCACGCACATACAAAAATCTATCAAACTGCTGATTTTTCTTACTTAGCTTTCTTGCTTAGCTTATGCAATAGCATTTGCTTGCTTTGATAGCGTTAGTGAAAATCTTGAAAAAAAGTTATTTTGTCATTCTTTGGGAATAATCCTTTTTCTGGATGAAAGAGAACCTAATGTCCTTTTTGTACTAGGTTCCCATTAATTGTTTACCAAATATCTTTTAAATGAATACACCCCATACGTATATCGATAAATATACACAATGTGTACATTCCCGTCACTAGCGGATGCGTCCTCGGCGCCGGCGACGGTGGTGGCGCCTTTCGCAAACAATGCGTCGGGAAATCCGATTGTTCAATTGTCGCTATTATAAAAGACTTAGCGCCGATTTTTATTATGGCCATGCTAATTTTTCTCGCAAATTTTACATTATTAAACAAAGGTAGGTATGGTTTACTTGACTCATTGACACAAAGAAATATTTGAATATTTTATGATTTATGTTATGTTTTGCTAACAGCCTTGCCGGCAAAAATAATGGCATCGAGATAAATCGATGTCAGAGAGTATTTTAACCAAATCCAAAACCATTCCGTTTTCATACAATTTGAAATTTTGGTGATGGACACAAGATGGACACGAATGCTACGAGTTTCATGGACAAAATTTCGCACAGATGTATCTATACTCCAAGAACTTGGCATCAATCTACTCTCGTGCAAATATACCTACTAAAGTTCTTCGGTCACGTCTCAAGACAGACGATTGGTTATTCAGGAAAGAGTGGAGGGTACTAAGCCGAGAGGCAGATCACCCATGCGATGGAACGACCAGACAAAATCTGCCGTGGGCGGTCCGTTGCATGAATGTACAAGAAGCGACAAATCGGACACGTTGGCAAATTAGAGTGAGGCGAGCCATAACAATCCTCAGTTCCGAACTCCCTTATGACGACCAGTAGGCCTATTCCCTAACTTTTTTTGACAGTTGAAAGTGATGATCACCGAGTGAATTACATATCGATTGCTGTTTTTACATGACAAGTGCCATAATAGCGTGTCGTGTAAAACAGCAATGGATATGTAATTCATGATCACTTTCAACTGTCAAAAAAAGTTAGGGAATAGGCCTACAGGACCGCTGTGTAGAGGTGTAGAGCGATACGAAGAAGAGACATTTAGACATCAGCTTGACAGTGAAAGCTCTGTCAGATGTCACAAAACTGTTACGGAAACGTTAACGATTTGATGTTGGTTTCTAGGATCGTAAATAACGCTATAAAGCTGTATAAAGCTATCTTCGTGTTGAGATTTGAGATCTACTTATAATGTTTAAAGTTGAGATTATGACATCAGGTGGAGTAGAGTCGGTTGAAAGATATTTTTAAAGGTAGAGAAGAAAACAGGAGAATGAACTTTTTGCTCTGTAATGTTCTCTTAGATTTGCGCGAACACTACACATTATAAATAAAACAACTTTTACGGATTTAACTCGCGTGTAATTAGATTTTACATGTTATTATTATTGCCCGACGTTTCGTAACACTTTTCAGCGTTCGTGGTCACGGGATGACATCCCGGCTAAAAGTTGTTTTATTTATAATTTTTGCTCTGTGTTTATAGTTGGTTAGTTGACGGTTGACATTTGCAATAATCAGGGACGTCCAAAAGGGATGTAAGGAACCTATAAACATAAGTTTTTAGGAAAGTAGAACATTAGAATAGACTTCTTTTTCATATTTTTTTAAGCGCATCATTAGAGCGAATCCTACATCCTTATGTGTGACATGATCGAAAATATTTAACTTAACTTGTGCTTAACTTAACTTAACTAAGTGCGTTTTAACTTAACTTCCAACTAATAAAATTAAGACGATAATTTTAACTTTTATTTACTGTAAAAAACGAGTAGTGTGAGGAACTCCATCATAAAATAGATGATGAAGACATAAAGTTATTATAAGTACCTACATCATAAGTACTTAAACAAGAACCTAGTGTTCTTTAATAACTTACTTAAGATTGGCAATAAATTATTAGAAACTGTAAATAACTTGTCAATATCAAATAACTAAGGTACATTTTGGCAGAATATAGCAGTCAAGTTTGCCAAGGTGGCCGGGAACAGTAGTCTTATCTTCTTCGGCGGCACTGAGTTCCATCCAAGGGTATTTATTATTTATCTTCGAAATGAAACGAAAAAGCTCTTTATTTAAATGGACTTTGCTAAGTACTTTTAAATCGTCAAAACCCCAACCACCATTTCGGGACGGAATAATTATTTTACTTAAATAATTATTTTTATGCTGAGATGGAGAAGAAATGGCGAAATAAACTCCACAGCTTAAAATTTCGTAATGGTTTCATAATATCATTACAGGTCAATAGAATATCAATATGAATTAATTACAATTTTGAATGCGTAAATTTATTTATTTATTGTTCCTAATAATGTTTAATTAAATTGCATATAATCAAAGTTTACACAATTTAATTTATGTTAAAATACTTACCTACGAATGATACGAGTATGAAGTACTATTACTGCAACTTACCTGTAAAAGAAACAAAAAAATTAACATTAGGGTGGGTTTGGGTTTTGTGGCTCTAACGCGATGATCCCTTCGCGCGCCGCGCGTCGCAAGAAAAAAGAACAATAATAAAAAAAGTTACGCTGGCCTGCGAACGCGCGCGAAAACTAGAATGAAGAAATGAAAAATTACGTAAAATAATAGTTGGGATCGCTGAAGAAGCAGTAAGTTTATTTTATTTAGAGCTATTGATTGTTTTAACAAGTTTAATATTCAATTAGTTTCGATATCCACCAAGTTTTGGTCAATCGAGCCGCGATCTTCCAATTATCAACATTATTTTTACACGTACATTTCATTCATTTCACATATTTATACAACATTACACAGATACAAAGCTTTATTTCGAATCTAAAGATTGTATTTAGTGTTTTCGTTGCGTGTATTTTATTTTGTATTTCGATAAATTCAATACCTAGTTTAGCGTAAGTTGTTCAAAATGGCGAAAGCGTCAGAATCAAAAATAAAAACAAAAGACATCTCTGATTCGGATTTTGCACAATTGTTACAGCCTCTTATCAATAAAAAAGAGTTGTTTTTTCAAAGATTACAACGTTTATACGACCTTTCCAAAAGTGTTGTATCCGATTCTAACTTAAAGACAGAGTTCAATGTTCGGTTGAAGGAAGTTCATACGATTAGAACGACTTTAGAAAATATTCTGTCAGAAATAGATTCCATAAATTTAAAGTTTAGCTCTAAATACGAATGCAAACAATATGAAATCGAAACTATCGATGAGATTTACTATCAAATTTTATGTGTTTCTGAGAATATGTCGTTAAATAATATTAACAGTACATGTAAGTCTGAGCCGCCTGAAACTCGTATGGTTAGGCCGAGATTACCTAAATTAGAGTTGTTTCATTTTGACAGTCAATTAGAGAATTGGCAAACATTTTATGATACTTTTTTAAGCTTAATTCATAATAACACGAGCATTACGAACATTGAAAAATATTATTATTTGTTAAGTGCAGTTAGTGGTTCTGCTTTAACACTAGTCAAAAGTATGCCTGTAACTTCTGATAATTATCCTATTGTTTGGAGTTTATTAATTAAGAAATTCGAGAACAAACGTGTTTTAGCTACTTACTACTTAGATAAATTGTTTCAATTTAAACCTTTAGTCACAGAGTCCGCGAGTGGGCTAAATACATTTTTACAAACATTTCAAGAAAATGTTAAAGCACTTAGTATTTTACAAATACCTGATTTTTCTGAATTTTTATTGTTTTATATTGCACTTCGTAACCTCGACTCCGCTACGAGGCGTGAGTTCGAACAGTCCCTTGAACAAGACATGATTCCTACTTTTCAACAGCTTATTTCATTTGTAGAAAAACATGTCCGCGTTTTAGAGATGTCAGAAGACAAGAGATATGTTTCAAAACCACAACAGTTCAATCAAAAGATTTCTTATTCAGTTGTTAAACAAAAACCTAATAGTAATTTTCATAAAACTCCACCACTAAAACCTTCTTTGTCCGTATCTAGTGTCACTAAAAATAATTCACAATCTAAGTCGGTTTCAAAAGGTTGTTCATTTTGTAATAAACAGTTTCATTCAATATATAAATGTTTCGAGTATCTTGATCTTACGCCGCAGCAACGATTATCTAAAATTAATGAATTAAATTTGTGTGAGAACTGTTTACGTTGTGGTCATTCGGTCAAAGAGTGCCCTTCAAAAATAACTTGTGCTATTTGTAAAAACATGCACCACCATACGTTGCATATGGATAATATAATCGTTTCAAAACCTATTATCAATAGTTGTTCGAATCAAAGTGATAAGCCAGCCGTTACGTTAACGTGTTCCTCAAAAGCCACAGTGCTGCTGGGTACTGCGCTTGTGCACGTAGCCGATCAGTGGGGTACTTACCACGCTGTACGCGCAGTCATTGACAGCGGTGCTATGTCTGCCTACATGACTCACGATTGCGCTGTACGTTTAGGATTAGTACGACGAAGATGTAATTTCGAACCGATAGGCTTGGGCGGCATTCCGGTACAGAACTACGGTCTCGTGACCTGTGCAGTCAAACCACGCACATCACGACGACCTGTGCTGCGTACCGATGCTGTTGTAGTTTCACAAATCACTAGTAACTTGCCGGTCGCGTCGTTGTCGCAGGACATAATTAATAAATTTAATCATTTAGAGCTGGCAGACCCTAATTACTTCCACGCTGCGCCCGTTGAATTGTTGTTAGCAGGCGACTTGTTTCCTTATATCTATGACGGTCGAAATATATTACCTCGCGAGCGCGACTTACCTGTCGCGATGCATTCTATCTTCGGTTACGTTATTACTGGTCAAACCACACTATCTAACGATCAAAATACTCAATTCAATTCTAGTTTATTTTCAATAAATAATAATATCGAAAAAATTATTACTTCGTTCTGGGAGACCGAAAACGTGTCGCATGAGTTACCGAAGAACCCCGAGGACTTGTATGTGGAACGTTTGTTTTCAGAAGAGCATAGTAGGGATTCTTCTGGTCGCTATATTGTCAAATATCCGTTTAAACCAGAACATGAACTCGGGGACTCGCGCCAACAAGCAGTCCGCCGTTTACATAATTTAGAGTCGAAGCTTGAGCGATCGCCTGAGCTTAAGAAAGAGTATCACAAGTTTATGTCTGAATTTGAGAGCTTAGGACATACGACTTGCTTGGGTGATATGAACTCTATACATTCGAAGTATACTATACCTCACTTTTGTATACATCGTCCGTCAAGTACCACAACAAAACTCCGGGTAGTATTTGACGCATCGAGTAAGACCACTAATAACCTTTCTTTAAATTCAGTTTTGTTTCCTGGACCTAAGCTTCAGGCAGATATCAATGAAATTTTAATCAACTTTCGTATTCATGCAATATGTTTGTCAGGTGATATTTGTAAAATGTTTCGAATGATTCTAATCGAACAAAGTCAACGACAATATCAACATATATTGTGGCGGTTTTCTCAGAATCAACCAATACAAGTGTATGAATTAAATACGATTACGTACGGTGTTGCTAGTAGTCCATATTTAGCGATTCGCGTTTTACATCAATTGGCCGAGGATGAGAAAGACAAGTATCCATTGGCATCGAAAGTGATCAAAAAAGGTTTTTTCGTCGACGATCTATTATGGTCAGTTCCTACCGTGGAACAAGCTATCCAATTGCAGGACGAGTTATTAGCCTTATTAAATGAAGGTGGATTTACGCTGAGAAAATGGTCCAGTAATAATCCTCTTCTCTTACAGCGTGTACCCGCAGATCATCGCGAGACGCCCATAACCTTTGAACAAGACGAAAACCTCTCAATAAAGGTTTTAGGCCTTCAATGGACTCCCGCTGATGATGCATTTTCTTATGCAATTACTCCAATGTCAAACTGCTATACTAAGCGCAGTGTTTTAGCTCAAATAGGACGACAGTTCGATCCCTTAGGGTTCGTAGCTCCTTGTATTTTTTATGCCAAATGCTTCATGCAGAAGCTTTGGATTTCAAAACTCGGTTGGGATGATAAACTTCCACTTGAAATGCAGCAAGAGTGGAGTCGCTATATTTCAGAATTACCTCTTTTATCTAGTTTCAAGCATGAACGTCAAGCGACTGTTAAAGGTCATTGTTATTATCAACTGTTAGGATTTTGTGATGCATCGGTTAAAGGATACGCTGCAGTAGTTTATTTGAGGTCGCTCAATAATGACGGTGAAGCTAAGGTTAGCCTCATTATTGCCAAATGTAAAGTCGCGCCATTAAAAACAATTTCTATACCACGCCTAGAATTAATGGCAGCACATCTATTAGCCAAACTTATTAATTACACAAAAAATATTTTACAGGATAGAATACATATTAATGATACATTATTATTTACTGATTCTTCAGTAGTACTTTCATGGTTAAACACTCCTGCTTATAACTTAAAAACCTTTGTCGCTACGCGAGTCTCTAAAATAGTAGATAGTGTTTCTAACGACAGTTGGTATCATATAAACGGGAACAGTAATCCCGCCGACATGTGTTCTCGTGGAGCATTGCCTTCGACTTTGCTAGCTACACCAGAGTGGCTAAAGGGAGCTCATTGGCTGTATTCACCGATTGAAAGCTGGCCAATTCATTCTATTCAACATTTCAAGTCAAATAGCGTCCCTGAACTTAAAACAAATTCTAATATTTCCTTAATTCAAACAATTGATAGTAATCAATCTAACATAGATGAAATGTATGCGCTCACGGAAAAGTATTCAAGTTTTTCAAAACTACAAAATATTATAGCTCGCTGCTTTCAATTTGTTAGTAATTGTAGGTTAAGTAAATCAGATCGAAATATTAACAGTCCATCTCTGTCCAATGTGAACAAGGCCCACGATCTCTTAATCAAAATAGTTCAATATAAACATTTTTCGATTGAAATTAATTCTCTAAAGAACGGTAATAATTGCAGCAGTCAGTCTCTTCGAAAGTTATCTCCTTTTCTAGATAGCCTTGGTTTTCTCAGGGTGGGGGGTAGGCTTTCTGAATCCAGCCTTCCCTACTCAAAGAAGCATCCATTGCTGCTTCCAAAGAAAAGTAATTTTACCAACGTATTAATCGATTATTATCATAAAACGTTTCTACATGTGGGACCTCGCTCACTTCAAAGTTTTATCAATCAAAAATATTGGATTATTTCAGCTAGAAGTTCTATTAGGTCACGTATTTTAAAATGTATTTCTTGTTTCAAAGTTCGACCTTCTTCGCTTCAACCTATCATGGGAAATTTACCCAAATTCCGCACTGAAGATATTCATGCCTTTCACACTGTTGGCGTCGACATGGCCGGTCCTTTCTATACAAAAGAGTCGCTTCGCCGTAATGCTAAGATTTCCAAGTCATATTTATGTATGTTTGTGTGCTTTTCTACTCGCGCCGTCCATATTGAAATAGTCTCAGCACTCACAACGGAATGTTTCTTAGCAGCATTTGATCGTTTTACTGCTCGCCGTGGCTTATGTCATACCTTGATATCTGATAATGGTAAAAACTTTGTATCAGCTAGTAAGCAACTCTCCGAGATATCAAACTTCTATGAAAATAATAATACAGACATATCAGATAACTTCAAACTACGTAAAGTAGTGTGGTCTTTCAATCCACCTACTGGCAGTCATTTCGGCGGCATGTACGAGAGCGCGATAAAATCAGCCAAACAACATTTAAAACGAGTGGCTGGCACTAGGTCATTTTCATTCGAGGAATTAACCACCTTTTTCACGCGGGTCGAAGCCGTACTAAACTCACGTCCCCTAACTACTATTTCAAGTGACCCGAGTGAATTCGAGGCACTTACACCCGGGCATTTCTTAGTTGGTCGTGAGTTATTGTCTGTGCCTGAGTATCAACTGAATGATGAACCTGTAAACCGTTTAAATCGGTGGCAATTAGTTCAGCAAGCCTCACAGCAGTTTTGGAAGTTGTGGCGTAAGGATTATCTTCATTTATTACAACAGAGACAAAAGTGGTCTAACAAATGTCGCAACATCCGAGTAGGTGAGCTTGTTCTTATACACTCAGACGCACCTCCTCTTTATTGGCACCTCGGACGAGTGACGGAAACATGCCCAGGTTCTGATGGTGTAGTCCGGGTTGTCAAATTACGAACACGCACTGGTGAACTTATTAGACCCGTGATCAAAATAAGTCCCCTTCCAATAGAATCTTAGTCACATAAATATAAGTGCGTAAACGTTATTTATGTCAATTTATGCTAGATTTAAGTATTTTCAATAATTTACTAGTTTTTAAGTATTCGATATAAAGCTTCACGCATTTAGAGTTCATACAATTCACTCACATTATTTACTATACAGTCCACTACTCTTATCAATAAATACATACATATTTTCACCCATACCTGGGTTGGTAACTGGAAAATCGTGGGCGATTTCCGGTGGGGGGTTCATGTTGGGTTTTGTGGCTCTAACGCGATGATCCCTTCGCGCGCCGCGCGTCGCAAGAAAAAAGAACAATAATAAAAAAAGTTACGCTGGCCTGCGAACGCGCGCGAAAACTAGAATGAAGAAATGAAAAATTACGTAAAATAATAGTTGGGATCGCTGAAGAAGCAGTAAGTTTATTTTATTTAGAGCTATTGATTGTTTTAACAAGTTTAATATTCAATTAGTTTCGATATCCACCAGTAAGTAATAGTACTTCTTCTTTTCGAGTGCTTAACTTGGCATAACTTAGACTTGATTCAGTTTTAAGACGGGTAGGTAATACCGACAACAGTCGAGATCAGCTTAACGTGCCTTCTGAGGAAAATCGAGTAAATAATGTTTGGTTACCCATCCGAGTACAAACCACGTACCAAGTAGCTTTACTAGCACAATCGTTACTTATAGAACACACAAGGCGCCTTTGATGTCAAGGATTTTATGAAAAGTAGGTATACTATAGATGAGATTTCGCTATGCAGACACTTAGGCCATGTCCGCACAGTGATATTTCACCGTGCGTTCTTTTCTCGCAAAATTCTGTGACACATAGGATCTTAAAGGACTATCCGCACATGCGGTAAAAAAATCGCGCGAAAAAATCTGTGGTTTGATGCAAATTGAACGCGAATTTATTTCCGCGCGAATATTTTATCGCTGTGCAGACAGGGCCTTATACCTTCTTAAATGTAAACGCTTCCGTGGTCCAATAATGTTACCATCATTATTGTGCTCTGACATTTAGCGACAAGATAACCTGAGAGTGTCGATAGAAGTTCCATTCCACCCTCACCCTTCTCATCTCTTATCATTAGATGAGATGAAGGCCGAGGGCACTCTTGTCAAAGATAATAAAATTCCTACCTAATAAATAAATTTTCTTAACACTGTAGAACTAGCAACTTGTTAAGAAAACACTAAAAGCAACAAATGAACTCTGCATAAAAACTAGTGCTCAAAAACTGCAAAGCAAACCCTCCCTTTTCACGTAGCCATAAAACTTAGAACCGTATTCGCTCTGCCACAAGCTGTTGATGGTTTTAATAATCATAACGTGTAGTTAGGTCATATGCTCAACAAGTGCAACTGTTTATTATTTCAGTCTGTATAATATAAAACTTACAAACAAGGATCCGATTTACATGCTTCTGTGCCATATAAATAAACACATGTGTACAGACTACAAAACAAGACGGCTGCTGTTTAATTACTCTACCGATTAATGTTTCTGTCTCTATGACTAAGAAGGAAAGGAAAGAGAAGACAATGTGCTGTGGATGAGTGTTATAGATGCGAGCTATGGATGCTATGTAGGTACAGAGCGTTCCCTATTTTCAATACATTGTATACGAGCTATACAACTGCGCATCTTCCTGGCACAGTTCCTGGCGGCGGTGCATCTTCAAAGCACATCTTACTCGCTCAGCTACATACATTAACATCAGTGGAAACGGTCAAATAGTTTCCAAACTTAGCTTTTACATTCTCACAGCATAGCTGCATAGCACATCTCTGGTGGAAAGGCACCCTTAGTGCCGTCCCACATAGTTCCGTTACATGAAAGAAGCTGTGAAGGACACGTGTGCCATATGGCAGATGGTAGATGGGGAAAAGATGTTAGAGTGGAGACTGTGAACTGGTAAGAGTGTCGGACGTCAGCCGACCAGATGGACTGACGATATTAACATAGCTGCGGGGACACTTTGGATGCGAAATGCACAATACCTATTTTATTAGCGTGCAAATGAGGAGACTTAAAAAGAGAATTTCATTCGCCTGATGGTTCGCCACATTTGCAGCATAGGGCTGTAAGCTTTCAATTTCTTGTCTACCTCGTTATCTTACAAATACAAGTTATAATACCTTTATGAACAATATATCTATTCCTATCTGGATTCAGTTCACTACAAATCATGGTCAACAATGTGACAAATAACTTTCTCGGTGCTTGGTCCTCTATAAAAGCCATAACTTCTCCACGACAGGTGCTATAATTTTCGAGCGGGTTAATTTGCTGTATCCAACTTCTTTGTTTGCGTAATTCATGGCAAACGCAATCCAAAATTGCCTGATTTAATATCAATTCGTTACGCTTAAGTACGGGGCATGGGACGCTTAAATTAATAGTACGTACAGAATCAAGTCTAAAATCTAGATCGAATGTCGTAATTTAACCATTTGAGGAGAATAGCGTGGGAAGAATGGGCTATTTGAAAGTAGAGACTAGTTCTAGCCTAGACTGATTATTTATTATTGGAATAAGGATGTAGTCATGCGGATAAATTACTAAAGTGACAGCTTAATGCAGAATGCATTAGGAGATAAACACCGAAACTTTACGCGTCGCGTGTTAAAAGGTTAACAAAAAAGGTATTTAATAAGTCGTTAAGTCAAAGTGTTTTGACAAAAATAATCCCCGAAAAACCTTTCAGCGTTTCTCTGCCGACAGTACCAAAGTTTTTTAGTTTACATCCACATCTGTCTCCATGCGCCGCTTGCGCATGTGTCCAGTTAAGCAAGGCCCTCCCCACATCCTCTGTCAAGGACTTTGTTATACTGACAAGGAGATGCAGCACACAACCCTATAGCTCTCACTAAATTGGCTATCAATTTTTGAAGGGTATCTCTCCTTCCTTTTCTAGAGCGTTCTATTTGAAGGAGATATCCCACAGCGCGTTTAAAAATATCTATTTGGTAGCCGGCGATAGTAAAATATGAAGATTCTGTAACGAAAATTTCTTTTTTGTCTTTACTTTTTTGTGGCCTATCCTTTTATAAATTTAGTTGCGATCGTTGACTCAGTAACTTTGTAGATTATTATAACTTATAACAATAATAGTTAAGTTTAAATTGAACTAGGAAATATCAGGGATTATTATAAATCATATTTTTTTCTGTAATTTTCATCATTTGCTAGTTCTTTTTAGTTAGGTGCATCTCAATCATAAGCAGATCTTTTGAGACATATATTTTCTAGTTATTTATCGAGTTTGTTGCACTATTATGTGGCTTAGAACGAAACCTGTTTACATTTCCATCCAGAAGTTCAAGAGCATGTTTTAATACCGTGACTCACGCAACATTCGCAAACAATGTTTCCAGTCGCAAGAACTCTAAATTCTGCGTACTTATTTAGGTTACAAGGACGCCAAATTACGGCTTTGGCCGAGGCCGTCTCCCGAGGGTTATTAGGAATGTCAACTCTCTTATTCACGACCAAATTGGTCGCTAAATTTATAACAATGGATTGTTCAATTGTCTGAAGATTTACTCAAAGGTATTTTGTGTACCTAGTCCGTTTAAAAAGGGACTTCAAAAATTTTAATGGAGTTTAGTGAATAAAAAAAAATCTAAAAGATAAACAAGAGTAAATAAGAGAAACTATATCCTTAAGGAGGGTGGGTATCAGGCAGGCCATAATCCAATAAGTCATAACCAGCTAATATGTCGATCAAAACATACTGAGTATAACGACTCCAACTAAATTGAGATCAGAGTAGGACGAATAAGAAACTATACATGATAATTATTCTGAGATGATATTCCCAGAAAATGTGCATGATTCGTTATCCGAAAATAAGCAAGACTGCAAATTAAAAAGCGATTATCCACACGATCCCTTTGAACCATCAAATCATCAACTGTCTGTAAAACGAGTCAACAATCGGATTAAGGTGTAATTTGTAGTAATTTGATGGATTTATAATAGACCAGTTTCACATAAAGTTTCTCACTAAGAAATATCGACACGCGACGTTAATTAGATAAAAGGTGTGCATTGGAAGCGTCGCTCACCCACGCCCCAGCCAATCGACGCCGATTACTTTAAAAAGACAACAATAGTCACAATCTAGGATATTACGGGTCGTAATATAAAACGCGAATAAATTATGGCTTTAATGAATAAATTATGAGCACAATGTGGCGCGGCGAGGGAAAAAATAGCCGTAAGTGCGGCGCCGGCGCCAACGGCGGCGCAAGGATAAACTGTGCACGCACACTCCGCATTCAACCGACCACCGCTAACAAGGAATAATCGACTCTAAAATCAACAATCGAGAATCAAATTTAAATATCAGCGGCAGCGAATACGACTTTTCTACAGAAAACACGGATTCTGAATGCGCTCATGCGACCGTAGCGAGTCATTACGATACTTGAAAGTGTTAGCGTATAAACAAACCAAACTACGCTCTAATCCTGGGTTATAAAGTTGCTATCACAATCGATTTAGAAGCAGATGCCGTGTCTATCCCTTTCGAAATCGATACGCGCGAACGAGATGAGTGTCGTAAAAAGTAAACTCGCGAAAGCAGCGATCCCGTTCATTTTGACGTGTTACATGCTGCAAGCGAGGTGATAAATATCTTGTTCGGACAGATGCCCGAGCCAGTGCGTAAATTCTATTTGATGCAACACCCAGCGACAAGGCGGAAGAAAGACCAGCGTGAGAGAAACCGACTTCAAGTATCTAAGTCTGGTAGGTCTACCACTTCAGAAGGTTTACTAAAGAGTAAATAAAATAATGGTCAATGATGACTTAAAGGCGCTTGACTACTCTATTATCTAAACACGCAGGTGGTTTGAGTGCAAGCTTGGCCCTGGGAAAAGTTTATTACATCTAACAAGATCTTGGTGCAGTATATTTACATATGGGGCAGGTGGTTGTGAAAGACGAAAAACATAAATTTTGATTCGATAACAGATGGTAGTCAGGCGAAACTAAACTTGAACAAGAAACCGCAAACATTATTTGGAGCATAACGTTTAATGTAACCATTCAATAAAGTAAGTAACCTAAAAGGCAAGTGTGATCCGACATTTATCAGAAGTATAAAAATCTCTGAAGTTGTAATCAGGTAAAACAAATAAGCGACCGAACTAAAGTTGTATAAACAAGCCCACGTCCCTAATCTCGAAGGCCCAAACCTCTTAAGAGTCGACCGTGTTTTATTATCTCAAGGCTCCAGACACCGCTATCTTTAGGAGTCACTTGGTGCAACAAAAAGTGCGCCTTATCAAGCTACACGAACCTCAACTTAAGGCGGGCCTATTTTTACTCTCCCAAAGCTTTTAGCCGTATCAGACTCATCCCGGGGAAGATTTATAGTTGTCTGGGATTCACAGGTAAGTCGAGAATCTGAATTAGTTAAATCCGTCCTATGAAGTATGCAATTGAAAGTACATATCGATAATCTTATACGTGTAGTATATGGAGTTAAAATTGGTTTATTTATAAGTGGCGTAACTAGGATTCAGGTTGTTTTGTAACTTCAACACAAGATGGATCATGTTGAGAAATCGTATCATGATCTGGTAAATTCAATGCTGATCTGACTTTCCAATCCCTTTGGATACTTTAGGTAGAGTATGAACTGAGTGCTTAACGCATAAAAAAATAAAAATATAATGAGGTGACCTCTTGTAGTTCCATTAAGGCTTAATGACTGTCTAAGAAATGTAAAGTGACAGACGACAGTGTATGATGAAGTGGCGTTTGAACTGACGTCGCCAGACGAAACAGGTACCGGTGATTCATCGACAAACATAGCCCAACGAGGCAACAAAATCCAATGAAATGTTGTTACCATACTAATAGAAATTGGGTCTACTAAGTGCATTTAAAATTTGTCATTTGTCAATTTAAATATATTGATTTAAATTTGTATTTGTAAATAGTATATTCTTCAAGGTTTTTCATAGGTTTTCAATTTGACTAAATTTATATAATTTTGAATAGCTTAGTAACTATTGTGTATGTATACTCTGCTATTAAGAAAGTCTTATGACACTTTCTCGCTGAAATGAATGTCTTTTAAAAGACATAATAAATTAATTCCACTTCTATGGCACTTATAGCAATTAGCAAGTGCTCAGTAAGGTATAGAAACGAACGGCGGTTGTACACCGTTGCAAATTACTCGATACAGAACTAACTCTAGGTGTTATTAATCACTTACTTCGACGTACTAATGGCGGCTATGCAATTAGCTCAGACACTCGAAGATTCAGAAACAATAATTCAAAGCGGTACTAGCCCACCAGAAGAGGCAAAAACTGTGGCAGGTAAAGTTTTTTGCCAAGAAATTTCTTTGAAAAAATTGCCACCCTTCTTTAGCAAATCTCGAGTACAGGTAGATGTACCTGTCCGAACTTGTAGAGAACAAAAGGGGCTACTAGAGACGCCCGTTAATGGCAGTATGATACAGTGTGGGCGAGTAAGTCAATTAGGCCATCCGCCGACGCCATTCCCGGAATGTCGGCGACAAATGAGAGGTTACGATAAGAGCATAAGCCAACATTGTCTGCTCGTCCTTTTTGCCCTTCTTCGAATGAGCAGCCTTTGCCCTTCCTGATAACAGCACCTTTTCTTAATTGAATTTCTGTGTTTTCTGACTCCTTATCTCCGAATCACATTAGAGGTCTCTCCCAACGTGTGGTCAGTCATGTTTATCAGCAATTAACAGTCATCCGTGTAATCTATTGAATGAGGGTCTTATTTTGCACAGATAAGTTTTATACAAAGGTTATTATGTGCGGTTTTAGCGAATTTATTATGGGCTATAAACTGCGCCATAAAATCCAAACATCTTACATTAGCGTGCTTTGAAATTTTAACACTTATCGTTTTCACTCGAAGCGAACATTTCCTGCGCATGACTAAAGTCATCGGGTTTGTATTTGCTGAGAATGTTATTGTAATTGATATTTCTGTCAATATGCATCCGGTATGTAATTGATAAAATGGAACAAAACGTGTATTGAATATTAACACGGCTGAAGAACAGAGGTGCTTTGCAGCCGTAAAAGTCAGATAATGTTGTGACTCACAAAGTGGGCGCTTTCACGTGAATCACTCACCCTTTATGTCCACAGCATTGTGGTGCAAATTTGCTTTCCTCTTTTTGATTCTGAAGATGCCGCACGATGTAGTCACGGTTCGATGTTGCGGCAGAATTAAAATAATTTGGAAATTTTGGCTCCGTTTCAATAGCTTGTATAAATTCGGTTTGTAAATTACACTGCATGTCTATTGTTAGAATTCGTTTCCTACTTCAACGTTGCGAATATTGCGATGCTATCTTCGCAGTATTAAACACATAAACAATATCCACGTTGACTGTTCTGTTGATTTGTTACAACGCCTACCAGTTGACATTTTAACAAGCTTAGAGATAGCATTGTAAATATAAATAGGGTAAATAAAATTAGACTTGTAACACGTCCATAACTTTGTCGTTTGAAATAATATTTTTTTAATAATTACCTAATCTAACTATAGAGAGAGATAGAAAGGGAGAGGAAGACCGACAAAGAGATGAAAGATGATAATTATGAAGAGAATAAGAGAGATGCAAATCATGAATTAACTAACCTAACTAAAACTGAACAATTCTTGAAATACCTTCTATCTTTGCCGATTCGAAGATAGAACAGACGAGAACCATTTATGCGAGCAATATATTTATCCTTAACCAACTAATTATTGCTTACGGTAAAGAAAATAAGTCGAAACCGCCTTACAAATTGAGAGCATAATAAATGTGACTTAAAACATGGTTTTTAAGATATTCCGCGAAGAGACTTAACGTCATTTACTTCAACTATATCATTAACTGTACTATTATAGCTATAATTCCTTGTAATAGGTAACTAGAGACCATACATTGAGTTTTCGATGTTAATGATTGCGTGCACGCAATTTTCCGTTTCTACGGGGAACTATGAGCAGCTGGCGAATAAAAAACTATCATTTTATTATGTCTAATCTCTCAATAAAATAATTACAACAATGCGTGAACAGTAAAAGACGTTATTATACGATAGGTACACATATTTAATTGAAACGTTGTAGAATCGGAAAACGAAATTAAAGTGTCCTATATGTAAGGTTAGAGGAATAAAATATTAAATGGAACCACGACAGTCAGTAAGCTATTCAGATTAAGAGAGAACAATGTTGAATAAATATTATGTAAAACCCAAAAATATAAATACATATATGTATTTAAAGATACAGAAAGTTCGTACAGAAGACGATGAGACGCGTTGTAATAAAAATATTATGACTTGGAAACTTGACGTATTCACCAATCCAAAACCGGATCAAAGTTCCGCTGAGTCAGTGTAGTCAAATTAAAATATTTATAAGGGACTTCGCCGGGTTGCTTGAGGCCGTACCCCATATGTACATTAATTATGGATTGATAAATTGAAAAACAAATACAACTTTTGTTTATTTTTCAATATGCATAGCATGATTAAGATTTTAAAAGATATGAGAGTTACAAGCTTCTACAATTTGCATTATATAAAATTGTAATTATAGCTCATCTATCTTTATAAATACAACATATATATTATAAATAACTTTTCAATTAATCTTACTATACCTAACAAATTTAAATCTATAGTCAACCTACATATGAGGGTAATTTGTATGACGTTGAAAGAGTTCAGAGGAAAGTAACCAATAACCAACTGTGGAATAAAATAATATACTTATACCTAATATCGATCATTTCTCATAAAAGTTTTAATATTCATACAGCATTCAATTAAACTTAAAGCTGTTACGAAGTGTAAAACTATTCATGAATACCTATTGGGGCAATTGTTGTATTTTTAAGGTATTTTCTTTCTACCGTAAAACACTCTGTATCCAAATATAGCTTGTTTCCTATAACGGCAAAGATATGAAAGGAATGGAAGGGTTGTAAGTAAACAGAAATGTTTATATTAGAGACTGTTGAAAATACAATATACTTACTAGCAAAAGGTAGACTCGTATGCAATGGAATAATATATTCCATTCAGAAGTTAAAGATAAAGTAAACGTTGAAAGGGCTTCGGAAATTCTTGGGCATATTGTCGACGCATTTATAAATATTAAAATTGCAGAGAATAGTGGTAAGAGAAGTTACGTATTATTATCAATAGTAGGAAATCTAACAGTATTTGCATAGCTAGTTAATGCTGTAGGTATATTGTTAGGAGGAAAAACAACAGTATAACTAATAGCAAAATTTGATACGATCCCGGATTTACCTCAATAAATTTTACAATCAATATTATTATGTTATTCCAATTTGTTTGCATTTTCTCATTAACAAACAATTCAAATGTCGATTCGTGATTGTTGATCGTACTGCCAAATTTTTTAGATAATTTTGATTTGCTTATGCGACGATCATTTTTGTGCCAACTGTTGGTGAAATGTATGCTTACATAAAATTTTTATCATAAAGGCAAGAAATATCTTGTAACCACAGTCTATATAAGTTATTTTTACGCTATGCTCTAACCATATTATTATCACACGTCAGTGACTCGCTCTTAGGCGCTGCCTCCACGGGCGAGAGAATCGCGGCGATATTATCGTCGTGCCACGTATTTCTTATGGAGCCGTCTCCACACGGCGATATTATCGCGGCGATGCGACGAGTGGCAACGAGGGCGCGATACGTCATTACATCGCCACGAGCCCGTCGCGACTAGCAGCGGGCCCGCCGCGCGCTCGTGGCGCTCTCGCAACCAGCGCGCAGCGGGCGCACTGTCAAACGCAGCGTCATTTCAGCGTTGCCTCTCGTCAAGCAAGGACATTTCGACAAGTTTTTTAAACAATAGTACAATGTTTGACATTGAAAAGTTTATACTTGAAGTGAGAGAGAGACCTGCCCTTTACGATGTTCAGTTGGCTGAGTATCGAAACAGAGAAATTAAAGCAAAGTATTGGTATGATGTGGGAAGTGCTATGTTCACAGAGTGGGATGATCTAACCTCTAAAGAAAAAAAAGAAAAAGGTAAGCGTACAATTTTATTTATTTTTAGGTAATTTTTGTTGTTATAATTGTTAGTTTTTATTGTCTATGGTGTAACAAAATAAAATACATTCGTCGGTACGAAACCGTTGTTTCAACAATAATTATTATTATAAGAAAGATAATTTTCATTAAATGATGTAGTCTTTTTGCCAAGGAACCGCGCCCACTGTGTTAAAATAATCTTTAAATAAGTTTCGAATATGCAACCCCGAATTCCTTGTCCTTTGAAGTACGGGTGTCATATTTTGTTGATTGGATATGTCTTCATTTTCCCCGTCAGTGGCATTTAATGCTCGACGCTTTATGAAGTTGTGCAAAACGCAAGCTGCTTTTATTACAAGAATTGAACTGTCTGGTTGAAGATTTATTGTATTATGAAATATGCGAAATTTTGAGGTGATTTGTCCAAAGACACATTCCACGTAACGTCTTGCACGAGACAGTCTGTAGTTGAAAATTTTTTTATCCGTAGGAAGACATCGACCTGGATACGGTCGCATTAAATTTCGATGAATGCCGAAGGCCTCATCAGCTACAATCACATATGGCATTTTGGGTCCGCCAAATACCAGTTCTTCTTCTTCCGGCAAATCAAGAGCTTCTTCATTTAGCTTCTGGCCTAGAATTGAAGATTGAAATATGGTAGAATCATTTTCACGACCATAAGAACCTACGTCAATCACAGTAAATAAATAATTCGAATCCACCAAAGCCAATAAAACGATTGAGTTGTACTTTTTATAATTAAAGTATAGAGAGCCGGAATTCCGGGGGCACTGAATTCGAATGTGTTTGCCGTCTAGCGCTCCCAAGCAATGTGGGAAATTCGCGTTGTCTTTAAATCCCTCTGAGATTCTTCTCCATGATTCTTTGTTCGGGGCTGCCATTTCTGTAGGTGCTAGCACTTTCCATATAATTCCACATGTTTCTTTTATTAATTTTGTCAACGTTTTTTTCGAAATTCTGTACTTATTCTGAAGGCGTTTATAACTTGTTCCAGAAGCGAGATATCTGGAAAATGACATTATATTTTAAAAATATACTTTATCATATATTTTTTTTTATATAGAATAGGCTCGCGTTTGTTTGCAATCACACCTGACGGAAAGTTTATTTTTAAATGGGATGAAAAACGAAGACTCCATCAAAGCGTTCGGATTTATTAATCTGTGTTGTTTTTTTATTAAAATACATAATAGTTAATTAATATATGTATACTTATATATACTTATAATATTTAAATTAAAAGTTATTTCTTTGCTTCAGGACTTGAGTTAATGACAAAATGGAAATCTTTAAGGGATCAATTTCGTAAGGAGTTAAAGTTGCAGCAATGTTCAAAATCCGGTCAAGCTGCCTCAAAACGACGAAAGTATATTCATTATGATGCATTACTTTTTTTAAAGAAACACACAGAACACGCTTCAACATCGTCAAACATGCTCAATGAGGATAGTCAAGATGTTTTTGAGGACGACGACAGTTCGGTTAATACCACCCCCAGTGTCACGGAACCATCCACGTCTAATAAAAAGAAAACATTAGTACAAATGTTTCTGGAATCTAATAAAGAGATATCGAATGTTATGCGCGAAAGTATAGATATACAAAGAAATAATGTTCAACCACAGTATCGTGACGAGCGTGGAAATGAGGCATTTTTCCGTTCGTTGGTACCACTTATGGACAAAATAAAAGAAGACTGTTTAATTGATGCCAGAACTGAGATTATGGCCGTAATTAAGAAATACACACCATCATCACATACACTGCTAGACTCTTATTCTCGTACATCCACACCAACAAGCGAGGACGATATTGCTCAAATGTTAGAACACTTTGATGAAATGTAAACTATAAGTTTTGATTTTATGTAAGCGTTTAAGTAAAATAAATCTGCTTTAAACTTACTGTAGTGTTACTGCTAATCTTTCACATGGCCCGATACTTTTCCTCATATTAGTATCTTGCTTTGATAAGTGTCTTGATAGTAAACTTAACAGTTCATCGAAAACAGGAATTGGCATTAAATATTCATCTTCAAACCATTCTGGATGATTTCGATATTCTTCATAATTCACATGGAAATGTCCATGACTTTCACGACGTAGCAACATGGGATGTGTCCACCAACGGCGCTTTTTTTTCCTTCTTAACAATAACAATAACTGCATATTCACTAGCGTACTTGCAGAAGCACCCCACAACACTATATCCATAATAAAGAATTATTTTATTGACTGAGACACTACTTATTTCGCTCTCGTCTGGCACATAACTGAATTCTTTCTTTCACAACGCGTCGTCAAGGAAACGCGACGATTCCGTTACGAGTCGTTGCGGAAACGCGACGATTCCGTTACGAGTCGCGACGATACGTGGCGTAATTATCGCTCGTTCGTGGAGATTCTCCGACGATAAAAGCGCGGACTCGTCGCGATTCTCTCGCCCGTGGAGGCAGCGCCTTAGTAGTAATAGAACCTTAAAGCGCCGGCGCCAGGCTATACAAATCACTATTCATATAAGGTAAGCTGTTTGCCCGCGACATCTGCATACATAACTCGGTGCCTGTTTGGCTAAGGTTACCTGAATGTGTGTTTAGTTATAACCCGTTGTTTGGGTTTGGCTCTTGCGCTAAGTTTCTAATTGCGTTATGTGGATTAGTGATTTCGTTGACCAACGAAACTAGCTAAATTTTCACTATAAAGACGATGGCAATGATATTAAAATTATTACGCGCATATCCCTAACCGGATTGAGCAAAGCTTTAGGGAACATTTGGTTAGACATGAAGCCACGTCTAGCAGTATGGGTCATGTAGTGCCTCAAAATAGTAACAGGTTGCCACCCATAAAGTGAGGAAACTTCCGCATTTGTTTGTACATAAATGAAATAAAGGTAAAATTTTAGGATGATTTTTAGCACTAATTTAACATCATATACTTCTTATTCTTATGCAAGGGGCTGAGGCTATGTGTCAGAGCACTTCGACCCTATGGGATGTTTTGTGATTCCCCTTTCCTTATCACCCATCCCCGCCAACATCGAAAACATTTTGTATGAGTTTTATGATGTCGGCGGGAATAAGGTCTATGAAGTCCTCTGGTTTAGGGTAACCTAGGCGTGATTTTTTTACTCCATATTCAATAACTAAGTATGAATTACCCATATTACTAACTATATTTTTTGTACTTAATAGGTGTCCACCATGACATGAGTGCGCTCGCGCATGTAAACCTGTCCACGTGTTAATAACAAGATAAACTGCTGTATTATTATAAATAAGAGACCTTAGGTCGCCTATTGGCTAGTGCATCGCAGTCTAGTGCATTGGCTAGTGCATCGCAGCAGAAGAAAGCATGGAGCACATAGTATGTGCTCCATGCTTTCTTCCTCCTCACCACACATTCTACAGATTGGGTCTTCAGTTTTGCCTATTGTACACAGGTGTCTTTTAGTGGCAAAGTGGCCAGTGAGAGCATCTGTGAGGCAGCGGATTTGGTTTGGATCATATACTTACTTAAACATATATTTTTTTAATTCAATACCCTAGTGAATGATTCTGAAACTTCGCTCACCAAATCTCGAATTCTTAAAATAAATAGATACTTATTTAGTTAGATACGATATTATTAGATCATTCATTTTCCTACCCTGCTTCCAATTTATTTGGGGTCGGTGCAGTATGCCTTGATATTGACAATACTGCTTAAGGATTTGGCATTAGATTGTTACAGCCGTGTGTCAGACACCAACCCTTCTTTGCAACGACTGCTATCTTTCTACAGCACCCGGGACCACCAGCTAAACGTGCTTTCCGAAGCACGGAGGAAAATAGGTTTAAAAAATTTCGGTCACCCATCCGAGTACCGATCCGCACTTGGTTGCTTAACTTTCATGATTGTAACTAAGAACGCATGACCGTGCCGCCATTGACCTCCTCTAACTTTAATTAAATTAACCATTTATTAATTAGATATACAAATAAGCGATTACATAGTTAGATAATGTTATTTATTTATCACAGAATTCCTCGTTTTCAATCTTATCAAGTGAAAAGTATTTTTGATGAGGCATTCTTAAACTTCTCTATAAATTCCCCAGAGCAACGAGCGAAATCATTGTATCGAAAACCAACAAAATCCACAATCTTATTAGCATATCAAATGCCAAGTTAACCAATTATTTTAAATTAATAGGTTTGTTGGTATCTTCTTGAAATATAGCTATTATCGGATTATGGTAAGTGTTCGACAACAATCAGTTACAAATTAATAAAATACCAAAGTAACATGACAACGGCAGCTCGCAAATGGTACACAATTTCAATAATAATGGTGAATAATTAATACCGATCTTGGAGCCAGATCGAGCGGCGCCTCGCCCACGCGGCGGGCGACTCGACGCTACTGCATCTATGACGTGGAAATATAGCACTTAGTGCATTTAAGGTTGTAATTTGCATAACAAGAATGCTTATTTTAACTCTGAATATCTCACAGAAAAATGGTGAGAATGAGATCACTGGCAATCGAGTTTGATAGACCCATGTTTTACCTAGCTAGTTACTATACTAATACATATAACAATCACTTAGAATAATACTGTGATAGATACTCATCATTTTATTAATAGAAAACTACACCTTACTGTTGTGTGTGATTTACTGTCCTTTACTAGGTGGTAGACCCATATGTAGGATCGTCTGGGTATGTACCACCGCCTTTCTTATTTCTGCCGTGAAGCAGTTCGGTGTGTTTCGGATTGAAGGGAAAGGTAGCCAGTGTAATTACTGGGCATGGCAGGCATATCATCTTAGTCCCCAATACGGCAACGCACTTGCAGTGTTAAGTGATTTACCATTAATATTGCAAGTGGATATAGGCGACTGTAACCACTTAATATACCAGTTGGGCCGCAAACTTGTTTGCCATCTCTTAATATATATCTTTATAGTCTGTATGGGGTTTAAAATCTTCCTCTGTCGGCTTTTGCTTACGATAAAGGGCTGTCACATTCGTAACCAGAAACTACACCTGGGTATAAAAACCATTGCAAATGCAAAGCTAAAACCCCGCTATACAAATGAGTGTGGGCGCAACGCTGAAATCTTCCGCCTTACAAACAATACCTAACATCTCGAATTTGCAAATCTTATTACGACAATAAAACACGATTATAAATATGTCATCGTAATCTATTAACTCGTTAGATCTGATCTTTTTTGTTCACAATTTAATAGAACAACATATTTAAAATACAAGCTAACCTATTATTAAGTTTATAGCTCGTGAATCTTGTGGTATAAGGAGATGCAAATAAAAAGGACATCGCATTCTTATGACATAAATAAGCATGCCTTCAACAGCTAGTAGCTACGTATAAAATATCAAAGAATGAAACTTATAATATCTACTACTTAGAAAATTATATTAAAACCAAGTAATTGGAGAAATGCAAAAGAGAAAAAGTAGCCATTTAAAAAGAACTCTTATTATCATTAAAGTGTATGCATAGGTAGTGCATCAATAAATCGGTAACATTATTATCTGAGACAAGGCAATACATGTATGGAAATTGATAAGTACGGCGCCTGAGTGATTGATTTACACGTTTATAATTTTAAAGTTATGTCAAATATAATGAAGCAGTTTAATTTATTATGTCGCGACAAGGATTATTGGCTAATTAAAGTCTGATCATGTATGTAGGTGGGTTGATAAGGTGACCCGTCTGTCGAGAAATGACACCCACCGAAGTTAAAAATAACATTTATAATACACAAACTTGTTAGTAAGTAGCTTCCAACCGCGATGCTGTCAACAGAAAATTAAACAACAAAAACAAGGAAAGGAAAAGTAACTAGCGAATAGAAGTAAAAATAAGGATTTCATGTATCTAACAATTTGATACAACATTTATCAAGTAAATAGATTAAATAAATGATTTATTGATGTCCAGGCTTTGTTAAGTGACACTCCATGAAGAAGTGCACATGGTAATTTTTATAGCACAAACTAGGAAAACATAATGCGTCGGTATATCAAGTATTTTCTAGTAAACTAGACTTAAAATTGGATGGTGTCGGCGCTACGACACCTTCAACTAATTATTAAGTAGTTGCCTAGTACCAAAAACTTCTAGCTAAGTCCTTTGAAAGACCAATGGACTATGCGGTTTTTGGTTCTAGGCGACATTGGAATTACGGCAGATGTCGAAGATTTCGTCTGGACTTAGGCTGGCATACCTACTCAATTACTGGCTTCTATAAGACATTAACATGAAATTGTCTAACACCGGCAGTTGAATTTCAATTACCTCGTCGTTTCGAGGACCCGTTTATTGCGGGATAAATTTGCGAGTACTTACCATACCACTCTTTTTTCGAATTTAATAAACTCACGCATGTCTCATAAGCGTTATAAGAAACGACGCACTGATAGAGTCATGTCGTTTCATAATTGTCAAATGTCAAAGTTGTTAACGACCACAATGGGAACGGGGCGGTGCTCGCTGTGCTTCATCAGTGACGATGACGGTACGATTTTATTTATGAATCGTATGCGACAACGTGTCAGCCAATTAAAGAAATTGACATGCACAGTAAGACGTAACAGTATATTTAATACTGTGAGTAATGCCATGTGAGAAACAGATGACTTTAGGTTGGACGCTACACTAGATTTAGCATTAGCGGTTTGGTGGGAAGAAAGACCTATGATATATAGTGAACTTGAGTCGAATAGAATAATCTTTAAACATACTATCCCACATAGAATTCTGAGCAGAGCTTTAGGTAACAGTTATACATAAGGCCACATCCAGCAGGATGAGCTATGTAGCGCCGCAAAACTAGTGAATTTGCTAGAAGCGTACTTACATTAAACCCAAACAGTAAACTGGCCTTTCGTGAACCAATGACAACCAACACTATCATACAACCCTGCAGTCCGGATATCTTTATTGTACTATACACTATTAATAATTAGGATCAAGGAACAGTAATAATGCACGAGTACTAAGGTTGAAAGTATATATTTTTTGATGACACGTTGAATACTGAGCGCGCTGACAGCAATATTGCTATCGAAATCGAAGCAACAGCATTCAAAGATACTTCCGTGGCTACTAGAATTTCGACATGAGATATCACTTCACAGTCATTTTATTTTTATTGCACCTTATATTTGCACACCTGAATTATCGGACCGACCACCCACGTCAATGTACCGAACACAGCAATATATTATATAAACATCTGGATGTTTCGACTTTTCGAGGAATATTATATTGCTGACCGAAATCTCATTGCAACATCGCCAAGTTTTCTTAATGAGAAACTAAGATTATTATCAGAAAAGCGTGCGACTTGATGGAAACGATTTTGTCACACTCAGCCAAAGTCAAAACGAGGTTTCATCGTCCCATAATAAACTGTTAATTTCCATTTTGTAACTAAGATCAATTCTGTATCAAATTTAAAAGAACATCGATTTATAACGACTGACATGATTCTACATAGATAGGTATCCTTATTTATATAGCCAGTCTCTATTAATGATAAATATGTAACTACAACATAAAGCAGTTAAAACACGTAGCTGAACAGTGCAATGCAACAAATACTAAAGTACTTTGAAGGAAAGCCCCACCTAGACTACATTTTTAACGATGTTTTATGGATTACAATACAATTATCATGTGTCACCTTTATTACAAGCAGATACGACTGATTAGATCAGCAGATTAAATATTTTAAAAGAAATAAACTACACTGGGCCGCAAAGAAAACTGCTCGGTTATACAGAATGCGATAACTTTAAAAATACTTAAGCAATCATTTAAATAGAAACTGTATTAAAGTTTATTTCATTACCAACATTTTTGTATTATGAAATTGTCTATTATAGTTTTGTTATTTGTTTATATGGAACATCCGAATTATGTTGTTTTATCTTGATATCAATACAGACAACAGTACAAGATGTACTAGACTAGACACCGATAGTGTCAAGACTATTGTTCGAGCTATTATGAACTTTCCTACAAACACAAGCTTAGAGCCTGTTACCAACGACGCAATGAATGCTTAATAACCCATTCTTCTCGACATGGAAAAACCATCAGAGGTTATAACGTGCCATCGCGCATAGAAAGCGCTTAATGTATGCAAAATGCAGAACAATGCAACGGTACTGTGAAAAGTTACGGAGAAAGGAAACCTCTTTCAATGGAATCTGAAGATCAACGTACGTACAGTTCGAGATCGTATTTCTTCGCTCAAGTTCTAGAACATAAATAAGACCATTGATAAATTAAAAGAAAACGTAAGTGTTAAACCTAAGCTAAGTATAGAAGTGACGCAGTTGGCAACAACTGTTTAAATGCCTCGTAGATAAATGTTAGCTATTAGTTCTGCATGATGTTAATTGGCATTCAAGACTTGTTGTGGCTAAGTTTAGCTCCCTTAAATATTATGCAAAACTCATAGGAAGGTTTCGGTGCCTTATAGGAGAGCGGCTCAGTCACCTTCGCTGGGCGAGCAGCCTATCTGCGGCGCGCATACATATTGCTCGTTAAGCAAGTGCATTGCAAAAACGTGACATGATAGATTAATGCCGTGTTTACACAGCCCTGACAGCCAACAATTTAATTTAAATCTACGATACTATATTTCTTGCAATATAATAACACCTTCAAGATTTTGTACTTCAGTTTGTGGTTATATAGCACTGTTTTTGTTTACTGGCGCTCCTTTAAAGGGGTTTTAAGTAGAAGGTTAACATTAATTCAATTTATTGTAAGTCGTAGTTTAATGTAGTAGATTCATATATCCACATGGTAAGTAGAAAATCATAAAAGTCTCTAAAGCTAACTATGTATTACCATTTGGCTAGGTAAATGAAATAGCTTTCTCTTTATAATAATCGTCACAGGATTTGATTGCATCATCTGCTTGTGCTGAATTTATAATTATTACATCAAATCTCCATGGCTTAAGTGTTGCTTTAGTATTTAGATTTCATTAAGACCAATACTGCAGTTTTTAAATGCTGCAGTCTATTAACATGTATTAGTTATAAATGCTGATGTATTGACAAGCTCACTTAAGAGGCTTAAATTTTTAATTATTATTTACAACGTACCTAGATCATAAATTGCGTGTTCGGTGGCGCATCACGTCCGGTTTGCATCGCGGTCGGAGTGTGAATGCTCAAAACCGCAATTCGCTGGCGCAAGCGCTGCTGGCGCCGCCCTTCCGCCCCATAGCGGAAGTCGGGCAACTGTCGCCTGTCATGCACTACTGGCGGTGTTGTTCAAGCCCGTGTCAGCTTACGGTTTAATTGCTACCGTGTTACATTAGCCTAACAATACACCGTATAGACAATTTCATAGCATTCATTACTGTCATTTTTGCATAACTCCAATGCTAATTGTTTAACATGCCTCACAATTTTACGATGTTCACGCTACGTTTAACCTTTAACGGATATTTGTAAGTCAGTATTTTAGATTTCTGAGCGCTTAAAGTGTTTTGCTTTTCGTCGGAATACAGACATTATCGTTTGACGTTTATCTCGGGAATCGGATTCAAAAATATAATATTTTTCAAACTGCATGCTTCATGTTCCATGGAAGACGTGTGGCCCCATTTATTTTCGTGAAGCAAGTCTTTGTTTTGCGATGACGCATCTGCGCGCACGCATCTACTAGATGCTCAAGAGCCTATTAATAAGTAAAAATAAACAACAAATTGTGTTGGTGCTTCAAAAATGACATGGAGCACATTGGCTTTGTTTACAGATTATATTGTTCATGAATTACAAACAATAGCTTAGTATCATTTTAGAGCACTCGTGCCATCTGTCATTATTCTTTTGTTTTTGTGCGTCATTTAATTCTAAGATTCACCACTGTTTGTTTTAATTTCATGACAAACCAGTTCATAAAATATTTCCTTGATCCCTTTAAATTGAGAATATAATATTTCTTAACTTATTTCTTTTGCAGGTGTGTATTCGTATAGGTACCTAGCATCTGTTCGAGATAAGCCCCCTTGAAGATAAATGAATGCTCGCATAATACGTGTGGCGATAAAACCGATAGGGGAACACCGATTCCAAAGGCACTATCCCTATTTTATTATTTCCGAAACGGTGTCAACTCCACGCGATTATCTGTCTTATAATGCCGGAGTAAGGACCAAAATTTAAGGTTAAGGAACGCTGTCATCGATGGCGTCGGCCAGTTAGGCGCCAGACAACTGTTAATGAACTGAGCACCCCTATTTTTAATACATTGAACATAAAAAGCATGAAAGAATACCGGTAGTACCTAATTGACAGTCCTCACGCGATTCGAATATAGTGTATTTTTATGTTACTGCAACTACACGCGTGGTTTCAGCTTAATTTGAAGCGCCAATTTTACGGTGCTGAGTCATTCTTGGAAATCCTGCAGTGGTATGGGAAAGTTAGAAAAATATACTAGTTTTTCATGAAACCAATATCTCGAGGTTTTACGACTTAAAATTCCAACTGTTTTATTCTTTAAAAGATACATTTAAAAAACGCGAATAGAGATTACCTTAAATGGTGTCTTAAATCACAGAGCAATGCGAAGAATTTTAGTTGCTCCATCCCTCCCGACGAATCGGGACAAAACTTTTCGTAGCGTCTTCCCAATGGATTCCCCAAATTCTACCGTCCACCGACATGTGGCGACGAGTCCCGAGACAGGCGCCGATGACGTAATGGGATTCCAGCCATGGTTACTAATGACCCGACTGGCGGCCGTGTTTTGTTTCCATGCCCCCGTGCCAGCCATTACCCAGTGATTTGTTGGGAAAGTTTGAAAACCGGTGAGTAATTGCCATTGGCAAGACATTGCAGACGGCTTTCTGCCAATATTTTTGCTGAGACGATTCCATATTGTAGTTTTTTAACGAACTAAGTACCTACTGTGGTTGGTAAAATATAAAATCAGATAAAGATTAAATAATATAATTAATTTGTTAAGTTAAAATTAATAAAATTATAAATATAAAAATATTTTTATTAAATTAAAATTTCTTGAATTAGATTCCTTAATATAATGAATACCAAGTATGCTTGCAGATCGCTTAAATTATATTATCTATTCAATCTATTGAATAAAAACAATCAGAGTTGTTGGAATCAACTCAAACTCCAAATTGATCACGTTGATAAAAAATGTTTTACAGTAGATAACATTGTAATTTTTAGATGAGAGTACCTATATCGCAAGAAACACAGGTTTATCCCAGTGTAATAGGCTTTTAAAATCAAACACTACTGTATTCAATTCCACGCTTGTGTGAAGATTTAGATAATTATGCAATTCTGAGCAAAATGTTATTACTCAACTGCAAGGAAAGGGTTATCTTGTATGCATATTTGTAATATTCTTTTTACCTCAAATCTTTCAATCGCTGAACGGATTTCGAAAATTAAGGTATCGTTAGATTTGTCTCGACAGCCCAAGTGTTCTTAGGTAAGTGATGTTATAAAAAACAACATAGCGCCTGTGAGATGCTATTATTAGAAGTGAAAACATTTTTTTTCTATAGAATTCATCAATATGGGTATCAAATTAAAGGGCTTGTCATAAAAATTTTAAAAGGTATATCATGACATGATCGATGACCGTATTTTATAAAAAAACTAAAAAGTTAAAATAAATAAATTTAAAAAAAACCCGCCTGCATAAAAAACCTATTATTCAACTGAAAAGATGGAAACAAAATCAAATATTAAAGGCAAATTTAAAACATATACCTAGGGAGTTTTTAGAAATTTTGTTTAACATGGTAACATGCAGTCAGAGGTATGACATTATGAATGATTTGACTTATTATTAAATTATGCAGACGGGTTATTTTTAGTTCTTTAAATTTATTTATTTTTTTACTTTTTAATATCGGCTGAATAAAGACGCTTAATTATCGGATGCTGATCATTTACAGATAAATGAATTAGACGCATTGACGACGAGGAACAAAGAGCTAATAATGTAATCTGTCTGCTGTGCAGCTATTAAAACGCTTTCTCATACATAGAAACTACCACGTAAACGGCGTAATTTTTGCAACAAAAACGCGATTCGAATGTGAGTGCTGGAATTCCCGGTGCTTCACACGTCAAGTTACTATTGCAATAGAAATTATGTTCGTTTTTGCGCGGTATTTAATCAGCCATCGCATTTTCCGAGAGACTCGATGCAGGCTCACGCGCAACGCTTTCTCTGAGTATAAATCTACTTACGTATTCCGATTATGATCGTAATTGTTGCGTCATTGGGAAGTCTTGTTATGACAATGAGAGCAAATGAAATCTATATCCGAGAGAAGATATTATCAATATAAAATTTTCTAATCAAGAGTCACAGATGACAGTAAACCTGGATGTTATGCCATGATGTTTCATCCACTATTATGATTATGAATTATAAAAGCAAACGTTTGGATGGATGTTTGTTACTTAAGCACGCCAACTATCTAGCTTAGGCTACCTTGTAACCCAAAAAAAATTACGTGTATGAAGTTGTCTACAACTACAAGGTATGTAGTTTTTTTTTTATCGGGAAACTGCAATAGTGTCGCTTTTTGCGAATCACTCATAGCCATTTATAATTAAAATAAGTGATCTCTGCCCGCCTAGCATGACCACCGAAACACGATATAATATAGCCATTTATCGCTTTCAACTGTCAAAAATCATTTGATATAACTTCTCTCTTAATCTTGAAATTTCATCGAAACTGTGAAAATAATTATATAAGCCTTTACATGTTCGCAGTTTCGATAAAATTTCAAGTTTGCAGTTATATCCAATGATTTTTGACAGTTCAAAGCAATAAATGGCTATATCATATCGTGTTTCGGTGGTCATGCTAGGCGGGCAGGACGAGTATCTTGCAAGTTATGATTTCGATTTTGATAACAAAGCAACCATATTGGTTTTTTAGAGAATCGCGCCGCGCCACCGCGAAGTGTAAGTACCTACAAACAAGCGTATAGCACCTAGCCATACATCATTCAAAAATCAAAATCGATAACAATATACCTGGTATCTAACTGTATTAGAACTCCACTAGCACTAATTGCATAACCAGATTCGTTATCAATACTTAGGTATACCTACGTCATTTAATTATGTAGATTGCACCGATAAAAAAAATAATGTAATATTACCCATGTCCATCGGTGTCATGACTGATAATTATCAGATAGATCGATTTAATTATACAATCGTTAGATTGACACAAACCGCAGCTTTCATTTTATATTGAAATTGAATTTAATGCCGTCGATTTTACAAGTGGATAATAATTTGTGGAATGCCTTTAATTATTATTGCTATGCGATAAGACCGCCCATTGTTCGACATGGCCACATGGTTACAGCCACAGAACACAGAAAGAGATTCTGTGGTTACAGTACAGCGTAAAAGGATTTCTCTCCAAAACATTTGAAGATCTCAAATGATAACTAACGACTTTTACTCTGCGAACACTTTAATATAACAACAATAGCAACTCGGAGACCACGAAAAATATTTAAGCGGTTCCATACAAAACAAACAAACTCTTACGAAATTTGGAGAGAGTTGTTTGTATTGATGGATGAGATCTCCTAAGGTTATGGATATATTACAAATAACCCTGTAGGTATAGACTGTGGTTATCTACAGTATATTTCTTGCCCTTAATTAAAAATGTTAGGTAATGAACAGTACACCATCTCACGAAAACGGATTGCAGTGCATAGATCTATATAAACCATAAACAGTCATGGCATGAAAATATTGTCCGGCCTACAACCAGGGATGCCAGGTGTTCGGTATTTTACCGAACCGTTCGGTATTTTAGCACTGTGTTCGGTGAGACAAAAATACCGAAGTATGGGAGATTCGGTATTTTTTTTCTGATTAATTTTTCTCCCTGATAAACGAATCGTGGCCTCGTTATCAGGGCCCATCTAGTAATAAAATCCAGAGATTCGACCAAATGAAGCTATTTTCATAAACCCTAGGATAGGCGCGAGTCAAAGGATCAGCAATACAGCAAGTGAGCTTTTTTTTTTTTTTTGCTCACTGTTCGGTATTTTTTTGGAAAAGACCTGGCAACCCTGCCTACAACGCGTATCTTAACGGCCCTCGGAATCTTATCACATATGGCTGGGCAGAGAGAACCCAGTGTGGTGGAATTGAGCGTTGATGCATTTTAAATCTACACTTAGTTCAGAAGTCCTCTCTGCAACACTAGGGCGCGGGTGCCGCAAGGCGAATCTATGGAATTTTATCTTTTTGCATTTGCTCGCAATTGAGTCCGCGCTTCTAGATTTTGACCGTTCGTACGTAAATGTCACTTTCTATACCCCTCACTATGTGTGAAATTTCATGGTGGTCGTTGAGGCTTTGAGTAATTTAGTCTTGACAGCGTAGCAAATAAGCAATGAGAAAATAATATTAGTTAGGATACTATTTTGGAAATATCAAAATCTAAGCCTAAATCTACAAGTATATAAATATCTACGTGAAGCATGAACTTTATAGGTACCCCATTTTACGAAAATTGCGCGGACGGAGGAGTATGAAATTTCGCATACTTATAGTTTTTATAGAGAAGGAGTGTAGAATGCTACAATGCTAGTTTTTATTTTAAATTATACATAAAAAATAAATTAAATCAATGAAAAAAACTTACACACACTACCATATATTTGACACTCTTTTGTTTATTGTTGAAGTATGTGGTCCCTTGGTCAAATTGAGAAGGAGATGACAGAACTGCATTCACTTCATGTTGTCATAAGGGTAAAGCATTTTTTTTTCTTCATTCTTTATTTCAATCTTTTTTGGATCTTTTTAAATATCAATTTCATATAGTACTTAATTTGTTTAAAAAAAATAGACAAATTAACAGTGTAGCTAGCTGGTAGCTTGGCAAAATCTGTAATTAAAGAACTTAAAATCTTAGACAATTGTTCCATATATGATCTGAGGTTCCAACATCTGAGGGTCCAACTTATTATTAATTATTATGGTCGAATTTCGACCACCAGTATCTAGCAATTCGTTCATAGTCTAAACGGTCGTTCAATTTCATCCTGATTGACATTCATTTTATGTTCTCTGAAATTTCTTTAAATCTGACTGCCTACTCGTAGAAGTGAGCACATCTTTTCTTTCGCTTCGTTAGCCATATCCCAACAATTAATTTCTTATATCTAAAATTTCTACGTGTTAAGTCTTACTAGGCACAACATAAAATTCAATGAAACATAAAAAACTCGTTAAAATGGAGAGTAATACGTCAACTTGCACTGGCGCCAGACATTCGCTTATCGCTAACGACAACACTGATAACGATATTATCGATCACCAAACCATCGACCAATAATCGAGATAGCGGCATAAAAAGAGTTATAAATAATTTATCTGTGTCAATAGGAAATAAGGTTTGCATAGGATATGAAATACCTCCAAATTCAAACGGCTAGTTCGCTGTGCCACGGTAATGTTATCTAATAATTGTAACCATGGCTGTGTGTGCCCTCGGTCCCTCGACTAAAATTACTTTTATTATTGTAAAAGAGCTAGAATTTAATAACATTTGTAGATTTTGTAGCGTGCGCTGGCTGGCAACAGTCAACTGTTTTTTTAATGCTACGTGGTTGGCAAAAATCACAATGCCCGCCTGATGGTGCATGCTTACCACCATAGCCTATAGACCAAGGTTTCCCAGGGTTTCTTGAGCCTCTCTGATTGGGTCGCGATGTTGCGTCTTTGCCCGTACTACCGTTTCTACTGCTGCGAGTCCTCTGAGGAGCTTTTTAAAAGACTTTATTTAACTTGCAATGTATGTTAGTTCGGGTGGAATCTTGCAACTCGATTTTGAAGCAGATTTCTTCAACCGATTAAGCTGAAGTTTTGTATACACGTTTAGTTTGGATGACAATACACAATAACCTGTGTGACGTCATTCTAAATCCAATATGGCGGACCATCCAAGATGCCGGAATAGTTATTTTTAATGCATTTTTACAATATGGTTATAAAATGAAAGGGTTTACTGAGAAGAATACGGATATAACTAGAAAAAAAAAATTATTTTTAATTAAATGCACTAAATTGATAAAAATAAAGTTTGAATAGCAATGAAAGAGCTTGTCGCGAGATTTACTTCGATCTATCGTTTTTCTTAATCACAAGTAAATCTCGCGACAAGCTTTTATTGCTATTTAAAGTTTATTTTTATCATTTAAGTGCATTTAATTTAAAATAAAAGCTTTTTTTAGAAATAGTTAATTTTTTCCCTAATACCACAATCGACTACGCGTGCTAGCTTACGTCATAGTAGAAACGTGGCCACCGACAAATTGTGGCAACCATTCCAATCCAATACGAACTAAGAAATGTGGCAACTCATTTCTATGGCGCACAATCAAGAAATGGAATTCACTACTAGAATACAAGAGGTATATTGTATTCGCAGCATACAAGTGTTCCTCCTTCTTACAAGCCTGGGTCATTCAAAAGAGGCTTGAATGGCTAGCACGGCGGTTTCCTTCGCACTAGATATCTTCTTTGGACACTTCTTAAAACCATCAGGTGGAATGGAGTCGTTTGTTCAATATTTTTATTTTAAAAAATCCTTGCAAACATACCCACCTACTTCCTTGTACCCGAGTTCTTGTTGCAAAAACACGTGTTGAGAGACAATTGTCGGTTACTATAATGACATTTTTACTTGATATTGGCGCAATGCGTAATCTTTGTGTCGCGATCGCCATTAATGTAGTTAAAAGAAGAAGAATATTATGACGTACCTACTTACGTATGGCAAACATACCTGCCTACTTCTTTCTTCGTCTAAACTAAACCTTTAAACCCGTGGATGGCGTGAACAGCGACAGGGATATTCTGAACCCTGTGCAAACCATGGCACCAAAGGAACTGGAGTGGAACCAGGACAGGACGAACAAAATAAAGTAATATTTGAAACGGTCTGTTATGCCAAATTAACAATTGACTCAAGCAATTATTAAACGCGAACAAATCTGACATGTTTAAAATAAAACTACCGATAACCCTTAGCCGGCGGTAACTTTGACTAACATACATTAGAATATTAAAAGTACTAACAATAAATAATATTAATTGAGCCGCCACACTTGTTTTTACATTAATGACTTGTAATCAACATTAATTAGATTCGCCATTAAAGTACAGAGTAAAGATAATTCGTGATTGTTTTTTTTCTGTATTTCTCTATCATACATAAAAATAAATCCCCGACGAGCACTTACCTGTTCCCCGCTTATCTGGATGACTGCGCTCAAGTCAAGAATTAGTCACCGGGTTTGCATGATCTGTCGTGAGTCCTACCTAGTCATGTCTAATAAAAGTACTTACAGGCTATAAGAATTTAAATCGCTTTTTTCTATGACTATTCCTGCTATTGATCGCAGACTATTCCTGCTGTTGGGCTATTCCTGCAGACACCCTTTATAGTGTCGACAGAGATTTTAGAAGGCGAGAACCCTCGTGGACCCTTGTCTAGCTCAGTACTCAACCTGCGGCCCGTGGGAGAAAGTGGCCCTCTACCCGTAGCCCTTTCTACGCGGCCCGAAGCCTATAAAGACAGATTTACACAGGGTAAGTTGCAAACCCGAGGAAAGTACACGTGTTGACACGGTACCGACCTAGTGTAAATTGATTTGGAGTCAGTACAGCGCTGTCGCGTGAGCGCTGACTTCAATATTCCCGGTTACTGACGATGACGGTGTGGTCAGTTCTCGGCGCCAGCACTAACGCCTATTTAATTACTGACTTGTTACTTATACTTTACTTATGTACATCAAGTTTTCCTAAATTAATATTTTATGGATAGTGGTGGTAAAATGGTTGTGTTTTACTGCAGTTTAATATATTGTTATGTTAACAGTGTAGGATAGATCAGGGATTCCTAACATGTTTCCGCGGAACCTAGGGGTTCCGTAGAATAGTCACCAGGGTTCCGCTAAAATCCGAACTATAAAACAATTAAGTAGGTATTCATAAAACAGTAAAACTTTAAGTTAAGAATAATGTTTCCATTATGTATAAGTACGCATTTCTTTAAAAAAATCTATGAATTTCAGTGTGGATTTGTAATCATTTGATATGGATTCCATAAAATAAAAGGTAAGTAATTTCGTTGGTGTTCTATTATCTTTAAAGTTTAGGAACCTCTGGGCTAGATTATTGATGCCCGCTGTTAGCAGTGACTAGGTGGCCCAGGGGGATAATAGGTTGAGTTTGGCCGGCTCTAGCTTGCAGAGCGAACTACTTTAGAAGGTTTCTAGTCGACTGGTAATTATCGTGAGCACAGATAATAATGTGAGCGAGTCTAATTGTCGTCTAGTGGGTATCTGCAGGGTTCGGAACGGAAGGGAGCGGCGCTAGAGGGTACTTGCGTACTAATCTCAGTAGGATTTGAGTCAAAAGGCAGTGGCAGATTTGTGGGTGCTTCGAAGGGCCCAAACCTCGACTCAGACGTGCCGCAACCTGGAGGGATTCGAGAAGCAGCCAGATACATAAGTATTGTAGGCTGGATTAGTGCGATGTGTATAGGTACCTATTTACACATTTTTTTGATTACATTTAGAAGGCCTAGCTAGTTCCTAACTATGTTATTTTCGATACGCCATAACTACTTAGATGTTGATAAGTTTAAAACATCTTAGTAGGTGTAGCTATTTTTAATACACAAAAAATATTTCAAGAAACAATTTTTATTTTAAATCAAACTATATTGCCGGCAAAAGTGAGATTACAAACCTAATTATCAATAGGTAGGTGTATTCAAAGTTGTACAATATGTATCTACCCTTACATAAAATTATTTCATCCCTTTTTTGATTTAATCTAAGTTTCAATTATTGTTTTGAAGCCACATGACTATATAGGCTTAAATAAATTATGATAAACAAATGAAAATCTCAAGCAAGTTTACAAAAACAATTATTATTTACACCAGATATAATAATGGACCAATAAAATTTTGCGTCTAATATCATAGTTCGCTAATTAATTATTAGATACTCGAGGCAAAAAATCTTACCTATAGAAGCAAGATCCGCAGATTCCGATGATGTTTCTTCACTATATGCCGCGGACAACTGGTGCAGCAGCAGTAACAAGCACAAACCAACATTTATTACAGCCATTGTATTAATTGTTATTATTCCTAAGCAATAAACAAACTTTCAGTCATTCATTATTACGAAAGTCAAGACGCTTTCTGCTCTTCCATTATCAGTTTTAATCTAAAAATAACACTTTACTAATAAAATAATACTGTTTATATTAACTAAATCACTTTAACACTAGGTATTGTGGCACATTTAGTTAATTGTGACAATTCAAACACGTGTTTATGAAAAAATTTGATACACGCGTTCAAGCATGCACTAAAAATCACAGACACCCACACTGTACCGGCGAAAAAGCTCGACTGATCGCGTCGCTTCGCTCGCTACTCTACTCGCAATCGTTCGTAGCGTTGAATGCAACAGACAGAGAAAGAGATAGACAGATAACTATGAGCTAGTGAAGTACGTACGAATTCCGTATAATATGCGATATATCGATAATATGGTCAATATCTAAACATGTTTGTACCGAGTAAAAGTACGAAGAATGTAGTTTAATGCTACAGAGTACGATCAATTTCATAGGTAAATCACCCCTCTTAAGTATTTTCTATTAAACTATAATTAAATGCCACCTATTTTTACTTATAAGTCAACAAAGTGCGGCGCGTGTCGTAATTTTGTATTTTGAAGTCATGTACTGGCAATAAAATACCTAGTTAAAAAGTTTTAGCCCAAATTTATAAGTAACAGCCCAGAAAAAAATAGATAATAAAAAAAATTATACAAAAGTAATACGATTACTAAGGCAAATTAGGTTTTTTTACTAATATAGGTCATTGAACTATTATATTTATTTTTTTGTTGATTGTACAAGATATTTCCTTAAAATTGACATCAAATCTAAGCTCGTAGTTAGGTAGTTTAAAAATTATGATAGTAAAAAGACACCTCAGAAACAAAAATAGTTATTAACCAAGTACTGGCGCATGTGGTAATCTTTTAACCTCTTATCAGATGTATAAGACCCATAAGTACTTAAAAGCTCTCAAATCGGTGCTTAGACACACATACGTTGTTATTACTTTTGTAATATGTATAAGAAAAATAAGTTGTGGTAGTGGGTGATGCTCTGATAAATGTAATAAATTATATGAAAATCTCGTGTCAAGGTGATTGTGGTTGCCCTCCTCCGAAGCGGCTCGACCGACGATTATGTATATTTGCTAGTAAAAAAATATATGGTAGAACAACTTTTGCAGGGTCAGCTAAGTATAGATAATATTTATTATAAAAATTTCAAACATAAACCTTGTAGTCATTTAAAAAATTGATAAATAAGTAGTTATGTTTAGAAATTAGATCGTATAGATGCATTATTATCATTTTATTGAATTCTAAGCACAGGATGGATATGGACGATAGACGATCTCATAAACATCAAAAGCACATGGGGTTAGCACAAATTGTCAAATTTTCCCAATTGACTTTGTGCATTATAATGCACGAGTTGAAGGTTGACAATCAGTTAGAGAAATTTAACAGTTTTGGGTAGTCTGATCTGCTGTCTATTTTATTAAATCTATTATGTCGTTCATAATAATTTGAAAGTCGTTAAATTAAAAAGACTGCAAAAAATATTTAATCTGAGAAGGGGTGTGATAACATTAAAACAAATTGTTTTAGTTTAATATTTCACAATGAATAATTGTAAAAAAATATAAATTTAATTTTTGATTCGTAGACTCAATGAAATTATTATTAATGTTATTTTAAATAATGGTTACTAGTATTAATTGTCGATTATTATAACTAGAGTAAAATAATACTAAAATAATAATTTATCGATATCGATACTTTGATGCCGATAGTAAGCAACACGAAACGAAGACAACTCGTTTTGTGTCATAAGATTATAAACTTTACGCTCAAGAAAATAAGGTTTTTTTTTAGTAATCCTTAGATTATAAGGTTCATTTTTGTATTCACCTGGCGCCTGTTTTTGCAATGGACACTTGGACAGTGGCCACGGCCGCGCGGCGACCGACGACGCGACTGGCGCTTGAATTTGACCACGCGGGGTGCGGTGCATCTCTTATTTTGGCGTACAAGTTGTTTTTTGTACACCCACAAAAGAAGTAGGTAATTCATAAATTGTTAAAACGAAATAACTTTGAAAAGGCCAGGTAATTATCCTCTTGACTTGCCGGTATTATTCTTGTCTCATCCTGTCGTGTAGGCTGAATACAGTTGGGGCACGGTAATATTATCTATGCAGTATTGTGACTCGGCCCTGTCCTTGAAATTACTGGCTACGGCCGAGCGGGGCGTAAACACGCGGAAGGGCTGCCCGCCTACAGTATTTTAATGTGAAAGAAAGAAAATAAATTTATTGGCCTTCACAGAGCACGATATTACCTAATTATTAATAAACTATAACAACACATACATAAAGAAAAGAAACGTTAACAAAAACTAACATACACACATTATATACCTACTATTTACTTTATATTTAATTTCTACATTTCTTGTTCTATGATTGTAAATATTTTATTTTACTTATATGTAAAAAAAATATGTTGTGAATGAAATAGGAAGTGTTCAATAAAATACATGTTTTTTTAGGTAATATTTAATAAAAAAAAATTATAGATTTGAGACAAAAATATTTACGCCTTGACTGAGACGTAGGTACTATATTGTCACTGAAACACTTTTATTTTCAAGAAATTACTTACATATTATTATCAACAAACAAAATATTGTTTTTTAAACTCCGCATAAATATCCCTATTTTATAATTTTCCATCTATCAATTCCTGTCAACAACCCGTCTCTTTTCCAAATTACCTAACAACCTGCCAGTATACACCAAAAAAATCCGATCACTACAATACCTACCATTTATTACTCTCGTAAATTATTTCATAATGATATTTCATCATATTTAATAATATATGTAGTTAAGTTATATGTTGGTACATAAGTAAGTAGATAGCCTAGTCTAGGAAACTACCTACCTACGTATTATGTAGTTTTGTTTTTAACGCGAGCGTAGGTAGGTTACTTGTTTGTGTCTTTTTTCACCCTATCCACTTATTTATATATTATTCCAGATTTTGCCCGATGGAAAAATTGAAATACCTAAATATTAAAAACAAATTACGTACTAGTAGATAGGTACATAAAAATATTGCTCTTTGCCATTTTGAATTATGTAGGTATCTACTTAATTCAATCAAATATTCACAATACAAATCGCACGTTTATGCACGGCTAACTGCTTAAAAAACAATTCACACCGTTCGGTAGTCGCTGCGGCGCATTCGCGACTGGATGCCCACCGGGTGCCCCGCGAACTCGAGGCGCGTAGCATGACGCGCTTTCCGACCGTTTGTATGAAGATAGAATACTGATAGATAATATTACCGTGGTTGGGGAAAAATAATATCCATAAAGAAGACAATAGACACTTCTCATTTTGATAATAAACATGGTTTACCCTTGTTTGGTATAACAACGTTTGCTCGAAAATAGTTTCGTCTAATTTTAGTTGCAATAAAGTCATTTCGCATAATTGTTCATTTGACCGAATATTTAATTGGTAGAATTTTATTTAGCATAATTATTTATTTGACATAATATCATTTCACCGAATTTTCATTTGCACTAATTTTATTTAATCCAATGTTTAATTGGTAGAATTTTATTTAGCATAATTATTTATTTGCCATAATGTCATTTCACCGAATTTTCAAATGCACTAATTTTATTTAACCTAATGTTTAACTAGACTAATAATGATTTGGTTGAAAGATCGTATCGAATATTCAGTTCAGTAATAATTCAGTGAAAACGCTCTAAAGTCGCTTCTGGCACTCGCCGGCCGCTGCCGCGGCACGCTCGCTTCGCTCGCTCGGCTCGTGCGCTTTGTTCATGTCGACCTAACTGGCTCGTCGCTTCGCTCCTCGCTAACCTATTATTCGATTGAACATTCGATGAAATGACAATTATACTACCTGAATAATACATCAAAATGAACATTATACTTTTTGATCAATAGCGCAAATGTTGTTATCGCAAATGAACATTCGATGAAATGAAAATTATACCACCTGAACAATACATCAAATGAACATTATACTTTTTGATCAATAGCGCAAATGTTGTTATCGCAAATGAACATTCGATGAAATGAAAATTATGTCAATCGATGTATAATATCGATTGACATAATTTTCATTTCATCGAATGTGTGAAAAAATGTGAAAAAGTGATTATTTTCTTAAACGTTGTTCGAAGAAACGATTTTCGACTAAACGTTGTTATACCAAACAAGGGTGAACCAATAAACATTAGTATAGTATATTATGTACTTACCTTTTTTTTTGTTGGCGGGGAGGTCAAATGCATTTACGCATCGTCCCTGTGGGGTGGTGCCAACCGCAGGGGATATGTGGGACTCGAGGTACAGGCGTTCCCTCCATACCCACCCACTAAACATCCTCCCCGGCGTGACCTCCAGTGCGCCATTGCGGGACTGCTCAGGATCTACGCACGTGAGAGCGCAACTACACCGAGACCGTCCTAAAGCTGCCCGTCTAGGCACTCCTTGTGCACCATTTGGTGGCCAGCAGCCAACAGGGGCTACCGACTAACGCCAGCCCCTGTGGGCCGCTGACCGACGCCGGCCTTATAGGCCGCCTCCTCACCGACGGCTGCTCGACCTGGCGCGTCCTCCTGACGAGGACACCGGGAGCAGCCATCGGACCGCACCCGGGGACATCGGGCGTGGTCGTGGCCCTGAAAAGGGCTGTCCGGAACTAGCCGTGGTGGGAAAACAAAAAACAACTCGACGATGGCATGTGACTTCAAATGCCAAGCGGACACACTTGGCATCAAAAGCCACTCACCCGCCGAGAAAGTTTCCCCACCACGTTACCAGGGTCCGCCACGAGGAGACTTCCGGACGTGGACCCCCTAATTATTATTTCCTAAATTTTTTTTTTCTTTTTTTTGTGACGATGGGAAATCCATTAACCGACCATACCGCACGCTGGCTGGGCGTACGGCGTGTGCGGGACTCACCGGCGCAGAACAGCGCCGGTCCTACTCCGCTAAAACCCACCGGTACCCTCCAAGCCCTTATGGAGGGCGTTTTGGGATCGGCACACATAGTGTGCGCCATTTCACCAAAACCCCTCCGGGCATTATGTAGGTACTTACCTATGATTTCATACGTCATAAAGTGAATTATCACCCGTATTCACAAACATTACTATGAGATCTCTCGAGTCTTGGATAAGAATCGAACCAATCTCAGAGCTCTATTCAATGACATTGGGGGATTTGGGGGGCTTTTGCCCAGAGAGCGGTGAAATGGCTAGGTACATGGGCCCTAATGACGAGGCCACGATTCGTTTATCAGGGCAACCCTGCTTTAGAGGCACCCTCGGGCGTGTCGCTCCCATCCGATTCCGACGCCCTAGGGACACTAGGCGGTCGAGAGACGCCCTAGGGATACTAGGCGGTCGAGAGACGCCCCATGGGGGAGATGCTCGGTCGCCCAGTAATCCCCTAGGAATTAAGGTTAATGAGTTAGTTTTTAGAATAATTAAATAAATATAGCAGTAGTTTTAAATATAACTTAGTTTCACAAGTCAAACTTTAATAGAAAGTTACACAACAGAAACATTGCTGCGAAATACACGTAAGGAGTTACAACGTACACAATAGATTTATTATTACTGACGTTTATAGATTAGCAATGAATCGACCAGGGTGAGATCAAAACAATACACCGATGTGTGCGTAATGCGCCTGTGTGCATGAAAAATAATAGTACTGCAGTCTGACAGTTGCTGTCTTTTCTACGTGACTGACAGGCCTCCTTAGGCCGCCTGCGTGTACGTGAAATGGTCTCATCTATCCATCTCGCTCTAATATCCGCGTTAGTATGCTCTTTCTCTTTTATATTGCCGATCTACAGTTTCCTATACTCTCCAACGTAATTATAAAAACCGCGATAAACAATTGCTCAGCGCCCTTCTACGGCGATCGAGGCTTGACAACTTCGAATGTGTAAGTGCCCATGAAACGTTAGCTCGTTTGCCTATCGAATCCAAAGCTGGTACCTATTTAAATGATCCGGCCCAACGATGAGAACAATACTCTATACGGGACAGATCTGTGCTGTTGTAGTTCGAAGTATAAGCTATTTCTAGCAGTGGCGTAACTATACCATGTGGGACCCGTGGAAAATTCATATACGCCCCCCCCCCCCCTAGTTTTGAAATTTTTCGTTCTTTAAATTTGTAACTATACTTACCATGTGGGACCCGTGGCAAATTCATATACACATGGTTTTGAAATTTTTCGTTCTTTAAATTTAAAAATGTCAGTGACACTACCGGGGCCCCTATTCCTCCGTGGCATTTTGCCACCCATGCCACCCTATAGTTACGCCACTGACTTCTAGAACAGTTTATTGCACTTTCTACCTTGAATTTTGAGAGGTATCAGTTTTACTGTTTACTCGATATAATCGCTAAAGTTTAGGTCAGATGAAATTGTCATACCTTACCTAGAAGATAGTAGCTGTAATTGTTCATTTGCCGAAATAGATTGAACTCTGTTTTATGGAAGTTGGAATGGACTCTAGTTGTGTGAAGGATGAACACGCGTGTGGTTTTTCACCGTTAATCCCAACAAGATTGGCATCGCTCCAGTTGAAAACAGCAGCAGCAACAGTGCTTCTCAAAAATACTCTCAAAAAGTCAAGCTGTCTTCTCTGGTGGTCGAAGCACTCGGATTGGACTGATCCCGAGGAACATCTAATAGGGTGTCGGTCTTCCTTTCATGAAATTTAAAATATAAACACAAAGGTCAATGGAAGTTTCCTTTGGAGAAGGCCAGCGGTACGGCCAAACCTATTTTATATTTTTAGGACTTCACTGTGTGGCATAGACAAGATCTTAAGTTGAACACCTTTCCATGCTAACATAGTCATTTATCTATGGTGATATCAAAAATTCAAAATTGTAAAAATATTTTTTTAATTTTCCATACATTTTGTTTTCTTGATCGAACTATTTGTATGAAGAATTCAATTTTTTTTACAATTTAAACATTTTGATATCACCATAGTATTTATATGATTATGTTATCATGGGTAGGTGTCGGCTTCATACCGCATGTACCAAACACCTTGTATAAATCAAAAGCTGTGAAACAGTTATTATTAGAATATATTATTTTCTAATAAGTAGATACTATTTAAACACAATTGCAGTTTAAATTCAATTGGCGTTTGAAGAAACTTTTGCAAAAAAAAGAATTACCACAGAAATTCTAATTAAATCAAATCAAATATCTTTATTGCGTATCACATAATATTCACAAGGGTCTTATACATGGGCTGTAGTTCCTGGTGATACCCCGTAGGGGTATACTGCAAATATTAATTACTTACTTAAAATCTATAATCATATTAAACTTTTGCTATAAAGTATAGAATAACGTAAATCAATGTTTTAACACATTTTTAACAATTATTTATATAATTTCTATTAACTAGTCGCGTCTAAATACTTACACTATTAGTCGCGTGGGGTCCGTCGGACCCCAGCGTTTACTTGCAGAAAAGAACTTTCTCGTCTACCGGAAACGACTCAAAAGTTGATAGAAACCTTATATTTTGATGTCATACATGCATGTCAAATTTTGGTCACGCATCCGAGTACCGACCGCGCACTTGGTTGCTTACTTTCGTGATCGACGACTCAAAAGTAGATAGAAACCTTATACTAAATAACCAACACCCTGAATACAGGTGGTTTGGGATCGGCTTCCAAGTTGATTTCAATAATTTTTTTTTGAAAAAGTACCCAGAATATATTGTACAACATTTTCTGGGTACTTTTTGTTTTTTTTTTTTCAAAAAAAATCTTGAAATCAACTCGGATGCCGATCCCAAACCACCTGTATTCAGGGTGTTGGTTATTTAGTTTACATGTTGTATATTGAACGTGGAAGTTAAATTTGGTTGCAATAAGTCAAAGCATACTCGTGTTATCGTGCTAACGCACAGACACACAGATACACAACAGGCATAATTCCAAAAACGGTATTTTTGGACTCAGGGAGGTCCAAAACGTGTACATCCGTCAAAATCTCGAGGTCGAATTTTTTGACGATTACAAGACTTCCTCTGTACTTTGTGTAATGTGTATACGAGAATGTAAAAACAAAAAAGTTGTATTGACTCTCAATACCCACATGACTCTCATTAGAGTCAGCCTATGGGGTAGTAAAATTCCCTTGACTTTCCCTGTTCCAAACATATCGTACACAAGGAATCATCTCTACGCTCATTCCCAGTAACAAGAGGGATCATAGGGTCTCGCTATCGCTACTTTCGTCGAATAAAATCTGTTCATCAGCCGATTCTGCAGCACATTGACATGCCTTGTCTAATACTTTCAGTCGCTGTCTGTTACTCAACCATAGTTGCTTTAGACGTGGTTATTATTCGATTGTAAAAAGAAAATTATATTTTATTATGTTAACCTAAGTATTAGAAATAGGATAATTATTTTATTATACTATTTCTAATACTTTACCCAGTTGACTCTCTCATTCCCCCCCCCTTTCCCAGAGCTATTATAGCTCTTGATGTTGTTTAGATAATCGGAATAAAATGTAAGATTGTCATTGATAAACTCAATCAAGATTGTAGAGTTAAACGCAAGTCGGTGTTTGTGAAACATTTACTCATCAAAATGTAAGGGGTCAACAACAATAAAAATATTCAGTCTTAACTTTCACCGGTCCTCGTAATCTGAGGTTGATACCTCGTCTGTCAGGAATATGGAGTCGAGGTCGACATATAACTGCTGCTGTATTGTCAGTTTGTCGACTATGTGGGCGAAGGTGGGGCGGTCTTCGGGGTCTTCGGACCAGCACTCGACCATGAGCTCGTAGAGGCTGGCGGACGCTCGCGCAGGCTTCGGCAAGCGACCTCCGCCCGTTAGGAATGTGGGTACTTGCAAATTACTCAGTTCGGCGTACGGGAAGCCACCTGGAATTTAAAAACAATGCTTTATTTACTGACTGTGCCACAGAACATTGCGTGCTTTTTTTCCACTCCGTCATGGTGGACACGCAACAGATTGCAATCTTAGAAGAGATAAATTTTGCTCACTTTGAGTCATGGTTTTATTTTTATCTAAAATCAAAATTACACATGCCCGGTTTCTGAGGTACCTACATTTGACGGTAGTTTATCTGTTCGTCAACGCTATTGGCATAGTAGCTACTATGCTATTGGTTTGGTAACTTTGTAAAATGCGTTTCTGAACATCGCCAACTCCAATTAAACTACGTTAACTTATCTGCCCAACGTGTACCGTTTTTCGGTTTAACCTCCATAGCCCCGTTCGCGCTCAGGAGCGCGAGAACACAATTAAAATCAATTGTGTCTGGATATTAATAATCGTCCAGGGATTAATAACTTTATTATTCGTTTTTTAATGTCATTTTAATTTCTTTTTTAAATAAAGAATACCTTTGCAAAATTCGTGTCGTGGCCGAGAGGTCAATATTTCGAGTCCCGACTCGCATATGGCGGGCCCGGTTTGAAACCCAGAAAACATTATCAATTTTTTTTTGTAATAGTCTATTAATTACTATTCTTCTTAATAATAAATTATGTATCAGTTTTTATTACAACGAAGAAATATTTCAGTATTTACAATCAAGTTCAAAATAAAAAAGTAGGTTTAGCATATTTTTTTTTTATTTTTTTAATGATATCGTATATACATTATACAGCCGTTTATACAGGATGCTATTGAAAGATAGCAGTTGTTCCCAAGGAGGGTTGGTGTCAGGAACATGGCCGTAAAAATCTAATACTAAAACCTATAGCAGTATTGTATTGTCGATATCAAGGCATACTGCACCGACCCCAAATAAATTGGGAGCAGGGTAGGAAAATGAAATGAAGAATGATGGTGGTTGTGAATACAGGTGGTTAGGGATCGGCTTCTGAGTTGATTACAATTTTTTTTAAAAAACGGTTTTTTTTCTCAAAAAAAATAATAAAAAAAGTACCCCGAAAATATTGTACAATAATTTCTAGGTACTTTTTGTTTTTTTTTTCAATAAAAGATCGGTTTTTTTGAATTTTTTTTTTGAAATCAACTCGGAAGCCGATTACTAACCACCTGTATTCAGGGTGTTGGTTATTTAATTTACATGTTGTATAGAAATTGCATTCGATATCAAACTGAAGTTAGTTATATCACATATAATATAATACTATATAGTATAATACCTGACCGTTGAAACGTTGTTCTGTCGTTTTTTATTTTTATATTTATCTTGTTTCTTGTTAATCTAATTGTCACGGAAAAGAATGGAGCGGTTGCTTAGTTACGTTTTTGTGGACATATGACTTTTGAATATTATTTCCTTTGTGTTTTAATTTTATCCAAATTTCTTAATTGCTCATATAATCCTCCAATATATTAGGTTGGGGGAAAAGTCTTTTCGCATTATAGTATGTATAAACTTGTAATAAAATCTCTTTGGCTATACTATTTGTATCTGGCTGGTTTTGGTATCATTGAAAGTTTAAATTTTAAAGAACATAATTCCAAATTCAAATTAGGAAAATGTGTGATTTTCATTTGTTTTTCGTACCGTCAAGATGAGTGAATCTAATGAAGAAATTCGATACATTTTAAAATTTTACTACAAAAAAGGTAAAAATGCAACGCAAGCCGCGAAAAAAATTTGCGATGTTTATGGACCTAGTGCAGTGTCTGTGAGAGTAGCACAAATTTGGTTTAAGCGTTTTCAATCCGGAAATTTTGATGTCAAAGATGCACGTCGCTCTGGTCGCCCTATTACAGATAAAATGGATGCCATTTTTGAAAAAGTGGAGCAAGATCGGCATGTCAGTAGTTACGACGTAGCTGAAGAACTGGGAATTGACCACAAAACAGTTTTGGCGCATTTGAAAAAAACTGGGTACACAAAAAAGCTCGACATTTGGGTACCTCACGAGCTCACGGAAAGAAACCTAATGAACCGTGTACTCATTTGTGATTCTTTATTACGACGTAATGAAACCGAACCATTTTTGAAGAAGATGATAACTGGTGATGAAAAGTGGATCACGTACGACAATAACGTGCGAAAAAGGTCGTGGTCAAAGGCCTGTCAGGCTTCACAGACTGTGGCGAAACCCGGGTTAACTCGCAACAAGGTGATGCTGTGTGTGTGGTGGGATTGGAAGGGCATTATTCATTATGAGCTGTTACCACCAGGCAGGACCATCGATTCTGAACTCAACTGCGAACAACTGATGAGATTAAAGCAAGAAGTTGAGAGAAAGCGGCCGGAATTAATCAACAGAAGGGGTGTGGTTTTTCATCATGATAACGCTAGACCTCACACATCTTTAGCCACGCAGCAAAAATTAAGAGAGTTTGGCTGGGAGGTGTTAATGCATCCGCCGTATAGTCCTGACCTTGCACCTTCAGATTTCCACCTGTTTCGGTCTCTTCAGAATTCTTTAGGCAGTGTCAGGTTAACATCACGAGAGGACTGCCAAAACCACTTGTCGCGGTATTTTGACCAGAAGTCCCAAAATTTCTATAGCAATGGGATCATGTCCCTACCTACAAGATGGCAAAAAGTTATCGAACAAAATGGTACCTACATACTTTAGTTAAATGTAAATAAACTATATTAAAAAATGTTTTGAATTTTCTTAAAAAATGCGAAGAAACTTTTTCCCCAACCTATTACAAGTGCATCGCAAGGAATCAGTTTTATTTCGGAATATTAGTGGCGACCGTGACATAAATAAATTGACACATTCGGAATAATTCTTTGAAAAGCGAAAACGCACACAGCAAAGACGCGAATTCACTTTTGTAGCCAACGCATTTGAAACGGCGATTCATTCAAATGATGAGGATGAAAAAGGAAACGCCTTTACAATGCTCTCTGAAACTATTTGTAGACTTCAGCTTTATCTTACGTTTTTTTACACCCTTTTTTTGGGGGATCTTCAATTTATCTTCAACTACCCCATATCGTTGCTATTTTCCCCGCAGACTGATCTCAATTACCCCATACTTTTTGAAAAAAAAAACAAAAAGTACCCAGATAATGTTGTACAATATTTTCTGGGTACTTTTTTTTTTTTTTTTTTTAAATCTTTTTTTTTAATTTTTTTGAAATCAACTCAGAAACCGATCCCAAACCACCTGTATTCAGGGTGTTGGTTATTTAATTTACATGTTGTACAATCAGTCATTGCTCGTATAGTATACGAGAGATAAAAATGCTTTTATACTACACCTGATCGAAACTCGAAACAGTAGCTATTATTCCCTCAAATTGAAAAGAAAAAGTTGATCATTTCTTCTGCCTAAATATGCGGGAGGAAAAGTTGTGTGAAATTCCAGTTCTAACGTGTTTAGCGGGAGGAAAAGTTGTATCAAAATCATTTCTTACGCGGCGTCCGCCGCAACGCGCGGCGCTGGCGGGCGGCGGCGGTCAACGACAGACCATTGGTTGGTCGGTGTTCCGCAGAACATATAATATATCTTTATAATTTTATATACAGGGTGTACAAGACATGAACAGTCAAACGAGAACCATGTATTCTGCTCACCATCATAACATTTTTTTTCCTTTAGACTATACCTGGGAAATTGATAGTTACGATTTTATTGAAGGTCAAAGTCATAATTTTTTTTCTTCATTTTTTATGAAAATGTATTCTATACGTTATTTCTTAATTATTGTCCAAAGAAACATTATAATTTTTTTTAGTATTTCATAACAAAAAATGGCTTCAAAACGTTAGCGTTCAATGTAGCTCACTCGATGCGCACGGATACTAACGAACGGGGCCGCCGTCTAGCAAAATTATCGCGGTTTTGCGAATTGCGTGCGAGTTGAGCCCTTTACATTGCGCGGTACAATTTGCAATTTTTTTTATCACCAAAAAATAAAAATCATTTCCCAGCAAAATTTTTTTTTAAATATGTCTTATTTTGATGTATAGAATACATGGTTCTCGTTTGACTGTTCATGTCTTTTACACCCAGTAGGTACGGCTTATTTCAATTTAACAAGTCTTTGAATGTTCCTCACAGGTGTAGTATAAAGCACTATGTAACACTGGAAAGAAAGTTCGATTCCGTAATCCGTCACTTTCGTCCCGCGGTGAACAATGTACTATTATAATTACCTAAGGTAGCAATCTCCCATAAAAGCACAGCGAAGGCCCAGACGTCGCTAGCGCTGCAGTAGTGTGAGTGTAGGATGGCTTCAGGGGCGAGCCAGCGCAGCGGAACGGGCCGCGACCTGGTGTGCACGTACACTCCTGATCTGGACAACCCGAAGTCGGCCACTTTGAGCACGCCCGCGCCGTCAACCAGGATGTTGCGTGCGGCGAGGTCTCTGTAATTTTGACGACAAAATAAGATGAAACTTACTGGACGTAACACACAGCCCAAACCGCCGGGTCTAGAGATTCCAACTTTGGCACGTAGGTTCCTAGGCTAGGGGTATTATTTTGGTAAGACTTATTTTTAAGATATTTTTTTAATTCACTAAAAAACAAAATTTGAAAATGATCTCATAGTAATTTGTTGCGTAAGTAGGTTAGATTCTTAAGTATAATTTTTCAAAATTTGCGGTCTCATTGTTAACGTGTGAAGATCGTTCGAAAATTGCATATCACTATCACCACTATTACTATCTGGCAGCCTAGAAATAGGCGACGCAGCGCAGTGAACAATGTGACACTCAATCCGAGTACATACAAATTGTCACTCTCGTGGGGTGATTTAATTTGATTTGATTGAACCCGGGAGGCAAACCACTAGGCCAGAGAAGCGGTAATCTGAATTACCCATGGCTAAAAATGCGGACCATCCGCGATGGCGGAATAGTTATTTTTAATGCATTTCTACAATATGGGTATCAAATGAAAGGGTTTAGTGAGAAGAATACGAATATTGCCTAAAAAGTAAAACATATATTAACTAGAAAAAAAAAATCTAAAAAACTTTTATTTTAAATTAAATGCACTAAAATTATAAAAATAAACTTTAAATAGCAATAAAAGCTTGTCGCGAGATTTACTTCAATCTATCGTTTATCTTAATCACAAGTAAATCTCGCGACAAGCTATTGCTATTTAAAGTTTATTTTTATCATTTTAGTGCATTTAATTTAAAATAAAAGCTTCTTTTAGAAGAAATATTTTTTTCTGAACTTGGCTGGCCACGCTGCCGTGTGTCTAGATGTGGTTTGCCGAATAGGAAGTTTGCTAAGTGGGATGGGCCCTGATTATCTGCTCCGAATACTACGACTCGGCGACTGACAGGTGAGCGGGCTAACGTGTAGGGATGTCCAAATTTAATCGATACAAGAAATATGAAAAAGCTAATAATTGACAACATTTCAAAAACAAGTTATGATAATTAAGAAACCATTTGCAACTTTGGTCATCAACCACCACCACAGATATCGTTCTCTGTGTCTAGAACACTATATATTTTTTCAGAATTTATTACCTACTTGCCAACTTAAGAGATACCTATTACAAAAAAAACTTAATGGACCAAAAATGGACGGAGTAGGATTACTAAAGTGAAATACTTAGAATCAAAATTAATGAAAATTGAAAAAACCGTGTTGAATCTTTTAATGTCTACTTTCCATCCATATAGTACTTACTTAATAAAAAATACTTTTCATTACTCATACTCGGAAAGTAGATCTGACTGAAGTTGCCTAATGAGCAGTTGAAAGTAACACTTTTCAGCCCAAGGAAGAATCGTTTTCAACTGGCAGCTGTCAAATTATAAAAAAAACTAGTTCAATTTGTTTAATTTTCCCTATCACGGAACGGCAAAGGGATCTAGCCCATGGTCTCACACATTTTAATGCATCCTGGGAGTGCTTCGCGAGAAATTCACTGCAACAGATTTCATGATTGTGACTGATGAGTTGCATCCCACTATAATATTCCCAACGTCATACACACCACAAAACCTTTATTTCAATGATTCTCCGTAACTGCTCGTCAACACGGATGCTTGTGCATCAAAATAACACCACTTTTACTGCACAAAATCCAGCCCCAACAGTTTTGAATCATCGAAACAAATATCGTCCCCCCGATGTCACTGTTTCCCGCCATACACTCAAAAACTATTTAGTGTTTGGCGATGTACTTTCACATTTCTATTGAACCATGTTCCAACTTTCTATACAACTCAATTATAACGCGATATAAAATTGAAATAACATAAAGTTAAGTAAGTATAAATAAAAGATTTTTTTTAAATGGCCTTTCACTAACTTTAAAACTACATGTTCTAAATTTATCATAAACTTTAAATAAATAGGTAAGTATCTCACTAAAAATAAAACTCACTATTTTTTTCTTTAGCTAATTCATGTCTTTATTTTTACTTTCCTTGTATTCGTAATGAAAAGCACAGCGCTTACCTCGGGTTAAAGGCTTATTTAGTCCCTCGAACTATTGGCGCCCTCGCTACCCCGTCTCGGGACTAAATAAGTTACTTTCACCCCTAGGGTAACAAAGTACTATTAAGAAAATGTTATGTTGTCAATTTCTTAAGCTTGTTACTGTGCTCCGTATTCTGTCGAGTTCAAAACTTAGCGTAGGTAATTGTACTTTTGATTGGTTGTAGTACTTGCTGTGTAGGTCTTGTTTTAAGTCTGACTGGTCAGCTCCTTTTCTCTCGCTAGGATTATTGATTTTTCAAAAATCCAATGATGCAGTTTTTGTTTTCAGCAAAATCGGGCACGAGACTCCTATGAGCATTTTTCGATATTCCTTATAGATAAGGATTTGTCCTGAAGGCCCCCTTTAAAAATTCACCCTGTATACCTACTCATTCGGTTGCCCTTTTCTCAGTTTTATTTGGAGTTCAGTCATAACTACCTAATAACATATTTCAGAGTGAGTGTATAATTTTTCTTTTTTACTAAATGCCGTTTAAGCCACAGAACATGTTCTGTGGCTTAAATAGACGAGGTCTATACCTATTTCAAACTTAACAACGAAATTATATTCTTTTTACTTCTTCCTTTTTTAAATTAATGGCGATCGCGACACATAAAGATAACGCATCGTGCCAATATCAAGTGAAAATGTACTTAAAGTAACCGACAATTGTACCGTAGCCGTAGATTGAGGTTAAAATGGAGTCTCTCAACACGTGTTTTTGCAACAAGAACTCGGGAGAAACTCCTTCTCTTTACTTACCAGCTGTCGTATTACAAAATTGATTTTTATAGGTTTTTGGCTTGGTTGCTAAGACCTTTGAGCTTACAAAGTTGCTAACCCATCAATCTACAGGTTAGATAGAAACAGTAAAAATGTATTTTAAGATTTATAAAAATACATCGACAGTTTTAATCGATAATTTCGCGCCCGTCCCTAATTCCAGGGAGAAATGTAAGCTGCGGTCGGCCGAGTGGGAGATAAAGGTCGATATACCTACTCCCCACTCCCCATTCTTCTCGAATTCGCGCCAAGCAACAGTTGCTAAGCAACAAGTGTTCCCGTTACCCGGTTGGGCCCGTGCAAACAGCTCGGATCCACGAATTTTTGTCATCTTATTGGAATTATTATTCTTGATTTGGGTAATGGATTAATTTTTGTGATTGAGGAAACTTCCTTGTTGTTTGTTCGAAAATTATAAAAAAATAATTTCTTTTGGAGACGAATACGTGTAATTTCCAGGGTATAACGAAATGAAATTTGAAGGGTAGGTAATAACCACAGAGTATTTCCGATAAAACGGAAGTTTTCTATTCCGTTCCTTCCGTTTCTTCCATTTTTTATGGTTTTCGATGTCAAGTGAAAAATGTATCTATAATTATATAGGTAGTAATAATGAATTGTACCGCAGATTGAGTTCAAAATGGAGTCTCTCATCTCAACACGTGTATTTTCATCAACATTTTTTTTTCATACCTACATTTAGACTACAGCTTGGCAGCTTTCAAAACCTATGGGAACGTTAACGATTTGGTATTTGTTTCTACCTGTTTCTACGATCGAAAATAACGCTTTAAGGTTGTAGCACACTTATCAGCTCGGAAAGGGAACGTCTCTTTATATTATGATCGCAAACGGAACAGCGACGGACCGTAGCGCATTACCTCTTTTTTTAGAAAAAGATACGGTTCCGAGCTATGTCAACTGAGGTGTCTATTCTATTCTATTCTTATTAATGGCGTCGCATTAAGCGTACGCATTTTACCAATGTCAAGTGAAAATGTAACTTAACAAATAATCGTACGGTTGATTGAGGTTAAAAATGGAGTCTCTCAGCACGTGTTTTTTCACCAAGAACTCGAGAGAAACTCAACTGAGGTGTCAACTAAACATCTAGGGACTAGAAAATGCCTAGACAATTTTAGTAGCAATCACGCCAATAGTCTGCGCTGCCTTAGCAGAGCGTGTTGAAGTAATTGTTTATCTCTATTTTTATTGTCTATTAAATTAAACGTAGGTAGGTGACTAGGTAAGCTTATTGTATGTATATTGTTAAAATATCTTTATTAGTAGTTAGTGTATCGGCATTCTATAGGATATACTTCGGCCAGTGTGCGACGGAATTACACGAATCAATTCCACCAGCCCCATTTTATTACCGGTACACAAGATGCAGGTTAAATTACTACCCTTATAATGTTGCATCCTAAATTCCCAACTTGTATCCTAACCACACGCACGAAACGATTTGCATAACGAATATTTGATAAGAAGTGGAACTTGTTGCCTGCAGAAGTAAGAGTGAGTAAGTTATTTCTAGGTAGGTAAGCAAGCATGTAAAATCATAGCCCTCATCTTCGCTTAAGATCATGTGAGGGTGTCGTCAAAATGCTTTCATATTTTTAATAAATAAAATGTAAAAAAATTGAAACTGTAAAATTATCTTAAAAATTCCCCATACAAAAAGGGAACTATTTAGGTATTATTTAGTTTACGTATGGTCAAGGTATGGTCTAAATGAGGTGTCCACTATCCACCAACAATAGCATGCCGAAGGAAGGTTAACGTCTGATAGGTAGGCAGCCGGTCGATAAACAGCCAAATCTTGTAATACGTGAAACCAGGGGCAGATAAATCATAATTAGGTATAGGTACTTAGTTTAAATTTTACTGAATCAAATTTTGTATAAGGTCTGTCTGTTGTAAGTGAAAGAAATTTTCATTGGACTTTATTTAGATAAGTAATTCCAGACTGGACATAAATTCAATTTACATTGAAAATATTTTGATTAGGAATTTATTCATTTTGGTGAGACAAGAGCTGACTAAGAATGTCTAAATGATTGTCTACCTACAGCAATAATCCAGAAAACATTTTTTTTAAATTATGTAAGTAATTGACTTTATGATTATTTTATATTATTTTGTTTTAAGAATTATTTTGTATGATCATTTGCTAAAATAAATTGTTTCTTTCCTTTGGAATAATTTTCGCGTTTACAAAGGCGTAAATATTTTTAATAGATACCTACCTACTTACTAGAAATATATCCGCCTGAGGCAGGTTGAATTTTTTTAAAGTGTATTTTTTCTAGTATTAAAAATGTTTCTTTCCTGTACTCTATACCTACCTACTTTACATTTTTGTTGTCGAAATTGGGACTCGTAAGTAGGTACCTGTCAAGAGGCTTATATTTTACTTCGTGGTAGGTACCCGTGATAAAGAACTAGCTGCTCCTATCGATGCTCACTTCTTTCCTGGCAAATTTTAAAGAAAATCCTTGGATTTATCGGGTACATAAATTGAAATCGAAGTCAGCCATTTTGGATTATCATAAGTATTGATTAAAAATATTTCTTTTTGGTGATAAATTCGTTATCGTTTGACAGGTAAGTTCGTATAGTCCAGTCAACAAGTTCAAAAACGTGAAAAATAGAGATAAAGCTCCTAAAAATATGAGCAATAGCTCATTGGATTCGGAACGACCTCTAGAAAAATGAGTTTTGAGGATTTTACTGCACGTAAAAAATTGCAATTGTTATTAACAAAATAAGATGAAAAAAAAGAGGTATTTACGTTTTTGTTAATAACTCATAAACTATTAATATTTAAGATATTTGGAAAAAAGGTCCTTAAAGAGGAGGAAATTTCCGAAAAAAAAGTCCCTGCTCCCGGAACTCTACCTCTATTATTTATAATTTTAATTTAACGCTGAAAATAGGGCTCCGCGCAGCCATTACGGCATGGGCGCACTGCCGTTAAAGACAGTTTCTTACATAAAATTATTTTTTTATAGTAACAAATATGAATTTAAAAATTTAAATAAATTATGGTGTCATCCAGATACTTGAAAGAATATATTCCCGTTGGAAAAAAATTTTTAAATTAATTTTTCAAAAAGTTATGCAATTGTTAATTAACGAATTTTTTTCCTATCTCCGTTTTCATAAATGACGACATAAAAATTTAAATAATAAACCTATAAATTTTTGGCTCTGTGGAGCTCTTCTTATATATATACTTAACAAGATCCCGCGATAAAAGTTTATTAAAGTTAATTATTTTGTTTATTACAATTTTTTAAAGTTAACAAAAAATGAAAAGTCTAAGAAATGTTATTAAAAAATTTTTTTTAAACAAATGTTATATTATTGCTGCTTTCTTATCCAACAATGGCATTAAGTAACATCGGAAAAAATTTTTTTACATCATTTGTTAAGAAATTGTTTATAAACAAATAGACAAGTTTAATATTTAAAGAAATTTTTTTTTTACCATTATGTTGTCTTGGCAAAATAATGATTTTTAAAAAAAAAAAATTTTCTTAAATAAATTTTTTTATTGTTTATAATCGTTTTTTTTATATTTCGATTGTTTAAATAATTAGTTAAGGAATGATTTTCTCCTTAAAAATCATAATTGGCATTTCTTCATAGGCAAATAGAAAAAAAAAATTTTTTTATCAATAATTTCATTGTTTGTTAACTTAACAATTTGTTATAAACAAATTCTAACTACCGTTATATTTTTTTTCTAGAGCTAAAAAAAATAACAAAAACAGCCATATATATCAAAATACTAAAAAAAATTTTTTTCTATTTTTTATAACGCTTTTATATTAAAATTTTTTTTAGTATTTTGATATATATGGCTGTTTTTGTTATTTTTTTTAGCTCTAGAAAAAAAATATAACGGTAGTTAGAATTTGTTTATAACAAATTGTTAAGTTAACAAACAATGAAATTATTGATAAAATTTTTTTTTTTTTTATTTACCTATGAAGAAATGCCAATTATGATTTTTAAGGAGAAAATCATTCCTTAACTAATTATTTAAACAATCGAAATATAAAAAAAACGATTATAAACAATAAAAAAAAATATTTAAGAAAAATTTTTTTTTAAAAAAATCATTATTTTGCCAAGACAACATAATGGTAAAAAAAAAATTTCTTTAAATATTAAACTTGTCTATTTGTTTATAAACAATTTCTTAACAAATGATGTAAAAAATTTTTTTCCGATGTTACTTAATGCCATTGTTGGATAAGAAAGCAGCAATAATATAACATTTGTTTAAAAAAATTTTTTTAATAACATTTCTTAGACTTTTCATTTTTTGTTAACTTTAAAAAATTGTAATAAACAAAATAATTAACTTTAATAAACTTTTATCGCGGGATCTTGTTAAGTATATATATAAGAAGAGCTCCACAGAGCCAAAAATTTATAGGTTTATTATTTAAATTTTTATGTCGTCATTTATGAAAACGGAGATAGGAAAAAAATTCGTTAATTAACAATTGCATAACTTTTTGAAAAATTAATTTAAAATTTTTTTTCCAACGGGAATATATTCTTTCAAGTATCTGGATGACACCATAATTTATTTAAATTTTTAAATTCATATTTGTTACTATAAAAAAATAATTTTATGTAAGAAACTGTCTTTAACGGCAGTGCGCCCATGCCGTAATGGCTGCGCGGAGCCCTATTTTCAGCGTTAAATTAAAATTATAAATAATAGAGGTAGAGTTCCGGGAGCTGGGACTTTTTTTTCGGAAATTTCCTCCTCTTTAAGGACCTTTTTTCCAAATATCTTAAATATTAATAGTTTATGAGTTATTAACAAAAACGTAAATACCTCTTTTTTTTCATCTTATTTTGTTAATAACAATTGCAATTTTTTACGTGCAGTAAAATCTTCAAAACTCATTTTTCTAGAGGTCGTTCCGAATCCAATGAGCTATTGCTCATATTTTTAGGAGCTTTATCTCTATTTTTCACGTTTTTGAACTTGTTGACTGGACTAGTAGTTAAATGACACTATTGAATGGCGAAAGTGAGAAGTGTGAGTTCTATGCACACTCAGAGGAAGGATTAGTCCTTCCTCTGAGTATGCACACATTACCACAGTGAAGATTTATATGAGAATAATAAATAACTCCTTTTGTTCAATGACTCAGCAGCTTATGACCACAACAAATAAATCTGAAATTGTTTTCGTAAATCAGTCAAATTTACCTTAACAGCCAATATGTAGGTCCCAATAAAAGTTGGTAGCATAGTGATGTGATCGTGATAGTACAATCGTCAAAAGTTATCGACAATTTTTTTACATTATACTTAAAAAACATTCTGGTACCTACATATATTTTTTGGCATGATTTGTAAGTATTTTTGTTTTAATATTTTATAACAATTTTCGAAATATTCTGTTAGTATTTCATGTCGTGTTTTAATTACGTACTTATCTTATTACATATTATGGACGAGACTTACTTAAATATTAATTATATTTTATATTGGTACAACAACGAAGCTTTTGAAGTTAGGCGCCATTTTACGGTAACTTAAATTTCACAGGTCATTGCCGAAATCTCCACGCGGAGTCAGATACAGATTAGTTATCTATTTCAAAACTGTGCCAGTGACTCCTGAGTCACAACAACAAGGCTCCTGCGTCGGAGCAATATCAGGACCAATGGCTACGATTCCTCGGTGTATTCACTAGAATTAAAAAGAAAAATAGTATTCGACCCGACCCCATGATATACAAAGATATTGAAAGAATATGTATTTTTTTTGGGTCGTGGATGTTATTTTCGGATTGCCGTGCAATTAACCTTTGAAATTGGTAACTATCCTGGGGGGTACTGTACTGTCCATACTGCCAGATGTGGCTTTATTTGTAACTGAATGTTGCTTAGAACTCTGCTCAACCCTTTAAAGAATTATGACCGCGATTATACATGGTGAGCTTTTTTTTCGGGTCAGTATAGGGAAATTCTAAACTATAAGAGATAGAGAAAAACTCTCTTAGGACCGTGATCTTAATTTTATATAAAATTAGCGACCCGCCCCGGCTTCGCACGGGTGCAATGCTTATGTAAATATGCATGTATTATACATATAAACCTTCCTTAAGAATCACTCTATCTATTAAAAAAAACCGCATCAAAATCCGTTGCGTAGTTTTAAAGATCTAAGCATACATAGGGACATCTGTCTGTCCCTATGTATGCTGGATAGCGACTTTGTTTTATACTATGTAGTGATAAAATTGGTGTCTAATTTTTTTAAAAATCTTAATAGATTGGGAGATATCGGATTACGTTAACTTTTTGTTTTTAATGTAACGCATTTGATAACGTGAAAATTAAAAATTCTGTTTTATAATTATCTTTTGCTATTAACTGTACTACAAAAAATATTCAAACGCTTTGGGCAGGTATTCAAATGTTACATCCAAATTTCAAAACATTGAAATTAATTCCGAAGTCCTAATTAAATACTTTCTCCAGATTATAATTGAAATGTTTAATAATTGTTGTATGGTAGGTACAATTCGTGCCTTGCTTTGATGTTGAACTTTTTCTATTTAATTCTATTTAAAAAATAAGGTTTGAAGAGAGTAGTGTAATACTAGATTTCAACTGGTTGTATTTTCCTTTCCTAAAGGGGTATATATGAAGTGAAACAACAATTTGATGGTTTGGCAGTACAATGTTTATTTAGGGTGGACAATATTCTGTTTGTTGCACTAGAAAAGTTATTTACTTACAATTTACATATTCCAAATAATATACCTTTGTGAGAATTCTCTTCCTTGAAAATACCTAGTTTACACAAGTTAGATTTTACACAATTTAGACCTTCTAACTTATATATCTAATAGTAAAATACAACCATAAAAATAATGCAAGGTAGGGTCCTGGAGTCTGCTCTGATCGTTAACGAGTGGAATTTGGGTATTACTATGTATAAATTATTAGTAAACGCGTTATGAGACAACCTTCTGCAGAGTATTTGTAGAACTCTTCGACAGTCAGCCGCTACCGTTTGGTTAGTGTAGGGTACCTGGATCAGTGCGTTGTGTCTTGGCTCTGATAGATCAGCCACTAGTTAGCTCTCTCTATATATTGTAGTTCACCGGTCACTTTTCCAAATTGATCTCACAACTCCAAACTCTGGTTCTGCGCAGGTTTCTAAACCCGCCGACTATACTTGTAATGGAAATTTGGGTCTCTAAGCCCGTACCGACGACCCTTTCGGGTGAATTATTAACTCCTTAACGGTTATTTATCCGTTCCAGGATATTATGTAAATACGGAATTATCTTCCTTCCAAATTAGAAAATAGTTCTCCTTCGTTAATATAATCCTCGCATATGTTAATATGACGAAGATGTTTAATGTTCCTCAAAAATAAATTCAGCCTTGAATTTGAAATAATCTGACAAGCAAAAACAAACGTCCCTGATTGGTCGGCCTACCCATGGTTTTTTTAACATCTGAGGCAAAGGAAAGTGAGTCCATACATCCGAATGAACGAAAAAATTCTTGTCAATACGAATCTCTGCGAATAACCACTTTGAATGAATTTTGAACAACTAATATGATCCCCGTAAGCCTAACGTCACCTAAATAATGACGAGACTATAGGAAACGCTCTAACGCGCCCCAATTCAAAAACAAAGTGCAAAAATTCTATACAGAGACCCCCAAGGTCTAATATCGAACTGAAACATGATACAACTTATCAAGACAAGAAACTTTCGTCTGAACTATTTCTTTTTTTTTTTTTTTTTTTTTTTTATAAGTCGCTGGGTATAGAATTTATCACTTTGCCTAAATGTCAAACTTAATGCGAAACGGAACGTAATGTCACTTGTCAGATGACGATGTTGACTTTGACAAATTGATAAATAAACAATGCTACAGTAGGTTGCTGTAAACTCTTTTTAGAAGCATTGTCGATATCGATATACTGGCACAACACTAGTAACTGGTGTCAATCGAAAGGTCGAGAAATCAAAAAAGACGTAACCGCGGCGCCTATCCCTTGGTGATGTTAAAACGGAGGTCCCGAGTTCTGTGAAACTTCCGACCCCTTCTTGAGGCGTTTCCCGGAAAATCCCGAGCTATTCCCAGTATTTCCAGTTCAGGATTCAGTTTGCACGTCTATGAATATTGTCTGATAAGCGGTTTTGTACCTAATTCGGAGGGCGGAGCAACTTGTTTCCTTTGTTGGCTTTTCTTAAGTAAAAATATTGTTTCGAAAATAAAATGAATTACAGAATAAGAGAGATCCGATAATTTGTTGTTGAAAACCCAAAATAGGGACTGTATTTAGCATTTTCGTGTAGTTTATAATATTTTTGAAAACATTTTAGAGAAAAAATCATTTTTGGAATTAGTTCTAGAGTTTCGATTTCGATAGAGTTTCTACATTGTGATATTTTAACCGTTTTAATTAAACTACCTTCGCACAGATTATTTCTGTGCCTTCGCACCTTGAAGTCACATTGAAGTAGTTTTACGTCATTGGTTAAAACGTTTAAAAATCACGGTGTATACAGGGTGAGTGGGAAGACTCTACTCATGATTGCAAATCAATAGACGTAAAAAAATAGTTATTCCATACAATGTTGCACTTTTGCATGGAATGTGGTTTAGATCGTGGGTATATTTGCTTTAAATTCCGCTTGGTTATCTACAAAAGATCTTATTTCTTCTATACTACCTGCATCTTTTCAATGATAAAATTGTTAATATTCTTGATATCCGGTCCATGAATGGTTGAAGGTACCGGGTGAAGTTCGCTTCTATCTTATCTTTAGTGCGTGACCTTTGTATGAATGTTTTCAAATATTAACATATTACATTTATATTTAATACTGCTAGTTATTACAAGATGTTTAATACCTCCCTCGACTTCCCAAAGGAACCTTCTGTAAGGTCCTAATACATAGAAAATTACTTAGCAATAATCAACAATAATTACGAACGTTGATTAGTTTTCCGCTCTAATTAAGATAGCATATATTAGTCTGGGTAGTTTATTAATGTCCGTACTGATGGAAATCTTAATTCACACGATGATTAATACAGTTTTTTGATAAGAAAACAGTTTTCAGAATGGTGAAAATATTTCTATTTTACATCGAAAATCCTCAGATCAAAACACTTTTTATTTGGTCTGAGCGAAAATTATAGAAAATTATAGTTGTTCTTCAATTTTCAATGTCTACTTGCAATCAGATAATAATATTGCTACACCCACGTTATGATAAAATATGACTCGTAAAGGTACCTAATCTCGATCATTTGCTGAGCTATTTGAAGTCTATTTTGAATGATCCAGGGTTATAAGAGGGAACAGTCGTGTGCTGGTAGAGAATTTCATTTATTGTCCATATTAGAAGAAAAACATCTTAGGAGGTAGATCTAGAGGCCGGTAGATCATCTAATGATTAGATGATCTACCGACCTCTAGATCTAAATTCTAATCGATAGAATTGTTCATAGAAAATAGCTCACGACAATAGCTTCACGGCAGAAATAAGAAAGGCGGTGGTACCTACCCAGACGACCCTATATATGGGTCTACCACCAGTAATCATGTTTCCCATCCAAATTAGCTCTTAACGCAACTATTTTTATACGAAAAACTTACACTACGGGTACTACAGGATATTTGGGACAATAGTTTTTAAATGTCTTCTGCTGTATGCGGGTCGGGTCTCGTTCGCATTGCGCCGTGTGGTGAAAGACAAGAAGGAATTTGTAAAATTTTAATTGCAACATTATCTTAAATGTCGACCAGTAATGTTATTACAAACGCATATCTTTTTACTGAAAGAATCGGTCACAAAAAGGAACCTAAAAGTATTAAAAGTAATGAAATTTTTTATAAAAATACAACTTATAAAAGAAATTAATAAATAAAGTTTAACTCTTATTTGTGTTAATTTATTTAATTAACTATATGATTATGATTACGCGTAAACGCTCTTAACGAAACTTGAAAAAAATATCAAGAAATTATTACGACTTATTTATTTATTGATGATAGGGACTAGTCCCTCTACGGTTGAGAGTTCCAATCCTGAAGGCTTATCAGGACTTTCATTCCATTTTTACCATCTCATAGACCTTCTCTTCGTTTCTCTACGCTACGTTATTAGTATTATTCGTAGCGCAAAATTATAACGAAACGCGAGTTGGGGCGGCGGGCGAATTTTCAAAGGAGTTAGCAATCAAAATCTCATTACAGACTTAGAAGCCTTATTCAAATGCTTTTGAAAAGATATTTGAAGGTAAAGTTGACGTTTTAGTAAGGTTTTACCTTACCAGTAATGTTATGACCTTACATTATAAACTTACGCAATTGAAAATACTAAGAACCACGGAACTAATTAATATTTTTTCATTGAAGGTATTTTATATGAATATTTTTTTAGTTATGGCTAGGTTTTGATTTTAAAAAATCCTCCTATTATTATTCACGGGAAGATAATATTTGAACTATTTTGAACTCCCGTCCTAGACGTTCCTGTGTTACCAAGGCCCTTGTTAGACCTCCATCCAAATCAAAATTGTTTGCTAAATCCTTTACTGTCCATGCTGCACAACTGTGGAACAAATTGCCCATGGAAATTCGTGAAAGTGATTCTATCATAACTTTCAAACGAAAGTTGAAAGAGCACTATCTCTCTACCGTATCATAAGTATATATTTATATATGTATTATAATTATATATGTATTGTATATAGAATAGTATATTTACAAAATAGTATATTTATATTTAATTGTAGTTTAGGTACATATTATTTATATATCATCTATCATTGTTTATTTGTGGTATACACTACACCCCCGCGTTTAAATGTTGCAACTAATGCTAGGGTTGGCTGGAAGATGTAACGGAACGCTTTGAGTTCCCAAGCATTCGTTACTAATAGAGTATAATAAAATATATTATAAATTCATTTAATGAAGGAAGAGATCGCTCTTAGCGGTGGGGTGGCCCATTGTACATGTTCTTTTATTTGATTTGGTATTGCGACAATGTGTACAATAAAGATTATATCTATCTATCTGTCTGTCTGTTTATGCATAATAAAATTAAAAGAATAAATATTAAACTAAAAGTATACTAATAATAATTATACAATTATTCTAAATTGAAGAAAAATTTATAAATATTAACAATATCCAAGTAACGGGGTAATGACTATAAATTAGGCCCCGAAAGCTGGACTATAGATTAGGGACCGATTCCTGAACACGTGGCCAAGCGACGCAAATCGTACAGCGGTTCTTTTATCAGGCTTGCGTGGGGATAGCGTCGGGGTATAAAAAGCAGGGAACGCTGCTTTGGAGGGGCCATTTTGGAACATTCGCCTATCTGAATAGCAAGCTCTAGTGATATTTGTTTTCGTGTCGTAAGATTTCAGTTTTAATTTGGGTTTTGTTTTGTGTTAAAGTTATAAAGCATTTGGTAATTAATTTTAATAGTCGAGTCAAATAATAGATATTCTGCAAGTTAAAGTTTAAATAATTGGTTTATTTTTGTGAGTTTTTCATAATTAATGTCGTGGTCATTTAATATTTTGGTTTAAATTCAAAAGCTCGCTATAAAGAAGGCAAAGGGAGGTTGTTCACATCGATGTGATGTGGGGTAATGGATAGTGGATACTTAATGGTGTTTACTAGTCATTACTTTTAACCTTTTTGGGCTTGAGGATGCCTGAACAACGTTCTTTATCAACATAACGTTGCCTCACTCCTAGTTTGGTTTATATTCGGAGTTTGGTGGCAGGGGGCCCGTCGAAGTGGATCCATGCGAGATTTCGCGCCTGTTTACCTCTCTTTCGAGTTTCTCCGAACTAGTCCCTATATTTATATATTTACACAATTATTTCCCCACACGTACAGAGCCACGATCTATAGACTTCGGTCGCGTTGGTGATGTACAGCACACATGGCTTAGGTTAGGTACACGAGACGCCATCTCACACATTAGTTAGCATAGTTTAGAATTTCTGTCTGCACTTCAGATCTGAAAGGATTCTGATACAGAAAGTACACCTCCCCACACGTTTAATATTAAATGTAAGGTGAAAACCTTTAGTTTTGTATTCCTCTTTAGTGTTTAGATTAGGACTTTAAAGTAGGCATGTATAGGGTTATAGGAAGAAGTGAGTGAGTCAGGGAGTAGGATTGGGTCTAGGACTAAGGAAGTAGGGGTAGGATCATTCATAGTTACTAGTAGGCGGCGTTAGGGAGGTAGGAATAATTTGCGTCTTAAATCGGAACTTAAAACAGCTGAGTTTCTTGGAGACTTCTTCTCAGCGAGTAGGTTTACGAAGCTCCAGTAGAGTCATTTTAAAGTAAAATATAATATTTAATAACGCAGTACACCACATTCTAAAAGTAAGATTTACTCGTAACTTATACTACCTGATTGGAATTAATATCTAATAAGCCAATTGCTATTCTCCGATGTCCTAAGTAAAAATAACAACAGGACAATATAATCTACAAAATTATACTTAAGAAGAAGTACATTTTGACTACAATACAACCTGTGGAATGCTATCCAATTATTAATACAATTATGAAGAAGATTCAATCATATGGAATGATTCAGTGCTGTATATTGGAGTTGTGTACTCATGTTTTGCTAATATTTATGGCATGTTGCATCGGTGTTACTCTGGTGAGCCTAAGGCAGCCTTACAACAATGGCTCAAAGATAAAAGAGCGTATGTTGTCATCGAAGAGTATAACACGAAATTATCATCGCTGTATTTACTTGGCAAAAGTAACAGTATTGGATTCATATTATATGAATTGATAAAACAATCCAACGTTTAAAATTATGGAATGGCTTAACAGATATGAGTTTCATTCGGATATGTAATTTACTTGCAATTAAAATATGTACCTAAGTAAAAACATAAATGGAGGAGAGAGACAACACAATGGTTGGTTCTCACTGATTGAAGCGAGGCATGGGGCTTCATTCCTAGCCATATTTTCCACAATGTAGGTAATAGATAGCTTTAAACCTAAGAATATCATAGTAAACGTCTTTGCCATGTTTACACAATTGTAGGTTATAGCTTTAAATTCAGCGATATCATAATAAACATTCTAACTATAATATCATAGAGTAAATTATGATCTATTAATTGAATTTGAGGATATCTCATCTTAATATTTTATTATTTCCATACTTTCAATAGTTATTATTAGGTATCTACGAATATTTAATGGCACGAAGTAGTCGTTAGTCTGAATGAGAGTTTAGGAACTAGAGATATTAATATATTGCATCTATAATTGTTCAAATAGGTACGTTAGGGTGTAGTTGTATCATTCTTTATTTCCTAAAAGAGCTACGGTTTACTTGCGGCATGATATAGGGTTCTATACAAACACTAGATGATCACAAGGCCAAACTAACTTGAAATAAAATTAAAATTAAGAATGTTAGGGTAAACTTTTAAGTAGGTTTAAGTTAGGTATAAACCAGAACTTTTAGGTAGCGTTTCTGTAAGGTTTAGGTAGGTCGATAGGTACAGTTATTATATATAGTTAGGCAGGTATATAAATAAGTAGGTAGTATATTACGTTATATAGTTTTCGTAGTAGGTTAGTATATATAATATATAAGAAGAGGAGGGGGGTGTTACAAAGAGATCTCTTTCAGAGATAAGCTCACCTTTGTACACGTCCTATTGTTTTATGTTATGACTATTTTTGTGTGTACAATAAAGAATATATAATAATAAAATATTTCTGACATCATTGCATTATAATAAAAAAAACATGTCTGTATAATGTAACCTAGTATTTACATAAAACACAAAATCATAATGAAACTCCCCATACTACCAATACTACTAATACTACTACCAAAATTTAATTTACTTATTCAAAATGGTTCTGATTAGGTCATCGTTATTTCAGCCGAGAACTGTTGGACATAGGCCTCCCCCAAGGATCTTGAGCCTGATCGGTCCTGCGCTGCCAACATCCAGATTAGATGCTGGTAGATAAATTAACACTTTTGAAACTGGCCCGACAACTCACCTATGCGTGATGCCTCGTTCCTCCAGGTGCCTCATGCCCAAAGCCACCTGCAGGGCGTATTCCCTCATGACGTTGCTGTCCAGCTGCAGGGCCGGTTCAGCGACGTAGTGGTCACTGTGGCTGTTCAGTCGCTCGCACTCGCTGTACAGTTTGTCTTCTGACAACGCCGGATCCGAGTCGCTTAGGTTTGTGTATACCGCTGAAAGAAACAAGAAAAGAATTAGGAAATTACCTACTGACTTTTTTTACTTTCTCGTATACGTAGTTTAAAAGAAGTCTTGTAATCGTCAAAAATTGCGACTTTGAGATTTTGATGGATTTACTCGTTTTGGACCTGCCAGAGTCCAAAAATACCATTTTTAGAATTATGTCTGTGTGTGTGTCTGTACGTTAGCATGTGTGCTTGTATGACATCAAAATATAAGATTTCTATCAACTTTTGAGCCCTCGATCACGAAAGTTATTCAACCAAGTGCGCGGTCGGTACTCGGATGGGTGACCAAAATTTTACATGCATGTGTGACATCAAAATATAAGGTTTCCATCAACCTTTGAGTCGTTTGCGGTATACGAGAAAGTCAAGGGAGACCACTCCCGATTTTTTCGATAGTCACTTAAATTACATCACAATTAAAGCTATAAAAGCCCTCGGTTTTGTATTGCTATGTCGTTCGAGATTAATAATTTAAAAACGATCCAATTATTACATTTTGCTTTCGTGCGGAGTCACCTAGAATATGCATCATAAGTTTGGAACCCAATATACAGGGTGTAAAAGACATGAGCAGTCAAACGAGAACCACGTATTCTGCTCACCGTCATAACATTTTTCTTCCTATAGACTATACCTGGGAAATTGATAGTTACGATTTTATTGAAGGTCAAAGTCACAATTTTTTTTTTCATTTTTTTATGAAAACGTATTCTATACGTTATTTCTTAATTATTGTCCAAAGAAACATTATCATTTTTTTTAGTATTTCGTAACAAAACATGGCTTCAAAACGTTAGCGTTCAATGTACCTCACTCGATGCGCACGCACACTAACGAACGGGGCCGCCGTCAAGCAAAATTGTCGCGGTTTTGCGAGTTGCGTGCGAGTTGAGCCCTTTACATTGCGCGTTACAATTTGCAATTTTTTGTAACACCAAAAAATAAAAATCATTTCCCAGCAATATTTTTTTTTAAATATGTCTTATTTTGATGTATAGAATACGTGGTTTTCGTTTGACTGTTCATGTCTTTTACACCCAGTATAATGTGTACCTACCTATATTTCACGCCTAGAAGCTGTACAAAAAAGTTTCTTCGCTTTGTTACAATTATAAGTGTCGTAGAAATTTCGCAGGATTTACTGAATGCTGCAGACATTTTCATTTCCTACCTTTGCAAAAGCGAAGGGAAATGTCTGACTTGATATTTCTTCTCAAGATCTTTCAGGGCGACATAAGCTCTCTCTCCTGAGCTGTTTAGTTTGTTTAATATCAATGCACCTACAAAAACAACCCGTCACTTGAAATTAGCATGTGCTGTTGTCCTCGACAATATACAAATCAAATGCATTTGAGAGATTCCAAATTGTACAAGATAAGTGGCGATATAGACATATATTTATTTTGTCCTTCGAAAACTAAATTTAAGAAATTGTATAGGGTATATTCTTCGACCAGTAAGCATCAGATTTTTTTCTCTTTTTATACTGGGTGTAAAAGACATGAGCAGTCAAACGAAAACCACGTTTCTATACATCAAAATAAGACATATTTCAAAAAAAATATTGCTGGGAAATGATTTTTATTTTTTGGTGTTACAAAAAATTGCAAATTGTACCGCGCAATGTAAAGGGCTCAACTCGCACGCAACTCGCAAAACCGCGATATTTTTGTTTGACGGCGGCCCCGTTCGTTAGTGTCCGTGCGCATCGAGTGAGCTACATTGAACGCTAACGTTTTGAAGCCATTTTTTGTTATAAAATACTAAAAAAAATGATAATGTTTCTTTAGACAATAATTAAGAAATAACGTATAGAATACGTTTTCATAAAAAAATGAAAAAAAAATTATGACTTTGACCTTCAATAAAATCGTAACTATCAATTTCCCAGGTATAGTCTAAAGGAAGAAAAATGTTATGACGGTGAGCAGAATACATGGTTCTCGTTTGACTGCTCATGTCTTTTACACCCTGTATATACTTATGTATTACATCATTTGTGGACCTAATTATCTATATATATAAAAATGTTATGTTGGTTTGTGTACGCTTCAAAAACTCAAAAAGTTCTGCACCGATTGAGTTGAAATTTTGACATGATATAAAATCCGCATCAAGGATTGTTTTTATCTATTTTTTTTGCATCAGTCACATATCTGCGACCGCGAGAAAACAGTTTTTTTAACGATCAGCTGTGTACCAGTGACCGCGCCATCTGCCAGAAGCGAGGAAAACACTCGCTGACAACATTAAACTTATATGAAATGTATTCTTTGTTTTGTTTCTCATTTCTCAACCATTCAATCACAATGTGCCACTGCGAAGCGTGGCAGGGTACAGCTAGTCATCTATAAAAATAGAACTTCAATATAAAATATACTATAATTCAAGAATTTTTACGCGCTTTAATTTTTTTTTAAAATTTTTCAAACCATTCTTAAATTATCTATAGTTATATTAATGTAGACAAGTAAGTTTGGACTGGATTTCTAAAAAAGTTAGTCATTCACAATTACTACGCCTGTTATTTCAAATGGCGCAAAGTTGTTCATGGCAAACTGTGCTCATGATTTCACTTAGAAGTCCGGGTGCAGTCGATAACTTCTGTACAGCTGCGAACATAAATACCCCTAGAGCCAGATTTGCTTATTTAATGTTTTAGGCAACACTAGTTTATAGTTTGTGGTTTGTGGTCATGATCTATAAGCTTCTTGTTTGTCGTCGATGCTTCTATAATCTATGAATTGGATCATGGTTGTGTTGGATTATGTATGTGATTCATCTAATAAAGATTTTTAGTTGTTTAATTTGTTTAAATCTATTAAATCATTTAATCGTAACAGTGTGTCTGACCTTCTGCACAATATAATTATAATGTAATTTGTGTATTGCATTACATGCTTTTACGGGGAGAAAAAAAAAGATTGACACCTTATCTATACGTAAATACAAATATCGTCATTCATAGACTGTTAAAATCATAACTCTTCTTTTTGGCTTAGTAAAAAGTGAAAAAAGAGTAAAAAGTGTTTGTTCTGAAAAAAAAACAAATTGTCGTCGAATTACTGGCTACAGTTTTCGATTAAACAAATATTAAGAACTGTAGATCTACTTTTTTGTAACAAATTCAATAGATACCTTACTACTATAAATTAATTACTTAGTAGAATATAAATATTTTTTTCTCGAGTTATTGTAACCTAAGTTTTTGCTACTGGAGTGCTATTAGAGTTTAATTAATAAGTAACTGTAGCTTTTTATTCATTAACCAGTGTTGTTAGTAACTTTGCTTAAGTGGGTTTCTTTTTCAATTTTTAACAAGATCAAATAGAGCTTCAGCTGTTAGAAGGATTTTATCTAAATAGGTGAACCTATTGGTGAAAATAAAATTAACATGACTTAAGTATTTATATTTTTTTATTTTTGACGGACATAAATCGATCTTCAAAACTTGTGGTTGCGTGTGGCGCCTTCTAACTGAACCGAAACCGAAAAACCACGCCAAAGTCGATCAAAAGTCAAAGTCATGTTGATTGTTTTCTTAGACTGTCGCGCTGTTTGCAATCGGAGTTCTTGCCGGAAGGTCAAACGGTAAATAAAGAATATAAATTGAGCGATATGCGGCGTTTAAGAGAGCAAATTCGACGAAATATGGCAGATTTTTGGAAAGAAAATTCTTCGGTTTTTAACCACAATAATACGCCTTCGCACAAGGCCATCATTGTGAACGAATTTTTGACCAAACACTCATCCATCCATCGAGCAACTACCATATTCACCAGATATGGCTCCAGCCGACTTTTTTTTTCCTAAATTGAAATTACCCCTTCGTGGCACCCGTTTTCAATCGGTAGAAGACATAAACGAGAATTCGCAGCGAGAACTGAACTCAATTCCGGAAACAGTGCTTAAAAATCTTTAGATGATTGGATTATTCGTTGGCGTAAGTCTATCGATTCTGAAGGAGCATAATTTGAAGGTCATGAAATAAATTTGGATGAATTTATTTCATGACATTTTGTGTATTATTAATCTTTTCCACACTAAGCCATTATGTACCTATCTCTACGTGATCTCTGCTCACTAAACATTACTCCATAAAAATATTCGCTACTAGTTCTTAACCTATTACTAGGTTATTAATTAATAAAAATTAGCTATTGGCTGTCTGTCTGCCTCTGCGTAGTTTTATTAAATTAATTAAGGGATTTAATGAAATTTCCAATATCATGTAGGTAATTACTTTGTACTGTAATGCATTCTAATTGCAGTTGCTTATATTAAACAAAATACCTGGATAACTTAAATGGGTTGGATTAGAGCCAATGGTTGGAAAATTAAAATAGTTTGGAAAGCTTCGACATTTTTGAGAACGGTATCCGTCGATCATGATGACTAATTCATCGGCAAGTGATCGATTAGTCAGGAAACACCCAGTTATTGATTCAAGTCAGTTGTTTTGACTATTTATTTTATGGCTTTATGGATGCCATTTTAAATTTTGAATATTCTCAAGAGGCTGATTTATCGATAAAATAGATCGTACTTTATAGCATTAAAAGCTCCGACCTCCGTACACAAACACATTGTATATTAGTAAAATCGTAATATAATTTAGGACCTACTAAATACCTGGTCACAGTTGTTGTTTCACAGGGCACAAGTATTGGTCCCTCAAATAAGTAAACAGATGGGTTGGGAGGCTTTATGGACCGGGAACACGGTAAGCCCCCATTCAATTTACCAATTGTTTTGATGGACGCTTTGGGGATCAAACAAGGAGGTATAAAGATTTGAGGAAACACATTCGTGCGCGGTAATTCGAAAATTAAGAATTGTTTCTATTAATTCTTTCTAGTCTTTATGTCGTGCCATGAGCTTTAATAATAGATTGTACAGACAACAGCACGTTGGGTTACCACAAACTGTCAAATTTTCCCAATCGATTATGCACTTTATATTGAATACCCTTAGGTTAAAATTCGTTTGGAGAAATTTGACAGTTTTGTATAGCCCGACGTGCTGTTGACTGTACAACAAGGGCATACAATGGTTTGTTTATACCAGTGTTTTACACTTTTTACTTCGATTGCGAGAAAATAAAATAATTACTTCAAAATATAAACGGAAATTTAATTAAAATTTAAAGAAAAATTTGTACAGTACGCAGTCTAAAAATGTTGCAGCCGCTACAGAAAGAATAGCCAATTCCCGCCAGTAAACTTTTATTTTTTCAATTTTGACAATAATTCGATGCGTTTTAATAATCAACGGTTACTATTTTTAATAGCTCACTAGCTACCAACACCTTATCAAAGTCTGTCGGCATGATAATATGACAGATGACTATACATATATATACAGAATATAAAAGACATGAACAGTCAAACGAGAACCATGTATTCTACTCACCATCACAACATTTTTTTCCTTTAGACTATACCTGGGAAATTGATAGTTACGATTTTATTGAAGGGCAAACTCATATTTTTTTTTTCATTTTTTTATGATAACGTTTCTATACGTTATTTCTTCATTATTGTCGAAAGAAACATTATCATTTTTTTTTAGTATTTCATAACAAAACATGGCTTCAAAACGTTAGCGTTCAATGTAGCTCACTCGATGCGCACGGGCACTAACGAACGGGGCCGCCGTCTGGCAAAATTATCGCGGTTTTGCGAGTTGCGTGCGAGTTGAGCCCTTTACATTGCGCGGTACAATTTGCAATTTTTTTTAACACCAAAAAATAAGAATCATTTCCCAGCAATATTTTTTATGAAATATGTCTTATTTTGATGTATAGAATACATGGTTCTCGTTTGACTATTCATGTCTTTTACACCCAGTAGGTATTTTACATGATAATACATAATTATGTATGTATTATCTTATGAAATACCAAGATCGCGGAACACTTTACAGAAGACCACACTCAAATAACGCTACATTATTGTGGTGTAGTGTTTCTGTTGGTGAGTAAGGTCGCCAGAGCTCCACGGGGTAGGGAAGGGGGACTAGGGTTGGCAGCGCGCAAGTGTCACATCAGAATTGCAAGTGTCTATAGGCTTCGGTGGCTGCTTACTACTAGGCAGGTCGTATGCTTGTCTGCCAACCAAATTTAAAAAAATATGGTAAGTTTGAATGGACAAAGATGTGATTAATCTAAAAACACTTTGGACGTCATTAATTGGACCAGTCTGTACAATAAGCAATCTCGTAACAGCTGAAAATACTCACTGTCAGCTTCTGAAGGTCGGCCATGAATATCGCTGTTCATCTTTCTTGTCACGTTGGAGTTCTGCTCAATTTTCCGTTTCCCCCTTGCTGATCTGAGCAGGGTTAGCAGGTCGCCTCTGGGCGCGTGCTCCAGGAGTGCTATGAGCGGCGCCTGGGTGGTGCAACAAGCAATCAGCCTGATCACATGCTTGTGTGAACCAACGTGTTTCAACATCATGATCTCTCCGAGGAAGTCTTGCATCTCTTCTTCTGACGCGTTTTCTGTGGAAGAAACAATGTTTGAAAAGGGTGACGCTTAAACAATCAAACACAGCCACACTCCTTTTTGGTCCTCAAAATTTCCTGTTACTCGGAGTTCTTAACTCAAAATCAAAAAGTTCTTTTTTTAAACGAACTTTGTTAAGTACTTTTAAATCGTCAAAAACCCTGCCAATTTAAAAAGAATGCAAACAAGTCAGCACTACCGATAATAAACACATCATGACTATTAAATGCTCTCCTTGAGTTAAGTAGATCACTTTTACGCCTCATAATATTCTTCGACTTTTTCCTGGTCATATTTTCTTTGGAATCGGTGCAATATGACGTCACCATGCTGCTATTTGTCTTGACATAGTTTTATGCCGAGACGTCTCTTTAAAGCCAACCCTCCGATAGATACAAAATGTTTGTGTGAACACTAATATCTGTTTACGAGTGCGATGTAATTTTATTCATTTACGTTTATTTATAAAAATGTAGTGTGCATTATTATTGTCCATTATTCAATATCTATAACGCAAATTATTATTGATACTTAATTTGGGATAGATAATTGGCGTGGGCGTCGAAATATGATACATTATTCGGCGCTGGCTAAAACTGTATTAATTGCTATTATTATTCACCGACATTAGACAATCGATTCTCTTCGAAGTTAAAGGGCAAACTACACGAATTGCATAACAAGATTACTACAAATGCAGCCACACTTTCTTATAACAATTTCATTCAAAGAAATACGCAAGACCCGGTCTTCGAAGTTCACACCATAAATTAAGCATTTGTATTTCTTCTTCTGCAATGCGGACATCATGAGAACATAAATACAATCAAATCTACATAAACTGTTGCTGAGAATTATAATATTTATGGGAGCGTTACACAACGACTGTGTAATCCGTCTTTTATGACTAAATGTCGATGCAATTTCGTAAAGAAATTAGAATGCACATACAATGTTAATAGACGACAGGCTGGTAATATGTTTAAGGCACTGCATAGCCCATACCGCCACTGGTAGTGACAGCTGCACAGAGATTTCGAGCCGAGAATGCAATGCAATATTTAGTGTTTAAAATAAACTTATCAATTTAAATTTTTATTAAGTTGGGCACTAAAACAAATAATGTAAAGCCGGTTAATATGCGATCAAAGGCCATTAACGTAAAAAAATATGGACACTATAAGTTAAAAATCAATGAAAATTTAATAACAGATGGGGAAAACTGGTGTCACATATTATGCGGTCAAAGTGGAGCTCCTGATGTCAGTGGTGGTTTTGTTATATCTGATGGGACAGGTTAGAAGAAGATTTTCCGTACGCGTTGCGTAGAGGCGTAGAGGGCGGAAAAGGCCACTATCTGATCAGGTGTGGCATAAGCAAAGCCACATCTGGCAGTATAGAGTCCTTCAGAACTATTTTGAAGGACTCTATACTGCCGGATGTGGCTTTAAATGTAAGCAAGTGTTGCCTAAAGCTCGGCTCAGCGCCGTTTGGGATTGCGAGCTATGCACCTATGTAAATTTTAGTTAAATCTATATCTATATGTTCCATCTAATTAGGCATGTGTCCAGTGTGCAGACCCTCCTCCTGAGTTACGAGTCCTTCTTGGATGTAGACTTTGGATGCAGGTCGGATATCATATTCAGATAGATTCTCCGATGGTGACAATTTGAAATGCGTCTACGTGGCGGTTCCTCAGACAATGGTCCTTGTAACATCATGTGGTGCATGCCCAAGTATTTTCACTCGAAATTTAATTTTCTAGAATTTTTAATTTTCATTTCGAACTTTAACACATTAACTTTTTGCTAATGACTGCGTATGAAGAGACAGTTGTAGTACAAAGCAACTTTGTATTTTGTCGTAAAAACTATGTAGGTTATCAAGAGGTTTCTTGTCATGGCAGTTGTTGCATTGAACAATGCCGTTTGGTACACGTTAAGACACATATTTTGTTCATAGCATCTGAACTGTGTAGTGACGACACAGAAAATATTATGTACTGTTACGCTCATAATCCTAAAAGATAACCAGAGCTTTAGGTAACATTTGGATACCCATAAAGCCACATCTGGAAGTATGGGCCATGCAGTGCGATAAATTATTGACGGGTTGCCATCCTGTCGTCTGGGAAATTTATTCAACCATCATTAATTGTATTCTGCAATGAAAGTGAGCGGTTATTTTCTCGTTTTTGAGATACAGGACATGTTATTCCGCATCTGTTGGACATAGGCTTCCCCTAAGGATCTCCAACCCTATCAGTTCTGTGCTGACCACATCCAGCGGCTTCTCGCGACCTTTACCAGATCGTCTGTTCACCTTCTGTGGGCTTATCAACGCTGCGTCTCCTGGTAAGCGTCGCCTCTCTAGGACCTTTCGACCCTAACGGCCGTCAGTCCTCTTCGCAACGTGCCCTGCCTACTGCCACTTAAGGTTCGCAGTTCGTTGGATAATTTCGGTAACCGTAGTTCTCGGATGCTGCGGATCTTATCATTTCTGATAATATGATCACGCAGAGAGAGATAAAAATATTTTTGCTAATAGAATAATCACGATTTTAAAAACTTCCACGACACGAATAACATTGGTGACAGCGACGTCATACTTTCATTTCCTGAAAGATTATGCAACTGTAATAAGTAATTATTTTGTGCACTGCGATTAACATTGTAACTTCTTTGTTGATTGTACGTGAATTGCTTCTTCTGTGTCTATTAACGTGTGTAATTTAGGACTACATACATCTCTTATTTTCACTCAAAGAATTGAAAATGAGACAGAAGAACATTATACACAATAAATACGTAGATACACACATCAGTACGTTTATGTGGTGTTGTGTAGAGCTCTACGGGCTAGATTTTGATTAAGTAATAATCACTAAATTATGATCGTTCTTGTGTGGAGTGAGGGACCACAATTTAGTTGTTACTTATACATTTTTATTTTAAAACCTTTTATTTAACTTGCAATGTATGTATGTTTGTTCGGGTGGAATCTTACTATTCGATTTTGAAGCAGATACCTTCAACCGATTGAGCTGAAATTTTGTATTCGCGTTTACTTTGGATGACAATATACGATAAGTTGTGTGACGTCAGTCTAAATCCAATATGGCGGAATAGTTATTTTTTATGCAGTTCTGCAATATAGATATAAAATGAAAGGGCTTGCCGAGAATAAGTAGATAACTAAAAAGTAAAAACTAAATTAAAAGCAAAAAATCTCTTTTTAAAAAAGGTTTTATTTTAATGCTGCAGTCGTCCAACATTAAATTAATCGTTATGAGATAGTGGGAACGCGCCCTTACATTAATTGTGTAATAATAATTAAATAACTCCGTTTCGATCCAATGGCTGCAGAGCATCTAGACGATAGTGACACAAAAAAGGTAATTGAATAAATATTTGTTTTTCGAAAAATTAAGTTAACTTTTTCCATACCTGTAAGCATTTTGGCAGCTATAGTGATGGTTTCTCCGCCAGGCATGTCCAGGGTGGCGGCGTGGACCCTGCCGAAAGCTCCGCTGCCAATCAGAGCCCCTAAATGCACCCGGTTCCGGCTCACTTCCCATTCATCGTGCGGGTCGACCAAGCCCTGTTGTAAGAGAGTCAGATTATGATCATAAAAATAAGTAAGCACCTACTTAATCATATTTTGAATTCTTCTTCCACTCTTCTTTATCAGATATGATCATATAATTAATATGGAACGAAAATATTTTGAAATAACGAAACCGCCATCAAAATTAAAAACGGAGAAATAAAAATTATATGTTTAAAAAAATCTAAATGTTTTTCAGGTCGGTCCCAAAGACAAGTGACTATGTTTAGTCCAAGTAATGAGGTTGGCAACGACCTCAAAGCGTCTACTCAGATTAATTTCACCGCCCTTCTGGCAACCTAGGTTTATCGCGTGGCTTTCCGCCACTGCGTTCGGCCCCGCTATGGTGTCCGATCGCCTTCTATATGTCTAGGGCAGCGTATGTGCCTCCCTCTCTCCTGAGGGGGCGGCTGCTTTAGATAGCCTTATAGCCACTTTGGCACTAGGAAATAGGGGCTGTTTAGTCGGTAAGAGTCCGACACAACCCTAGGGCTACTACCACTAGGGGTCCACGTCCGGAAGCCTCCTCGTGGCGGATCCTGGTAACGTGGTGGGGACACTTTCTCGGCAGGTGTGTGGCTTTTGATGTCAAGTGTGTCCGGCATTCGAAGTCACAATATGCCATCATCGGTTGTTTTTGTTTTCCCACCATGGCTATTTCCTGACGGCCCTTTTCAGGACCACGACCGCGACCGAAGTCCCCCGGGTGCGGTCCGATGGCTGCTCCCGGTGTCCTCGTCAGGATGACGCGCTAGGTCGAGCCGCCGTTGGTGAGGAGGCGGCCTATAAGGCCGGCGTCGCACGTCGGCCTGCAGCCCACAGGGGCTGGCGTTAGTCGGTAGCCCCTGTGGGCTGCTGGCCACCAATTGGTGCACAAGGAGTGCCTTGACGGGCAGCAGTGGGATGGTCTCGGTGTAGTTGCGCTCACGTGCGCAGATCCCGAGCCGTTTTTAGTTTTGAATGCGGTTGTTTTAGGTAAAAATATATTTTTTTCTTTTTGTGTTCAAAAAATTTTTAAGAAACGATTATTAGGGATAACTCAAAAACTAATCAGATGTCGCTCAAATTTAAATAGGACCACATGACATGGAACATCAGTTTCCATACGTAAAAAGAATATACCACGGTACAACGGTACACACCCAGTAATGAAACAAAGCTAACGCACATAAAAAATATAGCCGGGTTGAGAACCTTCTCCTTTTTGTGAAGTCGGTTAATAATAGAAACTATTCCTTTAAATATTTTGAATCTGAAAGTTTCGATGTTTGGATGTTTGTCTGTCAATCAAATGTTTACAATTCCACAGTGTTAGATGATGATGGAGATTTGGTACACAGGTCAAAGCTGTGGGATGATGTGGGAATATACGCCTTAAGTATATCATCTATAATAATAATAGGTTGGGGAAAAAGTTTCTTCGCATTTTTTAAGAAAATTCAAAACATTTTTTAATATAGTTTATTTACATTTAACGTAAGTATGTAGGTACCATTTTGTTCGATAACTTTTTGCCATCTTGTAGGTAGGGACATGATCCCATTGCTATAGAAATTTTGGGACTTCTGGTCAAAATACCGCGACAAGTGGTTTTGGCAGTCCTCTCGTGATGTTAACCTGACACTGCCTAAAGAATTCTGAAGAGACCGAAACAGGTGGAAATCTGACGGTGCAAGGTCAGGAATATACGGCGGATGCATTAACACCTCCCAGCCAAACTCTCTTAATTTTTGCCGAGTGGCTAAAGATGTGTGAGGTCTAGCGTTATCATGATGAAAAACCACACCCCTTCTGTTGATTAATTCCGGCCGCTTTCTCTCAACTTCTTGCTTTAATCTCATCAGTTGTTCGCAGTAGAGTTCAGAATCGATGGTCCTGCCTGGTGGTAACAGCTCATAATGAATAATGCCCTTCCAATCCCACCACACACACAGCATCACCTTGTTGCGAGTTAACCCGGGTTTCGCCACAGTCTGTGAAGCCTGACCGGCCTTTGACCACGACCTTTTTCGCACGTTCTTGTCGTACGTGATCCACTTTTCATCACCAGTTATCAGCTTCTTCAAAAATGGTTCGGTTTCATTACGTCGTAATAAAGAATCACAAATGAGTTCACGGTTCATTAGGTTTCTTTCAGTGAGCTCGTGAGGTACCCAAATGTCGAGCTTTTTTGTGTACCCAGTTTTTTTCAAATGCGCCAAAACTGTTTTGTGGTCAATTCCCAGTTCTTCAGCTACGTCGTAAGCGTAACTACTGACATGCCGATCTTGCTCCACTTTTTCAAAAATGGCATCCATTTTATCTGCAATAGGGCGACCAGAGCGACGTGCATCTTTGACATCAAAATTTCCGGATTGAAAACGCTTAAACCAAATTTGTGCTACTCTCACAGACACTGCACTAGGTCCATAAACATCGCAAATTTTTTTCGCGGCTTGCGTTGCATTTTTACTATTTTTGTAGTAAAATTTTAAAATGTATCGAATTTCTTCATTAGATTCACTTATCTTGGCGGTACGAAAAACAAATGAAAATCACACATTTTCCTAATTTGAATTTGGAATTATGTTCTTTAAAATTTAAACTTTCAATGATACCAAAACCAGCCAGATACAAATAGTATAGCCAAAGAGATTTTATTACAAGTTTATACATACTATAATGCGAAAAGACTTTTTCCCCAACCTAAAGATAAAGAATCGGCTTTCCGTTTGCTAATATACACTCACCTCAAATTCTTTTTGGACGTAGAGTGGACTCTGTTCCGCTTGAGTGCGAACTGGAGCGTCGTTATTTCTGTAAAGAAAAAAAGTATTTTAATATACGAGAACTTACGTTAATTAGGAACATCGTGTCTGGACGTTTTGATGTTGCTTTCAAAAACAAAGACTTTTAAAGAAATTGATAGCGAATTAGCTCCAATTTGGTGCACCCGCTCTGGGTAAGTATTTTCCGATTTTTCTGCCTTACTTATATCACAGCGTAAAGACTGCTTGTACTCTAAATTTATTAGACTCTATACTGGCAGGTCGAGCAGTTAGTCACAATCAAAGGGAGGTAAAAATTTATGCTCGGTTTGGAAGGTCTGGTAGGATTTGTTTTTAGTCCGTCTAGTTAGTCCGTCTATACTACCATAATCTTACCGAAGTCTGCCAAGTCTATTGTTAACAACATTTTGATAGGTTAGAGTATAGAAAATACTCCTTATACACTCACCGGTACGGAATCTTGGCCAAGAATTTATTTCGCGGCGGCAAAAAATTTAAGTGTTTCTAAAAAATTATGTTTATAGAGGTTGGTCAAAAAAGTTTTTAGATAGATAGATAGATAGATATACTCTTTATTGTACACCAAAAGATACAAATACAATTAACAACAAAACAAAATTGTACAATTGGCGGTCTTATCGCTAAGAGCGATCTCTTCCAGACAACCTTTGAATGGACAGGACTGAACAAGTATTAAACGCGTTGACAGGGTAATCAAGGTGCACTTAACAGTATTCTTATTAAAAACTTATTACATTTCACACATCTCTATACTAAAATAATAAAATTCATACTACTACATATAAATAGGTACATATATACAGAAATACATATACAATACTATAAATATCATAAATATATAGGTATTATACATACTTAGATCATAACATACCAAATAAACACATTCTAAATAAATATAATATATAAATACGGTAGTTATATTAATAAATAATGTTCTTTAACCAACTTTTTATAAGAATCTGACGTTTGTGCTTGTCTATCAGTAGAAGGAAGAGCTTTCCACAGTTGAGCAGCTTGAATTGTAAATGATTTGCTGAAAAAATTCGTGGAATGTGGCGGAATTTTTAATAGTAAGTTTTCTGACGATCTCAAGGTAACAGAATGAGAATCCTTAAGAAAAGTGAATCGGTTTTTAAGATAAGATGGGGTTCTAGGATTAAATAATATACTATATAACAGGGAAAGAGTATGAGTATTCCGGCGAAAACGAATGGGTAACCACTCGAGCTTACGGCGAAATTGAGAGACGTGATCATACTTGCGTAATCCAAATATAAATCTTATACAGAAAAGAAAAAAGAGAAAAGAAAAAAGAGAATAATTCATAATGTTTGAGAGTGTAACGGGCCAGTTTTTAAGTTTCTGTCGTAACTGTACATTTTGAGCAAATAAGTTCAAGTTTTCAAGTCGTTACTGTAAAAGTATAGTTAAGTGGTACTGAAGTTTTGTGATTTTGTGAATTCAATTTAACTTCGAACTGTTCATTAAAACCAAAAAGATGGCCTTAGCTCCTGTCTAACTTGCACAAACCGTAGCTATAATAAATCAGAGAGTGACAAAACGTAAGGTGCATATTGCACTCAACATTCTGCGCTCATTAATGTAATATGCCTTGAAACGATACTAGGAGCCTTCCGCCGGCCAGGCAGTGGTGTAAGGTGCACATCATCTGGAGATGATCGGTTTATCTTCTTAGAAATTTTAAGAAACCGCTACCTCACCGGAGTTGAAATCCGCCAGCGGCTCCAAATCATGAGAGGTATGTAAGTTAGCGAGCGTACAATAAGAAGAAGAATAGAGGAGGTAAATTCAAAGGCACGCAAGTCAGCCTGCAGTCCAGAATTCCTCAGACAGCGCCGAATAGCCAGACTTCGATTCGCACGTGAATACGCCAATTGGACTCAAGGGCAAGTTTCTAGAGTTTTGTTTACTGACGTATGTAGAATTGCTTGAAATGCACCAGATGGTCGAGAACGTGTGTGGAGAGGAAGGGGAGAGCGGTTCCTGTCCATCACCACAACAGAAACTGTAAGTGTTAATGGAGGCTCCATAGAGGTGTGGGGAGAAATAAGTTACGATGCTCGTACAGAATCCGTTACTGTTGACAAACGGTTAACAGCGACTAGGTACATCGGAGAGATCCTTCAGGAACATGTTGTGCCCTAAACGGTATTTATTGGGTACGACCAGTTGCTTTTGATGAACGTCAATGTTGGTCCACACATAGCACGGTGAGTGGACGAATACCTTCAAGCCGTTGGAATCCAAAATTTGCAGTGACCTGCTCGAAGCCCAGATTTAAATCCCATGAAGCACATCAGAGACATGCTAAAAAGAAGGATAGATAATTCTCCCTACCCGCCCCAGACACTCAATGAGCTCCGAAGTGCAGTGTTGGATGCTTGGAACAGTCTTTCGCAAGTGGATGTACGTAACATCATCCAAAGCATACCAGAACCCATGCAGGCTGTTAAAAAGACCCGAGGAAAAAACACCCGATATTATATATAATGAATAAAGTGACAAAGAAGTTGGAAAGACATTTAATTATGCTGTGTTTGATAACAGAGTGTTAATTTTCGTGTAATTTTGAAAAAACGTTATTTTCTCAACTAAAACTTCATTAAAGTCATTAAAAACCATCTTAAAACATTAGGTAACACATATTCAACCCGTTTAAATTAATTTAAGTAACTAAAGCAATATTAAAAATGAACCATATCGAAAATTTTGCTTGGCCAATTTTTTATTTATAACTTGCTCATAATCCTCTGCAACACTTGGTGAGCTTTTTCTGAGTCTTAGCTTAAAATATTTTAATGTCAGATTACGGACTTGATAACTTAATTACAACAAAATTAAGGAATGAGAGGTCGAAGTAATTTGAAAACTTAAGTTTCAACTGACCAACTTAAGCCCACGTTGAAATTAGTAAATCGTTTTGATAATTTTGAAAGATCAAGTTACCTAACCATGATTAGCCTGTTGTGCTTCCAAATTTACTTCTAGATCAGCCGTCATCTCAACATTAACACCCTTATTTGCTATACCATCTTTCCCACAGTCTATCCATCTTAACTTCAGATATCTATTGCCACTGGGTACTACTTTTAAACTTCTTCTAATGTTCTCATTCCTTTGGTGCATTCTTGTTACTTAATGATATTTATGTTTAGATTAACCTGGCAAGAGTGTTGGGGTTTTTAAAAAGGCATGCCACGTACACTAAGCCATCGGCCTAATTATATCCATACGGGTTTCCCATATACATATAAGAAAACAATCAATTACTTTAAATTACCCTCTCATTCGTTCTGGAAAATCATGAGCGGATATTATGAAAGTTCATAAATATGCAGTGATTGGACTATACTGTTAGATTAGAGTTGCACCACCTTGAAGCTGGTACTATCACGCAGTATCCAGTGTACGCAATGTTGCGTGGTTAGTGATGGGACAGCCAGGAATGCAATAAAATATCGATAGCAGTAACTTTATTATTTGTTGGCAACTGTAGCACCAATCGATAATCGGGTTGCGATAATAACAAAAAAAAGGAAGTAGAAAAAAATTATAGATATCAAAAAACATAAAAAATAAAATACTTAAAATTGATGCAAAAATCACAGTCTGGCAAACTGTCAAATTTATTTAATAGACGCCTTATGATGCATCGGCACACACCTTCACTACCTGGCTTCTCTCTGCCTATCCATATTATACGATTCCGCGATAGCTGCTTTAGACACACGTTCCAGCACAGAACTTATGGAAGTTTTATACAAACCGAGGTATTTTGCTAAATCCCTTTAACGTTTAAAGGGATTTAGCTGGTGCGGTAAAAACAGGCGCGAGGGGTACCCTCGCGCCTGTCTTTACCGCATACAAACCAACGACATAGCTTTTTTTTTTTAAAATTGGTTTGTTAAATCAGTATTTTTTGGTTTTTATAGCGTGGTATTTGGGGAGGTAGAAACTAGTAGCTCAATACCTAAATCTAATCATAAACCGTACTCAATTCTAGGCTCGGCTCCAGACTGGACTCATCTGACGTGTCGTTTGGTTTATTATAAGTCCACGTATGAGAAACATTATAAAAATTCTAAACCGTTGTTTGGAATTTTTGGTTTGTGATTAAATTTAGGTATTGAGCCTTCTCTGGTAGAATTTACGAGTCTTTTTTTCATTGTCAGTTGTCAATTGCTTTTGTGTTCTCACAACCGTAAGATTCTAGACGCTTTTATTAATTCACGTATAATAATCCGAATATTTTCTTATATTTTTCTTCAATTACAACCTGTAAAAAGGGCTTTTAATATCTGTTTTAATATGCAAGAAAAGGTCCCACTTGACTTCAAATAATTAATACGTGGATATTGCTATTTCTAGCACAATTATTTAATTATTAAAACGAGATTCGTCTCTCAGTGGGCTGTTTTACTTAAACGTGTCTGGCGTGTAAATCGAGTATAGGACAAGTTAAGCTTCTTATAACAGGCGAAAATTACAAATACAGGTAGCGTAAATTATGTACGAAGATTTTTATTTTTCCCCGGATGTAATTAAGCAACACTTCTATTGGGTATCTAAAGTTTAGCAAATGACTCCATTCTCTTGATAGTAAGCGAAAGTGGAGATAGCTAACAGTGAGACAAAGAGTATATGCGTCGTACTAGATTCTATGAGTTTTAAGAATTACATTTGACGGAGCAGACATATTTTTTTTAAAAAAAGGTCAACCAAATGACTCGATTCCACCAGGTGATAAGCAGAAGTAGAGTTCAAATGCAAATATAATTGGTTCAAGAGATAAAGCCCTGTACTAGCCACACTCGCCTTAACGGCCTGCAAGGTGCTTCTTCATGCCTCTTTTGAATAACATGGAATTGTAAGAAGGATTGAACACGTGTGCTGGCAGTGGAATATACTTATTTCTTGATTGTGCAACAGAGAAATGAGACGCCAAATTTCTTAATTCGCGTAGCCAGCACACGATGTCTTGGTTGAAACCTCCGTTACACTGTGGACATTAACCACAGATGTAGGAAACTGTTGATCGGCAATGTAAAAGAGAAAGATCATACCAACGCGTATATTAGAGCGAGATAGGTAGAGGAGATCATTTCACATATACGCAGGCGGCCTATGTCGGCATGTCAGTCAAGTAGAAAAGACAGCAACTGCCAGACTGCAGTACTTTTTTTCACGCTCACATGCGCATTGCGTGAATTTTTTTGGTCTCGTCCTAGTCGATTCATTGCTAATCTATAAACGTCAGTAATTAAAAATACATGACATAGACCCATTCCTAGCACAAGCTTGTTAAATTAATTGAAGGATATAACACAACCAATAATGAGGTGTTAATAGCACATTAATAATTCTGCTACAAAATAGATATGGTTGTGGTCACATCACTAGGGTCATGGGTCGCGGGTCATTCTTGCGCGATGATGTTCTAACTGTAGTGATGTAACGTTTACGCAAACGTGTGCTTTATATCGACCGTTGAAAGTTTCGCGTAGAAAAACAGATTTCAAGCGAAAATCGATTTAAAGCTTGAGTCTTAAAGACTCAGATATATAAATTTGACGTTCAAATGTTTGAGTTGCTGATTATTTTTTATGAGCTTTTCGATTCTGAACTTTATAAACTACGGAAAACAGTTTTTTTGGAGACACTAGTGTCGTAGCTACTGATATTAAATAAATAAAAAGAGACATTTAAGTTCGGAATTTCCAGAGTAAATAGTTTTCGGGGCGGTGGGCGTTATAACCAGGGTTGCCAGGTCTTTTGCAAAAAATTACCGAACAGTGAGCCGAAAAAAAAGCTCCTTACTTGTCGTTTGTCGTATTGCCGATCCTTCCATTCGCGCGCAAAAAACCGACAAATTAGGGAGAGAAGGGCAGGACGAGGAGCATGACGTGCGGCAAGATGAGTAAGGTTGCCATACTACGTATCTGCCTCCTTTCTCGTCTTCTTAACTCGTCGAGTAGTATACTAATACCTAAGTAGGGATACTACGCAACATCGATGCCGACTGCGTAAAAATTGACAGTTGATTCGTTTATTAGGGAGAAAAATTAATCAGAAAAAAAATACCGAACCACCCATACTTCGGTATTTTTGTCATACCGAACACGGTGCTAAAATACCGAACGGTTCGGTAGAATACCGAACACTTGGCAACCCTGATTATAACTACAAGCAAAGGGAGACATTTTTTTAAGGCAAACTTTACTTTGTATTTTGTTTCTCATATTTTTCTGTAAACAATAATTTTATCCTGAGATATACAGACACGGGGCTACAATAATATTTCGGGTGCTAGATTTGGAACTTGTTCTTAAATTGTTATTGATTGATATTTTTGTCTACCTTAGTGAATTTAAGAGTTAGGGGATTCTTGATTCGTGTGATACCATTTCTTTACAACCAATGGTCCCAATAGAAGCATGAAGAAACTCCTTGTAGGGGTATCTAAGGGGGTGCGGATAGACTATCCCGTAATAAGTACGCGTAGTCTTGGTTCAAAACTCCGTTACACAATGGACATAAACCGATTCCTAACACAAGCTAGTTATTTCATTGAAGGCTATATCATAACCAATAATGAAGTATTAATAGCACATTAATAATTCTGCTACAAAAAATTTTTCTTACTTTTTTTCTTTCTAATATATATCTTTACATTTTGGCCGTACTTTCCCATGTCATCAGATTGTTTGCAACCATTTTGTATAACATGACATTGTAAATAAATACCCGGTTATATTTTTTTCTTGACATTGTGTACAGTCAGCACCAACATATGTTTTAATATTAATTATCATCATCATCATCATCAACAGCTCATATAATGTCCCCACCGAGGGGCTCGAGATTACCCCACATTAGGGGCGATTAGGCCTTAGTCAACCACGCTGGCCAAGTGCGGGTTGGTCGACTTCACTATATTCACTTCAATATTAATTATACAACATGTAAATTAAATAACCAACACCCTGAATACAGGTGGTTTGAGATCGGCTTCTGATTGATTTAAAAAAAAAAGGGTGTTGGTTATTTAATTTACACTTTGTGTATTAATATTGTTTATTAGTATGTAAATTGATATTTTAAAAAATCTTAAGTTGTTTTTCTTTACTCCTGCATTTTATATCGCCTGCATACGATTTATTATCTAACATCCATGAGTTGACTTGGATAGATCTCTGTTAGGGATAAGTCCGCCCTTGCAAACTATGTACTATTGTATAAATTGACATATTTTTTCATGTGCAAAAAGAAGTATAGAAGGTTAATTTAATTACTTAGAAACTAGCGAACTAGAATTAGGATGAATTCTAGTTCGCTAGTTTCTTTATAAGGCGAAGGACTTAGCTTAGGTCACGCGCACTTGATTCAGGCTAATAATATCATTATTAGCTTTCTAAACTTATTGATTTATATTCATAACTCTCAAACAGTTCTTGCCCAACTTAAAGCTCATATAAATAAAGGCTATTATTAACTTTCCCCCAACAATGAAGTTTAGTCGCCAGCATTGTTATTGAGAACTTATGAAACATTTGTACGATATTCATCCATCCACGTATTATTCTGTAGCGTGGGTGTGCGCATATTTATTCGTTTTGTATTCTGATAACGATTGGTCGTTTTTAATAATAAAAGAGGAAAAATTATTAAAGAATATGGAGAGGGTATTGACTGAGTAATATCAATATTAGTAGATAGGATATAGGTACCTACCTATTCTTTTTTCTAAATGAATGTTATACAACAATGTGAAAAGCTCATTCCTCCTGCGTGCTTGACGCACACTTCCATTTCTACGCTAATAGGTATAGTCCGGCCGTCACTAGGGTGAACCCAAAAATTTGGGATTAACTTTTTTTTTCAACGGATTTGTCATCTACAGATCTCCTACTTTTGATATCCGAGTGATGACAAAGTGGCATCTTTGGGGAATTAAAGATACAGGTTGATTCATTATCGATTATGTGAAATTATAATTATTTTTAAATTATGGGTGTTTTAACGTAAAAATATGAGTATTTGGGTTTGATTTTATTAATAATGTAGGTTTTCTCATAGGTAAAATGATAACTGCACATCTTGTATAGAGGGTATTTCAAATAACTTATATTATTTTCAAGTAAATTGGAAGTAATGCCAAATAAAACAAGTATGCATGTAACACAAAAAAAAATCGTTTATTATGCAATCACTCTTTATTATACAGGATGTTTCAACACAATACTTACAATAGTAGGTACATACATGAATTTCGTTTCTCTTCACTCCCGCTAATCCCGCATGAGATCCCGTTCATTTTACGAACGGGATTGGTCCTGCACATGACATGCGGGATCCCGGTATTGCATTCTCTGATCATCCTAAATTATCATTATCATTTTGGACCTCCAAAAATAATTTAAAATCAAATTTAGCCAAATTGGTCCTTCCAGCGAGACGAACGAACAGTTAATTCACCAATCATCATCATCATCATAACAGCCTTTATAATTCAACCCACTGCTGGGACACAAGGCCTCTCCTTGTCATCGAAGGAGGTTTAGGCAGTAGTCCACCACGCTTGCGCTTTGGTGGACGGAGTATAAGATGAAATACCCTTTGCTGATCCATTAGTTGCCTTCTACGACACATATTGGATGATATGGGGTGATACTTTTGTACTCTGCCGGCATCACACGACATGGCGGACGAGGATGATGATCTTACCAAAATTGGTAGCCTAACAATAGTATTCATAGCATTATTGTGTTCCAATAGTAATAATAATAATATATTTCCACGCTCACACCTATTATCTAGCCCAAATTAAGTAGGTATCATTAAGAACTTGTGTAATAGATACTAGATAACGCACTTTAATATACATAATAGTATACATATTATCATAAATAAACTTAAATGAATACATAAACAACCATGACTCGTGAACAAATGTTCGTGTTCATCACACAAACATTTGCGCCTACCAGGACTCGAACCCGGACCGCTTGAAATGTAGGCAGCGTTACTGACCACTCCACTACGACGGCGGCGTCATAATAATCCATGAAAAGATACTATCTCCCTCAGTCACAGTGATTGATGAATTCACCAATAACAGTTAATAAAGTCATATAATTATATAGATATTATATAGAAGGCTATATTTTTATAGCATAAGTAGGTATAGTATCGGGCGGGATATTTCCCTTTCTTATATTTTGATGTTCTACGTTATCCGTTTTCGATCAACTGAAATAATGTAGTATAAGCAATGTTCATTGTATGCCCTTGTCAACGTGTCCAGCATTGCTTTTGAGCTTAATTTGAGCAAAAAAACAATTTACAGGCATCATAATAAAATGATGTAAATTACACATATTTTATTACCGCCGGATATTTTTTGGTCGGTCATTTAAATCAGGGCTGTACAACCTACAGTACAAGCAAGAAGTAGGTGATACTCTACGTTTATCCCAAAATGTTTTAAAATATAAATTTTCACCCGTCGGAGTCATTATGGGCCGCTAGTAATAATATACTCGTACTATGTGTCCTATGTGAAAAATACAAAAAAAAAACTTTCTAGCTTCACATTTTTAGGTTTGATGTAATTGAAGACTTAAATCATCATCGTCATTTTAGCCGAGAGATGCCCACTGTTTCTACATAGGCCTCCCCCAAGGATCTCCAAATCAGTCGGTCCTGCGCTGCCCGCATCCAGTGGCTTCCCGCGACCTTTACTAGTTCGTCGGTCCACTTTGTGGGACCTACCAACGCTGCGTTTTCCGGTACATGGTCGCCACTCGAGGACCTTTGTGCCTCAAAAAAAAGAAATGAATTTAAAAAACTAAATTCAACTGAAAATATGGGAACAAGATTAAATATTAAAGTCAAACTTAAAACATATTGATGGTAGTTTTTACAACTTTTGTTCAACATAGTAACATGCAGTCGGAGGTATAGAATTAAATAATAAGTCAAATAACTCATAATATCATCTTTTAATTTTTTTCTTTTTATTGAATTGTAGTATTTTTAGTTTAGATTATCAAAACACGTACTACTGAGTAATTAAGAGTGTAATATCTGTCCTGGATGTTGGCTTTTGTTTGTTGGTTGACTAAAAGTTTGTATGATGTTTGTTTGTATGATATTTGTGTAGACTACAGGCTAGTAACCTGCAACTATTTGGGGGTACTGTATGGCCCATAGTGCCAGCTGTGGCTTGATGCGCAACCAAATGGCACCTACCTGAAACTTTGCTTAGCTTGAATAATTATTTTTATAAACTCTTGTATTTTAAACATTTTCAAAAGAACAGGTTGTGCATCTCTGAATTAAACTTTAACGAGCTGTTTTGCAATGACACAGATGTGAATATAAAAATGGTTCGTAACCTAAAGTGGTTGCAAACGTAGAAATGCCCTTCCATATTTGTGGAACCGGTTATTCTCAATCCAGATCGGTATCATCGTCCACTCACTTGCCCTCTGACTTTATGCACCGCAATAAATTTTGGAATTATGTACAAGTGACCAGAGAAGAGCGTTTTTGAGTTAGTTGTTTGACTGTAATAAAATATCATTGCGCGAGCACTACACATTGTAAATTAAACAACTTTAACGGTTTAACTCGCGTGTAAAAATGTTTAGTTTTCATCATACACAATAGTAACACAATAGTAAATGGACAATTTAACATGACAAATTTTGCCAAGTTAAATGTAAGTCAAGTCTTATTTGGAAGGTAAAGAATATATTTTATATTTTTACATGAAGGTATTTATTCTATAAGTTATGCCATGTCCCAATCAGAGTAAGTTGGTATATATTAATGTGATATTTATATATTTACACGCGCGTCTTTTTACTAAATATTTTTTTCTTGTTATCTTATAGTGCTCATATATATATATATTGTAAGCAAACTGCCACTGGAAAGATCCCTACCCTACGTGTCAAGTATAAAAGGCGAGCGGCGCGTGCGCCTCGGGCATCCCACAACCCGATGCGCCCGAGCCGAGGTCCGAGCCTTTAGAGGCACCCTCGGGCGTGTCGCTCCCTTCCGATCCGGTCGACCTAGGGACGCTAGGCGGTCGAGAGACTCCCCATGGGGGAGATGCTCGGTCGCCCAGTAATCCCCTAGGAACGTCCGCCCTACAGGCTTGAGGACCCCCCAAGGTTTTCGCCTTCTCAAAAAATCCGGTGGAGCAGTGAATGCCATCAGCGGCAAACTGCAGTAGTCTTACAAAAAAAAAAAAAAAAAAAAAAAGCCTCGGGCATTCACTTCTTGGCGCGCGAAGCGGACGGATCTCTGGCGGAATCGCTGTCGGTTGTCTTGGTGATTTTGCAAGTCGGTAATTCTTGTTAAATTAAGTAAAGTGTTTTATAATTCAGTCGTGATTATTGTAAGTGTGCAATCTTTTAAGTGTGAGTGATTAATAAAGTGTACTTTAGTTTAATTAGTTTTCTAAATTGTTGTAAAAAGATAAAATTAAGTTGTTGTTAATAAAAGTGTTTTTTTTTTTTTATAATTTCTTTCTTCTGATCCTAAAATCAGAAGTGGGATAAAGAAAACATCTACCCACTTTTGTGTACACTTTTATTATTATTTTCTTTTCTTATCTTTCTTTTTCGTTACATTTTGACTAAAGATTGCTTGCTTATTTAATTGCGTACTGTGTTGATATTTTTGTGTGTTTCGTGTTAATTTTGTGAATATGGTGCGGTCGAAATCGCGTAGCCACGATCGGCGGGATCGGGAGCGTGATTCAAGAAGCAAGTCACGCGGTCGCAGACCACGTAGATTGCGAGATAGGGGTGACTCGCGGAGTGAATCTCGTGACCGCGCTCGCAATAAGTCGCGATACATTTCGAATGAACGTAGGCGTCGCGATCTTCGAAGCACCTCGCGTAATCGAGATTCGTCCGGCTCGCGCGGTACGGGTCGTCGTTACTTTCGTTCGAAGGAAAGAGACGATTCTCGTATACGTTCACGGGAGCGGTCGCGCAGCAATATTCGTGATTCCGATAAACCCCACTCACGTTCTAAACTTATACCGGTGACGCGAACGCCGAGTCCAGTACCCTCGAATAATTTGCATGCCTACCCTTCCGCGGAATCGGTTGCTCCACCTTCCGAGGCATCAACCCTCGCGCATGCTCTAATGCAAGCAATTAAGACATTACAGCCGAACAAGTCACATAATTATTATGTTTCTAACTTTGATCCAACAATTAATAACATTGAAGCATGGTGCGATGAGGTGGATCGTGCTCGAGACGCCAATGGTTGGAGTGACCACGAGTGCTTGTCTCGTGTGGCTTCTTGTCTTAAAGGCGATGCTAGGGTCTGGTTAGGCGAATGGGTTACGAATGACAGAACGTGGTCTAATTTCAAAAAGGAATTTAAACCACTTTGTCCTACTAAGTTAGATTATGCAAATATTTTGTTTGACGCAATGAATGCAACCTCGGACAAATACCCTACGTACGCGGAATATGCGCGCCGCACTTTATTACGTCTTAGGGTCGTTCAAGGACTTAGCGACGAATTGAGGACTCTAATTGTTATACGCGGCATAGATAGTCCTCAAATACGCGCGGCTGCCGCTAATGCCGAACTAACACCAGACAGTATAGTCTCCTTTCTGTCAATTTACACTAAACCAAATAGGGTAAAAACCGATAGGCCAACTATCTCTAAGAAACCCGTTCCTCATACTTCGAACGCCCGTCCACCCCCAAAATGTTTTAACTGTGGCCTACGGGGTCATTTAAGTCGTGAGTGTAAACGCATAAAATCAAATATCACTCCTAATAATATTCAGCCGGGAACTAGTAACTCTTGCACTTTTTGTAAGAAACAGGGACATACCGAGGATATTTGTTTTGCAAAAATACGATCAGAGTCTCGTAACCCACGTAATGTTAATCTCTGCTCTCAACCACTAGACTCTAATCAAAACAACGACATTACTGCCGCGGTCATAGAAGGTGTACCAGTTGATGTTCTCATTGATAGCGGTGCCCTCGATGTGTCTCTTATTTCTTCCGACATTTTAAAGTATATTTCGTCCCAACCAAAACCAAGACGATGTGTTTTAAAAGGGATAAGTGACAAAGAAATAGTTACCACGTCTTATGTTACTGTTACTGTGGAGCTTAGTGATATTTCCATCGAAGTTGATTTGTTAGTTGTCCCCTCTGCTTTCATGAGTACACCTATTATAATAGGAACCGATGTTCTAAATCGCGAAGGAATAACTTACATTCGGACCAAGGATAGGCAGTATCTTACTCGTAGTGATATTTGCAACCATGTGAATACCATTCAAACCACAGATCTCCAAGTAAGTACACCTCTACAAGGTAAGGATTTCGAAGATCTTATGACTGTTATACACCTGTTTTCAAAGTTCTTGATTTCTGGTACCGCGCAAACAACTGTAAAGACTGGTGAGATGGAGATTAAACTCACTAGTCCAGTACCAGTAGTATACCGTCCCTACAAACTATCGTATCAAGAAAAACTTAAGGTTAGGGAAATCACTGAAGATCTTTTGAATAAAGGTGTTATTAGGCGGTCTACATCGGAGTACGCGAGTCCAATAATTCTAGTAAAGAAGCGTGATGGCTCTGATAGGCTCTGCGTCGACTTTAGGGCACTTAATCGTATCACTGTTAAAGATAGATACCCACTCCCCTTAATTGACGACCATATAGACAGGCTAGGTAGTTATAAGTACTTCTCAAGTCTCGACATGGCTACGGGTTTTCATCAGATCCCTCTTAAGGAGAGTAGCATTCATCTTACTGGATTTGTAACCCCAGAAGAGCATTTCGAGTACCTAAAAATGCCTTACGGATTAGCCAACTCGCCGATTGTGTACCAACGCATAATAAACGATACCTTACGCGAGCTTATCAAGGAGGGCAACGTCCTAGTCTATGTAGATGATGTCCTCCTCATGACTAATACAGTGCAGGAAGGTATTGAGTTGCTGCATAGGGTCCTAAATACACTAACTCAGTCAGGTTTTTCGATAAACCTCCGTAAGTGCTCCTTCTTGGCAACAGAGGTAGAGTACCTCGGTAGGCTAGTCACTCAGGGTCAGGTAAGACCGAGCCCTCGTAAAGTAGAAGCATTAGTCCATACATCACCGCCAGAAAGTGTTAAGCAAGTACGTCAGTTACTAGGGCTTGCTGGGTATTTTCGGCGGTATATAAGGAATTATGCAACCTTAACTGCCCCAATTGCTCACCTAACTCGCAAAAATGTTACCTTCAACTGGACACCTCAGTGCGAGGCAATTCGGCAAGATTTAATTAAAAATCTCACGAGTGAGCCAGTCCTAGCTATCTTCGATCCAACTCTGGCTACGGAGGTACACACTGACGCAAGTAGTGCAGGTTATGGGGCTGTACTTCTGCAACTTCACGCGGATAGTAAGAAACGTGTAGTGTCGTATTTCAGCAAAGTTACTCAGGGGGCAGAGAGTAAGTACCATTCGTACGAACTCGAAACCCTTGCTGTTGTCAAAGCCCTCCAAAACTTCAGACACTACCTAGTAGGATTAAAATTCGTGGTAGTTACTGACTGCAACGCTCTGAAAGCAACCCAACAAAAAAAGGACTTGCTACCTCGCGTTGCTCGCTGGTGGATATATCTACAAGATTTTCAGTTCACTATCGAGTATCGTAAGGGAGTAATGATGCCACACGCAGACTACCTCAGCAGGAACCCTGCTATAGTTAACCATATAAGCAGACCCCGTAATTGGGCTCAAATAGCCCAGGCAGCTGATTCTGAAACCCAAGGTCTTATTCAGAGCTTGAATGATGGTAAGCTGGATTCTTCTAGATACTCCGTACAGAATGATCTTCTGTATTATAAGTATACTCCAGTAGGAGAGCAGCCACGTCTCCTTTGCTATGTGCCAAAGGGACACCGCCTGAGTCTACTCAGAGTGTTCCACGATGAACACGAACACATCGGCCCTGATAAGACATTAGATCTCGTCCTAAAACATTTTTGGTTCCCAGGACTGAGACACTTCATTAGTAAATACATCTCCCACTGTTTAGTATGTATTTCTCAAAAGAGGGTACCACGTGCTCCCTTACAAAATATTACCTCGTGGGAAAAACCAGATACCCCTTTCCACACCGTACATATTGATGCTTTAGGTCCTCTACCTATTTCTGAGGGTTACAAGTTCATCATTTTAATAATAGACGCTTTCACAAAGTTCACTTTGTTGTACCCCATTTATCGACAAGACGCCACAGAACTTAAGCGGGTCGTTATGGAGGCCGTCTCGTTGTTTGGCGTACCTAAACTAATGGTATGTGATAAGGGCCGTATGTTCGAGTCTAATGAATTTGTGTCCTTCATCCGTGAGTTCGGCTCTGATCTCCACTATATAACACCGGAGATGCACCACGCCAATGGACAGGTTGAGAGGTATGTTCGGACAGTACTTAACATGTTGCGTATTCAAGTAAACTACAAAAATACTTCCTGGTCGGACAAACTGTGGAAACTACAGTTAGTGTTGAATATTACGAAGCAGAAAACAACACAAACATCTCCTCTTAATCTGCTCATTGGAACGGAGACCACTACTCCTGTCATACGTTCGTTGGTACGAGACATAGCTGTCGAAGGGTCAGCTCCTAACAGGGAGGCGCTGAGAGAAATCACCAGAAGCAGAGCACGTCAACTTCTGAAAGATAATCAGATCAGGCAAGATGAACGAGTTAACCTACAAAGACATTCACCACGCCAGTTTAATGTCAATGACTCTGTGTTCGTAATTAAGTTCTCTCAGTCAACAGGAAAGCTTGACCCAGGTATGCGCGGTCCTTACAAAGTGACTGAAGTTCTGCCGGGTGGTCGCTACGCGCTTCGTCTGCTTAGCGGTGGCTATGGCAAGACGACGCAGGCGGCGGCACAACATATGGTGCCGTGGAAGGGCGAGTGGTGTCCTGAGTCTTGCGCAGCGTTCTTCGAGAGTGAGTTGAATGCTGCTGTGGCGTGTGTCGCCTAGTGTGTTGGGTGGGGAAGCTATGCAACCCGAGCGTTCGTCGCTACACCCTGGCGTTCGTCGCCGTTAGCGCTTGGTGGGCCCCAAGTTGCTGCACGGGTGAGCCTTAATGGTTAACCTGTTGCTGTTGTAAAATTATTTGATGTAATGTGTAAAGAAGGGATGTATTCATTGCGATGATGGATGAAAGGTGTTGTGTGCAGAGTATAACAGAGTTGAAGTATGAATTAAGTAAATGTTGAGTGAAAGAGAGATTGATGGAATGTAAGGTTGGATGAGGCTAATATTATTTTCCTTTCTTAATACTTTGATAAATAATTGCGCTTTCAGATGAAGACGAAGATGAATCCTGCAATGCACCGCCTGCCTCGTCTAACGTAACTGCCGCACCATCTATGCCTCTTCTAGATGAAGTCATGGACCCCGAACTTAGTGGCACCACTCCTAGAACCCGTGTCGAGGACGACACACGGTCAGGAGAGGCCGTGTAAGCAAACTGCCACTGGAAAGATCCCTACCCTACGTGTCAAGTATAAAAGGCGAGCGGCGCGTGCGCCTCGGGCATTCACTTCTTGGCGCGCGAAGCGGACGGATCTCTGGCGGAATCGCTGTCGGTTGTCTTGGTGATTTTGCAAGTCGGTAATTCTTGTTAAATTAAGTAAAGTGTTTTATAATTCAGTCGTGATTATTGTAAGTGTGCAATCTTTTAAGTGTGAGTGATTAATAAAGTGTACTTTAGTTTAATTAGTTTTCTAAATTGTTGTAAAAAGATAAAATTAAGTTGTTGTTAATAAAAGTGTTTTTTTTTTTATAATTTCTTTCTTCTGATCCTAAAAATATATATATATATATATATAGATATAGAAACAAAATTGATAACATTATACCCTTTATTCAGATGATTTTAACTTATTTATTATTCTTCGCAAAGTAAAAAGGTGCCTTTTAACATATTGGGGTAGGTAGAGAGCCTGTTATTTTAAACAGTCCTTTCACAGATAGAATAAATTAAGGGATAACATATGCGTTAACCCCTTGTGTGTCGCGCGGCCTCCTGGAGGTCGCTGTCAAAAATGCCTGTGTGTCGGCCGACCTCCAGGAGGTCGATCCCCCCCTCCACAGTTTTCCGATGATGAAAATGATGATATTATTATTATTATTTTAAAATATAACTGTACTAATTATATTATATTCTGTTAGCTTATTTTATAACGATTTTAGTGACAAAACCTCATATTTATAGTTTTATTACAAACTTTTTATTATTATTTTTTAACACCCGGAAAATTCGCGACGGAAAGTCCGGAAGTAACTGACACATGCGCGAAATTTTACAAAATGGCGGTGACACAATAGGGGTTAATATTAATACGTAAAAGTTCACTGACTTTGCCTAATTTTACGTAAACATTATTAAAATTGTTAATATTTATAGTAACTCCCTAATTCAACTGCTCTACCAAATGCCGTATTATTGAAACCACTATCATCAGCCTACTTTTGGGCAGGAATTTTCCACCGATACCAGGCACAGAAATTGTTGCACCTACGCCTAAGATCTTTTAAGCTCTTGGTTGTTATAGTTTCTAATGATAAACAAAGCAAAAAGTAAACACGATTACGGACAAGAAGAAAGGAATGAAATCGGTTAAAATCGGCGTTTACAAAGTATTATCCACTCTTTCTTTTATTAAAGTCAATTAAAATGTAACCCGGACCATAATGACAAATCGATTGACACCTTATTCATAAAAATCGGATAAATAGGAGAGAGGAACATATGTAAATACATACATACATAGACTGCTAAACTTCCTTCCTTTTGACTTCGCCGTATTCGAGTAAATAATGAAATCCTAAGATACATGAGAAGTCTTAGTTTAGGATTTAGGGCTCGCTCTATCAAGTGCTTATTCAATGGGAAATAATAAACCAAGCAACTAAAAATTCCAGAATGATCGATTAAAAATATTAAATGAGTGACTAATCTTTTGTTCGCTCAATAATAATAATAATAATATCTGGTGGAGTGGTCAGTATAGCTGGCTTCACATCAAGCGGTCCGGGTTCGAATCCTGGTAGCGGCAAATGTTTGTGTGACGAACACGAATGTTTGTTTGCGAGTCATGGTTGTTTATACATTTATTTAAGTTTATTTATAAAAATATCTAAAATTATTATGTATATTAAAAAAAATTACCGTTATCTAGTATCCGTAACACAAGTTCTTAATGATACTTACTTCGGGCTAGATAATTGGTGTGAGCGTGGAAATATATTATTATATTATATATATTTCCACGCTCACACCAATTATCTTGCCCAATTTATATACTATATTTGTCCGTTACTAGTAATGGACAAATATACATAATAATCTAGATATTTCATTAATAAACTTAAATAAATATAAAAACAACCATGACTCGAGAACAAATATTCGTGTTCATCACACTAACATTTGCCACTACCAGAACTCCCGCCCGATGTGTAGGCAGCGTTATTGACCATTTCAGCACGAAGGTGTAAGGGCCAATAAGGATTTTTAGTCGCTCATTCTGGATTTAGATAGGCTTAGGTTGTAACGTAGTGTCCTCTATGGAGTCCAACACTGTAAGTGTGGTCCGGGTCCAGAAATGAGACACATTTACATCACTATATTTTATTTGTGGTAATATAAGGAAAATATAAGTAAGATATAAGGTAGATATAAGGTACAAATTTTATAGTGCCTTGAGATAATTTAAGTACCTATGAAATTTTTAGAAGGTACTATTATATGACCCAAGTCAATGTCCAGAGCGAGACCCTTGTAATTTGATAAATGTGTTTACTAGGACCACGGACAGCAATAGAATGCATAGATTAATATAAGTACTTACGTAGAATATCCTAAGAGCAAATGCTCTTAGAGAATATCATGAGTCAAAAAGCGCGAAACTGAACTAAACGTCATGATAATTTTTAAATTGATTAAATATTTACTTTTAAAATATTGCCAGTAATAATGACGATGGTACTATAAAATAACAATGTTATAGTACCATGTTACGAGGTTAGGTTAATATTTTGATCAGTTAAATACGATCCTTATTCAATACTGTTAACAAAACCAATAATAAAATCTATTATTATAATATCAAACCTCTTTTAACTTGCACCACAGATAGTAGTCTAATAAGGTTAGTTATCTGCGACCGCCGCGCTGAAGTATTCTGGTTGAAGCGCAAGGTGTATTGAACTAACTTGATGAAATCATTTATGACCACTTTAACATTGAAGGTTGTTTGATGTGTCTCAATAATAGTATAAACGCGAATTTACATTAAGATTACATGTGGGCTTAACCAAATTTCTTGTTACCAACAAAACTGGGTAATAATTATCAAGGATGAACATAAAAATATGCCTAAATGTTCAGCTGTTCTATAAAATGATTGCAAAAGTTATGTAACTATGTCTGCATTTGGTACTCGGATGGGTTTATATTTAGCGGATTTCTAGAGTTAAAAATTGTAGGACTATGCTTGCCTATTAGTCAGCGAATAGTGCCGATTAATAGGCAGGCATTGCCTTTATTCTATGATATTTATTGTAGTCAACGTCAAAAGTAGATGATCAAAATCAGACATTCAATACTAATGATTGTAGTTTGCGTCAAAATAGGGTGACGGCGAAGTGTTTCTAAAGTACGTGATTGTTAAGTGTACCAAATATTAGCTGATGGTACTGCCGCCCAATATACATGATCATTCATAAACCCAAAAACTCTAAAGGTATTTAGCGTCAGAACTAAGAAGTGAGAAATTGTTTCATAATGAGATGAATGTCAAATGTACCAAAATTGCTAATAATATTGGTGGCATAATTATGAAAAAAAGTACCTACTTTAGCTATAGGTATGTAAATCAACATCTTAAATCGAAGATATTTTTTTAAATGTTAGGTGGTTGTTTGACAACCATAAGGCTTGCCTGGTAGCAGCCACCGTAGCCTATAGCCGCTCGCATCACTGACGTGACACTTGCGCGCTGCCAACCAGAGTCCCCTTTCCCACCCCCGTGGAGCTCTGGCAACCTTACTCACCAATAGAAACACAACTATCTGATTGTGGTTTTCTGTAAGATGGAGGTACTACCCCAGTTCGGACTGCTCCAAATTAGAACGGGTAGTCCGCTGTGCCCTACCTCGAATAATTATTACGACGAATATCACATTCTTTGCATCTTTGCTAAAAGATGTCGAATATCCAAAAGTAACTGATGTTAATCAAAATCATAATTTATTGAAAATCATATTCTTTGCATTTTTGGGAAAATGGTGTCAAATGTCCAAAAGTAACTGATGTTAATCAAAATCATAATTTGATGAAAATCACATTCTTTGCATTTTGGAAGAGGGACACCCTTTTCCAAATGTCCAAAAGTAACTGAGATGTAACACCAAATCAAAATTCCACTCGTTTGGTAAAAACTGGTCCAGGGTGTCACGTAATATAAGGTTATATTAAACGCTTATTTAATTATTTTAATATTGCTACAACAATAGTATAAACTACATTATGATGTGTCTAAGACACTGCATGTCATCATATAGTATTTAGGAGTCCAAGATGGCCGACGCGACTTTTTATTATTATAAATCAACATGAGTATCATTATCGTGCTTTTCAGGGCTCTCAATGTTGAATAAAACATCTACTTCGAGATCAAAAATGGTGGACGTGACTTTTTAATACGAGTGTATGGCAGTATTTATTGAAATACCTATTGATATTCAAGGAATTTTGATTTGGTGTTACATCAGTTACTTTTGGACATTTGACACCCTTTTCCCAAAAATGCAAAGAATATGATTTTCATCGAATTATGATTTTAATTAACATCAGTTACTTTTGGACATTTGACACCCTTCTCCAAAAAATGCAAAGAATGTGATTTTCATCAAATTATGATTTTGATTAACATCAGTTACTTTTGGATATTCGACACTCTTTTAGCAAAGATGCAAAGAATATTCATTTAAAGTGATATTCGTCGTAATACGTAGTCGAGGTAGGGCACAGTGGACTGGGTTCCACGTCCGGAAGTCTCCTCGTGGCGGACCCTGGTAAGTAACGTGGTGGGGCAAACTTTCTCGGCGGGTGTGTGGCTTTTGATGTCAAGTTGGCATTCGAAGTCACATGCCATCGTCGAGTTGCTTTTGTGTTCCCACCACGGCTAGTTCCGGACGGCCCTTTTCAGGGCCGCTCCCGGTGTCCTCGTAAGGAGGACGGGTCAGGTCGAGCAGCCATTAAGGCCGGCATCGGCCAGCGGTCCACAGGGGCTGGCGTCAGTCGGTAGCCCCTGTGGGCTGCTGGCCACCAATTGGTACACAAAGAGTACCTAGACGGGCAGCGTTGGGACGGTCTCGGTGTAGTTGTGTCACGTGCACAGCTCCCGAGCCGTCCCGCAACAGCGCACTGGAGGTCAGGTCGGGGAGGATGTTTAGAGGGTATGGAGGGAACGCCTTTACCTCCCACATATCCCTTGAGGTTGGCACTATCCCGCAGCGAAGATGCGTAAATGCATTTGACCTCCCCGACAACAACAAAAAAAAGGGGACAGCAGACTACCCGTTCTAATTTAGAGCAGTCCGAACTGGGGTAGTACCTCCATCTTACAGAAGACCACAATCAGATAGTTGTGTTTCTGTTGATAAGTAAGGTTGCCAGAGCTCCACGGGGGTGGGGAAGGGGATTCTGGTTGGCAGCGCGCAAGTGTCACGTCAGTGATGCGAGCCGCTATAGGCTACGGTGGCTGCTACCACAGGCAGGCCTAATGGTTGTCAATTCGAAGTTTTTTTTTTAAATGTTAAGTGGTTAACTAAATATTTTAAAAAAAATCTTCGAGTTATGAGTTTGGTTTACATACTTACAGGTATGTAGGTACTTTTTTCATAACTATGCCACCAATATTATTAGCGATTTTGGTACATTTGACACTCATCTCATTTAGAAACAATTTCTCAATTCTTAGTTCTGACGCTAAATACCTTTAGAGTTTTTGGGTTTATGAATGATCATGTATATTGGGCTGCAGTACCATCAGCTAATATTTGGTACACTTAACGATCACGTACTTTAGAAACACTTCGCCGTCACCCTATTTTGACGCAAACTACAATCATTAGTATTGAATGTCTGATTTTGATCATCTACTTTTGACGTTGACTGTACTCATTTATAATACAAGTTTTATTTTTCTGCATGAGTTTGATTCGCATTTGAGCAGAGCTTAGGTAGGACTTCACTTAAAGCCATATCTGGCAGTACGGAATCGCTGATGTTTTGCTATTTGGAGGCGTTGCATTGTCCATACTGCCGGACGTGGCCGTGTAACAAAGTGTTACCTAAGGCTCTGCTCAAATGCAAATCGATCTCAAGCACCTTTCTTTCTGTACAAGCCTATTAATCACGGGAATTGAGTCTTGGTTGATTACGAATAACCTAATCTTTACAAATGGTACCTATAGACTAGGTTATTAATAAAATGTGTGAAGAAAAACTTTGTATAACTACCCTTTTTATGCCTATTGCGCACATTAATTATGGCAGAGATTTGCCATTGGATTGCGAGCGTGATCGTATGCTATTAATTATTTCAAACTGATAACAGCCAATCCAGTAATTCGACTTTTCGACACATCTATTTCTTTTCCATACCCTGGAGTCAATTTATGTTGGGTTGACGCAAAAGATATTTTTCTTCCGCTTTTCTGCAACAGCTTTCATCTAGTCATCTAAGTACTCATTTTTAATCACATCATTCCTCACTAATGACATAACCCTCAACTTTCAAATCCATCATTAACGTAGGCACCATATTCTTCGACACATATGAGTAAAAAAAAAACAAAATTGCTTTAATTATCGAATAACGAGAGCGTCAAAACGTAGCGGCCGGTATCTGTCACAATATTGTTCCGAAAATGCTTGGTGATTCACCCAAAATTGCCTTTTTAGAATGCCGGCTCGTTCTCACAGTTCCCGGCGTGTCACGCTCGCGACGTGGATTGAATCTCAATAATTTGGACGTTCACTTATTGGCACATTATGCGTTCATATTGCGTAACGAGCTTTCTACCTGTACCGGTGAAAATTTGGATGGCTTGTGGGTGGTGAGCTGTTGTAATTGGGAGTGGAGTTGCGTTTGTACGATATTTTTGTTGTCTGTATGCTGAGCCTATAAGGATGCTTTATGTTTAAAGTCACTCCTCATTATACCATCAATATTTTTATTAATAACAAAGGGGCTTCTAGTTTTATTTACTCAGTGAAAAGGTAACAGTCTACCAGTGAAAGAGTTTTCAAAATCGATCTAGAAGTTTTTGAGGCTATTCTTTATAAAAGATATCCTAATTTATTTTAATAAATTAAGCGTAATATAGAAATAAGATTGAATAAGATAAAAAGATCTATGCGTAATTACCCTTGTAAATAATTGGATAATTGTCTAAAAATATACCTACCTAGTTTACGTTTTAGTTCCAAGCTTGGGGACACTGGTTTTGTCGACTGTGTCCTTCAGCAATCATGGTCTGTTACACTGGATCATTTCATTTTGTCTACGTAGTGTTATAAAAAGGTGTGGTAACTTCAAATATTTATTTATCATCGGCAACTGTTCGACACTAAAGAAATGAAGATAACAATAAAATAAATCACTTGAACATATCCACTAAAGAATTTCTCCACTTGGATACGACACGCTTTTCATATAACAAGTTTTAAATGAATGGTCGTTTTAATATACGTATCACAATTATTATGTAATCATGGTTGTACCAAAACAGACCTTCGTGACATACGCCTGTCACGAGATACGTTGTATGTCCGTTAAATAAAAAGGTAAGGTTCGGCTCTTCTCGTTCCGCGATCGTGATATGCGATGTAGAGAGTGCGTGTTAGCGATATTGCGCTTTCATGCCTAAATTACTTAACTGACTTTTATGAATTTTCGTACAGACATAGATGGGCTCCTGAAGGCGGTTACAGGATACTTTTTCTCCAGAAAATAAATCTAGGTTACCTACATATTAAGGATCCGTAATTACATACAAGCTACAGTCAAGTGAGGACACAAAAAGCCTTGTCCGAAAAATTATCCGACATGAAAAACTGAAGTTGCACGTAAGAGGTCTACGCAAGACTAAGAATGGTGGGGTCATAATCAGTACCGAGTCCAAGGACGATATAGAGAAGTTAAAAAGCTCGGAACAAATTAAGAACTCTGGCCTTACCGGCCTTGACGAACCACATAAACGGAAGCCAAGAATAGTAATTATCGGCGTGCCCTCATCTATGCAGGAAAAAGAAGTCCTTACATGTCTGTACCAACAAAACTTAGCCGACGGGCTTCAAAATTCCACCCTTGAGTCATTTCTACCTTCCATAAAGCTAAGCCATAAATCGGGAAAGAAGGGCGCTGAGACCTGTAATTATGTAATTGAAGTTCTTGCTTTTATTCGTAAAGCCCTCATCACAAAAGAAAGGATATTTATTAATTGGTCGTCTTGTCCGGTCAGGGTAAATTCGCAGTCGCAAATCGCACAATGTAGCATGTTTGCCGCAGCGGAACCCCACCTTAATGTTTTGATTTCGTTCTCAAAACCACTTTCTTGCTCAGAGCGCTGTTTGCAATAACGAGTGAAAACGTCTTCGAAATGCGAAATTAATTTTAAGATGTCATCTTTAAAGACTCTTTAGTACTCTTATTGGAGATTTACTAAATTGAATCTCATTCGACGTTAAATTTGTTCTCAAAAAGATTTCGCCTGTCGAAATCACGGATGCTATCGATTTGTACGTATATCTAAGTTATGTTGATTCGAATTTCATGCGCTGGCAAAAAAGTATACACTAATACGTTCATAATCCCAACAGCTGTGCCAATAGAGTTAAGCAAAGCTTTATTATACATAAAGTCACATCTGGAAGTTTAGAGCCTCACCGCTCTCCAGGAAGAGTCCGAGAGGACGGCGTCTTCCGTATTGATGAAGGATAGATAGAAAATCATCATCATCACAGCCTTTATAATTCGACCCACTGCTGGGACACAAGGCCTCTCCTTTTCAACGGACGAGGTATAGACAGTAGTCCACCACGCTTGCCCAATGCGTGGACGGAGTATAAGGTGGTCAATACCCCTTTGCTGATCCATTAGTCGCCTTCTTCGACACCTATTGGAGGATAAGAGGTGATGCTATTCTACTCTGCCGGCATCACGCGGCCGGCAATGGAGGATGTACAGTTCTGAACGTTGTAAAGGGTGGTAGCGTAGCAACCTGTGTTTTACTCGGTTCCAGTCCTACAGCTCAGATAACAGGCAAGCGTGTGCATTTCACAGGATCTGGAAGTTTAGACTCTGCCAAGAAGCTTATATTTTAGTCTTGTCATTATGAAGCTGAGCTCTGCAGGCCTAGCACGGGACGTGGAGAAATCTCCCCAGGGAGAAGACAATTTTTTCTCTCTCCCTCCTTGTTTTTCCCTAGAGCTAGCATGGCAATAGGGAGAGACTAATTTGTCGCCAGTGACAAAATTCTCCCGGCAGTGCTGCCAATCTAAGCGAAATATAGAGTAAATGATTGAACTCGTTCTTTAGCATCGACAACGCTGTATAGACCGACCAAAAAAGAAATACATAGCAACTGGCTTAATAGAGTGGAAATTTTGTCTCATGTCAAATGGTGGAGAGAGATATTGTCCAAGCCCCGTGCTAGGCCTGCTGTAGTTCAATTTAGAGACTGGTTGTCAGCCTGTCACTTACATAAAGAGGCATAACACCCAAAAAGTACAATAACACCAAAATGTAAAGATTTGTAAAGATAATTAGAATTGTAATGTTACAAACGTAAACACTCGTGTCCAACAATTAGAGTGGTGTTCAAGTCGGAATATAAAGAGGGTATTTCGAATACTTTTGCATATTTTAACAAACGTGCAGAATAGTTAGCGGGATATTTACGGTTCGCCATTATAATTGCTGTTTATTAGGAGAAATGGAATAGTAGTGACAAGATTTTTTTGAGAACGAAACAGTTCTTGATGAATATAAGTACGGTCCGTTTTAATAAGCCTTAAAATCCTTTGCTTTTTTTACTGACTATTGCTTTTGGCCTTTACGCCATCCCCGGGGTTTTAAGGAGGCCTTGGACCCACCAAGGTTTTCTTCAAAAACTCTAGTCTGTAAGGCGAAACTCCTAAGAATATTGCTAGTAGGCGAGAGAGAGCGTTAGAGAGTCTCTTTACTGATTAGAGTCTGTCGAGAGTTCAAGGAAAGAGCAAGCTTTCTCAAGACAAGTGAGACCGTGACAGATATTATCACCATTAGGTGGAATGGAGTCATTCGCCTGACCTTTTTGGTAAAAAAATCTATACCTTCCTGCATGATATGGCAAAAAGCTATTCCTTTATAAAAATTTTTTTTTGCAAGAGACATCTGCATAACGATTTATATTTTTATGTTAATTTCTTAGATAAGTTACTTTACCTTTTAGGGTACGATTTATCGAACATTGGATTATGAAATAATTATGACAAACAAGCTACCTATTAAATTACAAACTAAGCAATTAAGATTAGATGTGAGTCATAAATTGATCAATTGAATTATGTAACAGCTATCAATAATGTTGTTTTTATAAAGCAAAGTTGGCTAATAAAAGCTAGCGGGCTGGTGTTCACGACTTCAAATCTAGTCAAGTAGGGTCTGTCTATATTCTCTATCTAGTCTATCTGTCTATATATATTAGTATATTAGTCGCTTCTGTCTTCGAGGTAGGTGATGTTAATATATTTTACACTCTGCAATCTGTAACTGGAGTGGATTCATTTTTTCTCCTTCGGTTTCTCTACCTTTCCATCTCCTACAGGGAGGAGTGAAAGGGAGAGGAATGAAAGAGGGAAGAAGACCCTCAGGACACGTAAGGGAGCAGAGCCGGTGTGCCGAAGGGGTCCATTCTCTCGCTCCTCTTGTACAGGTCGCGTACAAATGACATATCCCCATTCAACTTAAGGGAGTCCGATTGCTCTCTTTGCTAATGATACTGATCTCTATTGCAGGGGCAGCAGCATTAGGCAATAATCCCCAGGCTACAAGCCGCGTTCACTAGCTAGGTGTCTGCTTCCGACAGTGGTGAATCGAGGTAAACCTGGTAAAAGCGATGGATTCAGAAATTATTACTTTTTAAATCTAGAGACGCCCACTGTTGGACATGGGCTTCCTTCAACGTTCTCTAGCCCTATCGGTCTTGCGATGCCTTTCTCTTTTTATATAAAGTAGTGTATTTTATTTCCTTCCATTGTCATTGTTACTTGTTACGTTTCGCAAACTTACTTTAATTTCGTCTCAATGGAAGATTTGCACTTAAAAAAGTCTTTGAAGTGAATTTTGTACGATAATTGAAGAATAAAAGCACAGCGGCTCTGTTCCTAAGTCAAGATATTCGGTCATTAATAAATGAGCCATGTGATGCCGGCAGAGTATAATAGCATCACCCCATCTCCAATGGGTGTCGTAGAAGGCGAATAATGGATCAACAAAGGGGTATTGATCACCTTCTACTCCGTCCACCAATCCGCATTGGGCAAGCGTGGTGGACTACTGCCAAACCTCCTTCGATGACAAGGAGAGTCCTTGTGTCCCAGCAGTGGGTCGAAATATAAAGGCTGTAATGATGAATAAAAAAATTAAGTGTTGAAAATCGTCATTAGCGCTAGCGTTGCTATGACAGTAACGAATAAACTAGTTGTAAAATTTTGTTAATGAATAGATAAAGTTTAATGCAACTCTAAAGTTTAATGACCCCGAAGCAAAGTGTGTCTGTAAAACGAATGTCTATATTATAAAGTGACGTTAAATATTCAATCATTGACAGCTGAAAGAAATTCCGGAAGGTGCTGCGCTACGTGGAAATCCGGTTGTGAACAATGGCTGCGCACGCGCAGATTACAACGCATTGTTGATCTTGTCACTTGAACGATGTAAGGTTATTATTTATTAATCTAGATGCACTCGATAAGTCATTCCAGCGTTATTAAATTCTTTTACTCCTTTCAAGTTAAGAATGTTTTGTTGCGATTAGTGTAAGACTGTTGTTGCAAAATAGTTTGACACATTATAATATAGAATTAATGAAAAATGCAATGATGGCTGACTTAAATAAATAATGTAAAGTGTAAAAATAACCCTTTCGGCTTTCAGATTTAATCAGATTTAATCCCTTATCTACGCTTATGAAACATAATTCTTTCCCAAATTACATTTTCGACACAGTCAAATTTAGTCTAGACGGCGAGTCAGAAACAAAATAGTTTTAATTGTATAATGCCTACAATACCCGCAATGTAATCGCAATTAATACTGATTAACAGTCGGCTCACGGCATTTGAGCGAATTTCCTCTGCATTCAAATTGTTCTTTTGTTTAAGATTATTGCGTGTCTGTGAGTTTTTTTCCTTGCTCGTAATCTGTTGTTCTTTGAGATCATTCGGTTCTCAGATCCAAGCGTATCTGATATCTTAGATTAGAAGGTTTTAACTTCGTTTTATTTGTGTAGCAATGTGTGGGTAAGATTGTAATAAGGTCACAACAACATCTTTCATCATAAAATGCAACTTATCATTATTATGTTATTATACTTAGAGTTTTTTTCTATTCTATCGGCTCCAGATGGCCTTTGCAGCGTCACTGGAGTTTTTTTTTATAAAAAGGTGGAGCAAATGACTCAATTCCACCAGATGGTAAGCGCCACGTTCGACGAGTGCGGTATCTATTTACGATCAATCATCACGCGTAAAAAGACTGTAAATTTTGAAAAAATATAGTTATGAAACTGAACTACTTTTACTTACAAAAAATTGTGTGAGAACATTTAAAATTTTGTTTATTTTATCTATTATGGTTTATTTTAGAGCAATTAAAAAGTAATTTCTGCAAAGAAACCTTTTGAAACATTCTTGTTATAAAAAATGCCACGTGAGTATATAAAAATTAACATTCGACTTCTGCATATTTGTGCCTGCTTGTCAAATCTTGAAAACTGGTTGATACTACGTAATTAGAGTTTCTTTCTTCACACAAAATTGCTTCTGTTCTTGGATTTCTTTTAATGGTATTTGTTAGTAAAACAAAAGAAGTGATTTTGTTCCTTACTTCAAGAACACACGACATTAAAAATGTAAATGGCCTAACAGTGTTACATAGTAACAGAAAAATAATGTCGGAGGCATAATTCAAATTTCCCTTTTCAACAGCACCTGTCACAGACGTACCTACATATTCCATTTGAAAACAAGGTTCCGATAATTTTCTTTCTCCCGGGAAATTACTTTAAATGTTTCTGAGGAAATTATGAACAAAATATATATTTACAGAATTAACTGTCGGAGTGTTCATGTTATGCGATTACGTGGCAGAGGTCGATGACATTTGACAGCGAACTTTAAGGACTGCATGTGATATAATACTGGCCCTACTAAGGTTTAAAACCGTAACAATTTCTTAGTACTAAGGGGGCAATAAGTTGCAATTGGGAATATGCATGATTTTTTCAAATATTTAAAAAAAATATGCAACGTATAAAAAATTGTATAAATTGTCTAGAAGAAATATTAACAATAGCCAACCTGCATGGGCATTTTAAGCGCTAGTGATATCATAGCATAGGTATTCAAGAAAACAAACAATACCTATTACACGTATTAGGCTAAGTTGCTTTATATGTGATTTTTTCAGATAAATTAATTATGGAATATAAAATGGTAAGAGAGTGCCTATTCTAAAAATTAACTTAAAGCTGTAACACCTTTGATTTCAACAGAAATAAAATCGGGATTTGATGTTAAAAAGTGGCCATCATGACGAATATGATAATAATATCGTGTTTATTAGATTTTTACGTCACAACCACACTCGTCGCATTTCAAATATCTATCTAATCTTACAGTTTTTCCGCACTTTTTAATTTCATTCGAGCGATAATTGTAAAGTTTTTTTTATACTACTAGATGACAAACCAGCTGTGGTGGTAAGTGGATACCGTCGCCTATAAACACTTGCAATAAGGAAAAAATAACTTCATATTGTAGGTTATCGTTGTCATCCTGAGGCCTAAGATGAAATGCCTTCCATACCCGATAATTACACTGGATACCTTTCCCTTCAATGCGAAACACAGCGAACTGTTTCACGGCTGAAATAGGAAAGGCGGTGGTACCTACCCAGACGACCCTATATACAGGTTTACCACCTAGTATAGAGTTTATATAAAAAAATGAGCCTTATCTGAATTACATGAATATTTCCTATTATACCGAGTTTCGAACGGTGAGTATCCGTTAACAAACAGAGCGTAAATTTTGAAAAAAATATAAGTGTGAAACTAGACCAGGTCAGTATGAGAACATTTTAAAATATGTACATTTTGGTTAGCCCAAAGAATTGCGAACCTTAAGTGGCAGTGGGCAAGGCACATTGCGAGGAGAAATGACGGCCGTGGGGAGGAAAGGTTCTAGAATGGCGGTCGCGTACCGGGAGACGCAGCGTTGGTAGGCCGTCAAGTGGACTGACGATTTTTTAAAGGTCGCGGGAAGCCGCTAGATGCGGGAAGCCGTTGGATGAGGGCAGCGCAGGGCCGTTCGGGTTGGAGATCCTTGGGGGAGGCTTATGTCCAACAGTGGACGTCTCTCGGGTGATATGATGATATTTTGGTGTATTAAAAAATCGTGCTTAGGTCTTATCAAAATAAAAAATATGCAAATCTCTGAAACTACTTACGGGACCTATTTTCATAAAATGTTGTTCATCTTGTAGATAGCTAAAATATTCATATGAAAAAAACTGTGAATTTTGATAAGGAAAATTCAATACTTTCTCGCTTTCCCTTTGCGAGCTGATAAGTGTAATAAGACCTTAAGTTTCTGTACAATAAATTATTCTCATAATTCTTTAGAAGCTTGTTCAATATTGGTTCATTTCGTCTAAGTAGTTTGAGTTCGACTTACTATCGACTTTCATTTTAGTTCCTTAGTAGGGGCGCTGAACACTGTCCCACTTCGTAATAAGGAACCGACTGCAATCGTGCAATTGAATAAGCAGGTATGTAAATATTTAACCCTTGATGGTATTAGCTAATAATTAATCGATGGTTTGGTCATCGCTGGGCATAGCAGCTTTGGGCATTCTCAAAGGTTTCCAATTGTTGTATTTATCTTAAAATGAATTTTCTATTTACTTACCTAATTATCTTATAATTACCTAATCTGTATAAGTTACAAAGCGTCGATGGCGTAGTGCGTAAGAGCGTCGTCTCCCACCCGGGAGGCACTGGTTCGATCCCCGCCACGTACCAATATGTTTTCAAATTTTGCAATCATTATGTACGTTTAATCGACGCTTTTACGGTGAAGGAAAACATCGTGAGGAAACCTGCACACACCTATGAAGAAATTCTTAGGTTGTGTGTGAAGTCAACCAACCCGCACTTGGCCAGTGTGGTTGACTAAGGCCTAATCGCCCCGAATGATGGGTAGGCTCGAGCCCCTCGGTGGGTACATTATATGAGCTGTTGCTGCTGTATAAGTTCCCTCTCAGCGATAAGGCAGCCCATTGTACATTTTTATATAAACGTGGACTGTTGACTAATTTGGGCCCGTATTACAGAATAACACTCAGAAATTCATCCTATTCATCCTCACACACTGGAACCGAGTTGGTCACGTACTGTGCGTTTCAGAAGAAATTTTCTTCCGCGTACGCTTCGGTTGTGGAATGAACTGTCGAGGTTTTCCCTAAGGTCTACAACATGGGTGTCTTCAAGAAAGGTATGAAAAAGTTTTTGCAAGGTCGACAACGCACGTGGTGATACCCCTGGTATTGCAAGTGTTGATAGGCTGCGGTGATCGCTTACCATCAGGCGGATCGTATGCTTGTTTGCCACCAATGTAGTTAAAAAAAAATGTGTGCGTGAAAAATAGTACTGCAGCCTGACAGTTGCTGTTAATTCTATGTGGCTGACAAGCCGACTTGGGCCGGCTGTGTTTACGTGAAATGGTTTCCTCTATCTATCTCGTTCTAATACACGTGTTAGTATGCCCTTTCTCTTTCGCATTGCCCTTGTGATAGTAAGCAGTAATTCTATTAATAATAATAATTGTATATTTTTAATAATCACAATAACATTTAACAATATCATGGTAGAGTGGTCAGTAATACACATCAAAACGTGTATTCGAGACTTGCGTAGCGACAAATGTTTATGTTCGCTTCTATACTTCGCTTCGCTTGGTCATAAAAGAAAACAAACCTAAAGCAGCGTCCCCACTAGGGCCGCTCGGCTCCATGAGGCCAAGCCGTGCGGCCAAGCCTCGTGAGTGTGTAGGTGAGCGAGGCCTAAAACAATATGACAAATAAGCCTCGCGAGGCCGGGCCTCGCCGCCACAAAAAGCCGCGCGGCTCTAGTGGGGACGCTGCTTAACAAACCTAACAATAATAACTTATTCTCAAATATTATGATAGAACAGACTATGAATTTTTCGGCAACCAGTTATTCGGTAAGCCACACGGATTTGCTTCTTTGAAACCCTTGTAATATAACAAAAGTTGCTGTACAATAAAAAGTAAATTCATAATTAAGGAGTAATTAGCAAATTAAATAAAAGAATGTTAAGTGAACACCAATTCCTTTTATGCCATCCAAAATTTTCACATCGGTCATTATTGTTCATCCGTATTTCTTTACGCTATTGTTAGTCTCCATTCAACCTTACACATAAAGGGTTAAGTGTCAAAATCTTCTGCACATTCGAGAGGATGGCATTATGCAACACCAGAGAACGTCACTTCACAGTCATTATTATGTTTTGACTGACCATTAATTTGAGAACAATGAACTACATAGTGGGTTGTGAAATATGTTGCGATATAGGAGCGAGCTTATTGATGTTAAGTAGCCAATGACCAACGACAGCTATTGTGAATTCTGTATTTAAAGTTGGAAGGCCTATTCTAGAGTGTGCCTAGAATGATGACTTGATTAAATGTGCTTTTTGAATGTTAAAAGCTGTGATCGAATTATTGTGATGTGAATTGGGAATAAGAATATTTTTTTTACATTTTTACCGAGAATTATATTAATCTATTCCCTGCTCCCGATTTATTTGAGGTCGGCGCATTATATCTTGACATCTTAGATTAAAGCAAGAGGGAAGATACGGCATCCTCCTTATGGCATATATCAAAAAGTAGGCCGCGTCCACTACATAGATAAACTATCACTCACACTCTGCCAATGAAGGTCGCATACAGCATCGTTAAGGTGCCGAATAGTGCCGACCGAGAAAGCTACAGCTGAACGTGTCGCTCTCGCACGACTCCTGAATTTTTATATCTTTCGACTAAAGCAGGCCACCCACGCTCAGGTTTACCTGACAGTTTTAACTGTTCAGGTAAACATAAGCGTGTATGGTATGGAAACTTGCGCAGTTGTGTGGCATACACGCTTATGTTTACCTGAACAGTCCACCTGAACAGTTAAAACTGTCAGGTAAACCTGAGCGTGGGTGGCCTGCTTAACAATGCAGCTCAACGTGTCACTGTCTCTCGTACAAGTCTTGTATTTTTTGTTTCGTTTACTCAAAAAAATACGTCCGTCCGTGTTTCACAATATAGCACGTGCCACGCACGTACAAACGATTAACTGTCATATTGGAGACTGAGACGTAGTAGGTCCATTGGACTCAGTTTTGTAGGCACACGCGCGTTACACGGGTAACGTATCTTCCCTTTTTTGCAATAATCTAAGCTTGACATCGACAATAGTGGTTTTGGCATTTGCTATTGGTTTAGACACCACCTCTCCTTGCGAGCAACTACCATCTTTAACGTGCCTTCCGAAGCACAGAGGAAAATTTACTTGAAAAGTTTTCGGTCACCCATCCGAGTGCCGACCGCGCACTTGGTTGCTTAACTTTCGTGATCGTTACTTAGAACGCACGACCGCGTCGCCATCGTCTACCTCGAAAATATTATATAAATATGTATGAAGAAATAAATCAGCGAAATTCTTAACTGTGAAAATGCTTTAATAATGACAATTTTTTTAAAGTGAATATTCTTTACAAATAAAGTATTTTCGTTTATGGCCAAAACTCGCTGCTACGCTTTGCAACAAAATTGAAAATTGTTTGCATAACGAGTTACCGGCGATCAGCTGAGTATATCGAGCTATTCAATTGAAATTAGATCTTTCTGCCATGAGAATACGAGCAAGATATGTTTGCCCACAGTTTCCGTGTCATAAAGCACTGTTGTGCTTGGCGAAAGCACATGGATGACGTCAAAGTTCACTCTCACTATCGAGCTGGGTCAGACGAGATGTGCTGTAACAGGCGTATGTGTATCCTTTTCACTCTTTACAACGTTGAAAGAGATAGTTTTACGCCAGTAATTAGCGTCTACTAACTTTTACGGTGATTTTATGATTATTGGTGAGTAAAATCATCTACATGTTAATACTTTGTACTCCTTTATGCATATTGCGCGGACAGAGGAGTGTGAGATTAGGCATAATTAAAGTATAGTCGACAGCACATCATATTCCCGCAACCTGACAAATCCCAATCGGTTTTCTTTATAATATCTACTCACGGATGAAAATAAATTAGGGAAAATTGAAAATTTTGGGTAGTACCTCTGTTGTCCGTACATATAGAGAAGAAGTAGAAGAATTGTTACGAAACGTCGGGTAATAATAACAAAATGTAAAATGTAATTACACGCGAGTTAAATCCGTAAAAGCGACTGGCAAAGAACGCCTGGGTTAACACACTCAAAAGCACTAATCGAACCATACTCTCGTAAGCACACTGACGAGCTACTGAAGCTTAACAGGGGCAACCTGAGCGTGATGATTAGGGCTTTGACTGGCCACTGCAAGCTGAACAGACATCTCTACAATATGAGACTAAAAGATACTGATGCTTGCAGATTCTGTGAACAGGAGCGTGAAACACCAATTCATACCTCCCGTGCTCTTGTGAATGTCTCATTCACAGAAGAAGCCGACATTTGGTAAGACACATTCTCGACCCAGACGATATCAAAACAATCCGAGCTAGGAATATTTTATCATTTTTAGATAGTGCCCAGCTAAAGGAGTACATGTAAGGCCTCAATAGGACTTACTTGGAGGCTAGTCACAATAGATCTTTATAGGTCGCAGTGACGCAAAAAGCCCCGAATTGTCTAAACAATAATAATAAGAAATCCGTAAAAGTTGTTTTATTTACAATGTGTAGTGCTCGCGAGGCAACTTTAAGTAGATAGGTACAGAATAATAACATTTATGCACTAATAAAAGGTATATTAAAACTAGATACAAAAACCTAAAGAATACTATATTACAGATAAAAGTCTTCGTGTAGGTCCTCTGAAACAAGAAGTGTATCAATAACGCTGGCTGCATTACCTCGCTGAGTCGCGAGACTAATACAAGCCTTATTGTCACTTACTGTCTCACGTAACCGCTCAGCAATATCCCGAAAAAGTCGGTGAGCTCCTGGACCCCATGGTCCCAGAGTCTCTACCCCAAACGGCTCAAATAAATAATCTCTTGAGAGACCAGCGTATTTGCGCCGTTTGAGAGATTCAGCGGAAGCTGCAGCCGATCCGGACATTGCTGAGGTAGCTGGAATATGGGACATTGCTAAAGAGTCCGCGCAAATGGCGTCCCATACCAGACATTTTCCCTTCTTCCAGGGAACGAGGGTCATACCGCCAGGCCTTTTACCATCATCGCTTGCGATACCATTAGGCTCCAAAGCGGCCGGCATGATGCATTTTATGCACTCAATACCCAATAGTTTATTGCATTCCATAAATACAATAGGTGTTGCATTTAGCTTAAGTGTCACAATATTAATATGATCAGATAAGAGTTGGCACTTTATGCAGACTAACTGGCGACTATAATACATGCTTATATTTACACGTTCACACCATTTACAAGTTCATGCATACAGTACAGTAGGATGTTTTTGTGTGGGTGTCTAACCTTTCTAGGGCGGATAAAATTCATAACACCTTCGGTGTCTGCAATGCATCTGATTTTTCGGTGGCGTCATTTCTCTTCTTCTCTCTCTCTCTCTCTCTCTCTCTATAATAATAATTATTATATAGAGAAATATGAAGAGAGAAAACCCCGCTCAGCATAATAATTATTTAAGTAAAATAATTATCACGTCTCGAAACGGTTGTAGGGGTTTTTGACCATATAAATTATAAAAGTACTAAAATAGACTTTCTATTCAAATAAAGAATTCTTTGATTTTGATTTTATAGCTCATTCTTAAACATTTGCCATCGTCGCAAGAAATCCCGTATTGTGCTTGAAATAAGGAGGTGTTTAATCGATAGAAGTTCGACATAAGCTATTGACCACATTGTAGGATCCATGAGGATTCTCCGCCTCCTTCGTTAGGGTCTGTAAGGTCTTCTTCCCCATTTCGTTCCTTTGTCTTTTGTTCCTCTTTGTGAGGAAAGAAAGAGAAACGAAGTATAAAGAGGACAAAACGAGACCCTAATAGTAGACCAGGCCCACCTCCAGTGTCTTGATATTGTCTAGCTAGAAGAATGCTACGCGCTTTCCCATAGAGTTCACACTAAGTCCTCTGCGCCGGTAACCTCATAATAGTACGAGCTTATATTGGGCTCGTGCGGGAAAGTCTACCCCTATAGCAAACATGGCCTGTGGTGTGGTGAACAGTGGGGATTCAGGCTGCTTCTTTTATTTAAAGCTGCACTTATTTGACGGTACACTGATAATTCTCCTGTCCATACAAAGGTTCTCTGCAAGTATTGTAAATATTTTTTATTATTACTGGTGTACAGTAAAGAATAGTTTAACTACAGAAAACATTTATCTTCCAAATATAATGTATTATTAATGGTTAACTTGGTAGAGCGTATAGTAAAGTATGCAATATATGATACGTTTCGTTGACTGAATGATGAATGGATCTAATTTCCGTAATCGACGTGTTGATATCAACCACGCTACGTTTTAGTGTGATGTCATTACGTTACAATATACTACGATGATGTTCTTGATGGATTGTATCGTTGTTTCACACTGAGGGCACCCAGGTTCTTATTCTGAGGACAAGTGGCAAACGATACAAATCCTTTCTACGAGTAACAAGGTCAACTCTAACTTTTGGCATGTAGTATTTTATCAGTATTATGCAATGATATTATATTTACCTCCATATAAATATAATATTATAGGTATTATGTCAGTGTCATACTTATTATCCTTTTCATTCAGCGTACAACTCAATCCATTTGTCTAGGCTAGGCCCTCTGATACGAACATAGATGTAGGCTGTAGTAGCAAAAATATACTAAATCTATGGATACGAAGATGTGTGTTTAAGGCGCTTAGCAAACGGCGGGGCGGGGCGGGGCGGGCCGGTCAATTTAACCGCGAACGATAGCGCAAAAGGAATCCTATTCTACCAACGCACATGGAGGGCAAAAAGACCGCGCCAGTGCCCCATATTCGTGGTTACCCGTCATGTCACACATACCAGTTTGTAGCAGTAATGCAGACGGCGCGGCGGCGCGGGGCGGCTCAGTCCGCGCCGCGGCGATCTTTCTGCTCTTCACTAGAACAAACGTCGTGAACTAACTGCCTCCGTTCCTCGTGGGCTTTGTGTTCGCGGTGAGGGCATCGACGGGTAGACGCGGTCTTTATTGTTTTGCGGTCAAAAAGTCTCCCGCTCCGCCGTTTGCAAAGTGCCTTAGCATGATGTTCTCAACATGAACGTTCTTTTTTTATAAAAAGGATAAGCAAATGACTTCAGTCCTCCTGATGGTAACTAGAATTGGAGTCCAAATGCGAAGATAGCTAGTGCGAGAGATAAACCACCGCGCCACCCTCGCCTTGCCGACCTGCAAGGTGCTTCTTCACGACTCTTTTGAATGAATCAGAACTTGGGACAGTGGCGGACTACTCGATGAGGGAGTCAATCGCGACGATGTTATCGCCGTGCTACTAAATTCTTTATCAATAGACATCGAGATAATATCGCCGTGTATACTTCGACATAACTCTAAAAAAGTTGAATAAAGTGTGCGAACTCAATGCGTTCTTGATGAGAGACCTTTGGACTAAAAAAGCTATTGTAATCGCTTCTTATTTCTTCAGCACAATTAACATTATGCAAACTAGATGACTGAGTAACTTTGTGCCAGTTTTAATTCTCATTCTAGTTTCCTCAACTGTCTCAATTATTATTATAAAATTTTGCTGTCCGTCCGAGATATTTGCAGGCTCTCTGTATATATTTGCATTTATAGTCGATTATTTTGTTCTGTATGTGTTTTTAACTTTGAGTATTAGGCCTCTACGTGTCATAAAAACATTACCAATTCGTATGATGGTTTTTAAAGTAAATATATTATCTAATCTATTTTGTTTTTCAATTTCTCAGTCACTCTACCCGACTGATAATGTAACAGAATTTTTTTATCTATCTGGGGGTACGGAAGTGCCCCGCCAAGACGAGTCAAGTGAAACGCAAGGGCACTACCTATAATACCACTGATAATCATCTATTCTTATACCCTAAGAAGAACTCTTCCTGAAGTCCTAAACAGCTAAAATTTGGTATCTAAGCTAGTATTATAAACAAACAACAAAAAATTCTAAGACTTGGAACGGTTACTTTTGTCCTTAAAAACTCCTTAAACTTGGGGATGGAAGTGTTTATGAGACTTCCTCAAATTTAGATGCTAGAAGTCTGAAAATTGACATAGTGAGTCCTTGTTATTAATATTAAGATACGAATTTCAGGATTTTTAGTAACAAATGAACAAAAAAATATATTGTTTGATACGACCAAGCCACATATTTTGACTGAAGTGTAGAGTTTGTGATTTTAGCGCTTGTAGAGTTAGGGCGTGTAGAGTTGGAAGCTTTTTTTGATAACTTTTTGACAGTGCAAGTGCTATGGTCTCGTCTTGACAACATTTTATATGAAAATGTTTTTGGTGGGTAAGTTAGTCTGGGTTAACTAATAAGTGTAAGTGTGTATAAGTGTTATTACTGAATTATTGCTTTAACAAATTTAAAAAAATAATTTTACGGTTACCACTTACCGTCAGGCGGGTTATATGCTTATTTGTACAATGATAAAGCATAGAAAAACCATGAATTAGACATAAATAAAACTAATATTGCAAACATTACTCCCATTTCCTTAAGTATCAGTTCTATGATTATACACTGAAAGGTAATGATACTCGTGAATCTAATAACTTATACATTTACTGCTAGCATATCGATTAAGTTAATAGGATTTCTTAGCTAACCGATATTCAACCGAGAATCAATACTCATTAAGATACCTTTATAGCTTACAATTTTATTTACAACATTTCCGATAGCTGAAATTTCAATAATATTCCACAGTTACCTACTGACAGCGTTACTGCAGTTATGATATTTTCGTATTCCTCAAGTAAACCGAAGTATGAAAAATAGTTACTCAGTGAAATTGTAGAAAACTACATTATCACTGAGTAACTAACGTAGGCTATATTTTATTTGCAAAGTTACAGCCGGAGAAGTAATAAAATGGGTTGTTTATATACAAGTCTTATTATGTCAAGAAGTTATAAACAATCCAAGTCGCGGTTGACCGAACACTAACTACAATTACAGTAAGTATATTATTAGTTTGCCACGAGATTATTGTTTTCTTCATCGTGTCAGCCTTTTTATTTCGACCCACAGCTGGAACACAAGGCCTCTCCTTGTTATCGAAGGAGGTTGAGGCAGTAGTCTACCACGTTTGCTCAATGCGGATTGGTGGACGGAGGATAAGGTGATCAACACCCCTTGCTGACCCATTAGTCGACTTCTAAGACACCCATTGGAGGATATGGGGTGATGCTATTCTACTCCGCCGGCATCACACGGCCAATTGTTTTCTTACGTACTTCGCTTTTGTTAAAGCAGAGTTATAATATAGTTAGAAAAACAAGCATCAGACGCCCGCTAGCACGATGGGTCGGTGACATTCGGAAGTTCACGGATCGCGCCTGGATAAAGTTAGCACATCGGGACAAGTGGCGTGCACGAAGACACGCATATGCTCAGCTGTGGGCGATAACGGGCTGAGGATGATGAAAACTGTAAAGGGAGGATAAAACTTGTTGAGTTTCTTGCCAGTTCTTCTCAGAACAAGGCCTCCTGGTAGACTCTTAAACCGATGGCATCAAAATTCACTTTCATAAGTGTACAAATTGTACCAAAATGAATAAAGAAATTTTGGTTTGAGATAAGGCATAGTAATTTTTTCTTATGAGCCCGCGTTCATGAGAAAAATTACTATGCCTTATTGCGAGCCATGCTTGTGTATTTATTTGTTTGGTTTACCAACAAATTATACACTAATATATTTCCAGAATAAACTAACATACAAAAAGGTCTAAGTTTTGGTCAGTAATTAATTAAAGTTTCATCAGATGAATTAAATACTCACAAGACTTATTAATTACCTAACAACACATAAAGCGCTTGACCATATCTTAAAAAAATCCATTAAGTTAGTTATTTATGTAAATTACTATTTAGGCCGAGCAATAACGCATACAAACAAATACAGTCATATATACACATGCATACTCAACCCTCTCAAGCTTATATTACCATACAGTATTAGATTATTTATAGAATACATTTAGGTAAGTATTTCATAGAGAATCCCACGAAATCTACTCAATGAAACATGGTTATATATCTACCTAGATACATAAGCATATTGTCTCTCAGTGTATTAATGGGTTCACTATCCATTTGCATAAAAAACTAGACCATAAAATATCTTGGAATACGGTAATTTATACTAATGATACCTACGAATAAAATTTTTAGCCATAACAAATTTTGTATTGTTGTTTATATTAGGGGTTTAAGTATAAAATTGCCGTTTTGTATGGAGAATTTATCGAAAATTCTTTTTTCCATACAAATATATTTGCGATTTTTCAAGGAACCACAAATCTGAATTTTGTGTAATTTTGTGGATACATTGAGACAATATTAAGCTATAGGATACATAAAGAAAAAATTTGAGAATTCATACCTGTAAAAAAAGATTCATATTTTTATAACGGAGATGGGCACCTCTTATGACGGGCTGTTTTTGAAGCTGTATTTCTAGTGGAAAAAATAAGAATAAGAATAAAATTTTATACATTAATATAAGTCATTGTAATGAAGTTTAAAATAAAAAAAGAATAATGGACAAAGCTATTGTATTAAAGGAATTATACACTAATGAATAATGAAGAAAAAATAGGCAATTTCATTCTTTAACCCCTATTAGTAACATTAAGATTTTATTTTTGCTGTGGCAGCAACACGATATAAACAGCCAGTACATTTGAAACTTCTTGATATTCAAGAAGAAGCTTATAAGTTATGAGTCATTGACCATTAAAGTTCTGCCATCAAGTTTGTGCAACGAAGGTCATAGACGTGGCAGTTTCGAAATATAATCAGAATAAAAATTCTAACAGCCTTGCGGAGTTGGGAAATTGTTGCTACGGCGTTTGGTACTAAGAACCGGTCAAATTAGATGGATATTATGTGGTATTGATTGAGATGGGCGTTCGAAGCTTCAAAAAAAAAAATCGGGAGAGGTCTCCCCCCCCCCTTACCTTTTTCGTAAAGAAACCTTATATTTTGATGTCATACATGCATGTTAAATGGTCACCCAACTGACTTGGTTGCTTAACTTTCGTGATCGACGGCTCAAAAGTTGATAGAAACCTTATATTTTGATGTCATACACGCATGTTAAATTTGGTTGCAATAAGCTTGAGCATGCTCGAGTTATCGTGCTAACGCACAGACACACACACAGACATAATTCCAAAAAAAAAAATGTTTGGACTTATGGAGGTCCAAAACGTGTAAATCCGTCAAAATCTCGAGGTCGAATTTTTTTAAGATTGCAAGACTTCCTTTACGTACGAGAAAGTAAAAAACAATTTCATTGACTTTGCCCTGAATGCGTATGCGATATCATTTATTAAGATTGAGTTAAGAAGATGGAACGTGTTTCAACATTGTTGATACTAAAAACATTTTTTAAGTTAAAAATTAAATTGTTCTGAATTAAGGATGTGCGTTACGAAGTTATAAGCATTAAGAAATGCTCAAAAGCTTCTTAGTTAAGTTTCCATTTAAGTCCATGCTCGCATTACGCTACCAAAAATGGGAAAGCTAAAAGAGGCATCTTACCTAAAAAGCGTTTAAGCCTGCAGTGTGTAAGTACAAATCGGTTGGGAGATCCTTGGAAGCCTATGTCCAACAATTGGCGTCTTTCGGCTGTAGTTCTAAAAAACACCAGCTGGGATTCCCCCCCCCCCCCCCCCTAACAACTTCCATCCCCCACGTGGAAGAGCGAAGGAGAATTGAACGAAAGAGTTAAGAAGACCTTCCGGACCATAAGGGAAGGAGGTTTAATCCATCATAGATACCCGAAAGGCGTCCCTCAGGTTATATCGGACTTCTACCGACTAAGCACGCCCTTGCCTAGTGCCAGGTCGCCTCCTCAGGAGAGGGAGAAGTGCAAATGTTGCCCTAGAAACATAGACTAGGGTATATGTGTGGAAGACGAACGGACACCATAGAGGGGGGAAAGCCGAGGGAAGTTTGTAGAAAAAATCTGCGTGTCTTTTTAGTCCGTTATCCGCAATTACAAGAGAAAAATTGACATAGCTTAATGTCAATAGACGAGATGGACGTTAAAAATAGGCTAATGTGGCCATTATGTAATCTTTTACTTAGATGTGCTTTTGCAATTATAGTTATATTTAGTAACAGTACAGCCAGAATCAGGTGAATAAAAACATGACTCTTATGCCTCACTAAGTTTTGAGGCAGAATTTTATTAAATTAGACTTATTATATTACACAATGAAGTTCGTAAATTGGTAAGTTTACAAACTTCGTAAGTTTACAAACGTAAAAAAGTATTATTCGAAGTAGATCACATAACTAATAGTTACGAGTAGTTAGAAGTTACTACAAGTAGAACACAATTGAAGAAAAAACGCGTTCACTTGTAACAGTGGCATTCTATTTTTAACCGATTTATGCTCAAGATTTATATAAGTATATGTATGTTTTATAAGCATTATTGTAGTCTTTTTTTTAAAAATATGTAAGTACAATAAAAATAAAATATCTACCTCCGTGTTATTTTTTTTAATTGTTAGTTTATTTAGGTTCCTTTTGGTACGAAGTGACACCAGTCCCATCGAATCTTAATCTATGTGCGCAGAACCAACTAGTTAAGCTGCAAAATTTATAGTGGATATGGTGTCGAATCATTAACTCTCACTAGTTGATACTGCTACAATGTTTAAAAACGCTCATGTATTGTACTTATTCAAAATAAAAAAAAAAATTGTGTGCGTGTAACCTTTACGCGCGATTGAAGTAAAACTTCTTTGACGTAGATCACTGAAATGATAAAATTTTAACTGAAAAAATGAAAAAAAAAAAATAAGTTCGAAATTACTATTTTTAAATAGCGGAAACTAGCACGGAGTATATGACAGATACTTACGACCAATCGAAATTACTATTTTTAAATAGCGGAAACTACACAGACTATAGAATACTGAGCGTTACTTCCGTTAGAAAAATCTGAGTTACCCCCTGTCGCGCCTAAAGAAGTTTTACTTCAATAAAAAAAATCAATTTTTCGGTATTTTCATAATTTAAGGTTTTATCCAGTTAATTAAAATATATTTACACTCGTTATATGTTTTAGAATATATTTGAATTTCTTTATTTATTTTGTTATATATATAAGCTGATTGTTTTTTGTATTGTATACTTGCGAAAACCGTTTTTGTTATTGGAACGTCCAATAGTTATTAATACGAAACATTCATATACTCTCTTTCATTTTTATCACCTTTCTACAAGAATGTGCTGTACATCATTAGTCTTGCCACATAGATTGCAATCTGGAGAGTCAACCTTCTTCATCATACAAGCAAACTTATTGCCAGGCAAATGTCCAGACCGCAATCTATTAAGCACGACAAATGCCAACAACATGTAAAAGAACTTGGTAAATCAATAATATTTGTTGCATTTACGGAAACTGGGTCAATGTGAATTTAAGCTAAGGTTCGACACTTTATTATGATTGACAACAAGAAAATGACGCGTTTCTTTTGATGTATTACATACATGCGAAATTCGACTATTTATTTTGTATTTTTTTTTTGTAAAAAGTCAGCTTAAATTAGACTAAAGTGCAATTTATTCCATTGTAAAGTGCAGAATAGAGGCAAAATGGAGAGCAATGTGTGATTTTGATTTGAAATAATTTATAAAATAATAATAGATTTTATTATTTGTGTTTTTGAGTTTCGAGAAACTGAATTTAATTTCCGTTTAGGCTGATGTTAGCACGAGTAGCATTTAAAAACATTATGCTTTACTATTATCAAATTAACGGTGTGTTTCAATTTTACCGGCGATAAAATTAAGCTTACTGAAGTTTTGTTACCCAGCAATTATTGTTAAATTACTAACAGCGGTTACTTTGCAAATAAACTCTGATAGGGCGATCTATATCAATCTGAGAATTGCGTATTGAAACCGGTCGTTAATCTTAAAACAACGAAAGCTTCATGATGCTAATACAAACTCACACCAATTATGTGTACCCCGAATTTTGTTTTCGAAAAGCGACGCTTGTGTACAAAACAAATATGGACAAATGGATGGACGGGCGTGACCCAAGCGGAAGTTACGAAAGTTTCTACGTATGTTAAATGCTTATAAATATTCAGGCGAAACCAGCTTTGGTTCCGTGTCATCATGTTACGTCACAGCCACCGATCAGCGGAGTTTTTGCTCTTTGTTCTCGGCGTTTGACCCGCCTCCGAGCTGCTGTAAAGCATTCCTCATTAGGTCAACCGCTCAAAGGAAAAAGCGAACAATTTCATCGTCTTTAGGTCTTTAAAGATTTGTGAAAAGGAAAAATTTTAAATGTCAAGTTTATGCAACATTATTCCTGTTGATTGCGCAATAAATATTTAGCGAAACCGTTATTTTCTATAAAAGATGTTGCGAGATGCTCTTTTTGAATGCATTATGCAACTGGGGTCAGACTGTTGCGCAACACGTGTCGTGTGGGAGAAACCAAACTTTCTACGTAACAAACACCTGTTTCGCTTGATATCGTTAATTGAATTGTGGATATGCGACCAAATATTTGGGCGTTTGAGGAAAGTTGAAATTTTGAAATTCAAATGACTTTTTGTGATCTTTCCAACAAATAATATACATAAGTCTAATAATTGAGTTAATTTATTCAATAAGTTACTGATTCGACTGACTACTGAGTTCGAAATGAAGTTTTGCTTGTAATAATATTTGGTTAGGGCTGAGAGGAGCAGTGAAAACAACTGAGTTTGGTTTATAAGTTTTATGCAAAAGAACTTTATCATACAACTAAAATTAATAATTAAAATTACTATTTACATAAATACATTTAGGCACCGTAATTTTTTCTCTACTTAACACTAGGTTTCGCCGGCAAAGCAGGTATCACATGTAGGCGCGCGTGGTGCGCTGTTTAATAAGAGCCGGAGTGACCGGGGGGTCCGTAGGAGGAGCTGAGTCCGCCGGAAGATCCACCGTGTCCGCTGCTGATGCTGATTCCGTGACCACCGCCAATGCTACCGCCGTGACCACCGCCAATGCTACCGCCGTGACCGCCGCCAATGCCAGAGCCGTGACCGCCGCCAATTCCTCCGGAGATGCTGCCGCCAGAGATGCTGCCACCAGAGATGCTACCACCAGAGATGCCACCACCAGAGATGGAACCACCACCGATTCCACCACCGATAAGACCACCGCCGATTCCACCACCGATAAGACCACCGCCGATGGAGCCACCAGATTCCTTCTGGGTCTTGTACTTGATGAAGTAAACCTCGGGCTTGGAGGGTTGAGTGGGAGCGACGGTGGGGATGGTGATATCGGGCTGTTCGTCGGGTTTCTTGACCAACACGTAGACGAGGGTCTTCTCTTCGTTTTGGGCTTGAGCGGGGATGATGGGGGCAACTGGCGCGGGAGGAGCCGGGGCCTTGATGAAGATGATCTTGTAGTGTTTCTGGGCAACACCACCACCTCCGATCACTTGTGGGCGGTGTTCTTCAGGTTCTGGGGGAGGAACGTGGACGTAGATGTGCTTCTGGACGATGGGAGCACCACCGAAGCTTCCGCCGAAGCCGCCGCCGAATCCGCCGCCGCCGGAGGAGAAACCACCGCCGCCGGAGGAGAAGCTTCCACCACCGGAGGAGAAGCTAGCTCCACCGGAGGAGAATCCACCAGATGAGAATCCACCGAGGCTACCACCGATGCCGCCTCCGATGCCACCACCTCCGATTCCGAAGCTGCTGGAGCTCAGACCGCCGGCGGAGAAGCCGCCACCGTGTCCGCCGCTGATGCCGCCGTGGCCACCACCGTGACCGCCCCCATGGCCGCCGGGAGCATTATAGCTGTATCCCGCCTCGGGTCTTGCCGAGCCGAGCGTCGCTACTGCAGCTAATACCTACGGCAAAAATTCACGATTTTTAACAACTGTTACATTGTCGACTTTTCAGCTCCACTAATCATTTTTTTCAAATTTGGAATTAAACGATGAATAGAACTGAGCGGTCGAACACACTGTCATCACAATTGAGCGAAGACGCTCCAGAGCGCGGTCATAGGAGCGCGGGGTCACGCACAGGTCACAATTCACTTTCACTGCACACGATACCTACCAAGAACGCTTTCATGTTGTCTCACGGAGGTGTCGTGGTTGTATGATGCTCTGTACCACCGACCGTTGGCTTTTATACAGGCGGGCAGCCGACGCCTCTCTCCCTGACTCTTCCTAAGATTCGGCCTTCGACCATACGAGAATTATGATTTTAATAATACCCGTCCGATTCTTCTACGGTGAAAACAATGTGGATCTCGAATGGTCATTGGACACTTTCACAGATACGCCAATTGAAATAATTGATATATCAACCTTATGTCGTATTGGCGTTGGTATTGTTTCAACGATAATCTAATTGGCTTATTATCTAGCTGGTTACGTAGCTCCTATGAAAATCTTATATAGGTATTTTCAAATCATTGCTAGTAAAATCAATGAAATTGGTTAACAAGGAAAATAAATCCGATGACATAGAGGTCGGTAAATACGTAACAGTAAAAGTTGTCAATTTTACATACACATAATCGGCCATTGCGTTCTATTTGTTTAGCTACGCACACATTCCTAAATCTCCATATTGTATATTATAACCAGCTTACCCACCACACGTTGTTAAGGTTAATTTGCAAAAAAAACTTGAGAACTACTTATCAAGATAAAAAGTATCCTGTATCCTAAGTTCGAACAAGAAATGTAACAAAATAATGACAGATGAATTTAAATTTCTAAACGATGCGACGAACATCATATGTTTGATAAGTAGGAACAGTTTACATGGGGGGAAAAATGGATCGTATTTAACTGGTTAGCAGATTAATCTAACCTAAACCTATACAATTACTATGAGGGCGACAAAAATTTGTTGTATTATTAGTCGCTAATTCTGGATCTTTTAGCTCCTCGGTTTATTGTTTCCCAATAAAAATGTTGTTCTTACTATTTTCCTTCCAATTCCTCCATATTTTCTTACCATTTCAACTATCCCTGGACTTCCACAAATACTTCAAAACCAAAATTATCCAAATCACTCCAGCCGCCCTCGAGTTTTATCGAGACTAATGAACAGTCATGGGATACCTATTCACAATTTAATGGGTCATATCCATAAATAATAGTTACGATTTTTGAACCGTTTACGAATTAATTATCCGTAAAAAACAACATAAAAAAGTTATGTTATTTTCAAATGGGATTCGAGAATGTCTAAGATATTATTGATGTACATAATAATGTGTATTATATAACTTTTGCTGCATGTAGCAACTTTTGTTTTTAAGACCTGAATTGGACGTCATGTAATTGTTGTTATACAAATAATTGACAATTGCGGAATGATATAAAAATTAAAGGTTTGTAAGCCTTAGAATAATAGGTACACAAGTTATTCGCGATATTATGAAAGAGCGTAATTAATTATGATGGGGAGATAAAATAATGACGGAGTGCATATTGGTTTGTAAAATTCTAAGTAGGTCAAACGGGATAATTCACCCGATAAAGCCTTTCAACTGTTCTAAGTCTTCGTAATAGGGTCGAAATTCGAACTTTAGTTGTGAAATGATATCTTTATCCATATTAGTTGTATGGTAATTAAGATTGCAGTTTGACTTAATAAATGTTTGTTAAACAGACGAAATAAAAGAGAAACTTATGCACTCAGAGCTTTTTTATTAGCTTACCTATCGTAGTTATTAAATTTAGTTTTTCCTATTGCAAATTAGTATTAAAAGTTATTCAAATTGAATTAATAGAATATTCAGCATGAATATAATAGATAATGCATGATTATGGATATCGTGTTGTGTATAAAAGGTATAATACATATTTCATTATTAGGTGTGTCTTTGCATTGTATTCTTATTTATTTTTCAAAAATGTTTAGTAATCTTACACCGTACACATATTGAGTTTCAAAGATAAGGTTTGTTTGTGAAATACGTCCTTGATAGTAAATAAACGTATATATTTAGAATATGTAAAAGAAAACGTTTGTATAAAAATACATTTATACATTTTGGAATAGATTCCATACCACAGAATACTCTCGTACCTAATAATAATAATATCGGTTAGCTCACGAGATTGTTGACATGTGGGACATCGATTCAGCAATTATTGTGCCGATAGTCATATCTGCACATGGACTGATAGCCAAGAGCCTCGATAAACACCTTAAGAGGCTCGCGTTAGGTGGTTGGATCAAGAGTCAGATGCAGAAGGCAGTACTTCTGGACACGGCCCGTATAGTGAGGAGGTTCCTTGTCTCTGGATCGTTAACCACCGGTAGCCGGGACCCTGATCTTGCTACCGATGGGGAACTGCAGTTTTGTATTTTTAAATGTTATATTTTTTAGTGTTTATACATTGTGAAAATTTAATATTTAGAAATATAATTTTGTATGTATTTTAAATGAAATAAGGGAAATAATAATATAATATAATATATTTCTACGCTCACACCAATTATCTAGCCCAAATTAAGTATCATTAAGAACTTGTGTTATGGATACTAGATAACGGACATTTTTTTTTACATATATAATAATTTTTAGATATATTTATTAATAAATATATAAACAACCATGACTCGTCAACAAATATTCGTGTTCGTCACACAAACATTTGCCGCTACCAGGACTCGAACCCGGACCGCTTGATGTGTAGGCAGCTATACTGACCACTCCACCAAGACGGCGTCATAATGTTATTACGAACAGTTGCACATCAATTTGCAATTCTATGCAACAGTGTTAAAGATCATACCAGCTTTTGTTCGCGACTTCGTCCCCGAGGAAAAGTTACTTTGAACAGCATTTTAATTTTTGGTACTTATTTTTGTGTACGATTATACACATAATATTTCCAATATACGATAGCGAACATAACTAGATTTGATTAGGGTCAAAAGAGACAATGCGCTACGTTTCGTAGCCGCCGATCCATAGTAAAAAAAGAGGCATCCTTTTCGAGATGATAAGTGTGCTATGACCTTTAATCATCTAAGCAATCCAGGTAAAACAAAGTTTAACCACCGGGGGGGCTTTGAAATTAATAGACGCTTGCAACACTGACGTGACACCAGCTATACAGGGTGAATTATATTCAAGTGGGCCTTCAGGGCCAAATCCTAAACTATAAGGAATATCACAAAATGCTCAAAGGAGTCGCGAGTCTGATTTTGATGAAAACAAAAACTGCATCATTGGATTGATTGATAAAATAATGATCATGGATTCAATCAAGGTGGAACAAGAAATATTTTATTAAAATTTAACATTTTCCTTTAGTTTCCCGTATATCATTACTTCGCAGAAATCAATCCTTATTAACAACACTATCGAATGGTGTAATAATACAGGCTGTTTTTTTTTCGAAATCATTGGGTTAGATTCCTGGCTAGGATTATTGATTTTTCAAAAATCCAATGATGCAGTTTTTGTTTTCATCTAAATCGGGCTCGGACTCCTTTGAGCATTTTTCGATATTCCTTATGGTTTAGGATTTGGCCCTGAAGGCCCACTTGAAGAATTCATCATGTATATCGTGTTTCGTTGGTCATAATAGGCGAGCAGCATTTAAGTAGGCGACAGGCTAGCTTCTTCTTCTTTCGTGTCGATGGCTTCTTATTCTAATGTCCATTAAGCTTTTGCCGCCAAGAATTCTGACACTCGAATTGCAGGATCAGCAGCGTTCCACAGCTCTTCAAGCGTGCAATTAATAGGGCATGCGGGGCAAGATATTAAATGAGCCATGGTTTGCGGGGAGGCAACACACTCGCACTGGTTGTCTCTGATGTAGCCCCACCTGCACATATTTTCCTTACTGCGACCGACTTGTGTTCTCAATTTGTTCAAAGATTTCCAAGTCGGCCACGGTAGCTTATAGCCAGGGGCGAGATTTTCCGACAAGGCTATAGGCGATTTAGGTACCACTCCCCTCCAGATTCTGAGTCTAACCTGCGAGGGGTCTTCAGAAGAAAGGTGCACATGCTTAAGGAAGCTCTGGCGAGACAGGCTAGCAATCTGTCACTATTTTGAGGAACACCATGGCCCATACTGTCAGATGTGGTTTTATGTGTAACCAAATATTATCTAAGGCTCTGCCCCCGATTTATTTAGATTTACTCGTAAATGTTAAGTTTAGAAGTTGTACACGTCAAATATGAAGTTCAGCGACCTTGAGTTGAAAGTCCTGCCCGTGACTAAAACTTCTAGTATTCCCAACGTAGATCTGAGGAGTAATATAAATAATTAGCGTATTATTTTAATATGTCTACCATTCCCTTGATGATAATGAAATACGTTTACATTTTCTGTTTTATAAACTAAAGAATATGTTAATGATTTGTCAGAGAATAAGCGTGGTACTTAGTGATAAAAATGACAATATATTTATGTGCTTATAGAGGGAGAAAGAGAGACTGAAGAAAAGATGGATAGATACGATAATAACGACCAAAGTTATGCTTTTTGAAATTTCGTAAATCGGATGAATATTTTCACTACAGAGCCGGAGGAACGATGGAACATACGTAAATACAAACATAGACTGTTTTTTTACCATAACCCTTACTTTTCGCTTCTCCGTAATCGGGTAAAAAATGGAACTACCCAACTGTATAGTTATTAATAATAAAAATAAACTTTATTTATTTCCTTCTTACAACTTATTACAAATAATAGGTACAGGTTTGCGCTAAAACGTAATATGCGTTTAAACTATAAATAGCTGTAAGAAGCTGGTGTCTGAAATAGGCGTTAGCCTCTACTACAGATCACCAGGTCCCTACCCTCGGAACAGGTCATAACTAAAATAACAATTTCAGGATTACAAAAAAATTACATAGGTTATTGTAAATTCACATACATATTGGGGGCAACACACGATGTGAACTAAAAGTTTTGTATTGCAAGGTCTGGGAGACACTTAAACTAATTCAGGTACTCACGTCCTGGGTCCAAAATAGTCGATCCAAAATAATTGCCGCTCAGCTGTTAAAATTGTAAAGCGTAAAACTTGGAACAACGCGCCGTAAGTTTTTTTCCGCAATAAATATCATAAATACATTTCTACATTTATATTTACTTTTTCCATGTGATAATCACTTCTTCGGTACTTCGTAATTTTGTGTGTTGAAAATTACCTTTTGCAAATATATTTCGTGTGTTCTATTTTCTCAGTGGAAAAAAAACTGAAGGAGGAAAATGTTGTATATGTCTTAATCTTCCGCAAATAAAGCGAGTATTTTTGTATTTATTTGTTAAATTGGTGCGTGAAATTCAAGCTTGGGACGGCTCGTGTTGGGTCGGGCCCAGAGCGGGTCTATTGTCAGTATTTTTATACAGTGGTTTTTCTCACTGGTTTCAGAGCCGTAGCTCTCTGTATATTAAGTGTTAGTAAAACCCCATTAACTAGCAAAAATAAATATTGGACCAAAAATTTTTTCGGAAAAAATATTGACTGGGAATAATTGTGTGAATGCTTAGTAGCTGGCACTCTTATCAAACAAAGTCAATGACCGGTGACAGCCCGAGGCGGCACACACTTGTGCATTGACTTCGATAATTTTCTCATCAACGTCGAATTAAGGCGACGCGACGACTGGGGGTGTAGGTAGACACATGCAATTTTCGAACGATCAGCATGCGTTAACAATAAGAGCGTATATTTCGAAAAATATACTTATGAAACCAGACTATTTACACAAGAAATTTGTATGAGAACATTTTAAAATTTGTTTATTTTTAGTGTATTGAAATATTTTGAAAATAGGTAGAGAGAGCTATTTATATTAAACTTTGTTTATCTTGTAGATTATTTGTTTATATTAGATATTCATATGAGAAAAATAGAACCTACCTTGTTAAGAAAAATCAACAGTTTAATATGATTTTTTTTGGGTGTTTACGCACGCGCGTCTCCATTCGAGTATGGCCAAGGCCGTCAGCCCAGAAAATCAGATGGGAGGGCGAGCTCGACTGAGCGTGCGGGCGTGCGACTTAACTCGAAACGTTACTATGTGTTCTCGATTAATAAACACAACTTTTGCATTCCCTAATTCTAGTATACGGATATACTAACTTATATATTAAATATTTCGTATTAAATACACGAAGTGTAATACCTACAAAGAAACTCGCTACAAATAGACAATAAAAGAATCGAGTATAGTATGGCGTTCTACTTCTAACCTTCTAACGGCTTAGGATATCGGCCTTACAAACGATTTAGATACCTACACTGTCAAAGAAGATTCCAGAAACATCGGCGAAAAACGTTAAGCTGTAATTTGCGCTAAAAATAATCGCTGGTTGTTCCCCCGGGAAACGGGAACATCTTTTAACGTAAGCATTATTATATTAATATGTATTATTTTAGCCCTTTTTATAAAAGACTCATTCATAAAGTTTATATTATCTTTAATATAATATTATAGGCGGCTTCCAATGGGTGCGGGCAGCGAACAATCGGGTTGGAAATCAATAGAGGAGGCCTATGTCCAACAGTGGGCGTCTCTCGGCTGATATGATGATCCCTACTTCCCTACTAATATTATAAATGCGAATGTAACTCTGTCTGTATGTCTGTTACTCTTTCACGCCGAAACCACTGAAACGATTTGAAATTTTTTAAAAATATTGACTAGACGTTGAGAAAGGACATAGGCCTTTTATCGCGAAAAAAGGGTTGAAGGGGTTGAAATAAGGGATTAAGTTTGTATGGAAGTCCGTCATTGTTGAAGATAAAACAATGAAATTTTGAATATAGACACATAAGCAACAAATAAATATTTGTTCTAGCGTTTTTGACATTTTGTCCCGTATGGTGATGAAATTGGTCGCAAGGAACTCCAAACAAAGTCACGCTTTAACGCCCTCGAGTTTGATAAATTTCGGTACAAAAATCTACTAGACTCTGACGTGACTTGCTTCCGACTATTATCTTTTGACGGTACCCGGGACCACCACCGTTATGTAAACATTCATTATGATTTTAATATTAATAAATTTAAAATCTATATCTATACATATATATAAAAATGAATACTGACTGACTGACATTTCAACGCATAGCCCAAACCGCTGGGTCTAAGGATTCCAAAGGTGGTGAAAACGGGGTGCAAAGTTGATATGGAAATCTGTCATTTTGTAAAGTAAAATCCATTAAAATTGGTGTATGGCCTTTCAATTAGAAATTAAGTAAGATTTATTTAGGATTTTTGAAAATTCAATCACTAAGGGGGGAAAATAAGGGATGGAAGTTTGTATGGAAATCTTTCATTTTTTAAAGTAAAATCGATGAAAATTGGCACATGGCGGTTGGGTTAGAAGAAATAAGAAGAAACTTAAAATGCTGCCGGAAATAACTATTCTACGCGGACGAAGTCGCGGCCAAAAGCTCTAGAATTATATATATGGTGCAGGCCTAAGTCCAACAGTAGGCGATAGTGATGATGATTATATTGTTTTATTTTCTACTAGTGGTCGCGCGCGGCTTCGCTCGCGGTATTTTCGGTTATTATCATTTATAACCTTCCTCGATAAATGGACCATCTACCACAAAAATATTTTTTCAATTTGAATCAGTAGTTCCTTAGATTATCGCGTTCAACCAAACAAACAAACTCTGTGTGTTCGTAGGTAGCGCCCTTTCTCCGTTTACGGTCCTACAAATCAGCACAGTGAGTAGTGACCATTTAGACCCATTATAATAATGTTGATTTTTATGTGTGATATTAATTTTTCTTATGTAACTATGAATAATGGTTCTAATAAATGAGTTTTCTTTCTTTATTCCAAAACTAAATAAAAGTTCTTTCTTTAAATGACTTAGATAAGTAATATTCCCTTCGATCCCTTCGGGTGTAATAATAGTTAAGTACTCTATTTGAATAATTTTTAAATGGTAGCGCGGGAGCCATGTGCTTGTTAGGCAACCATAGTATAAAAAAACTATGGGCATTCATTTACTGTTCCTTATTTAAGTTAGTTATTACTTAGATTGATAGTAGATAAATCTACAGCCGCTGTAAAGAGTTGCTTAACACTTTATCGCCTTGTCATGTTACAGGCACGGTAATATTATAGATAATACATTATTACCGTGTTACAGGTTACGTTTTTACACTATACAGAGAGCACATCGTTAAATTAATTTTAAATCGTTATTAAGTGTAAATAAACAGATTTGTAAACCCAATAATAATTTTAATACCCTGACTGCTCATTAATTTGGAGTATACGTTGTTAACTTTTGTTTGTTAGTTTGCTGGTGGGTTTGTTAGGTACTTTTTGTGTTTTATGCCCCTAGATAAATGTAGGTCACAGGTTGGCAACCTGAGGAAACAGGATTTGGTTTTATGTTTAACCAATGGTTCTGCTTAGCCATGTGATGCCGGCAGAGTAGAATAGTATCACCCCATTTCTTTCAATGAGTGTCGTAGAAGGCGACTAATGGATCAGCAAAGGGGTATTGATTACCTTATTATTCCGTCCACCAATCCACATTAGGCAAGCGTGGTGGACTACTTACTATAATACTATACTAGTAACCAGACGTAGAATGGCCACGTCGCATAATGTACGCTGCGGCGCATAAGGCATCCAGAATGTCTCTATTCCAAAAAGTTCCGTTTTAACAAAACGTAATTTTCGCAGAACATTCTATCTGCAAACATCCTTTTGTATTTCGAACTTGCTCTAATCACAAGGATAGATATTAGTGTCCTCAATACAGAAGCGTCTAATACTATGTAAACAACAAATAGTTACGCTGCAAACGATTGCTTAAGTACGCGATGATTCAAATTACCTTCACAGCTTTCCTACGTTTTACGAGTTGAAAATCTAGATTATAAAACGAACGTGACCACTGATTGCGTGACAAAGACAAGACGAGCGTCGGCGATAATAAATAACATGATTTTGATGCTATGTAGGTAAGTAGAATAGTTCCCGGTCACGTATAGAAATGCCCCTTCCCATGATGTTGTAAAAGTCGAGGTAGGGCACAGTGGACGGGTGTCCACGTCCGGAAGCCTCCTCGTGGTGAACCCTGGTACGTGGTGGGGAAACTTTCTCGGCGGGTGTGTGGCTTTTGATGTCAAGTGTGTCCCCTTGGCATTCGAAGTCACATGCCATCGTCGAGTTGTTTTTGTTTTCCCACCACGGCTCGTTCCGGACGGCCTTTTTCGGGGCCACTACCGCGCCCGAAGTCCCTCGGGTGCGGTCCGATGGCTGCTCCCGGTGTCCTCGTCAGGGGTAAGCGCCAGGTCGAGCAGCCGTCGGTGAGGAGGTGGCCTACAAGGCCGGTGTCGGCAAGCGGCCCACAGGGGTCGGTTGCCCCTGTGGGCTGCTGGGCACCAATTGGTGCACAAGGAGTGCCTAGACTGGCAGTTGTGTAGTTGCGGTCACGTGTGCAGATCCCGAGCCGTCCCGTAATAGCGCACTGAAGGTCTGGCCGGGGAGGATGTTTAGTGGGTATGGATGGAACGCCTTTACCTCGAGTTCCACATATCCCTTGCGGTTGGCACCACCCCGCAGGGACGATGCGTTAATGCATTTCACCTCCACGTCAAAAAAAAGGACAGTGGACTAGCCGGTTCTTTATTGTGTTCCCTACCTTTTTTTTGCCATAAATTAAAGTGCTATAATATTTGTTTGTCCTAATCATTACTTGTCCGAACGATAACTTGGCCGAAGTTACTGTCACATAATATTACATGTCATAAAATTAAAATCCCTAAATACAATATACCCTAAATTTAGTCATAAATATTGCAAACGACAATAAAGAAATCACTTAAAATTATTTTCAATAAAAGTTACAAGTCCTAAATACAAATTACATAATGTTCATTTATCCTAATAATGTTTTAAAAATAAACGTGTATATGTTTTTAAATATACGTGATAATGATTTTGGGCCAAAAATTTTAGGAGAAGAAAGGTAGCATATCTGTCAGAATCTTATGACTAATAAGCAAAAGTAGATAAAAAAAGTTATTGAAACCAGACTATTTTCTCGCTACTTGGACTAAAGACTACTAACGGGACAAAGTAGTTCTCATGCTGTACTATCAAAATATAGGTAATCATATATAAATACAATGAAAAATGTAAATAGAGGAACAAACTTGCTATTCTCCTCAGAACAATGCCTCCTGGTAGACTCGTGAACTGATGGCATTAAATTTTATTTCCATATGTGTACAAATTGTACCTAAATAAATAAAGAAGTTTTTACTTTGACTGTACAAAAAAATCCTGTTTGGTGTCTGCGTATAAAAAGACACCTCTGTTACGAAGTTAAGCAGAGGTGGAAAAGTTTGATTCATGAGAATCTTTTCTCAAACATGCATGGAAATTTTGTCATTATTTTCGAAAAAAGAACACGCGAAGTTTCGAATTTTCGGACAAAGAAAACCAAATCCATTACAGGATTCTTTGTCTAAGAATGGAGCGTTTTTTGAATTTGGAACACTACAACGCTCCAGCAATGTTGTATGAAACGGCGTGCTGGAGTTATTAAATACTCTTTGATTGGATCTCTTTGAACATTCTTGGCATACTATAGTCTCTTTGCTTAGTACAAATTGCGTTCTCGTGGCTGTATGCTGTATATGTATGCTGTATATGTCTTGGTGATAAATATAAAATTGGTGGTTAAACTGAAAATTCGTCTTGATTTGTTATTTACATAATATATTTATAAATTTAATAATTAAAATTAATTCCGACGGTTCAGAGAGTGAAATGGATTTAAAGGCCAAAAACATGAAGCAATTTTTAATTAAAGCCCCAGATGATATACATTTAGCGACAAAGGTAAAGTATGTTTTATTTCCCTGCATTCTTTTGAGAAAAGCACTATATATGCCTCGGCCGAAATGGCAATTGCCTGTCTCGTATTAGTGAAGTCCTCGCCTGCGGCTCGGCCTTCAAACTCATACTTACTCGACCTGCAATTGCCTATTTCGCGGCCTTTGCAATAATGTACTATTTTATTAAATTTCAAAAGTATATTAATAACTACGGCGGTAAAACAGAAAAGAAAGCCTCAGATCCCATATTACTCTTACACTAAAAATACTTGCGATCTGAGATATTATTTTTTACCGCCCTAGGTAAGAAAAAAATTGAATGTCACTGCCTGAATAGGAAGTGGGATTTTCCGTACGGAATGGGCGGAAAATGTCACTTTCTGTGTGGCATAAAAAGTATTATTCATATATTTCTTTTCTGGATACTCTATATAGTTTTTCCATTAATTTTTCTATTCGTTCATTTATCATGACAGATAAAAGATTTCAGTTCTTTCTCCACTTTCCTTGTTTTGCTTGAGATATTTTTGCTAATTTTTCATTCCAATACAAAAAAAATCACTAGATTTTCTATAAAAAACAAAAAATCTAATGATACTAGAAAAATGCACTGAAAAAATCGACTTGCCTCAGGCGGGACTGCAAGTCGATTTTTTTCAGTGCATTTTTCTAGAATTAATATTTATGCGTTTGTAAACGCAAAAATAAAATTATTCCATAAAATCTAATGATGTTAAGAGATGTACTTATTTACACAACAATAATGCATTGCTCACTCGCGTTTGTGAGATGAATATACTGTCATCATTATCATCATCAACAGCTCATATAATGTCCCCGAAGGGCTCGAGCCTACCCCACATTAGGGGCGATTAGGCCTTAGTCAACCACGCTGGCCAAGTGCGGGTTGGTCGACTTCACACACAACCTAAGAATTTCTTCATAGGTGTGAGCAGGTTTCCTCACGATGTTTTCCTTCACCGTAAAAGTGTCGATTAAACGTACATATTCAAAATTTGAAACACATTTGTACATGGCGGGGTTCGAACCGGCGCCTCCCGGGTGGGAGACCACGCTCTTACGCACTACGCCATCGACGCTTTTAAATTACTTATGACGAATCTAAAACGCAACAAATAAATTGATGGGAGAAGGAAATCAGTATAATTGGTATATTGCAATAACGAAAAAACCGGCCAAGTGCAAGTTGGGCTCGTGCACGAAGGGTTTCGTACCATTATCTATAAAAAAACCAGCCATTTTAATTTATTTTTAAAATGTTTCAAAGTGTTTTATGGGAGCCCCTCTTAAATATTTGTTTACTTACTTATTTTTAAAGTGAATATATATCTAAATATTCTGTGAATATTTCAAGCGTCTACCTGTTGCCGTTATCAATATCGAGCAAAACAAGCAAAAAAACTTTGTGGTATGGAAGCCCCCTCAAATATTCATTTTATTCTGTTTATTATTATTTGTGGTTATGGCGGCAACAGACATACATCATCTGTGAAAATTTGAACTGTCTAAATATCACGGTTCATGAGATATAGCCTGGTAACAGACGGACAGCGGAGTCTTAGTAATAGGGTCCCGTTTTGCCCTTTGGGTACGGAATCCTAAAATACAGAAGTACAATTTAGTTTTTGTGCAATGAGTTTGCAAACCATTTACAAACACAAATTATATCGAATGTCTATTCGAATGTTTCACTACTACATACATGAGAGCATTTCATAAATTTTTTGCTGTAATTCGAATCAGATTCGAATACGTAAGCTATTTATTTTATTACTTGTAAATTTTTAAAAGAAAGTTTTAAAACGTTGGCATATTGTAATAATAATTTCATGTAATATTAAAATAACGTAATGGTAATCGGAAGTACACCTTGTTGATCAAAGATTAAAGTTCTTAATGATTTGTGTAATAAGTCATTGGGTCGGTGGTTTGTAAACAGATATGGCCTCATGATAAATGCAATATGACTTGATCACGATTTGTAGTTAACAGCATTAGACGTGTATTCGATATTAAATTTGCACTTTAATTCTTTGTAATAAAGATCATTCTGAGGATTATTTTATATGTTATTGAGAAAGCAATAAGTCCTTAAATTATTTCGTATCTAATTTTATAATAATACTAGTGAACCGCCCCGGCTTCGCACGGGTAGTGCTTAAAGTACTTACTTTAACCTTAACGAATAATAATTAATATTCTTACTATACTTCTAAACCTTGCTCTTGAATCATTCTGTGTGTTGATGAAAATCGCATTTAATGAAACACACAAGATCGGAGACGAAATCAACAAGATTTATTAAAACTTCAAAAATTGATAGACAGCATATTTTTTGGATATACTATTATAAAAACACAAATAAGGTTTTATATCACAACACTCCCACTATATCCAAAATCACTTATCTACATTAAAAGCAGACACTCCTAACCCTTCCTTTCCTCTTAGGAGAGCTAGCCTAAGCTTCGTGATTTCTTCGATGATGATTTTCTTCGTGATTCCATGACACTGCATAGATTAACAAAATGTATATAACAATAATTAATACAGAAATTGATTTGCACAATAAATTAGGTAATTATTTAAGTAACTCTATTACTAAGAGTGGGTATTTCAAGTGTTCAAGCTCCATCGTATTTAGTAATTCAAATCAATTAAACAATAAAATTGCATTCAATCAAAATATCTTATACTGCCGTTTAAGTACTTTACAAAAGATTTATGAATATTCTAGATAAAGCCGATTTTTCACATAAAGTTATACTTAACGAAACTGCTCGTGCAGCTGCGAGCCCGTTTAAAGCAACCAATTAAAAAGCTTATCTCATTTCTGTACTTAAATTTCAATAAAATCTTACTACGAACTCTCTGTTTTCAGAATTTATTATATTTATGATATATATTGATATTTCTCAACACTTTTCATTGGTTGTCACTGCTATATAACTGTAGACTATCATTATATTATATTATTTTCATATATACATAGAAAAGCCACATCTGGTGGTAGTTCACTTAAGGCGCATAAAACCCAAACAATAGTCAATACCGATGTTACACTCTAATCGCCTAAATGATTACACTAAAACGGCTGTCCGGGCTATTAAGGCTGTATAAAGGCGATAAAAGTTGCCAATTTCGAAACAGCGGATGTATTTTGGTTCATGATTACTCACAAGGAAATGTGTACATAAAATTATATAATTGGCCCGAGTTTTGCAACGAATATGTTTACGAACAAGTCGCATATTATATCAGATGACCAAATCAATGTTTTATGTTTTGGTTAATTTTTAAATAAAGCTGCTATTGTGACAAGCATTAGGCACGGTTTACATAGGAGAACGGTGCGCGGTTTATATTGTTTAAATTAAATTAAATCTATGATATATATGCCTTTTTTTTGTTGACGGGGAGGTCAAATGCATTTACGCATCGTCCCTGCGGGGTGGTGCTAACCGCAGGGGATATGTGGCACTCGAGGTAAAGGCGTTCCCTCTATACCCACTAAACATCCTCCCCGGCCTGGCCACCAGTGCGCTATTGCGGGACGGCTCGGGATCTGCGCACGCGAGCGCAACTACACCGAGCCCGTTCCAACGCTGCCCGTCTAGGCACTCCTTGGGCACCAATTGGTGGCCAGCAGCCCACAGGGGCTACCGACTAACGCCAGCCTCTGTGGGCCGCTGGCCGACGCCGGCCTTATAGGCCGCCTCTTCACCGACAACTGCTCAACCTGGCACAATATCGTATCAAGTACCGAAACGGGAGTCGGGACACGCGACATTTCGCAATCCGGACGATTGTTCTCCCAACAGCACTATGAAAATACGACAAATTTGGTCTAATCTTCACTAGGTGGTAGATCCGTATGTAGGGTCGTCCGGTTAGGTACCACCGCCTTTCTTATTTCTGCCGTGAAGCAGTTCGCTGTGTTTCGGATTGAAGGGAAAGGTAGCCAGTGTAATTACTGGGCATGGAAGGCATATCAGCTGAGTCCCCAAGGTGGCCACGCACTTGCAGTGTTCACTGATTTACCCTAATATTGCAAGTGTTTATAGGCGACGGCAGCCACTTAACACCAGCAAGCTTGTTTGCCATCTCGTAGTATAAAAAAATCTATCGTTTCTTATTAGATCTCAAGCTAACGTATGCCTAACAATATCGAGAAAATTATATTTTCAATGTCCCATGAGACGTTATTGTTGGAATAGCTACCGCCTGTACAGTGAAGGTGAGAGGTTTTGATTTCCGTCTCAGTAATTGATCAGGACAGGAATTTAGTCTAGATTTTCCGTTTCAAAGTTTTGTAACATTTGTTAACTATATTTTTTAACCGACTTCAAAAAAGGAGGAGGTTCTCTATTCGACTGTACGTTATTTTTTTGTTTTTTTTAAAAGTTTCAAATCATGCTGGATAAAAATAAAAATAAATTGTTACTATAAATAAAACCTACATTGCAATTAACTTTTATCCATAGAACATTTATCAAGATGTTCATAAATATTCACTTCCGAAGCACAATTACTTATTATTTATGTCCGTCGGCACATTCTTAAGATAAAGTTAAGTATATCAAATATTTTATTTTTAATATTTAATAAAAAATAATATTTTTGTATAAAAAGTATTTTTTAAAGCTACACAAGAATTCAGGTTTGAGACGGTTAATTATTGTGACCCAATTTGTAAATTGCACTACAACGCGCGTTGGTCCGTGTGAATCCTACCTTTCTTCAGATATTTGCCAATTTTAATTATACATCTTTGTGATTAAAATTGAATGCGAACGGGTTTGGATTTAAATGTTTACTTTTGTAATTAAGTTTGTGTTGTACAGTCAACAGCACACCAGGTTACCACTAAAACTGTCAAATTTCTACAGGCGATTTTCAACTTTAAATAAAAATCCCATAATTGAGATTAATCAATTATGAGATTTTTATTTAAAGTTGAAAATCACCTGTAGAAATTTGACAGTTTTGGGTGGTCTGCTGTTGTCCGTTAAAAGTTGGTTATACAAGTATGGACCATGCAGTGCCGCCAAATAGTTATAAATTGCCTTAGCTGTTTTCGTTGCTCTGCTCCTCTTCTGCTTTTTTTTTGCTCCTCTCTGTGGGGGAAGGAAAGGAAAAGCAACAGAGGTGGTTAGGAAAAAAAAAATATTCAGTCAACCTACAAATATAGGTCAACTATATAAATGATAATTTGACTTGATAACCATTAGAACGTGTGCGTGCGTACTCGGCGCCGTGTACGCACGCACTGTGACGCACACATTGACATAAAAATATGGGGGCATAAGGTGGTCGAGCCGTCTCGGTGTGATCGCGCGTTTTTATGTCATTGCACATTCGCTCGCCGCTCGTCCGCCCAGCACATTTACGATAGCCCTACGTCAACACAAGAGTAGGCTAATAACTCGCCGACAGCCCGCAGATAAACTACTGTTCTTGGTATACTGTGCCAGGGGTGTTGCCTGTAAAGTCAGCCTGTACCGCAGGTTCCCACGGAGGGCTAGTATCAGGCAGGCACACGGACGAAAAATCTAATGTCTTCCTTAAGCGTCATTGTCGATATCAAGGCATAAGCCATTTTTCAAATATGTAATTATTAAAAATATCCGAGTGCATTTAGCAATGTTATAATGGCTATCATTGTTATGTCTACCATTCTATGTATTTTTATGTAACAAGTATATTAATTGAGTTTAATTTTAAAAACATTTTAAAAATCGTCATTAAAATTTACCAATTTATACTATATTTTTTGGTATCCCTTTTTAATCCGTTTTTTACTTATTTAGGCTCTATAGCGTATTATAATAGTATATTTTCTAATGGAAAAACAATTTTTGCAAAGTATTATTTACACATTATTTAAGTACCATTATAATCTGAAAGATAGCTCCGAACTACATTTTCGTAAAACTGCGCCACAAGATTCTCTTTGCTTTACAAAACTATAAATGTTTACTAAAATATCTCTCTATAGCGGTTTTAATCAAAAATTAATCTTCCTATGATATATAATTTCTTTGCAAAGTCTGTTTACATCTCTTCCAAATTAGGTCTGAAAATTACACAAAATAATATAATATTTTACTGTGTACTGCTTGTGGAGATATGCACACTGTCTATGTGTGCGTTCGCACTGAGCTGCCTTGACGAACATAGTATTCTGAGGATTTGTTCGGACTTCTACCAGCTGCTGCATTCCGCCATCGTTACTCGCGACGACAAATCCATCCCCACAGTCTTGATGTGGCTATCCACAACCGTGCGTTTTTCGCGCAATTTCCTACCGCGGACCACAAGACTGTGGAACCAACTTTTTTAGCGGTGTTCCCGAACCGATACGACTTGGGCATCTTCAAGAAAAGTGCGTATTCCTTCCTTAAAGGCCGGCAACGCATTTGCGATAACTCTGGTGTTGCAAAATGTCCATGGGCGGCGGTGATCACTTACCACTTACCATCAGGTGAACCGTCTGCTCGTTTCTCCCCTTTTCCATAAAAGAACATAGAAACAATGTACATAAGATGTACATGTATATCTACACTCAGTCACAACTAAGGCTAACCCGCGATCGTGAGATAAAAATACTCTAAATAATTTTTATCATCTACTTTCGATGTCGAGTGTACAAACCGTACAAACGACATATTATATTACGTTGGAATGTCAAGAAGTCTTGATTGACTATCAAATAGCTGTAATGAAAGCTGCGAGATACCTCCGAAAGGTCATGTCAGAAGTGTCTTACTAATTAGCTTCAAATAATCGTGAGTTGCTTTCGTAATAATTGGATTGTAATTGTAGCCTTGGTTGGAGATAAAGTATCGATTTTTCAAAAAAAGTTATTTTTTAAACAGACGTTTAGAGGTTTCGTTATAATGTGGTTGAGATTGACAAGATAACAAAATATCTGACTATATTTAATAATATCTATAATCTACATCAAAGTCAAAATTTCTTAATTCATTTAGGTACAATTGGTACGCTTACGAAAGGCAACTTTGATGTCGTTCACGAGTCTCACGAGAAGAACCGGCAATAAACTCAGCAACTTTGTTCCTCTCTTTATATTTTTCATAGTATTGATCAGGAAAGATTCATTATCAAACTGGAAAACGAAAAGTAGGTAGTGTACAATAAAAAATATTGATGTTTTCCTAGGGAACTAAGTAGCTCAATTAGAAAGAATTTTAAATGGACCAATAATTGCTATTTAGAGAATAGCATCCCACGCTTTTCTCTAAACAGTAATTATACTTTTAGTTCATCATTTAGTTTCTATACTAAAAAGTTATTTTTCACTTTTTAGTTTTTTGTTTAACATAAAACCGTGTTTTTTAGTTTTTTTAAACTATTTTTTTTCCTTATGTCTGAAATATCTGTCCTAGAGGTAGGCGCTAATGACTGCGACACTACGACTACTGCGGTCATTAACGCTTCAATTGATTTTGTAAACAAATAAAGTTTTTTTATATATGTTATGCTCAAAGTCCAAAAACGCTCATTGAGCGAAGCTCACAGCGTGTTGTGGTCACAAAAAACTACACTCCGCCAGGTCATTAAAATAACTCTAACCTACCCATCACTCAGCCATGTAGGTGCATAAAACACTACTCTCCCAAAAACATTGCACTCTGCCTGGTCATTAAAAAAAAATAACCGTATCCCCGTACCGTAACCACTCGGCCACAGGGTTCGAAAGGATAATTATCAATAACAGATGTGGATGTTTCACTGTGACCACAACGCCTCTTGAGCGTTTTCGGTCTTTGAGCGTAACATATAAGAATCGGTCGAGCCGTTTCGGAGGAGGCCAGTCACAAACACCTTGGCGCGAGATTTTTATATTATATATTAGAAGTAAGAAATAAATGTATTTTTATATTATTATTTATGATAGGGAAAATGGTAGCTTACGAGTCACCTCTCTCAACATAGACATAAATAATCAGAGAGGGCAATACTTTAAAAACTCATGCTGTTTAAGTTGATGTTATAATAATTTATACAGCTATTTGGTGGTTTGTGCATAAATTTCCATTAATTAAGAAAGGGTCGTAAACAGTTTTTGTAAACTAAAAAGTGAAATTTAACATTTTTATTAATAGTGACCACAAGGCCGTGTTAGGCTCATCTGACATTAATATTTGCATTTTGAGAATAATTTCAGATTTAAGCTTTTACTTATGTAATTGATGTATTTACTAGGTATGTATTTGACCTATGTTTTTTGTGAAAGGTTTTGAAGTGAGGATATATTAAATTAGTCCTAAATCTATCTATATTGTCATAATAGGTACAGGGTGTTTTTGCAAGCGGGCACCTACCCAAGTCATATAAATAACATGGTGCTATTGTAAATTTGAAATTTAAAAATTAATTTTTTATCTTTATACTAACAAAAATTTGAGCCAAAAAAACAAAATGTAAGAAAATTTTCAAAAGACATAAAATTCTCAGTTTTTTTGAACATTCATTACTAAGATGCTCAAAAATGTTCACCTCAAAGAAAATATCTTATTCTTTCTAACGATATTTTTAAATTTTGCATTGTATTTTAAGTTAAGACAATAAGTAGTCATCAGGGCAACAGTATTTATTCACATCAAAAGCACGGAAACATGCATTCGAAATCTGAGTATCTGAGTGCAAAAGGGGATTTTATGCAATTGGAACCTTAAATTCGATTTTCTTTATTGTTAAATTGTCCCTATTACGGGACGGCAAAGGGATCTAGCCCAAACAGCCATGTTTCAGTTTTGTATATTCTTTCTTGATGTTCGCATAAAAACGTGGGTGTCACACATTTTAATGCCTCTACGGAGTGCTTGGCGAGAAATGCATGGCACAGCACTCATGATGGCGACTGATGAGGTAGAAATCCCGCTAAAAAATTCTCAACGTCATACACACCACAAAAACCTTTATTTCAGTGATTCTCCATAACATCAAAACAACAACACTAACACACACTCCAAAACAATTTTAAATTATCTAAACAAAAATCTGATTCCCGATGCCATGGTTTCCCACTAAACACTCTCGAATCTATCTACAAACACAAGCATATTGTCAAAAAAAAAACTTTTTCTCAAACATGCATGGAAATATTTTTTTTACATTACATTATTTCGAAAAAAAAACACGCGAAGTATCGAATTTACGGACAAATAAAACCAAACCATTGCTGGAGCGTTTTTTGAATTTGGAACATTGCAACGCTCCAGCAATGTTGTATGAAACGGCGTGCTGGAGTTATTAAATACTCTTTGATTGGATCTCTCTAATCAATCTTTGCATACTAAAGTCTATAGCTTATTGCTTAATTGCTTAGTACAAAATGCGTTCACGTGGCTGTATAGCCACACATGCGTTTGTCTTGGTGATAAATAGAAAATTGGCGGCAAATCTGAAAATTCGTCTAGATTTGTTATTTAAATACATAATATATTTATAAATATAATAATTAAAATGAATTCAATTCAGTTCAGAGAGTGAAATGGAGATTCACCCTATGAACCGTCTGTGACTGTACTCCACCAAATTTAAACGGCAATCGGGCGGATTCAAAGGCAAAAACATAAAGCAATTTTTAATTAAAGCCCCAGACGATATATTATATTTAGCGACAAAGGTAAAGTATGTTTTATTTCCCTGCGTTCTTTTGAGTAAAGCACTATATATGCCTCGGCCGAAATGGCAATTGCCTGTCTCGTATTAGTGAAGTCCCCGCCGGCATTTGCAATAATGTACTATTAATTTTACTAATTGCAATAATTTTACCTTTAATATTTAAAATCATAAATACTAATTTAATATTATTTATAATACTAGAGATACCGATATAATGTTACGTGTTTATTCAATTTAAGCTGGGTCCAGATGGGTGTAACGTTTAATTTAATATACCGTGTAAGGTAACGCGAATTAAGGGTCTAGACTACACTGCGAACATTACATGCAACGCTCGCGCTCATGCTTGCCATGATCCACCGGGCGGGCAGTCGGTTTTAATGCGAACACAAAGGCTCTTGCAATGCTCCTTGGGCGGCGTTTGTAACGGTTGTGTAATGTATTTGTTCATGGACGTCGATTAGCTGAGATTTCAGTTCCACAGTTAATGCACCAAAATGTTTTTACGGTCTTCGTCTAAATACATAATAATAAAAGTAGCACCATCTATGATAGGCTTCCTATTTGGCATGTTCGTAGCATCTGAGTAGAACAGCTCTTGAATAAGATTCGCGTTACATTTACGCGTACCGTCCACACGGTTGATGCTAAATTACAAGTAATCTTACTTTACACGTTACACTCGTCTGAACCCGGCTTTAAGTGACATCCAATATTTTAGTAACAAATATAATATAATTAGATCATTGAAAATAGGATTTATTAGGTAATTGATAAAATCATACCCATAATTAAAGCTTTCAGCTCACAAAAAGGACACAATGAGGTATGACATAGGTAGGTACTATATGGGTATATAGTACATTGTAGGTAGGCGAGTGTTTGTTTTTGGAATGTAAATAAGTTAATGCGACAATCGTTTGAAGAATTTCCTATGCCACAGAAGCACAGGCAGAATATGGAGTTAAAATGACCATCAAAATTAATTAAAAAATCTTGGGTATTTTTTACCATCTGCAAATACTTACAATTAAAGTAAACATTACCAAATTGAGTTGAGATTGTTTATAATAATTGAAGTTATTAGGTCAGTGTCAAATTATTTGCGGATAAAATTAATTGTGATCAATCTAAACCCAAGTTTGGATAGAGGTCTATTAGGCCTTCGCGTGACACATCTTTACTAAACATCAGATGACATTGTGGATTGTGGACAGCTATAAGATGGTATCAAGAATGCCTTTAATATTGCTAAAGGTTCTGTATAATTGCCGGCCGAAATATTTTATTCAAAACCCGCGAATCAATATTTTTCTTACGATAGGACTGACATGTCTACAGAATAGATAAAAGTCCTTAAATTAAAATAGAATTTAAAAATATTTTTTTTGCTATAGTGTATTGTTTTCTCTGTGTAATAATAAACAATGTTTTTCAAATATTAATTCAATTGAAAATCACAACTTGTAGTAAATTTTCAACTAAATAATATGCCTATAAATTGTCTGTAAATCATCGTAAATATAAATTCTCCGTAATTAATCATCAGACGTAAGTATTGTAGTGTTTCAATTTACAAACATTCACCATAACATTAAATAAGAATATTTTAAAATAACAACGTATTTTTTTATAAATAAGCATTTCATCTGAATAACCCTCTAATTAGCTCCAAAAACCCTGTCGTTGCTTGTCCGGGTCCGATTAAAATTTGAGGAGTATGATATTTATAAAACCGACCGAAAAGGCACGCGGCTTAATTCATTCCATTTTTAAACGAGGAATCCTAAAGATTTCTTTATTTTTTCGACAATAGATGTAAAGGCTTGCTGGGATTGGCTAATAAGTTCTTGACTTGCCTCTTACGGCCTAACTTTTAACGAGATTCAAGTATGGTTTTGTGCTTGAAAATGTTTTGGTACACGTAATTGGATAACATAGCTTCCAACCAAAATATTTTCACAAACAACCCACGTTGTATTATGGAAACCAAAACAATATTAAACCTCCACTAATTGCCTGCGCATAACATAAAGAGAGCAGAGAAGAACTGTGTTAGGCCGGAAGCTCACCGATCAGGCATCGGGCGCCGACATCATTCTTTTTCATTCGAGTACCGTACCAAACACACGGCAATAAGGTCCCTAATTGAACACGCCGAAATGGCGTGCTATAGCGCGTCCGAGGAGGGCCGTTCAATTTGTTCAATTAATGACCTTATTGCCGTGTGTTTAGTACGGTATTTGAATGATTGGTGTGCTTCGCGCCTTAGACTGCCTGCCCATTGGAGTGGACAGAGGCGACGTAGCGGTGAGGTAAAAATCCACCAATAGAATTGTTCGTACACGTGATAAGACCAAAGATGGAAGCGAGTTCCCCGGAACATCAGTCACTGAAGGACTGGCTTCAACGCTATCACTCCTGCGCTGCCCGCCTCAGGCGTCTTCCCGCGATCTTCTCGGTCGTCGATCGCCGTAACTACTCTGCATCTCTCTGTACGCGGCCGCCACTCGTTTCCACTTTAGTTCGCAACTCTTTGGGCTATGTCGATTACCTTAGTTCTCCTGTAGATCTTATCATTTCTGATATGATGCACAGAGAAACTCCGAGAGTAGACCTCTCCATTGCCTTTTGACTGACATTAAGCTTTCTTATGAGGCATATTATAAGCGGCCATTATGCATGAATGATTATTACGATTAGGCACTTGGTCTACTTCTGAGCCCGACCGTACTCTTGAGGTGCCAATGAGCTATGAGTGTACTCAAGCCACTTGATGTATAAATATTACGTTCTGCATTCTCTCTACATTGTGCCAGCACGGAGTAAATAAAATACGCAGTAGATACTTATTCCATTGAAAGTTATATTCATCGAATCGAACTGGATTGGATCGTTTAAAAATAAAATAGGAGAGATTGAGCGAGCAAGCCATGATTTTAATAAATTAAGGCTTTTGAAAAAGATTTAAGGAACACGCTGTAGCAATGTAATATTTTGTCTATGAAATCTAATCAGTTAATTGTTACACCAGTTATATAGGTTATTTGTTTAACGTGACCAGTAAAATTCACACCTAAGAGCGGCGAGCACATCTCTATACAAACAGAGATATTTTACTACTCCTATTTCTCAGCCAATCTTTATGATTTATAGTCGTTGCCGTGCCGTAGAAAATTTACAACTACCCTCTTTTCGTTTCTTTGATAGGAATGTTACAGAAATAATATTTTGTTTCAATACCATAATTGAGGGCAGTTTTATTATAAGAATGTTTTAACAAAAAGAAAAAACTATTAAATATAAAAAATGGAAATAATCATGTTTCTTGTATGGAAACCTCCCTCAATATTAATTTTATTTGAATTTAATTATTTATTTTTAAAGTGAATGTAAGGGTTGCTGGCTGCTAAAGATGGTAAATATTAAAAGTACAGTGAAAGAGAGCTAGCGCCTAACATCACCAGTCAGACGAGGACAGCGATTGCCAGCTGTACGAAGCCATTGCGCATATTCTCGATCCAGACCATATATCAAAACATCTTATCATTTTTAGATAGTGCCCAGGAAATAAAGGAGTACATGTGAGGCCTCAATAGGAGTTACTTGGAGACTAATCAATCACAAGATCTTTACAGGTCGCAGTGACGCAAAAAGCCCAGAATTGTCGAAATAATAAATAAGAAAATGAAAATCAACTAGCTCTTTATTTAAATGGACTTTGCTGAGTATTTTTATTTCATCAAAACCACACCACGCACCGCTTCGGATAAATAATAATGACTCTATTTAAATTATTATTATGTTACTGGTGGAGAAGAAACGGCGTGTCCTTTCACAGTTTAGGCCACGCTAGAACGAATGTGGGGAGCGGAGGCGATTTGCGGAAGCGAAAGGAGTGAAGATGCTGCGCCTTGCCTGCAGTTTCCCCCTCTGTATATTTAACCCTATGGACAGATTTAATAATACAAGGAGATAGGCCGAGCCGGCGTTTAACTTGTGACAAGTGTATGCCAGTACGCATACATTGCCGCCAGTTCGCCGTTCGATAATGTCGAGTGAATACGTACGTACGTACGTACGTCAGAAAGAAATATCCGTTTTTCTTTCGAAATTCCGTCCTGTTCCACTATAACATGCAATCATTGCAGTGAATCAGTTATTTATCAAGTAATGGAATAACTTTTCACACGTAAGAACCGAAAAACTTAGATTTATATTTAAAAAATAATATTTAAACAAATAGTCCGACTTTTATTCATAAAAACACAATCGCTTTAAATTATTCGTTACTATCTTATTATATTGCGGCTGAGCTTAACTTTCATTGCTTCGCAGTTCTTATGACGCGCGCCATGTTATGTAGTACGGAGGCTGATCGCGACACACGGTCTTCATATGAACTCGGCGATTCGACCGATTTCCTTAGATTGATATATCTGTGACTGTGACTCATGCCTGCAGTATGCCACGTTGAAGCGGCTGCGTGACATCGGAAAGCGCGGAAAAATCTACCCTACAAAAAATAAATACGCTGGACGCGAGGACCTACTATGTCATCTGCTGGTCGCGGTCGCTTGCCGCGCATTCCACTCGCGCCAAAACGTGGCGCCTCCCGTTCTTCTCGTATTGTTATTGTTACTTTTTATTTTATTAAAACGCGTCGCGCCAGCGTGGCCAAGGCCTTATAGATATCTAGGCGGCGATAAGTACTGGCGACCTTGCTCATAGTGACCAGAGCATCAACACAGAGTCAGAAAATCACGCCCTTGCATAGCACACTCAGAAAACGAAAAAGTAAAATGTTACTTTTTCTCTTATGAATATTTAAATATCGAAATTATCTACAAGATAAATAAAAATTAAGTCACTCTGTTAATTTTGTAAGACCTATTTTCAATCAAGTTTTTTTTCTTATACACTAAAATGTACAAATTTTTAAATGTTCTTATACTGTGACATTTGCGATTTTATGATATTTAAGTGCTCTATTTTTGAATTCATTTACATGTATGTCGACTCCATAGCAATTAAAGTTACACATCTTCTATCATAGGCTGCCAAATAAAGTTGCTTTCGAAATCGAAAATTCTATAAATATTAACAATATATTGCTTGTAAACAAACTTAAGTAAATAACAACTGAGAGTCGCGAACACATGTTTTCGTCACGCTAAAGTATACGCCTACAAGGATTCGAACCCTGACCTTTTAGTGTTTAGGCAGCGTCATTGACCTCACCACGTCAACGCTGTCTCTCAACGATTACGAGACGATATGGATGTGTATGCAAATTTTGACAAAACGTAGCCACAAAATAAAGAGTACAGAAGGAAAATTTTATACGTATCTCCAAAGTTTATAGGTGTACATTGTACATGCATAACTATGTCACGCACACATTGACACATTTCAAATTTTTTTTTTTTACTTTCTCGTATACGTAGTATAGTATACGTAACATAGAGGAAGTCTTGTAATCGTCAAAAAATTCGACCTCGAGATTTTGACGGATTTACACGTTTTATAGAGTTCTAAAACGTGTAAATCGTGTAGACTTCAAAAATATTTTTTTTTGGAATTATGTCTGTGTGTGTGTCTGTGCGTTAGCACGATCATTCGAGTATGCTTTAACTTATTGCAACCAAATTTAACATGCATGTACCTATAACATCAAAATATAAGGTTTCTATCAATTTTTCAGTCGTCGAACACGAAAGTTAAGCAACCAAGTGTGTGATCGGTACTCGGATGGGTGACCAAAATTTAACATGCATGTATGACATCAAAATATAAGGTTTCTATCAACTTTTGAGTCGTTTCCGGTATACGAGAAAGTCAAGGGGAGATCACTCCTGATTTTTTTAATTCGAAGTTCTGTTTTGCTGGATCATGACAGAATACCAATGACGAGTAGTGTTGCCCAAATGCAAGAACAAGACGAGACTTGGCTAGTCTTGGTCTTGGTCTTGCGCCAATACACCTGGTCTTGGTCTTGGTCTTGGTCTTGCGCTCCCAGTCTTGGTCTTGGTCTTGGTCTTGCAGCAAGAGTCTTGCAAGTCTTGCAATTACCTATTAGACTATTGCTATTTATTACAGTTTACTTTAGATCTTAGGAATTAACATAGCCATGGTAAAGACCAATCAGATTAATTTATTTATTTATTTATTTATTTATTATTATTTAATTATACGGGTATAAACCCACTTACATAATTAAATCAAATTAACATGACATAGAATTATTACAATTTGATTTACATTACAAACAAAGATTGAGTATACGAAAATGAAAATTACAAATAGATTTAGATTTTAAAAACACAAATTAAACTACACATTACGATCTGAAAATAAAAATTACAAATTGATTTACATTAGGAACATAAATTAAAATTAAACATTACTTCTCCGAAAATGAAAAACATACTGAAGAAACAGTATGCCAGAGGTCTGTGAATAAATCGAGCTCAGGGTGGTGGACTAGGAGTGCATTGAGCGCGGTGTGCATACGACACAAAGGCGACTGTGCATGTGCCACAGTGCGGGTGGCGGGTCGTGCGAACAGAACGTGGCGGCGGCTTGAACGGTGCCGCGTATAGTTGTCAGGCACGAAAAAGCGCATCAGTTTCTCGAGAAGCTCCACACATTCAATGTCACCGCGTAAGATTTTTAATGCGGTCCGAATTTGATCGGTCCTCCGCCTAACCTCCAAAGAGCGCATTCCCAGCATGCCAAGCAAAAAAAGCGTGGGATATAGGAAAGGGTAATAACCATAAATTCTCTTATATAAGTATCTCAAAAATGCCTTTTGAACTTTTTCGAGCATTAGCTTGTAAGAAGTTTCGTGCGGGCTCCACACACATGCACTAGTTTCTAGCTTACTTCTAACCAACGCTATATATAATAATTTTATCACATTTGGATTCCGTATGTCACGCATATTACGGAGTACGAATCCCAAACGACGAAAAGATTCCTTTGTTAAATCGAGAATATGTCGATTGAAGCTTAATGTAGTATCGAAAGTGACACCAAGATCAGTTATTATCTCAGTACGTGTGATATGTTCACCAGCCATTTGGTAGTCATAAACAATAGGATGATGTCGTCTACCAAAGGACATCACAAAGCACTTCTTCAGATTGAGTCCCATCCCACTACGATCACTCCATTGAAGCAGTGCATTGATGTCATGTTGTATCATGTCACAATCATTAGTACTATTTACTTCCATATAAATTTTTAAATCATCAGCATAGAGGAGACATTTTGTAAATTTAAATACCTTCACTACATCATTAATCATTAAGAGGAAAAGCAAAGGACCAAGTATCGACCCTTGATTAACACCAGAAGGTGTTAAGTAAGTTCCAGAGACATAGCAGCCATAACGAACATACTGCCGCCTATCACTGAGATAATTAAAAAACAATTGTAGCAGTTTTGGCGCGAATCCATAAGTTTTAAGTTTTTTTAGTAAGATGTTACTATCTACTCTATCAAATGCTTTGCAATAATCAAAGTATAGTACATCCACCTGTCTCCCCCTGTCTAGGCTAGATGATATATGATCAACCAGAGTGAGTAGATTGGTATTCACCGATTTTTGGGCTCTAAAACCATGTTGTTCTTCGCATAGGAAGTTTTGAACTTGGCTGTATATACTTTTGTAAGCAAGTTTTTCAAATATCTTGGCAAATGCCGAAATAATCGCAATGGGACGGTACTCTTCCACAGACGCTTTATTCCCTGATTTGGGAACTGGTATCACTTTCGATGTTTTCCATTGTAATGGATAGATTGTCGTAGTGATTACCAAATTTATAATATGAGAGAGAGGCTGGCATATAAGGTCTTTACACAGTTTAATAACAGAAGTAGGTACTCCATCGGGACCCACAGACGAGGTCGGCTTAAGTCTAATTATAGCCTCTCTAACCTCAGCTTGAGAATACGGAGATATAGACACGAACGATGCCAACTCAGGAAGAGAGTCAGTACACTCCGGTCGACATGTGTCAGAGGTATAGGCGCTAGCAAAATATTCTGCAAAGGCTTCCGCAGACTCTACACCAGAGCAATGAGTATCTTTATATATAAGTGTAGATTCAAAGCCACCGTTACTACGTAAGCTTGACACATGCCTCCAGAACGCCCGAGGGTTAGATTTAAGATTATTTTCAAGGGTACGCATATGATCTCTGTAAGCTATGTGGATGCATTTTTTAAGAGAAGATCGCAATTCAGCAAATTGTGCGTATATATTAGGGCATTTGCTCTTCTTCCAAATACGATGCAATTTTGTTTTCAATTTAACATTTCCAATTATATTAAGGTCGAACCAAACAGGATATCTCTTAGATGAAGCTGGTGATCTGCGTTTTTTAGGAATAATTTGATCGAAAATATCATAAAAAGTTTCGTAAACTAGATTAGTGGCCCTAACGACATCAGTAGAATTCATTACTGGGGTCCAGTCACAGTCATGTATCGCATTATAAACTAACGAAGAATCCATCTTATTGAAATTCCAATCTTTGTCCAATTCAATGTTACTAGGCCGAAGTTCAGTTGGCCGCTTTATTGACACAAAACTTATCAAAATATCTAAAGGGGGATGATATGGGTCTATATTCACTATACCGCCACACTCGGCCTCAGAGACCACCACCCTATCAATACACTCCCTACATAGCACTACATCTAATTTACCACCATATACATTAAGAATGTTATTTCTATCATATAAGTTACAAAATGATGTAAAGTAACAATAATAGCTGCACACATTAACTGAAGCGCTGTTGAGATTGATATCTCCAAGAATAATCATTGGACCTTTAACATCAGCCAAGAAGGATTCAATTTTAGTGAACCAGTCAAAGTAGGCACTATCAGGGGCACTGGGATTTATATAAACCACACACACGTATACAACACGATTGTTCACTGTGAAGGAGACCCAGAGGTCTTCACCAGACGGCGTCTCAAACTCACTTCGACGAGTCAAAACTAATCCGGGGCGTGCAGCAAGCAAAACACCGCCACCACGAGATTTCCTATCTCGCCTGACGATACTCCAGCTTGAGGCAGTCAATTCAGCGTCATTAACAGAAGGATCGAGAAATGTTTCAGTTGCAGCAATTAGATCATGGTGTAATAGCAACAAATTTGTGTTCCATGACCTTAGTTTTGTCTTGATGCCTCTAACATTCTGATACATGATGTTCAGAGTTGTTTGCTTGTATACCAATCTGCAGCCATCCGTCCCAACCACACCGTCATCGACAACATCACTGACCGCAGTCGAAGCCTGACGCCGATTTTTCAGCTGTTTTCTTTTGCTCCCGACGAAAGGGCCGACTCCAAGGCTTGATACAAACATTCTGAGGCCAGTTCTCTGTCGCCAGTATGATAGTGGACAAGGTAAAAGGCAGAGTTATCTTGAATGATGCATATGGGCCGCGGGCCTTCAATTCTTCTACCTTGTGGTTGACAGCTCCCGTAATCGACCTCAGATGTTCGTTAACTTGTTCAATCGTAGTTCCCTGTTTGACGTAGAAAAGGTGGAAACTACGCTGCCGCTCAGATGCTTCCAAAATCGTTTTTCCAGGGGCAGCGGTACCGCGCAATAAATTGTCTGCGATATTACGTCGTCTTTGAGGAGACGTTACCTCAGCGTAGCTCCGGCCTCCAACCATTTGTTCGCCGGATGCAGGTGGTCTCTCTGAAGCAACCGAGGCCTTAGTTTTTTGGACGACTTTCTTCGCTTTGGTGACTGCGATTGCGTCAGTACCTCTCTCCGTCGTCTCAGGTTGTTGGTGAGATACAGTGGTAGCGGGCGCAGCCTCCACCAAGGAACAGCTATTACGTAACTCATTCTCAGTTGAACAGCGATGCTCCAGTTCATCAATCCTACACTCCAATGCTGACAGCCTTGTATTGAATTGTGCCAGCGAACTATCAAGAACTGACGAAAGTCTTTCTGCAATGGTTTTCGCAATGAAATCTGTGAGTTGCTCACGCATTGCATATTGGAACTCTTCGCGAACAATATCTCTGATGTGGTCCAAATACATGAGATCTTCATTATATGAGACATTGAGTGCAGCGTGCTTATGCTGGCGAATGGTGACATTCTCTAGGCTGTCCCGAGATGGAAGAGTGGCGTCAGCATCACCGACAGCGGGAACAGAAAGTCGAATAGGCGTGTTTGCATTATTCCGCTTGGGCTCTCTGCATTTACATGCTTGGCACTTCCAAGAGCTCTTATGATCCGAAGTCATGGTATTTAGAAACCGGCATTCAGCCACACCAGCACAGTCGAGATCATAAACTTCTGAGCATATACTGCACCTTAAATACCGCCGACCGTCAATAGCCCCAAAGCAACCAGCGCATTTATTACCATTGTTCGCCATAGTAAAGTCGAAAATTAGCAAATAACAGTTAACTCAAGCGATTATAGTCTTGGAATGTAATAATAAATGTCTGAAGATTTGATAAGAAATTCGATAACTGCCACATGGTTATCAACTGAGCTATATGCCGTTTTCCATGGGAGTAACTGTTTCTTAATAAACATTTACGCTTTATAAGCTTACATGTGCTAAAACATTTAAAAAACAAATTAATTACAATTAATTGACTGTATTTTAAAGAACAATATCTCTCTAGAAAGAGATTGAAACCTCAACTTGTATGAAATTTAATAAAAGAGTTTTACGATTTATCATTTATTTCAATAAAAAATAAAATACAATAATGTATTCGTTTCCATTCTAAGCACACTGAATCTTATTTATTCTTTGGAACACCTGTGCTCTTAAAACTATACCTAGGCACAGGGCCTAGGCAGGCGGCAATCAATTAGTGTCAAATGTTGTGATTTCGGCGCGGCGGCACCGATTGTTGTATGTGATTTCAAATGAAGCCGCCGGCGCGTGTATCATCACCATGTACTTCCGAAAAGCGGCAAATTTCTTTGAGAAGTCAGTACAAAACCTTTGATGCCGCATTATCAAAGTGCCGATGGTAAAAACAAAACTATGCATACACTCAGTTTGATTTTAATGGATATTTTTTTATTCGCTATGTATGTTTATGGTAGGTATTGGTCGTAATACGCATAGGTCCAGTTTTTCATATTCTTTGATACAGTTTTTTGCGTCTCATAGAATTCCTAAGCGTACCTATACACAGAACTGTTATACCTAACCACTCCGTGAAATAGCGCTAAGTCCTAGCTGCAAGACGCAAGAGTCTTGCGGGATTAGTCTTGTTCTTGCTCAAGTCTTGCACGGTCAGTCTTGGTCTTGGTCTTGCTAAAAATACGCGGTCTTGTTCTTGGTCTTGGTCTTGCATTTTTGCAAGACCAAGACCAAGACTGCAAGACCAAGACTGAATTTGGGCAACACTAATGACGAGCATAGTTTACGCTGAGCTAGGTACTTACCTATGTGCCATTTTATATAAACTACAACCTACTACTACTTAAACTATCATCAGATAAAGGATAAATAAGTTTGTCGTGGTAAAAACATTTAAAAAAGTACCGGAAATCCTATTTTATACTTATACAAGTAGTTTTATTCCTCCATATTTTTACGGCCATGTCACGGTTAAGCACAAACCAATTATAAACAAACCGTGAGGCATTAATAAGAAATTACAAAATATGAAAAGGTACTATAATGTGAATCACCTTTAGCCATACGTTTGATTGTATAAAATTTATTTTTATTCATAAATGTTTATAGATGAGGTATTTTGTATTATGTTCACTAGAGGTCAGCAATCAGCATCTGTCAATCAGTTTCAGCAACTTAGGCTGGTTGCACACAGGAGAATAAACTCCTTTATTTGTATTTTTTGAAGCACGTCAAGAAAAATCACATTATAGTACCACCGTAATTATAAACTATCTTCATCACAACAGCCTTTATAATTCGACCCAATGCTGGGACACAAGGCCTCTCCTTGTCATCCAAGGAGGTTTAGGCAGTAGTCCACCACGCTTGCCCAATGCGGATTGGTGGACGGAGTATAAGGTGATCAATACCTCATCGCTGATCCATTAGTCGCTTTCTACGACACGCAATGGAGGAAATGGGGTGATGCTATATTCTACTCTGCCGGCATCACGCGACCATAATTATAAATGCTCGTGATTATAATTATAAGTGGCGTTCGCGACACATAAAGATTACGCATTTCGCCAATGTCAAGTGAAAATGTACAGACAACAGCACGTTGGGTTACCACAAACTGTCAAATTTTCCCAATCCATTATGCACTTTATATTGAATAGCCTTAGGTTGAAAATCGTTTAGAGAAATTTGACAGTTTTGTTTAGCCCGAACGTGCTGTTGACTGTACTTATACTGACAGAAAACTGTACGGTAGAATGACTTAAAAATGGAGTCTCTCAACATGTGTTATTAGAACAAGAACTCGAGAGACATTCTGAGTTGATCTCTCTTTTATCGCGACAGATAATGACATGGCAAGCGCGTTGCACTAGTCAACTTTGCCAACCTGTGCAAGGCCCTTTTTCAAACTTCTTTTGAAGGAAACAGAATTGTAAGGTTTTTTTTGTGTTATTTGGTTGGCAGACAAGCATATGACCTGCCAAGCAGACAAGCAGTCACCGTAGACTATAGACGACGTCCCCTTCCTACCCCATAGAGCTCTGGCAACTTTCCTCACTTAATGTAGTGTAATTTGATTGTGGTTTTCTGTAAGGTTCTACCCCAGTTCTCAGTAGTGGGAACACGTGTGCATGGAAGTACAGATTTTCATTTTTACCTTCCTGTCTTTCTGAATCTTGTTTTTTAATAACGTATTAACCGCTGGAGTGTATTGGAGCTTTTGTCATATTTTGCTATTTTGCACTGGGTGCTCTGTCAATCACAAGTATGAAAATTATTTTTAAATAAAAAACCGCTTTATAGTTTTGAAGACCTTTTATTTTAAAATATGTTTTTTTTTGCTTTTTAGTGTTGTAGGTATAGAAATTTTCGGGAAACTATCTAGAGATCTTTTAAACAAACAAATAATAAAATGATAACGATATCATCGATGTCAAATAAATAAGTATTATTAGGGATAGCTCAAAAACTACTTGTCAGATCTCGATCAAATTTAAATGGGACCACAAGACACGGTAACACGTACCAGCTTCCAAAAGTTAAAACAATCTTCAAAATCGTTACACCCAGTAAAGAGTTATGAGGTAACACAAATAAAAAAACATACAGTCGAATTGAGAACCTCCTCTTTTTTGAAGTCGTTAAAAATAAAGCACAAAACATAGTCACCTCGTCAACAGTGAGTAACATGCCTTACACCCTCATGGTTGCGCTTTGGTGACCATTATCATTAGCCATGGATTAAACTCTTTTAAGAATTTGAAGCGTGCTTTATAATGATGTTTCAGATGTTATGAACCTTTAGTAAATTAAAAACCTATTTGTTGGATAATGGTAGTTAATTTTTATAAGGAAAAATTTTAATAAATAAATATCTATGATAATAATAAATTGTTATCTTCCAGTAATTATGTTACAGAAACATGTTAGTACCTACAATAGATTTTTATTTCAGAGTAGGTACCATAACGGTGAAGGAAAACATCGTGAGAAAACCTGCATACACCTATGAAGAAATTCTTAGGTTGTGTGTGAAGTCGACCAACCCGCACTTGGCCAGCGTGGTTGACTAATAGGAAACAGTAGTCGAGGTAGGGCATAGTAGACTAACCGTTCGATTTTTGAGCGCCTGATCTGGGTTAGTACCTCCACCTTACAGAAGACCACACTCAAATAACGTTCCATTTTTGTGGTGTTGTGTTTCTGTTGGTGAGTAAGGTTGCCAGAGCTCCACGGGGCAGGGAAGGGGACTAAGGTTGGCAGCTTCCGAGTGTCACGCCAGTGTTACAAGCGTCTAAAGCAGCTATACTCAACCTTTTTTTTATAAGAGTCACAAACACGTTTAATTCATGGTGTCGAGGGCCGCAATCAAAAAAAAAATTGATCTTAATTATCCTCCGATGCACGAGAAACCAGACGAGAAAATCTATTGTTTGGATTAAATATTAAAACACAATTCAAACTTAACGAATTTATTTATAAAAAAGGGCTACAAAGATGTTTATAATCTTTTAATGAGATTTTTGATATTGTGAACACTAGATATTTTCCTTTTATTTTTAGAAGACACTCCTGACATTATATTGAAAATAAAGTATTAATTTGTCACTAAAAATTACAATAAACGACCGGCAAACAAAATGACACGTACTGGTTCATGGATAGGAAGGAAGGGGATTCCTCTGGAACGCGGCGTTCATTTTGTCTCGCTCATTCAATCACAGATAAATAATAATAGGCCACGTTCCGATTCACGCCAAAAGAGCTGACTGCTGCGAAATTTAAAATAGTTTGCAATATATTTATAACTTCAGATGGGCCAATGAAAAAGGCTCGGCGGGACACATGCGGCCCGCGGGCCGCTGGTTGAGTAAAGCTGGTCTAAAGGCTACCAACCAAATAAAACAAACATTTGTATTTATATCATGCTTTGATCTAATCATCTGATCAAACAAAATCAAAATGCGTGTAAACAATTCTAAACACCGATTTCTAGTCTACAAAAGTTGAATAGAAATTCTTTGTTAACTGCCAGTTTTACATAATTATTTTTATAAACTTTCACAGCGCATTTGACACGTTGATTTTTAAATCGTTTAGATAAATAGCCATTAATATTTATGGTTTTCTAGTAATATTTATATCGACGAACGCTGCTAGAGTAGTTAGAGATATGCTACATGTCCCAGGTTGTAATCTCGGTAGATGACATTTGAATAATAAATAAAAAGATTTGTTGATGAGTAATATTGATGTATATTTGCTTAAATATTATTCATACTTGAATATCTATTATGTTAAACGTGTCACGATGTTTGTCCGGGATGAACCCTGAAACTAACAATCCAATTTTAACTTTTTTTTAATTTGTCTTTTGTTCCAACTTGAGAGATAGGATAGTTTTTATCTTGATAAGTATACAGTCCTCATTTTTTACTGCAGATTTAATGTTATAAGACAGTAGTATAACATTACCACAGCTACGCGTAGCCGGGACAACTAGAACTGTATAAAATACACAAGTAAATATACCTATTAGTTTTGTGGTCGGCCGTTAACCTGACATTAACTCTCCTTGGGGAGGCTGTTGTGAGTCGTCACTCATCACCACGCGAGTAGCCCTTAGTGCGTACGTCTGCGCGGTGTTTGAAATATCCCCCAGTTGGATTTTAAGATACCCACGATACTAGAAGGAGCTGTTTTAAGGTCGTACCACACTTAAATCAGCTTGGAAAAGGAAAGTAACCATATCGTAAAAAAGACCCGATGCGCTAGGTACGTTCCGTATCTGCCGTTTCGTACCGTTAATAGTAAAAAAGACCCAATGCGCTACGTTCCGTATCTGCCGTTTCGTACCGTTCATAGTAAAAAAAAGACCCAATGCGCTACGTTCCGTAACTGCCGTTTCGTACCGTTCATAGTTAAAAAGACCCGATGCGCTACGTTCCGTAAAAGTTCATAGTAAAAAAATACCCGATGCGCTACGTTCCGTAACCGCTGTTTCGTAGCGTTCATAGTAAAAGATCGCGTTGATAAATGTATAATAAATAAGTGATAACGTTTATTCGTGACCGGGGACTACACCAGAGTCATACATTATAGACTGGAACGCATCTATCGGGCCTTTTATACTAGAAAAACATTGTTAAAAATAAGCTTTTATTTGCTCCAAAAAGAAGAAAATAAAACAAACTTTAATTTTTAAGGTTTTGAATTTTGTTGCGAGATTTGCTTCGATCATCGTTTACTTACTATCTATCGGTTTGCAAATTCTATCGATTCTTCTTTTTAGAGCATTTAAATTGAAAAGACATTTATTTTTAGTCAGTTTATTCGTATTGTTCTCTTTTCTTTTGATACCCATATTATGGTAGTGTTTAAAAATAAGTAGTCTGAAATCTTGGGTGTCCGCCATTTTGCATTTAGAGAAAAGTCAATTTAATTTTCGTATTCTTCTCAGCAAACCCCATATCCATATCTTGCGAGTGCACAAAAAATAACAAGGAGCTTATATTTTGTGAAAAATAACTAATCCGCCATCTTAGTCCGTTTGCCACATTGGATTTAGAATGACGAAACTGAATACTAAGGGGTACCAAGAAATGGTCGAAAATTGGTTTGCAAATTTTGACATACAATTTAAATGCGAACAGTGCAAGTTGAATAAAAGCTTGTAGGAGTTTCTCCCGAGTTCTTGATTTAAAAACACGTGGTGAGAGACTCCATTTATTTATTCAGATCTACCGTACATTATCACTAGACATTGGCAAAATGCACGCTTATGTATCGCGATATCATGAATTTAGAATAGTATAGACATAAAGTAATAGGCTATATTTGACACATCAACATGTTTTGCGTACGAATTAGCCGGCATCAGCTACTAAATATACAAATGTCTCTCATGTCTCGTGAACAAAGTTATTCGTGTTAATCACTGTACACGCATCATAATTATCTTCACCACGTACTACGATACAATCTTGGCTCTGTCGATATCCTCAACATTCATATTAACTGAATATTAATTACAGATAATAAACATTCATAGCCATTTAATATTGTAACTATTACATAACTGGGTATTTAATTTATTTCGTGTTTGTTCTTGTTAATTTAGGGCTCCGTAAAAAGAGAAAAGAACGCCTATAAGAGCACTTCGCGACCGTCTGTCTGTAAGGCTTTTTCCTCAGGAACGCTTGGAGGTTCATCATCAGGTTACTCAGATCTATCAATCCTTGGAGTTGTGAAACGATAAATTTTCTAAGTTTAATTTTTATTTTTTAAGTTTTCTAAGTCGACGCATTAAAAGACCGTTCCGCAGCATATTTTGTTAGTAGCAAGCAATCCAAATCTATGGAGTACTTACCGTTGCTCAAGAATCAAGAAAGTTTAGTTCAAATATATTCTATGCAGTTACAGGTAGTGGGTATCAAAAGTTAAAATATAGTTCGTTAATGTGATTAATTTAATAATATTGAAAAGCATTTACAAGAAAAAAAAAATATATGAAAAAGCCAAATGCTTGGGAGAAATAACTGCCCAAAATGTACATGTAAAACTGTAATTTTAATTATATTGTTATTATCTATTATTATCTATTATAGGTCAATTGACCTGTAATGATGTTTTGAAATCATTACGTAATTGTAAGCTGTGGAGTTTCTTTCGCCACTTCTCCTCCATGTCAGCATAATAATAATTATTTAATAAAATAATTATTTTGTCCCGAAATGATGGTGGGGTTTTGACGATTTAAAAGTACTTAGCAAAGTCCATTTAAATAAAGAGATTTTTTATTTTCATTTCCACGTAAAAATCACGCCTTTTAGTTTGTACGGAACCCACGGAGCGCCGCTCAGAGTTACACTTGGCCGGTTTTTTATTTTAATTGGACCGGCTAGCCGCAACTAAATTAGTAGTCTAGCGAAGTATGTAATCGACGTGTGATTACAATGCATGTAAATATAAAATTACCATTGACATAATGTTAGCTCTTCGTATCGGTAATTTAAATTCATAATTTTAAAAAATAAATTTTGGACTCTTTTGGTAACTTTGACATGATTTTGGTGGTAGTCAACGCTAACTCCACACTGAGAGTTAAGGCTCGTAATAAGAACATAATGAAGTATAAAGGCTTTTTTTTTTCGCAAAAAAGCACATGGCATGTCTGGTAGTAAGCAATCACCGTAACCTATAGACGCTCGCAAAGTTAGAATACGTCTTCTTTTTTGTCTTGAGCTCAAATCTTCAAATGGTTTCTTTGGGCTAAAGGAAATGGATGCTTCATGTACACTAGCAAGTAGATTTTCTATATAGCTCAACGTAACATTACCTCGTTCTCTGTCAGTAGCGAAAAAACTGGGCCATACTATGGTACTTAATAGATTATAATCACGCTCATCATACCTAAAGCGGTTGGGTAGAGCTTCAAGTAACATTTGGTTACATATAAAACCTCATAGTCATCAGTATGGGCCATAAAGTATCCCAAAATAGTGACAGATTGCACCATACCAAAGTGACAACCCTTTAGTAAACAAACAAACAAAAACCAACGACAGGGCCAATTAAGTGACCAGTCGATTGCGTTGAACGTCTAATGAAAATAATAATAATGTATGAAACTGATGTTTTAGTGAGAAAGCTCTATGGCGACCGTAGTTAAAAATTAGCCTCCCATCCACTAGCGCTTATTTCGCCTGACTTGTCCTCATAGATGATCTGTAGAGAAACATCGTAGGGATAAATAAAACCGTTGAGGCCATTATCATTCCTCGCCAGTCCGAGGGGAAAAACAATCCTTTTGTCACCATACACACGAACTGATGCTAGTGGATGGGGGGCTATTAACATTTCGTTCGATAGAAGCGTATGGTTTGCCACTTGTCTAGGACAAGAGTCACACTCAAAATCATCTCAGCAGTCGGAGTATTACAACGGAATTAATTTTAATAAAGTTAATTACATAACACTAAAAAAAATTGAAGCTTCAAAGCAATCAATGAAAGTGATAGTGCACCGTGATTAATTCGAACCAGCCAAAGGTTAAAGTGTCATAGACTTAGACCATGTAACGTTGCAGAGCATGTAACATGTTGTAAGTGCGGCTTAACTTAATGCTTATTAATATAAAGTTGGGTCAATGACCTTTTATTAAGAGCGTCAGTTTTACATTCACTCTGTTTTATACAAATAATGTATTCTCGTTCACGACTGTCAAAATGCCTCAATAGACTTTTTTCGAGCTTTATGTAAATCTCGTAAGATTGGAAATAGGCGGAATAAATTTGCGAATTTTCGGTAACTTATGTTCGGTTTTTTACCTAATACAAAGAGCGCAAAGCAATTATTAAGGCATATGTTAAACATTTTATCCATCAGTTTCGGTTATAAATGTAATTAAATTTGATAGTTTTTATTGAGCTAAATTTAAAATAATTGTTATATGGATTGTCGAGATGTTGAGTGTAAAATTTATAGTTGCCGGTTTTTATTTCTTGGTTCAGTGAAAGTTTAGTTTGGTTTTTGGGTTTCATACTCTGTTTTTGTAGGAAGTTTTAATCCTTTTTGGATTATGAGCTTTATAGTACGACGTATATGTTTTTATCAGGGCTGCGCCGACCACCGGCAGCGCCTGGTGCGAGACTTATGAAACGCTTCTTTTGCCGGCAGCGCCTGTGTGTGAGTGAAACACATATTATGAAGCGCCTCTTTTGTTTTATCGTCTTGTATGTCTTGTACCAATACTATCGAGATGGTATATCATCCGGCAATAGGGGCGTGCCTTGTCGCCTGTGTGCGCTGCACACTTCGCACATGGGGGCGGCTCGGTCCTACAATATGCCTATCATGTCAGCTTGTGTAATTACTCAAAATTTATGTTCGTTTTTTGACATTTAATTACCAAAAGTCAGTATAGATAATATTACTTGTAACTGCTACTAAACAAACTCTGAGAAACAAACCCTCAGTTTCTCAGCAACATAATGAAATCAACAATAAATTATATTTCCAAACGAGGAGTTCGGAGTGAAACAAGCTGCGGTTAACTTGAAATTAGATGCCGATTTGTAACACGCTATAGGCCGCATTTACACCCGCATGTAACGTCTAAGTTTACCCGCACCTTACATATTTACGATTGCGAGATTCACAAACATTACAATGAGATCACTCGACACTTGGGTAAGAAACGAACTAATCACAGAGCTTTATTCAAGGCAATGGCAATGGCCTTGAATAGAGCCCTGTGATTGGTTCGTTTCTTATCCAAGTGTCGAGTGATCTCTTAGTAATTTTTTTGGTAATACGGGTGTGTGTCTGCCTGTGTCTGTACCCTCATATAAGGTAGGACTTTGAGTGCAATGAATTGCATGCATTTTAAGGACTACGCCTGGTGGCTTTAGTACATTGTCACCGACAAACTGTGGCCACCATTCAAGGTATTTAAGTGTTCTACTACTGATGCTGACCATACCAGTTTACGTTTTTTATTGTTATCTAGTTACTTAAATACAATTTTAGTTCAAGCAAGCAAGTTCAAAAATTTTACTTTCACATTAACATTTATAGTTTGGAAATATGTCTAACTGTAACAATAATACAGGGAACACTTGCGCTGGGCACAGCTTTTAACGGTGGAAATGCGGCCTCAGCAAGCTATTAAAATATATTATGTACTTTTCTCACGACGCCCACGATGATAAGGTCGAACTCTTTTTTTAAGGATTTGCATAATGTTTTGTAACGTTGCAAACATTTCTTGTAACATAGCTTATCTCGGGCATATCTTTAGGCATGATGGATATGAACTCTTGTATTCTTGTTTGTTTTGGCTTGGCTTAGAAAGATCCGCGAGTAGACAGGAATTGCGAGAACTGTCAGTTATTTCGCATATCGGTACCCTTAGTGTAAGTTTTTTAGTATACAAAACGCACCGATTGTAGTTGCGTTAAGAGCTCAATTTGTATGGGAAACATGATTTGCGCTTCTCTCCGCTAGGGGCGCTGTTCGCGTTTCCTATACAAATTGAGCTCTTGACGCTACTAAAGTAGTTGCGTTTTTTATACTAAAAAACTTACACTACGGGTACGGGTGTAAAAGGCTTACGTGACTTTTAAAGTACGACATAACCACAGAAATAATAATAAAAAGGCTAGAAGTGCCTTAGTGGCGTGAGCTTGGTGCCGCACTTGTGTCTCTTTGGACACAAGCGTGCGACTTGCGGCTCAGTGCTGCTCGAACCGTCGGTGTGGCTCTTTCGCTCCTCCGCGTGGGGGAAGGGAAAAAAAAACAGCGGAGGCGTTAGGGACAAAAAAAATCCTTCAAGTAGAGTGCCACTCTCGACAATGCGTAATGGCACTTAATAGAGGTGTTTATGTTTATGCACTGCGTCGCCGGTCGCCCACTTATGTTTTGGTCACCGAGAGACAAGTTGCTAGCGACCGTGGGTAATGGCACTAAAACGTCAGACAAATTAACGACAACAACGCAACAGAGAAGAACCATACATTATGGAATAATTTTATTTTTGCGTTTACAAACGGAACCCGGATTGTGGAAGGTGCAGGTTCGAGTCCCGCCTGAGGCAAGTCGATTTTTTTCAGTGCATTTTTCTAGTATTATATTTACGCGTTTGTAAACGCAAAAATAAAATTATTCCATAATGTAAGGTAGTTTCTTCTTAGCTGGGCGTCAAATATTTGCGAAAATATTTCGTTCGGGTCTTAGAAGTGCAAATTTCAAAGATTTGATGAAACAATGTTTACCATAAAAACATAAACACCAAGCACTGACAAATTTCGACAGCGAAAAGCAGTGCCTCGGTGGCGAAATTGGTCAACGCGTCCACCCGGATTGTGGAAGGTGCGGGTTCGAGTCCCGCCTGAGGCAAGTCGATTTTTTTTCAGTGCATTTTTCTAGAGAAGAACCAATCACAGAGCTCCATTCAACGCAATGCGTTTACCTATCAAAGGTTCGTTTGAGTATTGCTTATAAATTGGAAGGCCAGCCCTATTGCACGCACTGAGAAATGCCTTATTTCGCATAGCATTGATTTTTATTTAGACAAGTTGCGGCAAACCGAACGTCTTTTTGTATAGTTTTTGATATTGTTTATATTTATTTTTGTACTTCTATTCAATGTCATTCTGTTTTTAACCTCTTGTTCTGCTTTTCGTCAACTAACTTTAACTTTGTAAATTTTACGAGTAAACTCGATTCTGATTCCACTTTTTTCCTTGATCTCCCTCGCCGTCGCTAACAATTTGGTCCTTTGGTTCTGCTTTTTGTCAACTAACTTTAACTTTATAAAGTTTATCTGTAAACTCGCTTATAACACAGATTCCACTCTTTTCCCTGATCTCCCTCGCCGTCGCTAACACAAGTATCGTATGTGAATACGCGTGTTAACTTATATGTGTGTTATGCTATCTTATTTTTATCTGATATATTATTATGAAGATGATATTTCAAGCCAAAGTATGATTACCTGTAACTGTAATGACATTGAAAATGCAAGACGTTTTTTTCTAATTGTGTGGTTAACCTGGTTTCAGAGTTTCGTAAGACTTCATTTCAGTCCCGCTGAAGGATAAGATTGTAGTTGTTGGACTGTGTACAATTAGACGAGGAGCACATTTTTTTATCTATTGTTTCCTGTTTATATTAGACTAGCTTTTGCTCGCGACTTCGTCCCCGTGGATTTTTTTGGTAACAGTGGTTGAATTTCAGAAAATCATAAAACACATCTTTCTTAATTTTGAACCGAAAGGCATTATACCAATTTTTTTATGGATTTTACTTTAAAAATTACGCATTTCTTATACTTACCAACTTTCATCCCCTACGTTATCGCCCTAGGGGTTGAATTTCGAAAAATCCTTAAATACGTAATTCTTAATTTTTGACCGAAAAATCATGGTGCTAAAGAAGTTTCACTCCAAAATATTTAGAAGCGTATTCGTAAATGTAATTTTTTTATTGCTATTTTTACCCGAGTTTTATTGTGTTCTTAGCTAATTAACAACATTAAATAATTACGATTACAAAGCTCAGATAATTGTGACGCGATTTATCATGTTAATCGTGTAAGTAAGTAATCGATTATTTTGGTCACATCACCACTTACGATATTTTGACATGTGTCAAAACGGGCCTATTATATTGCGCGGACTATATGTTGTAAATGTGTAGGTAGATTCAAGGGTTGTAAAAAAAAATAACATTATTTTTCGGAGGAATCACTAACTCCTAAGATACAGGATAAGTCCTAGTTTAGGAGTTAGGGCTCACCGTACCTAGTGCTTAATCACCCACTTCTGTAAAACTTATGTATTTAAACCTGTGTGTGATTTTTAAATAAAAATATTATTATTATTATTACTATGTTGCATGCACAATAAACAATACGAAATTAAAAAGACTGCAGAATGAGTAAGTAGGTAACAATGTTGTAAAACTGATTTTATCAGACTCATTGGCTAATCGATGACTAATAATCTTTTGACGAGAACAAGATGTTCATTTAATCATCTGACCCACATAACAACAAAGCCTCACACCAATTTACCTGTGAAAGAACAATGCGTTATGCGAAACGTTATTTCGTAATCCACAAAAAATTATACCGACATCTCTGTCGTTTTAGGGTAATGTGAGAGAGATGGCTATTAACCTCGTTACGTCAGACGGTAATCTCCATCATGATATTCGTCATGGGCATCGTTGGCTCCCGTAAGGTCTAGGTTCATAGTGTGGCTAGACGAGTTACGTAACACCCGGTACCCGGACTGTGCTTCGAAAGTAGACTTGCGCAGGAGCAACTTTACATCATAACTTGGTAAATTAGAATTAAAACTTAATAATTTTAAGGTTCCATATTTCAAAACGCTCGCCGCCGCTGATTGACGCTGTCGCCGTCGTCGTAATGAACTGGCCGGTAACGTTGCCTATACATCCTGTTAGGGACAAATGTATTTGTGGTGAACACACGCGCATTTGTTCACGGGTCATAGTCGTCTATTATGTTCATTTAAGTTCATTCATAAAAACATTTATTTATTTTTTATTTGTCCGTTAACGAGTATATTGATAGCATAGTTCTTAATGATCCTTAATTTGAACTAGATATTGGTCCGTCTATTAAAATACCTTTTGATAGAAACTTGAATAGAGGTATCACAAAAATCAATAAAAAGTAAAATACTCAGGTCCATAGGGATGGCCGATTATGCCGCATGCTTTGATACTAGCAAGGCAATCAATACCTATTGGGGATTTCCCCCTGACTTAGACTCGTGAAATGTGGCTATAATTTTTCTCCCCCGAAGCTGCTTTCCCTTTCCTTCCCCCACGGGGGGAGAGCAAAGACAGAGCAGCGAAAAGCTTCGGGACAAACGAGGGTAGGAGGGGGTGAATCCTCATGGATACCCTAAGGGCCCGCCGCTAGGGTTATGTCGGACTCCTACCGACTAAACACCCCCTTATTGTCTGATGCCAAAATAGCTATAAGGCTATCAGAGCAGCCGCCCTCAGGAGAGAAGGAGGTGCACGCGCTGCCTTAGACACATAGACTAGGGTTATATGCGCGGAAGGCGAATAAGCAATGTGCTATAGCAAGAAGAAAATCCGTAAGCCATAAATGTGTATTTTTTCTCTAAAAGTTTGTACGGAATCCTCTGTGCAAGTCAGACTTCTTTATTGATGGCACTAATGACCGTCGAGTAATGTCAGTAACTCTGTCTAACATCAGTCTTCCAAATGCCGGTTTCGCGATGTATACGAATTCTGTTTTTTCGGTCGATTTGAACTGGCTACCAACTCAAAATATAAAGGCAGGACAATGCCTTTTTATCTATATTAGATTTAGTAGTATAATATCTATCTCTATATTCCAGAGTAGTTATAGCCCTCTCTTTATAAGGTTCGAGTGAATATTCATCTTCTGGGTATACTCGCTCTATCTTCGACTTCCTCTTAGCTCAGTGTTACCAAGAGTGAACATATTTAAGGTAAAAAATAGACCCAATTAATAAATTGATTTGGTAATGTATTTTGAAGGTAGAAAATATGTACCAAATGAAGATATGTATATACCACTTTCGAGATATTACACCAAATTAAATACACAAAAATATACTTAGTGCAAAGCTTTATGTAAACTTAAATAGTAGTATAAGCGCCCTTCGTAACGCTTTATTTTTACATTCCTAGGGAGCAAATTGAGAAAAAGAAAAAAAGAAGTACCTCTGTGATTACGTTAAGGCTCAGAAAAGGCAACTTGACTCCCTAAAAAACCAATTGTATCACAAGGGGGGAAAAAATGTTTTTACGGCGAGTGCACTATTTTGAATCCAGAGCCAAGCGAATAATTTTGCTTATTGTTGTTTTTAAAATGATATTCCTTAGAAAAACAAATAGATAAAGGCGACTCATATTCTCAAACCAGTTAAAACGTGTCCACAGATTGACGTTATCTTAATTTTTTAACGCATTTTGAATGACAGAAACAAATGAATGCGAAAACCGAATGTGGAATGGTTTTCGCAAATATTCATTCGCAAGTTTACCTATTGATTGTTTTATACCTATATTTATAGTTTTATTGACAAAAAGTTGAAACTTTCATCTGTAAAATAGAGTTAACACAAAATAAACAGAGTACCTACAGAAGGCAAATTCTGAAATGTATGATTTTCTTCTTACTAATTTATGAGTCATACAATAATTTATACTATAGTGATGGTATAAAATTTTTCGCCCCACCTGATGGTTGGCGGTCACTAGACACTTGTTGTACCAGAGTGTAACTGCGGACTGCCAATCTGAACTCTGTCCCCTACTCCGTGAAGGTCAGGCAACCTTAGGGTGAAAGCAAAAATACTGTGCAGGAGCAGTGTTATATGACTTTAGTCTTCTATAGGATGCCAGAATGGGAACTTCAATTTTAAGTGACTACGATCTACCTCACTATGATCTCACTTAAAATTCTAGATTACCGCGACTGTCTCAAAATGGTCAGCGTGTTGCTCTAGTCTAGAGAGACTATTCGGCAGTAAATCTCATTGGTAGGTTAGGTTCATTGTATTAGGCTCGTTGACTGAAAAGTACTCACCTAATCTCCTAATCACCCACCAAAGTACTGGAACTTCGTTATAGCCCCGTGACGCTTTAAAGATCATCAGCGTCCAAGAGCAGACTTAACAAAAGTTGGCACTGTATCGAAGACGAGATTCTGTGTTAACAATTTCCTCGAAGAATTTTCCTACGACGGAAAAAGAGATCAGCTGAAGTATAAAATAAATATTTAAGTGAGGCTCCCATACAATAAACATGATTTTTTTTATAGATAATGGTACAGAACCATAGATTTATTATTACTGACGTTTATAGATTGGCAATGAATCGACTAGAGTGAGACCAAAAAAAATACACCGATGTGTGCGTAATGCGCATGTGTGCATGAAAAATAGTAGTGTAGTCTGACAGTTGCTGTCTTTTCTACGTGACTGACAGGCTTCCTTAGGCCCCGTGCGCGTACGTGAAATGTTCTCGTCTATCTATCTCGCTCTAATATACGCGTTAGTATGCTCTTTCTCTTTAACATTGCCGATCTACAGTTTCCTATATCTATGTACAGAATCCTCGTGCGCGTGTCCCACTCGCACTTGGTCGGTTTTTTGTTATTTCGTGTCTATGTTACCTTTTGTACACTTATTATTTTGTGGTAATGTAATGATGATTTAATTTAATGGCTTGACCATTTCACAATGTCATCGGCCTTGGGGACTGTACGTCTCTTTATCGGGCTTTATTTGACCATTACGAAGTTGTTAGCCGTTAAGACACAACATTTACTAATCTTGCTGTAGTGTTGAAAATGTACTTACAAGTGTTCTGAAGAGTATGGTACCTAATATTGAGAAATTAATGTATGTTTCTTTCTGTCACAATATCTCACATGTGTTAACTTCGATATTTACATCAATAAATTGAAAGGTAACGGATTCGAAAAGACGATTTCCAAATCTAAAGCAACTAACATTTTGGTTGGTGCGAGATGGATTACAAAAAAAAAATAAGAGATCCGCCATCTTTCAAAAGGCGAGTTATGTGGTTGATCATAGTTATTTAATCTGTTTAAATATTTCTATCAAGCGATCTGCACAGTGCTAGCTATTAAAAAGTAGCGGATTAGCCACTGGAATTTGAAGGGCCCGAAGTGGGGCAGTACCTACCTGATAGAGTATAGGAATGAGACCAGGAGACTTTAGTTGATATATTTATTGCACTGACTCTAATATTATTAACATTTCAAAACATATAGCTTTACAAATCTCTTTATAAACTTATCTCAACAGTTGAACATGAAGTGAGTCAAATACTGACTGCTGCGCATGTGCAGAACAGATTGTCATAATTAAATTAAACTTAATATTCGAATGTACTATAGATAGACCTTCTACCGGGAAGGTCGAATACTCTCCTCAACAGTACCTACACGTTACAGAAGATTGCAGTAAAATACATTTTGTACCGTTTCTGTGAGTGAGTAAGGTTGTAAGAGATGTGTTACCTACGGAGTAGGGGCTGGGGCTTACAAGGAAGATCAGAATTGTCAAAACACGTACCTCCTTCCTTATTATAAAACATGGACTAAAGTAAGTAATAGTTTAAAACTGATACTGTCACTTTTATTTGCTGAATGAAAGACAGAGTTAGCATTAGTTTTAAACCACGAGTAACTAAGTCCAAGTTTCATTAAGGGGTTTAAGTTTAACCCTAGAACCGTACCCTGGGGTACAAATCGAAACATATTTGCCCTTTGCCCATGCATCTCCATGTAAGAATTTGAGGTATATTACGGAAAAAAACCGGTCATCTGATGTTCCAGCCCCTTCAGAATCAAAATCTGGACGATGAACAATTTTGTCATAGGTGAAAAGACTGTAAATCTCGTTTTTTTTTTTCTCGATGTGAAACATGCCAAATTTTCCTATGTTTAGAGCCCCAAACAAAGATTTGCCAAAACAGTTAAATAAATTCACTTTTATTTGGGGCTAGTACTATTATCTGAGACTGAAATAAGTGCCACGACAGTTATGTTGATTATTAAAAAATGTTTATAAATACTTTAAAAAATATTTATTTACTGGGGTACTCCGGTACCCCTGGGTACGGTTACTGAAAGTCTATGATAGGTACGTTTCTAAGGTTAAATTCAATAACTGAGTAAAAGTGAGTAAGTTTAGCCAAATCATATTCCTGATCTCAAAAACCCGAACCACCTTTGACATTTCCATGAAAAGTGCCCTGTGATTGGCAAACAAAAAGGCGGACTGCCGCCTGGTCGTAAACTTAGTTACGGCTGATTACTACGTAACTAAAGACGCATCCTTTCTATTTCTTTCAAGGCGCTGTGATATAAATGATGTTTAATCGACGATAGATTTTAGTAGCAGGTGACACTTGATCCAGTGTGGATATTTTGTTTTCACCTCTCCAGCACCAAAAGACCTCTTTTGCTTCGTAAAATCTCGAAGGAAAAACGCTTTTTGCTGCGAGCTTTGAACAAGACTGTCACTTTCAATCTAAACTATTTTAGTAATCTTACTTTTAATTTTCAATAATTATTTTTAAGATAATAAACATTATTAAAGTATTGCCGGTCGCGTCGGTGGCGTAGTGCGTAAGAACGTCGTCTCCCTCCCGGGAGACACTGGTTCGATCCCCGCCACGTACCAATGTGTTTTCAAATTTTGAATGCATATGTTCGTTTAATCGACGCTTTTATGGTGAAGGAAAACATCGTGAGGAAATCTGCACACACCTATGAAGAAATTCTTAGGTTGTGTGTGAAGTCGACCAATTCGCACTTGGCCAGCGTGGTTGACTAAGGTCTAATCGTCCCTAATGTGGGGTAGGCTCGAGCCCCTCGGTGAGGACATTATATGAGCTGATGATGATGATGATGAAAGTATTGCCTTGTTTTTGTCCTCTAAAACAATTTTCTTGCTGGAGAGGTGAAAAGTTGTATGTTTGTACACGAGAGCAAATTTTTTTGTCTCGTGCCTTTTAATGCTCGTGATTCAATTCTAGACTACTTCGCTGGTTCGTGATTTAATATCGGCACTCACAGCAAAAAATAACTCTCCTCACTTGTTGAACAAATAACTAATTAACACTTGAGGCCACTGTCCTCGGCGTGTCATTTGACGAACGCATGACGAGAGGGAAAAGTAGCCTTTCTCGCTACCGCGCATCTCACTCCCCGTCTCCCCCGTCTTGCGTGCCCTTGCTCGACGACATAACACCCTCAGACCGAATAACAAAATACGAAACAACCTACCTACCCAGTTACACGCACACAGATGTAAAGAAACTACGCCTAGGCTCATACTAAAAAAAACCCGGCTCACGCACTACATAGATATAAAACCATCCTTAGTTGTTCCTTTTTTATTTGGTCTGAGGTTACACCAAAACGATCATTGGTTTTTAAAAACTGGTTGTAACAAAACAGCGATGTTCTGTTACAAGGAAAAAAATTACGCAATTTTGCAAACTCACATTGGATTTGAATTTTTTCTTGTCATGAACTTCCATAATTTGGATTGCAAATCCATTTCCATTACGATAAAATAAACTATTTTGTTCTACGCAAGTTATTATTCAAGGGTTTTTAATTAAGTTGGTTTCAATTCGCGATTCAAGTAAATAATTTTTTAAAACAAAGAAAAGTAATATAAAAGAAGTTTCTAAATCAAACTAATTAGGCATTTGCATAAACTTCATCAATGACGAATATGAAATTAAATTTTCTTCATTCATAAACTTTTTTAATTAGTGTTATTAAGGGGAATTTCTTTTATTCCTCTAAGGTACAGAAACTTTGGCCATTATTGATGTTATTTGCGGTTTCTAATGAAGGCTTCGATTGAGACGGTTCAGGTAATTATAAATACCAATCATATTTCAGTTTCAGTTTATAAAGTTCACCCATATTAATGCAAACTTCAAGAAAAAGAAAAATATTTACTAAAGACTGTACGAACTAGATTCCTATGCCTTTTTCAAAAGGTAGAATTTACCGTATTTACCGTGAGAATCGTTTGTCACTTTCTACCAAGCATAAATAGATAGAGACGTACGACGCTCAGTACGGCGCGGCGTTGATTCTTGAGACTCATTCTATAATACGAACAGAGTGTTTTGCGCGCTGTTATGGCTCACAGAAAATTTTTGTTTCAATAATTCTAAAACTGTTTCAAAGTGGATTTTGTGCAGTGAAAGTGGTGTTTTTTTGATGCACTTTCATCAGTGTTGAGGTTCAATTAAGAGGAATTATTAGAATACAGGTTTTTTATGGTTTATATGAATTTGGGAATTTTATAACGGGATTTACATCTCATCAGTCGCCATCATGCGGTCTGCTACCACCTAGAAATTTTCAAGTAAAACTGGAAAGCACACTATCAATAAAAAAGTGAAGACATAAAATTTGTCCTTGAAACCGCTTACTTCCTTTTTGTCCCGTTCTAACCTGTAGAGGACACGTATTAGACACTCACTTGACCGTCTAATACGTCATACGTAGGTACGTCAACATATTACTTGTGCGGAAAGTTCGAAAGAGACAGGTAGGAAACGGAAACATTTAAAGGTTTCTTGGGGTCAAAAAGTTGTCTTCACTTTTTTATTCGTACTGTGGCTTCCAGTTTCACCTATAAAATTCTTGGCTTCCACAATTTCTCCCTGTTAATGGAAGACAAAGGGACCTAGCCCATACAGTTATGTTTTTTTACTTTTTATCTAGGACGTGCTTGACGAGAAGTGTATGGCAAAAGTCCTCATGATAGCGATTGATGATGAGATGGAAATGTTACTTTCAAATTCTAAAAGTCATTCACACCATTAATCCCTAATTTTAATGATTCTTCATAACTGTTCATCGACACCAATACTTGTGCATCAAAATAGCACCGCCTTTCACTGCACAAAACCCAGTCCAAAAGAATTTTGAATTATCGAAACAAAAATCCTCCCTGCCATTCTTTCGCGCCAAATTTAAACGCTATATTTAGGGTCTCTCTTAATCTGTTCCCACGGCGTCAGTGGGAGTGTCCACTAGACATAATAGAGACTATGTTTAACTCCCAAGTTACGTTATTTCGACGGTGTGCACTCGCAGCTATAAGGAAGTAACTTGAAACAATGTGGTTATTGCAATTACCCTATACAATTTACCTATGCATTTGCTGCGTTTGTAACACAGAACAGCCACATAATATGTAGGAGATTTACTCAAGGGAGTACGGAATATGTGTCTTTTTATATAGGTAACAATTATTGCGTAATTTTTACAGAGGTTTTGCAATACAAATAATATGATACCGCGCAGTTACAATGTATCTTTAACGTTTAATAGAACTTAAATACAAGAATGCGCTCACAGCCGTTGGCATAAGGTTGTATTTTGAATCTGTTAGTGGCATTATGTTTCTATTTAATAACCTGTTAATGTATTTCATATCATATTATGATTGCTACTAATTTTCTGCTAAACATTTACATATTGCCCAAATATAATGACAAAGTTTAGTACCTTCTCGCTCGTCAGATGTGGATAGTTATTGCTCGTGACTGTATATAGGTTTGTTTCTAGTTGACTTAGTTTTTTTAGATAATATTATGTGGGTAAGGTGCAAAAAAGTCAAATGTCTTTTATTAATTAATGTCGTAGAATTTCTCACTAGTTCTTGTCATAAAAACACGTGTTGAGAGACTCCATTTTTAACCCCAATCAACCTTACAATTTTTGTTACTTTAGTTACATTTTACTTGACATTGGCAAAATGCGTACGCTTAGTGCGATGCGACGCCATTAATTAAGAATAGAATAGAATATAAATAATGTCGTATAATCAAACAAATAGATTTTATTAAATATTTTTGCATCAGTAGCGATAATACACGTAGGTATTGCGGCGCTAGTAACGTGATATTTTGAGACTAGTCCGGAACAGTATCAGATGACATAATTCCACTTTCACACTTGAACTGGGCAAGACAACGATCTGATATGATGCACTAAAATCTGGTTTACAAACTGTTACGCAAGCAATTTTGATCCTTATGACTTTATCATCATGAAGTTAAATAGTTTTGTATAACACAAGTACAGTCATGAGTAAATATATCCGACACAAGTGTCTTATTCACCCTAATTAACAGTATTATGTCATCTATGAAAATATGTTTTTATACGGTTTAATTAGTTAATAAAATACTCTCTCATCTGCGGTTTCGTGATGTAATTTCTTAGCAGTGCATGTTTTTATTATTAAATTCATCGATACGATATTGTTTTATTGTGCCGATTTACGAAGTTACTATTATATAGGTATATATTTTGCAAGGTTTACTAAATATCACATTGTTTTAAATCTCTATTTACACTTAAATCTTCGAACAATAATAACATACATATACAGTGTAGGCATCCAATAAGAAAGGATTTTTTGGAAATTCCACCACTAAGGGAGAAAAATGTCCACGCGGACGAAGTCGCGGGCGGAAGCTAGTCACTTATAATTGGTAAATGGTTTTTCCATCATCAACAACAAAAGAGGGTAGTACTAAGTAAATAGGATTTATATAAAGAGAATATTAATTTACATTTTGAATAAATTAGTATTCGAATTCAACTCACTGCTACACAACAAGAAGACACCTTGGTACCTATATAAATTAAACCAATCATATTGTAAAGCCACTATCTCTTAGATCACTGTGATTTTGTAACACCACGTGACTACTAATCTTTAACCTATTCCCATTAGATTAGTAATACGCAGACGCCTCGGACTACGTGCAGCGGTATTCAAATAGCTCTTAATTGCACCTGGTCTTAGGAGATCGGTTGCATCACATATTTGTGTTTAAAGTTGACACTTCCATTGTTAAGTCACATCTTCGTTGTATAACAAAGATCTAAAATGGAATACGTTCAAATGTTACTAAGTAAAGTTAATAGCTGGACTTTTATTCGGCGGTTTTGCGAAATAGCAAAATTGTCTGGTGGGATGATTTGAGTTTCACATTTTCTGTATCTGACACGGATTTGGAAGATTTGAGACTAATAGCGGAATTTTGAATTCGAAAAATAGGATTTTATTCCGTAGTAGCTTTAATATCGGTGTGAGCTTTTCATTGGTATATAGTCTTCAACAGTTATTTCGGAAATCATTCATTGTAAAACGGTCACAGTAAAATCTTGTTTATAAGAAAATAAATCGGAAGCAAAATTTGGCACAAAATACAGCATTTCAGCAAAGTTAGAAAGAAATAATACATAACAGCCTTTATAATTGAACCCACTGCTGGGACACAAGGCCTCTCCTTATCATCGAAGGAGGTTTAGGCAGTAGTCCACCACGCTTGCCCAATGCGGATTGGTGGACGGAGTATAAGGTGATCAATACCCCTTTGCTAGTCCATTAGTCGCCTTCTACGACACCCATTGGATGATATGGGGTGATGCTATTCTACTCTGCCGCCATCACATGGCTAAGAAAGAAATAATGTATTATATAAACTAAAGTTCAAACAATACACTTATTTTCCATTTAACCAATAGAATTGAAATTGTATTTAATAATAATGGCAGTAACAGTGTAAGAATAATTCGGCTATTTCATTAGGAAGGAAAATGGAGCAAATTTAATTTACAATAACAACTGAAACCTATTATTGACACATACATACATACTATCACACGTAATCCCAAAAGGGTTGAGTACAGCTTAAGGGTTTCTTTGGTTACACATGAAGTCACATCTGCCAGTATGGGTGGCATGTAGTGCCTACAAACAGTGGCAGGTTGCCAGTGAATCTCTCGACTCTCTCGACTACATAATAGAGGCGAGGCATCAAGTCCAAAAAGTAATAAAACCTTCAGCAAACCAATCAAAAGTCGATCAGACAGATGCTACAGATCTCAGCAGTCTGGCTTCCACACATTAGTCCCCCATCCACTAGTGTTTATTCCTGCCGGAATGTCCAATCTATAAGGCATAAATTTTAGTGGATCTAGTAATTTTTTTTTATCTTTTCCATCGCGCCTGCACGACAACCTTGACTTAGTTAGATAGAAAGTTGCAGGAAAGCATAGGAGTTGACATTAGTTAGTTGCCTCAGCGGTTTTATTTATCCTACCAAATCCCAACGATGACTCTCTACAGTTTATTCATGAGGACAAGTCATACGGAATAAACGTAAGTGGATGGGGGGCTATTGTATAATATTTAATAACATTGCTAGACGACAATTTAAAAGCGTAAAAAGCTCTTCGCTAATAGTTTTTGGAAAGAGGAAAATAGCATAAAAATACATAAAAATTTAAAACGACACATTCGAGCGAAAGTTAGGGCCTGGCTCTTATCTTTGTGGCAACCGGTTTGAGATACTCTCCACCGCATATTTAATCACGTATCAGTCATATATTCACGTGTGTATGTTCAAAGCAAACGCTGTGTTTAAAGGACTTATTAAGCGAAATTAAGTAGTAATTTTGTAGAGTCAGCTTAAACATTGCTAAGTTTGTTTTTTCTAAAAGTAATGTTACGGGAAAGTTTTGATTGTTGGTCGTTCAAGCGGACGGATGAAAATCTCTCGAGGATCGAAAATTTTGCGATGTATGTGTGGAGTACCAAGAATGGGCAAAGTGAGGAATGATTAGAAAGAGAGGTAACCGATTGGCATGATCATCATCATCAACAGCTCATATAATGTCCTCACCGAGGGGCTCAAGCCTACCCCACATTAGGGGCGATTAGGCCTTAGTCAACAACGCTGGCCAAGTGCGGTTGGTCGACTTCACACACAACCTAAGAATTTCTTCATAGGTGTGTGCAGGTTTCCTCACGATATTTTCCTTCACCGTAAAATACGTACATATGAATTCAAAATTTAAAAACACATTGGTACGTGGCGGGGTTCGAACCGGTGCCTCCCGGGTGGGAGACAATGCCCTTACGAAACTATCTCGAGATCTTTTAGACACATAAGTAATAAAATTACGATATCATCGATTATTAGGGATAACTTGAAAACTGCACGTCAGATGTCGATCAAATTTAAATGGGGCCACATGACAGACAAGCTCGAAAGAAGCTTTAAATTCGGTACACCCAGTAAAGAGTTATGAGGTAACAAACATAAAAAAATAATACAGTCAAATTGAAAACCTCCTCCTTTTTTGAAGTCGGTTAAAAAGAGGCGATACCGTTCTGGACTGATAAGTGACGACTTTAATTTGTAGAAAACCAAGAATGTTATAAATAAAACAACTTTTACGAAAATCTAATTACACGCGAGTTAAATCCGTAAAAGTTGTTTTATTTATAATGTGTAGTGCTCGCGCAAATCAAAGAGAACATTACACCAAGAATGGTCTTTCGGAGAACACCATGCTCATTAGATATCATTTCTAGTTTGTAATTTTTATTGCAGTCTTCTATGATGTCGAAAGCGGATATTACTACACGCAACTAAACATAGGCACTGAGATTTATAAGGACTTTCAATGTACCGTTGCCATTGTGAAATACTTGATACATTGCCTCCAAGTTTCTAGAAACATAGCATTTCTAGAAATACTAAAATAGAAATAAAAAGCCAATCTTTTTAGCGTACAAACAGAGTCAAAGTTATTAAAATATAATATAATACTTACAATAAAAAAAATGAAATCCCTTCTTAATGGTAAAAGCAAAATTAGTTGCCTTTATAGCCATTGTACAATTATTGAAATCAGTAAAAATTTTAATTACTTTTATTATAATTAAATTAGTTTTCATTAATCTCGACCTTTTAATTAGGTATACCTTAACTGCTTCAACAGTTTTTAGTAACAAAATATTTTACACTAACATCAAATTCTCGGTAATTAATTTCAGGGGAAATTAAATCATAAATGTATAATACAAGCTCACAATAATTATATCACGTTATCAATTTATGAAAATAATATAATTTTACCAATAAATCTTGCGAAATTTTTGGATTTTATAAAACACTGGCTGTAGCCAGCATGAGTTGCAATGTCACGTAAAAAAAATCATTTTTATTATTTTAGATTTTTTGGGGTAGGGACCCGGCGTCCCCAAAACATCGTACGAAAGTTTCATCACAGTCTGATTAATGGTTTTGGAACGCATAGAGGACAAAATACAAACATTGATTTTTGTTTATATACATTTACGAAGAGAAAGAACGAACGAAATGAAAAACGAATTAATCCTGAAGTTTTATTTTGAAAAATAAAGTAAAACCAATACATTTTGACTGATTGTACATTACAGTGTATACGCGCTTAACTAAGCCTTATGACAAGGTGTTAATTATGAAAGAAACATTTAAATTAAATTGTTTAAGTTTTTATAAGCAAAACGGTAGGCGTTAAGAGACCACACCATATATGTATTCCTGCGTAAGATATCTTCTCAATTAGTTTCACAGTCGATCCTATTATGCAAGGAACATACTTTACAATGTAATCTTTCAACCGTAAAACAAACTACCAGTGACCCGAGGGTGATTCAACAGATTATCAGATGCCCAGTGATCCAGTGAATGAAGGAAGCAATAGTCGCCGTTCACTCGGCGAATCTGTCTCGTTACGATGCAATTCACGATTGGTGTTTATCACGAAGCCGCTCGAAACTAGAATATATATTTTCAAAACTTAAATAGACGATGGATTTATAATAAATGAATTATAAATCCATCGTATATCGAATAAATACACATACACATGGTACATGGGGTATCAAGCAGGCGCCTACCCATGCTAACATAATCATACAATTTATAATGGCGACATTAAAAATGCAAATTTGTAAAAATAATTTTGTAATTTTTCATACATTTTGTTTTTGGTTGAATAAATCATATTTTTTTTCAATTTCAAAATTTTAATATCATCAATGACTATGTTACATGGCTTGTTACCACAGGTACCAAACACCCTATAGTTCCGAAACGACACGAAAGAGCGGTAGATTACCTTTTCGCTGGATCCATATTAAGGCAGAATCCAAAATGGACGTCCAAACCTGAGTGAGGAGAGCAGAAGATAGAATCACTTGGAGAGAACTAATGAGGAGTGTCTATGGTGATCTCGTCCCTCAGTAATGATGTGTCGTCTAAGGAAGAGGAGTACACGAAATATGGTTTAGGCTATGTCGCTTTTGTCAAAGGCCACCCTTGTACACTAAGTTTTTAAGCTAGCGCGTCGCCCGCGTTGAATACGCGTTTAATGTAATGCGGACCTAAATAATATAGGGTTCGTTCTAAGACGATTTCAATTTACTCGGGGTAGAGTAAATTTAAAGTCCAAAAGGCTCACCATTGGTCGTTATTAAGAAGCGCTTTCACCATTGGTTAGTTTTGTTAAACTATAGTTATTTAAAACCAATTAGAAAAAAAACTTGCTTTCTAACGCTATCTACTTGGCTTCACCTGGTTTTAGAACGCACCCCTAATAGTGTGCCTAACTGAAATAAAGAAGCAATAGGAAGAAATGAGTTTAAAACTAGAAAAATACACTGAAAAATCGACCTACACTAGGCGGGAATCGAATCTAGCATCGTCCGCCCACTACGCTACCAGGGCACTGCTTTCGCCGTCGAAATTTGTCAGTGCTTGGTGCTTATGTCCTTATGGTTAACATTGTTTCATAAAATCTTTGAAACAGTATGTAGTAACAGTAGCAGTGTAAGGTTATGCAGCCGCCCGGTTTGCGGAGTATGTTGGGTACGATTCTCGACTGGGGCAGGTCGATTTTTGCAGTGTATATTTTCTAGTTTTATAAATATTTACGCGTTTGTAAATGCAAAAATAATCAAAAAATGAGATTATTACATTAATACCTATGGCACGTCCGGAGTTAACAAAACAGAAACAGATCATGATACCTTACCCAAGGGACGCAGAATTTTGGGACGCATTGGTTTGTGGTTAAATCTAGGCACTTGACATATTCAGCTCTCCGTTTGGTCAGAAAATAAATCATGAACCTACTGATGGTACCTACTTATGATAAAAGTAACCAAAAGTCTGGTGAGGATAATATCAATAGGGATATAAGGAAAACACTGAATTTTCTACCGGTTCAAGTATAGACTGGTAGTTTGTAGCGCGCATTCTAATGCTTTCTAAACGAACAAAGACTTTTCATCTCGTCTCAAATTGCATTAGACGAGGAATTGAGTTGTTACCGGGATGCGATTTGACTGTAATTACGAAGCAAACGTTGTTTATTTGGCGAAATCATGTATGGGAAATACAATGAACTAATTTTCATTAGTTATGTGGTTGGCAAACAAGCATACAGCCTGCCTGATGCCACCGTAGCCTATAGACGATTGTAACACTGATTAGTCATCTACTAATACACTACAAAAATGTAGTATTATTTGACTATGGTCTTCTGTGAGGTCGTGAAGATGCCTCGGAATATACTTATAGGATTATTAAGTTTGAATGCATTAGAATGTTTTTAACATTTGAAAATCATTATTACATTGTTTTATTAAAAAAAAATATACAAAATATCTAAAGATCGAATAAGAAATAGCGGTATTAAAACATTTTCTACGTTTGTATACAGATGATGCTCGCCGTAACATCCTCTCCACAGCCAATCTAACTGGCTCTGCTTAGCCCAACTGGTATAGAACGACGTTAGTTGTTAAGTCCGTCAAATATACATTTATTTATAGATTGATTGATTGTTGTTGTTGTTGAAATAAGTAATTAAAATTAAAATTCATTTTATTAGTATAATAATGGGTTCTATATATATAATATTTATCAGTATAATAATGGGTTCAGAATGTTGATGGGGCTGCCGCGTTTTTGTAGCGCGTCGGGCATGTTTGCAGAAGCGCACATTGATGGCTTTCATAGTATTATCAGGAAGCGGTGCGCTTCGCTATTGAAACGTCTTCGTGGCAGCTCCAACATCATTCTGAACACTCTGACGGACAGGTGGGATTTACCTATACTGGGGCACTGGATGCGTGTCCACACTTGTAAATAGCAAGAGTAATAGGGGAATCTTGCAATGTCCAAATTTTCTAGCTTTAGGTTTTCTCATAATTATAAGTTACTAACCCTTTTAATTGTTCTCTTTTGGTTTTATTTTTGTTACTAACACATAAATATATTTTGTTTCGTGTTATTCGTATTTTTCTTCTTGTGCTAATATTATGGTGAAATTTATTTATTTTGCAGGTCAACCTATGCTTGTGGTTAAGTTGTTTTTGATTTTTTTTTTGTGTGTGTTAGAAATAGTATTTTATTGTATTTATTTATTATTATTTGTATAATTTTATATTCTATTTATTTATTATGATTGACGAGGAGTATTTTTCTTGCTCCTCAGAAGATTTTGAAAGTGCTCAGAGTAATGATACATCAGACAGTGAACTTCTAGATAGTAAATTGTTATCTGTATTTGAAAATTGTAATTTTAAATTTCTTTCTATCGTGCACATTAATGCACAGAGTATTCCGGCGCATTACACTGATCTAGTTGCATCCTTTGGTAATGGCGTAGTCGACTGCATTTTTGTATCCGAAACGTGGTTAAAACCTTCTCTTCCATCTACTGGATTTTCTCTCCCAGGCTATAAACTTTTTCGCAATGATCGCATTGGCATGGGGGGTGGCGGAGTGGGTATCTACCTCCGAGGTCACATACCTGCCAATGTCATCAAGTGCTCACCTCCACTTGGCCCTGGTTCTCTAGAATTTGTGTTCATTGAAGTTCTCATACACCATAAAAAAAATCTTTTGGGATGTTTATATAGTCCTAACGATAAGGTCGACTACTTCAGTACTCTGGAGGGTGTCCTTGAAAAACTTATACCATCTTATGATCACACCATTATATTAGGTGATTTAAATACGTGTTTGCTAAGAAAGGACTCCAGAGCAACAAAATTATCCAATATAACTTCCTCAATGAACTTACATTTGCTATCAAAGTCTTCTCCCACACATTTTTATCCCGGTTGTAAACCCTCTCTTATCGATTTAATGATAGTTTCCGATCCCCACCTAGTTGAATCTCATGGACAAACATCCGCTCCATTCTCATACCACGATCTACTTTTTCTCACATATAAAGTGCGCCCTCCAAAAGCTAAACGAAAAGTCCTTCTGCAGCGCAATTTTCGGCATATGGATGTCTACCGCTTGAGGGAGGATATTAGATGCTTAGACTGGTCTTCTTTATTCAGTTCCGAAAATATTGATGACATCGTTGAGAAATTTACGAAGGAACTGATCAGGTTGTACGACATACATGCACCGGTACGTCCTGTTCGTGTTAGGCATGTTCCGGCACCATGGCTGTCACCGTATATCAGGAGAGTAATGGCCTTACGGGACAAAGCTAAGAAGCAAAATAAAGAATATCCGAACCAAACCAATTTCGATGCCTATAAGATTCTGCGCAATCGTTGCAACATATTATGTAGGGATGCTAAGCGAGCTTACATTCATGAAAAAATTGACAACTTGGACAGCAAACATATATGGAAATTTCTAAAGTCTTTAGGTGTGGGCAAGCCCACGGTTTCATGTTAAGATACCGTGGATCTGAACACTTTAAATACTCATTTTTCCAATTCACCAATTATTCTCGATATGCCTTCTAAAACGGCTTCACTCTCTTATTTAGCAAGTCTTGTTCCGCCCGACTGTCCGTCTTTCACTCTTAGTCCTGTTTCAGAGGATGCCGTTGCGAAGATTATCAAGGGTATTAGCACTAAGGCCATCGGAAGTGATGCCCTCAGTCTCGACATGGTTCTTCCGATATTGGATGACATCATCAATGTTATCACTCACATTATTAATTTTTCGCTGACAAATAATGTTTTCCCAACGTCGTGGAAGAAAGCCTACGTTATTCCCTTGCCTAAATCCCCGAACCCGTCATCCTTAGCAGATTATCGCCCTATCTCTATCTTACCACTCCTATCAAAGGTCCTTGAATCTGTCGTACATCACCAATTATACTCCTTTCTCTCAACCTATTCCCTGCTGTGTCCTCTCCAATCTGGTTTTCGACCATCTCACAGTACAGTTGGTGCCTTACTGAATGTCACAGAAGACATCCGATCAGCTATGGACAATACTAAACTCACAGTTCTATGTCTTCTTGATTTCAGTAGCGCCTTCAACTCTGTAGACTTCGACATACTCCTTGGTACTCTTCGCTCGGCTAACATCTCACTTCCGACTATTCAATGGTTTCAATCTTACTTAATTGGCCGCCAGCAATGTGTAAAAATGGACGACACTAGATCTGATTGGTGCGCTCTTACTGCTGGTGTGCCCCAAGGTAGCGTACTTTTCCTCTTTTATTTTCAGTTTTCATAAATAAAATTTCTAATGCTATATCTTCTTCATTCCATCTGTATGCTGACGATCTGCAGATCTATAGGCACTCGGGGTTGAACGAGATCAATGATGCTATTGCTGCCTTAAATAGTGATTTATCTTCCATTCTGACATGGGCAAAATCTTTCGGCTTGATAGTTAACCCTGTTAAGTCACAAGCGATTATTGTTGGTAGTAGCAGATTAAGAAACAAACTTGACATCAACCTCCACTTTTTTACAATGGTACTGCTATTGCCTACATGGATAGAGTGAAAAATCTTGGTCTTATAATAGATTGTAATATGTCTTGGGTGTCTCAAGTTAATGAAGTTAGTAGGCGTATGCATTTCTCCTATCACTCTCTCAAGCGACTTCAATACTTTCTCCCTTTTAAAACCAAAATTATGCTAGCGCAATCTCTTTTACTTCCTATTCTTGACTACGCTGATATATGCTATTTGGATGTAACTGAGGAACTACTCAACAAACTAGAACGTCTATAGAATCTGGCCATACGATTTATTTATGGCCTGCGAAAATACGATCACGTTTCTGCATTTCGTAGAGAGTTAGAGTGGCTTCCGATTCGTGATCGGCGTAATGTGCATCTCCTTTCCAATCTCTATAAAATACTGAATGATCCTAATGCTCCTTCCTACCTTCGATCCCGATTCCAGCTCTCTCCACCTCCCACTCGCTCTAGGCGGCCTTGCGTTACTAAAATGCTTGAGCTCCCGAAGGGCAACACCAATTTTCACCTTCACTCCTTCTCTTTTCAAGCTGCTCTGCGATGGAACGGTCTACCAGCCGTAATCCAAGATAGTCCGTCTGCCACTACTTTCAAAATAAGACTGAAGAAGCACTTATTACAAAAAATCTATAATTGATATATATTTTTATTATATGTATTTGTAATATGTAATGTGTGTATGTATGCATATAGGTAATATGTAATGTGTGTATGTATATGTTTAGTCATATGTATGTATTTTATTTAAGTATGTTTTTTATTATTATCTTGTCTATAATATCTTTTTTTTTTACCTTTATATTGCATTTCATTGTCCCCTACATAAATATTCAAACGCATTCATGGGTTGACTGGAAGAGATCTCTTTTAGAGATAAGTTCGCCTTTGCTAACAATTGTATTTTTAAATTTTGTAACATGTTTTTACAAATGCAATAAAGAGTATATAAATATGGGCTTTGTCTATAGGTGCCTGAAATAAAGTTATTTTATTTATTTATTTATTTATTAGGCTAACTGGTTAAATACAAACAATCTCGATCAGGAAATGTTTATCTTTTAAGGGGGCAATTATAGGCTTGCGGTCGTGTACACAGAATAGAGCATAATATAAGTATTCCACGAGTGCATAAAACACTCTCAGAAAGTGCGGAAAACTCAAAAAAAAAAAACAAAAACACTGTTAATTTTTCTTAATAAGATGTTTTCATATGAATATTATAGATAGGTAATCAATTTATCAACAAGATGAATAAAGTTGTATGAAAATAGCCCCAGTAGTTTCCGAGCGATGTCACTTTTTATTAGGGTTCTGTACACAAAATGTAAAACGGGACCCTATTACTAAGCCTGCGCTGTCCGTCCGTCCGTCCATCTGTCATCACGCTGTATCTCATGGACCGTGATAGCTAGACAGTTGAAATTTTCACAGTTGATGTATTTCTGTTGGCGCTATAACTAAAAAAAACTAATAAACAGAATAAAATAAATATTTAAGGGGGCTCCCATACAACATACGTGATTTTTTTTGCTTGTTTTTGCTCGATATTGATAACGGCAACAGGTTGACGCTTGAAATATTCACAGAATATTGAGTTATATTATTCAATATTTTTTTTAAATAAAATTGATGTTTAAAGGATGCACCCGTACATTTCCTATTTATTTCTCGGTTTTGCCGTTTTTTTTTATAGATAATGGCACGAAACCCTTCATGTGCATTTATTTTGGTAAGCTCTATTTTTAAGATTTTTGTTAAAAAAAACTTGAAAATAGATCTTACCAAAATTAAAATAAAAAACATTAAAATTTATAAATTTTAAAATGTTCTCAAACTAATTTGTTGTCTAAGTAGTCTAGTTTCATTAGGATCTATATTTTTCAAAATTTACTCTTTTATTGTTAACGCGTGATGAGGTTGATCCATCTGTTACATACATCACAATGTACTCGCATGAGAAATAATATCCGTTGCTTAGGCAAAAAACTTACAATTGAATCCTCAAATGCTTCTTAATCGATCACTTAAAACTCAAGTCCCTTTATTTAGATGGTATGAACTTTTAATTGAGTAATTAACTAAGAAGCTAAGCTTAGTCTGAATATTTGACCGTTAATTTTGTTAAGTGCCACTTTTATAAATGCAATTATGGAAATGTGTCGAACTTTAAATTAAGGAATGAGTTTCATCATCAAAAACTCATTAAAAAGTCACAAAGGTTCTTTCAGTAAATTTGACGCTTCACAACAAGATTATAATTTAAACTGTAAGTTACGCCGATGATATATATATACTTCCCTACAGCCGAATGTGAGTAAACTCACTTTATCTTACGCCGGAGTGGAAGAAACGGAATGGTTAGGGTTTGATTAAATTTAAAATACAAGACAAAGTACACGGCATTTTATCAACTATTCCGTTTCAATTAAATATACTTATCTACTACCTAATCCACGGTCACGTAAGGACTCGAGTGAGGACCGACGATCTGGTAAAGGTTGCAGGAAGTCGCTGGATGCGGGCAAGGCAGGACCAAGGAGGTTGGATCACGTGGGCATCCCTCGGCTAATGATGCTGATATGTACTGTTAATAACACTCCATGTACAGGATATAACAGCTACTACTGCTTTATTGTAAAATAAAGCGAGCGAATCTTACATTCACAATCCAATAATAAAAGGCTGAACACAGAAGAGAAACAACCTGGAAAATACCGGCCATTAGGCGCATTCGCTGGCTTCCGTCCAGCATGTCAATTGATATGCAAATTACACAGTCATCCCAGCAATCGGTCACGTACTAAGTATAGTCACAATTGCTTTCACAAATACCTGAACACATCTCGCGGGTGTGTTATTTTGCAGTGCCGTTTGTGATCATGTGTGCTTAACGGATATTTTACAGAGTTACATCAAATAACCTAGGGTAAATAGCCATATCGCGCTGTTTATCGCGTACTAACCATGTCGTTTTCATATTACATTCGCATATCCGATGTACCAACCACATTTTATTCATTTAGATTTAGATTTATTTATGGATTTTAATCTGTAAGTTTACAAGTGTAATTATTGAATAAATAAATCTAAATAAATCTAAATTTTTGGTGTGAATTCGTTAACAAAGTTCATCTTGTTCTGTGTGATTTTTTTGTATCTTTTTTGTATGACATGTGTAGTTAATCAATTGTTTTTTTTTAGAGCAGTCATTTATCTGGTATGCATTCAGTTAATTAGTGGAGTTACCTAGTGTGCTGCAAAATTGTACAGATGTGCATTTAAAAATATCCCTTTTAAATTAGTATGGATCTATAAAATGGATACTTAGTTTGTGATAGCCATTAGATATGAGGGTCGGTCATTTATCCTTCAATCTTGGGCAGTTCACTGAAAAATCCTTAGACAGTTCTGACAATAATGTTACTTTTATGATTGAAACACAGTATAATAAAAAATATTTTATTAATCGCATTACTCTAACACAGTACCTACCCCAGCCCACCGGATAACCGTAGATTTTTTTGAATAATACGAGATGGCAAACAAGCTTGAGGCCCACCTGGTGTTAAGTGGTTACCGTCGCCTTAGACACTTGCAATATTAAGGGTGAATCACTTATCCCTGCAAGTGCGTTGCCATCTTGGGGACTAAGATGATATGCCTTCCATGCCCAGTAATTACACTCCCTTCAATCTGAAACACAGCGAACTGCTTCACGGCAGAAATAAGAACGGCGATGGTACCTACCCAGACGACCAGGGCCAGATTTAAAGGTCTGGAGGCCTCGGGGTGACAAAGGAGTGGAGGCCCCTTAGCCCCAAATTATTCTCCAAATAAAATGAACAATTTTTTTCAATCGAGTTTTCGGCTAAAAATAGGCATACTTCTTAACGACCTTTAATCAACGAACAAAATAGAAAGATATTATTATTATTCATGTAATCATGTTTGTACAAAGTACTGTAAGTAAAGGTAAAACGCGAAATAAAATATGAAAGGAAAAGTTGTTTACTGGTGTTTACTAGTCTGAATTTGAAATTTTTTTTTCGAAGTCTCTATTGTGGGGGCCCTTCTTTTGTGGGGGCCCCTCTTTTGTGGAGGCCCTGGGCTGTAGCCCCGCTTGCCCTCCCCTAAATCCGGCCCTGCAGACGACCCTACATACCACCTAGTAATATAATTTAAACTAGTTTGTAGATATTAAGATAAATAATTATATTCTGCAGACGCTCCAAGTTGGAAATCCTGTAATCTCCGTAAATGCTGCATTCGAAGCCAACTGATTATGCGAGATCATGCGTGGGCAAAATACCCATGTTAACTTTCTCCCGTGGACGGTTCCTTAGCATATCTGACAATTTCAGATCTTTGGTTTTATTGTGAGCATATTTTTTTTTCATAAAAAAATTGGTTGTCTGTAAAGTCGGTTTACTGACGATAGTTGAACGTGACAACGTCTTAAGAAAATACTGATGGAATGGTAGCATTTTTCAAAAGAAAAATTTAATTTCATTCGTTTAATAGATTTCGCATTATAGTATGAATAAACTTGTAATAAAATCTCTTTGGCTATACTATTTGTATCTGGCTGGTTTTGGTATCATTGAAAGTTTAAATTTTAAAGAACATAATTCCAAATTCAAATTAGAGAATTAGATTCAGAGCGAGGTAACGCCGCATGACGTCATGTTCTTTCGTGCGTGCAGCCGGCTCTATCGAATTATAAGACGTTGTCACGTCAAAAGGTCGTACAAGTGACTCTATTGCACTGATGGTAAGCAGACGCGGAGGCCAAATGTGAAGATCTAGCTATCTTCACATTTGGCCTCCGCGTCTGCTTTTCGAGAGATAAGCCGCAGTAGCCGGGTGGCTCGCCTTGCCGACCTGCAAGGTGCTTCTTCACGCCTCTTTTGAATGATGGAAAAAATGCATATGAGGAATCGTGTACGAATCACAAACCAATACCGCTAAAATATAGACGTAGATTATTGCAGATGTTATTCTTGCAGGACGTCTGTAATAACAAAGTGGATTGCTTAGAGCTAACATCGCACTGTCTCCGGATGAGAGCACCTGTCACACGCACTAGACTAGACATACAGAATTATTCCACGTCCCCTTAAGTCACACCAACTACGCACAGAACTCTGTCATTCCCCGCATACTCAACAGTTACAAACTCACTCACTCACTCTCACACACACACACACAAATGCGACTGAAAATATAACAGTACCTAATCAAGTACCTACAAAAGGTCAAACCTAATTTTAGTTTTAATGAATTCTTTAGCTATTTTTGTACTGATTTGAAAAGTTATTAGGTGTTACGAATTACTTTTGCTGCAGGGTTACACAATTCCTAGGTAAAATACAAAGTGAATTTCAACTCAAACATATACTGAAGGGTATTTATGACACACTGATAGAACTCAACAGGTTAAAATAACAAAAAGTGTTTCGGTGAAAAAAATATAGGTTAAATTCACTAGGAATTTGTCAAAATTACAAATTACTTACAAAACCGACGCGATTAAAATAAAAATAAAAAACATTTTTGTTGTGCTTACTAGTGACCATGTAGTTGAAATGAAGAAAATCACATGAACCTATTTGATTAATCTATGCTTTGTTAATTATACTACTTATTTCGTTAATTGACATAATTATAACGATAATTATTAGGGTGTTACGTATTACTTTGCAGGGTTACACAATTCCTATGTAAATACAAAGTGAATATTGACTCAAATATATACTGAAGGGTATTTCTGAAGCACAGTTCTAGGTGAAGTCAAGACAAAGTATATCGCAATCGATTGGCTACTTGTCTGGTATTCAATTGGTGCTATTACCAACTAGCCCTTTTTCAAGTACGACTCATGCCTAATTCCTACCTTCTCAATTCTGTTGGTATTGTTCTATTCTGTTCCTATTATTAGGTTCGCAAACAAGATGTTATAGGAGAAAATGTTTAATGATGTGTATTCAATAACATTTCTGTATTATGTTACATGAACGTTGTAGAAATATTGTAATAATAGACGTGATATGTAGGTGTAGCACGTGTCAGTATCGTGATCGTCGAACTTTTGATGTTTAATCCGTTGTCAGACTGGATATTTCAACCTTTTGTACTTCAAATGGGATTAATTACGTACCATATTTTACGTTAATAATACGGGTTAACTAAATGTCGGTTAATGATGTACACGGTCATGAGTTGGTCATAATGATCGCAGAAGTCAAGTTACTACCTAAGTGCGTGGTTAGTTCTCGGATGGGTGACCAAAAATGTTTCAGCTCTATTATGAAGGCACGTTAAGCTGTTGTACCCGGCTGTTGTTGAAAGATAGCAGTTCTGAACAAGTCACGTCAAAGAACAGAAATGTAACTTGTAAAACTTGACTTGAACAATGAGAGAGAACGTAGGGCGCTGGCAGTGAGGAATATAATGTTGATTTGTAGGTTTGCTAACTGCATCAAAAATGTAAAGATCATGCTGCTTAAGGCTTATTACCTGCAGCTTATGAATTAACTAACTCAAAAAGCTTACAGCCGACGCGTTCATTATAACAATGCATTCAGGGCACTGTTGGGGCTACCAAGATACTGCAGCGCATCGGGGATGTTTGCAGAGACGCATACAGGTGGATTCCATGCTATCATACAGTTTTTTTTTTTTCATTTTAATAATCTAAACTAAAAAGTAAATCAATATAATGATGTTCACCTTATTGAGATCGGAATTCGAATAATAAAACACGAGTTACATACTAACTTTTTTTAGAATTAATGGCTTCGCAGAATTTCGCATCACCCAATATAAATATGATAAACATATTTATGTGATAATGATAAACAGAAAATTGTACGGTAGATTAAGTTCTGACAACAAAATATAACTGATTCATGTTCAGTTCAATAAATAGACGTATTTATTTTTATAACTGCCAACGTACCTCATATTGCACACGTGCCGTTCAAAATTACATCGTTAATCTGCTTGTAATTATTCACACTAAAGGGTTAAATACAGTAAAAGAAAACATAACAGTCTAACTCGTATTCACAAACATTACTATGAGGTTTCTCGTCTCTTGGATAAACGCATTGCATTGAATAGAGCTATCCCCACTTAGGTATTGTCTATGAATAGGGTTTTTCGACCCTTTGCGTCCATGCGCACTATGAGACTTGAAAATCGTTTGCATATGGCACGCACTGAGAATTGCCTTATTTTGCATAGCAATATTTTTACTATGATAAGTATTGTTTGTGATAGATAATAATTGTTCTTCTTTTTTCTCCTACTGTGCTTCCAATGTCGGTTCAGTGTGTCTTGATATTGACTATGTATTATATATAATTCCCGTGTCACAATGTTTGGCCGCGATGAACTCCGAAACTAACAATGCGATTGTAACTTTATTTTAAATGTGTGTATTGTTTCAACTTAGCCTTTTTTGTCCATTTATGTCAACGAAAGGGGAGTCGCGAGTGTCACATCAGAGTTGCAAACGTCTATAGGCTACGGTGACTGTTAACCATCAACCAGGCCGTATGCTTGTCTGCCAACCAAACGACATTTAAAAAATCTTTCAGCACCCGATTGTTACAAATTCGTCGAGCATTACCAAACTAAAAATTAGAACATTATTAAGAAAACTTGCGTAACAAAGATCGGAATGCTTAAGATAAAAGCAATTAGTGTCAAATTAAAACAAAAGTAAACTATAACACAGCCGAAACATCTGTGGTTGCGTGTATCGTAACCGACAATGTTGCATTATGAGTAGATTAACTTACAATTATCTGAGATTGACCCATCTGAGGCTTGAGAAAAAACATGTGACTATGTTGTAAGATTTCAGATTGACGAAAAGATGGTCTGTGAGATTGTACATATTACTAAAGAACTATTTCAAATTTACACATGCACTATATTATAGATAAGTATGTATAAGATTTTTATGTTGCGCCAAAAGTGGATAAAACAGTTTATTTGGGCTCGGTATAGTTTTGGCGTTGAAATTTGTAGCCTGCCTAGCAACAACCTTCCTTGGGTAGGTACGCTATTGTAGGTGGTTTTCATCTTTGATCACTTCAAGGCAAAGTAAGTTTATAATAAATAAACGAAAAAAATGTACCGATCCCATAAAACAAAAACTGTATCGAAATCCAAAATGGCTGACGCGAATTTAATTTAAATGTAATATAAATATGGGTTCATTTTCGTGGTTTTCGGGATCCCGATTACGAATACAACATCTATTTCGATATCTAACGGATGGCGGACGCGGACTTTAATTTAATATCATTATGGGTATTTCTTTATGTTTTTAGGTGTCCTGAATACGAATACATCATCTATTTCAAGATCTCAGAAGGCGGACGCGACTTTTTAATATAATATTAATCATTTTCCTACCCTGCTCTAAATCTATTTGAGATCCGTGCTGAGCCATTGTGATACCGCAGCCATGTGATCCCGGCACAGTAGAATAGCATCACCCCATATCCTCGCCCCATATCAATGGATCAGCAAAGAGGTATTGATCACCTTAAACTCAGTCCATCAATCCGCATTGGGCAAGCGTGGTGGACTACTGCCTAAACCTCCTTCGATGACAAGGAGAGGCCTTGTGTCCCAGCAGTGGGTTGAATTATAAAGGCTGTTATGATGATGATATTATGATGGTGCAGTATTTCTTGATATCGACAATACTGCATGGATTTGGCATTAGATTTTTACAGCCGTGTGCCTGACGCCAACCCTATCTTTGGACAGCACCCGGGACCGACAGCTTAACGTGCCCACCGAAGCACGGAGGAAAATTGGTTAGAAAAAGTTTTCGGTCACCCATCCGAGTACCGACCACGCACTTGGTAGCTTAACTTTCGTTATCATTACTAAGAACACACAACCACGACCGGTGCCATCGTCCTCCTCCCACGGTGCGATCGACGTCCACAATTTTAAAATGTCAATTTTCGGGGGTCCCGATCCTGATTCCGAACACAAAATCTATTTAGAGATCCAAGATGGCGGACGCGACTTTTGGATTACATTTCTTACATACATACAAACATACAATCACGCTCTTAACCTCAAAAGGGGTTGAGCAGAGTCTTAGGTAACATTTGGTTACATGTGCAGTCACATCTGGCAGTATGGACCGTGCATTGCCTCTAAATAGTGACAGGTTGCCAGTCTGCCGCCTACACAAAGCGACATACCCAAAAAGTAACAATCCTTCAAACAAAAGCCTACAACAAGGACAGATGTTACCACTCAAAATAATCTCAGCGGTCCGGAGGTAAAAAATACCTTGAATTAAAATTAAGAACACGAGGCAAAGGTGATCTTGTCTTACAGCGGATAACCAAAAAGTTTTCAGCCCTAAGCCCAAATCTCTTGTACCTAATTTGTTTAATAACGTAACAACGTTAACTTGTTTTTGAGTACTTTGTTGTGGTTTTAAAGGGAATTCGCCCTCTCGTGTTTGTCTTCTTACAGCTAATATATTCATAACGATGTACATAATTAACGAGGACGAGATTTGGTAAGATAATGGTTATAATTGAAATTAGAGTCATAAATAAATATATTTAAAAATATTAATTTCAATAGGATTTCAACCATTCTAAGGAAACAAATACACATTTACTGTATTTTTTTTGTCTGCAAGTTACCTTACCTTATTATTAGATAAGGTAATTATAGGTAAGGTACCTTACCTTTTTACCTTACTTATTATTACCTTATCGCACGCCAAAATTCACGCCCGTAAGTACCCGTGTCCTGGTGTCCTCTCAGTCAAAATGAGCTAAAAAATAATAACATACTGAAATTTAATAACTCTTTATCCCTCGTTGAATTTTTTTAAATTATCGTAAGAGCATCAGTCGTGGACAAGGATACAGTGATGGACAATGATATTATAACATAAAAAGAGGTAGATACTTTATAAATAAAACAACTTTTACGGATTTAACTCGCGTGTAATTAGACTTTACATGATGTTATTAATGCCCGACGTTTCGTAACACTTTTCAGCGTTCGTGGTCACGGGATGACTAAAGATGTAGGTTGTCAAATTTTATGAAATAGTTAGATCTACCGCCACTTTAATTATTAATTTGGAGTGTTCCGTTTCACGCAAATGGAGCTCACGCTGTCATTAGGTCTTGCTGTGTGGTGGTTTGCTTGAGTTTTAATAATTTAAATTACAAAAAAAAAACATATAAAATCTAATTACACGCGAGTTAAATCCGTAAAAGTTGTTTTATTTATAATGTGTAGTGCTCGCGCAAATCTAAGAGAACATTAGGTAGATACTTCATAGGGGCGCCGAAATTGCACATCAAAACAGACAACACATGTTGCCTGTTTGCCTTAGTGTTGCTATGGAAATGTCATGCGCAATGACGAACACTAGCTGTCTTTGTTGTTCCTATAGGAATAATTATGCCATCCCTTTTAATTTTTTGCCAATGTAGTGAAATTTGAGTAAAATAATAGAAGTGTACATGTGTGTTGCTACACCATTTCGGAGCATTTAAATGAAATGAAATGAAAAAGCTCTTTATTTAAAAGGACTTTGCTAAATACTTTTAAATCCTCAAAACCACCACCACTACACCATTTCGTGACGAAATAATTATTTTACTTAAATAATTATTATTATGCTCAGATGGAGAAGAAATGGCGAAAGAAACTCCACAGCTTACAATTTCGTATTGATTTCAAAACATCATTACAGGTCAATAGATAATAACAATATAATTAAAATTACAGTTTTACATGCGTAAAATTTGGGCAGTTATCTCTCCCACGTATTTGGATCATTTATATAATAATTTATCTTGTAAAAGCTTTTCTACATAATTTAATTAATCACATTAATGAATGAGTCATTTGTTTTGTGAGCGTATAACGTGGTATAACGTATCTAATACTATAATAGCATTGGTGACGGACAACAAAATATGTTACTAAAAAAATAAATGCTAACACAGACGAACATTTGCACAATAAAAAACAACTTAGAAGTCTTCACAAATATAAATCCCTAAAAATGACGGCACAGAACCACGTTTAGCCCAGTTACACTTTTCTACCGTTCCTTGATTTTATTGACAGCCAGGAAACGCGTGGGCGGTTGCTAGGCAACGCCATCTGCCTCAGTGAGACTCAGCTGGCAAATTTTCGGTTTTATATTTTCCTTCTAATGAAGGAGACTGATGTTTTCTATTCAAATAAATCAGTCAGAGAATAATCAATATTAGGGTTATTTTTTTTATGACCAGGCGGAGTGCACTGTTTTTGGTAGAGTCTAGTGTTTTATACTTACATTATATTAATTATGGTTTGATACCATTATGCCTCTTTAAAATTAAGGTAGTGAATGTTATGCTTAAACATTATTATGCTGATTGTATTTATGATTAAAACAATAATGCTAAATTTGTTATGGCTAAAAATTTTATGCGTAAGTACCTATCATTAGTATAAATTACCATATGCCAAGATATTTTATGGTTTAAATTTTTATGCAAATGGATAGTGAACTGACACTCGCGCGCCATCCCTACCCCGTGGAGCTCTGACGTTGCTGACAACCTTACTGACACCTCACCGACAGAAACACAACACCACAAAAATGTGTAGTATTATTTGACCGTGGTCTTCTGTAAGGTGGAGGGTAGGTCTAAACCAGTACGGCAGCCAAATTCGAGCGGGTAGTCCGCTGTTCAATACCTCGACTATTTCGATTTCGATTTTATAGTGATAGAAAATGATCAAATTAACTACCTAGAAAAAAATGTTGAAAAAAGTTTTTATTTTCTATTTCTATTCTATTCTCATAGTTAAAAGCATAAGTATGTTTTTTTTATATTACGAGATGGCAAACAAGCTTGCGGCCCACCTGGTGTTAAGTGGTTACCGTCGCCTACAGACACTTGCAATATTAAGGGTATATAACGTAACACTGCAAGTGCGTTACCATCCTGGCGACTAAGATAATATGCCTTCCATGCCCAGGAATTACACTGGCTACCTTTCCCTTCAACCCGAAACACAGCGAACTGCTTGACGGCAGAAATAAGAAAGGCGATGGTACCTACCCAGATAACCCTACATATGGGTCTACCACCTAGTATAAATGGCAATCATGTCTTTATAAGTAATATTATGTAGCTACCATTTTTTACATGTGGAGATACAACTTTAAGAACTGTTGACTTACTAATCTGTTGATATTTTGAGGTGTTGATATTTTGAGGTGTTGATCTTTCGAATATTATTGATTGTTGATCTCGAGTATCACTCTCGCTGGCGGATGTGGCGTTATTTGTAAACAATTTGTTATCTAAATTCTCTATTCAATCAAACCCCGTTATAAGCGTGATATTATCTATATGTACTTATGTAGTATAATTACTACATACCAAAATTACAAATTGATAGGTACCTTAATTCGCAAACCATGGTTTTAAATTAAGGTTATGTTTTGGAATTAAGGATATACAGATACGTTTTTGAGTTTGAATACAAATTAAACAAAAAACAGTTTTTTTTTAAATTGTTACCTCTAAGGACACATCTAGTCTCTAAGCAATATAAAATATTAGATAGCATTATTCATCTTTTCTAAATAAATATTAATCCGAAATATCTTTTCAGTTAGGACTCAACAAATAATACCTTTTTGATAAGAGGGCTAGGTACTTATTTGCTATAAGTAAAATAATTATGTTTGTTTACTATTCGTAAGCTTATTCGTATTTTAAATATTCCCGCCTATGTTGGTGGTTTCGCGGCGTACCCAATAGCAGGGCTTGGTTTCCCCCCGAGCATACACACCGTACTGATCACTGATTGGCTCCCATCGTAGTGTTAGAAGCCTGCTGTGGGATGAAAGAATCCTCTCGATGCGTGCCGGCAACGAAACCATCTTCTCTTTAACATTCTTCGAAATTATCGAGTGAAAACATAGATACTAGCATTTTGTGACGCGTGGTGTTGTGTCTGAACTGTGAATAGTGCTTTCCTACGAGATCACGAATTTCCCGAAGGCCATTGGGACACGTTGGTGTGGATAGTCAAGGTAAGGTGTTGTATTTACTTGCATTGGCATTCGCCTGTTCGAACCACATCTATCTTCATATATCGGCGGGAATATCCTAACGAATTCGAATCCCGACCCAGAGTGACGTCAAGGGCCCTCCTTTCAGAAGGGCCGTTTCGCCACATCTTTTTTGGTGCCGAAAACCCGGGAACGCCCTTTGGCCGCACTCGAAGTCGTATGTTTAATTGCGTAATATTGCTGGTATTTTTCTTATCAAAATTAAATATTTTATTCGTAATTATATCATTATTGGTTAAACATTAAGTTCATTGTAACTGATCATAGCAATTCTTACGGTAAAGTTCATTGTGGAATTATAGACTTCAATTTATTTGTAACATTATACGTGACTTGCAATTTTATTCTTTAAAGTGGGTAGATTAATAATTTTGGTTGCAACGGTTACAAGTGTTCGAACATTTTGTTTTTGCTTATTCGTTCTATACTAGCTCAAACGTTCATCCAGTTTCGTTCAAAACATTCATTCATTCGTCCGGGCATATTCACTCGTAACATTCGTTCTAATACCGTTCATTCGAGTCGTAGATAACCGTCATCTCGGCCCGCGAACAGCTGCTTCTATTTAACTTGTTTACTATTACTTATGCGATGAATTTAAGGTTGTAGCAGATCATTATATGAACAATCTATCTAGCTATCGGTGTTTATATAATATCAATCGACTGTGGCCACTTTAAATTCAAACTCATATTGATACAATTAACTAAGTAATTCTGTTTAGCGAATAGTGTTAAATACGTAAACAAAGTTGTCTTATCAAAACGTAGCTAGTTCGCATTCGTTTTTTCTTTCATTTGGTCGTTACGTCGTAGCATCTCGCAGCGTTTCTAATCGTAGCAGTAGACCGTACTGTTACGGCAATTCTTTAGTTTAACTAATAACTTTGTTATTTTTTGAGACATACGGGTGATATTAGTCTGTTCGGCTATCCATAGTTGTTTGCAGTTACAAATAAACAGATAATTGTTATTTTATTCAACACATTCGACTTGTTTTTATCGTTATATTTTATTAATTCACTTTATTCGCAACATGTCGTTTAATCCTAAACGCGCTATTCGTAAACTTAGTTCGGCGAGTAGATCTAAATCAAAACATTCTGGTGTCGACGACTATTCTGTTCATGATTTGCCTTTATTGCGTAGAAGACGTACTATAGCGTTGAATCGGTTATCAAAAGCGCTGGAGATAGGTAACTTAGCTCGTGGCGATAAAAGTCAATACGATCTTTTTTTCTCATATTGCGAACAACTTGACAAGTACGCGACTGACTTTGAAAATGCTCACTTTTCTATTCTCGAAATATTAGATGCATCGGGAAGTGGGAGTGATGATGATGATACAATTCGGACGCGTTTTGATGATACCTATTTTCAGATTATGTCGATTCGTCGTAGTCTAACGAAGTCAGTATTGGACTCTTCTGAGATTTCTCATCAATCAAACGTTAATTCGTCGTCACTATCACGCATAAAACTACCTAAAATTCAGTTGCCAACATTTTCAGGTAAAATTAAACTATGGCCTGAATTTTTTGATACATACAATGCGCTCATTCACGACTGTCACTCACTAAAGGATGTTGAGAAATTTCATTATCTCGTCTCATCTTTGAGCGGCGAACCTTTAACTCTTATTCGAACGTTCCCTGTAACGGGTGATCATTATTTGGATGCGTATGCGGCTTTGGTAACGCGTTATCAAGATAAGCGGGAGTTAGCGTTCACTTGTTGGAAAGATATTTTGAATATTAACTTCAAATTTCAGAACGCAAACGACTTTCGTAAGACATTAGATTGTATAGATGAAAATTTAAGTATTTTGAGAAAGTTGAAACTTCCGGTTGAGCAATGGGATTTCGTTATAGTTTATCATATTTTATCAAAATTAGATTCCAAAGTGCGTCGTGAATTCGAGGAACGATGTACGCACACCGAGCTTCCTACGTACGTAGATTTAAAGGAATTTCTGCATTCGAAATGCGAGGCGCTTATACGTGATAATCACTTTTCTGATACAAGTAAAGTGGTGCGTCCCGTTCGCGACTTGCCTAAAGTTTCTGCTAGCAACTATTCAAAGCGACCCAATACGTTGCATACACTTATAGCAGATACTTCTTTGAATTCTAAAACAAATAAAATCTTAGATAATGGTACCGAGGTCAAGGGTCAAATTAATAGGCCTGTGTTAAAGTGTCCCTTTTGCGCGGGTGATCATGCCATTGGCCAATGTAAATCGTTTTTGGGTAAGTCCGTTGACGAGCGTATGTCCACCGCTATTGAGAAGAAGTGGTGTTTCAATTGCCTTAAATCGTCCCACCAAATCAAAGATTGCATATCGGTATTTCGGTGTTTGAAGTGTAAACACAAACATCATACACTTCTTCACAAAGATCGTACTACCACAGAGACGCATAAGGGTGGTGCCGACTTACAGTCAGTATCACTGGTATCTAAGAGTTCAAATTCTACGTTGTTCTCTAAACCATTAAAAAATTCTACCGTGCTGCTCGCCACAGCTATTATTCAAGTTAAAGATACGAACGGACAGTATCAATCTTTCCGTGCCTTATTCGATACCGGCAGCCAGAACAATTTTATTACTAAGAACGCTGCGCAATGTTTAAATCTTAAGCCAATACCATGCGAAACAAATATCAATGGCTTGGGTGGCGTTGCCGCTAGCACTATCGGCTTAGTGAGTTGTTCTATTGCATCTAACAATCAACCGTTGTTTAACGTGGATATGCACGTTATTCCATACATTTGTGGGGACCAACCCATAGCGAAACTTAATACCGTAGGTTGGTCATACATTCAATCGCTACCGTTAGCCGACCCTGGTTTCGATGTTCCAGGTCCTATCGATATTCTGTTTGGCGCAGATGTTTTTGCTGACTCTTTGTTAAATCAGCGCATCAAGGGTGAAGTTAATCAACCTCTCGCTTTTAGTTCGGTGTTCGGCTGGCTTCTGTTGGGTCGAACGAGTCTAGTAACCTCATCCTTTTTACACTTTTCGTCGAAACCGGATAACGAATTACTATCCCTCGTTGAGCGTTTCTGGGAGATTGACAGTGTTCCTCAAGCTTCATCTCTCACACCTGAGGAAAATTTGTGCGAGCAGGCCTACTTCTCTGAGCATAGCCGTGATTCCTCGGGTAGGTACGTGGTCAGACTTCCTTTCAAGGAAAGTGCGGAACCTGTATTCGAGGGTTCACGTGATATCGCCCTTCGACGGTTTCATGCGATCGAACGTCGCCTGTCGCGTGATTCAAACTTACATCAATCGTACTCTGAGTTTATGCATGACTACCTTCAATCCGGCCACATGTCTTTGGTTGAGACGAAAGAGTTAGGTAAAGGTAGATACTACATCCCACATCATTGTATCGTTAAACCAGATAGCGCCACAACTAAATTACGCGTAGTCTTTGACGCTTCTGCCAAAGATTTTCAAGGCAAGTCGTTGAATGATACGTTGCTAACGGGACCTAAGCTCCAATGCAACATTGTCGCAATTCTACTACATTTTCGTTTATACGCATTTGTCTTTATGGCGGACATCCGTCAAATGTATAGGCAAATTTTAATCGCTGATGATCAACGTGATTATCAAAGAATACTTTGGAGGAATGCTCCTAATCAATGTCTTCAGGAATTTAAATTAAACACTGTTACTTACGGTGTCTCATCAGCGCCGTATTTAGCGTGTAGGACAATCCAACAGTTAGCTGAGGATGAAGGAATTAACTTCCCTCTAGCTAAGAAAATACTCACGTCGGATATCTATGTTGACGATGTAGTCTCTGGCTGTGACACTCTAGAAGATGCTCTAGAGGCAAAGTCACAGATCATAAAGCTCTTCAAACTAGGCCATTTCGAATTAAGAAAATGGGCCAGTAATGAGCCTCGGTTGTTGTCTGATCTTACTCAAGAGGAATGTCTTCTTGATCCCAAATCGTTCTCTGACGACCAACCTTCTACTATAAAGGTGCTCGGACTCAAATGGGACCCAGCATCTGACGCGTTTATGTTTGATGTCAAGGCATCTAATCGTTCGTGTACTAAACGAAATATTTTAAGCGAGATCGCAAAGGTTTTCGACCCCTTGGGCTTTCTGTCACCTTTAACAATTAAAGCTAAAATCTTACTGCAGAAGCTTTGGATCCTCGGGTCTTCTTGGGATGAGGAGCCTCCGGAGGATATAAATAGCGTTTGGAGAACCTTTTGTGATCAACTACCGATTATACGAGAGTTGAGAGTGCCACGTTGTCTTACAGCTCACCACGCGAGTGCGTACGAACTTCACGGCTTCTGCGATAGCTCTGAACTCGCTTATGGGGCAATTCTTTACGTTCGTATTTTATTGGGTTGCGGAACAGTTCAGATCTTTCCATTATGCGCGAAAGCCCGTGTTTCACCTATTAAAAAACTTTCTTTACCTCGTTTGGAGTTGTGTGCAGCCGTGGTTCTCGCGAACCTTGTTAAATTCGTTCTTGACACGTATAGGGTAAAATTATCCTTTAATGCGATCCATTTGTGGTCTGACTCGACAGTGGTATTATCGTGGCTTAAGTCTCACTCTTCTCGTTGGAATACATTCGTGGCCAACAGGGTCAGTATCATTCAGGATATTGTTCCTGTGGAGTCGTGGCATCATGTCGCGTCCGCGGACAATCCAGCTGATATCTGTTCCCGAGGGCAGCTACCACATGAACTCTTTCACAACACGTTGTGGTGGTCGGGTCCCTCCTGGCTAGCAAAAACGTCTGATCGTTGGCCAAATTACTCTAACTTCTCCACTCCCAACGAAGAAGATGAGGTATTATTGCGTATGGAAGAGCGTCAGTCTGTCGTTTTGGTCACTATAGGTAGTCAACCAGATAAGCCTATTGATAATCTGTTAAAACGTTATTCATCACTCGATAAAATAATTCGTATCGTATCGTATCTTCGGCGTTTCATTCATAATGCGAGAAATCGTTGTAACCGGAACTACGGTTCCATTTTTAATGAAATCGATAATTATCAATCGTTGGTTGTTATCGTTAAACATGTACAATTGGCATCGTTTGTAAATGAAATCCAACGGGTTCAATCTAAGCAAGCGTTACCGAAGCCCCTGCGAAAGCTTAATCCCTTCTTGGACGAGGAGGGTGTTCTCAGGGTGGGCGGTCGGATCTCCCACGCTGGCCTTGAGTTTGAACAAAAGCACCCCGCGCTACTGCCATGCGATCATCCTTTTACGTCCAAGCTAATTGAATCCGTTCATCGCAAGCATTGCCATACCGGACAAAACACGACGCATTATTTAATTTTGCAAAGATTTTGGATTTTGTCAGCAAAAAGAGCCATTCGTCGATGCCTATCGAAATGTATTCGCTGCTACCGGACACGCCCGAAACCTTTAGAACCTTACATGGGTGATCTACCATCATTTCGTGTAAACCAAGTCAAACCGTTCTCGGTGGTCGGTGTTGATTTTGGCGGACCATTCCGTATCAAAGTTGGTACTCATCGCGGGGCCAGGATGGATAAAGCTTACTTATGCTTGTTCGTGTGTTTAACAACGAAAGCGGTCCATCTTGAGCTGGTGTCATCTCTTTCTACCGAAGGTTTTATAGCAGCATTGCGTAGGTTCGTAGGTCGTCGCGGACGCTGTAATATTATCCACGCGGATTGTGGAACGAACTTTATCGGTGCCAGCAATTATTTAGCGTCACTTGAGCGTGCCTCGCAGCCGTTAAGTATCAAATTCGATTTTAACCCTCCCTCAGCTCCTCACTTCGGAGGTGTGTGGGAGATACAAATTAAAGCTGCAAAGTCGCATCTCTATCGTATCGTTGGAAACCAAGTGTTAACGTTTGAGGAACTGAGCACTTTGTTCGTTCAAATCGAAGCAGTTTTGAATTCGCGGCCGTTGTATCCCTTAAGCGCGGACCCTAATGATTTGAACGTGTTAACTCCGGGTCATTTCTTGACTCTAGAGCCGCTAACTACTGTACCCGACGTGGATTATACTAATATTAAATTATATAGACTTAACCGTTGGCAGTTGATACAATCTTTTGTACAAAACTTTTGGATTCGCTGGAGGAACGAATATCTAAATTCATTAATGCAACGTGCAAAGTGGACGACACCTTCGAAACCTGTAGCCGTGAATTCTATCGTCATCATTAAAGATGACAATCGAACACCTTTGCAATGGTCTTTGGGCAGAATAATCGAGTTACATCCGGGCCTTGACGGCATTGTCCGCGTGGTAACTATTAAAACTAAAGATAGCTTAATCAAGCGCCCGCTTGTAAAATTGTGTCCTCTGCCCATGGAATCCGAACTTTTTTAGCAGTAAACTTTACCATTACATATTTTAGCAATTAAGTGTAGCATTAGTACCTAATCCATGTTTAACGTTGTATTTATATATTTTATTCTAACTTGATCGGAAAATACCAGCTGTATTTTGGTGGGCGGTATGTTTACTATTCGTAAGCTTATTCGTATTTTAAATATTCCCGCCTATGTTGGTGGTTTCGCGGCGTACCCAATAGCAGGGCTTGGTTTCCCCCCGAGCATACACACCGTACTGATCACTGATTGGCTCCCATCGTAGTGTTAGAAGCCTGCTGTGGGATGAAAGAATCCTCTCGATGCGTGCCGGCAACGAAACCATCTTCTCTTTAACATTCTTCGAAATTATCGAGTGAAAACATAGATACTAGCATTTTGTGACGCGTGGTGTTGTGTCTGAACTGTGAATAGTGCTTTCCTACGAGATCACGAATTTCCCGAAGGCCATTGGGACACGTTGGTGTGGATAGTCAAGGTAAGGTGTTGTATTTACTTGCATTGGCATTCGCCTGTTCGAACCACATCTATCTTCATATATCGGCGGGAATATCCTAACGAATTCGAATCCCGACCCAGAGTGACGTCAAGGGCCCTCCTTTCAGAAGGGCCGTTTCGCCACAATGTTCTATTTATCTCAAACAGTAATTGAACTAAATCCAGATTAAGATTTGCTAAATATATTTTCTTGAATTAGGTTATGACGAGCTTAATAAAATACGATAAGTCTTAATTATTTCTTTTTTGATGCTATGTAAGGTAAGAAGATGGATGAAAACTAGAAGATGGTAATCGAATGTCCGAGTCAATCAGTATTCGTTATTGGTACTGAACTGAATAATGGTTAGTCACTAATGAATATAATCTCGATTTTTACTTATTATCCAACGAATTAAGTACTAATTCGTTGGTATTATCAGGATCTTACACACACCGAAACTACGTACTGTTCATTACCCTAACCACAGATTTAATAATAATAGGTTGGGGAAAAAGTTTCTTCGCATTTTTTAAGAAAATTCAAAACATTTTTTAATATAGTTTATTTACATTTAACTAAAGTATGTAGGTACCATTTTGTTTGATAACTTTTTGCCATCTCGTAGGTAGGGACATGATCCCATTGCTATAGAAATTTTGGGACTTCTGTCAAAATACCGGGACAAGTGGTTTTGGCAGTCCTCTCGTGATATTAACCTGACACTGCCTAAAGAATTCTGAAGAGACCGAAACAGGTGGAAATCTGAAGGTGCAAGGTCAGGACTATACGGCGGATGCATTAACACGTCCCAGCCAAACTCTCTTATTTTTTGCTGAGTGGCTAAAGATGTGTGAGGTCTAGCGTTATCATGATGAAAAACCACACCCCTTCTGTTGATTAATTCCAGCCGCTTTCTCTCAATTTCTTGCTTTAATCTCATCAGTTGTTCGCAGTAGAGTTCAGAATCGATGGTCCTGCCTGGTAGTAACAGCTCATAATGAATAATGCCCTTCCAATCCCACCACACACACACAGCATCACCTTGTTGCGAGTTAACCCGGGTTTCGCCACAGTCTGTGAAACCTGACCGGCCTTTGACCACGACTTTTTTCGCACGTTCTTGTCGTACGTGATCCACTTTTCATCACCAGTTAAGCTTCTTCAAAAATAGTTCGGTTTCATTACGTCGTAATAAAGAATCACAAATGAGTACACGGTTCATTAGGTTTCTTTCAGTGAGCTCGTGAGGTACCCAAATGTCGAGCTTTTTTGTGTACCCAGTATTTTTCAAATGCGCCAAAACTGTTTTGTGGTCAATTCCCAGTTCTTCAGCTACGTCGTAACTACTGACATGCCGATCTTGCTCCACTTTTTCAAAAATGGCATCCATTTTATCTGTAATTGGGCGACCAGAGCGACGTGCATCTTTGACATCAAAATTTCCGGATTGAAAACGCTTAAACCAAATTTGTGCTACTCTCACAGACACTGCACTAGGTCCATAAACATCGCAAATTTTTTTCGCGGCTTGCGTTGCATTTTTACCTTTTTTGTAGCAAAATTTTAAAATGTATCGAATTTATTCATTAGATTCACTCATCTTGGCGGTACGAAAAACAAATGAAAATCACACATTTTCCTAATTTGAATTTGGAATTATGTTCTTTAAAATTTAAACTTTCAATGATACCAAAACCAGCCAGATACAAATAGTATAGCCAAAGAGATTTTATTACAAGTTTATACATACTATAATGCGAAAAGACTTTTTCCCCAACCTAATACATCAAATCAGTTCATGTCAAAATGATGTTCGATTATCGATTTCTATTGAAATCGAGTACAATTGATTTTACTCCGTAGCGTTTAATAATATTAAACGCTAGAAACACAAACGAGGATACAAAAAAGAGGCGTCTCCATTCCGATCTGATTAGTGTGCTAGCACCTTTAGGGATTAAGGGAGCGAATTCACGAACGGATGGGCTAGAACCAAGATATGGACTTTCATGGGTACAAGTTTTAATTAATATAAAACAATCAACTACTGAGAAACTTGGTAATAGACAACGCATCAAACGAGCCGGCTGTCTAGACCTAAACATTACACATCAATTTGGTAAACGCAAACAATAAACATTACAAATTTCAAGGGTTCACAATACACATGGGAATACTATAAATACATACTGGTGCAGCCATTCGCTGAATTATGTAAACAATTAAGTGGACTGTATAGTTTAAAGATTTTTACGACAACAGCGTCAATCTGAGGTTTGTAATGAGGGAAGATGGGGAGAGATTACAATAGGGGAGGTAGAACGCACTGACACTGACCTGATAGCTGGCGCTCGGCGATTTTCTCCGGCATCCAAATATGACACTGCTTCCTTGGGTTAAGTGCACAGAACAAATGGTCACCACAAAAGTGTTAATTATTATAAATTAGGTAAATTTCACTACCACAAACATACGCGGGCCCGGTATCGTCTATTTCGCGGAGTAATTATTAGTAAGTAGTTGTTATTACGACGCTTCTTCCGTCCGTACTCGCTTTCGTATACATCGCTGTTAACGCAGCCGGCCATCCACCTGATAGCATGTCACGTGTCTTCTCACGCTCGGCTTCTCATTGGTCGATTCGCTACTCGAGTCTTAGATGTCAGTGCAAAGGAAATGCGAGAGGATTTGGGATAATCAAATGGAAGCTATTTTATTAATTTCGTTCGTTGAATGGCGACACCATTTCCCCCGGCCTTAAAGCATCGACTTTAACAAACCATAACCATACCTAGGTTATATTGTGTTCAGATATATATATATATTGTAATAATTTGTACTACAAATACCTAATAAAATTAAATAATTTTTCCTACAACTTTAACGCGGAATTACTTGACTACAATAACGTTATTATTACTAAGCTAAATCTAAATTTGAAATTATAATTATAAAACGCTATTGATTGGGAAGCGGGCATAAACGAATGGCGGGGCGAACGAAAGATCCTCTAGAAGTCTTAACTGTAACCATTCGGATAGTTCCATCTTTCGATGGGTGAACCTAATTATTATTATGTGTTTACAATAATGTGGTTTCTAATTAAATTGCCAGTTTAGTATCTACAAGTTAAATTTTAGTTTTAAACTTAGCGATTTGACCGATCTCCTTTGCGTCTGTGCTCAACTTTCATTGCTTATCAACTTATTTGTATTCGCGTACATCATTTGTCCTAACGTGGTAATATGCAGATAGATGGTGTGGTGTGCTCCGGAGTGTTCGGAGAGAGTTATGCTATTATACTAAGTCACTCTATGATTCACTGTACACTGTGGTGGAAGACGTCCGCTCGGTTCGGCGGTCGGAAAACGACTGACTCAACCAAGCCGTCACCGCCATTACGGCGTATCCCTTTATTGTCTATTCCACAACTACCCACATATTTAGTTAGACATCACAGATGGTCCATTTGATTTGCACAAATTCGACAAATAAAGCAATAAGCATACATCTGTTTCTGTATACTTTTAGGTTTTGGTTGCACATCAAAAGAGTCACTTGACTAGTTCAATAGTTTCCGTGACGAAGCTCACGGACCAATCATAAGATAAAATGCACGGCCGCAAAAGCAAAATATAAATAAACAAATTTCAGATATTTACTGGATTTTATTTTCGTAATGAAAAAATATATTGTAATCGTATACAATATATTGAAGTCAATTCCTAGCAGAATATTTTCAGCTTGTGTGTTATTTCGGTTTGTATAAACACACCGTTTCTCAATCTCCCCAGTTACTGAACGTGTTATGATAAACGTTTCCTAACGATATAACCGACTTAGTATCTCTTTTGATTAAAAACTTCGAAAAAGTTCGCGCTCGTGGCCAAGGCCACTACAAAGCAGCCGAAACGTCGAGTCAATAGGTATATAATGTTACGATAAATGTAATTAGGTTATTGTTAATAATAACGAGTAATTATTAATACCTATTTACCTCGTGATTTGGTAAATGTGATGAAAACTGTGAAAAAACAACCCTAACCTACCCATCATCACTTAGCCATGAAGTGCATAAAACACTACTCTCCCAAAAACATTGCACTCCGCCTGGTTATAAATAAAAATAACCCTAACCTACCCATCACTCAGCCACAGGGTTCGAAAGGATAATTATCAATAACAGTTTGATAATTATTAATGCTACGGCCACACTTGAAGACGAAGATTCGTGTTCGCGTTTTCGCGATAAAACTTCGTGTTCGCTCTACGACGAAGTGCTGGGCAACATCAAAAAAAAACTTCGTTACTTCGCGATTTCGCGATAATCTAGAATGTCGCGCTAAATTCATTTCGCGAATAAAAATTGATGAAGCGGTTGCGCTATATTATATGTCGGCAAATAATTATTTACTGCATCTTTATTATTTGAACAAAAATAAACTAAGTGAACTAAGCGCGCGAAGTGTATCCAACCGCACAAACTTTGTCCCGACAAAACCCTTTGATGTGCGGCAGTTTACCGACACGCACGCGAAGGCTTTGGCATTCGCAAACATGATTCGCGATAGGACGAACTTGTTGGCCGTAGCATAATAATAATCGGTAAAAGTAAATAATTAACTACTTTTGCCTTTAAATTTGTTAACTATTAATAAATGTTGGTAAATATTAATAATTTTCAATTAATCACACTTACCGTAACATATAAAGTATTTCGACAATTACTATGATAATATTGTGCACGTTTAAACCCTACATAATTTTCCTAGTAAATAATATCTCTTTGTATCACCACGCGAGATCATCGTCATTGCAAAACGAGTCATACGCAACAGTGCCATTGAGACGCAAAACGTAGATTACAATTTTTATTACGACTATACAGGATTATTATTATTATTATTTTTTCGCGATTTCAGAGTTGCTTCTATAGTAAAAGTTGTTTGTGTTGATGAGATCTTCAAATGGTTTGAAGGTTTTTGGTGTTTTACAAATAACCCTGTATAGTCATAAAGCTTAAATTGTTTGCTTTTTTAAAGAGGACGTGAGAACGAGGCGGATTGAAGGGAAAGGTAGCTAGTGTAATTACTGGGCATGGAAGGCATATCATCTTAGTCCCCAGGATGGCAAAGCTCTTGCAGTGTTAAGTGATTTACCCTTAATATTGCAAGTGTCTATCGGCGACGGTAACCACTCAACACCAGGTGGGCAACACGCTTATTTACCATCTCGTAGTATAAAAAAAACTTCCATACGATAAACGCTCTAAATTCAAACATAAAGGTGGTAACACACTCATCAACTCAGAAAGGTCGCGGAACTGTATCGCCTTTCGCTTCACCGTCCACCGGGCGTCAACTTAACGTAATCACGGAACCAAATCGGATCAGTAGCGACTCGGCTACGGCTAGAAGTTACCATTTATGTGTTGTTCTCAAAACTTACAACAACCAGTGTGATGGCGGCAGAGTAGAATATCATCGCCCCATATCCTCCAATGGGTGTCGTAGAAGGCGACTAATGGACCAGCAAAGGGGTATTGATCACCTTGTACTCCGTCCACTCCGCATTGGACAAGCGTGGTGGACTGCTGCATAAACCTCCTTCGATGACAAGGAGAGGACTTGGGTCCCAGCAGTGGGTCGAATTCTAAAGGTTGTTATGATGATGGTGAACCAGACATACGAATTTGCTGTTGTACTTCATATTGAATAAGCATCATAACAATGGACGGAAAGCTTAAAAGTAATTGGAAATTAAAAGTCAGAAAAAAAACCGTCCTGCCCCAGGCGGGATTCGAACCCAGCATCTTCCGCAATCTGGGCGGCTGCGTTAACCATTACGCCACCAGGGCACTCCTTTCGCTGTCGAAATTTGTCAGTGCTTTGTGCATATGTTTTTATAGTAAATATTGTTTCATCAAATCCTTGTTTGCACTTCTAAGATCCGAACGAAATATCTTTGCAAATATTTGACGCCCAGTTAATATGAAACTACCTTACATTATGGAATAATTTTTGCGTTTACAAACGCGTAAATATTTTGAATATAAGGTAAAATACCGGATTCGGAAAATTTCCGGTTTGCGGAATGCTGGGTTCGATTCCCGCCTGGGGCAGGTCGATTTTTTTCAGTGTATTTTTTCTTGTTTGTTTGTAGTTTATTGTATTGTTTGTAGATATGCATGCACATTAGCCTATACAAATCATATCAGTCATCATCACATCGCTACAAAACATTATACTTAACACGTTAACTGTCATCACATATGATACAATTATATACCCAATCCCACGTTCATGCATCACATGTGACGCAAGTGGGTATACGAAATCAATGTCTTTTATTGTCATGAACGTTTCAGTTACATTAAAAAATATCACAAGGACGTTTAAGTTAGATATCTAGATATTGAGGTAAATAAATATCAAATGATCCAAGTTTTTATTATATAAAAAAAATTAAGCACTAATGGACGTCATTAGGAGTCAATTCGATTTGGCCTGGACAGTCAACGTGTTAATATATCTATTCAAAATACTGCTTTACACACAAATATCACAAGATCAAAAAGTCATCAAGGAGGAAATCCTGCGTCAAATTGTCATGAAACGGAAGCTTTTGAACACCGGCAAACAAAAGGAGATGACTTATCTTGGCCATGCCTTTCAGATATTACGCTCTTCAGCATTATTTATTGGAAAATGTTACTGGAAAAAGGGGAGCTCGTTGAGAAGAAATTATTGTCCTGAATATGAAGCAATAAAAAGTTAAGTTGGTGGTTCCGGCTGTCGAAAGACAAAAGAAGTTCCCAAGGAGGTTTGGTGTCAGGCAGGCGGCCGACCGTAAAAATAAATTGCACACCTATAGCAAAATTTAAAAAACGCTACAAATTTTTTTTTTACTTCTACGTGCTTAAATAAAAAGTTTTGTGGTTTTATCTTCGATAGTGAGGAGTCCCATACAAACTTTCATCCTTTATTTCACCCCTTTATGCCATTTTTACACCAAAATTTTGCTTACATTCTCATGGTAATCTGTAATCTAATTTTGTATAAGTATACCAAATTTCATCAAACTCGGTTCGGGTGTTAGGCGTGAAAGCTTGACTTTATTTGGAACGTCTTTACGACCTTTCATCCCCTATTCCATCCCCACATGCGTCAAAATTCAAAAAAGTTAGAAAACATATTTATTTGCATCTTATCGCGTATCTAAATACAATTTTTAATGGTTTTATCTTCGATATTGAGGAAGCGTATACAAACTTTCACCCCTTATTTCAACCCCTTTATGCCCTTTTTTATAAAAAAAGGTAGCTTATGTCCTTTCTCAATGATCTCAAGGTCTAGTCTATTTTTGGGACAAATTTCATCAAAATCAGTTCAAGTAAAAGCGTGACTTTGCTTGGACTTCCTTACGAACTTTCAACCTCTATTTCATCCCCACATAGGTAAATATTTCAAAAACGCTAGAACAGATATTTATTTATTTAGTATCAATCGCCTAAATTCAAAGTTTCATGGGTTTACCTTTAACAATGACGAACTTCCATACAAACTTTCATCCCCTATTTCATCCCCACATAGGTCAAAATTTCTGAAGTCCTAGAACAAATATTTCTTTCTTTCTTACTAAGTGCCTAAATTCAACGTTTCATGGTTTTATCTTCAACAATGACGAATTTCCATACAAAATTTCAACCACTTCAAGCTTATTTTCGCGATAAAAGTATCCTATGGCCTTCCTCAACCTCAAGTCTTATATTTGCACCAAATTTCGTCAAAATCGGTTCAGTGGTTTAGACGTTAAAGCTTAACAGACAGACAGACAGTTACTTTCGCATCTGTAATATTAGTGGGGTGTTGATAGCAAGCAACATTGCGCCGACCCCAAACGCATTGGAAGCAGGGTAAGAGAAAGGTAATGGAGAAGATGAAACATACATGATGCTATAAAATTTGTTGTACTGAGTTTTCAAAATTGCTGTTGTTTTGTATGATATTTTAATAATTAATTAATATCTGCTTGCAATATTTTATTGCTGCAATATTTTATTGATATTAAAATCTGAAAAACAATTAGGAATATCAAATATACTTGAGTACTATAAGGTAATAGTAGGTTAGGGTGCGGAGGGTCACGCCTAAGCCGCCAAAATGTTTAAGTATTTTAATATACACGAAAAGTATTTTATTATATGCAAACATAAAATTACCATAATTTACTTTTCCCCCGAATGCGTTTTACCCACTTTACGTTGTACGAACCAAACTAAAGTCACACTGAGAAATAATTTTCCTTTTTTTCAATTCTAAAACAAATATATTTTTACTATAAACTAACAATGATTCTTTAATGTTCTTTTTGTATTACTAAACAATAATTCTCTGAAGACTCTTAATGAGTATCGACCGTTAATTATCCGATTAATAATTAATCAAGTAAAAGCCGTTTATTCGATTAGAAAGGTCGGGTCGGAGTTGAGCTGTCATTCGAAACTTTATTCACATCTTTTATTCTCAGGCCTTTGCCTGAGAATAAAAGATGTAGAATCCCTTCTAAACTTTTTTAGAAGGGATTCGAAGTGTTGCGTGGATGTTCGTCCATACATACATACATAAAGCCAGGCGTTTCTCCCATGTCCACGTTCGGAAGCCTCCTCGTGGCAGACCCTGGTAACGTGGTGGGGAAACTTTCTCGGCGGGTGTGTGGCTTTTGGCATTCGAAGTCACAAGCCACCGTTGTTTTTGTTTTTCCACCACGGCTAGTTCCGGCCGGCCCTTTTCTGATTTTGCTTCATTCAGTACGCCGGTAGCTGTGTTCCTGCGTGGACTCGTTGTGGAGTTGCGAAAAATAGCGAGATCGACAGAATCTCTTATTTCACATTTAATAATATTTTATAAGCATGAATTTATCATCGTCCAATACGATTTTTTACGTATTATTACAAAGGTATGCGAGTACCTCTCTGGGCAAGCGTTAGACTACGACGGAGCGCCGAAAAAGAAAGACCGGCCACCGGTGAGTGTGTTACGATGAACTCAATTTTTATGGTCTTTTCTAGGTAGCAAAGAACGACCGGCTAGTCTGGGGCCACGCTAAGGCCTCGCTACCTATATAAAAACTGTCATTCTGACAATAAGTATTACACATTATGGGTCCAATAGCATGGCACTTTGAAGCCCTCCGTTTTTTGAAGTCGGTTAAAAACTATGAGTTTATTTACTGTCATAAAGACACAAGAGAATAATAATTGAAAAACTCTACTCCTGAAGCTAATATTATTAAACAGTAGGTAAGAAGAAATAGTTCTAATTTAATTCTGAGGAGAATTTTTCAATATCTTCAAACATTATTTATTTCCATATTTTCTCATTGTATAACACAGTCCAATTTACAATAAAGCGGCGCGGCTTCAGTCGGCTAGTGTACAAATTACTTTCTAAGTCAGCGTTGCGATTACAAACAGTAACGTTTGCTTTGCAAACTAACATTGGCAAGAAACCAATATTTTCCGATCAATTCACACGTGAGCGTGACGAGCTGTAATCATAAGGCGTGGTTTATAGTATAGAAAAGGGGTCCATATTGGCTCACATAATATTCTAAATCCTATTCTTTGTCTTACTACCGATTTGTGTTCATAATAATCACTCTTCGTAATTTTATTTTTCATACTTTTTTTATTCATACATTTTTACTAGCTGACCCGGCAAACGTTGTGTTGCATTATAAATTAAAAAAAAAATTAAGGGTGAACAACCCTTATCACTTAGGGGTATGGAAAATAGATAGTAGCCGATTCGCAGACCTACTGAATACGCATACAAAGTTTCACGGAGGAGTACGGTAACTAACATTGTGACATGGAAATTTTATATATAAGACTAGCTGAAAAACGTTATTTTGCCTTACAAAAATGATTAAATTACTAAAATGGCTATAAAAAAATAGGCGTTGGTGATAAAAAAGTAAAAATTTTGGGTTGTATGTATTTTTTAATGCCACATAATAAAAAAATAAAAACAAAAATTTTCGTCCAAACATCAAAAAAAATTAGGGGTGAACAACCCTTATCACTTAGGGGCGTGGAAAATAGATAGTAGCCGATTCGCAGACCTACTGAATACGCATACAAAGTTTCACGAAAATCGGTTAAGCCGTTACGGAGGAGTACGGTAACTAACATTGTGACATGGAAATTTTATATATAAGATTACTACCAACGCAGCTCATAACGTTAGTGATCATATTTTTTTTACTGTTACTACCTACCTTGTTGCTTACAAAAACAGTGCACTCCGCCTGATCATAAAAAAATTAACCCTAACCTACCCATCACCCAGCCATGTAGGTGCATAAAACACTAGACCCCCCCCAAAAAATGTATGATTAATGATATTATGAATTTCAATGATTATGTTTTATGAAGTTATGAAGAATTATTTGTTATGAGGAATGATCATTATGGTTTTAAATGGTATGAGAAATATTTTCGGTCCTCCAATGATAGGAATTGAAAAGTTATGTAAGAAAATGCACACCCATAGAAAAGACATGTTGCGTGTGACATGGGCGCGGACAATTACAGCGTCTCGCTGCATAAATTATACTGGAGTGTCGTGCGATGCGATGCGACGGCATTATCAGGCGAATTTCTTTGCGAAAGTTGCCGCTATCAGAAGGCGAAGATGCTTTGGCTTTGCTACAACTTATCGATATGTAAATTCACAAAAGACGACTAACTTCTGAGTAGACGGGACTCGCGCCAAATGGACCTTTTTTGATTGGCCGACACCGGAACGTCAACGACACTGTCATCATCATCAACAGATCATGTCCCCACCGAGGGGCTCGAATCTACCCCACATTAGGGGCGATTAGGCCTTAGTCAACCACCGTGTTTTAGGCGATTCATTTATTTTTGACGTCGTAAATGGCTGTGTTGACACGCATTATGAAACATTAACAATGATGAAAGAGTTTTAAATCACGTATACTCTTTTAAAAATCATGTTCGTCAATAATTTATGTGTTTCGTGTTTGGTTGTTCATACACGATTGACCTCTGAATCACGAAAAGAATGTTAACTTCAATTCGGATGTTTTGACAAATCCTGAAAAAATATAATTGCGTATGCAATTCTAACATACATCCATCATGATGGATGCAATTTTCACACCCATCATGATGGATGTATGTTAAAATTGCATACGGAGTTGAGTATGCGTCAAAAAACACGATACGTCATGACGTTCGTGTCTTTTGACGAATACTCAATAACGGAATCTGTGTGTATGAGCCCTTACTCGTGACAGTAGCATTAGCATATTGATGTTATTAAGAAGAGCGTTAACGAACTGCACGAATCTGTCATTAAGTTTTTTACCGACTATTACTTTCGGTTGACCGCAAATTATGGCCTTTGACAGGGTGCGAGAACTTTGCAATGTCACAAGGCAAGGATATTGAAAGATTAACAAACTACAATATAAAAAATTTTCGGGACTTTTTGAGACAGTAAGTGACAATAAGGCTGGTTAGTATTTCGCGCAAAAAATTAGTCTCGCGATTCAGCGAGGTAATGCAGCTAGTGTTATTGGTACACTTCCTGTTTCAGAGGACCTAGGCGAAGTCTTTTATCTGTAATATGTATAGTAGTCTATAAATTTTTTGTATCTAGTTTTAGGACCCCTTTTATAACGTAGATTTGATGAGACTTAACAACAATCAAACGTCACGGTGCCGGTGATTGGAAATCGTGCATCGTCGCGGAAGGTTATATTGAGGATTCCATTGAGAACAAGAGACGCTTATGTGACCAAACAATAGAGTCAATTAATTATCAAGACCCTCAACCTTCTACGAGCGCGGCGGTTATGAGCTCTGTAATGTCTTTATAAATCATATAAATCTATGGTCCCACCACGAAAACCAGAGTTGTTAGAACAACCTAGCACGAGTGCGCCACCGCCTTCTTTTCCTGTATTGTTTCAAATGTCGAATACTAATATAAATCTTCCTAACAAAACTGTATCATAGAATTTAAGTAACTGTACAAATTGTTGCATAATCTTTAACTAACTTAGTCATAACTTGCTCCAACAATGCGATGCCTTAAATTTTTGCATTAGTTCCATAAAACAATATTAATCTTTTTATAATTTTATTACACTGCTTATTTCAATTAAACAAGTCTTTGAATGTTCCTCACAGGTGTATTTATAAAGCACTATGTGACACTTGGGAGATAGTTCGATTCCCATTGCATTCCCAGTACTCTGTCACTTTCTTCCCACGGTGAACAATGTACTATACTTAAATTGTTACCTATCAACAAACTATGTTTTTCCTCCAATAAACTTTACATCCTTATGGAGATCGGGTGATATTGTGACATCTGGATTGACCCGCGGTCGCTGTATACGACACTAAAAAAACAACTTTATTTGCTTACGTAAAAGGTGAAGGTTTGCCTGTCCATATTTGAACGGTAAATATCACTGCGATCGCTACTGTTTCATTTTATAAGGTAAACGTAATTATTTTAAGGAAATCCTTTAATTATCGAATAATTAAGTTAAGAGAAGGATAATTTCCTGAAATTAATACAATTAAGGTGTTCTGTCGTTCTAAATGAGCATTTTGAAAGGTAGAGACGAGAAAAAGAGTCGTACCTATTGTAGTATGAAAATTAAGCAATGAAAACTAATTTAATAAAACCGTATTCTAAGAATATCGAAAGGCTAAATTTATTAGGTATTTGTAATTTCAACTTGTGTTTTTTTTTCAATAAATTAATTAAAAAACATGTAGGTAAGTTTACGCGAATATGCTGTCAAATACCTAGTTATAGTTAGGCAGACAATCTAGTCCCAGATAACGATAGACATTTTGACCTAGCGATCTATTGACATTTAGATAACTTTCATATTTGCCAAACTTTCCGATGCACACATCCTGTATGTTGTATCTAGTCAAGCACGATTACGAGTCGCTATTATATATCTACCTATTTCCTTAGGTACTTATGAGGAAAATAAATTTATAACACATTAATTTGCTCGTAAGGGGCCTCTTATTTCACAAATTTCAATATCGTATTGTATCTCATTACGCACTTGTAGGATAATGTAAAAAAAACGCACGGTTTATCAAGAAGCTCCGTCTAAAAACGAACGGTACTTTTTCAAATCTTAGCAAAGAGTTTTTATGTCAGAAAAGTGGTCAACATTTTATGAATAAAATTAACTTTGGGAGATAACATCTAATAAATAAACATTTAATTTTAATTCAATTAATTCTGACAATAAATTACAACCATTTATCTGTAACAAAAACACAAAAATATTAATTTACTTTATTAGTAATATTGGCTGTTTTTTGTGCCTTTGCCTAAAAAAAGCGCTGATGCGCGCGCATCGCTAATTTGTGAACAAGTAAAAATTGTTCCGCGCGCTTTTTCTTTTCGCTGTATTGTTTTTATTTAAAAATGTCGTCAAGTAGTGATGAATTTATTAATTATTTCCTCGCAAATATGTTATAAAACGTCGTATGACATACGTGCGCTTTGATAATTACAGTCTCTGCTTTCTTGTAGTATCGCCTCGGCTGTAATTTTCAACTTACCGCACTTATATCATAATGTACTATTATTAATAAGGATGTTACGTAAATCACAGTAATAGAAAAAAGCTCACAAACTTGTCTAATATAAAATTACAATCAATACAACCCCAATACGATAATCTACTTAAGATGTTAATAAAACTCTATTTATAATCTTTCACAAAATCATTGATCTCCATTACGACACTGCGATTTGACTTGGCTGGTGAGGTTAAGGCTTAACAATTTTTGTGCTGCCACACATTGACCTTTGATCACGCTATTGGACTTTCAATATATTAACCAATACTATCTAAATTTTATAAAAGCACAGATTTTAGCGAAAGCGTTCTAACGAGTGTCTGTGTCGGCCGTTCAAACTTAAATATAAAAACGAAACTCAATAATTCCTATAAACCTCCGCTCAAATCATATACTTAAGCTTTATTATAATTTTCCAGGCGTTGATTTTAAAAACAAGTACGTTCTGTGTTTGCGTCGCCTTGTAATTAAACGACTTTGGGAATCAATAAAGTAATTCAAGCTAAAGAAAAAGGTGATTTAAGAATATAATTTTATTTGATTAATGGTTCTCAACTCAGGTTCTCGCAATCTTCGTATCAATTTGGAATGATATAGAGTTGTTTTTACACTACATTTTGGTTAAAAGAGAATTGAATAGATTCTATTATAATGAAATACAATAATAATAGAATGAGCATTAGTTAGTCACTGTGTTTGATTGTACTACTAGTAGATACACCGTATATTACAGAAAACTAGCCAAGTAGATACGACGATATAAAAGTCAACATAATGACTTCAATATTGTAGTAGGTACCTACTTAGCTAGTTTTCTGTTAAAATTTGTACCGAGGTATAATATTATTGAAATATTGGGCAAAAGAAATAAACTATAAAAATGTGTTTCAGTTAAATTCTAATAATTTCTAATATTTATTTTTTCGTTTAATTTCGTATTGGTAGTTTCGACTCTTTTTATTTTAATAAACCCAGTTTTTAGTAAATAAACGCTAAAATAATTCGCTTTTACCTATTCGTACATCCTACGTAGTCACAAGAAATAATATGTAACACAGGATGTATTGACAGTATCTTTATTACTTACGGAATAATAGTTGGTATTATATAGGAGTTTCTCCCGAGTTCTTGCTGTAAAAACACGTGTTGAGAGACTCCATTTTAACCAAAACCTACCGGATTATTAACCAAAAACTACTCCGCCCGGATTGTGGAAGATGCGGGTTCGAGTCCCGCCTGAGGCAAGTCGATTTTTTCAGTGCATTTTTCTAGTATCTACCGTACAATTTTTTTGTAACTATAATTAAGTTTGCACTTGACATTGGCAAAATGTATAATCTTTAAGATTTGCGAATGCCATTAATTAAGAATAAAAATCAAAATAGGCACCTCAGGGAATGGTTGTTCACTCCCCGACTGACATACTCAAAGAAATGTTTAGGATCCTCACACACAGGCTACCTTAAAAGAATAGGAGGAATCAGCAGGACCCAAATCCGCTGCCTCACAGGTGCTCTCACTGGCCACTTTGCCACTAAACGACACCTGTGCACAATAGGCAAAGCTGAAAACCCCATTTGTAGAATGTGTGGTAAGGAGGAAGAAAGCATGGAGCACATGTGACTGCCATGCACTCAATCGATGTTGGCGGGGATGGGTGATAAGGAAAGGTGAAGCACAAAAGATCCCATAGGGTCGAAGTGCTCTGAGACAGCCTCAGCCCCTTACATAAGAATTATAAATAATTAAGAATAGATAGATAAGAAAAGATAGAATAATAGATAGATACTATAGTTCAGACGAGCGCTGAACGCGCGTCGCACGCTACTTTTTTGTAAAGCATTCACATGGTGCCGTTTGAAGGATTGAAGGCGCGCAGCCCCTTGGCACCTAGACAAGAAGCAAATCCCGCGCCAACCGCATGTGATCTGAACGAGGTCTGTACATATTATTTTTGTTGACTGTAAACCCAAATACAAATCGGTTTAAGCGTGTATTTTCATGGATTACTCTGACAGATATGGGCGAGATAATCGGATTATTTTTCTCTCAAGAGGATCAAAACTTACCAAAATAAGCATTTGTGTACTTCAACCCAGAGAATTTAAGGCTCAAAGTACACGTCCTTATATAAAGTCGATATTTAAAAATATACTTAAGCATACGTGTTCCCTCCTTTTTAGAACCCTGCGGCATTTTTTTTTGTTGTCGGGGAGGTCAAATGCATTTACGCCTCGTCCTTGCGGGGTGGTGCCAACCGCAGGGGATATGTGGGACTCGAGGTAAACCTGTGCGGTATTACGGGACGGCTCGGGATCTGCGCACGTGAGCGCAACTACACCGAGACCGTCCCAACGCTGCCCGTCTAGGCACTCCTTGTGCACCAATTGGTGGCCAGCAGCCCACAGGGGCTACCGACTAACGCCAGCCCCTGTGGGCCGCTGGCAGCATGGTTGTCTAGTGTGACGTCCACCATAGATTATAAATACTGACGTTTATAGATTGGCAATGAATCGACTAGGTCGAGACCAAAAAATTGCACTTATGTGTGAGTAATGCGCTGTGTTCATGAAAGTACCTACCTACGGCAGTTGTTGTCTTTTCTACGTGACTGATAGGCCGACTTAAGCCGCCTGCGTGTATGTGAAATCGTCCCGTCTATCTATCTCGTTCTAATATACGTGTTAGTATGCTCTTTGTCTATCACATTGCGCATCAACTGTTTCCTAATTTGTGGTACACATAAAAATAAAACTATATCTATGTGGACCACATATAATAGATAATAATTAATTATTCAGATTACATATGGCGCGTTTAATTTTTAGCAATAAAACATAGCCATTTTTGCTCAGTGAAAAAGTAGTATTCAGTGAAAGAATTTTTGATATTAACAGGTGACGAAACATGGATTTATTGCTACGAGCTCAAAACAAAGCAGCAATCGAGCGTATGGGTCTTTCAAGATGAGCCGAAACCAACCACGCAAATTACGCAAAGGGAGAAGAGGAGTATTTTTAGAAACAATAAATTAATTTTTGACGTTTAATAGCATTTTTTTCATATTCAATACGGAAACTTTTAGTGCGCCCACGTATTTGTTTAGATTTCGCCAGGTAAATCTAATTTTGAACTTCAGAAGTCGATATTTAACTGGTATACCCCTAGCGTCTTCCTAAACCGCATAGAACCAATGATAAAAACTACAGAAACATGAAAAAAACATAGCAACGATTGTCATAACATCACAAAATTACACACATTAAACTTAGAGTAAGTACACTACTAAATTTAAATTCGTCTGGTGTACAGTTTGAAACTCTTATCTCAACGGATTAAATACTATTTTGCCAATATAATACGCAAGGCCCTTTTGTTCTGCCCATGTGAAAAGAGAGGTTTGCGGTCTAATATTTGTACAGTACCAAGCACAATGAATAAAATAGGTAAGGTAATATTAACTAATTAAGAATATGGCTGCCCTGTTGGACTGTTTAAATAAGACAAAACATTTGCTAAAGCCTTACGACAATGTGATACTGGACCATGTTATGTTGTCTAACGGATTTCAAAGATCTATCAACTAGTAAAAGTAAGCTTATTTAGTTTGGTTGCCTTGCTATTATTGTTAAATTACTAAAAATAACTAAAATTAGCCATGTGATGTTGGCAGAATAGAGTAGTATCACCCCGTATCCTCCAATGGCTGTCGTAGAAGGCGACTAATGGATCAGCATAGGGGTATTGATCACCTTATTCTCCATCCACCAATCCGCATTGGGCAAGCGTGGTGGACTACTGCCTAAACCTCCTTCGATGACAAGGAGAGGTCTTGTGTCCCAGCAGTGGGTCCAATTATAAAGGCTGTTATGAAGATGATGATGAGGAAAAATAACAGCGGTCAATTAGCACCCCAACTCTGGTAGTCAACCTCTAACTGAGAATTGAGTATTGAAACCTTCCGTAAGTTGTTAAATTGTAATGTTCTCTTAGATTTGCGCGAGCAGTACACATTGTTCTATGTATACTAATATTATAAAGAGAAAATATTTGTATTTTTGTAACTATTCGTTACAAAAATACAAATATTTCTCTTTACAAATATTAACTCAAGAACTCAGCAGTGGGTCGAATCGCCTGTGGGTCGAATTATAAAGGCTGGTATGAAAGACAAATAATAGTTAAATATGTGTAATTAATATTTTACATAATATTCCGAAGTTTATAAAAAAATTAACTTTATTTGAATCACATGATTTTGCAAAAATAACGTAAGTAGGCCTTTAGTCAATATTTATTTTGTTACTTAATAAAGTCAGGAGATAACAGTCCCTACAATGTTAATGGTTTCAATTTTACGATCTTATAAAGACGTTGGGTAAGTTCCGTTTGCACCATAGCATCGGCCAATTGTGAATATTGCATTAAAATGTCCAAATATGTAAGCAGAGGCTACCAAAAACTGAAGGTCGGAGGTGAAAGGTAACCTGATGAGCTTAGAAAGCAAAATGGATGTTCGAACAAAATTATAAAAACACAGCCTTGAGCACTTCTGAGTAGGGGTTTTATTGCAAAATAAACTTAGCTGCCCGGTGATACATACTGTATTCCCATCAAATGACAGTTTAAATTTGTTTATGACCTATGTCATAGCTAAGATTAGTGGTCGGAGTTTCTCCCGAGTTCTTGTTGTAAAAGCACGTGTTGAGAGACTCCATTTTTAACCAAAACCTACCGTACATTTTTTGTAACTGTAATTAAATTTTCACTTGACTTTGGCAAAATGTATAATCTTTAAGATTTGCGAATGCTATTAATTAAAAATAGAATAGAAGATTAGTGGTCGATTATTGGGTGATGACTGGGGCGTTAACCCTAGAACCGTACCCATCATAGAATTTAAGTAACAGTACCCAGAGGTATTGGAGTACTCTAGTAAAAAAATCATTTTTATGACACAATTATAAACATTTAGTAATAATCAACTTACATAGACTCTTATGACACTTATTTCAGTCTCGAAATAGTATTAGGCCTAAATAAAAGTGACTTATATGTTTTGTAAAACTATAGGAAAATATGACATGTTTTATATCGAGAAACAAAAAGTGAGGTTTACAGTCTTTTTTCCTGGGAAAAAATTAAACATCGTCCAGATTTTGATTCTAAAGGGTCTGGAACATTGGATGACCGGTTTTCCCCCTAATGTACCTCCAATTCTTACACAGAGATGCATGGGCAAGGGACATTGAAGCATCTTTGTCGACCATTACGCAGTAGCGCAAAAAATCCGCTGTGAAAAAAAAGCAATCGAAAATATTCGATTTTAAAAAAATAATTTAAATGCAATTATTCAAACTATTTTTAAAATTTTCCTAATTCAAATAAAGTTCGTATTAGCACGAGAATTTAAATATTTTAACTATAGGAAAATATGACATGTTTTATATCGAGAAACAAAAAGTGAGGTTTACAGTCTTTTTTCCTGGGAAAAAATTAAACATCGTCCAGATTTTGATTCTAAAGGGTCTGGAACATTGCATGACCGGTTTTCCCCCTAATGTACCTCCAATTCTTACACAGAGATGCATGGGCAAGGGACATTGAAGCATCTTTGTCGACCATTACGCAGTAGCGCAAAAAATCCGCTGTGAAAAAAAAGCAATCGAAAATATTCGATTTTAAAAAAATAATTTAAATGCAATTATTCAAACTATTTTTAAAATTTTCCTAATTCAAATAAAGTTCGTATTAGCACGAGAATTTAAATATTTTCTTCATAATTTTATTGCTTGATTTTTGAAGTAGGCGGCATCGGCATAATAAATTCTATGATAATTTAACAGCTTGATGCACATAATTACACAAGCTAACACTTTTATTATTTTATTTCTAAATTCTATTTTAATAATGCAAATTAATTGAATTTCGTAAATGTTTCTTCGGAATTATAACAATTGGATAGAAATATGCGAAGCTGAGCAAGCAGTCAATTTATAGACAAATAAATTTTTCCAAAGGTATGTAATTCTATTGAGCATTTATTTTTTAAATGCAGTCAGATCCAAGCTGTCAAACTTAGTTTTGTACGTAAATAAAAAGAGCCAAGTTTACGCAAAACAAACAACGAAGTAAATACATCGTGTATATATCCATTTTGGAATTACTAAAATAAATTTTACGCAGTGAGAGTACTATGGGAATTATGATTTGTCGAACTAAATAACAAACCTAAGAGGTTGTTATGCGTGGTCTTTGCGACATCGATCGTCATCATAAATCAAGACAAGTCAATGTGTAACTACTCTCAAAGTGACTTCTGTGTTTAGATTTTGAACTATATTTTAATTTTGTATTTATTGTTGTAGTCGTAACGTATTTACGATTACAACGGTGTCATCCACACGTGGACTGTGCCCAATTTGAATATAATGCCACAATATTTGTCTAACCACGATCGAAGAGTCAATGACAGCAGGGCGAGCTTAACGCAAATTGCCTTATTTTGTGAAATAATCTAAAACCGAGAAGTATACGGAAACGCGTGTTTACTATTTGCGTTATAATACCTAGCATTTGTGCCAATACAGCAAATACAATAAATTACCTTTACATTCCCATGCTGGGACCAATAAGACAAATACACGAGTACGAGCAGCCAAGAGACGAGTCGCCATTACATTAAATGTGTCGGTATTTTATTATGCAATAATAAATTCACTACTTTTCTACGAAAAGTTTCCGTAGATAAATATTTCTTTAAAAAAGCGAGAATTACTAACGCCTGGCTAAATGCTTCTTGCATAACTCCATCCGCCTGTTTTAATTTTAGTTTATAATGCCAAATATAAATATGTTCCGCGTGGTTTGACACTAATAGCGCAATTAATTTGGTTAAAGAGGCTTCCACTATTATGTGATGTTATACAATACATAAACAGTAATGTACGCAGCGTCTTGCTGTTGCGCGATTTATTAGACGGTTTTGATTAACTAATTGCAGGTTTAGTAATCATAGTTTTCTTGGAAGTGCCGATGGGGACATGAGCAATTGCGTGAGAATAAATTTATTCGTTTTAACGTGTCTATGTTTATACTACTTTAATATATATTATCTTTTTATTAATATTTCTTAGTTACCCAGTAGAAGAGCTGCTTAAACTTCATGTCACCTTGCTGATACAAGTATGAGCGAAGTAGCATGAGCTATAATCATGACTCATCATCAGACATTATGCAAGCTTGTTTCATTCACAGAGACTTGAATTAAAAAAAAAAATAATGAATCGTTTATTTCACGTAAATCAATTGTCATTACCAGTTGACCAAAGCCTCCTTTTAGGTAACAAATATACATGTGCCAGGAAGCTTGGCTCTTCTATAGCTATGCATTTTTACATAGGTAGGTACATGAAATAATTTCTAACTAACAATTATCTTAAATTAAACTTTGAAGTGTTGTAGAGTAATATGTATCTATCAAGAACTGTTGTTTTTTTCCTAATCTTCCTTTTTAGGCAAATGAAAAAAGAAATAGAAAATAGCAAAAACAATGTAGAAGCAAAAGCAACTAGTATTAAATATTAGGCAGCAAAAAAAACTTTATATAAAAACTATATATGTAAAGAGGGTCGTCCAAAGGAGACGTTACAGATAATATGTTATAGAAAAACAAGAACTCCAAAAAAAATGGAAGTGGCAGAAAAAAAAACCTGTTACCTACATAAAAGGGGTAACAAACCCCTAAGAAAATAACATTCAGTGAACCAAAAAATTGACAGACAGACAGGACAGATGAGCAACTCCGCAGTCAGGGTATTGTATTCCCAGACTGCTGAGTTATATTAGGGAAACACATCGCTATTTTAATTTTTATTTCAGTCATTAATTTTTTTTAATAAAAATCTTAATGTTTTTTTGAGGTCGGTCCCAAATACAAGTGACAACGTTTATTCCAAATATTGAGGTTGGCACCGACCTCAAAAATGAGTCATAAAAAAATAACCTGAACCTACCAATAATAAGCGGCCTAAATTCGATTATACAGACTAATATTGATAGAATCTACTACGGATTTATCAACAAACGGTTTTATTTGGTTAACAATAATTGTCACACTACAATCCGCCGCGCCCTGTGTTCGCAGGACGCGCCATTTTATAATACGGCGTGCCCTTGTTTCTTAAGCTTTCTAATACTTTATAGAAGGTTCTTACGGAAAGAAAACTGGATAGTTAGAAAATGTACTGAAATTATTACGAAACAAAAATATATTGGTGATACAAATAATTCATCATCAACAGCACATGATACAGTAAGGTTAATCTAGCATCCAAGAATTTGTTTTTTGGAGGCTTGGGTAGAGTAGGTGTTCAAGAGATACTAATGAAAGTCAGCTGATCAATGAACCTTTATTCTTTTTATATTCTATTGCAGATTGTCTCTGATGACATTTTCTGCGTCACCGGGTTTTTAAGAAGGCGAAGATCTTGGGGGGTTCTCAAGCCTGTAGGTCGAACGTTGCTAGGGGATTACTGGGCGGCCAAGCATCTCCCCCGTGGGGAGTCTCTCGACCGCCTAGCGTCCTTAGGGCGTCCGTGTCGAAAGGGACCTTTATTCTTAGCGACGCTTTATATTTATAGGGGTGTTGGACAGAGCAAACATATCAGTTGTCGCATTCGCACACTATAAATATGTTTCTGCGTTTGAGAGCGATACCCTTCCGACACGGACGCCCTAGGGACGCTAGGCAGTCGAGAGACTCCCGACGGGGGAGATGCTCGGTCGCCCAGTAATCCCCTAGGAACGTTCGACCTACAGGCTTGAGGACCCTCAAGGTCTTCGACTTCTTTAAAACCCGGTGACGCAGAAAATGTCATCAGAGACAATCTGCAATAGAAATAAAAAAAACATGATAATGTCCCCACCGAGGGGGTCGAGCCTACCCCACATTAGGGGCGATTAGGCCTTAGTCAACCACGCTGGCCAAGTGCGGGTTGGTCGACTTCACATACAACCTAAGAATTTCTTCATAGTTGTGTGCAGGTTTCCTCACGATGTTTTCCTTCACCGTAAAAGCGTCGATATGTGTACGTGGCGGGTGAATCCCGCCACGTACACATATCGACGCATTAACCGTTGCCTCCCGGGTGGGAGACAACGCCCTTACGCACTACAGCACCGACGCTTTTTTTTAACTATTTGATTCATCTTTGTTTCTTAAGTTTTCTAATACTTTGTAGACGGTTCTTACGGAAAGAAAAATTAAGAAAATTGCGCAGAAAATTGGATAATTAGTAAAATTACTGAAATGATTACAAAGCGAAACCATTTTGATAAGTGACACAAACAACCGTTTCTATGCAACGAGAACGAAGCTGCATTCTCAACACAATTTTTGTAAATGAGTTGGACTTATAGTCTAAGATCCGAACCTAAATCGACCTTCACCGAGCTGATAATAGAATGAAACATATTTTATTATTAATTTAGTATATTAGAAAATATATTAAAAATGGGTTGTCTAAAAAATCCTGGACAGACTATTTTTAATTATTTTTTGAAAAATGATTTTTAATAAAATATTGCAACATCAAGATAATAAGAAAATTTTGTCGCGCGTGTTAGATTATACTTACAGAAATACGTTGAAAGAAACAGGTAGAGAGAATTATGTCTTACTTCTTACCCAAAAGTAAAGAATACTTATATTTTATCCAGCAAATAGGTACTCAGAATCAAATAACACTGACAGGAGGCAGAGCAGTGTTCACTGTGACGGCTCGAACGAGAATGCCGCTACCACGCGGAAGCGGGTCGTTTTATGTGAACAACCCACCCTACTCCGCCTCGCCTCTGACTACCGGTAACGCTTGTACAAAAGCGTTGTAATAATTAAGTTTTATTATATAAAACTATTTGTAAATTCAAGATTAATAAATTATTAAATAATAATGATATTATTATTATTTTACCAAACTATTCCAACATAAATAGATTCACAATATCCTATAACCGAAACAATTATGTCGGTCACCACGACAACTACTTTTTATCATAGAAATCTATTTCTAATTCATAACAAATCATTATTATCATTGTATAAGTTAACAAATATTATTAGAATAATTATTATCTTGGGCTTAATGTACAAATTAGTGCCCAAGATCTCACACGGCCATTCTGCAGAGCACTTCGTTCTCGAAGTGCTAATAAATCAACAATATTTTAAGAATAGCATGGCGGATAGTGATTGCTATTTTTATATATATTTATTTAATCAAAACTATTACGGCCAAACTGGCATGTACTTCGCTCTCGAAGTACTATAATAACATTATTCTGAAATATAATATTTTATCATAGTCTCTGGCCTTGACATACTAGTCCTATCACCTGCTGCACATGAATTCCAGACTAATATCAGGGCAGTGACTGACCAGCAGTATATATACAAATAAATGATAGTCTCTGGCCTTGACATACTAGTCCTATCACCTGCTGCACATGAATTCCAGACTAATATCAGGGCAGTGACTGACCAGCAGTATATATACAAATAAATGATAGTCTCTGGCCTTGACATACTAGTCCTATCACCTGCTGCACATGAATTCCAGACTAATATCAGGGCAGTGACTGACCAGCAGTATATATACAAATAAATAATAGTCTCTGGCCTTGGCATACTAGTCCTATCACCTGCTGTGCATGAATTCCAGACTAATATCAGGGCAGTGACTGACCAGCAGTATAGGTATATACATTTTTCTTTTCACTATTGTTTTTATTTTTATTAGTCCTTACCCATGTCATACTAATCCTACCACTCGCTGCTAATGTTTACAGATTAGTATCTGGGCAATAACTGACCAGCGATAAGTATAATCAATTATTCTTATTGTGTACTTTTGAATACTTAGTGATGTTAATAGATTGTTGAACCTTCATAATACGTTCGGCCAATCTGACGAGAAGTTTGAAGACCTATTTTTTTTTTTATTCCGATTCAATGACTTGACATTCGAAGCTATCTAGTACTTGATAATTATTACTGTTAACAAACTGTATTTATGTATTGAAATATACTTGATTCCTAATTCTGGACCTGGAGATAAAAACTTAAATATCTCGAAAACGGTGCATCGTAGCCCAAAAATAATGAAATTTTCTCCCCCGTAGACCCCAACCGGCCACGCGGTACATCCAATGCAATAAAAGTTTTGGCACTACCCTCATTAAAAAAAAATACTCCAAAATTAATTCAAATAATTTATGCTTATCTTCCAGGACTGCCGTTGTAATCAAAATAAATTAATAAAATCAAACGTACAAACGAACGAACTAAATTAATATAATGAAAACACAATTACCTTGTTTTATTTCTTCAAGTTGAATTGTAAGAATCAATCATTTTTATAATGTTACTTCTATATTCTTACAAAGTGGTTGGTAACAAATAATACAAATCACTGGTAATTCAACCGTACACGGCGACAGTCAGCAAAAAAAGTGACTCGATTCGGCAACATACCTCGCTTTAGTTCATTCGAACTTCCGGTGTTGCCAGTAGAAATATTTAATTCGCTTGGAAACCGATAATTAATTCCAAATATCATCAAACCTTAGAATTATCATAAAAAGTATGATACCATCTTAAAAAAAAAACTTTATCAAACACTATAAAATGCGTTTTTTTTTTATTTTTATTTAAATAACAATAAATTGTACGGTAGTTCGAGTCCAAAAAAAAAAAAATGAAATCTCAACAAGAGATTCCGTAACAAAAACTCTGGAGAAACTCCTTTTATAAAAGAGTGGTGTGCACAATAAAATTGTTAATTTGTCAAGCTGGTTTTTACACACCCATAGTTACAGCTGCAAGATATTTGTGATGGCGGTAGAGCGAGAAAATTTTGCGCGTTTTTTTTTCGTAATACCTTATTTTGTTAGATACTAATTTATTCTCCACGTACGTTCACTGGCTCACATGTAAAATTTCTCAGCAAGTGAATTCCTATGTAATCTAATGATTTCTCATTCTTTAATTATAATAAACACACCAACGCTCGAAGAGAACCAAAGTGCTTCAAACTCAAACTTTTTTTTTTTACCCAGTAGAAGAGCTGCTTAAACTTCATGTCACCTTGCTGATACAAGTATGAGCGAAGTAGCATGAGCTATAATCATGACTCATCATCAGACATTATGCAAGCTTGTTTCATTCACAGAGACTTGAATTAAAAAAAAAAATAATGAATCGTTTATTTCACGTAAATCAATTGTCATTACCAGTTGACCAAAGCCTCCTTTTAGGTAACAAATATACATGTGCCAGGAAGCTTGGCTCTTCTATAGCTATGCATTTTTACATAGGTAGGTACATGAAATAATTTCTAACTAACAATTATCTTAAATTAAACTTTGAAGTGTTGTAGAGTAATATGTATCTATCAAGAACTGTTGTTTTTTTCCTAATCTTCCTTTTTAGGCAAATGAAAAAAGAAATAGAAAATAGCAAAAACAATGTAGAAGCAAAAGCAACTAGTATTAAATATTAGGCAGCAAAAAAAACTTTATATAAAAACTATATATGTAAAGAGGGTCGTCCAAAGGAGACGTTACAGATAATATGTTATAGAAAAACAAGAACTCCAAAAAAAATGGAAGTGGCAGAAAAAAAAACCTGTTACCTACATAAAAGGGGTAACAAACCCCTAAGAAAATAACATTCAGTGAACCAAAAAATTGACAGACAGACAGGACAGATGAGCAACTCCGCAGTCAGGGTATTGTATTCCCAGACTGCTGAGTTATATTAGGGAAACACATCGCTATTTTAATTTTTTTTTTCAGTCATTAATTTTTTTTAATAAAAATCTTAATGTTTTTTTGAGGTCGGTCCCAAATACAAGTGACAACGTTTATTCCAAATATTGAGGTTGGCACCGACCTCAAAAATGAGTCATAAAAAAATAACCTGAACCTACCAATAATAAGCGGCCTAAATTCGATTATACAGACTAATATTGATAGAATCTACTACGGATTTATCAACAAACGGTTTTATTTGGTTAACAATAATTGTCACACTACAATCCGCCGCGCCCTGTGTTCGCAGGACGCGCCATTTTATAATACGGCGTGCCCTTGTTTCTTAAGCTTTCTAATACTTTATAGAAGGTTCTTACGGAAAGAAAACTGGATAGTTAGAAAATGTACTGAAATTATTACGAAACAAAAATATATTGGTGATACAAATAATTCATCATCAACAGCACATGATACAGTAAGGTTAATCTAGCATCCAAGAATTTGTTTTTTGGAGGCTTGGGTAGAGTAGGTGTTCAAGAGATACTAATGAAAGTCAGCTGATCAATGAACCTTTATTCTTTTTATATTCTATTGCAGATTGTCTCTGATGACATTTTCTGCGTCACCGGGTTTTTAAGAAGGCGAAGATCTTGGGGGGTTCTCAAGCCTGTAGGTCGAACGTTGCTAGGGGATTACTGGGCGGCCAAGCATCTCCCCCGTGGGGAGTCTCTCGACCGCCTAGCGTCCTTAGGGCGTCCGTGTCGAAAGGGACCTTTATTCTTAGCGACGCTTTATATTTATAGGGGTGTTGGACAGAGCAAACATATCAGTTGTCGCATTCGCACACTATAAATATGTTTCTGCGTTTGAGAGCGATACCCTTCCGACACGGACGCCCTAGGGACGCTAGGCAGTCGAGAGACTCCCGACGGGGGAGATGCTCGGTCGCCCAGTAATCCCCTAGGAACGTTCGACCTACAGGCTTGAGGACCCTCAAGGTCTTCGACTTCTTTAAAACCCGGTGACGCAGAAAATGTCATCAGAGACAATCTGCAATAGAAATAAAAAAAACATGATAATGTCCCCACCGAGGGGGTCGAGCCTACCCCACATTAGGGGCGATTAGGCCTTAGTCAACCACGCTGGCCAAGTGCGGGTTGGTCGACTTCACATACAACCTAAGAATTTCTTCATAGTTGTGTGCAGGTTTCCTCACGATGTTTTCCTTCACCGTAAAAGCGTCGATATGTGTACGTGGCGGGTGAATCCCGCCACGTACACATATCGACGCATTAACCGTTGCCTCCCGGGTGGGAGACAACGCCCTTACGCACTACAGCACCGACGCTTTTTTTTAACTATTTGATTCATCTTTGTTTCTTAAGTTTTCTAATACTTTGTAGACGGTTCTTACGGAAAGAAAAATTAAGAAAATTGCGCAGAAAATTGGATAATTAGTAAAATTACTGAAATGATTACAAAGCGAAACCATTTTGATAAGTGACACAAACAACCGTTTCTATGCAACGAGAACGAAGCTGCATTCTCAACACAATTTTTGTAAATGAGTTGGACTTATAGTCTAAGATCCGAACCTAAATCGACCTTCACCGAGCTGATAATAGAATGAAACATATTTTATTATTAATTTAGTATATTAGAAAATATATTAAAAATGGGTTGTCTAAAAAATCCTGGACAGACTATTTTTAATTATTTTTTGAAAAATGATTTTTAATAAAATATTGCAACATCAAGATAATAAGAAAATTTTGTCGCGCGTGTTAGATTATACTTACAGAAATACGTTGAAAGAAACAGGTAGAGAGAATTATGTCTTACTTCTTACCCAAAAGTAAAGAATACTTATATTTTATCCAGCAAATAGGTACTCAGAATCAAATAACACTGACAGGAGGCAGAGCAGTGTTCACTGTGACGGCTCGAACGAGAATGCCGCTACCACGCGGAAGCGGGTCGTTTTATGTGAACAACCCACCCTACTCCGCCTCGCCTCTGACTACCGGTAACGCTTGTACAAAAGCGTTGTAATAATTAAGTTTTATTATATAAAACTATTTGTAAATTCAAGATTAATAAATTATTAAATAATAATGATATTATTATTATTTTACCAAACTATTCCAACATAAATAGATTCTCAATATCCTATAACCGAAACAATTATGTCGGTCACCACGACAACTACTTTTTATCATAGAAATCTATTTCTAATTCATAACAAATCATTATTATCATTGTATAAGTTAACAAATATTATTAGAATAATTATTATCTTGGGCTTAATGTACAAATTAGTGCCCAAGATCTCACACGGCCATTCTGCAGAGCACTTCGTTCTCGAAGTGCTAATAAATCAACAATATTTTAAGAATAGCATGGCGGATAGTGATTGCTATTTTTATATATATTTATTTAATCAAAACTATTACGGCCAAACTGGCATGTACTTCGCTCTCGAAGTACTATAATAACATTATTCTGAAATATAATATTTTATCATAGTCTCTGGCCTTGACATACTAGTCCTATCACCTGCTGCACATGAATTCCAGACTAATATCAGGGCAGTGACTGACCAGCAGTATATATACAAATAAATGATAGTCTCTGGCCTTGACATACTAGTCCTATCACCTGCTGCACATGAATTCCAGACTAATATCAGGGCAGTGACTGACCAGCAGTATATATACAAATAAATGATAGTCTCTGGCCTTGACATACTAGTCCTATCACCTGCTGCACATGAATTCCAGACTAATATCAGGGCAGTGACTGACCAGCAGTATATATACAAATAAATAATAGTCTCTGGCCTTGGCATACTAGTCCTATCACCTGCTGTGCATGAATTCCAGACTAATATCAGGGCAGTGACTGACCAGCAGTATAGGTATATACATTTTTCTTTTCACTATTGTTTTTATTTTTATTAGTCCTTACCCATGTCATACTAATCCTACCACTCGCTGCTAATGTTTACAGATTAGTATCTGGGCAATAACTGACCAGCGATAAGTATAATCAATTATTCTTATTGTGTACTTTTGAATACTTAGTGATGTTAATAGATTGTTGAACCTTCATAATACGTTCGGCCAATCTGACGAGAAGTTTGAAGACCTATTTTTTTTTTTATTCCGATTCAATGACTTGACATTCGAAGCTATCTAGTACTTGATAATTATTACTGTTAACAAACTGTATTTATGTATTGAAATATACTTGATTCCTAATTCTGGACCTGGAGATAAAAACTTAAATATCTCGAAAACGGTGCATCGTAGCCCAAAAATAATGAAATTTTCTCCCCCGTAGACCCCAACCGGCCACGCGGTACATCCAATGCAATAAAAGTTTTGGCACTACCCTCATTAAAAAAAAATACTCCAAAATTAATTCAAATAATTTATGCTTATCTTCCAGGACTGCCGTTGTAATCAAAATAAATTAATAAAATCAAACGTACAAACGAACGAACTAAATTAATATAATGAAAACACAATTACCTTGTTTTATTTCTTCAAGTTGAATTGTAAGAATCAATCATTTTTATAATGTTACTTCTATATTCTTACAAAGTGGTTGGTAACAAATAATACAAATCACTGGTAATTCAACCGTACACGGCGACAGTCAGCAAAAAAAGTGACTCGATTCGGCAACATACCTCGCTTTAGTTCATTCGAACTTCCGGTGTTGCCAGTAGAAATATTTAATTCGCTTGGAAACCGATAATTAATTCCAAATATCATCAAACCTTAGAATTATCATAAAAAGTATGATACCATCTTAAAAAAAAAACTTTATCAAACACTATAAAATGCGTTTTTTTTTTATTTTTATTTAAATAACAATAAATTGTACGGTAGTTCGAGTCCAAAAAAAAAAAAATGAAATCTCAACAAGAGATTCCGTAACAAAAACTCTGGAGAAACTCCTTTTATAAAAGAGTGGTGTGCACAATAAAATTGTTAATTTGTCAAGCTGGTTTTTACACACCCATAGTTACAGCTGCAAGATATTTGTGATGGCGGTAGAGCGAGAAAATTTTGCGCGTTTTTTTTTCGTAATACCTTATTTTGTTAGATACTAATTTATTCTCCACGTACGTTCACTGGCTCACATGTAAAATTTCTCAGCAAGTGAATTCCTATGTAATCTAATGATTTCTCATTCTTTAATTATAATAAACACACCAACGCTCGAAGAGAACCAAAGTGCTTCAAACTCAAACTTTTTTTTTTTTTAGTAGCCTTCAATATTATAATCATATATATTATAGGCGTTTGTCGTCACATTTCAATGCTATCGGAGAGTAGCCCCGATCGAACATCAAAATGCCCGGTCTAACTACGGAAAATATGTTTTACTATTATATTACACAATAAGCGAAACATATCATCAACCCCCAAGCCAACAGGAATTAACACCATCAGAGAGTAGCCCTGACGTGGCACTAAGCCCATTGAACTTGTGGGTACGTAACGAGAAAAAAAAATTTTTTTTTTTTTTTTTTCATGAAAATGAATAACCCACACATCTCATTGTCAGGGAGTCGCCCTGACCAAATGCAATGCACAGATCAGCCACAATCATATATCAATATGTTTCTTTACTCAACTAAACTTAAAATTTGAGATCTTAGCACTTTTGATTCGAAAATATTTCACTTGTACATACCTTTTATTAGTACGATCCCACTTCTGATGTTAGATTATACTTACAGAAATACGTTGAAAGAAACAGGTAGAGAGAATTATGTCTTACTTCTTACCCAAAAGTAAAGAATACTTATATTTTATCCAGCAAATAGGTACTCAGAATCAAATAACACTGACAGGAGGCAGAGCAGTGTTCACTGTGACGGCTCGAACGAGAATGCCGCTACCACGCGGAAGCGGGTCGTTTTATGTGAACAACCCACCCTACTCCGCCTCGCCTCTGACTACCGGTAACGCTTGTACAAAAGCGTTGTAATAATTAAGTTTTATTATATAAAACTATTTGTAAATTCAAGATTAATAAATTATTAAATAATAATGATATTATTATTATTTTACCAAACTATTCCAACATAAATAGATTCTCAATATCCTATAACCGAAACAATTATGTCGGTCACCACGACAACTACTTTTTATCATAGAAATCTATTTCTAATTCATAACAAATCATTATTATCATTGTATAAGTTAACAAATATTATTAGAATAATTATTATCTTGGGCTTAATGTACAAATTAGTGCCCAAGATCTCACACGCGCTTATGATGATATAAATTTTTTTCTATTATCCAATCGAGTGAAAGTAACTGATATCGACATACCTGTTCATACCTGACAACCCAGTAGTTCGCGCAGGTAAATAATAGACAACCCAATGCCTGCACATTCTATACGGTTTCTACTATCAGTCAGGACAAAATTTTCTTATTATCTTGATGTTGCAATATTTTATTCATTTTTTTTTTAAATCATTTTTCAAAAAATAATTAAAAATAGTCTGTCCAGGATTTTTTTAGACAACCCATTTTTAATATATTTTCTAATATACTAAATTAATAATAAAATAAGTTTAATTCTATTATCAGCTCGGTGAAGGTCGATATAGGTTCGGATCTCCTACTATTAGGCCCGTATTACAGAATGTCACTCTGAAGTCAAACATGTCTTGAGAATCGTCTGTCACTTTCTATCACGCACAAAGTGACAGAGACTTAGAGACGTAGGACGCTCAAGTCAGCGTTCAATCTTGAAACTTACTTATTCTATAATACGAACATTAGGCTATAGGATTGTCTTTATTTATAAGTTGTTCTCTTTTTACTTTCTCGTATACGTAGTATAGAGGAAGTCTTATAATCGTCAAAAAATTCGACCTCGAGATTTTGAAGGATTTTCACGTTTTGAACCTCCCTATGTCCATAAATACCGTTTTTGTAATAATGTCTCTGTGTGTTTGTGCGTTAGAGCACGATAACTCGAGTATACTTTAACTTATTGCAACCAACTTTAAGATATGTGTATGATATCAAAATATAATTTTTCTATCAACTTTTGAGTCGTCGATAACGAAAGTTAAGAAACCAAGTGTGCGGTCGGTACTCGGATGGGTGACCGAAAATTTTTCAAATTAACTGCAACAACGCGTGGCGGGTCAGTTAGGAAAGAATACAAATATTTTGCTCTTTATCTCTCTTAAAAAATGGGGCAGTAAAGAATTATTAGAACGAATGCTAACCAAAGTAAATAATGTGAGCGAAGTTAACAATGCCTCTAGAAAGTGAATTGATTTGATGAAAGATAATATTGTTCCAGGAAACTCCAACAATGATTGAACAGCTACCGTTCCGAGATCTTAATCCAGACATTATGCAAGTTTGTTTCATTCATAGACACTTAAATTGTATCATATTTTTGAAGTGTTGTAGAGTTATGTGTATCAAGAACTGTTGTTTCTTTTCTATGTGTACCGTCCTTTTTAGGTACAGCTTAGGTAATGTAAACAAATTAAAGTACAAATTATAAAAGGCAGTAATAATAGCTATTTTCACCTTTCCAGCACCAAAAGACCTCTTTTGCTTCGTGAAATCTCGAAGGAAAAACGCCTTTTGCTGCGAGCTTTGAACAAGACTGTGAAGTTCAATCTAAATTATTTTAGTTATCTTGCTTTTAATTTTCAATGGTTATTTTTAAGATAATAAACATGTATTGAAGTATTGCCTTGTTTTTCTCACCTATAACAATTTTCTCGCTGAAAAGTACATTTTTTTGATAAAAAAATGGTCCTGTAAATAAATCAATCTCACCCAATGGTAAGCAAAACAGGGGCAAAATGCAAATATAGCTAGTGCGAGAGATATTATTATATTTTTTATTTATTATTATATGTGCAGCGCTAGTCACCATCACTTTGCAAATTTGCAGTTTTTCTTTACGCCACTTATAGGTGGTATAAGAGGCGTGAAGAAAAACTGCAAATTGCGTTGAATTAGCTTTGCAAGAAGGAGGGAACACGTCTACTGGCAGCGACTGTGTACGACTGTGTACGTCGTGTACGACATAGAAATCATAGAGTTAAATATACAGGGGGGAAAATAGAAACGAGTTTTAGAATCTCATTGTTCGCATTAAGCCGGGTCCTCTGCGCCATGTTTTGGTGTTTGCTAACATGCCCAACATTGGTTGCTAACCGACTAGGGGCGTGGCCTAACAGTGTTAGCAAAAATACAATAACATGTTTCCCGCGACGAATGGCTGTTTGTCTACGAATAATAGAAAACATTTTGTCCTGCTTACTGTTTTTATTAATGCACTAGATTCCTTGCAAAACATTACAAGAAATACTTATATTTAAAATCACAATAAAATCTTTTTTTCTTCAATATAGAAGAGTCCATTCAAATAGTATCTACACTACATAGTATAAAACAAAGTCGCTATCCGCCGTCTGTCTGTCGCCCTTCCGACACGGACGCCCTAGGGACGCTAGGCGGTCGAGAGACTCCCCACTAGGGAGATGCTCGGTCGCCCAGTAATACCCTAGGAACGTTCGACCTACAGGCTTGAGGACCCCCTAAGGTCTTCGACTTCTTAAAAACCCGGTGACGCAGAAAATGTCATCAGAGACAATCTGCAATAGATATAAAAAAAAACCCGTCTGTCTGTCCCTATGTATGCTTAGATCTTTAAAACTACGCAACGGATTTTGATGCGGTTTTTTTAATAGAGAGAGTGATTCTAAAGGAAGGTTTATATGCATAATACATGCATATTTACATAAGCATTGCACCCGTGCGAAGTAGTAAGTAAGTATAAAATGTAGCCAAGTATTCTTGTTCTATAGTTTTATAAGTGAAAGAATCAATCAAAATGAAAAAGCTCTTTATTTAAATGGAGCCCTACCACCATTTCGATGTGTCATTATTAGAATTCTTGACCTACAACAACTAAAGGATTACCAACAGGTTACCAAGCGGAACGACGATGTAATTTAATGAAATTTCGTTTGTCATTCGGAATGTCGATTCTAAACGAATTCTATGCCCTCGGTTTCATCAGTCAATATTTAGTTACTACTTATTACCATTCAAGGTGTGCGAATTGGAGACATTTAACAAATAAGTAATGGTATTGAGATTCTTTGTTTGTATAATTAATATACGAAGTAATCAAACTTATTAACACATAACTTCTCTACGCTTTGTAATACTACGTCCTACGTAACCACCGAAATAAAATTGAACCTACACATGCTACCGTTGGGCGGGAAAGACAATAACACAACAATATAGGTTAAACTAGCCACTTATTTGTTAAAATTGTTAACATATGAGGAAATAGAGACAAATCTGACTAACACATGATGTTTAACACGTTCACACTCTCGTGGGAACTCCACACACACACACACACACACACACATTTTTGGTTCTTGCATGAAATGTAATAAGTGTTTTTTATTTTTATATATATAAATATCCTTTTGTATGTATTTTTTAATTGTTAATAAGGTAAATTTTGAAATTGTAATGAAATTGTAATGTGAATTTGGAAGAGCGGAGCCTTCTGGCACAGGCATTTTTTGCCTAAAAGAAGACTCCAAAAAACTATGTAATATTCATAACTTTGTTAAAGGAAATAAATCATTATTATTATTATTATTACTTATTTGAAAATCTTGAGTTCAATACAATTAGCTATAAATGCTTCAATTGAATTTTCCACTACAGAAGAAACTGGTAGGTCGTAGTAAATAAATCGCATAAGATTTCTATGAAAAGAAGACTATTGAGCAAGTAATTTAAATTGCAATTTATTTTTATTACAAACACCAGGCATTATGATGCTGATCCACCAGATGCTAAGTTAAAGGAGTCCTTTGCAGATAACTAGTGCAAGAGACTTTCAAAAATCATGCAATAAAATCCAACAAAAAATTGTTATCTTCATATTCAAGCTAAGTTAAGGTTAGCGCCGTGATTCAAGACTTTCAGAAGACTTCTATACTTACCTAATTCACTTATACAGTATATCTATTACGGATATTTTTTTTAAAAAGTTCTTTATTTGATTAGGTAATGTAATATTGATTTACGAGTACCTATGTTAGATTGAACCAGATGTCTAAGAAAACCGCCGTGTGATGCCGGCAGAGTAGAATAGCATCACCCCATATCCTCCAAAGGGTGTCGTAGAAGGAGACTAATGGATCAGCAAAGGGGTATCGATCACCTTAAGCTCCGTGCACCAATATGCATTGGGCAAGCGAGGTGGACTACTACCTAAACCTCCTTCGAAGACAAAGAGAGGCCTTGTGTCCCAGCAGTGGGTCGAGTTATAAAGGCTGTTATGATGTCTAAGAAAATACTTGTATAAAATCTAGTAAAGTTTTCATTGTCAAATTGTCAATTCCACATAAAAAAAAATCTCCGACAATCTTTTTGAAGGGGATTAGGTACAACAACAACAAAATACTAATTCAATTCAAAAAATAACGGGTGACATCAAAAGCAAATAAATTGATTTGCTGGCAACATTGTTTTAGGTACTAGATAACTTGCTTTAGTTTCAGTCTAAACCCGTCTCAAAACTTATCCATGATAGGACTTTTTCCATGTTTTTCGTTTTCTATTTAATTTGGTATCAATTTCAATCCTACCTACCTACCTACTAATATTAATGGAGTTTCTTACGAGTTCTTATTGTAATAAAATGTGTTGCGAGACTCCATTTTTAAGTCAATTACCTAGTTAGTCAATCAAACCACACCAAAATAGATGATACCTATATTGAATCAGTTACATACACTTATATTTATAGTAACTAGGCTAAATCAGTTAGTTTATAGCTACATGAGATACAGTACAGATATTAATACTGCCCCCATTATTGTAATTACAGTAAGTCAGAAAAAGTAAATTTTGGGAAATCGCACTTTTGTTTCAAATTTTTTAAACTCCTGTATCATAATGATTATAATAGATAACTCAGATATTGAAACGGGTAACAAAAGGTAAACTTCCGTGGAATGACCCTAAATGTGATTTATTTGTTTAATATTAATAGTTTTATTTTAATCCAACGAAATGTATTTACAATTACCACATCTATCAGGCCAACTAACACTTATTTAAACATATTTACAGTAACTCGGTACTATACTGTAAATATATCTAACAAAATATCTTTCCTATGCAAATTACTGTAACTATGTTATATTATATTTAACATAGTTACAGTAACTCTGTATATAAATATGTGAATTTCCAGAAATCCAGTATCTGTTTCTGTGATTTTCACGTTTTCGGTTCACGTTTGTATGCAAAAACAGTAAAATGATGTGCAGATGATCAAGTCTACTACAAAAAATTATGTTTTGCCGACATTGAACCAGTACAATTTTTTGTAAATAGTAATAGGCAATTAATTTAAAGGGTTAATGAATTAAAAGGCTGATTTGTATTATAAAAAATATTTATTGAGCATTATTGCACTGAATGTTGCAATAATTGTAACAGTTTTAATAATCATTATAAAATCCAACAATCACTTAGTAACATTAAAAATCTTGTCTCACTACACTGTACCTAAGATTATATCTCTCACTTATTTGAAATCATTGAGTTTTACGTGGTCTTATCAATAATTAACAAAATCAATGTTTGACTAAATATTAGAATCAAATTCGTTCAAAAAACTTAAATGTCTTACAAATAACACGTAGCATTAAAAACTATATTACTTGTTTTTTACGAACAATCTTACGAGGGGCAAAAAACAAGCGTATAAAAATATTATAAAAATCAATAGATATTGAATCAATCTTCAAGAAGATTAGAAGCATTAGAGAAGCTTACGGATCGGTTTTATTTTTTTATGTATTACATAAATTATAAATAGTGTCTCTATACTTACTGTGAACAAGCATGTGGAAATATCATATTTGAATAATAAAAATCGACAGTAACTCTAGTGACTGTAGATATGCTAGAGAAAATATCAAGTAAGAGATAATTTCAATATAGTAAAGCTACTTACTGCCCTAATGTTAACGGACGGTTGAATCTTCATAACACTTACTGTGATTACGCTTACTGTAACTTTGTCAATAGTTGAGATAGAAATAAAGTAAAAATAGTAGTATGTAGGTCTTGATTTCTGGATCACGACACTGTAAAAAAGTCATAACACCGGTATGTCTACTTACTGTATTTATCATAACGGGGGCAGAATAGAGTTCCGTGTACCGTGGGAAACGAACACGCTTAAACAGTAGCGTGTTTATATGTGTTGTGATGTGGTTATGATGATAAATAAAATTTACGACTTAAGTAAAGGGTTTTGTTGTAATCCTTATTAAAATCTGCTCTAGAACCTTCTTAACGAATTGTCAAGATCTAGTAGGTATTATGGGTGGTTTCAACGGAGCCGTAGAAGGAATTACATTCTAAATCGTATACAAACTTATTTGAAAGCCCCGCTTGTTATTTTGAAGGCAGTCGTATAAAAAAGTAATAGCAATATATAGGTACGAGCAGAACGGTAATCTGTTGCTCAGAGGCTTATCTTAGGCTATATTAAAGTATCTTTAAGATCCATAGAACCGCGGTTTATTATTCCTACAATACGGATGGTGACTGAAAAATTGTGTCTAGTCCGTCAGATAGAACACAAAAATATATTGGACACGTATTTTTACTTTCTCGTATACGTAGTACCTATAGAGGAATTCTGGTAATCGTCAAAAAATTCGACCTCGAGATTTTCACGGATTTACACGTTTTGGACCTCCCTGAGTCCAGAAATACCGTTTTTGGAAATGTCTATGTGTGTGTCTGTGCGTTAGCACGATAACTCGAGTATGCTTTAACTTATTGCAAACAATTTTTTTCGTTTAACACGAATAAAAAAATTATGATGTCGAACGCACTGTGTGTTGAAATATCGTGTTACCTACTTATGAAAGCGTTAAAAGCCCCACCCCTGAACTTAAATGCTCTATACCTATTTAAATATTTAATGATCGATTAAGTAAAAAATAGCTTAATGTTTTTTTGGATCTATCTGACTGAGTTAATGGAATTATTATATTTTTACCGAGACATCATCACTATTCCTCGAATTAGCCAGTTTCAATGCTCTGTATGAAATGTAAAATTGTGGTTAGTTTTATGATATCTTAAGTTGAATAGTAAGATTTATAATAGATAAATAGCTAGTAAATTAATGAACATATTTCAGAATATCATATAAGTAAGTATTTTTCATTTTTGAATAGATTTCAATGCTTATAAAAAATCGGCGAAGTGAGATGTTCCTGTAAATCTAATAAATGATGTCACTTAATAATTTTAGGTGGAAAGACCATAGAATAATATGATTTGTGCTAAAAGTCACAAAGAATTAATTTATAGTAGGTATAATTGTCACCACATCAAATAAGCATTCAATTATAAAAATAGTACCAGGTACGAATAACATAATGAAATTTAAAGTTATTCATTTCTCTTCCAATACTTCGACGAATGCGTAAGAAGTACAGAATCTCAAGTAGGTACGCATTTAAGCCTCACTTAGGTCCGTATTAATAAACGTCAATGCAATCATTGGCTAACTCAAGATAACGTGGGGGCGAGATAGGTGAGGTGCGCGCACTCAAGTATAGGCCAGGGGCCTTGCCACCCTCTTTATAAAAGCGATCAAAATTTCACTCATTTCAGTATAGGTTTCTAAACTGCATTGTATTATTTCGTATCATCATCTTGTCTTCCTATAACTGAGTCTCGTATGCGCCGATTGAATGAACGAACGTTCTTGCTGATCTGTTACTCCTATTGAATTGAAATAAGAACTTCATGGTATGAAATTATCCATACAAATTGAATGAATTATATCGAGTTAACGATTCAACTCTTAACTGAATCGCTGTCAAAAGTAGCGCCAAAACGGCGTCGCATAGATAATGTAGCGAATGTGTTTCTTCTCAGTTTAGGTCATAAACTGGATCGCGATTAAAGTTATGGCGGAAACACATTATTAACACGCGACGCGACCCGATGAAACGTGATGCGTGTTGAGTCGAATCAAATGTATTGTTTTCTATAGGCCAGAATCACACTATAAACATCTGAAGCGACGCCATGCACGCACACGTGTAAGGTACTATATTATGCCATTGGTTAACATATCCAGACGTGCCAGGTCGGCGTGTTGCCCAAGTCTTCATCTGACTCGTTATTTATTAAATCCATAGTATACATAACCACTTCTACTGCTGTTAGCTAACTGTATTCAGACATTGCTAGTATGTCGTGGCGTCGCGTGTTGGCGCGGTGCATATCGGGTGTCGCAAGGGCGGATCCAGCTTTGGCGCCAGGGGGGGGTCACATAGTCGAGGTCACAAGAAGTTATAATTTAATTTTGATAATAATAGATACGGGTAAAAAGTAGGAACCGGATGATTTTGAAAAATCGTTTTTTTCCGATTTTTATTTAAAAAAAACCGACTAAATCGTTTTTTTCGGATTTGAGGTAAAAGTCAATAAAAATTGTAAAAAAATAGGATTTTTTTATTCTTTTCTATTAAAGTCTAGATTTGCACTTTTTAGTGTAGAGAAATAAGTGATTTACTTATTTCTTTACACCAAAAAGTGTTTGAATGTCCACCTCTCCCAATGACATCAGCCCCCGATCGCGCTATTTATGAACGTTATTAGGAACTAAAACCATATCGTTATTATTTTCATACGTTTTGGCAGCTGACAGCTGTTAAACTGTCAAAATGTATGAAAACGATGACGATTTGGTTTTGGTAGAAACGTTGTAATAGCGCGATAAGGCCCCAGGTGTCTTGTTTCCAGAGTTTAACTTCCACAAGAAGTACCGCGGAACTGATTAAAAGGGTGGACTGGGCACAACACCGTAATAGTAATCCAGTAACCATAAGATTCAGAACAATAAAAAAAAAATTGGTCTGAGCCGTAAGAGTGGGTCATCGGTATCGAACAGGTTTAAGCTAGCAAGGGCTGGGGCTCAAGGACTACAATTTGGCCCAGAGCCTTTCTATCGTATCCCAAAGAAACAGGCTATGAAATACTTAAAACCCACCTCTTCTGAGAGGCAAAAGTGGACTGGCAAAGAACGCCTGGGTTAATACATTCAAAATTGAACCATACTCCCGTAAGCGCACCAACCAGCAGTGATGGAAACAGCCCCTAAACAACGAAATAATAACAGTGGCGCCAGGTCCTGGAGAATGTTGGCTAGAAAATCAGTAGAAACAAAATGTTCTGAGCCGGTTCTCTCGACGGAGTGCTTGTATCAGTCTGCTCTGAATTCCGATACCTGGGCTATACAGTACAGCACAACGGTAATATAGACCGAGATGTCAATCATCGAGTAAGCTCAGGATGGATGAAATGGCGGCAGGTTACGGGGATAATATGGGACTCCCATTGAGGGGCCTCAATGGGCCGCTTACAATGGGCCTCGTAAGAAGGCTCAAGGTCACCCAAAGGGCAATGGAGAGGGCTACGCTTGGAGTTTCTCTACGTGATCATATCAGAAATGATGAGGTCCGCAGGAGAATCAAGGTCACCGACATAGCCCAAAGGTAGGTACATTGCGAGGAGGACTGACGGTCGTTGGGGCGGAAAGGTCCTCGAGTGGCGACCACGTACCGGAAAACGCAGCGTTGGTGAGCCCCACACAAGGTGAACCGACGATCTGGTAAAGGTCGCGGGAAGCCGCTGCAGGGCAGCGCAGGACCAACCGGTTTGGAGTTCCTTGGGGGAGGCCTGTTTCCAATTGTCCAACAGTGGGCGTCTCTGGGATGAAATGATGATGTCACTCCCCTTGATTTAAGGGGCAAAATCGATAAAAGTATCTTGAGATCTGTCGTCCTGCATGGATCAGAAAGTTTGGCATTAAAGCGAATGGATGAAAATCGATAACACGTGCATTTGCGGCAACACATTTTAAGAACACTATTAATATTACCGTGACTATTACATATTGGAATTTTAAAGTTTTTTAACTTAGTACTTTACTACTAAAATTTAGTCGTACCGGTCGAGGTTAGGTCTAGCTAGACGTTAGTAGAAACCTTGTCGAAATTTTCCCGAATAATGCGTTTGCCGTCAAAGTATTATATTAAATTAAATAAATATTAAAAGTAGGTACTTAATTAATTAAATAAATAAATATATAAAAACATTTTTTTAATTAGTGGTCCACCTAGGTCCTGGACCGAGCCCAGGGGGGGGTCATGACCCCCATGACCCCCCCCCTGGATCCGCCCTTGGGGTGTCGACACGTTGCGTCGCGTCGCGTTTTAATAATGTGTTTCCGCCAGGTACATTTTCTGCTTCTAGTTATATCTATGACTCACGTTCGCAGATTCAGTGACAGCCACGCAGGCCGTTGCCGCAAGGGTGTGAGCGGAGTGGAGACGGCAGCGGGGCGGAAAGCGGACAGCACTCGCTTCACCAGACCAGTGCTCAACACTAACACCGCTACCATGACCAGTGCGAACACGCCACCAAGAACCACCCATAGCACCTAGGATGGAAATAAAACTATTGTTAATAAATATGTCGAAGGAAAATTATGCCAGGTACTTCCTAATTGCCTATAGGCATTAATGGGTACGAGTTATACCTCTTTCTATTTTCTGTGAGTTATACATTGAACCACAAAAATTTGGTCGGTTTAAGAAACTTCAAGAAGTTCCAAAATATAATTGAACTCGATTTTTGAAATAAAGACTGGTAAGTAATATTAAACCGCGAGCATTTTAAAGGCAATAAAGGCAATTTCACTTTAACTTCTTCCTATATTTATAATAAAATTAAAAATTATTGTTCAAATATTTGGAAAAAATATAGAATTATTTACAATCGACTTTATTTTTACGGCCCAGAGTATTTTGATTTTTATTATTTAATTCATTTAAATAATTTATTTATCAATGGCGTACTGTATTACTTATTCGTGTGTTTGCACTGTATCAGAAACACATATTTGTAGGTATAATTTTATTAAGCTCTAAGCATAATAGGAGCTTACTAGAACTTCAAGCAGTTTTCCCCTAAAAAAATGTTTGCTTGCGTAAGTAGGAACATTGTATACCAAAAAGTCATCTTAAAACTCGCCTCGATTCCTTGTTTAGCGTCAAGTTCCAGTTATGTTTTTTAACTCTAGCTTTTATGGAAGGCTCAAGCTTTTTTGAAGGCTCGAGACGTTGCTCAAAGAGTTCGACTATAACATATATTTTTTTCAGAATTTTATCTTTAAATACTGTTATAAACAGGTTTTTAAAAAGGTCGGCTCCTTTCTTTTTGGAATACCTGCCCTTAAGACTCGGGACTCCGAACTTAAGGGCGTGCATTTGATTTACGTCAAAATTGTCACATTTTGTGGATTTTTAGGGTTCCGTACCTCAAAAGGAAAAAACGGAACCCATAGGATCACTTTGTTGTCCGTCTGTCTGTCTGTCAAGACCCTTTATCTCAAGAACGCGTGGACGTATCAAGCTGAAATTCACATGAAATACTTAGGTCTATTGTCCCTTTAAGCTGTGAAAATATCAAACTTCTAAGCCAAGCCAATCAAAAGATACAGCCAATTATGTCGATATTTTCAACAAATTTCCGACACTCGCAAAGGAATCAAAACCTACAGGATACTTCCCGTAAACTCAGAATCTTGAAATTTGGCATGAAGCATTGTCATATAATGCAATTATAGGAAAAATTGCGAAAATCACATTTTTTAGTTATATAATATAATAAAAATATTTTTATAAAATGAAACTTACTACCTTATTTCTCACGAACGAATAAAGGTATCAATTTGAAATTTATACCAAATACCTAGGTCTATTGTCCCTTTAAGCAGTGAAAAAATCAAACTTCTAAGTTAACGCGATCAAAAGATACAGCAGTTTATACCGACACCTTAGACGAATTTCCGTCACACGCTAGGGAATCAAAACCTACAAGGTAACGATATCTAGTAAGTAATTTGATTTAATACGTCATAAATTGTAAACCGCTCCGTTTGTACGGCGGAACCCTCGGTGTGCGAGTCCGACTCGCACTTGGCCGGTTTTCAGGCCTAATTTTGAAGCGATGTGAAGAGACTTTGCAATGAAATTATATCTTAGAGAAAGATTAATTCTTGATTAAAACCACTATAGAGAGATATTTTAATTTACACTAATATTTTTTAAAACAAGGAATCTTATAGCGTAGTTTTACGAAAATGCAGTTTGTATTGGAGCTATCTTTCAGATGAAATACCAGCATTATAATGGCAAACAATACTTTTCAATAATTGTTTTTCCAATAGACAATATATTATTCTAAACCACTATAGAATATAGATATACACCCAAATAAGTAAAAAATTGAGATAACATATTAAAAAAGGAAAGTAAAATTTAATCAACATTTTTACAATATATTTGAAATTAAACTCATTTAATGTACTTATTATACAAAAATACATATAATGCTAGACACAATAATGATATTATAACGTTGTTAAATGCACTCAGATATTTTTGAAAATTTAATGAAATTTGGTCTAAATCCGAGCTCGCGGCCATTTTTCGATCGTACACCCCGGGTCTTATCACTCTGCGAGCTATGTCTATGTGTATATGTCACATAGACATGTGTATCCAACAACAATACAGCGTAAAAAAAATTGGTATTCAATGAATATTCAGCACGCACTTAAGGCCTGCAAATCTGACACAAGTCTTGAACATCACTAACGATATCACACACAAAGGTAGTAATTTTAAATTGTCTACTAACTCTAAGTAAACGGTGTTGAATTTCTTTTAATAAATGAAAAATGAGTCTACTGTAACGTTTTATTTCCTCGTCGGCCGCTCACAACTTTGTTTTTTTTACTAAGGTAACCGAAACTGCCCGGGGCTATTGAACATAATTCTAATTAATGTCCAACAACGAAAGTAAATTGTTGTTTTTGTTTTCAAGTATTTATACCATAATTGAAAACATTTAAATTAAGCGATACCTACTTAATATTTTATACAAATTTGGCACCGAAAGATCTGTACTTTGTTTTTTTTTCTTTATTATTTTTTACCCGACTACGGCGAAGCCAAAAGGAAGGGTAACGATTGTAGCAGTCTATATATATTATGTATGTATGTTTGTATTTACGTATGTTCCACCCTAGCGCCTAAACTATTCATCTAATTTTGATGAATGAGGTCAATCAATTCGTTATTATGATTCGAGCAACATAGGTTACATTTTAACCGACTTTAACAAGAGGAGGAGCTCATGGCCTGCGTAAGTATGATCAGGTAACTGGTTTTCGCGCTGAGCTAAAATGGCCTCATTACCCGTAGTGTAGGTTTTTTCGTTTAAAATACGTAAATATTGTAGTTGCGTTAAGAGCTCGATTTGTATGGGAAACGTAAACAGCGCCCCTAGCGGAAAGAAGCGTAAATCATCTTTCCCATACAAATTGAACTCCTAACGCAACTACAATGGTAACGTATTTTATACTACAAAACATACACTACGAGAACTGGTAATGTGCATATCCTTTCCACCCTTTATAAAATCCTAAATGATCCTGCCCCCTCCTTCCTCCGTTCCCGTTTCCACCTCCCACACGTTCTAGACGACCATGTGTTACCAAAACTTTGGAGCTACCTAAAGGCAACACCAACTTCCTCCTCCACTCATTTTCCTTTCGTGCTGCTCTGCTGTGGAACAGCCTCCCTACGTCATCCAATAGAGTCCGTCCATCGCTAGTTTTAAAACCAGACTAAAGAAGCACTTCTTATCATAATACTCCACATATAATTGCAAGTTTATCCTCTTTATATATCACAATTATTCAAGTTATAATTTAATACATTTATGTAAAATACTTATATATCAATGTTTATGTATTTGTAAGTATCCGTATGATTATTAGATTGTATATAACAATAATGTCTTATTTGTTTGTTAAATTATATTTACATTTTTCACCAACATTCGCGGGTTGACTGGAAGAGATCTCTTTTAGAGATAAGTCCGCCCTTTGAAACTGTGTACTGTAATATTTTAATAATGTATTTTTATGCTGTAATATTTTATCAAGTGCAATAAAGAGTATATATATAATCTGTCAAAAAAACGCCATTGGGAACTTACTTGAAACCTGTGTTACAAGCCCTAAGACATTTTAGGTAACTGTCACCTTCAACTTTCTACAAATGTAATGAAGTCCTTAGCAGCAAACGGACCGTCGTCGTTCATTCGAGGCCAGACTCGGGTAGCCGATTAAACACCTCGGAGGTGCTAAGCCGACCCGATTGTTCACGCCTGGTTGTCAGCGAGGCGATGAGATAAATGCGGAGCCTATTTACAGCAGAATAATAACAGACGTCAAAAAACATTTTAATTAACTGTCTGAAACTTCTATTCTATTCATAATTAATGGCGGGCGTCGCGATACCTAAACGTACGCATTTTGCAAATGTCAAGTGAAAAAGTAATAAAGTAACAAATTGTACCTACGGTTGATTAAAAATGAAGTCTCTCAACACGTGTTTTCACAACAAGAACTCGGGGGTACCTAATTGTTACTATATTCTGTCATGCTGCGTCAAAGACATAGTGAGTGTGATTTTCAGACTCGAATCTGTTTCGCGTTTGCTGATACGGGAGCCGCATGGGTAGCATAAGGTTTAGAAGTGCCAGGTAGCCAAACGCGCAGGCAATGGACTCATTTCTGTGAAAATGGAGATCGATCCCCGGCCCTCCGTTACACTACCGACCTCGTGAACCCACTCCCTAAATAGCACAAGCACATTAGCTTAATTGGAGGGGTTGGCAAGGCTTTTGTAAGCGACGTAGACGAAACTGGTGGCAAAAGCTACAGAGAAACTTTAAGAAAGACCCCGAAAACCACTGTATTCAGCCAAAGTAAAAAATACAACCTGACAAGTATATAAAAATATTCAAAAGTAAACAGAAAATATAAAAAAAAGGATTGATAACATCATCAATCGATTGATAACATCAACATCCTCTAGAGGTGTAGATCAATGATTGCTACGAGACACTACTAATTGCTGTAATAAGTTCAGGCTTACAGCGGGACTAGCTCTTTACCAGACTAGATTTCTCGAGGTCGACAAAGAAACGTTATCCTCTAGACAGCTTTAGAGAAAAATTTCGACCTCAACTTTCAACTGATCTGTCAAACGTAAAGGAAATATGCATCTAAGTTCGGGACTCAGAGACTCAGGTTCGGGACTTGATAGTTTTGTCTATCTTAATATATATAAATCTCGTGTCACAATGTTTGTCCTCAATGGACTCCTAAACCACTCAACCGATTTCAATCAAATTTGTACACCGTGTGCAGTTCGATCCAACTTGAGAGATAGGATAGTTTTTATCTTGATAAGTAGTCATTTTTTTTACTGCAGATACAATGTTACTGGTCAGTAGTATGAAATTACCACAGCAACGCGTGGCCGGGCAGCTAGTATATTATATGCCACTATTTCAAGAATTTCATTCTTGTCGCCGTTGTCATTCATCAGTGTAATTTCGATCTCTAGCCGAGCAAATGACATTATAATAGATCCGAAACTTATCACGAGTTTGCAACCTTGAGATCTTTTTATGATGGATCTACATCATGCCAAATTAAAGTCTCAAGTATCCTACTTACAATATCAGACCATAGTTCAAGGATCTTTTCATTTTCTAATAAATTAGAACACTCATTGTAAAGAGCTTCGCATTCAACAAGCGATCGTTCTGGCGAGCAATCGAGTGGTTTATTTACTTTTGTCCAGACTTTCTGAAAGGTCGAAAAGTTTCCTATTTAATAAGGCACTGCCGCAACACTTTTAACCTGTTGTTTTAATTTGCTATTATTGTAGGATAGGCGCTCTCTATATGACATCTACGGATAGCATGTTTTTTGACCAGCACTAATTCTTGGCGAGTAGTCTCGTTGTTCAGCTTGACATAATTTAAAAACATGCACAATGTTCTATGTACACTAGTTTTACAAGATTTTTTGCTACAATTTTAATAAAAAAAAAAATCCAGAGAAGGATAAGGTTCAAATATTTCAAATGTAAAAGCTAACAAAAAATCTTCCCAATTGCTATACTTGATTGCAAAATTGTGCTACAATTGAAATTCATGAGGATATAATTAATGTACTTACAATTCTGGTGAATTCCACGTGACGCCCGTCTGCAGGGTCTGAAAGAATAAAAATGGTATAGATTTTGTAAAATACCTAAATTAATACTATCACTTCCTAACCGCTAGACCAGCGGTTCGTCCATCGGAATTGGATCCAAAGGTCCCGGATTCGATCCTTAGGAGGACAAATATGTGTTCAATTTGGTTCGTAGTAGAGATTAAAGTCTACCTGGCCAGCTATCACCATCTTATCAAAGTCTGCCGCGTGACTTGACTTTGAGTTTGGTTTGACTTTGACTTTGATAAGAAATGTTAACAGCACTAGCCAGCCCCTCCGTGGTTAATTACGGATAAAGCAGACTTCGACCTTATTATCACTTAAATTACGTGAGATGTAGGACAAGAACTTACCCGTTAGGGTGAAAAACAACGAATTAGGAATGGTGAAAAAAGACTTATAGCGGGGTATTTGGCGCCAAAGATAAAAGCTGCAAATCAGATAACTATTTTCAAGGAATTAAAGTGCAAACCTTATTTACTTTTATATACCTATCGACGTTCTAATTTTGAACATACATTTTACTATTTCCCGAAGGTTATTATGTTACTTTCGGAGAAATAATTTGAATTACTCTGTATTTACGAGTATCTTTAAATTAGCCTATTCTACTTTTGGGCAACTTTCTTGCATTAGTCGTCTTATTTTGGCTTTAAACAAACTAGTTATCTTGCGCTAATCTCTAAACTTTGTTATCATATAATTCTGTAAACATAAATTAAAAAACTTTACGTCACTAAAAGCCTCTTCTTACATTACTTTTTTAACATCTTCAATATGTAAGATATCTATCAATATCCTTTAAGAATAAATGTATTTAATCCTCTTGCCTTTAATTACTCGTATAAGTCTAAAAGACTTTTCTACTCTAAAAAAGAGCTAATAAATTATGTGTCTGGTTCTAATGAAACAAAGATGTCGAAACCTATTGATTACCTTCTTCAGGATTAGGTACTGAAGAAATAGTAATCTATTCAATTACAATGCTTGGAAGAGCAGGATTAATACATTGTTCTATGTCACATAGATATGTGATGTGAGTAGATATTTTGATATAATTAGCTACTTGTTTTACCTACGTAAGGGTCTATGTATGTTTATCTTTCACTAAGTATTTTGGCTTATGAAACAAAATTTAATATTTATTGTCATCACTTGGCCGTTGCTATGTGTTTGGACATTATTTACCGCCATAGACTAATTCATAATATTGCTAGCGAACTCTGGCTTTGATTGCATGAGAAAAGTTACGTAACTTATTTAGAATGGGTCAACAAAATGTGTTTATAATTATTATGCTCTCCTGTGCTTGGGATTGAAAGCCACTTTACGCTAAATTGTTATTGCAACTGCATCTATACAGCCATCCATATCAAACCAAGATTACTCTGCTTTTTCTACCAATCGGCAACTTCTGTAATTATCAGTAGGATATCTTTTTTCTTCTTTTATGAGGCAGCTTTAGTCCTTTATTTCGTCTGAAAATAAGCGATTTAAGACTGAAGGCTGCACTTGGAACCCTCAACAACCAAAGCACTAAGGCTCAAGTTCACCAACTCGTAAAACAAACGATTAAAACTTAACCATTAGTTTTTGACATTTCATCCATACGATAAAATGTCAAAAACAGTCGGTTAAACAATAATTGCCTGTTTAAATGTTGGCGAACTCCAGCCTAATTATCTCACTACTAACCGTCAGAATACAACAAGGCTTGTAACACTATAGCTACCTAAAAATACGTGACCCACCATCAACTCTGACCCAAAACCTCTGATTTCAACCAGTAGACCATACAGATGTGTGAACAAGGAGATGGTGTATTGTATGCTGCTGATTACCCTCGTTATTTACTACGCCTGCAACTCCATTAAGTAGTATTTTATTTTCTTTCAAAACACACTTACCATAAGCCGTAGAGTTTCCAGCTGGTCCAATACAGCCTCTCTCATCCACCAAGTTCACTCTGGCCAACAATTTTACATCCAGCTCAACTTTGCTTTTCTTGTGATTCAGTTGCCCGACCCTTTCTCTACCTTTGTCGTTGCCTCGTTCAGTTATAGGTAGCAGCAGCCACCGGAGATTATCTCCAGTGCTGACGGATCCATTAACCTCCAAATACCTAAGCAAAATGTTGGCGAACCACGGAGATGGGTAGGCATCTGTCACCATTTGCTTACTTATACTGTTGAAAAAGGTAAAGAATATTAATTGTCATCATCGTGATATAAAATGTTTTAATTATTGCAAGTGAAAATAGAACAAAGTGATTTCGATTTTCTACTATCTATATGTTTGATAATTAACTATATGTTTGATGTAAGAAACTTACCTGACAGCGTAACTCTGTTTCTTAAGATTTCTAGGCAGTCTTTGGGGATATTTTGGTTTCGGCAGTGTCCAGGTGACGTTGACAAAAATTTCTCCTTCATTCACGATTGTGGACGCCGACACCATTGGAGCAGGAAGGCGGGGTGAATGGGCACACGAGCATACGCCAGCCACGCATTCTGATAGAGACAAAAATTGGAATTAGAGTCCAGGAGATATTTTTACTTTGAGGCAGATTTGGGGAGTGGCCTTCCCCTATCCATGCCATGGGCTGGGAGTAACCTATAGCTACCGGTTCAGAGTTCGGAACAAGACAATGAGAGGAAAACTTCCTTCAACATTATAAATATATTTCAATAATTTCCTTATTGTAAAAATATGGCAGGAAATTGAATAGAATTTTCTCCAATATCTGGTTGTTGAATGTCTCATTTATAGTATTTTACTTCGTCCACATTTTTTTAATAATCACTGTTGAGAAATATCTGGAACGACGACGCTTCTAAAACTTTTCGATGCCTCTGATATAGTTAAGAAAGTTTTGCAAGTTGAACGTTGTTTTGGGGAATATCTTAGTTTTTTATAGACATATTTCAATGGCGTATCTATTGTATTGATTGCTCGGGCGTGTTTGATGACGGTGCAAAATGATATTTCGGAAACCTTAGAAATTGAAACTTTTTGCTAACCCAACTGTTGTTCTAGCTACGCTACAAAGGATTGAGAGACCCAATGAATCTTGTCTTTCGTTTACATTACCACAGATAATACAATACTCTACCTATTACGCTGTATTAAAATGTTTTTTTTTTCTTTATTTTGGAAGGGGTTTTTATCCCAATGGATATGTTTAAAATGACTTATTCCTAACAATGACGCGGAGATCGTGGGCATTTACAGTAAGGTTAATCTAACTTCCAAGTATTTATTTGTACTCAGCATGTAGATCGAGATAGTGATTCTTGTTGGCCTATCATCTTTAACTCTAGAAGGCGCTAGTCCGCCCACATATGACAGACATATACAGACTGTTCACCTTCAGCGGACAGCGGCTCGCATAGTTGACAATAAAGCTCTTTCTACACAGCTGGACTCGAGCTTGATCCTTGCGGAAAGATTATCCTCAATCTTGATTTTTTTACATTACCTATCTATCACGGGGATTGTTTCGATGAATTATTTAGTTTGATTCCAGCGGCTGAATTCCATTATAACCCTCTTTCCCTAAAGCTCGATCCACACACGTCCGTGCCTTGTCGGAGACGGAGTTTCAAAGTCCGGGCGTCCGCCCGACACGGCTCGGCCACGTCTCGGGCGGGCGGGCAGGCGCTAGCCTGACACAAATCTACCTTAAAAATTGCCCGATGTTAAACTTTTACAAGTAGTGGTGGAGCAAACCTAAAGTTAGCGTGGGCAAGATGGCCAAAGGGGCACCGAGGCCTTCCGTGCACGGAGGAAAATCGAGCTGAACATTTTTCGGTCTGAGAACTTCTGAGAACCGACCGCTACCAGTAGCTTAGCTTCTGTGATCGTTGCAAAAAACGCACGCCGCGGCGCCATTGATTTCCTCCATTATAATCCATCAAATACAAAAATTCACATTTGGACGAAAATCATTTGAATATTTGACAAAAGGCTCACTCATTCTGTAATAGATCAAATAAATAATTAACTAAAAGAGATTTTTTATTAATCGAATGAACGTCAAACCTCTGGATCTAATTTCGGTGGGCCAACCGCTTAAACGCGGAGGTGGTAAAATTCGTCAGAAATTAAAGATTCGAAGTTCTATTTAAATAGTAGATTTCCCTTCAATTTCTCATTCCTGAGAATTTTATAGGATACCTACTATCATTCTTCGAGAAACAACATTTTCATAAGAAAAATTTCAAAGTCCAAGTCATTTAACAACAAAAATACTGTTCTTCCTACGAAAAACTCTTTAAGAATTCATTTAATGGAAACGATTTTTTAGAATTTTTAGAACGATTATGATAAGAAAGATTATTTTTTTACCCGTTGACTTCGCACAGGTGAGCGACTGGCTACGGCTTAAGGATTAAATCCCTTTTCGGGCAACAAGTTTATTAGTACTTACTAATATTTCTTGACTGTAATAAAAATTTTACGAAAAAAGTTATAGATAATCTCTCAAGGTGGACGATCTGGTAAAGGTCACGGGAAGCCGCTGGATGCTGGAGCTAGCGCAGGATCGAACGATTTGGAAATCCTTGGGTGAGAGCTGTGTCTAACAGTGAGCATCTCTCGGTTGAAATAATGATGAATTTCCTAAGATCATTTTCGTGTAGCTGCTAAGGAGTACTTGACACTTGACTGTAAATCGTAGGTACGAAGAAGAAGGCTAGTGATTATACCTACGTATAACTTTTGTATTAGCTACTTCATCGAGTATGATTGATCGAAAACTCACAGAAACATTCGCAATAAGAAATAGGTAACAGTGAGATTAATTCGTATCAACTGACTCCCTGAGGACTGGCAGAATTTCAAACTACCCACATTACGTTGAGAAAAAATTCCATATAACTAAGTTTGTTAATTTACTTGGTCCCAAGTGAGTTTTCTCCTATAGAAGTATTTCACAAAATAAAGAGGGCATGGTATGTAGGTACTTCATTTTCAAACCTGCGATCTGTCGTTGTGTTAAAGTTGGCAAAACAAGGTAGATACTACCTACTTACGAAGACAATGATCATATTATTTATATTGGCGAAAGCCCGAAGGTTCAAATTCTCGCACCCGTATACCCGTCAAATTTCGCCCCAGTTGCCTAAAATTGTCCTTTCGCCCCTTATTAGAGTACCAACACAGGTCAAAAATATTTTTAATATTTTTGAAGCACCCGTTCGCCCCTTGTAATATTTAACTTTAAAGCATAACCTAAAAATTGACTAACATTTTTTAATCAAAAATGAGTAAGTAACAATCATACTGTTTACATGCAGATAGCAATGAAGATACTGTCACAAAATTCAACAGTTACTTCGTTGAACAGTGATTTCAAAATTGAATTATGAAAGGAAGATGAGTGCTCCAACCTAAACTACAAAACTACCCACCAGGCTACCATATAAGAGGTTATTTATTATTATATAAGATTATTTAACCCAATAATGCATTTTGATTATGAATTGATACTACGCTAAACATCTCCTACATAGACATAGTAGCCTGGTACTTCAGGCTGAAAACATACAGACTGAAAAGTTCACAATCCCCTATTAATGTGGCAAGTCGATGCCGATTAGTGGCCATATACTGTTTATATCAAATAAAAAGAATTCGTCATTTTGTATTTCGCTATAATATTTACCAATAAAACTATTTTTGAACAGGTTTTTTAGTACAAGTATTTTGGTATAACAATACGTGGACATACTATTGGATATGGGGCGAACAGAGCTATTTTAACTTTCAAGGGGCGAAAAGACTCAGTTTAGGTATAAGGGGCGTAAAATACGGGGCGAACGGGTGTTAGAACTCAAATTCAACGATAATCCCACACAATGAATGTTTGCAGCGCTCGTTATCTAGGTACATGGCTATTGTAAAAACTCATTCTTGTAAATTTGTGAAATTTTATGAGATTTTGTGTCTGCGACAGGTTTTCCTTTCATTCTTACCCCATGGCTGTTGGTTGTTAAAGGCCTTTGCAGCGTCTCCGGTTCATTATGTAGGGTCTAGTGGGTTCTCAAGCCATTAAGGTCCTTTTACTAGCTAAATTATAGGTATATCATTCTGTAAATTTACCCCAAATTGGAGCAGGACAGGAGAAAGGATTATTCTGCAAATTAATTCTGGAATGAAAATTTAAAGGCACTCTTCTCAGCTGGGAAAGGTAACGTGACTTTTACTATTAAAAAGTTTCTGTTTCATAGCATTCATAGTAATAGGCGATACGGTTCCGTTCGGCGCGAAGCACACTGACGTCGGGCGTAGACATCGTTCTGTTTCATTCAAATACCGTACCAAACACACGGCAATAAGGTCCCTAATTGAACAAATTCAACGCCGAAATGGCGTGCTGCGCGTCCGATGCGGGCCGTTGAATTTGTTCAAGTAATGACCTAATTGCCGTGTGTTTAGTACGGTTTTTGAATGATGTCCGCACGGCTTTCTTGCCCGATGCCAGATTGGTGTGCTTCGCGCCTTCCCTTTCCCAGCTGGTAAGTGTGCTACGACGTAGCTACGACCTTAAGTGTGTGACATTTGACACCTGTCACCTAAAAGATACACCAAGAAATTGTTTACTCGATATTTTATTTTATTTCTATGTGTGCCAGCCTAAACAATCAGCCATTGTCCCGCCATTGTGGTCCCAATCAGTAATCCGAACGACGACGTATTTATTGTATATTTGGGGCAATCTGCGTCTTTTCTAAACAAAGCTTTTGTGTTCTATAATATTTTTATTTCTATCTCTGGGGAAATAAAGATGTTTATTGGGTGGCACGTGTCTCCTGTTTGATCAATTAATAATTATGTGCAGGCTCTTTGCCTACGCGACGGGCGATATGAAAACATTTCACACGTGTCTCCTGTATGTTCAGTTAATAATTATGTTCAGGCTCTTTGCCTACGCAACGGGCGATCTGAAAACATTTCATATATATCTTTATATATATATATATAAAATCTTTTCAATATTTCTATACCACTATGAAGCAAAATATTTAACCATCTATATAGTGGGCAGGGTTTGAAACCCAGTAGGTACAAAGGTGCTTAGTTTGGTTGGTTTGATTTAAGTCGATAAGATTAAGCGTTCAATTTGCATCAAACCACAGATTTTTCGCGCGATTTTTTTACAGCATGTGCGGATAGTCCTATAAGATCCTATGTGTCACAGAATTTTGCGAGAAAAAAACGCGCGGTGAAATATCGCTGTGCGAACAGGGGCTAAATCGTTTAGTTTACAGTGTTGCCAGGTCTTTTAAAAAAAAAATACCGAACAGTGAGCAAAAAAAAGCTCCTGACTTGTCGTTTTGCCGATCCTTTTACTCGCGCACAAAAAACCGACGAAATAGGGAGCGCTGGGCAGCATGACGTGCGGCATGACGAGTAAGGTTGCCATACTACGTCTCTGCCTCCTTTCTCGTCTTGTTCATTCGTGGAGTGTGCAACATCTCTGCCGATTGCGTAAAATTTGACAGTCGATTCGTTTATTAGGGAGAAAAATTAATCTGAAAAAGAACACCGAACCTCCCATACTTCGGTATTTCTGTCATACCGAACACCGAACACGGTGCTAAATTACCGAACGGTTCGGTAGAATACCCGACACCTGGCAACCCTGTTTTGTTAGCGCGCGCCGATAAATTAACATATGCCTGTTTTTTGTCGTAAGTAATTGACTGACAAAACTATTTCACATTAAAAAGTAAAATAACTAATATGTTTAATGTGAAATCACTATCAATGTCAATCAGGAACAGTGTAGCTTTCTAGAGGTGAAATAATTTTCATAATCCGTTTAGTAGTTCCAGAGAGACTAATCCTATTAAATTCCATAATACTTATATATTCATAAAATGTAGCAAGTTTCTAATAACATTATCTCGATCGCTATCATAAAGAATTTCAATGTGATTGTACCGTTAATATTGTTTGGTATTGATTAACGATTTATCGGTCTATCTTTTATCACATTGTTAAGCATAACACATCCAAACACATAATTGTTTGTTTTCGTTAAATTTCCTTTTATAATATGTTTCAAAAATAGAAGGTGAAAAGGATTCGAACCCGAACCACTGGATCGCCCGATGTGTAGACAGCGTTACTGAACACTCCATCACGACGGCGTACAAATTTAAGATAAAAATTACTTTGATTAACTTTAGAGAATTGCCTTGAAATTAATTAAAGTGATTCTCGTATAATTTTTAAAGCACTTTAATCATCACAGTCATGACTGTTAATTTTCCATTTTATATTACCTGTAGTGGTATATTTACCCCTTAAAGGCTATGTGGGTTAAAAACGCCCGAGTCATTTTAGTTATTTTCTCTTGAGCTTTTACGCTTTCAGTCTGCAGTAGCCCTCGAATGCGCGGAGGAGTGGTCATTTCCAGGTGCATGTTTTGCCACACGCATGCCTCCCGGATATAAAAACCACCCGTAATCATTTAGTCATTGGGGTACTGATTCACAACGTAAGTTTTATAATTTTTTATGTTTATTATTGAATTTTGCGAGCAAATGTAGTTATTTTATATGTTATTATATTTTTACCGACAAGAGAAAAGGAGGAGATTGTATAAAAAAAATGTTTGTCAAATTTGTACCAAATAATCTCTGAATATCGTTATTTAGTTAAAAGGTTTGATTTTACATGTAAGTAAAGATTATCAAGTTAGTTGAAGAAGACTGAGAAGTCAAATTTTTTACAATTCATAAGTTTTGCTAAAATCATAGAAGCTGGTAAAGACTAGCATAATTATCCAAAAACTGTACAATTCTGACAATAATACAAACATACAGGTCGAATTAATAACCTCCTTTTCTGATTTTGAAGTCGGTAAAAAAAAACATTACTAAAAATAAACTTTTATTAAGATCCTTTTAACAAGAAAATAAACTTAAAATGCATCAAATCCGTCAATTTATAATATCACATAATTTAAGAAACTAGTTGACCCGCCTATAAGTACTGTAGAGGACAGCGCGCCGCGATCGGTCTACCAGTCACTAACTGCAATACCTCCGTCCGATATACCCTCCCATTTTTGAAACTCAAGGTTGAATCTTGGAATCGATCGTTGAGACTAGTGATAAGTGCAATAGGTATAAAATGTATATAGCCAATGTGTTTTTAAATAAATTAAGTGAACTACCGATGAGACTTTTACTTCCAAAAGAAACAACAAGAACCTTCCTACAACTTAGCTTCACTTCACAACCAAATTCGAATACAGTCCACAACAGTTTCCTGGTCCTTCGAGCCGGATTTTAAGAACTTAATTGAAGAAACCCGCGCCAGGACACAACAGTTTCCTGGTTTCATCGCTCACCATATTTAATGCAAGAAAAAATGGTGAGGACACGCTCTCAAGAACCCGTACCAAAAACCGTATTTACGGATCCTCCGCGTTCTCCGTCGGCAAACGCAAGCCAAGGCGCGGCACGTTCGGGTGGTTTGATCGACGCCACTCTTCGCGACCGACTTGAGGCATCAAGCAACGCACCTGCGGACTACAACAGAGACGCGACTGTCGCCATGGGCGCCGAGGGGGGGGGGCTATAGCGCCGAAGCGCTGCACACCTCTGCGCACCTTTCGCGTCTCTCTCGTCCGAGCGAAGCTCAACGCGCTGAGTCACCACGTCGCCCGTCACCTTCGAGGTCCAGAGCATCACGAAGATCGACTAGCAGCGCCGTGGCCCGCATACGAAACGCACAATTGGAAGCGGAAGAGCGACTAGCAGACATAAGGAAGAAAGAACTCGCAATTGAAACAAGTCTCATCAGGAAGAGGTTAGCCGTCGACATCGAGAACATTCGAGAAGAAGAAGTCGACGTAGAAGGTTCGTGCGTCGCCGACATCAACGAGCGCATCGATAGCTGGCTGCAACAAAACGTCGAAATACCCTCCGTGCGACGGGGGGAGAAAATTACTCCGGGACACAAGGCGCCTACAACCGACGACGCCGTCCCTACGCAGGCGCTGCGGACCCCGTTGACCGCACGGGGGGAGCAACCGACTTACGCAACCCAGCGGCACCACGAACGGGTGCACTTCGATGAGAACGACGCTCGCCGACCGCGATCACCGACGCCAACACGACGACAGAAGGGGATCGAGCAACTCACAGAAGCGTTCGAGAGGATGTCCCGGGTGCGCCCCGCGCCCCGGCAGGCCACCGAGTTGCCAACATTCTCCGGCGCCGTCAACGAGTGGCTACCCTTCAAAGCGGCGATGATAGAATCCACCGCCACTTACAATTTCGCGCCTACCGAGAACATGGCCCGCCTTCGAAACTGTCTACGAGGGGAAGCTCGCGAAGCAGTCGCCGGCCTCCTGTGTACCGTATCAACCCCCGCACAAGTAATGCGCACACTGGAACAATGCTTCGGTCGACCAGAGTTCATCATAGACAAGGCGATGGAAGACTTGCGCCGCCTGCCGCGCCTGGGGAGCTCCGCCAACGAAATCAACACGTTCGCAGTAAAACTCCAAAACATCGTATGTGTGCTACAAAACATAGATCGCCGTGACTATCTACACTACCCGATGCTGCCGAGGGAGGTACTGGAGAAGCTGAGCCCCTACTTGCGCGCCCGGTGGTGCGACTACGCGAAACAACGCATGCGCAGCAGCGACCCACAACTCGTCTTGCTGTCACAGTTCCTGATGGAGGAAGCGGACCTGGCGCTACAGTTTACGTACTCGTCGCACCCGGTTGCGGCTGCGATACCGAAGACGTCCCGACTAGCAACATCGGCTCCGACGGGCGCCGTGAAGAAGAAGGTCAACATATATACGACTACTGCAGACACCGCATTTCCTGTGAAGAAGACGGACGCCACAGCACCGCCGCAAGAAAGAAAATACGAGTGTACGAGCTGCAACGAAGAACATCTGCTGCCAAACTGCAAGAAGTTTCGAGCAGCCAGCGTCGACGAAAGATGGAAGATTGTCGAGGACAACGGCGTGTGCTTCAAGTGTCTGGAGAGCCGCCACCGACGTCAACGCTGCAACAGGGGAGCGTGCGGTCTGAACGAGTGCCGCCGCCCCCACCACCGCCTGCTACACTTCGAAGAAAGAAGAGAAGAATCCAGGACGCCGGAACACGCCGCTGCCACTGCCGCCGAAGAGAACGTGTCAGTAGCTGTCGCTGCCGCCGAAGAGAACGTGTCAGTAGCTGTCGCCGCCGCCGAAGACAGAAGCATGGTGCTGCTGAAGGTGGTTCCGGTCACCGTCGGAGGCCCGGAGGGGGAAGCTGACACCTACGCGCTACTGGACGAAGGCTCCACCGTGTCGCTGATGGAAGAGGAACTGGCAAGACGACTGGGCTTCAAGGGACCTACGCGACCGCTCCACATTCACGGCGCGACATCCAGCAGCCGAGAAGTCAACAGCCAGCTCATCGAGGCAGAGATCAAGAGCAAGAAAGGCGCCGACAGTCACCGGGTGAAGATGCGCACCACACAGCAACTGGTATTGCACAGTCAAGCAGTACCGGCCACTCTGCTGAGTCATGCGCACCTCCAGGATTTGAACAAAGAAGAAGTCTGCTACGAGAAGACGAAGCCGCAGCTGCTGATAGGCGCCGACAATTGGCACCTCATCGTATCACGGCGAGTGAAGATGGGCCGAAAGAACGAACCGGCCGCTTCTCTCACCGAACTCGGTTGGACGATCCACGGCACTGTACCGCGGTCTTTATATGACAGAGACTGCGCGTCGATATTGCACATGTTCACACCGAACCACAGCGACGCAGAGAACGAGCGACTAGAAAGAATAGTCGAAGAACATTTCGAAATCGACGCGCCGGGGGTCGCGGACTCCGAACGACAAGCCGTCGAGATCTTCGAAGCCACCGCCCGACGAGTAGACGGCCGCTTCGAGGTGCAACTACCGTGGCGCTTGGACGATGTCGCCACGCTGCCAAGCTGCAACGCCGCACTTGGACGATTGCAACCAATCGAAAAGAAGTTTGAACGAGAGCCAGGCTTCGCTTCGCAATACGAACACGAAGTTGAGGCACTGCTGATGAAGCCATGCGACGGGACCGAAGAGAGCAGCAAGAGGCAGTGGTACCTACCGCACTTCACGGTTTTCGATCCCAACAAACCGGGGAAGCTGCGCCTGGTATTCGACGCCGCGCTGCGCGTCAGCATCAGAGACGAGGTGAACTTCGTGCACGCACAAGCAGGGTTCAAGCTGCGCGGGTGGAACTCCAATGCACGCGCAGTCAGAGAACACATCGAAACGGGGCTCCTATCGAACAACCCCACCTGCCTGGCGCCGGCACCAGACAAGACACTCGGCCTGTTGTGGGACGCTAAGCTAGATCAGCTGGCTTTCAACACGACGCTACACAGAGTTCCAGAGGAGGTCATCGGGCGACAGCGCACACCAACAAAGCGCGAGGCCCTATGTGCGGTCATGTCGCTATACGACCCGCTGGGCCTGCTGAGCCACTTCACGATACGAGCCAAGATCACACTGCAGGATCTATGGAGACACAAACTTGGATGGGACGAGCCCCTGCCTGACGCCGAAGCTGACGACCTCGCATGCTGGTTGCGAACGCTACGAGGCAGCGTCGCGCAATTACGCCTGCCACGCTGGTACGGAGCCGCCGAACAGAGAGAGCTGCACGTCTTCTGCGATGCAAGCGAGCAAGCCTACGCCGCCGCTGCATACTGGAGGACGCGACGCATCGACGGCACCATCGACGTCACCCTGGCCGCAGCTAAGGCCAAGGTGGCCCCCATCAAAACAAAAAGTATACCCCGCCTAGAGCTACAGGCGGCGGTCATAGGAACGCGCCTCGCCGACGCTGTCGTCATCGAGCACGAGTGGGTACCAGATCGCACTGTCTACTGGACTGACAGCCGCACGGTGCTACACTGCATACGACGCAACGCACGACGCTACACGCCTTTCGTCGCGCACCGTCTGGGGGAGATAGCCGAACGCACCGAGCCCGAACACTGGCGATGGGTGCCTACCCTGCACAACGTAGCTGACGACGCGACGCACACATCGAGCAAGCCCATAGCCGCCAACGACAGGTGGCTCGACGGGCCTGCCTTCCTGCTTGGACCAGAGGACACTTGGCCAATAGAACAGGAAGCCGAGAAGATGTGGATCCAGAGGGCACAGCAAGACAGCTTCGAAGCGAAGATCCGAAGCCTACAGGATGGGAAGGGAATCACCCGGTCCAGCTCGCTATACAAGCTGGACCCCACCCTGCGGGACAGCGTGCTGTGCTTGAACGAACGCATACGTAACGCCAACGTACCCCGCGACATAAGGGAGCCTACGATCCTGAACGGCAGGCACCCTTTTACAGGCCTGCTGGTGATGAAGAAGCACCGACAAGCACACCACGCCGATCGAGAGGAGCTTGGCCAGCGACACCGCACAAGTTGGCGGTTCATCCCTCCTGGGGCTCCTAATATGGGGGGAGCCTGGGAGCGCCTGGTGCGGTCAGTGAAGGTCGCGCTGACCAGCGTCCTGCACGAAAAGACACCGACCGAAGAAGTGCTGGCAACACTACTGACCGAGGCCGAGCACAGTATCAACGCTCGGCCCCTCACCCACGTTTCCGTCGATCCTCATGATCCGGAGGCGCTGACACCGAACCATTTCCTGTTGGGAACCTCCATGGGCCTACCACACACGGGACCCTGCGACCCAGCCGATCGACGCGTCTGGCGAGCGAGTCAAGCGCTTGCCAACGAATTTTGGCGGAGATGGGTGCGCGAGTACCTTCCTACACTCGTGCCCCGTCAAGCTGCCGCCACACCTGGAGAGAAGCAACTCCAACGAGGCGACTTAGTCGTGATCGCCGACCCCAACCTGCCACGAAACGTATGGCCCCGAGGAGAGGTCATCGAGGTGCACCCAGGCCCCGACGGCCGAGTGCGCTCCGCCGACGTCCGCACACGAGGAGGGATCCTGCGACGTCCAACTACCAAGCTCGCCGTCCTCCCAGTGAAAGATGGCTGCGACGAGTCTACGCCGGGGGGAGAGCTGTAGAGGACAGCGCGCCGCGATCGGTCTACCAGTCACTAACTGCAATACCTCCGTCCGATATACCCTCCCGTTTTTGAAACTCAAGGTTGAATCTTGGAATCGATCGTTGAGACTAGTGATAAGTGCAATAGGTATAAAATGTATATAGCCAATGTGTTTTTAAATAAATTAAGTGAACTACCGATGAGACTTTTACTTCCAAAAGAAACAACAAGAACCTTCCTACAACTTAGCTTCACTTCACAACCAAATTCGAATACAGTCCACAACAAGTACCTTTTATCTAAACTTAATTTATAATTTTAATAAACGTAATAAAATAAATAAAAAATTCAATAGTTCATTGGTATGATATGGTTGGGGAAAAAGTCTTTTCGCATTATAGTATGTATAAACTTGTAATAAAATCTCTTTGGCTATACTATTTGTATCTGGCTGGTTTTGGTATCATTCTTAGATTAAGAACATACAGATACCGTATCCGGGCACTCAATTTGGTGCAACCAATATTAGGCCTTATTTGGCACCATACGGAAACTCTATGCGTAGTCCTCGAGGTCAACGCACTCCGTACGCATCTCCAACAAATTATTAAAAAATGACGATTTGTGCTATTATATGGTGTAATAATCGAACTGAAAAAAAAAAGAGTGAGAACATTACTTTTCACACGTAAGTTTTTAATATTTTATTGTATTTTCACTTTATAAGCAATAAAAACCAAATATTTTATTTTGTATTTTTTAAATACTGAGTGCTGCCAGTTACAGAAATTATTTTACCTATTTTAGTTGTTTAGAATTTAGTCGAATGCAATAATTTAATCATATTAATTGTTCTATAAAAAATACTAAGGACATAAAAAAAATTTTTTTTGATGATTAGATTGTTTTGACTTAACGTACTTATGGACATTTTTAACCGCCTTAAGAAAAGGAGGAGGTTTTCAAGTCGCCTTAATCTTCTTTTTTATGAATGTTTCTACGCCTAGACCGGTTTTAAATAGTAGATTGTATGATACTTTCTTTACTACTTATACTTATACTTTTACGGCGAGGGCGCTACTTTGATTCAAGAGCGAAGCAAAAGTAAATAATAACACAAGTTCTTAATGATACTTAATTTGGGCTAGATAATTGGTGTGAGCGTAGAAATAATTATCCCTACTAATATTATAAATGCGAAAGTAACTCTGTCTGTCTGTCTGTTAAGCTTTCACGTCTAAAGCACTGAACCGATTTTGATGAAATTTGGTACAAATATAGATCTCGGGGTGGGACATAGGCTACTTTTTATCGCTAATAAAAGGTTGAATGGGTTGAAATAGGGGATGAAAGTTTGTATGGAAGTTCGACATGGCGGACGCGACTTTTTGATATAATATCAATATGGGTATCATTTTCGTGGTTTTCGGGGGTCCTGATTACGAATACAACATCTTTTTTGAAATCCAAGATGGCGGACGTGACTTTTTGATATAATATCAATATGGGTATCATTTTCGTGGTTTTCGGAGGTCCCGATTCCGAATTCAACATCCATTTTGAGATCCAAGATGGCGGACACAACTTTTTAATAAAATATCAATATGGGTATCATTTTCGTGGTTTTCGGCGGCCCAGATTCCAAATACAACATCTATTTTGAGATCCAAGATGGCGGACACAACTTTTTAATATAATATCAATATGGGTATCATTTTCGTGGTTTTCGGAGGTCCCGATTCCTAATACACCATCCATTTTGAGATCCAAGATGGCGAACGCGACTTTTTAACATAATGTAAATATGGGTATGGTTTTCGTGGTTTTTGGGGGTCCGGATTACGAATAAGACATCTACTTCGAGATCCAAAATGGCGGACGTGACTTTTTGATAATTTGTCAATATAGGTATCATTTTCGTGGTTTTCGGGGGTCCCGATTCCGAATGTGACATCTATTTCTAGATCCAAGATGGTGTTTGCGACTTTTTAATACAAAATCGACATAGGTATCATTTTCGACGTGTTCGTCCACGAAAACCACGAAAATGATACCCATATTGATATTTTATCAAAAAGTCACGTTCGCCATCTTGGATATCAAAAAAGATGTCGTATTCGTAATCAGGACCCCCGAATACCACAAAAATGATACCCATATTGATATTTTATCAAAAAGTTGTATCCGCCATATCGGATCTTAAAAAAGTTGTTGTTCGCAATTGGAACCCCCGAAAACCACAAAAATGATACCCGTATTGATATTTTATTAAAAAGTTGTGTCCGCCATCTTGGATCTCAAAATGGGTGTTGTATTTGGAATCGGGACCACCGAAAACCACGAAAATGATACCCATATTGATATTATATTAAAAAGTTGTGTCCGCCATCTTGGATCTCAAAATAGATGTTGTATTTGGAATCTGGGCCGCCGAAAATCACGAAAATGATACCCATATTGATATTTTATTAAAAAGTTGTGTCCGCCATCTTGGATCTCAAAATGGATGTTGAATTCAGAATCGGGACCCCCTAAAACCACGAAAATGATACCCATATTGATATTATATTAAAAAGTCACGTCCGCCATCTTGGATTTCAAAAATGATGTTGTATTCGTAATCGGGACCCCCGAAAACCATGAAATTGATATCCATATTGATATTTTGTCAAAAAGTCACGTCCGCCATTTTGGATTTCAAAAAAGATGTTGTATTCGTAATCAGGACCCCCGAAAACCACGAAAATGATACCCATATTGATATTATATCAAAAAGTCGCGTCCGCCATCTTGGATCTCAAAATGGATGTTGAATTCGGAATCGGGACCCCCGAAAACCACGAAAATGATACCCATATTGATATTATATTAAAAAGTCACGTCGGCCATCTTGGATCTCAATATATATTTTTTTTTAATCGGGACCCCCGAAAATCACCAAAATGGTACCCTGATATTTTATTTAAAACTATCCGTCAAAAACTTTAGTGTGGCTTTTCCGTTTCATCGAATTTACAAATTACGATGTATCTATCGTATAAAAAGAAGTTTCACTTCAAAATCAGAAGTAGTATTCATGTTTTATTTAAATTACCTGTTTTTGGGGTGACGAGGTTTTAGTGACCACACCAATTTTTAGTAGTATGCGTGTATCTGTGTGTAAGCGTTAGCACACATAACAAATTTTTTGCGTCAGTTTTGAAGCGGCATATTGTATGGAACTATCCTTCTAGTATGTTCTTATTCTAAGGTATCATTGAAAGTTTAAATTTTAAAGAACATAATTCCAAATTCAAATTAGGAAAATGTGTGATTTTCATTTGTTTTTCGTACCGCCAAGATGGGTGAATCTAATGAAGAAATTCGATACATTTTAAAATTTTACTACAAAAAAGGTAAAAATGCAACGCAAGCCGCGAAAAAAATTTGCGATGTTTATGGACCTAGTGCAGTGTCTGTGAGAGTAGCACAAATTTGGTTTAAGCGTTTTCAATCCGGAAATTTAGATGTCAAAGATGCACGTCGCTCTGGTCGCCCTATTACAGATAAAATGGATGCCATTTTTGAAAAAGTGGAGCAAGATCGGCATGTCAGTAGTTACGACGTAGCTGAAGAACTGGGAATTGACCACTAAACAGTTTTGGCGCATTTGAAAAAAACTGGGTACACAAAAAAGCTCGACATTTGGGTACCTCACGAGCTCACTGAAATAAACCTAATGAACCGTGTACTCATTTGTGATTCTTTATTACGACGTAATGAAACCGAACCATTTTTGAAGAAGCTGATAACTGGTGATGAAAAGTGGATCACGTACGACAAGAACGTGCGAAAAAGGTCGTGGTCAAAGGCCGGTCAGGCTTCACAGACTGTGGCGAAACCCGGGTTAACTCGCAACAAGGTGATGCTGTGTGTGTGGTGGGATTGGAAGGGCATTATTCATTATGAGCTGTTACCACCAGGCAGGACCATCGATTCTGAACTCTACTGCGAACAACTGATGAGATTAAAGCAAGAAGTTGAGAGAAAGCGGCCGGAATTAATCAACAGAAGGGGTGTGGTTTTTCATCATGATAACGCTAGACCTCACACATCTTTAGCCACTCAGCAAAAATTAAGAGAGTTTGGCTGGGAGGTGTTAATGCATCCGCCGTATAGTCCTGACCTTGCACCTTCAGATTTCCACCTGTTTCGGTCTCTTCAGAATTCTTTAGGCAGTGCAAGGTTAACATCACGAGAGGACTGCCAAAACCACTTGTCGCGGTATTTTGACCAGAAGTCCCAAAATTTCTATAGCAATGGGATCATGTCCCAACCTACAAGATGGCAAAAAGTTATCGAACAAAATGGTACCTACATACTTTAGTTAAATGTAAATAAACTATATTAAAAAATGTTTTGAATTTTCTTAAAAAATGCGAAGAAACTTTTTCCCCAACCTATTATTAACATAGAAAATAAAAATCAATAAAATTGTTAGTCAACTAGCTTTTGCTCGCGACTTCGTCCCCGTGGGGTTAAAATTCGAAAAATCGTAACATACATCATTCTTAATTTTTAGCCGATAAGCGATACCTATACTTATACCAATTTGTATGTATTTTACTATAAAAATTACGGATTTCTCATACAAACCTTCATCTCCTATTTCATCTCTTTTAGGAGTTGAATTTCGAGATATTCCAAATTCTCCTTTCTTAATTTTTAACCGAAAGGCCATATACCAATTTTTATGGATTTTATTTCAAAAATGACGGATTTCTCAAACAAACTTTCATCCTGTATTTTATCCCCTTAGGGGTAGAATTTTGAGAAATCCTAAAATACGTCATTCAAAATTTTTAACGGAAAAGCCATATACCAATTTGTATGGATTTAACTATAAAAATGACGGACTTCCCTTACAAACTTTCATCCCCTATTTAATCGCCTTACGGGTTGAATTTCGAGAAATTATAAAATACACTTAATTTTTAATCGAAAGGCTGTATGCTATTTTTTATAGATTTTGCATAAAAAATGTCAGATTTCCATACAAACTGTCATCCTCTATTTTACCCCCTTAGGGGTTGAATTTCAAAAAATCCGGCTTCATCCCTTGCTTTAATTTCAGCTATCTAGGTTCAAGGGTATGGGCTGGGCGTTGATCAGTCAGATAGTGAGTCAGGACTTTGCCTTTTATATGTATAATAATAGAAGATTATTTCAATTTTGGCAAAACATTTGCTTTGATAAAGATATATAATAACTATAAAAATCAAAAATAGTGCACAATGAGCAATTGTTACGCTTGTAAGAAGGTTTGTAAAACGAGTGACAAAATAATATGTACCAAAACAGCATGTTTAAAAACCTACCACTTACTCTGTGTGGGATTGTCAAGTGATAGTTACAAGAAACAGCCCACTTGGATATGTCCATTCTGTGTTAATAAGCAACCTAAAGGAAATAACAATGATACTCCTATCAAATGTATCGATGAGCCTGACGTGAGTGATGACAATGTTACGCATCGGAAACCCACCGCTGTTTTGGCTTCATCTTCCTTAGATGATTACCAAAATCTTCGTGCTGTAATCAAGGAGCTGCCGACCACAATTCGCAATGTTTTGTCTCCGGAGTTGCTGTCAATTGGTGAGAAAATGAAAAGCCTTGAAAAGTCAATGAAATTTGTCAGCAGTCAATACGACGACCTACTCAATATGTACAAGTCCAGTAGTGCAGAGATCAAGACTCTTAAAGACGAGAACACAACACTTAAAATAGATTTAAACAACTGTCAAGTACGTATAAAAGACATGGAGGAGGAATGTGCCCGACAGCAACAATGGTCGCGCCTGCAGAACGTTGAGATTGTGGGTGTTGCGGAGTGCAAGGACGAGAATACCCTAGATATTGTTCAAAAGGTATCAAACCACATCGGTGTGGCAATAAGCAGAGAGGAGATAGAGTTTGCACATCGAGTGCAGCCTCGCAGGTCAACCAGCGCGATGCAAAGCCGTGTGATCGTGGCTCGTTTCAAACAAAGGAGCACTAAGGATAGTGTCGTAGCAGCAGCTCGTAAATGTCGCGGTTTCACTTCTAGGGAGGTGGGATTGGAGGGCGATCCTCTAAAATTGAACAATAAAATTTATATTAATGAACACTTAACTACAAATAACAAATCTTTGTTCAAGGAATGTAAAACAAGGGCTAAAGAATTTAATTATAAGTATATTTGGACAAAAAACTGCAGAATTTTTATACGCAAAAACGAGACATCGCCCTCAATTCCTATCGTTTCACTGGCCGATTTAAAGAAAATTATGTAAAGGTGAATTATTTACACTATAATATTAATATTTTTGTTTTTGTGCATATGATAAACGTCTATTTATCCTCACTAATTTATTTATCCTTACAACATTGTTTTATTTTTTACATGGAGCCTCACGCTTACACAATAATTAATTATACAGTTATAAATGCATTACTGAAACTGTTAACTATTTACACTAACACACTGACACACATACTCGCCGTTCTACTGCTACTACAAAGCCTACGAATAAAGATTACTCACATAATAATCAGTAAGCTTTCGCATGGTTATGTTTTTTATGATTTAAAAAGAACCCCTATTAAACAGCTTGTAGGTATATTAAATTACAATGTTGAAATTTACAGATTATTCATACACGCCTTCCTGAAACACTATAATATTTCAAGTTGGTGCTGTGGTTGTTTTATGCTTTTAACGCAAGGAATTTACTATGTTGTATTGCAAATCATTACTAAACAGATCTTATATAATATTGAGCTAATATTCTCTATACATAGACAATTCTGCAACGCATTAAGTATTTTTGTACTTTGGTTGATGCAATTGATTGGCAGTTTTGATGTAAGCGTGTACCTACACCTTAAAATGGTTTATAATTATTATGTTAAAATATATTTCCTCAACCACTATTAATGGGTAGTCACACTAACAAAAAACACAATTTCTTGATTTCTTATCAAAATGTCAGGGGACTGCGCACAAAAACGAATAGGTTTTACAGAAGCACATGTTTGTCCGAGAGTGACATGGGGCTTTTTACTGAGACTTGGCTATGTGACGGCATATTAGATGCAGAATTATGTAACAATAAATATGAGGTTATACGTCGTGACCGCGGCTCGCTTGGCGGCGGAGTGATGGCATTGTGCGCCGCGCAACTACAGGCTCGCGCGCGTCCTGAATGGTCTCATCCTGACCTTGAATCGCTATGGTTCACACTGCCTGCACGGTGTTTGGACTCCGTTCATTGTTTACACATAGGATTAATATACATTCCTCCAAACACTAGTATACCAGCGAAATTGCAATTAGTACTCGATATTATAAAAACGGCTATACAAAATCACCCGGATGATTCTTTTCTTCTAGTAGGTGACTTTAATCTGCCATGCATTGAATGGAGTTCCGGTGAACCTATATATTTAAAAAAAGGGAGCTTAGAGTTGCAATTCTCCTGCCAGCATTTTATTAATCAGTTGTTATTTTTGGGATTAAAACAATACAGTAACGTAATTAACTCTAACGGTAACACCCTCGATTTAATATTTTCAAATTTTCCGTTGTCAGTAAATAAGTCTTCATGCTCGTTTGTGGCCGAAGACAAGTATCACCCTACACTTGAAATAAACATTTCGCATATTATTAATTCTCCACTCAAAGTTAACAAAACCTTAAAATACTTGTTTAGACGAGCTGACTTTGATGAGATAAATAAACATCTGAACTCTTACGATTGGTATAACGAGCTTAACTACGCTCCCATTGAGAAAATTATAGACCGTTTTTATTCAGTCATTTACGAAGTGATTGATAGGTTCGTACCTCAGGTTTTTACATCCGGTACATATCAATACCCGATATGGTACAATAGGGCACTAATTAATATTATTAAAGAGAAAGCAAAAAAGCATATCCATTGGAAAAAATTTGGTAACCCTGCTGACTACGCGTCTTTTGCCAGGTTACGCCGTGTGCAAAAATCGACTGAGAGGAAATGTTATGATTCTTATATACAATGGTCACAGAAAAACATTAAAAAATCTCCTAAACTATTTTGGTCATATGTTAAGTCTCGACTGAAAAATAATTCTAACTACCCACATACCATGCGATATGATGGCGTGAATTTGAGTGATGGACTTGAAATCTGTTCTGCGTTCAGCGATTTCTTTAATAAAAACTTTAATAAGCCTGCGGTGAGCTATACTCCCTTCTCTGAGGCAAGTGAAAGCCGCGGTGATTGCATTGACAATATAAACGTCACTGCCGATAACGTACGTGAACTACTGACTAACTTGGACATGTCTAAGGGGGCTGGAAGCGATAAAATCCCTCCTCTGTTTTTGAGTAGATGTGCCGATGCACTGTCTGTTCCCCTAACTTTAATTTTTAACCGCTGTTTTGGGGAGGGTTTTGTGCCGCTTATATGGAAAGAGGCCTACATTGTACCAATATACAAAAAAGGCCTTAAATCATCTATAGAGAATTATCGACCAATATCAATCCTGAATAGTATTAGTAAAGTCATGGAGAGAATAGTGCATAGTCGTATTTACTTTTCAATAGCTCGTTCCATTCCTCAACAACAACACGGGTTCATAAAAGGTCGCTCTACTAATACTAATTTGGCTATTTTTTCTAATGATATTTTGCATGGGATGGATGGAGGTGGCCAAGTGGACGTGATCTACACAGATTTCGAGAAAGCTTTTGATCGTGTAGATCACGTCATACTCTTAAGGAAACTACAAGAGTTGGGGATACATGGGAACTTGTTGAGATGGATGGAATCTTACCTAAAAAATAGGAGCCAGGCAGTGGTGGTGGGTGGTTATAGATCAGACTACATAACTATTCCTTCTGGAGTCCCACAGGGATCAATTCTAGGCCCTCTGCTGTATGTAGCATATTTGTACGATGTCTGTAGTTGTTTTAAGTATTCTAAATATTTAATGTACGCAGATGACACAAAAATCTATAAAACAATTGTTAATGTGTCTGACTGCATAAAATTGCAAGAGGATCTCGACCGATTACATGAATACTATAATGATAATCGTATATCAGTTAATGTTGCCAAATGTACAGTTGTAACTTTTACCCGCAAGAACAATAAAATTGAGTTTCTATACGCTATAAACAACAATCCTCTTGCTAGAACCTCGTTAGTTAGGGACTTAGGGTTACTTCTTGATTCTAAATTATTATTTGCTGAACACATAAATTATATAGTGAGTAGTGCTTATAAGAGTTTAGGTTTCGTCTTAAGAGTGACGCAGCCTTTTTCCGACATTTTCTGCCTTAAAACCTTATACTACGCCTATGTAAGAAGTATACTTGAATACTGCAGCAGCATATGGAATCCTCAGTATGATGTTTATGTCGATAGCATTGAGTCCATACAGTCTAAGTTTGTGAAACATCTCAACTATCGCAGTAATTATGTTGAAAATCATAACTATAACGCATCATGTGCCCATCATAACTTCTTAACACTTGAAGGCCGACGGACTTTATTGGATATGTCATTTTTACACAGGGTATGCAACAATTACATTGACTGTATCGACCTAACCTCATTGTTTCTCCGGTTTCGTGCTCCCGTTAGGCGAACAAGACACACTCAACTTTTCTATGTACCTCTAGTCAGTACAAGTTACGCTCGTAATTCAATTGTATGTCGTATTCAGAGTAAATACAATAATGCATTTGCATCTTCGTTTGATATTTTTAATGTTAGTAAACAAAAATTCAAAGGTGAAGTAATGAAACGGCTACTGTAAGTATGTAGTAGTAGTAACGCTCACGCACACACACACACATACACACACACGCATAAATAACTCTGGCTCTCCTATAATTATTATTATTTTTTGTTTTAATTTAATGTAACATAATATTGGTTCAAACAAAAATTGTTTTGGTTAATTTTGTTAAAAGAAAATAACGTAACTAAAATTTTGTATCTTGGATTCACTGTGTATTATTATAAGTACTTATACTCTGTTTTAAATAATGTAAATCCGTTATTGGCATTAGGCAAAAACTTGTTTTGTATAACACTATAATTTTTTCGGAGTGCTGTGGATTTATGTAAATAAATAAATAAAAATAAATAAAATAAAAATATTATGTATTTTGCTGCTTGGGTTACACTTGGGTTCATTCTCTGCAGTGAAGCATCTTGTGATATACGACATTTTTCATTTTGTTATCAAGCGCAAAAACAAATAAAGCGGATGGCTTACCGACACGTGAACATGCCACGTACAATTGACCATGAGAAAAATATGCATTTTCTACTACCGGTTTGGTACTACCCCAGATCTGGAGCTCTGAATTCGAGCGATCAGTCGCTGTGCACTACCTCGACTAAACATGTGTGTACTTTAAATTGAACGCAATAAGGACTCAGCCGTGTGATGACGGCAGAGTAGAATAGCATCACCCCATATCCTCCAATGGGTGTCGTAGAAGGCGACTAATGGATCAGCAACGGGGTATTGGTCACCTTATAGATACTCCGTCCACCAATCCGCATTTGGCAAGCGTGGTGGACTACTGCCTAAACCTGTTCGAGGACGAGGAGAGGCCTTGTGTCCCAGCAGTGGGTCAAATTACAAAGGCTGTTATGATGAAGGACTCACCATCCAGTTCTATGATTTTCTCTGTAACCGTATGCCCGTCCCAAGGATGCGCAAAGAGCACCACCGCATACGAGCAGCCAGGACGAACCGCGCATGATTCCGCCACTGGATTCGCGTAGGCTGGTACCAGCCACCAAAAGGCATTCTATGAAAAAAATAATGATGTAAGTATTCCTCGAAGCGCTTCCATTTTGGAGCGCTCCCAACGAAGCGCCCCAAAACTATTCCTCGAAGCGCTCCCACATTGAAAAATAGGGAAGAGCATGAAGTAAACGTAATATATGATATCGATGATCTTTTAAAACTCATTTGTGCATCATCTCGAACACTCTAATGTGTTATGTATTTATACAATAAGGGATACTAATAAATAAGATAAGTAAGTAAGTACTTATTTCATACAGTAGAGGAATTTTTAGGTGTTCAGGATGAAGAGTTTTTTAAGAAAGGAATTTTAAGCTTAGAAAAAAGATACCTATTCTAAATGTTTTGTACTAAAATTGTTTAACTTTTAACCGGCAAAATCATTGACGTTTGTAGTTGCATTCTTAATGGCCGGGTCCAGATATGATAATTTGCCCGATCCGGTCAGCGTATCACGTATCAAGCCCCGTATCAAGTTGTGGACGGCTCTATTCGCTTCGTATGACAACCGTATGAAACCGACATGACAAAGGAAGGCCGTATCATAACGGTGTATCAAGACCGCGTATCATTAACCCGTCCACATAGGCGATCATGATACGCTCTTATGATCGGATCGGGCAAATGATACATATCTGGATCCGGCTAAGAGTGTGAACGTGTAACAGAAATGACGCACATCCCGAATGTATTTTGTTACTAATATTAAGTCAGTCATCATTTTTAACAATGACACTATAAATGAAAGAAAACGGGATTTAAACCACGTACCTCTGATTTATAGCAGTTCATCCGTGATAATAACGCATGTAACTGCGCCGAAATATCGGATTAACCAAAAATCAGATGTACGTGGATTATATCCCATTTTCTTTCATTTAATTGTGTAACCACGTTAGTTCAAAACAATACAATGATACTTTAATTATCCATAATACAAATGCATATTATGTACAGTCTACGGTCCACGCACTCCGCGTGCCGGTCTGTACCCCTAGTACCTATGAGTTCTTTTAGTTTTCGAGCTCGATCAAACGTAGGGTATCTTTCATACATTTCCCACTAGCGCCTCTAGCGTAAACTATCAGAAACAGTGGGCAATGTATGAAAAGAGACGATACGTTTGATCGAGCTCGAAAACTATCACTACTCATATTAAGGGTACTGATTACAAGCAAACTACTTCCTGGGTGTGCGACTGTGCGTGGTTCCTGTTACATCTCGTATATTGTATGTTTATTTTTATTTAATTGTCATTTTATTATTGAACTGACTTGTGTCTGAATAACAGGCCAAAATTAATTCATAACCTCATAAACATCGTGTTTATCAAACTCAAAAAACGGTTATTTACATTAAATTTCAACTTGAGAATTTCAATATGGTTTTCTGACGTTATGCCGGCCTCTGTTATTTTAGTCACAGTTCATATTAGACCACATTTTCTTACTAATGAATTAGGTATACAAACCCCTGGAATGTTGTATTCATAACACATGAGCGTTGTCTTGCAGTCCACCGTATCTGTTCGGCTGCGGACCTCCAAAGAGTAATCTTGAGCGGGAAAATCTGAAAAGAGAACATGCTTTCAAAATATTGTCTTTACACTTTTACAGTTGGTCTAAAGGAAAGAATTCTAAGGAACAGATTACATGATGCAAACAGTCCTCTTCTCTCTTCTACCATCGTATATTTGGACATCGAGAGGCTTAGTCTAGTCATCCTCAGATTGTCAAAACCGAATTGTTCGCGCATTGTACTCATCACTGTTTAGTATCCACAAAGGAATAGGGGTCTCTATTCAAACAAATTTTTATAGAAGTATACGTGGTAGAAGTGTGGTTTCTTTTTAAATAAATAGAACAGCAACAGTACTTTTCTTCCGTAAGAAAAAAAGAAATTAACTTTTCTTGAACCAATTTAAATTCAAGAAGGGTCTCGCGGGCTGGACTTATTATGACTAAATTACGACAGAAGTATATCTGATTTTTTTAATTTTTGGATAGGAACACAAATAAAACGAAACTTTATGATTTGGTGTTCATTGAGAATTGATTCAGGAAAAATCCCGCTAGCTTCAAACCAACTAAAGAAAAGTTAGTAGTTATTTTCTTGCGGAAAAACTGCTTTCCTAATAATTCGATTTAACAAATTTAGAACTAAATGCCCACACCCATGGTTCGTTACGACCCCGCTGATATCGGCTTAGACTACCCAAAAACGTCAAATTTCTTGTATTTTTCACCCTGAAAAGGAAGAAATATGTGTAAAGTTATTCCCTATCTTCATATGAATATTGTGCGACATAAAATTGGATAGCCCAATTTCTTTGTATTTTTTTCCAGTGTGAGTGAAAGAGACAGGAATGAAGTAGAGAACAAGACCTTCCAGACGCCGGTGAAGGAGGAGGTGTAATCCATCATGGAATGCTGAAAGACCAAGTTATGTCAGCCTCTTACTAAGCGACTTTGCCTAGTGCCAGAGTTACTATAAAGCTATCGGAAGCAGCCGCCCCTCAGGAGAGGGGGAGGTGGGGCGAATTGACATCATAGTGGATCCAAGACATCGGAATGGAGAGCTATTATTCGCAGCGGCGGAAAGGCCGCGCGACAAGATTGAGTTGCCAGAAGGGCAGTGAAAGGGGAATAGGTTGTATCAAGTTGTGACTTATGCCAGGTGAAAGGAATAAGAGCTTCAACTTATTCTAAGTTAACACCATCAATGAGACTCGTGCAGGGTAAAAACTATGACATTCAGAAACATAGGTACCTTTAGTTTACTACGTGGTAGGCCTGTATGTAGGGTCATCTGGGTAGGTAGGTACCACCGCCTTTCCTATTTCAGCCGTGAAACAGTTTGCTGTGCTGCGGATTGAAGGGAAAGGTAGTCAGTGTAACTACATGGGCTTGGAAGGCACTTCATCTTAGGCCTTAGGATGACAACGCACCTGCAATACCAAGTGATTTTTTTCCTTGTTATTACAACTGTTTATAGGCGACGGACGCACGGTAAATTCTTACCACCAGATAGGCTTGTTTGTCATCTAGTTGCATAAAATTTTTTTTTTCCTTGAAATCTTTCATTCATTCTTTTAATGACTAGGTATTGCTGTTTGACCGTAGAATGTGTCTTTACAGAGTTTCCAGATATTTTTGAAGAAGGCGTGGACCTTGGTGGATACTCTAGGCTTCACGGCGAACTGTTCGTTGTTCGCATGGTGAAGTAGGACATATTATGCTACGAAAGAAGGAGAAGATGACTTAAAGAGAGTAAGCGGAAATTAATACCTACAAGGTCGACATTTGGTACTGCTAGTGATTTTAGGCGCTCCAAAGCTGACCGCTTACGTCAACCGGACTCTGCGGGATTGCCAGCAATGTGATATAAGAAAATGGCGAAGCTCATATTGACATAATATTATGTACAGACGATGGCAGACCAGGCTACCACAAACTATCAAATTTCTCCTATAGAACTTGAACTAAGGTTGAAAACTTTTTAAGCAAATATGACGGTTTTGGTACATGCTTTTCTTATTACTATTATAAATATTACTCTATATAAACGGTGTATTTTTTGTGACTGTCGAGCCAGAGTTATTTTAATAGGTAGGTCAATACCACGGAATACAGTCTTTGATCAATACAAATAACTCTTGCAATGGGAGCATAAAGCATCATCGAAATCACAACCATCGCTGATTTAAAAATCACTGCGAGCAAATTTGTTAATTTATTAACCCTGTTAAAAAAGGGTTGATATGAAGAAACTATTTATTTCCTGTAAGTAATAATCTCTCGATAAGAATAATTAATCAAAACATCTTTGAATAAATTAATCCCACTAAATGTTCTAAAGGTTATTAAAAAAATTTAGACGTGTCTGTCACCAAAAATCGATGGACTAAATCTAGAAAAATAGGTCACTCTAATGATATACTTATTACTCAGACCAATAAACTGAGACTTATTATAACTCTACTTTTTCGTATAGATACTAAAACTTTGGGACAAATAAACTGAAATGATGAAATAAATTATGAATTGGAATAACTAGTTATCTAGTTTTTATTTGGGTTATGCTTTGCTAGTTACGACTAGCAAAGAACATCTTACATTAAACATGATATCATCTTACATAATTGTATATTACGTATCTTTTATTCAAAATACATGCCTGTGCTGTGCCAAGCGGTACGCATTTACAGGATGTAAAAGACATGAACAGTCAAACGAAAACCATGTATTCTATACATCCAAATAAGACACATTTCAAAAAATAATTGCTAGGAAATGATTTTTATTTTTTGGTGTTAAAAAATATTGCAAATTGTACTACGCAACGTCAAGCGCTCAACTCGCACGCAACTCGCAAAACCGTGATTTTTTTTCCAGACGGCGGCCCCGTTCGTTTGTAGTAGGGGGGCCCAAGAGGGGATTTTGGGATTGGTTCAAGCGTGGCAGTTTAATAGTAAGGGAGAATCCTTGTACCTTGTTAGGTACTTTCAGCAGGTATGAGCCCTCAATATAGTGTCGTATGTTCTGAGCCATTGATCAGATTAGTAAAATAAAAACGAACCTCAGAACTGCTCGAGCGCGTCAGATTAAAACAATTTAGGTTTATAATATACAGAAAATGATATTATTATAAAAATCTGACGATTTGACCGTGACGGAAGTGATCGAGAGAATTTCAAAGTTGCAAAAAAAAATCGTAACCTTGAAATGTTCGAGCGCGGTTCTTTTTTTTTTTTAAGGAGATTACTTAAAAATTATAAAAATATTATAATCTGACGATTTCGACAAGCCGAAACATCGAAAATAATAAATAAAGTGTTGTCTATTCTATACACTACTCTCGGCCGCATGATGCCTTTTTGGAGAAATTTCAGATTCAGGTATGTTTTTATTGCTGTACAAACGGCAGGAAATAAATAAAAATTGTTATTAAATATCATTATTGTTTCCAGCCGCAGTTTCCCAAAATTTTGATGAAAACGATGTGTCGGACTTGAATTTACAGGTCGAAGAGGAATCCTCTGACGAAGACGAATAAATTTTAATATTCTTTTACAACTATTTTTTTTTTTTTCACTGTTTGTAATTTGAATAAATAAAGAAACTAATTATAAAAATAAAAAAAAACCTAAAATTTTATTGAAAATTTGTATGAAATTTTGAATCTGATCACATAGTATTCTCAATATGCTCTATACAACTCAAAAAACATCAATTACCGTCAACTGCGTGAAAATCTGTTGATTTATTCAAAAGTTATGACAGTTTAAAATTTCAATAAATTGTGTTTTATCCAACTTGTATTGAGCTTTTTTGCTCAATAAACTCATAAGTATAGACTAGCTTTCTTTTTGAGCTTAAAAAAGCTCAATAATAGTGTAATAAGCAAAATTTAAAGCGTTCGGAATTTGCAGAAAATTACAGCAATGGCCTGTGCTATGAACTTTTTTTTAATTCTTTCAAATTGTCAGATTTAACAAATCCCTTCACAAAATAGTCAGATTAAGGCTGGGTACTACTAGTTTGTCGAGTTGAACCATCTGTATGAAAATCTGACACGCGCGAGTATTGCAAAGTCACAATTTTTTTTTGCATTTGCAAAAATTGATTAGGGACTTTTAGTCACGTCCAAATCGTCAGATTAAGTAAGAGGACACTTGTGACGGCTTAAATAATAAGTCCCTATAATTACTGACACGCTGGAGAAAATACATTTTTTTTTGTTTTGTTTTTTTGCTTATATCGCTATTCGTTACGAGCGATCCGGCAGATTAATATTTCTCCGTGGACACAAGTTTGTGGGCTATCTACACTTCCAAAATCTGACGCGCTCGAACATTTTTTTTTCATCACTTTTTTTTACATTTTTGAAAATTCATACACGCTCTCCCCACCACTAAAATGGTTAACTTCATAGGAGCTTTTTTATTATTTAGCATCTAATCTTTGCAATCCAATAGATCTTCTAACCGCTGGAGACACTACAAATTTAGCACTCTGGGCTCCCCTACTATTGTGTCCGAGCGCATCAAGTGAGCTGCATTGAACGCTACCGTTTTGAAGCCATTTTTTTATTATGAAATACTAAAAAACATTATAATGTTTCTTTGGACAATAATTAAGAAATAATGTTTAGAATATGTTTTCATAAAAATATGAAAAAGACATTATGACTTTGACCTTCAATAAAATCGTAACTATCAATTTCCCAGGTATAGTCTAAAGGAAGAAAAATGTTATGATGGTGAGCAGAATACATGTTTTCGTTTGACTGTTCATGTCTTTTACACCCGTTATAAATATATTTGGAATCACATTGGACAAAAATTAAACTGCGAAGTTCATGCATATTGTATTCTCTATTTTCTATATCTTTTCACGATATGAAAACGAAATGGCGCTTGAGGGGTACAGTTTGAAGTCAGCGGAGATACCTCGACCTATTCGTGTTAAATATTCGTGTACAAAGTTTCACTTCTAAGGTGATTTGAATAAGTTTGAAAATCATTTGCCCACGGAGAAAATTCTTTGGCATGACGTGCGGGTTCCATACCATTACTGGGCGCCCCGGCCCAGTCTCGAATACTTGGCTTAACTTCGTGTTGACGTAGACTTTGGACTTCAGTAAATCTCCATAATTCCGATAGTATTAATATTACGATAGTATTGATTTAATAACGTACCTGTAGGCGGCAGCCATGAAACATTGAGCATAAGCTCGTGGTCGGAATCTTTCAGGGGCAGCGGGTAGACCCTCATCTCACGGGGTACCCCCGCATACTGCACCGGGTAAAAAGGGTCGGGAGGGTCAGAGTTCTGTTCCTGGAACAATTAATAACATATTTTAATGTATGACAGTATACAGTACAGTATAACTCAAATTTCGCTTAATGTAATTATTTCTATATCATATGTAGGGGGTGAATTTTTCAAGTGGGCTTTCAGGGCCAAATCCTAAACTATAAGGAATATCGAAAAATGCTCAAAAAGTTGCGAGTCCAATTTTGATGAAAACAAAACTTCATCATTGGATTTTTGAAAAATCAATAATTCTAGCCAGGAATCGAACCCAATGATTTTGAAAAAAAAAAACCAGCCTGTATTATTACACCATTCCATAGTGGTGTTAATAAGGGTCAATTTCTGGGAAGTAATGATATACGGGAAACTAATGGAAAATGTTAAATTTTAATAAAATATTTCTTGTTCCACCTTGGTTGAAGCAATAATCAACAAAAAAAACTGCTTTTTGTTTTAATCACACGCAATCAATCTGGCACGCAACTGCTTTTAGCATGTTTCGATATTCCTTATAGTTTAGGATTTGGCACTGAAGGCCCACATGAAAAATTCATTCTGTAAGTATAGACAATAACAACATAACATACACATACTGAGTGTAAAATACATGAACAGTCAAACGAGAACCACGTATTCTATACATCAAAATAAGACATATTTAAAAAAAAATATTGCTGGAAAATTATTTTTATTTTTTGGTGTTAAAAAAAATTGCAAATTGTACCGCGCAATGTAAAGGGCTCAACTCGCACGCAACTCGCAAAACCGCGATAATTTTGCCAGACGGCGGCCCACGCAACTACAATAGTAACGCTTTTAAAAAGAAAAAACTTACACTACGGTCACCGATAGCGCTCAATTATGTCAGTAATCACTGACAATTTAAAAAAAACAACAAAATATACATCCTTTTATAGACTGTGGTTGTATTGTGTGTAGGTAGTAAAGAGGAAGTCTTGTAATCGTCAAAAAATTCGACCTCGAGATTTTGACGGATTTACACGTTTTCGACCTCCCTGAGTCCAATATTTTTTTTTTGGAATTATGTCTGTGTGTCTGTGCGTTAGCACGATAACTATAGAGTATGCTTTAACTTATTGCAACCAAATTTAACATGCATGTATGACATCAAAATATAGAGTTTCACGATCACGAAAGTTAAGCAACCAAGAGCGCGGTGGGTACTCGGATGGGTGACTAAAATTTAACATGCCTGTATGCAATCAAAATAAAATGTTTTTATCAACTTTTGAGTCGTTTCCGGTATACAAGAAAGTCAAGGGGAGACCACTCCCGATTTTTTTTGTTAGGATTCATGTTTACTTTTGTGTTTACTAATTAGTAAGTAGGTAAATATTTGATACCTGTTTTTTATTTTCACATATATTAATTACTAGTTTATGCCCGCAAATTTGTATGCATAGAATAGTCACTTGGGGCAGCATTTAAATTTTCTTATTATTTTTTCCAACCCAAGCGCCATATACTGATTTTCATGGATTTAGGATGGATTTTACTTTAAAAATGACGGATTTCCATACAAACTTCCATCCCTTATTTAACCCCCTTAGGGATTGACTTTTCGAAAATCCTGAAATACGTCATTCTTAATTTCTAACTAAGTAGCTAAATACCATTTTTATCGATTTAGCTTCAAAACTGACGGATTTCCATACAAACTTTTCACCACCTTAGAGTGTGAATTTCCAAAAATCCTTTCTTAGTGCACCCCTAGACCTCATAAGGAACCTACGTGCCAAATTTGGAATCTCTAAACCCTGCGGTTTGGGCTGTGCGTTGATGTCAGTCAGTCAATCAGTCATTCAGTATTCATTTTTATATATATAGATAGATAGATAAGTGAAAATAAAAAAAAACAGATATCGTGAAAATAAGAGACATGAAACACTACATTATAATAAAAAAATTGGTTGTCTGTAAAGTCGGTTTACTGACGATAGTTGAACGTGACAACGTCTTAAGAAAATACTGATGGAATGGTAGCATTTTTCAAAAGAAAAATTTCATTTCATTTGTTTAATAGATTTCGCATTATAGTATGAATAAACTTGTAATAAAATCTCTTTGGCTATACTATTTGTATCTGGCTGGTTTTGGTATCATTGAAAGTTTAAATTTTAAAGAACATAATTCCAAATTCAAATTAGAGAATTAGATTCAGAGCGAGGTAACGCCGCATGACGTCATGTTTTTTCGTGCGTGCAGCCGGCTCTATCGAATTATAAGACGTTGTCACGTCAAAAAATCTTTCCTTCTAACACTGTATCTGTTTGCATTGTAGCAGGTACTCAAACTGATTTATATTACGTACCTACACGTTATTTTATATCTAATAACAACAAAAACTTACAAAGTCTGGCCATGGCTCAGGAAAATGGTGTCCTTCATGATGAAAATGCTGCCTATCCCTGTGAGGATTAGGATGATATTCCCCTAAATGTCCTTGACAAACACTTACAATAAACATCACTAACACTTTTCTACACATTATCACTACACCCTTAGATTTCCCTACAACACTTTAGTTTACATTTGAAACTATAACATTTTGGACCGAACAATTTCACACGCGTAAGAATGATCTATGTCGATAATTTTATCGAGTAAACTCGACATTATGTAAACAAAAATAAACGCATCGAACACATTATTACAACACTACTTTGTTATTAAAATAACCAAAAACAAATTAATACCGCGCTCTGAAATCGTCAAACAACGTTCGAAAATTGAAATACCCATTCGCAAATAAAATGGAAACGGTGATTAACGATACAGTTATCAATTTCAGAACAATCTGATAATAAGTCTCGGTACTTGAAATGTTGTGACGTTGGTACCAATACTAGTCCTAGATAAGATAAGGAGAGGTTAACCGAAATTAATAACAAAATTATTTCTTTTAGCTTTGCCACTAGGAATTTGGAGACACTGCATGGCCCATACTGCCAGGTGTCCCAGAAGACGCCAAGCCGAAAGCGGGTGATAGACTAACTTATATAAGTTATCAGAAAAAAAAATATACGTCATTATATTTAAAAAAAAATCTAGCATTTAAATAATCCATAAAATTTACACCCTGTGACGGTTTTTTCACTCTTTTTGCTTCAAGTCTTGACTTTCTAAACATTTTCTTTTGTTTTGTAATCCTGAATAATGCTTCTGTATACTCTAATCTTAAATTTAAAGCCAGCTGCTCCAAATTAGAAGAATATGCCATTTTTATCTTGTTAAATATTCAAAATATTTTTTTCGCATAGCTTTAACAAGCTGTACTGAAAAAAAATGTATTATGCGCATTTGGCAACTACCTAACTGCAAAAGTTGGCACATTTAATAAGGATTCTAAAATGGTATGATACTTGCTAGACAATTTCTTCAATTGCGAACGTTTTTTTTTAAACAATCAGTTTTAAACAATTCTTTCTTACGTACATAAAAATTATTCTAGTGTACCCATGGTTTGCTTTAAGGCCCTAACTTTAACATTCTAGTTTGAGTGAGAGTCATTTTACGAAGTGCGAGAGAGACAGAGAGTGAAATAAATTAAATAGGTACACAAAAATTATTAAACATAATTTATTTAAATGTCAAGATTTACAACAAGTGTTCAAACTGTCTTCCTTCAGCCCTAATGCAGGCTCGACATCTTCTTGAAAAAGATCGGGCTATCAACCGGGTGAATCTTCCGTTGTTAACAAAATCATTTAATTTTGCTTCTATTATTCTTTGCCATAGCTCAGTCACAATTTCGATTGGCTTTGCATAAACTTTTTCTTTCACCGCTCCCCAGTAAAAGAAATCTAATGGATCTAAATCTGGGGAACGGGCTGGCCATGATCACGCTGCTAGCGTGATCGTTTCTATGTATGTATAACTCATAAATTTATATTTATTGACGTTTATAGATTAGCAATGAATCGACTAGGGTAAGACCAAAAAAATAACCAATGGTCTCAAGTCAATTTGAATAAAAAACTTTTTGATTTTGATTTTTGCGATGTGTACGTGAAAAGGTCTCGTATATCTCTATCTATCTCGCTCTAATGTACGTGCGTTAGTATTCTCTTTCACTTTCACATTGCCAATCTACAGTTTTCTATATGTATGGTTGACACCGACCTCAAAAAACATTTCGACTATTTTAAACATAAAATTGTTATTTCTCCGTTTTTAATTTTGAAGGCGTTTTTTATTTAAAAATAATTTCCAATTTGCTTTTTAGTGTTGTAAGTAAAGAAATTTTCAGGAAACGTTTCTCGAGATCTTTTGAATCAATCAAGTAATAAAATAATAACGATATCATCGATGTCAATTAAATAGGCATTAATCTAATACAAAGCAAACACTACCTTCCAAACGTTGAAAGAACCCTCAAAATCGGTGCACCCAGTACCTAAATAGTTACGAGGTAACACACATAAAAAACATGCAGTCAAAGTGAGGAACCTCCTGCTTTTTTTGAAGTCGGTTAAATATTCAGCAGCCCAGGGACATCAACGGAGTCAAATGTATAATATTTCCGATGTCCGTCCTCCTCACTTTTTGATTGTCTTTGATGTCTCTTATAGTTTGCATTTTGGATAGTGTGCGAAAGTTCTTCATAATTTGATCGACCCTGCCTCTTACACCACCGTATGACCAGACGGCACAGGCTTATGTTGTGGATACCAATCCGCACGAAGCGCTTTGCTTCCTCTTTCAATATGCGAACACCTAAGGAGTGGTAGGTACTCATTGCCGAGGTCTGTTTACCCGGATCGGTATAATCTGGATATCTTTAAGGCCAGAGTGAACAAGCATCTTCTAGCGCGTATGATCTTAGGCCTCATCTTCGCTTTCCATCAGGCGTGATTGCGGACAAACGCTCAGCCTATCAATAAAAAAATGTGCAACCAAAGACCGATAAGTGGTCGGAAACGCATGCGTTGTATTATTTGACATATTTGTGCAAATAAAGCATATAAACCATCTAAGCATTGATTTGACAAACAATACAAATACATGAACAACAGATTTTTACGAATTCAAAGCAAAAATCAAAAAGTTCTTTCTTAAATGGACTTTGTGGGACGCCCTCAGGCCAGGTGGAGTGACGATTTGCGCAGGGTGGCTGGCAGGAGCTAGATACGAGAAGCCGAAAATCGATCGAAGTGGCGAGGCCTATGTCCAGCAGTGGACTGCGATAGGCTGATGATGATGATGAAGTACTTAGCATATCGTCAAAAAACCTTCCACCCTTACTGGACGAAGTAATTATTACTGTGATGGAAAAGAAACGGCGAAAGAATCTCCACAGATTACTATTTCGTAATGATTTCAAGGTCAATGGATATGCATTAGATAATATTAGATAAGATTACAGTTTTACATGCGTAAATTTTGGGCAGGTTTCACTCCTACGCGATAAAATTTTCCGCTACTCTTCCTAAAATATTTTCATCGGCCTTATTCTGGAAGACGTGGTGACATTGTTGTGATACATTTACGAAATGCCATTAAGCTCGTTTATCTTCGGTTGAGGACGATATCTTGAAATTATATTAAAAGAGATCCTTCATTTGCTCGCCAGGTTTTCTCGATATATTGACATATTAGATTATACATTTTTGAAGCAGTGACTAATAAATTTAATTTGATATAAATACAATTTGTTTAAAATAATATAACGTGTGAAAGATTCAATCTTTGCTTTAAATTCTTCGTTCTCCTTTACACTCGATTTAAAGGAAGGTAGTAGGACGAGTTTTCGACGCTAAAAAGCAAGTGCAAAGTGCCTTTTAGCGACGAAAACTCTTAAAAATATATTTTCCTGGATTCAACACGTGGGTACCGGGTCCATTACGTTGCAGAGAGAGAGAGAGCAAGAAGCAGTGTCTGGGACTTGTGTCGCCAGTAGGCCTATTCGCTAACTTTTTTTGACTCATGAAACTCATGAAAGTGATAATCACCGAATTATATATCCATTGCCGTATTACATGACACGCTATTATGGCATTTGTCGTGTAAAAACAGCAATGGATATGTAATTCAATCGGTGATTATCACTTTCATCTGTCAAAAAAAGATAGCAAATAGGCCGGCTGTTGTAGGGTTAAGGAGGCGTCCTGATTGTGCGTATAATATATTTCCACGCTCACACCAAGTTCTGTCTAGCCCAATAAATTATCATTGAAAATGTGGATTATGGATACTAGATAACGGAGAAATAAAAAAATAAACGTTAAAGGTCGTCGCACACTTGTCAGCTCGGAACCGTATCGCCACTTTATATTGTGAACAACAAACAAGTCAAGTTAAATAAAACCGTTTTGTGCTACGGTTCGTAGTCGTTTCGTGGCCGCTTTTCCCCAGCGTTCATAGAAAAAAATAGGCGTTCTCTTTCCAAGTTAATAAGTGTGCTAAGCCCTCTAGCATGAAAAAAGTTTTCTTAGAAACTTATAAACAAAAGGATGTGGCTACAATATATCAAAGAGGTCATTGGCATATCACAGGAATAGACTGTAGTAGGTATTGAGTACCGTGTCATGCCTTCTATGAAATTAGTATTCAATGCACATTTCTGTCGAAGAAATTCAAAGAAAATATGTATCGAATATTTCTCTCGGGGCTGTACGTTTTTCTTACAAATGCCTACAACAAAGGTGCTTATTTCATTTGAAATAATATAACTTACGGATGTGACGTGTTTAAACGTGACAGTTGTTTCTTCTTAGGGTGTCTTCTCTTACCGGATATTGGCTATGGCCTGCCTGTTTTAGCCCTAATTTTATTTGCAGTCGGCGTAACACTTTTATTTTTCTTCCCACGTAATACAAAATTATTAAGGAGGCGATAAGGACATGCAATTTTCGAAATATCATCACGCATTAAAATTAAAATCGTAAATATTGAAAAATATAGAAATAATACAATAGAGTTTGCCACTTGTCTCAACATTCTGGGACCGTACCGCGATATTTACAACGTTTTTACCAAAACAAAATCGTAATGGTTTGCATACATTTTGACAGCTGTCTGTTGATAAAACGTATGAAAACGATAACAATTTGGTTTTGGTAGAAAAATAGTACATACTTACCTAAGTAGCGTGATAAAGCCCCTGGATAGTTACGTTGATAAGTCTTTGGTATTGATCTAACTAGTTTGCTCGTTCGAGTCCCTACTCTTCTATTCGTAGTCAGGAAGTGTGTTAATGAGATTGGAACGCGAGGCATGGACTCCGAAGGTATCTACAGGATGTCCTGTTTTGCTGATGAAATAGAGGGAATTGTAAATGGCTTTTGATTTATCAAAGGTAAGAATTTGATCTGATGTCATTGTTTACGCGCTTTTCTTTAATATTTTGGCGCCAAGTTAATGGATTAAACTTCACACAACCTGCTTAGTAGCAGCCTGCTTAGTACACGCGGTTGACATAACACCACCGCTCATGCGCCAACTTCCTTCACCGTCTGCTACAATGACGTAGGAATCTGCTATCTGCTGTTTACGATTATTGTTACACTCTCAAAATTTCTTAGCAGTCTACATATAAGGTATGGCCGGACAAATCTTTGTCATTGAAAGTGATATGAAAAGTAGTATCATAGAACTGATTTCTTTTACAAATCTATTTATTTAATAATAATTTATTGTACACGGATACAAAATTGGAGAACATATTGGTATAAAAAGTACAAAAGGTGTGGCTTATTTCCAATAGAAATCTCTTCCAACCCACCTACGAAAGGAGAAGTGATGCGAGACGTGAATGTCGTGTGTACACATAAATATACCTACTGTTAATTCTCCGAATCATCCCTTGCTGATTAATATAAAAATAAAACAATTAATTTTGCTTGCAATCCGAGTCTGAAATCATATATTTCCAATTCTGACAACATCATTTTATTCTTCTTAATTACATATACAAAACTCCATAGACTTGCCAAAGAGGCCTGAACATGCCGCCCACCATGGACAACATGTCCATCACAATATGAAAACATTGAAGAATATAAATTTGTAAACCATACCATTTAAAGAAACAACAAAATTACTTAATATCATAACAATTTAAACATTTCATCTTGTATTGTAAAAACAACCTTCAAATCTCTTACTGAAAATATTACCACTCGCATCCCTACACTTAGATAGAGACTTCCTCTTAGTTAATCATGAATACACTAATGAACCAAATTTCGACGTCTACTACAAAGAATCAGTTCTACTGCAATTAATAATTCGATTCTCTGATAACTTTATTTTCCAGCTAAACTTATCTCGCTCTTTGAATTGTTTCTTTTTTGTATATTTCTGCCTATTTCGTTCTACATGTTTATTATTTTGAATAAATGTGTGAAATGCAACGACTTCGCTATCACGATGCCTAAATGAACTATTGCTAATATCTGACTGAACATTGCCAGACAAAATCCACCCAAACTTGGTGCTTTGAGCTACTAAAAGTCCCGAAGGATCTTTTAATACAGAACATTCTAGAATTTGACTGTAAATATCAACGCCTAATAGCAGATCTACTTTACTAGATACAAAAAACTTAGGGTCAGCCAACCTTAGGGCTGATAAACCCGGCCATTTAGGCAAAGAAACCCTTTCCGTTGGCAGAAAGCTTGTTATTTCATTTACAATATGAACTTTCACTTTTTTACAGAAATGTGGTTTGTAAATTGAGGATAAGTTAATATAACCCATATACTTTGACTTAAAAGAATTATTGTCTTCACCACTAATACCTGACGCGACTAGTTCCTCTGCAACCTTACGCAACCCCAGAACCCTGGCTGCTGACTCCGTTATGAACGAAGTTTGAGAACCTTGGTCCAACAAACATCTCATGGTCAGGTGTGAACCTGCTCTCGACTCAACTCTAACAAGAGCTGTTGGCAATAAAGCTTGACTTCGAATAGTTGAGTAACAGGTTATGACTTTCTTGGACTCGGACTGACTTCGATTTTGAGAGCTAGCTGTGGTAACATTTACCTTAACTCCATTATTGACTAACTCTTTCTTCCCACAGGCTAAGGATGATTGGAAATGTAGTAAAGAATGATGTTTTCTCCCACAAATTTTACACCGTGAAGATTGCTTACAAAATAACACTGAATGGTTGTCCCCCAAACAATTAAAACATAAGCGGTTACACTGTACGAAGCTTAGACGTGATTTTGTATCTTTTTTACAAAACAATTTACAATTACATAGTTTGTGGTCACCCTTACAAAATAAACAACTTAATAACTGTTTGTTACTTAAAATTGACTCATTAAAATTACAAACATTTGCTTCTACATAAGCAATGTTATTGTCCAAATATTCTAGAGATCGGAATCTATGCTCAAGGAAATTCTGAAATTCAAGTAAAGTGGGCAAGTGATTCGTATTTTCGTTAGACATAAACTCCCAGTGTTTTCGGGACTCAGGATCAAGTTTTTCACTTATAATATAGATAATTATGATATCCCACGAATTAATATCTATACCTAAATTTTGAAGAGCATTTAAACATTCTGTGATTGTATCTAATAACTGCTTGATAGAACTCGAAGACGCTATTTGTATCGACTTTTGACCTAACAATCTTTTTAAGATATTATTCGATAAATAACGTTTATTGTCGTAACGGTTTCTTAACTGAGCCCAACAAATATCGTAATTGTCGGCAGTTATTGGTATATGCCGAAGTAATTGCTCAGCCTCACCATTCAAATACCCTTTGAGATAATGCAATTTTTGAACCTTATCAAGCGACATATTATTATCCACTAAGCTCAAAAACAAATCTCTAAATGTTATCCATTCACTATAATTGCCGCTAAAATTAGGTATAACAATTTTTGGCAATTTTACAGAAGAACTAAATGTATTTTGATTAGAATATGCACTTTGAGAAAACAATGTTTTTAATTCACACAACTTCTCCTTTAAAATTGTCTTATACTCAATATAAATTTCCTCAGCATCATCATAAACATTGCTTGTATGATAAACAGACAATCGGAAGTCTTTTTGAGGTACATCTCTCAAAATAGTTCTATGTGTGTTATAAAAAGACAACCAACACTGCTCTAAGTTTTCTAAGCGCGTTTCGATATAAGAAATATTAATCCGATCTTGAGACACCTTTTGATAATTATTGAAGGCTTTCTCCATGCGAAGTTTTGTATCAAGCTGACAGTTAATGAACTTCTCCATTGTGAACATGTTATAAATTCTTTACAATAAATGTGACGTACAGTGTAAACATTAAAATCACTCTTCAGATTGCGTATATATCTCTTCTCCTTCGAAGTATGAAAGTCTTCTCAATAGATTCAATATCAATTGAATTTGTAGATTTGTAATGCAAAAGTACTCACAGTTCCAATAACCGCTGTCGCGCGACTTTGTCGGTTGGTTAAACAAACCTCGTTGTCGTACCAAATCTTCACGTTTAGGCACTAGTTATCCGGTTACAGAAGGACCATGTTAATTCTCCGAATCATCCCTTGCTGATTAATATAAAAATAAAACAATTAATTTTGCTTGCAATCCGAGTCTGAAATCATATATTTCCAATTCTGACAACATCATTTTATTCTTCTTAATTACATATACAAAACTCCATAGACTTGCCAAAGAGGCCTGAACACCTACAGATAAATAAAAATAATAAAAATACATTAATAATATACAAAATAATAATACAATACATACCTACATATATAAAATATACTATAACATGAACATTATAAGTACCTAATGAAATATTGTTAAACAGAAATTACGAAATAAATCTAGTGCTCTTTAACTCTTTTCTTGAAGAGAGGAAGAGACGAAATTTCACGTATTGATGGCGGTAGTAGCTACATTCCATAGCTTTAATGCATGAACAGTGAAGGAGTCAATGAAGAAATCAGTATACGGTAAGGATTGGAAGGAAGCTTAAGAAGAGTGCGGAGATGCTATCTGCAGAGAATGCCAGGAGGATGAGCAAACTAAAAAAGGCACACGAAGGTACTTTGGATAAGTTGGGTCATGTAAAATATTAAAAAGAAGATAGAGAATCCGTGAATTCCCTCGAAATCTGATTGGGAGCCACTGGAGCTGAGATCGGTAGGAACTGAGGGACGTGATCGTATTTACGTAACCCAAATATAAAACGTACCTATACATAAATTATGCAGTCGCTCAAGTTTGTTTAATAGTTCCTCCGTGATGTCCAGATAACAGGCGTCTGCGTAATCCAAAGTAGGAATAATCAATGAATGGGCCAACGAAATTCTAGTATGGAACGGTAAAAATGTGGAAGGAGGAAAAGACTTTGCGACTTACTTCGTTGACATGAGCTTTCCAATTTAGATTGCTGTCAAAAATGATACCTAAATGAATCTAATAGGGACGGACGATGACTGAAAAATTCTGTTTAGTCCGTCCTCTGGAGGTCTCACTTCTATGTCCTTCTCCAAATCAATGTGTTGTAAGAATTTGTAAATTATTTTTCATTTGAAGTCGCAGCGATATTGAAAGTAAAGTTGTTGAAAAGCCAGGAGGATTTGGTGCTTATGAAAAAATTAATAAAAAAGAAAATTTGCAATTGAAATCTAATTTCGCCACAGAATACCACGGCTGCGTTACTGTATTTGTAAACATTTCGTCTAAGCGCATTTGCTTGGCTACGCTTCAATCAATGGGTTTTTTTCTTCTACCTACATGCTACACAAACCAATGATAAATAATGTATAATGTATGATTGGGCATTGTATATACTATGTCTGACGCACGCGCTCATGATCTTTTTGTACTTAGATATTATTATGCTTACATAATAATATTTTCGCTATGCACCAGTGCTGGCACTAAACTATGACTTAAGGCTCCTCTGCTACTAGCACTAGTGCACACATAGTCATAATTCATGGATATCTACAAACAGTCACAGTATTAAAATATCCTAGAGTATAAAAATTAGCCATGTGATGACGGCAGAGTAGAATACCATCACCCCATATCCTCCAACGGGTGTCGTAGAAGGCGACTACTGGATTAGCTAAGGGGTATTGATCTCCTTATACTCCGTCCACCAATCCGCATTGGGCACACGTGGTGGATTACTGCCTAAACCTCCTTCGATGACAAGGACAGGCCTTGTGTTCCAACAGTGGGTCGAATTTAAAAGGCTGTTATGATGATGATGAGAGTATAAAAATCATCACCAGACGTCCACTGTTGGACATATAGTATACGCATAATAGGTAGAGTTTACGAGGGGAGATTTTTATTAGTATCACGCGAGTGTTTTATACCAAGTTTTAATCACTTACATGCCACTTTAACTGATATTTCTACTACTTACGCTACATTATATATTCTCTATACAACATGTAAACAAAATCACTACATTAAAATACAACAAAAAAACAAAATAAACACCAATAAGTTCTCTTGCCCAATATAGTTTGGGAATATACAACATGTAAACTAAATAACCAACACCCTGAATACAGGTGGTTTGGGATCAGCTTCAGAGTTGATTTCAATAATTAAAAAAAAAAAAAAAGTACTCAGAAAATATTGTACAGCATTTTCTGGGTACCTACTTTTTTTTGTTTTTTTTTTTAAATAATCTTTTTCAAAAAAAAAATATTGAAAGCAACTCGGAAGCCGATCCCAAACCACCTGTATTCAGGGTGTTGGTTATTTAGTTTACATGTTGTATATTCCCAAACTATATTGGGCAAGAGAACTTATTGGTGTTTATTTTGTTTTTTTGTTGTATTTTAATGTAGTGATTTTGTTGTAATAATAGCTACTTAACTTAAAAGTAAATTGAAAATTCAACTTACAACAGTAACATCCTCGACGACTGGACTAGTTAGAGTGGTATAACTCGTTCTAAGTATTCCACTCTTAGTAGCAGCCTCTGTCAAATCCGTGGCAGGAGGTCCCAGGATCTCTGGGATAATCTTCAGCACGTTCTTCCCTGGTAACAGGCCCATCACGGAACAAAAACTCTGTAGGCACAACATCAACACGAGACACCACCGCCATCTCTTCATCATGGATCCATAGTCGAACTAACTATCCACAACCTTCGGTATAATTGACGCATAGATTCAGTCACAGGTCCCTGGTTTGACGGTAATGCAGTTCATTTTTAGTTGAAGATTGGTTTCTTTCTGATATTAAAATTATGTCTCAGACACAAACTATAAATTGTTACCTATATATGTACAGCCAGGGCACAGGAAGTTATAACTACTCATGTGGCCAGGGTATAAGTACCTAAGTAGGTACCTTTGTCAGTTCTCGAATTCATTCCTTTTTCAAATAGTCGTCTAATAGTTTTTTTTTAAACTAAAGCACTAAGCGTAAGCACTAAGCAGACGACCAATAATTCTAATTAATTGATACGACAAAAGGGTCAATAAACCTAGTATAATACACCTTTGACCTAATAGTTTCATATCAGCTCAACATGTAAACTTTTTAATGGGTTAGTCATTACAATACGAAGTTCGAATCAAATGCTATGATTGTTTAATTTTATACAATTAATATGGATAATTAGCAATTATTATGCGGGTGTAGTGTGGTGCGTTTCGAGTACTTGAGTATGGTGAATCAATAACTGCATGACGATATACTTATAAATAAACTACTTTTATTTTTGGAGCTGGAAACCCTACATTTCTGATATTTTAGGATAGCAAGTCATATAGTTTTTGGCACTCGCGGCAAAACTGAAGCTCTGTGTATATCCGTCAATATTAAACCTTATGATATCTTAAAACTCTTTTAGTTTCATTTAAATTACCACCGCCTTGGAGAGATCAAAAATTTGATTACTCTGGAGTTTCAGGGTTATTCTGTAAAGATCTCGAATAGCCACTTTCTTTATTATATTCTTAATTAATGGCTTCGCGAAACAATGATTACGCATTTAGCCAATGTCAAGTGAACATGTCGCTAAAATAACAATAATTTGTACGGTATATTTGAGTTAAAATGGTGTCTCACAATACGTGGTACTTATTACAACAAGAACACGGGTGAAAGTTCTACGACTTCAATGTAGTTTAGGAAATCATGTTGATATTTTTTTGTGAAATATTTTAACGTTTCGTAGATAAATTCGAGGTGAAATGTTAAGTGAGAAAGAAGTGAGTTCTTTATCAACGGTGAATTTTCAGTGAGTGTTGAGCCGAAACCATTGTAATAGGTAGGTCAATACAAACAACTGTTGCTTTGGGCAGGGCCGGATTTAAAGGTCTGGAGGCCTCGGGGCAACAAAGGAGTGGAGGCCCCTTAGCCCTAAATTATTTTCCAAATAAAATGAACAATTTTTTCAATCGAGTTTTCGGTTAAAAAATAGGCATACTTCTTTACGATCTTTAATCAACGAACAAAATAGAAAGATATTATTATTATTATTATTCATGTAATCATGTTTGTACAAAGTACCGTAGGTAAAGGTAAAACGCGAAATAAAATATGAAAGGAAAAGTTGTTTACTGGTGTTTACTAGTCTGAATTTGAAATTTTTCTCAAAAAAAAGTCTCTATTGTGGGGGCCCCTCTTTTGTGGAGGCCCTGGGCTGTAGCCCCGCTTGCCCTCCCCTAAATCCGGCCCTGGCTTTAGGGCCAACTTCGAAATCACAAAAAAAATTCAGCTATTCCATATAAAAGTGCAACCTACGTAACCAAAATGTATGGAACGACTGATGTTTTGGATGGATATGACACGCAGGGCATTATCAATTAGCGCCAACATGGTGGCGCGTACATTTGCACGTTGCACTGTAGGTACCTGTAAAAGTAAGTTTATTTGGGGCATACTGTCAATAATTTTATACCTGCAGTATAAGGACCAATTATACAAAGAGATGCTGGAATGCCCTGCGTGCCCAATATAACAATGGTTTCAGGATGCTGATGGGCCTGCCACACTTTTGAAACGCGTCGGCCATGTTTGCTGACAAAGTCGACGATTTCTATGCTTTCATGCGATGTTCAATAATGAATCGAGTGCGGGGCAGCACCAACATCTACCTGAAAATTATAGCTGGAAGGATGAATGTAGATTGTGCTTTTATGGAATATTGGACGACACTGCATAAACAGTTAAATGGACGGAAGTAATAATTATATGACTGTATGAATTCAATATTTAATTTTACTCTATTCTTAATTATTGGCGTCGCGATACATTAGGTATACGTTACGCGTTTTGCCAATGTCATGTGAAAATGTAACTAAGGTATTAATAAATGGAATGGTAGATTTGAGTTAAAAATGGAATCCCTCAACACGTGTTTTTACAACTTTACAACAAGAACTCGGAAAAAAACCCTTAATTTTACTCTTATCTTTACCTATTTGTCATTATAGAATCAACATTACAAACTCATTTATTGTCCCCGTCGAGGAGCTCGAGCCTACCCCACGTTAGGGTCGATTAGGCCTTTGTCAACCACGGTGGCCAAGTGCGGGTTGGTCGACTTCACACACAACCTAAGAATTTCTTCATAGGTGTGTGCAGGTTTCCTCACGATGTTTTCGTTCATCGTAAAAGCGTCGGTTAAACGTACATATGAATTCAAAATTTGAAAACACATTGGTAAGAACCGGTGGTAGAAAACGACGCTCTTACGCACTACGCCACCGACGCTTTTTCCTCTATTCTATTTTATTGGCGTCGCGATACATACATACATACATCCTTTTTGCATTTTGCCAATGTCAATTGAAAATGTAACTAAAGTAACAAAAATTGTACGGTAATAGATTTGAGTTAAAAATTGAGTCTCTCAACACGTGTTTTTACAACTTTACAACAAGAACTCGGGGAAAAAACTCTTAATTTTACTCTTATTTTTACCTTTTTGATATTTTAGAATATTATTACTTTTTTTACATATTTAAATTATATGTTTTTATAATTTTAAATTTTATTGTTGAATTAATTTGTACTTTTATGTAAAATGGATTCGGCTCAACAGAGCTACTTAGAATTCACCGTCTATAATAGCACGGCTGATACTGGTAGAGCAAATTAGAGTGCGTTCCAAAACCAGGTGAAGCCGAGTAGACAGCGTAAGATAGCTTTCTAATTGGTGTAAATTAACTATAGTTTAACAAAACCAACCAATGGTGAAAGCGCTTCTTAATAACGACCAATAGTGAGCTACCATTTACTCTACCCCGAGTAAATTGAGATCGTTTTGGAACGCACCCTTAATGTTGTGTGAGTATTTTTTTATTAAGTTTCTCACTCAGTGTAAATAACACGTTTCTCATGTCTAAGCAATCATTTTCTTTTATTTGATAAACAGAGTTAGGTACGACTTGATTAAACTTTTTTAATTATGATCATTCAAAAGTTGATTGAAATTTTCCGCTACCTCCGTTTGATGTAAAACGGAATGTTAATGGTTGTGATAATTTGAATTTCGACACACGAGATACTTAGTTTCGCATATTTTTTTTAAGTAAATAGATAGGTAGGTAGGTGGGAATAAGGTCTTACCTGTGCTAATACTCTCACAGATTAAAAACCTTTAAAGAAAAAATCAAAGAACCACTACGATTTCAGGTATCAGCAAACATTAATTAGGTACCTATTTCTATAAATAAACATCAATAAATACTTATATAAACAAACTTAGGTAATAAATAAAATAGGTCACACAAACATTTACCTCCCTACGCCTACTTTAACTTGGAATTCGTGATGTCTCGTCGTATGTAGGTGAAGGTAGGTAGTAATATGTACCTATATTATAGTGGTCGAGTTCAGTCGAGTTTTTAATTGAAAGCAAATAATATCAGCAAGAACATGATACGTATTTTTGTATTGGGACTCTACAATAAACAAATTAAATTTCTCTCTGTTGTTAGTCTCTCTCTGTGATAAGAAATCATAAAAATTTAAGACGCAATTCGTAATTTTTAAAAGTTTGTCAGCTAGGTAGCTCCTACTTTGTCATGAAAAACTTTTAAAAATCCTAATTAGGGCTTACCTACATGATTAATTACGTAGGTACCAATTATTTCTGAAAGACACCTGGAATACGTCTAACATTAATAGTCCAGTCAACAAGTTCAAAAACGTGAAAAATAGAGATAAAGCTCCTAAAAATATGAGCAATAGCTCATTAGATTCGGAACGACCTCTAGAAAAATGAGTTTTGAGGATTTTACTGCACGTAAAAAATTGCAATTGTTATTAACAAAATAAGATGAAAAAAAAGAGGTATTTACGTTTTTGTTAATAACTCATAAACTATTAATATTTACGATATTTGGAAAAAAGGTCCTTAAAGAGGAGGAAATTTCCAAAAAAAAAGTCCCAGCTCTCGGAACTCTACCTCTATTATTTATAACTTTAATTTAACGCTGAAAATAGGGTTCCGCGCAGCCATTACGGCATGGGCGCACTGCCGTTAAAGACAGTTTCTTACATAAAATTATTTTTTATAGTAACAAATATGAATTTAAAAATTTAAATAAATTATGGTGTCATCCAGATACTTGAAAGAATATATTCCCGTTGGAAAAAAAATTTTGAATTAATTTTTCAAAAAGTTATGCAATTGTTAATTAACGAATTTTTTTCCTATCTCCGTTTTCATAAATGACGACATAAAAATTTAAATAATAAACCTATAAATTTTTGGCTCTGTGGAGCTCTTCTTATATATATACTTAACAAGATCCCGCGATAAAAGTTTATTAAAGTTAATTATTTTGTTTATAATAATTTTTTAAAGTTAACAAAAAATTAAAAGTCTAAGAAATGTTATTAAAAAAATTTTTTTAAACAAATGTTATATTATTGCTGCTTTCTTATCCAACAATGGCATTAAGTAACATCGGAAATTTTTTTTTTACATCATTTGTTAAGAAATTGTTTATAAACAAATAGACAAGTTTAATATTTAAAGAAATTTTTTTTTTACCATTGTGTTGTCTTGGCAAAATAATGATTTTTAAAAAAAAAATTTTTTCTTAAATAATTTTTTTTATTGTTTATAATCGTTTTTTTTATATTTCGATTGTTTAAATAATTAGTTAAGGATGATTTTTTTTTTAAAAATCATAATTGGCATTTTTTCATAGGTAAATAGAAAAAAAATTTTTTTTTATCAATAATTTCATTGTTTGTTAACTTAATAATTTGTTATAAACAAATTCTAACTACCGTTATATTTTTTTTCTAGAGCTAAAAAAAATAACAAAAACAGCCATATATATCAAAATACTAAAAAAAAAATTTTTCCATTTTTTATAACGCTTTTAAATATTACACAATTTTTTGTATTTTGATATATATGGCTGTTTTTGTTATTTTTTTTAGCTCTAGAAAAAAAATATAACGGTAGTTAGAATTTGTTTATAACAAATTGTTAAGTTAACAAACAATGAAATTATTGATAAAAAAAATTTTTTTTTCTATTTACCTATGAAGAAATGCCAATTATGATTTTAAAAAAAAAAATCATTCCTTAACTAATTATTTAAACAATCGAAATATAAAAAAAAACGATTATAAACAATAAAAAAAATTATTTAAGAAAAAATTTTTTTTTTAAAAATCATTATTTTGCCAAGACAACACAATGGTAAAAAAAAAATTTCTTTAAATATTAAACTTGTCTATTTGTTTATAAACAATTTCTTAACAAATGATGTAAAAAAAAAATTTCCGATGTTACTTAATGCCATTGTTGGATAAGAAAGCAGCAATAATATAACATTTGTTTAAAAAAATTTTTTTAATAACATTTCTTAGACTTTTAATTTTTTGTTAACTTTAAAAAATTATTATAAACAAAATAATTAACTTTAATAAACTTTTATCGCGGGATCTTGTTAAGTATATATATAAGAAGAGCTCCACAGAGCCAAAAATTTATAGGTTTATTATTTAAATTTTTATGTCGTCATTTATGAAAACGGAGATAGGAAAAAAATTCGTTAATTAACAATTGCATAACTTTTTGAAAAATTAATTCAAAATTTTTTTTCCAACGGGAATATATTCTTTCAAGTATCTGGATGACACCATAATTTATTTAAATTTTTAAATTCATATTTGTTACTATAAAAAATAATTTTATGTAAGAAACTGTCTTTAACGGCAGTGCGCCCATGCCGTAATGGCTGCGCGGAACCCTATTTTCAGCGTTAAATTAAAGTTATAAATAATAGAGGTAGAGTTCCGAGAGCTGGGACTTTTTTTTTGGAAATTTCCTCCTCTTTAAGGACCTTTTTTCCAAATATCGTAAATATTAATAGTTTATGAGTTATTAACAAAAACGTAAATACCTCTTTTTTTTCATCTTATTTTGTTAATAACAATTGCAATTTTTTACGTGCAGTAAAATCCTCAAAACTCATTTTTCTAGAGGTCGTTCCGAATCCAATGAGCTATTGCTCATATTTTTAGGAGCTTTATCTCTATTTTTCACGTTTTTGAACTTGTTGACTGGACTATAAACATTTAAGACAAATTAATTATTCCGTATGTTTCTCTTACAATACGTGTCCCAAAAGTCCAACTTGTGAATTTTTAATAATGAAAGAACAATCTTCAACTATTCAAATGAACAGTTATATTCAATTTTATATAATTTATTTTTTCTATCTACGTCACTGATTTAAATCATTTTAGTTTAACACGGAGTTTTGTGTATACAGCCGCGCGCGATGTTGGCGCTAGGGCGGGCGGACTCGACCGCCCGGGCGGGAGACGGCTCACAACTGCTCCAATTTGTACCCAGTTATGATTACGACTACCACGGTTTCTCGATCGGGTATATTACTGTTTGATAAGGAAATTAAATTAATATTATGCTATGAAAATAATATTTTGTTTATATACGCTGCTTTTTGCGTAGAAACGTTCCATCGTTCTTGTAAAAACAAAACTGTATTTTTAAACCGGCCCAATATTTTTGAATGTGCGATGCCAGCAATATGCAGGTACCTACATAACATGGGTCATCAGTTCCATAAGTTTCTAAGCATTTTAAAATAAAATTGTATCCTACCTATCTATCTAAGAAGGTCTAAGCTAATGAAATTATTACCCAAGCTTGAATTTATTAAGAAAAGAAAATTAAAGATACCTACTTAGCTATACCTACACTACTTATCTAACGTACCTATTAGGTATATTAAAAATAACACTACCTGAATAAGTTAGTGTCTAATAAATAGGAACTCATTAACTTATCTGCCAGAGGCAAATATTGATCGCTCGTAAAACAATATAACTATATTACGAACAGGTTTGTAATGAGTTGGTAGGTACCTACAAACTGTATTCGCTGATTTATCCACTTAACCCTATCTTCTAAATTAAAAAGGCGCCATTCTTCAGTCTCACGAGAGGATCGTCTCATATTGGAGTGGTCACGAGTTCGAATCATTGACAGGGCTGGGGTTGATTGTCTGGCAAACACGGACGTTTGTGCATAAGTAGGTACAAGAAGCTTATATTTTACAGTAAGTAGGTACCTACATAGGTACATTCAATCAAAAAAGTATCGGGAATAGATGGTTCCAAATTCAATTTTTAGTTTTTTGTTGTTGTTAGATTGGCACAAGTAGGTACTTACCTAACCGTTTTCCATTTTGGCGCGGAGTTTCAGTTGCATCTGTGATTTATATTAAATACAGTGCTGGTATTAGTTATATCCTATCCAGTGTGTAATGCGAATTTCATAAAATGGACAAAACACCGAACAAAGAGTTTGTCTTAAATTTTCCATCGCCAATGGAGTTTTGTGTTCGGAGTTACTGAAAATGTCACAGAAGGCTTACAGTGAATCGACTTTATCAAAAACACGTTGGTATAATAAGCGTTCAAAAGCGGTCGAGATGTGATGGAAGATTTGCATGTGATGGAAGTTAACGAAATAGTGACTGAAAATCCTCATTCAACTTTGAGAGAGAGAGCCGCCAAACTCTCTGTATCTCACGAGATGATCCGTACCATTTTAAATAATCACTTGGGTAGGTATGAAACATGTTTCCGCTCAGTCCCAAAAGACCTGCAATAACTCAATCGCATGAGAGTCGCTGAGGACATGCTAGAGTCAATTCCGAACTAACATTTATGAAACGCATTGTTACTGGTGACGGACGGGACGTGGGTTTACGAATTTGACATGCAAACTAGTCTAGTTTCTGAGTGGCTTCGGTAGAAGACAAAGGAGAATTTGCGGCGAGAACTGAACTCAATTCCGGAAACAGCGTTTCAATAATGTTTTGATGATTGGATTATTCGTTGAAACTGTACATAGGGCCGTACTTGCGTTTTGTATATAGCAATTAGCAAGCACAGTTGATCAGGAGCGAATAATATAATAATAATATAATATATCTCCACGCTCACACCAATTATCTAGCCCGAAGTAAGTATCATTAAGAACTTGTGTTACGGATACTAGATAACGGACATTTTTTTTTTAATATACATAATAATTTTAGATATTTTTATAAATAAACTTAAATAAATATATAAACAACCATGACTCGCAAACAAACATTCGTGTTCGTCACACAAACATTTGCCGCTACCAGGATTCGAACCCGGACCGCTTGATGTGTAGCCAGCTGTACTGACCACTCCACCACGACGGCGTCGAATAAACGCCTGTAGGAAGTCCAAAGGGAAATACTTCCGCCGCGCAAGGTGTTGTATGCCCGGGGACCGCGGTCCAACACGGCTGCGCCAGATGAAAACCTAGCAAGTGCTCAAACCAAAATTTTACAGGAGAGCGCGAAAACGTAAATCAACTAGCCGTTGAAGAATTTTTACATAAACTATTTAAAAACGCATTTATTATATAAAATAAATATAAGCGATGATTATGTATTAAAAATATTATAATATTTGTGTATATTGCATAATAAATAATAAACACACTTTCACATTCGCATTCCTGGACTACACGCTTAAAGTTTTTCTCCATACCCTTCCTCCAAACGCCGCACCTTGTTCAGGTGTCCGGGTTGCCGTGAAGCTGTTTTTATCACACTTTCGATTCCTTCGGATTCTCCACACCGAGCATGGTATCTAATATTGCTCTGTAGCGTGTGCTGTGCTCTGAAAAGAGGGATAGGAAAGGAATTGCGACGGTTTTAGCCGTAAAAGCGTACAAAATTTAACCTACCCCATTTAGAAACAAGGCACCAGCTTCCGAATGAGTTCGATAACAAAATTCTCAGGTTACTCCACAGTTTCCGCTCATCCAGCCGCTGCGATTCCGAAATAGAGCCCGCACGCGCTGTAGGTAGGTACCTATGTCGTCCGCATTGCGTAGGATAGGTAGCATATCATTGATATGCAGATAAAATAGTGTATAGGATAAAACGGAGCCCTGGGGAACACCGGCATTCGCTTACAGGAACTGCATTCGTCAGAGAGGACGCGAATTCTACGCTCGTGCATGAAACCAGCCACCCAGATACAAAGCTCAACCGGCAGATCATATACGCCAAAGCTTGAAGAGAAGACTTTTGTGCCAGACTGTCAAAAGCTTTGGCGGTATCAAGGCTGACAGCCACAATAACTCGCCACGCCTAGTCCATAGCTACCTACACCCCAGGAGTGCGTCATGTACCTACGCTAGAAGGTCACCCGTCGATAGTTTCGGTATAGAGTTGTAGGTAGATAGGTACTGTTGACCGTTTGAGTGATCCTCTAGGTAACGGATCAGGTGGTTGTTGAGGATCCTTTCCATAATTTGTACAGTGCTTACTGAGGTGACAGCTATTGGCCGAAGCCAGCGCTTGTGCAGTAGGAAAGCACCACTACGCGCTTCTGCCATATTTATGCCGCTGCAAGTGCAACTAAACAGAAGGTCGATTTCTAGAACGGGGGCTACAAAATTCACAATGTAGGTAGGTGGCTTTACGAATAAAGACGTGTATATTTTTAACCGACTTCAAAAAGGAATTAGTTCTTAATTGTTCGTGTTCATCTTTTCCCTGATGACTCGAATTAGCCTGGACCGTTTTTTTGTTTGAATGGGTAGATTGATATAGGTACTTTGCAAAATGATATCAAGTTTCTTTCTGAAGATAGCACAGTTTTCAATGGACACCAATATAGTATTTTGCCTTACCTGCTCCCCATCTTCTTTAGCCCTCGTTAACATTACCGTGGTTATTAGGAGGCTAAGAATACAATAATATTTATTTTATTTTACCTCACGTATTAGTAAAGTTTACTATCTGGGTTGGTAATGATCGTTTCACGCGGTTCCTAGCTGGCTGAGTCGGGACATGTGAGAAGACCAGGTAGGTACCTACCTACTAACCTAATTTTAAATGTGGTTAAATCAACCTGATCAATGGATAATAATGAAATAGAAGACAGAGTACAATGATTGTTTCAAACTCCCATAACTATGCAGGAGTGTTTATATTACCTACCTGTAACTCTGTCAGTCTGTTAGGAGCTCCACACATCGAACGCAGTTCAGCGACCGCGGCTGGCGAATTTTGGCGGCCCTTTTCAGGGCCACGACCGCGCCCGAAGTCCCCCGGGTGGGGTCCGATGGCTGCTCCCGATGTCCTCGTCAGGACGCGCCAGTGCCTAGACGGGCAGCGTTGGGATGATCTCGGTGTAGTTGCGCTCACGTGCGCAGATCCCAAGCTGTCCCGCAATAGCGCACTGGAGGGCAGGCCGGGGGGATGTTTAGTGGGTATGGAGGGAACGCCTTTACCTTGAGTCCCACATATATATCCCATGCGGTTGGCACCACCCCGCAGGTGGTTTACGCATCGTATAAATGCACTTGACTTCCCCGTCAACAAAAAAAAGGTAACCAAAAGCCCTGGTGCTAACAAAGGTTGGGCCTAAAATAAATATGTAATGACCCACCACCCTTTTTTTTTCAATACGAGGTATGCTAATAGGGCGCCTCCGAACTTGCAACGCTGCTATTAGTAGTGTAGGTAGGTAATGTTATTTCTTTAAAACTTTTTCTATCGCCCGCTAGCCCTAATATCATCTTACACAGAATACATTTCTTGTCTTCGGTTCGGTCTTTCTTTAGTGTGTACTCATCCACAAACATTCTTAAATTTTTACATAACATGCTCATTTCTTTCTTGGGCTGGTATGGCAGTTTTGGGTTTTATTTACTTACGACACTTGATGGTGGATTCTCACCAGGCAGACTTATAAAATGTCCTACTACCAACCAACCCAAGTACAAAATTGTAAACGGCTGGGAGTCGAACCCTGGACCCCTGTATCTTTCCGGTGCCAGGGGTTGTCGATAGTCTTGTTGCCAAGAAAAAAAAACGGGAGTGGTCTCCCCTTGACTTTCTCGTATACCGGAAACGACTCTAAAGTTGATAGAAACCTTATATTTTGATGTCATACATGCATGTTAAATTTTAGTCACCCATCCAAGTACCGACCGCGCACTTGGTTGCTTAACTTTCGTGATCGACGTCTCAAAAGTTGATAGAAACTTTATATTTTGATGTCATACATGCATGTTAAATTTGGTAGCAATAAGTTAAAGCATACTCGATTTATCGTGCTAACGCACAGACATACACACACAGACACGATTCCAAAAACGGTATTTTTGGACTCGGGGAGGTCCAAAACGTGTAAATCCGTCAAAATTTGGTGGTCGAATTTTTGACGATTACAAGACTTCCTCTATACTACGTATACGAGAAAGTAAAAATGTTATTATCGGCCCGATTGTCGGTCCTACAAGTCTGATATGGGTGAGCGCCGTTATATGGGTTTCAAGAATCTAAACATTTCGTTCGCGTGGGTTTTATTTGTTTTTGCAACATTTTTCATTGATGCTCAACTCCATTGGTCGTAGCGTGATGTTATAATAGCCTTCCCGATAAAATGGACTATGCAACACAACGATAATTTTTCAATTTGAATCAGTAGTTCCTGAGATTAGCTCGTTCAACAAACAACAAAAACCTCCTTAGCTTTATAATATTAGTATATAAAGAGTATAGATCAGTTTCCTCGGGTATGTATGATGACCACTAACAACTTGCGTACTAATTTTGCAAGTACTTAAGCGAAATAAAACGACATGTTTTACGAAATCTTGTATTGTTTTACTTAACTACATTATACAACTCTTCGTAAATGGCACAGAAAAGAAGCAATAAAATATGTATATTTAAATATGAAAATAAATTAATAAAAAATTATGTGTTATCTGTTTAAAATTAGAAAATATTAAATTCGTTGGAAAGGCAAGATTTACCTACATAGATCTTTGAAACAATAAACAATCACAGTGTACTAGAATTACAAAAGAAACTACATCTAAAAATAAATAATTAAAACAAAACTACACTTGTTGTTTTAACAAGACTGATATGTTATTTTGGGGTATTATTCGAGAACTCGCCCATTCAACAGTCGAATACAAGTTAGTACAGTTAATTAATCGATTAATTTCCTAATAACGTTCACATCACACGACACATCACTGGTCACTTGCTAATTTTACATCAAAATACAATTTTTGAGACCTAAACTTACAATTTTCTAATTATTTTTTACGTAAGTCTTTCGGGTCGAATTGGTCTCTTTTGTTAACCTAATGGTCAAATAAATACTTAGATAGTGTTGCGATTAAACTAATAATTAAAACTGAAATGCATTCATATTTTAACAATTCCTATTAGAATAGCAATACAAATAATCATTACACACGATTGTCAACAATATTGTCTCTGGCTGTATTTCAACCAATGAGAAGTTATCAAATTAGCATTTGACATAATGAACACTCACTTTACGTATGATATAAATACTGTTAAAATTACTAATATTAAACTTCATTTTATAGTCTACAAAGTTGATATCTGCATGTAAAAATTTTATAAATCCCAATAACATTAGATACGTTGAAAAATTAACTTTAGTACAATAGAATTGAGTAGATACTTCTACTTCGTCGTAGGAGTAAAATTGAATCGTAAAAATTTGCTATTTCTTAAAAAATATTATTAAAAATGACAGAATATCAAGAGTAAAACGACTGTATAAGGTTGCTCGAAATATACATCCACCAATCTAATAAGATTCAAATTCGCCTCAACGGAGATGGAAGGAGACTACAGAAGATGTTAAGAGACAATAAGATTACGCAATTTTGTATAAATATTTCTTATTGGTAGTTTACGATATAGCTCCGCCCATCACCTCATTGGAGAAAGCCATAGATATAGAAACTTTAGATCGGCAATGTGAAAGACAAAGCGCATACAAACGCGTATATCAGAGCGAGATAAGACTGGCGAGACCATTTCATGTACACGCTGGCGGCCTATGTCGGCCTGTCAGTCAGTTTGTAAAGACTGCAGCTGTCAGGCTGTGTATACTGCAGTACTATTTTTTACGCACACATGCGCATTATTCACAAATTAGTTCATTACATTTTTGGTCTATCACCCGATTCATTTCAATGCCAATCTATGGCGAAAACAGGGTCTAAGACTTTCCTTATGATATTTTTCAGTCAAATTACGTTACTGATACGATATAACAAGTAAAGACTAAAATCACCTCTATATCATTGACTTACGGTGCAATCTTCAATTGGATATGCTGACGTAATTGCACAGTATCGCAACACTAAAACGACTTATTTGTATAATTGAACGTTGGCAAGAGTGGCGAGGAACTTCAGTTGGAGCCACTCTCTGAAGGCGCTTTTGTAAGACCCTGCGCGTACGCTGACTGTATGGATTCGCACACGAACTTATATTGACTCTGTGGACAATAAAATTAAAATGTTCTAATTTGTATTATTATTTGAATTTGTTGTAAATATTATTGTAAGCATAATAAAAAAGAAACATGAAAAGTAGTAAAAAAGACTTGATTCAGTTTTCATTTATAGAGACAATTTAGTTTTTAAAGTCACCTTTTATCAAGTTTATTACAATAGTTACAAAATTCTTGACAACATAACAGACTAAATTAAATTCAATAAGAAAGGGCGTCATTACACAGTTTAATTATCTATTTAAAATCTGCGCATAACAGTAATAAATTAGAGTAAGGCTTTCATAAATCAAAATACATCAAGTATTTTTTTGTATTTCATTAACATTTTTATATTTAAAAATACACTAATAAAAAACTAGGTGCTAAAATGAGTTTGTTAGTCAGTGAGTTTGAAAATTGGTACTTCTATCGAACCCAATTATTACTCATTAATTAATTAGACTTTTTTAATTAGTTTCTTAAAAGCTTTTATTTTTTTAAATGTTGCTTGTATTTTGAAATCACTTTTTTATTCTTTTCTAATGTAAAATTCACATTTTGACGCTAACGTAACTATTGGCACGTCTAGAATAATTTTTAGTGGAAACTTAATAGATAAATGTATTATTTTCGTTTTATTTAACTGTAATTGTACAGTCTACAGTACGTCGTGCTATACAAATCTGTCACATTTCTCCAAAAGATTTTCAACCTAAGGCCATTCAATATAAAGTGCATAATCGATTGGGAAAATTTGACAGTTTGTGGTAGCCCAACGTGCTGTTGTCTGTACGTAAATATTGTTTGTTTCCAAAATACATAACAAACAAATAAACCTAACCTCGTAAAAATAATATATTTGGATCAGTTAAGATACTTACAACATTCTGTATGCACATAGGCCGTTGTTTCCGCATCGCTCGCACTAAGTCCAGGGGATATAGTGGCTGACGTCTCGATATCAATTCTATAGCGGTTTCAGCCAATATCAATGCCCCGGTTCTTCCAACACCCGCTGAACAATGCACTATAATCGGGGGGTCCAGAAGACGTTCTTCTTCTACGTCTGGCTCTTGGACTACGGTTGGTATTACTGTTGGAAGAAATAAACCCTGTTATTATTTTGCTTTTTTAAAATTCATCATCAACAGCTCATACAATGTCCCCACCGAGGGGCTCGAGCCTACCCCACATTAGGGGCGATTAGGCCTTAGTCAACCACGCTGGCCAAGTGCGGGTTGGTCGACTTCACACACAACCTAGGAATTTCTTCATAGGTGTGCGCAGGTTTCCTCAAGATTGAATTCAAAATTTGAAAACACTTGTATTTGGGACCCACCTCAAAACATTTAGATTTTTAAAAACAATTTTTAAAATTTTTATTTCTCCGTTTTTAATTTTGAAGGCGTTTTTTTTTTCATTTTAAAATAATTTATTTTTTGCTTTTTAGCGTTTTAAGTATAGAAATTGTCAGGAAACCAAGTGATAAGATTACAATATCATCGTTGTCAATTAAATAGGCATTATTAGGGATAACTCAAAAAGTACTTGTCATATGTCGATCAAATTTAAATCGCAGTAGTGGGGAAAAAAAGAAGTGTATTTAGCACTACCGTTCTTGTGAAACTACGTAGGAAATACGGTTGGTGTTATTGTTTGAAAAATAGGATATAAAGTCTAATTTTGTTCTGTCGTTGCCAATAAATGTCATTATTTACAACTATCGCTTCATCCGCGACTATGTCCGCGTATATATTTTTTTGCAATAAAATAATAGTCTATGTTACTCAGTGAAAATGGAGCATTCTAATGGTGAAAGAATTTTTAATATTGGCCAAGTAGTTTTAGAGCTAATACAAACATACAAATTATTATAAAGATAATATTAGTATAGATTGGTGTTAAATGTCTTTACTAAGAAAATAAATTTAAAAGTAGTTGGGAAGCCGGTCCTGATAGATGATAAATTCATATTGAAGTAATAATTATAATACTGTACGCTTCTTCTCTCCTAGTACCATTGCGTGCCTGACAAGGTACATAATATTGATCTTACTTTTTATGTAACAAACATCTTATGTACACATTGTAGTTCTGTGCCCGTAGTGTAAGTATTTTCGTTTTAAAAACGTTACTATTGTAGTTGCGTTAGGAGCTCAATTTGTATGGGAAACATGATTTGCGCTTCTTTCCGCTATTCACGTTTCCTATACAAATCTAGCTCTTAACGGAACTACAATAGTAACGTATTCTAAACGAAAAAAATTACACTACGGGTACTGTAATAAACGATTGATTGATTGAAGTCATTAGAATAGTATTTTTTAATAGTAAATTTAGCAGCCAGCTGCGATCCGGGAAATAAAAATATCGTTTCGACGTTGGATTCGAAATGGGAATTTAAAAAAAAGAAACAAGGGAAGCATAACAGAGTCATACTTGTTGACGAGTATTTGTTTGCGAGTCATGGTTGTTTATATATTTATTTCAGTTTATTTATAAAATTATCTATAAATATTATGTATATTAAAAATGTCCGTTATCTAGTATCCATAACACAAGTTCTTAATGATACTTACTTTGGGCTAGATAATTGGTGTGATCGTGGAAATATATTATTATTATTATTATACTACGAATCGGGATTTTTATTTCCCGGTTCGAAGCTGGCTACGAAATGGGACGGAAGGTAATTTTCTACAAAACATGATTTTCAGTTTGCATGATTTGTCTATAGTTTTCTCAAAAATTAATAAAAACCAAACAAGTTGACTCACCCGCACGATGGTTTCGTAGTTGCGAGCATAACTGTGTAAATTGTATGAAGTCTGTGGCGTCATCAGGCACGCCGTGGTCAGGCCAAGCCGTGTACTGTAGTTGGGTTACTGAACGAGACGCACCGCTGGATTCCTAACACAATAAATGTAGTGATTTATTTAAAAACTTTATTGCACAAAGACAGTAAGAAGGGAGGACTTAATGCTATACAGCATTCTCTACCAGTCAACCAGAAAGGTGCCTAAGATACAGTGTAGAAAGCAGGATCTACAAGACTGAAAATATTTAGAATAAATATATAAGTACAAAGAATTACATACAATTAATATACTATCATTATACTTATATAACAATATATATAAATACATATTAATATATACCATATATACATACATAATATAATATTTTACAAGTTATACTAAATGTTAAACTTATGATCCATTCGCATCAGAGAAAAGAAACAATGTTTACGTACTTTTTAGATAGTCATCATGTACTACCTTCTTAAATGAGACTTTATTAGGAGCGCTTTGTACACAGGGCAGGTAGGGCAATCCAAAGCCAAGTAGCAGTGAGAGTAAAGGACTTTGAGATGAACCTAGTGTCATGAACGGGTGTTTGGAGTCTAAGGGTGTTGTTAGAGCGAAGTTTACGTTCATGAGATGACCCCGACTACGTCAGTTTCATACATTATATTCTATTCGTAAAGCGTTCCATGGAATAACTTGGTTACTTGGCTGTCACTCAGGTGCATCGAAACAATTCTAACGCCCGTATTCACAAACAATACTTGTCTTAGTAAAAAACAATGCCATGCAAAATAAGGCATTTCTCAGTGCGAGCCATATGGCAAGGGATTTGAAATATAAATACGACTAAGTATATTAGTGTAGCTATATAAAAACATGAGAGCAAAAAGGTTTAATGCACAATTATAATAAAGGTTGCGATGCAAGTTAAATTTAGTTATTATAAAAAATATATTAACCTGAATCTATATGCTACTATTAAGTTGGTAAAATTAAAGGTATTAATATTATTGCTAAAGTACAGTCGAACCAACTGAATCATGACCCACTTGGCCGATCATTCCTTTACAATCATAAATTTAGTTAGGTTTTCTTCGCTATCATGCGTGTTGCACTTAGTACGTTTTAAATTTGAATAAAAATGTGTCATTACGGGTCAGAGATCTATGCAATTTTACTCTTTGTTATCACTGCACTAATGTCTCAATTGGAATTTCAAGTAAGATGCCGTTCGTAATTTAAACTCTTTTCACTACTGAGAAAAAACGAATATTTATTATATTTTTAAAAATAAAATTACGTTATGTGTCAGATGTCAAGTAGTAGTTGAAAAAATTTTAAAAGGCCATATTTATTAGATACTGTCAGTGTCTAATAAATTGATAAAAGGTTCGTTACTTAAGAAATGTATGTTCAAGCGAATTTCAACCTACTTTGTATTGAGTGACTGTAGGAAAATGATCTTAAGGTGGGTCATGATTCAATTTGGTCGACTGTACAATTATTTAACTACCGTTTGTTTTAGCTTAAAGTTGCAGTAGTCATAACATTGGTTAAACATTTTAATTGTAATAGTTGATATTTGATTGCAAATCTTCCAACTACAAAATAAATAAATAAAAATCGGGAGTGGTCTCCCCTTGACCTTCTCGTATACCGGAAACGACTCAAAAGTCAATAGAAACCTTATATTTTGATGACATACATGCATTTTAAATTTTGGTCACCCATCCGAGTACCGACCGCGCACTTGGTTGCTTAACTTTCGTGATCGACGACTCAAAAGTTGATAGAAACCTTATATTTTGATGTCATACACATATGTTAAATCTGGTTGCTATAAGTTACAACATACTCGAGTTATCGTGCTAACGCACAGACACACACACAGACATAATTCCAAAAACGGTATTTTTGGACTCAGGAAGGTCCAAAACGTGTAAATCCGCCAAAATCTCGAGGTCGAATTTTTTGAAGATTACAAGACTTCCTCTATACTACGTATACGAAAAAGTAAAAAGGTACTGTTTAATATCAATTACAATCAGAAGTAACCAACCTTGATAGTCATCTCCCTTCTCATATATGGTCCGTGGTTTTGCTCGCTAACCGTGTTCACTTGAAGCTCGTCGGTGGCCTGAAGAGACTGTGCACCCACCCTGGGCCAGTACTGGTGGCATTTGGCCCGACCTCTCTCGCTGAGTACCGTCAGCATAACGATCACATTGCTTTCGCTCTCCCATACCATTTGCCAGAAGTCGCCAACTGTTGATGCTAAGGGACCTAAGGAATAAGGGGAAAGTAATCAAATATTAAATTTATAAAGAGCGTCGGTGGCGTAGTGTGTAAGAGCGTCGTCTCCCATCCAGGACTGGTTCGATCCCCGCCACGTACCAATGTGTTTTAAAATTTTGAATTCATATATACGTTTAATTGACGCTTTTACGGTGAAGGAAAATATCGCGAGGAAACCTGCACACACCTATGAAGAAATTCTTAGGTTGTGTGTGAAGTCGACCAACCCGCACTTGGCCAGCGTGGTTGACTAAGGCCTAATCGCCCCTAAGTGGGTAGGCTCAAGCCCCTCGGTGTGGACATTATTAGCTGTTGATGATGATGATGATGAATCAAATATCTTCTTAGTTATGGCTTTACTTCAGCATTTAGCCAGCATTGAGTGAAAATTATCTAAAATAGCAAATAAATTGTACGGTAGACACAGTTAAAAAGGGAGCCTCAGAATACAACAAGAACTCCGGAGTAACTCCGTAATAAAATATTAGATCAGCCCTATTTATGATATTAGTAGGATGGTGTAGAATATTAGTACTGCACTATGCACAGCCTGACAGCTGCTGTCTTTTCACGTACACACCTGCGTGTACGTAAAATGCTATCGTCTATCCATCTCGTTCTAATATATACGTTTGTATGTTCTTTCTCTTTCACATTTCTGATCAACAGTTTTCCTGTATCTACGATCGCAGCTATATCGCATAACACGCCGTATTACAAAACGGCGCGGCGGATTGTAAAACGTCAGAATGGTCAACCGAATAAAATTGATCGTCGGTAAATGCGCAGTGAATTAGTCTGTATAATCGAATGGAGTTTGTTTATTATTGGTAGGTATCGGCTGTTTTCTTAACCAAGCGGATTGGAATAATTGTCACACGTGAGGTAGCCGCATAACATTACAGCGACGTTTTACAATCGGGCGCGCCGTTTTGAATTTTTCAAGTGGGCCTTCAGGGCCAAATCCTAAACTATAAGGAATATCGAAAATTGCTCAAAGGAGTCGCAAGCCCGATTTTGATGGAAACCAAAAATGCATCATTGGATTTTTGAAAAAAAGTAATGATGATTGCTTTGATTATCGCTTCAACCAAGGTGGAACAAGAAATATTTTATTATAATTTAACATTTTCCATTAGTTTCCCGTTTATCATTACTTCCCAGAAATCGATCCTAATTAACAACACTATTGAAAGGTGAAATAATACAGGCTGTTTTCTTTTTTCAAAATCATTGGGTTTTTGAAAAATCTATAATCCTAGCAGGTATCGGGATAGGATTATAGATTTTTCAAAAATCCAATGGTTCAATTTTTGTTCTCATCAAAATCGGGCTCGCGAATCCTTTGAGCATTTTTCGATATTTTTTATAGTTTAGGATTTGGCCCTGAAGGCCCTCTTGAAAAATTCAACCTGTATATCACACTAGCGACCCGCCCCAGATTCGCACGGATAGTACTTGCGAAATTATACACATTAACCTACCTCTTGAAGCACTCTATCTACTGCTGAAAACCGCATTGAAATCCGTTGCGTAGTTTAAAAGTTCTAATCGTAGATACAGAAAGAGCGACTTCATTTTATACTATGTAAAGATTATAATATTTAAGAACGTGGACTATGAATAACGAACAAATACAACTATGTATTATAAATAATAGTTAACTTTACAAAAAGAGATTTAAATAACACGATTGACTCAGGTCCATTATCATTTTTGTCAAATCCATAGTACAAAAGCGTCTATTTATATAATAATAATTATTTATAATTTACCTTGAGTCGCAATATATGTCAGCACCAAATCGGAACTAGGTATTTCCATGTTGATGTACGAAGCGTTGATATAATCTCCACTTGAATTATTTTTCAATATTACTCTAGTAGAATCGTCTGAAAAAAAAACGGTTATTATTAATTAAATAATTCTTTTTTCTTGTGGCCGTATATTTTTTTTTATTGTAGCCGTATATTTCTGTCTTTTATAAATTTCCTTAATTTCACCATCTACATTCCTTATAATAACTGCGTTGTCACCGACAAACTGTGGCTACCATTCCAACGCGAATTAAGAAATTTGGCAATTCGTTTCTTTGTGGCACAATCAAGAAATGGGATTCACTGCCAGCACACATGTTCCCTTCTTCCTACAATCCTGGATCATTCAAATGAGGCGTGAAGAATCACCTTGCAGGTCAGCAAGGCGAGGGTGGCTAGCGCGGCGGTTTATCTCTCGCACTATAGTATGTTTTTTTTAACAAACGAGTACTGAGTATGTATTGCATATTTCCGACATCGACAGAGTGAGATGGGACATGTTAGAGGCGGGGCCACCGTCTTTATTCAAAACAATATTGGATATAGTATTAATATTTTATGCACCAGAATTATAATATTATAAATAACTATTTATAATATTTTTTTTTTTTATTTTTTTTATATTATTTGTTCCGTAGCGATATCCGGAATCCATCTTGAGTCAAGCACCTGTCTTTTTACGCGATTTCCGGTCTAGCAGTTCCCCCTCTTCGTATTTCCGGCGCTAGCAGCGCCCTCTAGAGTAGCTTTTGGCGGGAAGTTTGCTAGCGGCCATTACTAGGATTTTACCTCATTATAGCGTCGTCTTTCGTAGCGAAAACATCGGTCTAGTGAAGCAGTGTAAATTTTAGTGAATTTACTGTGAAAATTACGGAAAATTATAAGTGAATCGAAGTCATAAAGTTATTCGGTTAGAAGTTATAAATTAATATATTAGAAGTAATTTCTACCCTCTCTTCGTGATGGAAAATCAAGTAAATGAACAAAGTGATGGAAATAACGAAAATGAAGGCTCAAGAAAACGTCGGGCTAGTTCTTCTAGTTCGAATTCTGACTCAGCGTCATATGATTCGGACCCGAAAGAGTATAGATCGGAAACGAAACGAGCAAAACTACAGGTAAGCGATTTACAATTTCAATTTCTTTCGCAACAAGTAGCCTTGTTAACAAACTTGATAACCCAGAACTCTGGTCAATTAACATATACTGGTAACAATAATATCGAAAATGTTGGTGAACAAGTACCAGTTCCATTGGGTTCTAGTGATTTGCAATTACAACCTCCACAAATTGATAGTGCAAATGCAACACAACAGATTCAGTTAACCGATAATTCAACGAATATTAAGGATCCAGTTTATGCAAAATCTAATGATTCGCATTTAAGTAAGTTGTGCCAGATTCAACGATTTAATAGTATGGAATGGAATGCCATTCGTTTCTATGAAACACAAAAGAAATATGTAACTATTCCGGGTTTCATCGAATTAAATATGAATGACGAATTAAGACCTTTAAGCTCAGAAATAATGCATGAAGATTCACGTTTACAACTCTTAGAACGTACTTATGCTGCCTTATCAAATGCATTGCTGGCTCAAAAGGACGAGTTAAGAACAGTTCTTCAACAGTTAGTTGACTGGTCTGGTGATAAAAATACCACATTAACACCTAAGAATTTGTTCGATAAAATAGGATCGTTGTTCAACAATGATTGTACATATAATAAGGTTACCGATGACATCTTACAAATTATTTGTGGCAGACGAGCTGATTGCATTCAGTCTCGGCGGGAAATGTTGATAAAACAAATACCAAATAGTTTTCATTGCAGTGCATTACAAAAAATCCCACCGTCTTCAGAATTTTTATTTGATGATAAAGGGCTTACGACCTACCTTCTAAAAGTTGGGGGGGCAGAAAAACTTGTCTGTTCACAGGTACCTAAAGCAGGTCCCTCTACAAGCAATCATCATCAGAGGCCATCATATGCTCGAAACGAAACTCCGACCGTAAAACCGAGTAGCAGTAAGCAAACTGAACGATTTTTTCGACACAATACCCACAACAAGAAAGGAAAAGGAAAGGGAAAGTCTTCGGGAAAAAGGAGTATGTACAATAAAAATGAGCAACAGCAGTACAAAGGTAAAAAGACCCGATCATATTCCCCACATAGAAAGAATCAAGCATGACTGTGTACGATTTCGAGGTGGCTGTCTCAAGCAATTTGTAGATATCTGGAGAAACCTGGGTGCCCCAGATTACATATGCAAAATTTTGACCGGTCTGCGAATATCCTTCGTAATGAAGCCACCCTTAATAATGCCCAACTACCCAATTATGCAATGTTTTCAAACCAGGTACAGCTCTCAAATGGCAGAGCAAATCGAAAGCATGTTAGAATCGAACGTACTAGAGTTAGCAAATCCGACAGCCAGTTTCCTGTCAACCTTTTTTCTAGTGCCGAAATCAGACGGAACAGTTCGGCCAATATTCAATCTCAAACGTCTCAATCAATTTGTCGAGATAAAACCATTTCAGCTCTTCAGCCATTTTCGAGTGCCTGGGTTCTTACAGGAGAACGATTGGATGGCAAAGCTGGATCTCAGCCAAGCTTACTTCCACGTGAACATCGCAGCCGAGCACCGCAGGTTCCTCAGGCTCAGTTTCGACAACCAACTACTTCAGATGACGTGCCTCCCATTCGGCTTGTCATCAGCGCCGAGAATCTTCGCCACACTGACGAACTGGGTTGCAGAGTACCTGCGCCGCCACAATATCAGGTGTGTAGTGTACCTCGACGATTTTTTGCTGGCCTGTCAGTCTCACGAGCTTTTGTGCGAACAAATCTCATTCGTGGTGAGCACTCTGAGACAGTTAGGCTGGACAATAAATCGCGACAAATCTGTGCTGGTTCCGACACAACGCCTAGAATTTCTGGGCGTTACCTGGGACACAAAACTCGACACGAAGTCCCTGTCGGATCCGAAGTGCCTAACGCTCCGCATGGCACTTCAGCATCAGATGGCGAAAGGCAGTTGGTCCCTGAAGGAGGCACAATCTCTTCTCGGACGACTGAACTTTGCCTCTTTTGTGGTACGCAGGGGGAGACTACACTGTCGGGCAATGCAACACTACAGCCGACAGCTCCCAAAACAGCATCGCTACAGACGGGTATCGATCCCACAACCAGTCTTGAGCGATATGAGATGGTGGCTCAATGCTGCTTCGGGCTGCCTTCCTATTCACATGGGCCCGGTTACTCATTACCTGACGACGGACGCGTCCGACGTCGGTTGGGGAGCTCAACTGAACGAGACAAAGTTATCAGGACAGTGGACAGCTGCCCAACAGGCGTGGAATGTCAATCTGAAGGAGCTGTATGCGGTTCATGCAGTGATCTTACAAGAGAGGTATCGACTTCAAAACGCTCAGATTCTCTTGCTGACCGACAACCGCACAGTCGTTGCCTACATCAACAAGGAAGGTGGGACAAAATCTACTTCCCTTCTAGAATTGACTCGACAAATCTTGGCGACGATGGATCAACTAGATGTTCACCTGGTAGTTCAGTATTTTCCGGGGAGGTACAACGGCGAGGTAGATGCACTATCAAGAGAAAAAGTTTGTCCAGAATGGCACCTGACACAAGAGGCCACGCAACCAATATTCGAGAGATGGGGCACACCGGAGGTGGATCTGTTTGCCACGAAGTCAGCGAAAGTCGTCCCCAGGTATGTGACACTGGACATGACCGATACAGATGCAGATCATTTCGACGCCTTCAGTCAGATGTGGAAATATCGGCTGGCCTGGGTCTTCCCGCCACCGAATCTCATCCCACGAGTACTAGCTCACTTGAACTCTGCAGAAGGCAAATACATTTTAATCAGTCCCAGGTGGAACAAAGTTTTTTGGGCTGCGGATCTGCAACGCCGAGCAGTAGCAGAACCCTACCCGATCCCAAACCTTCCACAAGTTCTGAGAGACACGAAGACCGGAACACATCCGCCAAAAATCGACAGTATCCAACTGGAAGCCTGGCTGATTTTGGGTGGACAGACTTGATCAAGGACTGGACACATGAGGAAAGATCGCTATTACTATCAAGTTGGAGAAAATCTACTATGTGTACTTACCAATCAGCTTGGCGAAGTTGGAAAAGCTGGTGTGAAAATAATGACATTAATTACATAAGTCCTTCACCTACTGAAGTAGCCCGCTATTTAGCTTATCTTCATAACACAAAAGGTTTAGCTTACAGAACGATTTTAGTCCACAAATCCGTTATTGCCACTTTTACTAATATCATAACTAAATTTGACTTATCATCAAACTTTTTCATTAAACATATGTTAAAAGCTATTTCAGTTTCCAAAGAAAAACCTACTGCGCCGCCAATATGGGATCCACAAATCGTAATAAATTATTTAGAAGGAAACGCTCCAAATGAAACGAACTTATACCAAGTGGCACAGCGAACAGCTATGCTTCTACTTTTGTCATCGGGTCGGAGAGTTCATGATTTAACATTATTGTCCATTGAAAAAGGGAAGTATCAGGATGAAGGTAATTATGTTATATTTTGGCCTTGTTTTGGATCCAAAACCGATAGCATCAACTATAGACAGTCTGGTTGGAAGTTATTACAAAATCCAAAAAAGTCTCTTGATTGTGTCTATTGGATTCGTCTATTGATTCGTTTAAGTGAAGAACGTAGGAAATCAGTTGATGACCTGTTTAGTTTATTCATAACTGTAAGAGGTGTGCCTAAAGCAGCATCCAAAACTATAATTGGTGGGTGGGTTAAATCCACTTTAAAAGGAGCCGGTGTGGAAGCATCACCAGGCTCAGTGCGAGCTGCAGTAGCGTCCCTTAACTGGTTAGAACAGTTTCCCATCGATAAAATTTTAGAAACCGGAAATTGGCGTCAAGAGCATACGTTCAGGAAGTTTTACCACAAAGTTGTTAATCGTCCAAATCAAGTTAATTCTATTGATTCTATTTCTTTATCAAAATATTTTGATTCAGTTCGTTAATATAATTGTTGATTATAAATACATATATATAATATAATACGTATACAATGTAACATAAATGTAATATAAAATAAATGATTTGTATATCAATAAACTTACACATAAAAGTTTTATTTTTAGCCAATCTATTACACATTATAGCGTCAGTGCACATGGCACTCACCAGGAGATAACAAACACTTCACTCAAGATGGATTCCGGATATCGCTACGGAACAAATAATAGAGAGTTTTAACTACCAATAAAACTTACCTATTATTTTTCCTGAAGATATCCGGAATCCAGGTAATCTCTACCTGGTGCATCTCGAGTTATAATGAGGTAAAATCCTAGTAATGGCCGCTAGCAAACTTCCCGCCAAAAGCTACTCTAGAGGGCGCTGCTAGCGCCGGAAATACGAAGAGGGGGAACTGCTAGACCGGAAATCGCGTAAAAAGACAGGTGCTTGACTCAAGATGGATTCCGGATATCTTCAGGAAAAATAATAGGTAAGTTTTATTGGTAGTTAAAACTCTCTATTATAAGGTTTGGAATCAGCTTCCGAGTTGATTTAAAAAAATTTTTTTAAAAAAAAACGTTCTTTTTTTTAAAAAAAATAGTTGAAAAAAAAATAGCTTAAAATCAACTTGGAAGCCGATCCCTAACCACCTGTATTCAGGGTGTTGGTTATTTAATTTACATGTTGTATAAACTATACGTTTTGTGCGTCTGTGTATGACACGGGACTACTGGGAATTGAAATCCCAATAGTCCAATCACTGGAACCTCTGGGAAAGAAAATACCAGTAGTCCCGTCATGGGACTACTCCACTGGGACTAGTGGGAATACACGAGATTTTTTTTTTTTTTATATATAAATAAAAAGTACTCACACGGCGCTATATCCCTATATCTGTTCTTGTTTATATTGACTGGTAACTTCGACGCAGCGGACGGTTCGTCTGGTAGTCGTCTCAACAATGTTTCGTACTGTTTCAAAGCCGCGCCATTCGCCAGTCCATCTCCTAATAAGAGCATGGACTGTTCTAGTGCGTCTCCTTCGAATTGCCCCGATTCGATAGGGACGAAACATACCGCCGGCTCTTCTGGCCCCGTTTCTTCGGGCTCGTAAACCGCTGAAGTAGAAAAATAATAGGACTTTTAGACTTCGCTATTTCACTTTTACGCACAGACAGTAAAGCTGTAAAACGTCGGCAAATTGTAAAGTAATTAAAGCTTAATATTGAATATTGCTATTTTTCATTAAAATACTTCGAAAATTATATAGGTACATTTTTATTAAATACTAGCTTCTGCTCCCAAGTTCGCCTGCGCGGGATTAGTATAAAGGACAGTGCTCAAAATAACCCAGGCTCGGCGTAAACGGTACATATCTCAAATTCTTAGCAATAAAGAGTATTTCACAAAATAAACAAAGTCAAAATTCTTTTTTTTTTTTAATAAGAAGGAGCAATTTTAAAGAGATTTATTTTTAAAATATTTTTATATGTATTTTCGTTCTTGTGTTATTTAGCCATCTTAAAGGCACAGCAATATACCAGGAACTAAGAGAGAAAACTTATATCTTCTTTCTTTACATATTATGCCTACAGTGGCGAGTCAGTGCTCTCGAGTGGTCGACCGAGTAGGTACTCGGCCGAGCAGAGAGGCGAGACAGTGACTAGAAATATAATTTGTTTGCTCGGCAGAATTTTCTGACATTATTTCACATAAAATGACGGGTAATTAAATGGAGTGTCAACAACAATATAATTTCTACAGTGCTACAAAATACAGTAAAATTTCGCATCCTCTGACTATAAAAACATAACCAAACCTAATGCAGCAAATTGCAATAGAAAAACCGTTTAAAATCTCCTTTTCTGCGATCCATTGTTGTTGGTGCCTGCATTAAAACTGAACTGACTCGCCACACACTAAATAAGAGTGAACAGCCACTCGGTGTAGCTACTCTCTCGGGCGAGTGCTGATTAACTGACTCGCCACTATACTCGTTAGTTGTAATCAAGGCATTACGCTAACCACTAATTCATTCTCAGTGGCTTCTGCAGGGTGCAACCACCAAACTAAACCAGTAGTATTTACCCTTTCATTGCAGATTATCAGTGGCGTCGTCAAACTAGATGCCTAAATGTCACATTTAGAGCAGGAGTAAAGAAAGAATTCCCCGTTTTTTGACGTGACAACGTCTTATAATTCGATAGAGCCGGCTGCACGCACGAAAAAACATGACGTCATGCGGCGTTACCTCGCTCTGAATCTAATTCTCTAATTTGAATTTGGAATTATGTTCTTTAAAATTTAAATTTTCAATGGTACCAAAACCAGCCAGATACAAATAGTATAGCCAAAGAGATTTTATTACAAGTTTATTCATACTATAATGCGAAATCTATTAAACCAATGAAATTAAATTTTTCTTTTGAAAAATGCTACCATTCCATCAGTATTTTCTTAAGACGTTGTCACGTTCAACTATCGTCAGTAAACCGACTTTACAGACAACCAATTTTTTTTACTCTCAAGTATATCTCCTTACTAAAAACCACTAACAATTTATGACATTTGGAAAAATATTTTTTTTGAACATCCACTACTGAACATTTTGTCAAATATGAATACATGAGATCTGAAATACGTTTCATTTGCACCGGGCCTGGGTATTTTCCTTATAATGTGAGCATTGTATTTATAGCCTATAATATGTTATCCTGATGTATGAGCTATATTATTGTAAATTCATTATTTCATCAAACATTATGTTGGTGGCATGTTGCATAACTAGCCTATAGGCTGGTATAGATTGGATGGATTAAAAGATAACCTATATTATTGTAAATTCATTATTTCATCAAACATTATGTTGGTGGCATGTTGCATAACTAGCCTATAGGCTGGTATAGATTGGATGGATTAAAAGATAACAGAAACATGTCTGCCTATTTGCAACTTATGTTCTTAATAGTTACTTGGCAAAAATTCAATTAAAATAAAATATAGATATTTTGTTTTTGGGTAAATTATATTCATATACTTAGATGTTTATACTTATAATATATGTATGTTGTACTAATAGCATTTTAATATTTACAGTATATTTATATCATAAATATTTATTTTTTATTCTTATATACTGGGTGTAAAAGACATGAACAGTCAAACGAGAACCATGTATTCTATACATCAAAATGAGACATATTTCAAAAAAATTATTGCTGGGAAATGATTTTTAATTTTTGGTGTTAAAAAATATTGCAAATTGCACCGCGCAATGTAAAGGGCTCAACTCGCAATACCGCGATAATTTTGCCAGACGGCGGCCCCGTTCGTTTGTGTCCGTGCACATCGAGTGAGCTACATTGAACGCTAACGTTTTGAAGCCATTTTTTATTATGAAATACTAAAAAAAATTATAATGTTTCTTTGGACAATAATATAGAAATAATGCTTAGAATACGTTTTCATAAAAAAAAAAATGACTGACCTTCAATAAAATCGTAACTATCAATTTCCCATGTATAGCCTAAAGGAAAAAAATGTTATAATGGTGAGCAGAATACATGGTTCTCGTTTGACTGTTCATGTCTTTTACATCCTGTATTTATTTACGTATGTTCAATATCAGATAGTGTGTTGTTTGTCATCTTTGGAAAGATGTAACTTATTGATCAGAACAAACAGGATAAATGTCACCATATTTATATAAGGATTCTATGAAACTCTGTAATTGGCTTAAGTGTTGGTCTATGTAATCTAGTCTATAAATTGTAATACAGCTGTTGAGTTTCTTAATAAATAATTAATAAATAAATTACTTAATTCAAAAACTTACCGTTGGGTTTAATGACTAGTGTTAATACTCCTCGCGTATTCCTTATCATCTGAACCACTTGTTCATGCGTCATTTCATCTACATCGTTGCCGTTTATTGATATAACCTGGGGATGAAGAGAAACGTACTTTGTTATAAGGGTGTAGGGTACATTCAATGTTCATGATCAAGCTCCTTTTCCAAATCAGACACCTATTATTACGTTGTCATCTTATAACTTGTATAGTTATCATGCAGTGTATCTGCATAGAACGTCAAAATTAATAGTAAAATACAGGTTTATGTCTTTAAAGAACACTTAGCTAATTATTCCACTGCATCCTTGTTAAATATAAGTGGAATCCAAGTGCCTATTCAAGTGGCAAACGCTTCAAAGCGTTTCTGTGAATAACAACGTCAACTCTAACATTTGAAACGACGGTCGCCATTTTTTATTTAATAAAAAGGTCAAAAGGAGATCAGTTAAGGCTCTAGCATAGTCTCTCTACACTAGCAGTCTCTCTACTCAAGCATAGTCTCTCTACTTTAGCATAGTCTCTCTACTCTAGCATAGTCTTTCTTCTCTAGCACAGTCCTCTACTCTACCAGGACTCAACTGCAGTTGAGTCCTGGTAGATGGGGGGACTAGACACTAGTACCGGGGCCCGTCGACCCCCTGACGTTGAATCCGAACCTCCCATCAGGAGAGTAATGTTTTTTAGGGTTCCGTACCTCAAAAGGAAAAAACGGAACCCTTATAGGATCACTTTGTTGTCCGTCTGTCTGTCTGTCTGTCTGTCTGTCAAGACCCTTTATCTCAAGAACGCGTGGACGTATCAAGCTGAAATTCACATGAAATACTCAGGTCTATTGTCCCTTTAAGCTGTGAAAATATCAAACTTCTAAGCCAAGCCAATCAAAAGATACAGCCGATTATGTCGATATTTTCAACAAATTTCCGACACTCGCAAAGGAATCAAAACCTACAGGATACTTCCCGTAAACTCAGAATCTTGAAATTTGGCATGAAGCATTGTCATATAATGCAAATATAGGAAAAATTGCGAAAATCACATTTTTTTAGTTATATAATATAATAAAAATATTTTAATAAAATGAAACTTACTACCTTATTTCTCACGAACGAATAAATATATCAAATTGAAATTTATAACAAATACCTAGGTCTATTGTCCCTTTAAGCAGTGAAAAAATCAAACTTCTAAGTTAACGCGATCAAAAGATACAGCAGTTTATACCGACACCTTAGACGAATTTCCGTCACACGCTAGGGAATCAAAACCTACAAGGTACTTCCCGTGAACTCAGAATACGTTATAAATTGTAAACCGCTACGTTTGTACGGCGGAACCCTCGGTGTGCGAGTCCGACTCGCACTTGGCCGGTTTTTTTTATATATTACGAGATGGCATATAGGCTTGAACCCACCTGACATTGCACACGAACCTTCCATCACGTGCATAATGTTACCGAGTCTCACCTGATCTCCTTCATGCAGTTGAGTCCTGGTAGGCGGGGCGACTCTGGACACCAGTACCGGGGCCCCTCCACCTCCCCGGACATTGAACCCGAACCTCCCATCAGGACCAGCGTTCAGTCTTACACAGTCCTCCACCCCCACTTCAGACTCTGATTCAGACTCGTCCACGTACGACAAAGGAACGCGTAAAGCTCTTTCAAGGAAACCGCCGTCACTGTAACAATGTATACTTGGCATAATTTTGGCGTCCCACTGCTGGGGCACAAGGCCTGTTCTTGTCATCGAAGGGGTTTAGGCAGTAGTCCACCACGCTTGCTCAATGCGGATTGGTGGACACCCCTTTCTGATCCATTAGTCGCCTTCTACGACACCCATTGGAGGATATGGAGTGATGCTATTCTACTCTGCCGGCATCACATGGCAAAAACCTATAATTATGAACTACACTACACGTAATATAGTGTAAAATACTTGAGCAATAATATAAGTTAATATTTATATATTTACGAGATTTGTATGTGAGATATTTTACATAGAGATATATCCGTTATCATAAACACAAGTTCTTAATTATACTTACTTTGGGCTAGATGATTGGAAATAGCGTGGAAATATTATTATCTAGGCAACATAGGAATTAAGATGCAAAAGTTGCAGGTGTTTATTGATCAAGAATACAAAGTTTCAAGGTCGCTCTATCACAGTTGAATTTTGTATAATTCGATGTCGATATAATGTCATAAGTCGACCGAAAATAACTCAAGGTGGCTCACACTTGTGTATTGACTTCGACTCGATGAGAAAGTCGACTTTGATAAGAGCGCAAGCTACTAAGTATTCTCATATTTCCATGGCATTTTTTTTCGAAAAAAAATTTGTTCATATATTTATTACAACCAGTAAACGCATATAAAACATGGAAGTATTTCTGACGCTTTGAAATGGTCCCACGAAAGTCTGCCAAAGTGGGCGGGGCTTCAAAATAAAAATACGCCGAGCTTTGGCGTACTTTTTTTCAGTTTGGTTGTTGCCACGAGACCACCGCGCAACTCCGTGTCACTGTCGTCGATCATTAATCTTATTTCCATAATGGCGCAACAAGCGAAGCGCTGTATACTGTTTATTATAGACCTAAAAGTTTCATATTTAAAGTCTTTTTTTACGTGGAGACAATTAGTTAGAACTAGAATTAGAGCAGTTACAAGTTACGACTAGTTAAATCACAAACTCTTTTCGTATAAAATACTAACTCTTCCTCAGGTGGTGGTTGAGAGTCCGTCCAAGCGGCCCTAGGCGGTGGTTCCGTATGTCCGGTGACTCGAGACCCCCTCGCATTAGAGTTGACAGTGGACAGAGGACCTCCAGGAGACGCTGTACCGGACGACCTGTCGCGATTGCGAGAACTGTTGCGTCTGGAAGAAAGGACACCAAATATGTACAATCGACAAAGTTAGCGGTGTTCCACTTGTAGGCGATAATCGCGTGGCGCTCACGTGTATGGTATATGCGCTCCAGCGGTGTCCGCGCGTCTGTATTAACGTAGTATTGTGCATTTTATTTATTGCTTATTATCGACGTTTCCAAAATGCCCGTCGACGAGTCGAGGAGCAAATTATTTCAATTATTTTTGATAGGTAAAGAAAGAAAGAAAACATTTATTGGTACACAGAACATATAGAGAGAGAACCTAAAAAATACACCAAACAACTAGTGGAGTCCTGTGCGAGACCAATAGGACCCTGCCTCAGCATGTGCTTCTGCAGCATAGTGCTGCAGGAGCGCTGTTATTCTGGCAGGACCTTTATTCCCTCACTGTGACGTACGGTATGTATATAAAATAAAATAAAAAATAAAATGCAATTAAATGATATTAATAAAATAATAATAATACTTATACGAACAACTAAATAATTTCATTTCATTCATTCATTTTGAATTCATTTTCATCAAAATGCTTCGCTTCAAACCAGAGTACATTTTTATATTTACATAAAGGAGATTTTCCGAATTTGTATGGAGGCTGGTACTAGACCACCCCCCAAGACACAAGTTATAAGAGATGAAGAGGATATTTTGAAGAATATTATAGGACAAAAACAATAATTTTAAATCCCCGCATTTTAACAAAATCAGTATTTTATTATGGCTCAAAAAAGCGAACGCGATCAGATCAATTCGGGCGATTTTGCTAAGTTTATTTATCATTAAAGTGAATATCTCGGAAGAAATTTTTAGTTTTTTGAAAGATCTCATGGCTTTTTGTAACTTTTTCGATTTTAAATAAAAGCCGTCATAAGTATAAGCCTTATATAAAAGTTTGCCTGGAAGAGATAGCTCTTTGCAATAGGGCCGACCATTTAACATTTTTAAATGTCAATTTTAATATACAAAATTATTGTACATCAACCAGTTTTACACAATTAAAAATATATAAACGATTTGTAAAAAGGGTGACCTTATCGCTAAAAGAGATCTCTTCCAGTTAACCTTAGGATGGTAACGTATATTGTTTTTAATTTGTAGATGTAAATAAATGCATATTCTCACCTCACGAAGCTTCTATTGGTGGAGCGAGATCTCCTCGCGTCTTCCAGAGCCTGTGTTTCAGTCCTCGGTATGGAGGGTGCTGTGAGCCCAGCTAACGCGCCCAAAGCACCCAGCAATGGCCGTCTTCTGGGCGCTCGAAGCCTGAAGAACCCGTGTCTTTCCACGCTACATCTCCACAGAGCTTTTGCTGCTCTGCCGGATCGCATATTGAAGCCTAATACTGTGTCGTAAGATTCAGACTGGAAGAACAAGTTGGAAATTAGAAAGACGAAAACTTGAGTTTAAATTATATTAGCGTTTATTACCGAAGTGTAAGAACTAGCGCCACTTTTATTTTATTGCTAATAGATCAGTGTACTAGGTGTAAACCCATATGTAGGGTCGTCTGGGTAGGTACCACCGCCTTTCTTATTTCTGCCGTCTAGCAGTTCGCTGTTTCGGATTGAAGGGAAATGTAACCTGTGTAATTACTGGGCATGGAAGGCATATCATATTAGTCCCCAGGATGGGAACTCACTTATAGTGTTAAGTGATTTACCCTTAATATTACAAGTGTCTATAGGCGAAGGTAACCACTTAACACAAGGTGGATTGATAGCCATCTTGTCGTAGTATGAAAATTATTATTTAATAACTCAACGACTAGGAACACATCTATAAATTAATGAATCATTGTACATCGTTTTGTTTTCGTTCTGCACATGCTACTATGTTTGGTCACTTTTTTAAAAATATTGTTTAGTCTCTTATCTTAAATTTTGTCAAACCAGGAAAATAAAAGATTTTTTTTATTACCAAAGTTAAACCATTTCTATGTTGAAGAAAAATACAAAATTTTGTCTGCTTTTACTGTTTAATAACCTGATATTTTACTCACCGGTTCTCTCTTCAGCTGTATGAAAAACTGTTTCTTCTTGAAGGAAATCTTTACAATTTTACCCCAAGAAAAAGTGTTCACCCTGATACTGTTTTGAAAGACAACTATACCTATTGACGTTACACCAATAAATATGTCTTTCCCGCTATAATCCTGGAAAATAAGGAAAATATTATTAACATCATCAAAACAAATTTCATAATCATCATTTTAACCAGCAGTGTGATCAAATAGTTCGCACATCAGATTCAGAGGTTCTGGGTTGCGGAATGTTAATTTACCTTAGCTGGATGTGATTCCACGCCGTAGCAATCGAGTCGTTTAGCATGTTCCAGAAAGTTCGCTTCAGCGTCCCCTGGAGACTGTCCCTTGTGGAGTTTGTGAAGCTCTCGTATCCTTCGTTCGTCCTCTGCACTCTGCTTCGGCAGGAGGCATAATTCTGATAGATAGTTTGGCGGGTGTTCTGATACGTTGTAGTCGCCAAGTTCCGCTGAAAAAGTTCGAGATAGAAGACAAATGTATACGACTCGAAGGACCATGCAAAAGGCCGTGTAAATGCATTTTATTGACTATTATTTTTTTGATATGTATTATTAAAATAACTTGCCACTATTAAAGTTCGTTTTTATTGCTCAACTCATGATATATCACATGAAAAAAAATACACATTGTAGACTATAAAAGTTCCTAATAATCACATACTTATTGATACATACTGAATACGAAAAGACTTTTTCTCCAACGTATTATATTCTCTACATATAAACACTACATTTAAATATAATTTATCAAATAAAAGTATAGAATTTAAAAAAGAAATAGAAAAGTCCGAGTGGTGACAAACCTTGTAATGCGGAGAAAAAAATTAAGAATCATGTTATGGGTACTATTAGATAACGGACAACATACATAATATATAACCATGATTCTTCAAATGTTCATGTTCCAAACATTTACACGCTCTCAAACCGCCAGGTCCTAGTGTGAATGCCCATATGGGCTCCGTTTGAAGAAAATTGTCAGTTTGAAAGAGGTGGTGAATAAAACAGCGAAACCAGATAGATAGGTTTTATAATAACAACATTGGGAGGGTGATGCCACAACATAACGGGTGTAAAAGACATGAATAGTCAAACGAAAACCATGTATTCTGCTCACCATTATAACATTTTTCTTCCTTTAGACTATACCTGGGAAATTGATATTTACGATTTTATTGAAGGACAAAGTCATAATTTTTTTTTTCATATTTTTATGAAAACGTATTCTAAACAATATTTCTTAATTATTGTCCAAAGAAACATTATAATTTTTTTTAGTATTTCATAACAAAAAATGGCTTCAAAACGTTAGCGTTCAATGTAGCTCACTCGATGCGCACGGACACAAACGAACGGGGCCGCCGCCGTCTGGCAAAAATATCACGGTTTTGCGATTTGCGTGCGAGTTGAGCGCTTTACGTTGCGCAGTACAATTTGCAATATTTTTTAACACCAAAAAATAGAAATCATTTCCCAACAATTATTTTTTGAAATGTGTCTTATTTTGATGTATAGAATACATGGTTCTCGTTTCACTGTTCATGTCTTTTACACCCTGTTTAAAGAACGATACAGTACTTTGACTCCATATATAGTGACGAATCGCACACATACAAAATACCGCTAAGACCTTGTCCAGAAGAGCGAATTCGCCGCGAATCTCTACGCGCGAACACACAACGCGCGTTGACGAGGTACTGGGGCTCAATACATTGCGTCCACAAGCTTCGCGCGAGTATCTTATTCGCGCGTTGAGATTCAGTATGTGTTCGTGCGTAAAGATTCGCGGCGAATTCGCTCTTCTGGACAAGGTCTAAGCATGCTCTGAACGGCAAAGCCGGCAAAAACGGCCGTGTAAACGACGTTTGTGTGTGTGCGTGTGCTCCGTCATTCGTCAATATAGAGAGTGAATTTTTCAAGTGGACCTTCAGGGCCAAATCCTAAACTATAAGGAATATAGAAATGCTCAATGGAGTCGCGAGCCCGATGTTGATGAAAACAAAAACTGCATCATTAGATTTTTGAAAAATCAATGATCCTAGCCAGGAATCGAAAACAATTATTTTGAAAAAAAAAAAACAGCCTATATTATTACACCATTTGATAGTGTTGTTAATAAGGATCGATTTCTAGGAAGTAATGATGTACGGGAAACTAATGAAAAATGTAAGATTTTAATAAAATATTTCTTGTTCTACCTTGGTTGAAGCGATAATCATAGCGATGATAATTTTTAGTTTTTGTTTTCATCAAAATCGGGCTCGCGACTCCTTTGAGCATTTTTCTATATTCCTTAAAGTTTAGGATTTGGCCCTGAAGGCCCACTTGAAAAATGGAGCCAAAGTAATCATCGTTCTCTATATTGAGGTCATGGTATGTCATTATTATTTTATGACCGCACGAGGAAACCACAATTAATACATACAACAAACATTTAGGTATGAAATAATTAAGCATTATTAGATACATGGAAGGAAGTAAATGGCATTAAATGGCAAAGGAGGAAAGAATCATTGCAGTAATTGTTGAATATTTTTTTCTATTCAATAAATTAGAAACAGACGAAATGCTACTTTCCTATGTAAACTTGTGAATTCATTAAAAAGCAATGGTCCTTCTAGGAAACATACAAACATATAACTTAAAGTCGTATTTTTAATTAGACGAAGTCAAGTGACGTTTACTGGGTTGTCAGGTTTTGATAAAACAAAAATAGTGTTGTGACAAAGTGAATGAATGAAAAAATCGCAACTCGGTATAAAATTGTTCTCATAATGACTAATATTTATAACTATTAACGATTTTAATTATAATTCTATATTTTATCCTTTGCTATGCCCTAACAGGGTACATGTGTAGGTAATGTTTTGTAAAACATAGCATTAAGACATGTATACAATTATGCATTATGCAAATAACGAAATAATAACATGTATGTATATATGTACAATTATAAATAAAACAACTTTTACGGATTTAACTCGAGTGTAATTAGATTTTACATTTTGTTATTATTGCCCGACGTTTCGTAACACTTTTCAGCGTACGTGGACGAACGCTGAAAAGTGTTACGAAACGTCGGGCAATAATTTTATTTATAATGTGTAGTGCTCGCGGAAATCTAAGAGAACAGTATGTATGTACAAAGTAGCCTAGTGAGTGGTTAGAACGCCGCGCTGCCGATATCGGGTACCGGGTTCAAATCCTACTCGTGCCATGTAAGTGTAGGTGCGAAAGAGTTTTCGTACTTTTCGACGACTGCGTATAGTAGGTACCTACATTTACCATTACCGAGTGCTCTAATGCTACATTTACACGCTTGCTGAGGCTTTGCAAGCCTCCACAAGTGCCAGGGGTGTTTGGCTGTGGTTGGCTCGGCTTGCGCCGATCTGGACTAGTGTCGGTTTCTTAACACAGATCAAAGGAAGCGTGCGGTAAGCGCTTGCGACGTTGGTGCATTTATAGCCAAAAAAAAATATTCGAGCAGTCAGACCAGAGGTTAGAAGACGCATGACACAGACAAAATGGCGACCGACACGTCCGAATTTGTCTTATTTTTAAGAAGGTAGCAAAAAAAGTGATTATAATTAAATACCAGCAGATATCGACCTACTTTTATAATACAGTAAAATAGAAATAGTTTCTTTTTTTCGTATAGTATGATAAGATTAACAATGTGAATTTATTAGAGATTTACAAATTGTTTGTCACTGTCACTCTGGCACGAGATGAATGAGAAAGTAATATAATATATTTCCACGCTCACACCAATTATCTAGCCCGAAGTAAGTATCATTAAGAACTTGTGTTACGGATACTAGATAACGGACATTTTTTTTAATATACATAATAATTTTAGATATTTTTATAAATAAACTTAAATAAATATATAAACAACCATGACTCATAAACAAACATTCGTGTTCGTCACACAAACATTTGCCGCTACCAGGATTCAAACCCGGACCGCTTGATGTGAAGCCAGCTATACTGACTACTCCACCACGATGTACTCATTCATATCATCATTCATTCCTGAGAGTGAACGAAAACTGAACCCATCACTATTACATAGAAGATGGCAACATTATTTCACAAAGTGACATTAGCTGCTGTCAGTTTACTTCGTCTAATTAAAAATTCGACTTTAGATATTAAACCAATACAAGGTAATTATTAATATCAAAATAGGTAGTATTATAAAAAATATTATTCTGAAATTCTACTGGTCAACACGGTAAAAGACCTCACACCAAAGTGGACCAAAAACGTAACAGCATTAAAAGAGAGGCTGTAAAAGCGATGGTCTGAAGATTTGAAACAGAGTACGGGTTCACTTTGATTTGAATAGCAAGACATGGAGGTAGATGGAAAAGGCTTGAGGAAGTATTTGCTTCCAAAAGACACAATACATACAGTGAAATAAAGCGCAAAAATAAAATTGCCCACACATGCGTTGCCGGGACGGGTTGCTAGTTTTAAATAAAACTTAACATTGTTTTATTTAAAACTAGCAACCCGTCCCGGCAACGCATGTGTGGGCAATTTTATTTTAAGCATAGAGACAATCATTCATTTATAAAATTGAAAAGATTTGTATATGTTTGTTACGAATAAACTCAAAAATTACTGGATCGATTTTGATCTGGTACAAATACTGATTAGACCTTGCGGAGTGGTTGAAATAAGGGATGAAATAATGTACGAAAGTCTGTCATTAATGAAGATAAAACAAAGAAATAAAAAAAATATTGATCTAGCGTTTTTAAAATTTTGACCTATGTGGGGATGACATAAAGGATGAAAGGTAGCCTATATGGTTTCTCAGCATATAATCTATAATTGTACCAAATTTCATCAAAATCGCTAGTAGTTTATTTGTTACAAATATACAAATCTTTCCTATTTATAATATTAGTATAGAGTATAGATTAATGTAGATTATAGGAATTAAGTGGGTGGTAACATCCCCTTGTTTGAAACTCTTGTACTTCTTCTACGTAAGTAATAGAAGTATAATTAGATGAGAAGAAAAGTCTAAGCATTCTATGGATTCAAATTGCGTGTGCCAGAGAGGGAGCCAGAAGCAGTGTCTGGGGTTGTGAGACAGATGTAGGGTTAAGGAGGCCTCCCGATGGTGCATCGGCAATTCACCACCAGCGTCGTAGTTAGAGTCATGAGCGCCCCTGGCAAAATTTGAATTTTACACCGCTCAAGTAAAGCTAGGTATTTGACTTGCGACTCCTTAGGCCGCGGACTCGAAGTCAGCCACGAGGCGGCGACGGCAGCGATTCAATGCATAGATTTAAATGGAACTGGCCTTGAAGGCAGCGGCGCGACGAGCGACGTACGAGCGATGCCACTCCAGTCAAGCGGTGCCAGCGCGTCTGTATTAACGTAGTGTTGTGCATTTAACTTATTGCATTTGATCGACCGACGTTTCCAAAATGGCCCGCCGACGACGTCGAGAAGCAAATTATTTTAATTATTTTTGATAGGTAGTATAATTAGTATCTAAAACACTAATTTCTCATACAACACTACGACTCTCTAGCGCCGTGCGATATGCCTGCTGGCTTCCGAGGCCGGGTCAGCGACCACCGCCCCGCTGTCCCGCCCCCGTCGCCCCGCTCGTAACTAACTTCGAGTCCACATCCTTAAGGCTGGCAGCCGCCTCTTTCACTAGCCCTGGCTACGACGCTGTTCCCCACTATAATCGTAGAAATTAAGTACGTACCTAGAAAGTAAAATTTCAATGCGGAGCTTTAGAAAAAAACATACTTATTTTCAATGTCAAAATATGGCTGTGAAACTACGATGTAGATACCCTGTGTAAGTGAATGCTGAATTAATAAATGTAATCTTGTCTCGACTATTAAATACCTTGTACAGTAAAAGAAGCCAATAGCAACGCAGTATTTTTCGGTGCAGTCATCCTTCCATCCAAAAGAAGCTTCCTCAGCTGCAGGCAGAGTAAGTATCTAGTATACTCTTCAGCAAGTCGAGAAGGTTCGGGCGGGTAGAAGCGAACTGCGAGCCAGAACTGAGCATTGACACCCACTTGCTTTTTCACTGATTTTCCACTATCTAGCCAACGCTGTAAAACAATAAATTGATATTATATTAAAATATTACTTACGAAATGTACATTTAACAATTTTCATTGAATTTGCCTGCTCCATATCTGCCCTTGTCTCTACATTAACACCCTTCTTTGATATATCATCTTTCACACAGTCTATCCCATCTTTTCCTAGTATCTTTCTCTTCCTATACACCAATCCAAACCCCTTCTCAATCATATCCTATTCATGTCCGTCCGTCCATACCACAGATTTATCAATCTAAGGAGATCGGAATCGCCGAGTTCATAGGAAGACCGAGTGTCGCGATCAGCGGCTGTACTACATAACGTGGTTCTAGTTGCCGTAATATACACTATTCATTGCGCGCGTCATAAGGAACGCGAAGCGATGAAAGTTAAGCACAGCCGCAAAGGAGATCGGTCAAATCCCTGAGTTCATAGGAAGTCCGAGTGACGCGATCATCGGCCGTACTACATAAAATGGTTCTTGTTGAGCATGCCGTAACATACACTATTGATTGCGCGCGTATTAAGGATTGTGAAGCAATGAAAGTTAAGCACAGCCGCAATATAATACAATTTGTAAGATAGTAACGCATAATTGAAAGCGATTGTGTTTTTATGAATAAAGGTCTGACTATTTGTTTAAATATAGTTTTTTAAATATAAATCTAAGTTTTTCGGTTCTTACGTGTGAAAAGTTATTCCATTACTTGATAAATAACTGATTCACTGCAATGATTGTATGTTACAGTTGAACAGGACGGCATTTTGAAAGAAAAACGGATATTTCTTTCTGACATACCAACGTACGTATTCACTAGACTTTATCGGACGGCGAACTGGCGGCAATGTATGCCCACTGGGCATACACTTGTCACAAGTTAACCACCGGCTTGGCCTATCTCCTTGTCTTATTAAATCTGTGGTCAGTACCCTCAAAATCTGTTACCAGTCAGTCTTTTTGCCACTGGTAATACGTTCAAACTTCTCATACATTTTATGTTTTACAATATTTTTTTGCATCACTCAAAGGCAACTGAAAATACTTGTGGTGCATTAACATTGGAAAAACTTATTGTTGTTGATTTTAATGTCACATAATCTTTTGGAATCAATCTCAGACATACCAGACTAGTCTATTAGTGAAGTTATTAACATAACTGTTAAAATGTTATTATTATCCATAGAACCTGTTTTAGTACCCTAACTATGAATTATGGAACCACGGAATCAAAATCATCTTAATTAGATTATATTAGGATACTAACTGATGTTTAAGTTAAATAATGGAGAATTGCAAATCATCTACCAGTAACAGGTGAGTGAACCATTGTTAGAAGTCATGTAAAAGTATATATTTTTAAGTCAGCGGTTTGTAACTGATTCACTGTGCAGTTGTTTTTTTAATCAACTATGATAGATAATAATAGTATGTGTGTAATTTAATCAATAATTGTAATTGATACTCATCCCTTTATTTATAATTTAGTTATCAGATTTAATCGAGTTCTAATGGAGTTATTCATTACATTAAATAACATTTATTATCTTGCAAAAGGAAAAATTTGTTTATTTTATTAATAAATAATTTACAAAATGCAATTTTGTATTGTTGCTTTGGATTGCCTTAAATTTCTAAATTTGATGATTATCTTAATTGGTTAAATAAAATGAAGACAAATCTAAATATTGAGCACATGTTAGTAATAATATTTATAATAAAGGTATCCTTAATAATTTTATCTTATTTTTTGTGTAACCGGCAAATACTGGATAAAGAAAGCTATAGATATAGACACTTGGAAAGAGATGGAGGTGGTATTGAGATATATAATAATTTACCTCAAATAGGTACCTACCTACCTACATTAACTTCTTAAAATTGTAAACAAATATGGTACTTAATAAAGATGCTTTTTATATTCTACATTATGTAGTAGGTAGTAGTTTTATTTAAATTATTGTTTTATTAGTTTGATCCAACCATTAATCAATATGACAAAAGATAATTTATGTACATTTAAAATATTCTTAATACGCATGGTAGGTATGTAGAAGTATTTTCAATAATATATTATTGAAAAAACTTCTACATAAAAAATAACTTTGGTTGGTGATTTTACGTTTGTATAATCCAAGATTTTCATATATATTTTTTATATAAATAGCTATTTTCTTTGGCTTCTAGCTCCAATGAATTATATATTATATGGAATATTATAGCCCAACTTACATGTATTAAACTTATGTGGTTATCACTCAATCGCACCTATAGCATAAGTTCGGGGTATTACTGTACTACATAACATTGACAAAAGACAAGATCAATAAAGTCTCATCATACAAATAAAAATAAAATAAATCACTATTGCAAACATACAGTCAATATTAAAACATACCGTTTTGGAATTTCTCCCGAGTTCTTGTTGTAAAAACGTGTTGAGAGACTCCATTTTTAACCTCAATCAACTGTACAATTTTTGTTACTTTAGTTACATTTTCACTTGACATTGGCAAAATGCGTACGCTTCATGCGATGCAACGCCGTTAGTAAAGAATAGAATAGAATAGAACATACCGTTATCTCAGTGTTTGTAGCATTAGGTGGGGAACCATTTTCAGTAAATTGTAGTCCAAAATAATCCTTCTCAACTAAATCCAGTCTTTGGTAGACTTGGTCTAATAAGACACTTCCTTTTGCTTTTTTCTGTAATAAACAAGCAAAAAGTTAGAAAAAAAGCTGTAACCTGACTATGGAAAAAAGAAAGGATTAGAATCGGGGTTTACGAGATAAAATACAGTCTAGTTAGTTGGTTAAAATATAGCCTATTTTACTCAGGTTATAACAACAAATCGATCAACACCCTATTTATCAAAATCAGAGTAATAGTTTAGGTACTGCGGAGGATCATACATAGACTGCTAAGATCATAACCCTTCCTTTTTTCCACGTCTTTGCCATAGTCGGGTAAATAATACAATGATTGACTAATGTTTACTATACTACAAGCAAAAGCAGCAGGCTGGCATGCAGACCATAGCAGTCTGCTATGGTCTGCATTACAATGCTGAGGTGTAACTTTCACTCTGATAGTCCTACAAACACCCTAATTTGACAATACTTTTTTTATGTTAAGTGGTTGACAGACAAGCATATGGCCTGCCTGGTGGTACCTCAACTAGTCCGCTTCTCTTCAAAAAAGAGAAAACATGTAATCTACTAAGTCCCCAACTCAGAAAGACAATTTAGTAAAGGATTTTAATAAATTACAGGTTGCATTTCATACAATAGCATCAATGCCTTCAGAAATTAAATTACTATGAAACATAGAGTTCATACTAGGAAAGAGTATGTAAACATGTATGCTTTCATATTTTCAAAGAACAGAAAGATTTGCTCTGAAGTTTTCAGAACTAATTTTTAATTTTTTGTTAGTGTTAGAATATCTGTCCCAACATTAAATTCTAAACAATAATTTTCCAGTTCCCCATCAGTAGCAAGATAAGAGTCATGGCTGGAGACAGGAACCTCCTCATTATACGGACGTTAATATCATTATTATGGGCAAATCATATAAGTATTATAGGTGTGAATATTATATTAGTACCTATTTGTTAGAATTGGTAAATTATTTATGAAACATAATACCTACTTTAATTTGTGTCCTATCAAGTGTTAATATAACATTGACTGTATTTTTTATTAAAGGAACTTATAGAATACAACTTACCTCGATCTGAAATGTTTGTTGGGTATCGTCCAAGTATTGAACAGTGACATTGAATATATTCAGCTTGCGCTCCCTTGCAAGCTCAGAGGCACGCACGTTGTACGTTCCACTTGTGCTACTGAACGCTCGACGCGAAACACTCTCAATCATGGCATCTATTACTCACTTCTACCGGATTCCTATCAGATAAGTCAACGCCCGAACCCCAATACCGTCAACACGACCGCAAACTATAAACAATTATGTAGTATTGAAGAAAAACGTCACTTAACCTAATGAATCATCAAGACCTTCGTATCAGTATCGCGCTAATTACATACCTAACCTTACTACCTATTAACCGGCACCACACTAGCTAGACGACTGTGACGCAATTTTTCTAAGACGAATTTGTAGCCTTTTGAACTCATAGACTGAATTATGTTCTCATGTTTATTTATTGTCGAGCGTGCTATATTACCTCTTGCTATTTTTGTAACATAACTAATTACATAAGACACGGCGGTGTAATAAATAGTGTTTTAATTAATACATGGAACACATTTAGCTTTTGAAATAAACGAATGCTAAATACCAAAGGGTCGATATCTAGAAATAATACAGACAGACATGACATTAGGTGCGCTGACTGATAACTTGTTACGCCATTTTGATTTCAATAGACTTTTTTTTGTATAGGTCAACATAAAATGGAAAATAGAAAATCAAGCAATATTTAACTTTATTACATGAGACTTAAAGTCAGTACTTACATTGACCAAAATAACAAGGACTCGATTGTGATGACAACACTGCGTTTAGATTTTTAAAATACTCCGACTGACTCATGAATTTTGTAATATATTTGAAAAATATGAAGAAAAGGTTAAGAAAAAATTATTAAATATTTTTTGAACAGAACAATGTCTTCTAATAATAATAATATTCGTCATATAAATATTAAAATAAAATGTTCCGTTTAAAAATATTTATTTATAGTAAATTCCCTAAAATGACAAAGTATATGGATATTCAAGAAGCTTATATTTTATCTATCTTCGTGTTGATATCTCAGATCAATTAATAAACCCTTTAGTTTAGTAATTGAGGTTGATATTTTCCTATACTTTGACATTTTAGATATTAGTATTAACAAAACGCAAATAAGGCGGGCAACTTCTAAAATTTTTGATTCAATGAACGAGCAATAAAGTATGAACGAGCAATGAAGTACCTATGAACCAATGACGTAGAATTCCTACGTCATTGCTATGAACGCAGTTGAATATTATTATACAGGGAGAGGGTCACTGGAATTGTGACGTATTCCTGTTAACCCTTAACCAACTAACAGGCTTAGCACGGGACGTGGAGAAATCTCCCCGGATAGAAAACAAATTTTTCTCTATCCCTCCTTGTCTTTCCCTAGAGCTAGCATGGCAATAGGGAGAGATTAATTTGTCCCCCGTTGCCAAAATTCTTCAAAAGTGGAAATATGTCCTCCTTAGAAGTGACGCCGTGCTAGAGAAGTGGAGAAAAGTCCTCCTGTTATGTCAAAAAGAAAAACTGTTTTGTCCCCAAATGCCATGCTAACTCCCGTGGAGAAACAAATTTTGTCTCCTCAAATGGTGGAGAGAGATTTATCCATGCCCCGTGCTAGGTCTGCAGGCAATGTACTCTAGGGAACCCAAGAAGCTTATATTTTACGGGACCACTCTCAGACCAACATTGGTCAGAGGGGCCACTTTACTTTTATTTATTTTTTAACGGGACAATCTGTCAAACGACCATAGGACCAGAGACAATTCTATGAAATATTTTTTTCATGTGTTTCGTGTAATCAATGACGTAGAATTCCTACGTCATTGCGTGTAATATATAGATATAGCCGAAAATGTCGAAAAAATATCCTGTAAGTACTGTTGAGTCCTTTGAAACATTTATTTAAGAGTTTTACATTTTTTCGTCCTAAACGGTATTTTTATAACTTGTTATGATCGATTGAAAAATGTGGTCATGATTTATGTGTGAAATATATCTTGCTAAGTTTTTTATTTTCAGCGCCGACCGTTTAAAGACATATATCGAAGCACAACTTCGTACATTGATTTTTTCTTGTTATAACCTCTCATCTGTCCAACCATAAATAAATAGTAAAACTAAAATATTGTTTTGATTGCTTCTTATATACACAAAATCCTGAGTTTCATAAATTTTGTCCACTAAAACCCTCGTCGCCTGGTTAAGGATTAACTCGTTACATGAGGTCAAAAGCAACAGATTTTGCCCTATAATGTTGTGTCCTAAACTTAGTGGTTTCTGAGATATGCGAGACTTTGTTAGTTTTTAACAATAATCCAGAATTGACCATTTTATAATCGAAAAAAAACGAAACCATTTTTCCTATTTCTAGCAGTTTAACATATCCGCTAATTCAGCCTTCATACGAAGTCAAAACCATAAATATAAGGTGTATTTACTTCACCACAGTATTCCACAGTTTAGGTTGGTGCGCCAAATTTAAACGTGGTAGAACATCTGCCAAAGATGAACCTCGCACGGGTAGTATTCTCGCTCCAAAACGGTAGTGATCTCTCTTTTCTGGGATAGTAAAAGGAAGGTCATGATGGAATATCTCGATCATGGAGTTACCATTAACAGGCTCTTTGTATTGTATGCATACGAAAAAAAAAAAATGTGTAACTAAATTTGCGAGAAACGGCGAGGCAAACTAGCAAAAAATGGTTTGTCCCATCAAGTATCTAACAAGTCCGCTATTGCTATGGCTGCAATTCGAGATTTCAGCTTCGAAATACTTAAGCATCCTCCATAATCACCCGACCTTTCCCCTCGTTATTTCTAGCTATTTCTAAGGTTGAAGGTCAGGACAGCGGACTTGTGAGTTGGGTTGGGGCATCTTGATGGAACTAAATTTTTTTGCTAGTTTGCCTTTTTTATGGAATACAAACGAGGAGACGGTTCATCTGATGGTAAGTAATCACCGCCGCCCATGGACATTTGCAACACCAGAAGCATCGCAAATGCGTTGCCGCGGGCCTTGAAGGAAGGAATACGCTCTTTTTTGAAGACGTACAGGTCGTATCGGTTCGGGAACACCGCTGGCGAAAGTTGGTTCCACAGTCTTGTGGTCCGCGGTAGGAAATTGCGCGAAAAACGCACGGTTGTGGAAAGCCAAGCATCAAAACTGTGGGGATGGAATTGTCGTCGCGAGGAACGATAGCAGAATGCAGCAGCTGGTATAAGTCCGAACAACTCCTCAGAATATTCCCGCGTATTTAGTTCCGCATTTTTTTAATTTTGTTTTGCAGTCTTTGCGAGAACAGCGATTCGAAAATGGTGAAGCAGTAGTCGCTGCAGTACAGGAGTTTTCAGGAGTTTTCTGAGCTCTGAATGAAGAGTTTTTAAGACGGGAATTTTAAACTTAGAAAAAAGTTATTCCAATTGTTTTATGCTAAAAGAAGGCTTTATTCAAAAATAAAATAATATTTAAGAAAAGTTCATAGTCATTCTCACTTTTTATTGAACGCCCCTGGTACAGAGCTTTTGCTACCAAATTCTAGAAACATTGGTAATGTAAATAGCCACGGAGCGCTAACAGTCTTTAAAAGGGTATAGTGTTAATAAAACAAACTCTCAAACAGTTATTTGCCTTTATTCTGCATCTCATCTTAAACCAGCAGCCATAATCGATCGTTCGGTACCATTATAGGAAGAAAAATGAATACACTATTACATACTGTTACAGTTTGGTTTGAATATGTGTTTACAGCTGAAGTTATGTGTAAGTAGAGTTTTATAATCGTATCACTATTTCATTATAGTTAAATATGGATCATGAAAACCAGGGTGCAATGCGATGTCGCATTGTAATTCATCATATAGTTATCTCATTACGGGACTAGCAGTTTATAGTTAAATTATATCATTTGTACTTAGCATCCTATGCTTCTTCTATTACACTAGTGTTTGTTGGGAATCAGATTTTTCATATTTTTTTTTTAAAAGTACCATAAGAACCTCCGGCAAAAGTACACTTTTTGCGTGTTCCGGATCAAATGGGTAAAATACTTATTGTAATTCGCAGGAAACGCTTTTTGATCAAAAATTGTTTCCTAATTCATTTCAAATTGCTTTTTGAAAAAAAAGTTGCGTTTCATTTGATTACCTCCTATAAAGTATCAGCTTACAGATTTGGCAATAGAGAAATCAATGTCTATATTTATTTACTCTATGCGACTTTTTTCTAAGAAGGTCGTACAGAAAATTGATTTGCTATGTATAACGAATAAAATCTTATTTAGCTTGTTAATTAATAAACTTTTAGGGGGGTGGGCTTGAAAAAATATTCCGTGTGAAATAAGAGTAGAGACTTTTTATTAGTACCATTAAATGAGCAATCAGAAGACATCGACTGGACGAGTATTCGCGATTGTTTTGGCATTGAGGAAAAAAAGAAAAAAACTTATTTATTTGTAGCAGACTTTATAAAGAGTTAAAAATAACTTTGATTAAAAATTTTTAGTTTAAAAACTTTCTATGTTCTCTCTCTCTCTCTCTCTCTCTCTCTCTCTGATTAACCCATTACAATATTACCTACTTAGGGTTAAATATGCCCGCTTGTTGCATTGCAGCAACATATTATTACTACTGTCATGTTGAGAAAAATTAAAAGATAGAAAGTATCCAACAATTAGAATTTATCGAATTTATCGGTTATTGAACTAAAATTAATAAACAGACATGAGCGTTTATGATGTAAGTAAGAATATTTGTGTTATCGATGGTAAAATATAATTCACAAGAATGATACGTCAAACGCACCTATCCAAAGTAGTATACGGTTCTATGAAAAATCTGATTCAGCAAAATATAAGTACAGATTACGCGCAATATCGCATCGCACGACTTATTATAAGTCACTGTGTACCTTACTGCTTTGTTGTGGGTTAGTGGTGTGTTGTAGTCGATAAAAAATCCGTATCGAGTAAAATTTTGTTTTATGGCCAAACATCCCTTTTAAATACACTTTTTTGCACTTGTAATAATTTTTGAAAATATAAATTTTGATAATATTTTTTCCTTTTGTTCCTAAATATTAATCCAAATAGTTTTATTATCCTTAATATTGTATTTACAATTTTTCAACAGCCGAAAAATATGTTCAATTTTTATAATATTATTTTTTAACGACTCTTGTTAAGTAGTAGGTAACAGTACAAATATTAATGATCACAAGTTGGTTTTCATTGGTCATTAACATACATTACATTACAGCCTTATTTACTATTGGTAATACAGTTAACAGCAGGTCTTAAATTGAAAACATTCTAACTAAATTATTTACATACGCCACTACGAATACGTACTTCATTCTTGATAGAATTTATACAAACTTTAAATACTCAAAACACTAGAAAGTTCAGTTCAAACATTGTTGAGAAAGGTTTATTGGAGCTCTCTTCCAAATTGTTGATTTATTACGCATTAAGCCTATTGGATGGATTGATTAGGAAGTTGAAATTTTAGTTTTCATAACTAAACTCTACGCGTTCTTTACCTTCAAATGTTTTTAAATGTACCTGTATTTATTAATAAATTGCACATAATATATTGAGATTTATAAATAATAGTTCATAATTTACGAGAAGTGAACTGAAAAACAATCGGAGCTGTGAATTGTGTATCTTACATCGCTAGGAGCCAGTGGAAGAGAGCCAAATGAAGCTTTTCGAGTAAGAAATTCTGAATTAATAGACAATTTTTATTTGTGCATACTTTTCGGGCACTCCCCCTTCACTAAAATAATTTCTTAAATGTCAAAATTTGTCTTTTTGAAACTTTTTATATAATATGTATAATATTTTCAAAATCTACAGTTCCAAATGCGAGGCAATTTTATTAGTTTAACATTAACCACCCAAAAATATGCACATGTATAAATTTATTTTCAACGCAAGTTTTCAAGACCACCTGTTACTTGTATTTATTTTAATTATTTTATTGAAAATTGTTATCAGGAAATTGGAACGTAAAAAACGATAATGTTGACGTTGCCAAAAAATCCAACTTGAATCTACATTTTTTTCAAAAAGCTATGTAAACTAAACTTAATTACAGAACGAATAATACGTTTTTTAAAATAAAATTAAGGAAACAATATTTACAATTTCCGATAGTATTTTAGTTACTATCTATCTATTCTATACATATCGCTTTATACCTATCTATCAACAAAAACCTACCAAAGATTAAAAAATTTCCAGTAGGCCACTAAGACTGACGACACATTATCTACTTTCATAATATCAATATTATTTCTAAAACTATAAAGTGCAACATTCGCTAAATAGAACGAAACAACTCAGAGTATTTCAATAAATTAATGTACCAACTACATTACAGATTTATCGCCGAGAGTTAAATTGTATTGTACTTATTTACAAAATGCAATATTTTTTACAAAAAAAGGCTAATACTAGGAATACCCACATTCTGCCACAAGTATGTCTACTTCATTTCATTTCATGATTAGGTAAAAAAGCAAAACTTTCGCAGAAAATTGTCGAGCGAATGTCAATTCATGAATACTTAGTTTTACTTGTAGATCCATGTCTAGTTTGAACATTAGTTCGTAATTTAAGGAACGCTTTGCAAAAAAAAATCGACTTTGATACGAAAGGATGAGTCGCAAAATCGATTGAGACCGGAATCCATTCGTTATTTGTACTAATAAACACCTACATCTTATTAGTCTATGACATCCCATTCATATCATTGTAAACTACGTCGAGACAATTATTTCAGTCGAAATTTTATTTAATTTTACAATTACATTAAACACTTAACATTACCTCCATTTAAGTTGGCTGGAATCGCACAAAGATTTGCGCTAAGGCCAGAATAATATTTATAAAATATTATTTGATAAAAAGAAACATCAAAACACCATTCTAATCAAGACACTATTAATGCAAACAAAAAAGTGAGTTATCGAGACGAGATCACGAATCTACGTGCAAGATCCTGAAGCCAAATTCATCGATATCGATTAGCGCTTCGTCACATTCCTAATTGTGTAAAGTTTAAATTGCCGCCATTTTGTAGAGCTGCCACAGGTTGGGGTTATATTGCCGTTTTAGACCATTCCTTTGGACATCATTCTGACTGTATTCTTGAGGGCCTGACGTTTGTTGCAGAACCATATTCTGATCACTTCACGTTCGTAGCCTAGTTGATGCGCTAACCCGGTGATTTCAGTACCTGAAAATAGTAATGACAAATTGTTATTAATTTATAAGACAACGACGCGGACGAAGTCGCGGGCGGAAGCTAGTTCAGCCCGCGACTTCGTCCGCGTGGACATTTTACCCCCTTAGGGGTGGACTTTCCAAAATCCTTTCTTAGCGGATGCCTACATCATAACATCTACCAGGGGCCCAATTCTGGTGCATTCGAAAAAAGTTCACATTCGTAAAAAATTTCGAAGATCGAAATTTTTTCAAAGGAAACGCTGTTTGTGTATTCTCAGGACTTCACAATCGAATAATTTCGAACGAACGTCGCTCGAACGCTTCGAGTGTTATATACCAGTAGAAGTCGGAGTTCGTATACGAATCTACCTGTCAAACTTCCCGATATTGAGGTTAAGTTGTATTGTTGTGGTTGTTTGTTTGTTTATTTGTGAGATTCAAAATGGAATTATGTTCATTATGGACTTCGTAAATAATCTTCCAAATGAATTGGAGATGGCGGCGGCTGCACCAGCGAAATTTTTCCACTCCTCGACTGGGGATCGGCCTACAAGGTGGACAAGGCGGAGTTTCTGCTCCGCGCTGGCATATTTTTTTGTGTTCTCCACTATTTTATTTTAATTTTTCTTACTTGCTACCTATTTTCTAAAAAAAATCTTTTGAAAAATAACGGAGCGGAGCCGCTGTTGACACTAACTTGACTGACAGATGCAACGTTCCGTTTAGTTAAATGCACGTTAGGAAATAATATACATTCGACTTGCTTTTATATTTTCTGTAATGATCAGTACCAATCAATTTATATATTTTGTATCATAATTTAAAAATAAATGGACTCAGCATAAAATTTGAGCCTAAAAACTATAATTATTTACAATTAATAATTTTTGACACCGGGCGTTTTAAAAACGCTCGGAACGAAACGTAATTATTTCTCTATGTTACGACTTCTAGACGACTACATAGCTCGATTGGTAATTATTTTTCTATTGGTACTCAGAATACGATCTTTAGGAAACCATTCGAACTTTTCAGTAGAATAGAAATAATTACCACACGGAAAAAGTTCGAATGCACGAGAATTGGGCCCCTGCATGCCAAATTTCAGCCCGATCCGTCCAGTGGTTTGGGACAGCCCAAACCACTGGACGACTGGACCACTGGACCTTTGAGTTATATATATTTAGATTTTTAAATACAGTTTGATCTTTAAATTTGGGTAAATAGCCGTAAATTAATTTGGATTGTTCAATTAATATCCTTATGTCAATATTTAGGTACATTTTTACTACCATCATTATAAGACCCAGAATGCTGACGTGATTTTGAAAGTAAGATCTGTCCTTGGTCTTTGTTGGTTTGATTACTGAAGGATCATATTTTTGTTGGGTTTGGTATTCCTTTTGTATAAGCGCTGAAACCTGTCACTATTTTTTGGTATTGTATGTTCCCACACTGCCAAACGTGTATGATATGTATGTAGTATCAATATCCTGACATCAAAATGGCTTTTTCACTACCATCATTAGAAGAAGCAGTTAGGTTTACTGGCCATTGCGGGTTTGCAATGAAAAATAACACATTCCAGTACCGACCAATAGCACAGAAATTTTGATATTATTTTCCTAAAATTGGAAGAACATTCGCTATTATAGCAAAAAGTTGTGTGTTCAGCTTCAGATCCCCTATTCAAAATGCAATGTTATTCTACGCCAATAGTGCATTGTTTACTAAGGGAGCAAAGAACAAATTTAAAGGCATGAGGGTTTTTTGAATTCGGAGCGGTGATAAGGATTCTAGAGTAGAATCCGGCGCGCAGCGAGGGATTCAAAGTACGTCACTCGAGTTTAAAAATAGTGTTACTCGCGAGGTTGACACTCTACTTATTATCACCCATTATGAGAAAAATGCAACTATGAATATGTAAGAAAAGTACGTTAATTTATTTACGTAGAAGTGCAATAAGAAGCCATGTGATGCCAGGAGAGTAGAATAGCATCACTGAAAGTCCTCTAATTGGTGTCGTAGAAGGCGACTAATAGATCGGCAAGGGGTATTGATCATCTCATACTCCGTCCACCAATCTGCATTGGGCAAGCGTGGTGGACTACTGCCTAAACCTCCTTCGGTAACAAGGAGAGGCCTTGTGTCCCAGCGTTGGGTCGAATTATAAAGGCTGTTATTAAAATTATGAAGAACAATAAGACATGACATAGAAATAATTAGAGGCTAATGTTTATATTGTTCTCTTTGGTGATTGGAAATTTTACTAACATGTTAGTAAAATAAGTAATGTCGATATTGCAATATCGACAATACTTATTTCAAATCACCTTTAGTCCCTAGGGATTAAAATGCTATTTTCGTCCCTGTTTACGTAGAACAAAGAAGCTCTTTTCGAATCGATGTGATAAAAATTTTATTATTGTTTAACTTACCAGAAGGATGCGTGTTCCTCTCGAAGTGCGCATTGAGTAGTTCCAAAGCCTGAGGAGTGAAGGACGTCCGCCGCTTGCGTTTCTTACTCGGCTCCATCCCAATAAAGTCTGTCAAGTGATTCTGCCCTGAAGCGTACCTGGAATAACAGACGTTAACCTCGTAAATAAGGTTTATTTCCATTTACTAATCAAATAGCGTCGAACAGTTTTCAAATGAGTTTCAATATCCATTTGTGTCACTTTTAAATTTAGTTTCTAAAACATCGAGTACGGCTTATTGAATCTAACGAAGTTCTCGTATGAAAATGCGAGCGTGATTTGTAAATAAACGTACAAATAAAGGTGCTTTAGTTAATACTAAGTTAAGATACATATACCCAAAGCAATATAAACGAAAGTAAACATTAAATGAACAAAATGTTACAATTTGTTCTTTTATTGTTTAGGTACGTTTTTATTATTGTGTTACTTATTTTACCTAGAGTATAAACATGCAAATAAATAATAGGTGGATGTTATGAATACATATATTAATTATAGACGGATTGATGAAATTGATTCTATACAGGAATTGTTGTTTGAATTCCCAGTAAGCTACATTTTTAAGCTATTGCATAGCTTCTATCGCGGGCCTTGAGTGCGGGGACCGAATCCAGAAATTCCGTAACGAAAAAACCTCACGCTCCCCACTCCGATGGGCAAGGAGGTGTGGCTTGAAGGCCGTGCATCGTTTAACGTCGTTTCAGTTCGGCAGTCTTCGACACGGCGTTGTGTGCGTGCGATTAGACGTATTGTACGACTCTACGAAACTCGCACGAATCGAGACGAGCTGCTCCGAAATCGGACGAATACATAAGCAGCTGTTTATGAGAAAGTATATAGTATAGGTGTATAGGTATTTATGTACAACAGTGAATAGCTGTACTTGTAAAATTTGTGTATAAAGTGTTTTGAATATGAATGTTAATTATTTCAGTTAATTATTTCAATTATAAAATTAATATCAAAGAAAAAGAAATACTGCATGAATAAAATAAATAAATAAAATTATAATTGCATAAGTTGACACAAAATTCTATGCAATAGCTTTACCGCGGCAGTCCCCGAGTGCCACACGTCTATTTTTTACTAGTTTTTGTTTATAATATCTGCAAATCTGAACTTTCCTATAAACGGGGCCAGTGTTTCAGCGAACTCCTTGAAAACTTGTATGTATTAGAGAAGGTCTTCGATTAGTTACGCCTACTTTTATTGATTTTTAATCAATGTTAAAATGTTATTTTTCAAGAGGTTTGTTGGGCTGTCTGAACTTTTCTTTGGAACTGGAATAGAGAGCGACCATCTCCATACTACGTACTATGTTGAAGTGGTTCAATAAATAATAAAGAAAAAATTGTGACGTAAATCAGTCCAATTTAAAAAAATAATCAATGTAAACTTTCAGAAGCCCACTTAGATGCATATCTTATATATAAAATTTCCATGTCACATTGTTAGTTACCGTACTCCTCCGAAACGGCTTGACCGATTTTCATGAAACTTTGTATGCGTATTCAGTAGGTCTGCGAATAGGCTACTATCTGTTTTCCATACCCCTATGTGATAAGGGTTGTTCACCCTTAATTTTAGGACGAAATTTTTTGTTTTTATTTTTTTATTATGTGGCATTAAAATACATACAACCCTAAATTTTTACATTTTTATCACCAACCCCTATTTTTTATAGCCATTTTAGTAATTTAATCATTTTTGTAAGTAAAAATAACGTTTGCCAGGTCAGCTAGTAAGAATTGTAAATAAGCTTTCCACGGTCATACCCAGAGGCGGATTAAACGTTGAGTGCGCCGTAGGCAAATATCTCATCGGCGCCCCTAGGTATATTAAAAACTAACTTTTGCCCGCGACTTCGTCTGCGTGGAATAGTCACTTTAGGTAGCATTTTTTAAGGTACTTCTATACTCATAAATTGATATACTTAGATTACTTTAAATAGCTTATTTTAATACCTTTTTATAAACTATTTTTTTTGGTCTTCCATCTTTTGCTAACTTCCATACGACCTTTCATTCCCTAGTTATCGGGTGTCAAATTTCCAAAAACGCTACAACATTTTTAGGGTTCCGTACCTCAAAAGGAAAAAACGGAACCCTTATAGGATCACTTTGTCGTCCGTCTGTCTGTCTGTCTGTCTGTCTGTCAAGACCCTTTATCTCAAGAACGCGAGGACGTATCAAGCTGAAATTCACATGAAATACTCAGGTCTATTGTCCCTTTAAGCTGTGAAAATATCAAACTTCTAAGCCAAGCCAATCAAAAGATACAGCCGATTATGTCGATATTTTCAACAAATTTCCGACACTCGCAAAGGAATCAAAACCTACAGGATACTTCCCGTAAACTCAGAATCTTGAAATTTGGCATGAAGCATTTTCATATAATGCAAACATAGGAAAAATTGCGAAAATCACATTTTTTTAGTTATATAATATAATAAAAATATTTTAATAAAATGAAGCTTACTACCTTATTTCTCACGAACGAATAAAGGTATCAAATTGAAATTTATACCAAATACCTAGGTCTATTGTCCCTTTAAGCAGTGAAAAAATCAAACTTCTAAGTTAACGCGATCAAAAGATACAGCAGTTTATACCGACACCTTAGACAAATTTCCGACACTCGCATAGGAATCAAAACCTACAGGATACTTCCCGTAAACTCAGAATCTTGGAATTTGGCATGAAGCATTGTCATATAATGCAAATATAGGAAAAATTGCACAAATCACATTTTTTTTGTTATATAATATAATAAAAATATTTTAATAAAATGAAACTTACTACCTTATTTCTCACGAACGAATAAAGGTATCAAATTGAAATTTATACCAAATACCGAGGTCTATTGACCCTTTAAGCAGTGAAAAAATCGAACTTCTAAGTTAACGCGATCAAAAGATACAGCAGTTTATACCGACACCTTAGACGAATTTCCGTCACACGCTAGGGAAACAAAACCTACAAGGTACTTCCCGTGAACTCAGAATTTGATTTAATACGTCATAAATTGTAAACCGCTACGTTTGTACGGCGGAACCCTCGGTGTGCGAGTCCAACTCGCACTTGGCCGGTTTTTTTTACTTCTTATCACGTGCTTATACAAAGTTTATTGGTTTTATCTTCGATAAGGAATCCCAAACAAACTTTCATCCCTACTTTCAACCCCTTCATGCCATTTTTACAACAAAATTTAGCTTATATTTTTTCTCAAGGGATGGTCTATTTTTGTACCAAATTACATAAAAACCGGTTCAGCTGTTAGGCGTGAAAGCGTGACTTTGATTAGACCTGTTTACGACCTTTCATTGTGCTTTTATGCCCTATTATATTCCCACACGCGTCAAAATTTCAAAAACGCTAGATTAGATATTTATTTACTTCTTATCAAGTGCCTATATGCAAAGTTTCATGGTTTTATCTTCGATATTAAAGAATCGCATACAAACTTTCATCACTTATTTCAACCCCTTTATGCCCTCTTTAACAAAAAGGTAGCTTATGTCCTATCTCAAGGATCTCAAGGTCTAGTTTATTTATGTAACAAATTTCATCAAAATCAGTTGAGCGCTTAACACCTCTACTGATTTTGATGTTTGAGCGTGACTTTTGAAAAAGTGTGACTTTTTTTGGACTTCCTTACAACCGACCTTTCATCTCCCATTTTATCCCCACATGGGTAAATATTTCAAAAACGCTAGAACAAATTATTATTTATTTCATATCGATCAAGTGCCTTAATTCAAAATTTCATAGCTGTATCTTTAACAATGACGAATTTCCATACATACTTTCATCCCCTATTTCAATCCCTTCATGCCTATTTTTCGCAATAAAAAGTACCCTATGTCCTTCCCCGAGCTCAAGTATACCAAATTTCATCAAAATCGGTTCAGTGGTTTAGACGTGAAAGCTTAACAGACAGATGGACAGAGTTACTTTCGAATTTATAATATTAGTAGGGATAAATCTTACTATAGTATGACCGAAACCGCTGTACCGCGCCTTACAAAAAATGGGTGAGATGGAGGCCAAGGAAAAATGAGCATGAGTTTACATGAGATCGATGTTGTCGGACAGATCTTACGATTTCGGTTTACAATATTTTAAAGCTTTTTTTGTACGACTGGCATATTAAACCCCAAAATTATGAAATTCCCTATATAATAATTTCTGGCTTTACAGGCGTGATATGAGTTAAATTATTGAACAGGATAAAAAAAATCAGTGTATGTTATATTTAATTTATATAATTAACTAACTTTAATATACTAGGTATAGTTACTTACTTAATTCGACCTCGATAGTGTAAATAGTGGGACCTTCCGCGCTTACGGCAGATACCTAGGTATCTGCCGTAAGCGCGGAAGGTCCCGGATTTCTTTCTCGATCGGGCAAATATGAGAAACGAACGCCGTCGTGAACTGTCTGGCGCTTTTATTTTAAGAATTTATTAATACTCGGTAAATTAAAAAAATCAAGCGCAGCACCCTCATCCCCGCAATTTTAGAAGCAAGGAACGTCCGATAGTCGATACTCACTCGCGGCCGACGCGAAGAGCATTGCAGTCGTATCTTTCCAACTTCAATCAGAGATCATGTACCATCGGCAAGGTTCTTTGTAGGCGTGTTTTGGTGTAATGGCACACTATGTGCGACGATCCCAAAACGTCCCCATAAGAGCTAAAGAGGGTACCGCGGTGGGTTTTAGCGAAGTAGGACCGGCGCTATTCCGCGCCGGTGAGTCCCGCACACGCCGCGCCGTACAGCCAGCGTGTGATATGGTCTATAAATGGATTTCCCACAAAAAAAAAAGGTTCTTTGTAGGCGTAAGTTTTAGTCAGTCACCTTTTGTTATATTTTTATATTATATGTCAAATTGAGATTGTGGGCAAAATTATAGTTTTTATTGTGTAAATAGCTGGCTTTTTAACTGGCGCAATTAATTGTATACTATATTATATATTTTTCTTTTTTTTTACAATTCCGCCCGCGCGCCCCTCTTTATCCTCGCGCCCCTAGGCACATGCCTAGTTTGCCTTTAGGGTAATCCGCCTCTGGTCATACCCCTACCAAGTTCATATTGAAAAACAGGACGGCGTACAATAAGCCTTGCCCTGGATCCATAATGACGCCTATTTGAATGTATCCCACAAATGAATCTCATATCTTATGTTATCTTCAGAGATCGTGTTTGTTATACGACGTAGTACGTCAATTCGTGTGTTGATTTAAAATCAATATTGGTTAGCAATAATATAGCACTACTTTTAAGCCGACCACAGGGAATCCAAAAGGAGGGGTTATGATTTTAGCAGTCTATGTATGAATGTTTGTATTTACGTATGTTCCTCCGCAGTGCCTAAACTATACATCCGATTTTGATGAATAAGGTGACAATCGATTCCTTATCATGGTCTGGGTAGTAAGGGCTACATTTTAACCGACTTCAAAAATAGAAGGAGTCTAAAATGGGCATTTTACCTTGTAAACCCCGAACGTAATCGATTTCATTCCTATCTTTTGTCCGTAGTCGATTTAGAGTTTTCAAAACTTTCGTTTTTTTATGAGGTTGGCAAACAAACATCTGGCCTCCTTGATGGTAAGCAGTTATCGTAGCGTATAGACATAACCCCACACCCAACCCCAAGGAGCTTTCAAAACTTTACTCGTCGACAGGAACATCACTCCGAAGAGGTAAGTAATTTGATTGCAGTCTTTTTAAGGAGAAGGTATTTCCTAATACAGGCACTCCAATAATAGGGATGATGACTGAAAAAATCTGTTTAGTTCGTCAGATAGAACACAAAAATATCAAGGACGTCTCAGCGTTAACGGCTAGTATTTGTACATAGCGAAATCACATGAGGAATCACTTATTGTAATTCAGCATTAACCAAAATGATAGTCATCAAAATTTTACTGATTATTTTTAAAATAACAACATTACGCATTTATCCAAAATTGTAACTTAAAAATACTTAGGACATAAAAATATTAGAGTATGCAGAAAGAAAAAGTACTTTTTTGTCATATTATCTTTGAAGAATTTAGTAGTCTGAACTAATAGTTTAATTTAAATAGAGATCATACTAAATTTAGAAAATATTTTTTTTTATCATTTTACTATCGCATGTCTGCAAAATCAATACTAAGAACCTGATTGTTCTGGATTCAAAAGTAGTTTACGAATCAAGGCTAACTAGCTTATAATTATCAATCAGCTAAAGTCTGATCATAAAGCGGTGGGTATTATTGTCATTAATTAAGTAAACAGGTAATGTAATACAGACGACAAGTGTGCAACAGTAATTCAAATGTAAGTGGTAATACAGAATCGAAACCAGATACATAATAAAAATCCAATGACGTAAAACATAAAGTTGATTAAAGAACAATAAACAACGAAGCTTCAGGTAATGCCATCACAGAGCCTTCAGCTACCTATCCTAGTATTAATTCAAGGACTATCCTTAGAGACGCTCGTTAAAAATTACCACCAAGAGGGAAAGACTGCAAATTCAATGCACAATTTGCAATGTTAAACTCGTACCGTTGCATCCAGATAATGCATTTTAATGATGCAAAATGTAAAATCGATAGAACCTTACAACGTTATTAAGGTCCCGTTGAAGTTTTAAGTGACACCTGGATGGACTTATGAAATTTAAAAGCCGGATGCTACGTTTGTTTTTCCGTTGCCTTGATCATTGACTTTGTAAATGAGATGAAGAATTTTAAATCAAAGGTAGGGTAGGGTGCTTATAAAATATAACCTCTAAGTAAAGTTTCATTAATAATCTTCTAAGATTATTTATAAAACTTCTAGTCTAGTCTAGACTTATATCTAAACACATACCTAAATTACAAATAAATACAATACATACAATAATATACAATGAGACCAGTGTCTCAATTAGTCTGCAATTTGGATAACCGTTGTAAATCTCAAGGACGAACTTAACGGTGTCCCAAATTTCAGAGGTTGCTGATATAGCATACAATAATAATATTGTTAGTGAAACATTAGCGATACCAAATAAACTTAAAAGCCTAGCCCGTAAAAGCAGTAGTTAGTCCAGATTTGAGAAATATCTTTGCAACGTTGCTAAGCGTTATAGGCCAAATGTGTCACGAACACGGTGTAGCACATAACCACGTACAAATTCACTCAAACAAATATTTACCTCTCTTCGGCTTCCTTCATCCAACGTTCGAGCACCGGTTTGATTTTCTGCGCACTTTTTGGTGTTATATCCAATTTCTCAAATCTGTATCGAACACAAATTTAATGTTAGATTCTTGCTATGCACGCACCGGTCAAACAAAAGTCTAGCGCGGTGATGAAGCTCGCGTATCACGACATATTGCGGCGACTCGTAACCCGATCCAATTTAACATAGGCATAGACACAGGACATTGACATCGCGTTCACGATTATATGCAGAGAAAAAAAACAATAGGCAATTTAGATTGCCGGGTAATCAGTTTGATTAATACCAAACGAGGTAACAATAAAACAACGATTTCAATTAGAAACGTAAAGGTAACGTATGCCAATGCCCTGGCTTTGAATTGCGCGAAATGAATATTAATAAAAATAAGAGTAATGAAATAATACATCATGCTAGATTAGATGGAAAGCTAGAAATTACTCATCGAGATGTTGCTACAATAAAAGTGATAATACTCTTACGACGATTACTCATGGTGTCGAATAGACATGGTCGGTAGCCGTACATTAATGTGGCGCGTTTGTCTTAACATCAAAATGTAACAGCGGAGGCGTATGATGCATGGCGCCTTTACTGTAATTACTCGTATGCAAATACCGTATACGTGTGAAAAGGAAAAGAAAGAACGTCAAAACCGGTAATTACCGATAATTATATGCGGCATACATTCAAAAGGAATGTACGAATCTTCGATCCAGATAAGATAACATTAAACAGCGTTGAAACATTTTGATTTAAAGACAATCTACGTGTGGAGCGGGCTGTTGAAAGTGAGTCAAAGCGTGTGCTTAATGCAGTTAAATTGAGTACCTCCGAATTTATCGTTGCTCTAAAACATCCTGAGATTCTAATTACTGAAAGTTTGTGACAAACAGGTTGAGTAATGCTGGCGCCGATAAATTTGGAGATACAATAAAGGGAATAAAACAAAACACATACATGTTTTGTTGTTGTGAAGACAGCTGAGCTGCTAGCATCTGCGAAGCCAGGGCACTGGGGACGGTAACAAATAATTATGTTAGATTTTATCATCCAGTGGGCGATGAATATCCTCCAGGTTCTTGAGGGAAAATATTATTTCAAGACATAAAGCCGCACGCTTATTTAAATCTGAAAATGAATGTAAGTCATTGATAAAATTTGTTATTGAAGAAACCAACACTTTTTTTATTCAACGATCACGAAAAACATTGTTGTCAGTTTTCAACTTTTGACGTATCTTCACCTCATATAAATTTTTAATGGACTGCAACATGATACAAATGGTTTATTCAATGTTTATCTTTGCATAAATCTCTTTCATTTTCGGTACCATTGACCATGAATTTTGTAGCCTATTTTAACTTAACTTTCAATAACATCTACATATTTTCATTATTTACGAAGGTAATCGTAATACGGTTTTGGTTTTCGAATCCGTAAGATATTTGTGGACAAATTTCCAAAATTGGTACCCCCAATTTTCCAGTTAATCATTTCATTTGTTTTCTCAAATTTATTTTAAGACAAAAATCTATTATCAAAACTGAAACAATGGCCAAGTTTCGTCGAGAAACGAGGGAATGTTAAATTCATTCTTTTCTTGAATAATATGTTTCAATTAAAATGCAAATTAATTAAGTCCAGTATAATCAAAGGGGTAACTACCATGTAGCGACGTCACGACACCAAATTGGAGGGAGTCGAAAGAAAAATTAATGGAAAATGAAATCAGGACGAGACAAAGACAGGGGAATTCTACTCTTTTAATTACACGAAAAAAGTAATTACGGCAAGATAATTAATTAACTGGAACAGAAGTAACGATTAATGATTTTATTATACGAAGGAGGTCGTCAGGGGTGGCTCGAATTGAAATTTCCTAGCCCAGCGCCGATGCCGGTCGCATTCCGTTTTGCATTGAAATAAGATTTGTTCACTGATAAAAATCGACAACATTAGTAAATAGTACAAAATTAATAATTCTAGTAGAGGCTTCGCTAAGCATTCTTTGACAATTCCTATTGTATTGTTGACCTATTTCAATTTCTAAAACAATTGACGAAAAATTTTTAATTGACTTTTTAAATGAAACAATTTCTATTGTTATATGATTCAGTTCTGCTCTAGCTACTCAAATCATTATTTCGTATCCCAGATACAATTTCATGAGAGCCGATTGCTCAAATTAATCCGTAGTTACGAACCAGTCCATCATTGACAAAATAAGAATAGTGGATGCCAAAAAGATAATTAGAAAACGCGTGCCCGCGCCTAGCCAAGTAAAAAATGGTATAAGCCACGACACGGGCCGGAACGGAAGCCGTCCGAATGGTAATTAATTAAACGAATTGTAAGCAATGAAAGGAGTCATGCTGTTTTACAAATCACTTCAATTAACGATATTAAAAAGTTGGCTGCGATAACTGGGTCTTAGAATTGGGCGTTTTTGTAGGCCGTGGGGTGGTCAGCGCTGCGACGAGCGTGCGACTTTATCTCTCTGATATTCCCTTATTGTCATTTGTCTTTGTTCTTAACTCGATTAAAAGGAAGACTGTGTTTGAGTTTAACTGGTGTAATGAATTCAAGCTGCGATTGTGTACAAGGTGATACAAAACTAATTATTGAAATGAAATCGTTTCAGAGCGGTATAGCTAATTTTTTATTCCGTTTTAATTTTTTTAAAATATCAGTCACTTTTATTCAGAGATTAACATAGAAGTGTACAAGTGCAAGAGTGTAAATGTACTGTTGCTTAAATGTTTCAGGCATTATGCTCGCTTTAGACTATATTCTTATAAAATGGTCTAGTGGTCTTTGTATCGTGCAACCTTAATATACCACTCACATTTCTTGATACCTAGTAATCTTGATAGTAATTTAAAGTATTATTTCAAATAAAGTAAAATAGGTAATGCTTATTGTGAGAAATGTAGTCTTCCATTTAATCTCGAAAATTCTGACGATTATGAAAAAGGCTGTAAAAGAAATCTGTGAGACGGATATATTAAAGCTTACCTGCAAATTGCGCTTTGACTGTATGCTGGGCCTTCTGTGACTGACAAGGCTTGTCCGACTTGTGTCTGCGTCAGGCCGAGACCCAAACGGCGAAGCTTGAATGCCTTCGCGAACTCCTTGATGTCTTCTAAGTTAATACCGTCCACGACGTTGCTAGATGACTGGCTGATCGTTGGTTGGTCTGGAGTAAAGCAATATTGTGTTAGTGAGTAGGTACACATACAAGCGTTTAACAAGGGACTTCGTAGTAATGGAAGCGAGGAGGAATTCAATTTACCACGTAACAAGAATGACCTGAGAAAGATGACTGGATAACCTACACGAGAACGTGGGAAATAGTTGAATTGCGGTACATATACTTCCAATACTTGTTCCGCTGATAAATAAAATTCTAATTGAAGCAGTGTTAAATGATCAAGAACAATACGTTATTGGGAAACGTACACTCTAGAAATCCGTCAAGGTTATTGAAGAGACCGAAAATAGAAGTAAGTGCTTGAACAACTTATTCTAAATAGCAACACTAATATGGAACTATTTCACTCTGTACGCGTTTAATTAGAGACAAAATTATAGGCAAGTTTAGTAGGCAATTTATGTAATTAGAAGATGGTGGCTCCTAATTATGGGGGATGCCATTAGCTGAGACGTGCTGTTCTAGTCTCCCCTGCTTAGCTAACCGATGACAAATTACTTTCAGTGTCTACCCCCACTAGTTTACTAGTCTGCATCAATTAAGACGGGTAGGGTTCGTAAATTGGCAATCGTTCCTCCATTTACCGGTGTTCGAAACGCAGACGATTTCTAATTTCGTTTGTTATCCACCAATAGTTTCGGAAATTTTGTGCTTAATGTTATAAGGGGTGATTTGGATGACTTAGCGCAAGAACCGGAGATTGCAACGTACGTTGTGCTTTTGATTTTTGTGGGGCCTTGTTTGCACGTTCCCATATGACAAAGATATACGTACCGAAGGAAATTATTCGGACCATTGAATTAATTCCGTGTACTAATTGAGAGTACCTCAACTGCAGAAGGTAAAGAAATGAAGCATTTTATTCTTGTATTATAATGAGCATTTAGCAAAAGTGTGAGGAAGTAGTAATTTTTGTTCATCTTCTAATGGTTTACAGATACTAGGAATCACACTGCTATTTTATCGTTTTTTTAATGTTTATTTTCGATAAGTTGTGTTAAATAATACATAGCAATTGCAATGTTAAGTTGCAAACAAATACCAGTATTATGTTTAGGAGGATTAAAATGATGCACAATATAAATGAAACTAAAAGTAAAGCTAAATCATAATTTTTTCCTCAAACTGTATTCACAAATAGAAGAAGTCCTACGCGACAACACACAGTATTCAATTATCAAATTATTATACCTAGAGATAGTTGCATGTCATAAGCTGACATAAAATTAATTCGATCTAGATATTAGCCTCGTCTATAACAATACACGTAGAGAAGTTATTAACAAAACAATTGCCAGCAATTTGCTCAACAATTACACTAAACTAGAGAGCATCACCAATTTTTAACGTAAAACTCTTCCATCCAATTAGATCGTTCGCGTGATGAGAACTCCCATTAATTACCTATAAAAGATAAGTCAATTGGTCAAAGAGTCGTTACAACGCGTCCCGAATTCAATAACAATAATGCATCGAGATACCGTACTGGTAATTGTTTAATACATGTAATAAATTAATTAGACACAATTAAAGTTCGCGTGTTGGTCTGTGTGCACGTTTATTGACCTGAGTTACGTGCGAACAGATCATTTTCGGTATAGTTCTCTAATTTGTTACGGCTATTACGTATTTTCGAATGTTGGGCGTTGGCAGCTTACAAGAAGTGAATCGTTCTAGAACTGTTGCTAGTTTTCCTTAATATTTAAAAGTAATAAATAATAATGTACCTAGGGTAATGACCACCTTATACTCCATCCACCAATACGCATTGGACAAGCGTGGTGGACTACTACCTACTACCTAAACCTCCTTAGATGACAAGGAGTCAAGGAGACGCCTTGTGTCACAACTGTGGTCACAAACGTGGGTCGAATTATAAAGGCTGTTATTACGATATGATGAAATGATAATGTTGATTTTCTTTACTAGTAACAGAGATATAACATTAAATTGCATTGTTAATCGACCTCATTTAAACGGAATACTAGCTCAAAAACCTATTGTTTTCTATACCTGTTTATTATTCAATCTACTCACTATAAGTGCCAACAAGTTACCAACAAGTTTAAATTTTTCATTATTCACGTTAAAAACAACCTCAGTACCTATTATTAGATTTCTACCCTTATCATGATTCATATCCATTATTTCCATTTCTTGAAGGTACTTCATGAATTTCTCTTCAACATTACTGAATAGTTTCCTCTCGAAAATGATCCGTTAATATCAGATTTGCGTTTGCCGACAGCTAATGCCAAACTCACATGCCAGTCGTGCATATTTAAAATCGAAAATTCTTCGTAATAATCGAAAAAGGCCGTTATTTCGACATTTTATATTCAACGGATCATTATTCTTAATTAAACTTTTTCAAGTGATTAGGTGAATCATGTATACTTTTAACAAATTACATTTATGTCTGAACTTGGAGTTTCTGAGCATTGATACTCTGTGCTAACGGTATAAGGGGTTGTTTCGTACAAGGCTTGGTTCTTGACACGCACATTATAAATTTGTTAACAGATGTGTAATGGGTGAAATTACGCGCGGAATCGCTTCAAATCATGTTACGATTACAATATAGATTCGAATACGTTATCCATTGTAATTAACGCGTATTAACGTAACTGTTTTAAGTACTTTTGAAGTTTCTTCAAGAATTTAAGCGGTGTTTGGTAAAAGTTCGGCCTTTTCTGTAATATTGACGAGGGCTTTTCATTTGGCTGACTGTAATTAAAATTCGATTTCATGAAAGATTATTATTGGCGATTATAATCGAATTACGTATTGTGTGTTTATAAGTTTAACACGCAATGAATTATTAATATTTATTAAATATGGCCGTCTAAAACGACTCGATTTAGCGATAAACTTTGATGAATATTGGGGGTAGATGAATTTCGTCATTACAACATTTTAATACTTAAATATCGTGTGCCTCTAAATACAGAATTCAATAATAATTACAATGTTTTTCCACAATCTATGTTTACTGTAATCGACACAAATAATGTAACTACAAATGTAAAGGTTTAGGACAATATTCTTGCAGCACACCGTGTTGAGAAAGCGGCCTTAGAGTTGTTACTTAATTTGCGTATTAGGTTAACTCCAGAAAGATATATGAGAACGAGGTAAATAGAAAGCCAATAGTAAGACTTTAATTGAGTAGATAACTTAACTAGCTAGCAGTTTTTAATGACAGCATCGTGGCCGCAAAATATATATATGTCAAAGTTGTTATACAATATTTTTATGACTAAGTTTTTTCATCGACGTCTCAGGTGAGAGCGTCTCACCTTAGATTTTGTTAAGTTTACGTACTTTTTAAAGCGGTAAATATTTCATAAATAGCATAGAAATATGAGCCGATACATTAAGATTGTCAAGGGTCAAAGCTACTTTGAAGTATTTAAGGGTGAAAATTTCATTTCTGCAGATTTTTTTATAATTTACAAAACTCAGCTTTTTGGTTGGGAGTAAAACTAAAATAATAGCGAGTTTTTTTATGAATATGTATATTTTTCTTTAAATACTAGTATCGACATCATAGGTTTGGATAGTTTAATATTACGTAGCATTTTTAATTTCATGGCGTCTGATAATATTGTAACCAATCTAATAATATTTTAAAGATCTTTAGAACTTAATCTGCTAATAAAATATATTTAGATTCCTTTTCTGTCAAGCCGAATTCGTGTTATTCTTATTGATTGTGTTTAATTTTATCGGCGACTGTAATTATTTGTAATGGGTTTTAATTAGTTAATTAATTTAGTTCGACACCGGTAAGAACAAACGGGTCGGCTTCTTTGAAGCCAAGGTTCCTTATGTCGTTGGCCTTTGTGAATTGTATATTTGTATCTAACTATTATTTATTATTTACAAGAAATGGAGTATAATTGTAATGATGGCTTTGGGCAATTACTTTAATTTTAATTGTTGATATTTTGTAATTGGTTAACGATTCTTTTCAAGTGTTTTAATTAAAATAATAAAGTTTATTGTTGTAGTTGTCGTGCTCTACGTTTAAGTACTCGTAAAAAGCGCTATGGCCCTTTATTAATTATTGCGACTTTTAGTATGGCGATTTTGCATCACTGAACACGTGTATTATTACAATTGAGGTAAAAACAGAGAATTGATCAAATCACTTAGGGAAATGCAAAATTTGAGCTTATTATAGTTCATCGAATCTGTTATACAGAACCCACTCCGTTTGATTATAAAAAAGTAGGTAACTATTAATAAGTTACCTCCATTCGAATTTTCGAGAATCCTCTCAGAGCAGAGGGATTATTATCTTTTATGCTGTCAACTTGATATTGAAATTGAGTATGTCTGCTTATTACTGTAGATGTTAGGAAAAAATGTATTACAGATACTTGTATTATATCAAGTCCACTTTTGATTTTGCCGATAAACTCTTGACGGTAAGTTTTGAATAAAATTTCACTGAAGCTAGTATATTGCCTTCCGTAGCAAATTCAATAGCCAAAGAAAGTACAAATCAAGCTCATAAAATATTAAACAAAAGACTTATCCCCGTTCTCATAACATTTAAATATTAGGAGTTCAATTGGATGCGAACGATTCGTGCCGAAAATATCTATCCAATCGATTTATATAGACAATTTAACGTAACAGCGAAGTGGAGAGGAACCGAGTAATTTAGTAATTGTATCCACTAACAACGAATTAAATAGTAATCAATAGAACTGGGGCCCCGGGGCACGAACCCGTTGTAGCTTTTATATAGCACGACCGCGATACGACTTCTCATTCTATAAAACGACATTTAATATGAAGTTAGCTTACAATATGAAATTCCTGTTTTGTATAAAATATTTTAAAACAAATGTATTTTCTGTAATAATCATTTTTAGATATCAAGATTTCAATAACAGACTTAGATCTGTGGAGTGGAAATATTATACTGAAAATAATTTTCATTAATCATTCTACTTTTAAATTCAATTTCATCTAGTCTATTACTACAAGAGCATCAGGATTTCGTAAGCACTGCTAATATTAACAGTACCTATTGAATACAAAGCCTGCCGATTTTCTATTTCGCCGGTTTAATGCAAATACCAACTAACCCATGGAATTGTAGTTTTGAGTTATTGCGATTTTAAAGTTTGGGAATCTTAAACTTCTGCTAGATAGAAGATTTTGTAATTTTTGTAATGATCATCTGCATTCTCATATATTTATGTTTTTAATTATGTAGAATAAAGGCAGATAAATTCATCGTAAATCCGAAAAATAACAGTGACAGTTAGTTGGTTTTTGCACTAACCCGGCGATTTTGTATGTTGACAAAATACCGTTGTACAACATTCCACCGTTCTAAGTCGTACCGTATAAAGCCCCCGGATGGATTTGCGAGGCTATTGTTTTAAATGGTACTTACGCTTTAAGTTCGGGGCCTAATTTCGCGTGTTTAGGTTTATGTTTGTCTTTACTGAATAAATTGGGCGAGTACCTACTGCCTTATTATGTAACCCTTGTACCTTCAAGTTACTTTCCTTTACTTTATTTGACAGCTAAATAGGATATAATTTAGAGAAGAAAACGTAAAATTTTTGGTACCAATTATACGCGGTATTATTTAAAACAACTTTTCGTTAAGTTTATCTGTAGGTATCATCGTATAATTGTATCATGCTCTGGAAAATTTTGCAGTAGATATTATTTCAAATGTGTCCGGATATTATTAATCGTCCGCAGATTACCAGTTGATTTCAATAATTGGCAACACATGAACGTTATTGTATTTATTTTAAAACTTTTTTGGCTATGGTAACCTGTAATTATCAGGTTAATTGCTAGCTACATTTACAATGTCAAAACCAGCATTGTTATCAATTAAATCTACGTCCTTAGCTGCGCAAATATTATATTAGTCATCATAGTAACTTGGACTAGGATTCTATTTATATTTCTAATCTCCTATCGTAATCGACGTTATAGGTTCATTAAAGATATTATCTAACAATGCGTTACGTCACCCCCATGCTTGTACAAGCAAGAGGTGCGACCTACTCAGTTAATTGTTTGATAATGAGTCCATCGATTCTATGCTATTTCTGCACATTAAAGCGACCGGTCGCGGGTGTAATTAGCTGTTGATGTAACTTGAGGCCGATACTGCTGCTAAATACATCTGCAGATACTAAATGGGTTGATGGAAATAATTTTACAAATTGAATACAACGAATTAGATGTTGAAATATCTCAAATTCTAAAACTCAAAGGTACTATTTTAGTAAAATCTGTCACCTGATCAACAAAACGAACATAAAATAAATTTATTTTTTCGAACAGATAAAGAACGCTAAAGCTTCGTTAGATTAAAATCTTCTTCTTGATTAACTTAACTCATTACTTCCCAATTTACTATAAAAATAAGTTTTCTATGTTTTATAGTGTAGAGTCTTAATATGATCATATAATGCCTTTTAGTTACCAAATATATCTTATAGTTTAAACAAAGGGGAAGAATACACCGAGCAACTAAAAATTCCAGAATGAGCGACTAAAAATACTAAATTGGCGACTAATCAGTTTAAGTAACTCATTAAGGATTTAGGTAGTTTTAGGTTAGGTTAATCTGCAGACCAGTTAAATACGATCCGTTTACAAATACTATAGTATACCTATCTTTGTTTTAAACAAGTCTATCTTTAATCGGTAATATGTGGATACTTTAATGCTGCTTTACGATTATTGAAGGCTTGCTTTTAAGTAAGTTGAGCATAAGTAAGTATAACGTAAACAAAACACGTAAATTCGATATTTGAAATTGACGTAATTTTTTCCATAATCGGAGTTTAAAAATATCAGATTGCCTCAACAATCAGAATCAGTTGTAAGCATAGGCTGTGGATGAAACATCTGACGTCACTCGGACGGAATCGCGTGCAGGAAAAATAAATAACTATTAGTGAACATTTAATTTTATTTGTATTGTTCATTCGACTGTTCGTTTGATTGTTTCGGGGGAATGGTGGGGTAAGTCTGAATGAACTTCGAATATGGGGCATATAGAACACAAAAGATAGTTTAATGCCTGGTTTAGCGAATAATGAGACATTGCATTTTTTGATCCTTCTAGTTCCTTTAAAGATTTAAGAATAAACACACACATACATATACGAATAATCCCACAAGGAGTTGAGCAGAGTCTGAGGTAACATTTGGTTAGACATAAAGCCACATCTGGCAAAATGGGCCGTAGAGACTCAAAATAGTGACAGGTTACCAGCCTGTCTACATAAAAGGGACATCAAATCCAAAATGTAACAAACCCTCAGTGAACCAACCTACAAACGCCAACAACCATGACATGTTACCCTCTAAAGTTCATAGCACACTCATTAAATCGGAACCATATCGCCTCGTTTTCATTATGAACGCTACGGGATAGCTACTACGAAACGAGTAAGGACAGCGTATCGACTCATTTTCATAGTAAAAAGTGGCGATACTTACGGTCTTTGAATGATTGCAATAATGTTAACTTAGGTAATTAATATTATCACACTCATTCTTGGGATGTCCATAATACGGGTAAGATTAGTGCCGAACATCATTATACAGTTTTAGAACTCCAAATGTTGATATTTGTATGTATTGGTGTTTGCTCAATAGCCATAATTCGTTTGTATGATCAATTGGTCTTCATGATAAAGCAATTACTTTTATAAACGTGTAAATCCATTTGCGGATATTTTTTTGGATATTTATTTAGTTTCAGTAATTTTTAATGTTACCTATTTATAAACGATTTTGATTTCAATAAATAATCCTTTTTTTGTCGAGATATCCACGTACAGTTACATTTCTCAAATATTACAAAAACAAGATCAATCCAATCTATTAAATCGTCTATAGAAAAGTGAATTCTATCGGTTATCATTATCAAATATTCAATAAAGTGCTCTGAATGTTCTGAATTTTATATAAGAACTCTTGAGCCGCTAGCTCGGTCGTGTTTGACATTTATTGTGATTTAGTTCCAGTCACCGCGTCGATTGTATTTATTACCGATGCATTTAATACCAACAGACGGGCTGTGTTAGCTTTCAACATTTAAACTGATTTAAATTTAATCTGTGCCTATTTCTAAGGCCTTGATAGGTAAGTTATAAAGATATTCATCAGACGGGCCATTTCGATTTGACTTTAAAACATCATTGATTTTCAATTGTTTTTATAGGTTGTGATTCGAATTTGAATTATGTAGGGTAAGAGTAATACGTAGACTAATATGGATGGATAGCATCTGAGTGCAGAAAAGTAAAGAATGGCTCTAAATTCATTAACTCCTCCTCCTAATAAGAGAGAGCTAGTTTTTTGTATGGCTAAATTGATTAAGGAGATAATGCAATTGAGGTCATCAAAAGTAAATTATAAATACCTAAATATTAGTTTAGTACATAATTTCTAAGGTTGAAAGTCAAATAACCATGGAATTTGTATCATAGAACTTTATAACAATCCAGTAAAAATAAACCGTAAATCTTGTAGCAAATTTGCACCAAACTAACTTTGTCATTTATTTCAATTTGAACATTCGGCCGCGCAAAATTAACTTTGAGCTGACAAGATCGGGAAGTGCCGCTCACCTACGCCGAACGCCGCAAGGCTCTTTACGTAAATCAACTTTACCGACTTAGTTACCGACGCACTCGCAACTCCAAACAATGCATCCGACCGTCTCTCGCCACAACTCTTTATAGTATTAGGTAAAATAACTCCTAGGACACTGTTAGACTTCACTGAAGCTAATGGATCGCCTCTATGCTTAGAACGGACAACTTTTATGGATAAGTAGAATCGAGTTAGTGTTGAGTCGAAAATAGCGCTTAAGTTGGCTGTTAGTTCGCCTGCAGTTGTGTTACAATGGAAGCTAATTTGTAGTTGCCTAATTTATTTAGCTCACGAATCGGAAACGAAAGTCGCACCTTTTATTCATGAAGCTTTAAGTGCCAGTTTGTGTAATTTTTAGCTGCTTCCATGGAATCGTAAACCAAGTTTGAACAGCAAATACGAACTATCTAAAATTCTATTATTTTATATAAGGTAATGCTCACTTTATTGTCAGTGTTACACGTTTCAATTAGTATATTTGGTGAAATTTCAAAACTTTAAAATTTCAATAATTCTGTTATAATCCTTCTGCTAGTAAGTAAAATTATCTGTATAATTAGTTATCGAGTAAAAAAAGTTAAAGTCAATCATTATTAGTTGATATACAATATACAACTCTGTATAACTAACATCTGTATTCTGGTCACGAGGGCTTGATGCAAAACAGTGAACGCATATATGCGTTCACTGAGGCAAAACTAAAATAACACATACGAATATATACTTACTGGGCGAGTCTGCTAGCAGATCATTTTCGTCGTGCGCAGGTGACTTGACAGAGCTGGGTGAGAGCTTGACCGGAGGGTGTGGAGACGGCATGGGTCCTGAGCTTGCACTGCCTGCACTGCTGGCGGGGCCTGCGTTGGAGCCGTGTGACGTCGTTATTGTGATCTCGCCATTTGACGTTGCCAGCCTACAACAAGAAAAAGACTTTAATTTGGTGACATAACATTGCGTTAATATCATTGTCGTGTTCCAACAGTTAGCCAGCGTAGATAGTCCCCCATTAGTTGAGGGTTTCGGGTGAAACTAGATTACTCGTGGCCTGATTATCACTTACCACCACGTTATATAAAGACCAAGAGCTTCCCATCATGAAATAAAAGAGCTCTTTTTTAAAGGGACTTTGCAAAGTACTTTTAAATCGTGAAAACCCTACCACCACTTCGAAACGAAATAATTATTTAATTAAAATAATTATTTCGTCCTTAAATAAATATGCTGAGATGCATGAATAAAAGTAATAATTAAGTATGTACTTATACTGTAAATACTTGCTAAAAAGGCTTTCAGTTCATCATTTAGTAATAGCTATTGTATAACAGTTATAGACTATTATGCCTACCTATGCTTTTTATAAAAAGTCCTTTTTTCTCATAAATTTTTCGTTAGTTTTATTATTTCAATTTTAGAAAACAAGCGGGTAATGATATTGGAGTTGACTTGAGATTGTCCTATATAGGTATCATGTTAGGGCCCATTCCGACCAATAACTGTCATTTGCATAGCATTTTAAAGTTTTTATTGCATGTAATTAATTGTTGTTTTTTCACTGTAATGTATTATAATGCTTTCACATACTCGTATATTATGTTATTAAAAATATATATTTCATGCACTGCACGTGCAATGCGACGAACTTGTCATGAAAAATCATAATAATTATCAAGATCGTCGCATCAAGGCGGCACTTCCGTATTATAACACAGATCAGCGCGTGCCGCAATACCGCCAGCGAGGGATACAGATAAACGGAAGTGGTATACTTTTCGTCATTACGCTTGTTTTATTCGAATATGATTTAACTTTGCTATAAGTGAAAATAAATGCTATATTCTTCGAGTTGTCGTTAGTTGCCGCCGATCAAGCGGTCCGGGTCCGAATATTGGTAAAGACATAATTATTATACACCGTGAGTTTTTTTTCGGGTCAGTATGGGGAATTTCTAAACTATAAGAGATAGAGAAAAACTCTCTTAGAAACCGTGATCTTAATTTTAGATAAAAAAAATGGTATATAAATTTTTTTTATAAATCTTAATAGATTTGGAAATTGCGGATTTTTTTTTTGTTATTTCGATTGTATATCACTATACAAACCAACAATTGTATGGAGACCATAGGTCTAAAGTTGCTAGAAGTTTCTATCAGTAGACAGTAACTGGGATTAAATTCTGTAACGTTAGAATTTAAATTGCAATTTGTTCTATTAATATTTTCAGCATCACATTGTAGAAAAATAATCAGGATGTTTCGGACCTCCTTGCAACCATTTAAGGTCCGTATTACAGAATGACACTCAGAAATCAATCATGCCTTGAGAATCGTTTGTCACTTTCTATCAAGCACAAAGTGATAGAGACGGACAACGCTCAAGTCGGCGTTGATTCTTTGGATCTTAGATAAATGATCCTGTGTCTAAGCTTGAGACTAATATACGTGCCTAATGTTCTTATTATAGAATTAGTTTCAATAAATAAGAATGAACGCCCACTCGAGCGTCCTACGTCTCTATCACTTTGTGCGAGATAGAAAGTGAGAAACGATTGTCAAGACATGTTTGACTTCTGGGTGTCATTCTGTAATACGGGCCTATGTCTTCTTGTCAGCTGATTATATGTCAACGTCTTAGGGCAACGTGTGTGTGATTTGTAGTTACCAATAGTTTGTATTTTTTAACCATTTTCATTGTACATAATATATTATTTAAACATATATACAGTCCACTTCTCATTTATTCACCTTTCGTTCCCTTCATTTTCCATTTGTTCTATTAGTAGAACAAAAATAAGAGTAGAACATATTGGAATAGACCCCAACCAGGATAAGTGTTACACTTTAAATTATCTCAGCAGTGCGGGTACAGTTTTGAAGATGCAAATAAAATCGATCATAATCGTTCCGTGAGACTACAATTGCTTAACTTTCTATTGAATACATTTCAGTCTAGAACGTTTACCTATGACAGGATTGGTGAATGTTGATGCTGGTTGAGGGTATGGGAACCAATTTAACATGGGGAAAGTGCTTTTATAAGTCAAGAAAGTTAGACTTTGAATAACATATTGCAATACCTATCTAGAATTAGGTAGCCGTATAATTATAGTTACATAATTTTAAAATTTAGTTATTGCAATTGTTATCAAAGTACCCAGACTGCTTACTAAGTACCTAATTTAGAGTATATTATCTGTCCTGGTTGTTGGCTCTTGTTTGTTGGTTTATCGAAGGTATGGTTGCTGTTGGGTTGTAAGTACATCAAGCCCAAACTTTGTGTAGGCGACATCATATATTTTGGGGTACTGTATGGCTCATACTGCCATATATGGCTTTATGTGTAATAAAATATTACATAAAGCTTTGCTTAACCTCTTTGCTTTGCTTTGGAATATGTATGTATGTTACTACTGCCACTGCTACTGACAATAATTGTGTGCAATTGTGCACTAAGATACAGAATGAATCTTTAGTAAAATGCTAGCATAGTCATTATGGTGATATCAAAAATTCTAAATCGTTGGTTGGACAAAGGCCTCCCCCAAGGCTCTCTAGCCCAATCGGTCCTGCGCTGCCCACATCCAGCGGCTTCCCACGACCTTCACCATATTGTTGGTCAATCTAAAGAATGGCAATAGTCTATTTGAAATGCACGATACTATCAATCTGCATGACTTAGCATTGGTTAGGTGCTCTACAGTTACACTTACTACGTGCCAAATAGTGTTTCAGTAGATATAACATGAAAATAAGTCTTTATTAATTCGCTAGCGCATGATATACTCTTTCTGTAACAAACTTCTAGCTTCAATATTAAAAAGGACCAATTACACGACACTCACGATCGCAACAATAGACGCGCGTCAGCGCACTCATAAACACAAAGTTTACTTGAATCTGAACCTTATTAGTTCAACTTTTAGGTCTACACAGTCGTAGATACAAATGAGATGTACTTCATTAAGTGCGCCGCAGCATTAGTGGTAATTGCCGGCTAATTAGGGCCTCATCCGTTGCAACAAACGCACACACACACCCACACGCAGTTTTATTGTAACATATGCAGCGGAAGATGCGGAAATAAATATTGAATCTACAAATTGAAAGTAGTATTTCGATGTGAGTTTCTCAATAGCTGCTTCCCGTACTTGTATAATAATTAGTAAAATAATAATTGTATAATAATTAGTAATTTAGCCTTTGACTAAGTGCAACACTGAATTTATTTGAAATTTATACCAAAATCAATAGAAAAAAAATCGTGTTATGATAAGTGCTGAGACGGGACTTGAACCCGATATCTTTCACAATCTGGGCAACTGCTCTTCTAACGTTACACAGGACTGTTATAACATGACGAACTTATTCATGTCTCTTGTCTCTGATTGCGTCACAAGATATTTTCGTTGTTCTTCGATTTCTATTTAATTTGGTATAAAAATTAGAAACAAATTGAATGTAGGTATTGTTTTGGTATGAAAGAAGCAAAAAAAAAACTACACGAAATACCAAAATAGAATTGCCTTTTTATAAATCCGACGAAAATAATAAAATTTTGTAGGGGTTTGTTAGTAGAAAGCTTTTTAATTATGAAAGAACAACATTCCTCAATCAACATTTGACAATATTCCAGGGAATATAAAAAGAAAACTTTAGTTGGGACTTCGCACAATTGCTGATGGCTGTAAGTTTGAAACTCACTCCTAGCACAAGTGCATTAGTTTAGTTGGACGTGTTTACAGGATTAATATTGATGTGTCAACAGCACACTAATATTACCTATTGTTTATAAAATGTATGAACGAATTATTACGGGCAGGACACCCGTTACTATTTTGAAGCAGCTCCCAGATGTGGCTAGGGATGTTAACGGAGGTGACTTTACCAGAACCGGTGTCGAAAGCGAAGTTTTCAAATTCGTTTGGTATCGATTTCCGTCTTAGCTGGAGCTAGAATCAGATTTTTACTAACGTTTTTCTTTGCTGTGTTTACTAAGACTCATACGAAACATAATTATATCGTTGTGGTGTTAGCATCCTCATTGACATTTTTATAAAATACTTAGATTTAAAATTATTATTTTCATTTGCGGATAAAGATGCTTGGATTGTATAGATATTTTATTTGTTTGTGTAAGCAAATGCCCTGGCCATGGTTACATGTTTTGTTCCGATCTCCGTTATAAACTCCGATTAAATATTATCGGAGCCAAAATCAGAATCAGAAACGAAGTAGCATCCCCAGTATGTACATGTAGGTATGCATGTATATTATTACAAAAAGGAACTGTAGTTAATCATTATCTGATACCAACCGCACCGCAAGATTCTACGAATCTCGAGCTCGCTATCATCGAAAATCGTGTTAAATATCAAAATGAATGTACCGGTCAATTTGCATGCAAATGGAACTTAATCAATTTAATAAGCGCCCTTCCGTCGCATAAATAAATACTGCCCAGTTACTTAGCGGTTGGGCAGTAAAACACATACATACAGACACCAACGGCAAACGTTAATTGTTCCTTAAGTTCGTTAAAGGGGTACATCAAGTAGCTTCGAGTTTAATCATCAGTAAATAAGAAAAACTAAAAAAGAGGCTAAGTAATATAAGATAGCCATTACTGCATCGCCGGAGATCTTTAAGGAGACGAGGATCTTGGTAGGTCCTTTTTCAATCCGCAGAGTCTAGTCGGCGAGCACTTCCCGAGAAGGAGTACGTCTACTGATTAGTTTCACGTTATTATAGCGTCCTCCTTGCGTTATATTTCCCGTTGTTGTAAGTCGTGGCCCTTCTGCATCACTTTCTCACGTATAGTCTTTCTCCATCTGTTTCTGTCTCCGGCAGTGTGGGCTGCATTGTGAACTGTGGAGTCAAGGGAGGTGCGTATCTGGTCGGACCAACGCATTATCGAGGTTCTCACCATCTTTTCATGCAATGTGACCGAAGTATTCTATGCCTAGACACTCGGATGGCAGCCTCGAAGACATTTTGAGTTCTCGCTATTGCTACATCTGCATATTTGGGGAAGTAAGTCCGAAATGCTGTCTAAGGGACACGGAGCATCTTTCGCCAACACCACATATCAAAGGCGTCAACGCATTTGCGGTCTGCAGCTTTCAGTGTCCAAGTCTCAGCGCCATACGAAAAGATCGAGAAGACTACAGTCCGTACTAGTTCGTTTTGTTCTTTTCCGAAATGTTGCGAACTCTCTAAACTTTATTATATACCAACTCATATATCAGCTTGATCATCATCAGGCTACTACAAAACTCTTTTCCAGGCGATAATTTTTGATAATACCTTAATGGTGGTTCGTTGGCCAACTTAATTATCATCTTATTTTCTTGTCAGTCCGACGTAACCTTTTACTTAAAAGGCCGTTCGAAGACAAATGGGGAATATAATCAAGTAGTTATTGTAATTTTGGATTGGTCTAAGTAGTGTTATTGAATTATTATCGGGACAATGTTTGCAGTGTAAAAGACTTGAACGCGATTAAGGTGAAAATTTGATTTCGTAATTGATACATTAACGAGCTGCGGATGGTTTAATAAGGTTGGTGCGTCGTGTCGTGGACTGGTCAGTATAGCTGACACATCAAGCGGTCCGGGTTCGAATCCTGGTAGCGGAAAATATTTGTGTGACGAACACGAATATTTGTTTGCGAGTCATGGTTGTTTGTATATTTATTTAAGTTTATTTATAAAAATCTCTAAAAACAAATATTTTGTGTATAAAAAAATGTTCGTTATCTAGTATCCGTAACACAAGTTCTTAATTATACTTACCTCGGGCTAGATAATTGGTGTGCGCGTGAAAATAAATAATTATTATTATTATCTAATTTAAATCAATATCATTTCTTATTTATTGAAATTCGCTTCTGAACTAAGAAAGTTGGTAGACGCCAGTGAAAAGGAGTAAAAACATTGTTGATATCATTGATTGGCTTTTAATAAACTCAAAACAACTTCGTAAAGTATCATTGAAGCCCTCACCTACGTACGACAACGTGTATTTATCATAATTTAACATTCACTGAACTTTTGGACAACGATTAAGGTGAGCGGTTATTATCGTACTTTTTGTTCGGTACTTCATTATTGTGTACTGGCAACACTAAGTGGAATTGCGGACGCTACGAAAAATACATACTGCTGATAAGATTTAAATCGCGTAACTTTGCGTTTTCAAGTTATGTTTTAGTTAAAAAAATATATGGCAAAGAATAAATTTATGATGATGAGATACCTAAAACTAATAAAAAAAACTTTATGATTTCTTCCATTTAGGTATTTCAAGCTAAAATTTAAGTTTGTTCAGTTGTCTGACTAAATGGTAGGTGTTAGATGAACTTTATAATTTTGATACGGTTAATTAGCATTTGGAACTGTAATGTAATCTTTGTCCGAACTATTTCATTAGTCTTTTTTAAGATATAAGTAATGTATGTACTGAGTGTACACCAAAAATAGGTGGACATCACGTGTTACTGAAATCACCATGGTATTCACTAATTTAAAAAAGAAAGAAAGATTTCAAATTCTATTGTAAGTTCTCGGTCTTATAATGTGTGTGAGTAATCGGTTAATATTATTGATTGTGAAGATAGATAGATACAGATAACTCTCATATAGCCAAATATTGGTTAATTTCGCGTAAATATAGGTACTTACTTATAAAAAAAAACCTTAGAACTCTAACACTATGAAAGTGTTAAAGTAAGAGTGCTTTTTCTTGTGACAAAGGTATGAATTTTTCCAATGAAGGAATTAAACACAACATAATTATTAGTAAACTTACGTATCTTTTAACAAATTTGACAGATGTATAAGTTTACCCTATTACGAATATGGTCTCTATTATAGTACCTAATAGAGTGTTAAATTAAAGTCTTTGCAACCGAGCGTTTTTTTTAAAATTTATTACTTGTAGTTAATACCTACAATCCCTTGCTTTGATAATTATAATTTATTGTAGTAAATTCACAAGGACATCGTAGCATTATAACATTGAAAACCAGTCTAAGTACACATTAATAACACGGACTTAATAATTAGGGATAATATTGACTTCTAAGTTATTATGATAATCGTAATTGTCCACATAATAACAGTTTGAGCTCGATAGATAATAATTGCTAATTTGAACTTTAAAACTGAAGGCATAAGTCAACACTTTCAACAGTTACCAGTAGTACGAAGCAAATTAACATAAAATGTAGATTGTGTTATTAAGTGTGTGATGTTATTATGAGATAAATAAATTTAAGCAAATGTTTAACAAATGCTTCAAGTGTTCGAGTGAAGTGTTAACAATAAAAAAGTAACGCGGAATACTTTGTTTTCTCCGTAACACAGAAATAATAGGAGCGTAATTCAATCACGAAATTGATACAAAGATGTTTTAAATTCATATTTTATTTTGCAGCTCTATTTCAGAACTTTCTCACGGATAAAAAGTAAAGCCACAATATCCGGCTAAAGTGAAATTTGATCTTTTAAAAAAAAATATTTTGATATTGGACTATTTTAAGAGAAGTCGGGAAATTCGTCATTAAGCTTTAGGTCACGAATCATGGTAAGGTACCAACCATAAATTTAGTTTAATTTCTTAACTAGATATACTTCATTTAAGTAAAATATTTGTGCAATTTTAAAGGTATTGGAAATAATATTTGAAAATAGTAAGTATAGCAATAAATGGTAATTATAATCAGTTGTCATAAATAATTACTTCTATGTATCAAGCATTTTAAATTTTACGAAGATATAAAGTTTGAAGAAAAAATTTTGGGCACAAAAGTCTCTACAGCTTTTAGTCCCGAGCGGAGCCAGTGACTAGCGACCGTTCACAATAATTTGTTTACACCGCGTTGCATTAGAATTGTAAAGTCGGAACATTAAGCTAATATTTAGATAATTACAGCTCAACGTCAGATAAAATTTATAATTTGTTATAGCAACATTTCTCATCGCCGTTGTTCTCAGCTGCTAATGAGTTACAAAAAAATGCACGTTAATTAACTTTTAGTTTACGGGGAATACAAAAACTCGTTAAAAACGTAATTTGTTTTGTTCGAGGGATGACAACGGGGTGGTAATGAGAACAATTGGACAATAAAGTAGTGTAGGACGTAATAAAATAACCAGTATAAAATGCTGCACACGGTGACAAAATAAGGACAGCCCAGAAGTAGAGCTCCTATTGCCTCTAGGGGCTATTTATTTATTACGTAAGGCGATTATTGCTAGTTTTTGACCCCCTCCCCCTATATTATATAAAGTAAGAAAATTGATATAAGAATAAACCCTTTTATCAGAAAAAGTAAGATATGGTCGACCCCCTAAATGGTCTTACGTAATAAATTAATGCCCCCTAGTCTATGTCACCAAGGAAGCAACTTCAGCTCGGTTGGAAGGTAGTAAGACTTATTTTAAGTCTCCTGGCCACCATCACCTTATCAGTCTGTTATAGTAACATTAATGTTAACTCTTCTTCTCTCTCCTACCCTCTGCTCCCGATTTAGTTAAGGTTTTTTGTGCTTTACAGGAAAGCTTTTAAGCTTCATTTCACTTTATGGTAAATGACGATAGTCGAAGATGAATCGAGCTTCACCTGGAACCCTCAAACCACAGAGGGACTGGTCTACCATTAGTTACTAATTGTAATCATCATCATCAACAGTCCATATAATGTCCCCACCGAGGGGCTCGAGCCTACCCCACATTAGGGGCGATTAGGCCTTAGTCAACCACGCTGGCCAAGTGCGGGTTGTTCGACTTCACACACAACCTAAGAATTTCTTCATAGGTGTGTGCAGGTTTCCTCACGATGTTTTCCTTCACCGTAAAAGCGTCGATTAAACGTACATATGAATTCAAAATTTTAAAACACATTGGTACGTGGCGGGGTTCGAACCAGTGCCTCCCGGGCGGCAGATGACGCTCTTACGCACTACGCCACCGACGCTGATTATTTGTCGGAACACAATAATTGTTGCAGTATATCTCAAATTCGAAAATACTGCTAAAGGTTTTGGCTTTAGGTTATTTCGGCCGGCCACCTGCCTTACCCAACCCTTCTTGGGAACGACTGCTATCTTTTAGCATCATGCATAGCATTAATGTTAACACGGTTATCATATTCCGACAGTTAACGATAAACAAACCAGTGCTCTGTGGTTGAGGGTTATACATCTTCTTCTTCTTCTTTTATATGAATGGCGATCGCGACACATAAAGATTACGCATTGCGCCAATATCAAGTGAAAATATTATTAAAGTAAACGACAATTTCACGGTAGATTGAGTTTAAAATGGAGTTTCTCAACACGTGTTTTTGCAACAAGAACTCGGGAGAAACTCGAGGGTTATACTTGAAGCAAGTTGCCACATTCTGCCTTATATAGCTTCAAATGGCATAAAGGCCAAAGGCTTCGCCGTGAAAAAAAAAACTTTATACTCAGGTACGTTCGGACCTAATGATAAAGCTTTATTTTTTGTGTAAATTTTGAATTAACTTTAACTCTACAAATTGAAAGTACGCGGTGAATGACACCCACTAAATAATATAGTCAATAATAGAGGTATTGAGATATTTTGAGTTTTTATGTTCGTAAGAGGTTATTATGGGTAATTGAAACATTGATTATACTAAAGAAATTATTGTGTACTATATTCCCCTCGTCACTAAGAAGGTATACGTCTGTTACCTAGCACTGTTCGACAGAAAAAAGTTCATACTAGTGAAAACGTGAAAAATTACAAAAGAAAAGATGGCGCTTCAACCACAAAGTCATAGACACAATATAGACATGACCATAATTAATATTATACCATAAAGTTATTAATAGATTATTTTTTGCAATTCGTTTAATGAAAATTCAACATACCTTCTGCTCTATCGTTATTTTGTGACACATTTTCTCTTTGTTTACCCAGTTCACTAATTTAATTGAGACGAGACTAACAAAAATGGATACTACCTATAAAATTTGTGTTAGAATGTTTTTTTGTTTGGTATTTACTTTCGTTCAAAAGCTCATGATTATTTGATTAGTAGCAACTTATTAGATACAGTTTATTAATTTTCTTTAGTTGCGTGCACTGGATTTACGTTAAAATTGTCACATTTTGTGGATTTTTCAGACCTAATTTTGAAGCGATGTGAATAGACTTTGCAAAGAAATTATATATTGTAGGAACATTAATTCTTGATTTAAACCGCTATGGAGAGATATTTTAATTTATACTTGTAGTTTTGTAAATTTTCCAGTAGAAAATATACTATTTTAAAACTGTATAAAGCCCAAATAATTAAAACATTGAGAAAACATATTAAAAACTGATACCAAAAAAATATAAATTGGTAAATTTTAATGAGAAATTTTACAAAGCTTTTGAAATTATGCTCATTCAATATACTTACTATATTATAATACTTATAATTTATAATGCTATACATAATAACGATATTAAAACATTGTTTAATGCAATCAGATATTATAAATAATTATTTGAAAATGGTCTAAGTCCGGGCTCGCGGCCATTTTTCGATCTTACCCCGCGGGTCCTCCCAGCTAGTGAACCTATCGCTTTGCGAGCAATATCTATGAGTGCATGGGGTCACATAGATATGTGTATCTTACAACAATACAGCGAAAAAAATATTATTGACCAATTTAATATTACCGGTCTTTATAGCGATCAAAACATTAATCAAAAAACGTTTAAAAAAACTGTAACCCGACGACGGAAGAAAAAAGAAAGGAATGGGATTTACGAGGTGAAATTGACTCCTTGTATTATTAAAGTCGGATTAAATGTAGCCTATCTTACCCAGGCCATCATAATGAATCGATTGACACCTTATTCATAAAAATCGGATGGATAGCTTAGGCGCTACGGAGGAACATACGTAAATACAAAGATACATTGGATTAGGGTTGACAACATACGACCCTTGGTATCGTCAGCGTCTATAGTCTTTGTTGATGGCTTACCAATTTGCCACTCTGTCGTAGTATAAAAAAAAAGATGTTAACATGATTTTACGTCGATAAAAAGCATCTAATCTAAGGTATCTAGCTTTGGGACATTACATAATGTAAGTACTTCGGTACCACATCTTTGTGAGGAATGCCGCGTAGAGGTCAAATTCTGTGACGAAAGTATATTTTATAACAAAAAGAAACTTACGAAATTCCAATTATAGATAATTACATATATAGTTTATGCAAATTACTTGTCGACATTTAAGAAAATAAAACTTAATTAATTATTGCGTTAATCTCGCAGTTAGTTATATCACGTCAATAACATTACAACATTCAGTGACAAACAACTACAATATTTATCTAGATTGTAGGCCGGCAGAAATGAGGTATTAAACTAAATTATGGATGTGAGAATTAATGATCCCAACCAGTAATTATGAGGTCGCATTAACTTAATGTCTTTGAAGTACGCACACATGCAGAGCCACTATAATAGATGTACAGTCACCATCTAAACTTAGATTATGGTTCTGAATACGTGGGATATTCTAAATTTGTAATTAGACGTTTTTATTTTTCTAATATTTTACCTGTTTAGTTTTATAAATAGACGATTTGTTTTGCTAGTATCAAAGGTTATAGGCGATTTAATAATGTTTTTAGCAAATCACGGTTTACCTCAAAATGTGCGACGTCATTTTTAATTAGTGACGAGTAATAAATAAAAAAACAGGAGTAACGTTAGAAATATCAGAATTTTGAAAAAGGGGCTATTAGCTATTTTTACCACTTATTTTCTTTTCTTTATTAATTTCTGTCCTAGTTTCTACTAGTTGTTCCTAAAAAGTGGAGTGTTATAGGCACCAATATCGACTCTTGTAATGTTGCCAGTGCAGAATAATATCGTTATAGTAGAATATAACGAGGTAGAAAATTTAATAGTATAATTGAAACTAACAATTTAAAGAAAATAAAAGAGTACTAGAGACTTTGACACTCCCATTCTCTTTGACTTCTCCAGCTCCTTTTTAGAAACGTAGAGATAGAGTCAAATGGTGTTTTTCTGGAAGGCACTAAGCGCTGTGAAAAAAACCGTGCAATAGTATTGTGTAAGTACCTACTTGATTTTGGTGGTATGCTCAGCGTAGAATGAATGAATAAGCTTTATTGTACACCAAGAAAAATCATACAAAATTACAGATATGTCTATTACTAAGTCATTGTACAATGGGTGGCCTTATCACCAAAAAGCGATTTCTTCCAGGCTACCTTTGGCTGGAATGAAATAAAAAGACAAAAACTAGAGTCAATGGTGTAATAATTAATTAAATGCATTAATGAAACTTAGTAGCAATTCAATGGCTAGATTTTATTAGAGCTTAATCTACTTTGCACACTGACCCACGTTTTGTATAAAGTATAAAATACTTCGGAATCATTACCAATACAAGACTTAATAATACAAAGAAAAATCTGGAAAGTCGTTCAACTGATTCCGCCCTCACAATTTAGTGCAAGCTTTTAAAACGACGTTGACGGACAATGTTAGTGTTACCCCCAAATATTTTTTGAGCAGTCTACCGCCGAAACAGTGTAAATGCAATTATCTTCCACGTTAGGTATGCCGCATTGTCGGCGATAGCTAAGCACGGCTAAGTTAAACGCTAATATATTCCAAGGCGATATCCCCGCATTGGATCTATTTATCACCATTACTTGGCGGATTAGACGCGTCACGGGCGCTAAGGTAATTATAGACGGTGGAATACTTAATGCCTCTGGCGTGCCTAATTATATGGTCGCATTAACAGAATGTAGGAGAAACACGGAGGCCACTGTGGAGTTAGACGTTTGTGCTTAATAGTTTTATTTACTTGTTTAAATATTTTTAGAAGTATTTTTACTTTCTCGTATACGTAAGTTGGCCTCGAGATTTTGACGGATTTACACGTTTTGGACCTCCCTGAGTCAAAAATATTTTTTTTGGAATTATGTCTGTGTGTCTGTGCGTTAGCACGATAACTCGAGCATGCTTTAACTTATTGCAACCAAATTTAACATACGTGTATGACATCAAAATATAAGGTTTCTATAAAATTTTGAGCCGTCGATCACGAAAGTTAAGCAACCAACTGCACGGTCGGTACTCGGATGGGTGAAAAAAATTTAACATGCATGTATGAAATCAAATTATAAGGTTTCTATCAACCTTTGAGTCGTTTTCGGTATACGAGAAAGTCAAGGGGCCACTCCCGATTTGTTTACAAGTGTTTTAGAGAGTATATTTTTTTCTTTATGTTTATTTCTTTGGCAGCCATGCCTATGAACTGTCTAGTGATAAGAAGTCACCGTAGCCTATAGACGCTTGCAACACTCGTGTGCTGTCAACAACAGTTCCATTCTACTAAACCCCGTGGAGCTCTTCCAACCATACTCACCAACATATGAATTATGACTCTTTCCAAATCGAAACTATAAAAACTGTAAAGGGAGGATAAAACTTGTTGAGTTTCTTGCCGGTTCTTCTCAGAAAAAGGCCTCCTGGTAGACTCTTGAACCGATGACATCGCAATTGCCTTTCATAAGTGTACAAATTATATCTAAATAAAGAAATTTAGACTTTGACTTTGAACATTATACGCAACAACACAAAAATGTAGTGTTTTTTGACTGTGGTCTACATTAACAAAACTTCTGGAAGAGGTTCTTTCAGCAGTCAACACAAAATGTGAATGAGATACTAATTTAATACACAATACAAAAGTCATTGTAAGCTATAAAAAATGCCGTTTTATGCGTATAAGTAGGCTTCGAAATTTGATCTTAGTTCTAAAGAGTACTTAGTTAAATTAACCCTTTAAAACGTGTTAGTGTTTTTGCAACAAAAAAGTGCAACTCCTACGAATTCAACATTTGATAAGTCGAATATTCTAGCCATTTTGAAATTGTAATGCCCGCATCTCATACGAAACAGCATTTTGTTTTTCAATTGTTTCACTGGGTTAGCAGTAAAAAGGTCGTAAGCAAAATATAAAAAATATGCATAAGGTATTTCACTAACACCAATTTTTATAAAAAAAATAATTTCTTCGATAATATTTTCATTTATATTTAAAATCTTCATTAATAAAAATTGTGCATTTGCATCGATTAGCCTGCGACAGCCCTAGCACGCACACAGAGTAAACACTTGATTAAAACAAGTAGAGCATTGCACACACCCACACGGTAGATAATGCTTCGATGTAGTCTATAATTGCCTTAGAATTGTAATAAGAACTAGTCCGCTGTCGCTTATACTCTAGGGAATTTAGTTCGGTTTCATTTGTAAGCTTATTTTAATACTATTTTCTTCATGAATAGAAGATTTTTTGCGTACGCTTCGGAAGGAACGTTAAGTTCCACCAGCTTAAGTAGGTTAGCTTAGGTAGGCTTAATCTAGGCTGCTGTCAGTAGATAGCAATCCTTCCCATTTTAAACACTAAAGAAAGAAGTATTTTCGATAATATCAAGTTATACTGCACTAATCCTAAATAAAGTTTTTTTAAGAATTCATAGGAAAGATTTTGGTCTTTACCACCGGTGGGTTAACCGCTAGACCACTGAGGGTGTTATACAAGAAGAAAGGAAAAATATAATATTATTTTTTATCGCTTCACAGTCGCAGATGGTCTTCGTAACGTCATCGGAGTTGTATTAGAGAAGGCGAGGACTTTGGTGAGACCTCTACCCTGTAATGGGAAGCCTAGAGGATTTCTAATCGGCGAGCATCTCCGACGGGACTGTCTCCCTACCAATTAGTCTGTAGGGCATTTGAGCAGGAAGGGATCGTTTCTTACAACCTTCCATGCAACTTTACTAAGTAAAGGGCTTTTATATTCCTCTACTTATAATGTATTTTCTCACAAAAAGGTCTAATTGAATCATCCAAATGACCTTACCACTAATTCTGTCGCGCGATCATAAACCATTAAGCTATGTTACATACACAACCGGTGTACGTCGCCTAGTTAACTTTTTGTGCAGTATCGTTAGCTCGCGGTATTAATGTCTACTACATCATTTAACTTTATATCATTTTCCACGCCGCCGACACCAGAAAATTATGTGCATTAACTAATATCTACACGTGAGTTCGTTCGCGTGTATAATGAAATACAAAATGTGTTATTTTCTGGTTATTTTGGGTTATTCTTAAGGGAGAGCTACTGGTATTTTACTATATTATAAAATTGTACAGAATACCCGAACTCGCTGTGACTATGCATACGCCATCGTGTTGGTTTGGTCAGTAACGCTGCCTACACATCGGGCGGTCCGGGTTCGAATCCTGGTTCAAACTTTCGTGTTTATCTCAGTTGTTTATATATTTATTTAGGTTTATTTATCTAATATCTAGCTTATTATGTTTATTTGTCCGTTGTCTAGTATCCATCACAAAAGTTCTTATTGATACTTAATTTGGGCTATATAATTGGTGTGAGCGTGGTATCAAATAGACATCTGAGTAAAGTAAGCAAGAAATTTTATTATTAGAAAATACTTATTAATGCCCAATAATATACACATTGCAGTTTTGGCATATTCCTATAACTTTAAACCGTAACAGTGGCACAAAGATAAACTTTTTTACAATTACGTAAAAAAATTATAAAAATCGGGAGTGGTCTCTCCTTGACTTTCTCGTATACCGGAAACGACTCAAAGGTTGATAGAAACCTTATATTTTGATGTCATATATGCATGTTAAATTTTGGTCACCCATCCGAGTACCGACCGCGCACTTGGTTGCTTAACTTTTATGATCGACGGCTCAAAAGTTGATAGAAACCTTATATTTTGATGTCATGTTAAATTTGGTTGCAATAAGTTAAAGCATGCTCGAGTTATCGTGCTAACGCACAGACACATCATAATTACAAAAAAAATATTTTTGGACTCAGGGAGGTCCAAAACGTGTAAATCCGTCAAAATCTCGAGGTCGAATTTTTTGACGAATACAAGACTTCCTCTATACTACGTATACAAGAAAGTAAAAATGGAACAACCCATTCCTATGAATGAAATTGCCATTAACGTTACTTTTTGCAAATTTGCAAAACGAAACTTGGTACAATTGGCCGTAGAGTGTGTGCGTGTGACATTAGTCCTAGTTTCTGGTTTTTGGTTATTAAGTCTTCTCCATAATCTAAGAGTCTTCTGGTTTAGTTACGTTTTGAGTAATCAAAAGATTTTAGCTGGTATGTACTTAATTGGGAGCTTAGTCTATAACCGAAACTTTATAATACACTTGTTGTAACTAACACACAATCATATTCATGATAAATATATAAAATACCATACTATAGATAATTGTATCAGTAGTTACTTGTCCATAATTACCATAGAATAGCTCATTAAAGATAGATTATAGTCAAATAGAATGTTTTCCTTGTGGGAGACGTAATTAATTGCACTGCGTTCGCGTTTCTGTTCTAAGTTAAAGTATTTAATTAATTTTAGTATTTCTATATAATACTAGCTGACCCGGCAAACGTTGTTCTGTCATACATACATATGTTTTTTCTTGTAAGCGATATAAAATAAACCTTACGACCTATTCATAGCTACCAAATATACACAAAACATCTCATAAAAATCGTTCAAACCGATACCGATGAGACGCGTGGTCGAAACACTAGATCACGGGGGTGCAACACTAGACCACGTGGGCGAAACACTAGAACACGTAGGCAAAACACTAGACAACGTGGGCGCAGCTCTAGACCACGTGGCCGTAACACTAGACAACGTGAGCGAAATACTAGACCACGTGGCCGAAACACTAGACCACGTGGACGATACACTAGATAACGTGGGCGAAACACTAGAACACGTAAATAAAACACTAGATCACGTGGGCACAGCACTAGACCATGTGGACGAAACACTAGACAACGTGGGCGAAATACTAGACCACGTGGCCGAAACACTAGACCACGTGGACGATTCACTAGATAACGTGGGCGAATCACTAGAACACGTAAATAAAACACTAGATCACCTGGGCGCAGCACTAGACCACGTGGCCAAAACACTAGACCACGTGGCCGAAACACTAGGCCTCGTGGACGAAACACTTGGCAACGTGCGCAAAACACTACACAACGTGGGCGAAACACTAGACAACGTGGCAAAATACTAGACCAGATAGTACTAGGTTAACATTAGGGCGTATATATAAATAAAGCTTTGTTATAATCGGCACCGCTCTGCCAACGGTTTTGGGTACTGGACCGCGTTGGTAGTTGTTGCAGGTATTCTCTATACTTTTGTGGAGAACGTGCCGATAAGTTCCGGATGTCTCTGGATAGTTACAAACTGCTCGGATCAAGGCTGTTTTTCCAGGCTACTGTAGACATGCAGTCCCTACCTATATCAGCTTGCTTGATATAGTGGTTATCATACCGAGACGCGATGGTGGATTGACGATACATTGCCTCATCCTCTAATCAGGTAAACGACAATTCTAAGTCACGAACACAATATCAATGTTCCTTTTACACGTGAAAATAATGATAACGCAAATTACCCATTGCTCATTCACCTTAATTGTTTGAGACCTACATACTAAGAATAATTTACAAAGTAGATTAAAATCGTCGATTAGACTGGACTATGCGTGTTCAACACGAGACACCATACCAACTCATTAAACATGGGCTATAAAATGCCCCCCAACTCAAATGTCATCACTTTTCTTTATAATAATTACCGGCGTAATAAGCAATGGACATTACTGCGATAGCATCTAGTTTTTATTGTTAATGAATTAAAAATGATAATATTGTTCTTGCATGATGAATGTCGGGCATTAGTCATGTTGTTAATTAACTGGTTTTTGCAAGACCGCTTTGCGATTTGGTTTGAATGAAACATTTACTTAGAACTGTGGGGGTACTACTTATAATGGAATTAGATCCTCCTCGTATAATGGTAACATTTTAATCTGTAGCCAAAAAGTACCATATAGTATCTGAACATGAATAATATCTCTTTCTGCTGCTTTCTTAAAATTCTATCTTCTGTATAACCAGTGCTTTGACAGAACAATAAAATGATTCCTGTCAATAGTTTCATCATAACTTAGGTAATCAGCTTCGTGTATACGTTATGTTCTTATAAATATTTAAAACATTAAGAGGTCTTAAAACAACTACCAACAAACATTAAAATATCAATAGAACAATTTAATAGTGATAATTAATTTGAGGTAGATAACTAGTGTACGAGTATGGTTAGACTTACATTTCATTTTCCTCAAATAAAAAGTTAATCACCAAAAGATTAAAAGATCCATTGACAAACCGCAGATGCAAACGTAATTATCTACAATTAAAAATAGAGAACTTTGTCTTTAATAACTACATATTATTATTATTAGAAAAAGAAACGTCATATTAATGCTTATATGAAAACCGCAAAGGAAAACCGAACACCTATGAGTAAACGAGGAAATGTAAAATTATAAATATAAAAACTAGTTTTTTATAATACTAGATAATAATTAGTTAAAATTATTTAAACAAGTGTTTTTGGGAGGTATAGTGGATTAATCCACTTAAAATTGGAGCGTCTAGCCAGCAGTCAAATAACATTCTCTACATTCATAGTTTTTCGTTTCTGTCGCGATGTAAGGCTGCAAAAGTTCTATGAGGAACAGAATGGGGCTAGAATTGGCATAGCACCGCGAAAGTGACATTTCAGTGTTGCAATCTTATATAGGCTACGGTGACTATAGTAGGTACCATCACGCAGCCCGTATGCTTGTTTGCAAATCACATATCAAAAAATCGGGAGTGGTCTCCCCTTGACTTTCTCGTTTGCCGGAAACGACTCAAAAGTTACGACTCAAAAGAAACCTTATATTTTGATGTCATACATGCATGGTAAAATTTGGTCACCCATCCGAGTACCGACCGTGCACTTGGTTGCTTAACTTTCGTGATCGACGATTCAAAAGTTGATAGAAACTTTATATTTTGATGTTATACATGAATGTTAAATTTGGTTGCAATAGGTTAAGTTAAAGCATACTCGAGTTATCGTGTTAACGCACAGACAGACACAGACACACACACACACACACACACACACACAGAGACACACACACACACACACAGACAGAAATAATTCCAAAAAAAATATTTTTGGACTCAGGGAGGTCCAAAACGTGTAAATCCGTCAAAATCTCGAGGTCGAATTTTTTGACGATTACAAGACTTCCTCTATAATACGTATACGAGAAAGTAAAAATGAGTTTAGTGACAAGTCAGCAGGGCTTGGTAAGCTAACACAAATAAGCAACGATCTGGTTTAAGTACGTCGCGGGAAGTTGCTGGATGCGGGCAGCGCAGGACCCATCGGCTTGGAGTTCCTTAGGGGAGGCATTTGTACAACAGTGCAAGTCTCTAGAGTCTAGGCTGACATGATGAAGCAATGCACTTTTCTTGACGATAACGAATTACTTAACAAATTTGTATCCAAGACATCTAAAGGTCGATTAATCATTAGCGAAACTATTGAGGTCACAGTCGCTGTACCTTAAAACACAATTATAGCAATGCTTACCCTACATGGACATTCTGACAAACGTTGATTAGTAATTCACAACACACTCACAAGCTTAAAATGCACACAGACCACTTATTAGGGGAGAAGCGGTGAGTCGATAGACTCAAAAATGAGATTCAATCAAAAGAAAAGAGAAAATCAACCCCAAATGTTCCAGTGTAACCATCATCCATTTTTACTTAATGTTGAATGAAGAATAGAGCAAGTATAGACGGAAAGTGGAAGTTTGAAAGGAAATCTTTTAAGTCTTTTGATATTAATAATTGTACACTGTATACATAAATTATTGGAGAACAATACTTCGTATTTTTCACTTAAACTATCGACTGTCAAGCTAGTATTAAGCTATTGGACACTACTATGAAATTGGTTCAAAGAATTGAAGAAACAGTGTCAGTGACAAAGTCTTGATTTATTATTTTAAAAACTATTTGATTTAATTATCAATAATGGGAAACGCGTGGGTTAGATAATTTTTACTATTTCGATATAAGTTTAGCAAATTCTTGATAAAATAGTGTGGACTACATTTGCACGAGACGTCTCTACCGATTCGCTATAAGTACCCACGACATATCCATGTGTGGCGAGCGTTGGAGTAATTACACTCATTGTCACATAATTACACCCAACACTTGTCATTGCACCCACGCTCGCCATCCTTATCTGCACTCGATGGAACTCTAATTGCAAATGCCGTAAGAGCTGGAGTCGATTAAAAACCAGACGATCCAATTGGTGTGAACACAGTCGGTAAAGGTAATAGTTTTAACAAAAAATGTATTAGTTGCGGAACTTTTCTCGGATACTGCTCTGTTATAAATTACGAATTTCAAGGAAACACAGTTAAATAAGCTAGACTCACCTGTTTATGTTGTTCATGGCGACAGGTCCTGAGTTTTCCCTTTCATTTCGTTCCCTCGAACCACCAGCGAACCTTTCAAAGTTTTCTCGCTCTTTATAATGCCTCTCTGACCTAGGCGACGACGATCTTCGCCCTTGCATCTGCTGTGGCATATTGTTCTGTTGTACCGTCTGCAAAAGGTTGTGATTTGCCTGAGGCTGCTGTAACGCTTGCAACAACTCTTGGGCATTCGACGCTCCATTTGATAAGAAATTTTGCAGCCCCGGATTCAGTAAGGCGTTCGATAGCGTTGGGTTCAGCATATTTGGCCGAATGTTGGCCGTTTGTTGGGGGTTCGAGTTTAGAAGCTGGTGGGGTTGGGCCATCGCTTGGAGGTTCGCAAGAGACGTCGACACTACTTGTCCGTTATTCAGCGCAAGGTTCACCATCTGGTCGTTGGAGTTGACGTGGTTGACTGGTATTGTTAAGATGGTTTGCGTTGCTATTCCTGAGGACAATATTTTGTATTAGTAAAACGGCTATTAGAAAGCTGGGGCATAGCTGATTAGATGCTCTGACTTAGAGCAACCATCCTACGCAGGCAGTCCTAACAGGTTGTACTTCCTTGTGTTAGTAACGTTTCTAAATACCTACGGGTAGGGGAAGGCATCAAGGTTGACAGTGTAGGAATGATATTTTGATGCTGCGCCTATAGAGTTCATTAACTGCTAACCACCGAGTGAACTTATGCTTGATTGCAGTCGTTATATTTAACAATTCAGTCTTCATGATGTTTATGTGTGCAAATCTCGTAAAGTAGTTGATGGATTAACTTGAAATATTTACACAACTTTCTATGTATTTTGTAACCACTTATTTATTGTTTCCTCTAACAATTAATACTTGGCGAAATTATAGCAAAGCATGGTCTTTTTGTACGAAAACAACTATTAATGTGAATTTGTATCATGGCTTTGTTTTTTTCTTACCTTGTGATGTAGGTATGAGCAGTTGAGCACCCTGGATGCCTTGTACTAGTTGACCAGAGGCAAGAATGAGTTGCGGCATCGGGGACGGCATCGCTGGAGGTAGCATGTTGCTATTGCCTACGGGGTTTGGTGACCCCATGCCTGTGAACAAACGTAGATATTTAAACCCTGCTATTCACCCTTCCACACGTCTAACAATAGAAGCTTAATGTTGGCAATGGACGTACATCGATCGAGAATGCCTTTGCTGTTTTTAATAATATCTGTCATATTGTTGAATTTTAGTGTTAAATTTTGTTTATAGATATTTTTGTGCTCGCATTGCATATTCTGAGAGATCTGTCAAATGTTTATTTTTGATTTCAATTGAGGCGAAGCGTGTCTGATCAACTTTGAGCTATACTGCGCTGTGCTGTGTTATGCTCTATTCAGCATCAAATCTTTTTAACAAGACTTCAAACAAACCTTTCTACGCTTTGTTTAAAATACAAAATTTAGCTAGCACAGCACAGCGGAGCATAGCTCAATGTTCATTGATCACCCTTAGTAATTAAGCAAATCCGTTTGCATATGAAGAAAGAACGAAAAGTTGTTTGATGTTAATTTGATCACGTCATTGCGATAAAATCGGTACTTTTACGAATCTCTGGGAACTCACATTAAACATTTCAAATAATAAACATCGGACTTGGTACATAAACTTTCATTTAATAGTGATTAAGACAAAGGGAAATGTCCGGGCTCATTAGCCACGGTAATTCATATCAAATCGACGAAACAACCACACATCTAAATCCAACTTTCTATTTAGGTAATTAAACAATAAAATTACATTGTAATTACGAAGAGCCGGTGTATTAAACATAGAAAATTACACAAAATCCATCGGCAACCGGGCGAGACTAATTCGCCGCGAACAAAACGGCTTCAACAAAAATCTAAAACATTATCTGCATGCCTTACAAGCCCGTTAAACTCGACATTAACATAACGTATTCATTTAAACCATGACATTTCACATTTTGTAATAAATGCTCTTTCCAACGCCGCATCAATTAAGAGCCGAAAAAAATATATAATTAGCTCTATTAAGACAATAAAACTCTTAATGATACCGCAACAGTCGTAATATCCGTGCGTTCGTGAAAAAATATGTAATTATACTCATTATTTAAATAGGTTTTTTCGTCCATTACGGCATAGCTTTAATAGGCGGGCGAGTGGTGGTGCTATCTTGAATTCATTAAATCGATTGGTTTCGGTAATCACCTAATTACGGACCACGTGATTCCCAAGTTAAGTTTTAATGCGTAAACCGTGTCTTTCCGATTACCCCGATCTGTCTAATTCAGTCTAATTAGTCTATTTGATAAACTGGAAAGTTTGGTTAAGGGTAAAATTGCGCATAACGAAATAAATGTTCAGTGCATTACCATCCCAAATGGTCATTAGAACATTTATTTCAGTATGCGCAATTTTTAAACGTATTGATTATTTTATGTAATGTATATAATTCGGCGTCTTTTAACATTAATTATCAATCCCATGTAATATAAAATAGCAATCCTTCAGTAATCCAACAACCAAGACAGATATTCCACTCCAAAATTTTACTGCAGTCCGGCCGGGAGCGTATTTTAAGTACACTGTTTACACAATATCTTTGTTTATAACGGTGCGGCGGATTGTAGTGTATGAGAGTAATGTGTGACAATAATTCTACTCCGCTTTATCATAAAAAAATAACCCTACCAATGATATGCGATCTCCATTCGATAATACAGACTAATATTGATAGAATCTACTACGGATTAATCAGCAAACGGTTATATTTGGTTAACAATTCTCACACACTGCAATCCGCCGCGCTGTTTTGTTGTACGGCGTGTTGTACGATCCGCCTACGACATATAGGTTTGCTATATATGTCGTGGCCCGATCGTATGATTGGCCAGATCATGAAATCCTTGGGCATATCGTCTACCTACCGATCACACAGATACGTACATTAGACTCTCCCACAAACAGTCCACTCCGCTTGGTCATAAAAAAAATAACCTTGAACCTACTGATCACTCCTGAACACTACCATTTTTAAATAATGGGCTACTCGACCAGTGGTCATGATTTTTATGGTCCAGTAGCAATTCATGATATGCCGCACATTTCATGATCTGGCCAATTACAAGATCAGGCTACGACATATACAATAAAGATCACCAGACCACAGAGGTGCGGCATTCGTGCATAAGATATAGATTAATGTAATGATGATGATGTTTTGAAAAATTACGATATCATTAAGTATTTTACAACACTCCCATCCAATAATTTGATTTCATTGGAACCTAATAAACATAAGCCATGAAATAGGAGATACTTATTCCTCATTATCGCGTTTATGATTTAAATTCTTTAAACTCATCGATAATAAGTTCTAATAATAATGATGGACATCTGATAGAATTTCATTATGAGTAATAAAATAATCGTTCCTTTTGATCAGCGTAACTTTAATATGTTGTAGTAACTAGAATTAGCGGCATACCAACACAAAGAGATGTAAATTAAAAATAGAGTGATATGAAAAAACAAAGTAGTTAGAACTTGATATTTCAAAAATTGTGTGGTTAAATTGTCTTCATCCAGTCTATTGGAAGGGGTATTGGAAGGAGGCAGGGAAATTATGACGAAGAATCCCTTATGACGGTTGAGCAAATAAAATCTTGACCCATAGTGGAACCTTCCATACATATTGATATACAACTCATGTAAAAGCAGTATGTTTATAGGCTCATAAAAAGATCAAACATTTTTGTAACACCTTCTGTACATGGAAGGCAATAAACCACTTGAATTTTAATTTTTGTTCACCAGAATGACTTTTTTTGTCTTGACAATGATGAAATATGGAATTTCCTTTACTGTATTTTACCATAAGTCCGGATTTTATTTGCTCAATAAACTTATATACATACAAGAATATCCCAGTATGATGGCTCACATGGAATTGTATTGTAGGTGGGTGGGAACACTTGGGAAGTAATAACTTGGACATTGTCAATTGTTTTACTGACTATCATGCAGCTAAAGACGAAACTTGTTTTATTTTGAATTAGTTCCATAATTTTCCAGAATGCTAAAAAAGGTCTCATATTCATAAGCCCAAGTATTTGACATTACACCGGCCCCAAATAAGTTGGGACCAGGGTAGAAGGATGAAAGTGAATAATAAATCATTTATTTGCATTCATGTGGTAAATTCAGATGACAATAATTATATCCAGTACCAAAAACATGAAACATACTCTAATTGGTATTACAAACTTAAGCCATCTTAAAATTATAATTATCTGAATTTTTAATTTATAGTAATCATATCTCTCAAGTATCTAATTACAAAGCGCACAACTATTCCGTTAAATACTCATCAACATATCTATTAGAAAAATGTTTTTCTAATAGATATGTGTGAGGTTTCTTTTTGAAAAGTACATAGCTTGTTTCATTTTTAATATATAAGGTATTTTATTAGTGTAGTGAATAGGTTCTCTTACCTGGCGCACTAACGCTCAAATTGAGCGGTGAGTTGATGACCGGGTTCGAAGGCATCGAAGTAAGGCCTTGCAGGTTCGCCGCCAACTGTGACATTTGTTGCGACATTTGCTGTTGCAGCTGCTGGGACATCGGTGGCATGTTCTGCTGCATGTTCGCGAGGTTTTGCAGGTTTTGAAACATCGACGCCACTGAAATAATTTGCTGACATTAGACTTTTCGTCACAATCGCCTTTAAAATAGTGTGCAACTTGTGATATGATAAGGAAGAGCTAACAATATTAGTGTTATATTTTTTGGAGTTATGTAATATAAAAGAAAATTTCGATTTTTTTTCTAGAACTGACTGGGCAGCAAAAAAGTGGACTGAATATTTTGGTTTCCAGATTTCTTCAATTGCTTATGCGCAATTATTATCGAATAAAAAGTAGTATTGCAAGATATTTCATTCAATTTATTTAATTATATTGTTGTAAAAATCAAAGAACCCTTGAAATAAAATATTGAGATAAGCTATTCTATTTTAAGACCTACATAAGTGTATACGATTTTAGTAAACCTGTTACTTGGAGCGATTACAATTATTTGTGAGAGGAGAGATTAAATTACTAATATTTAACTACCAAATATATTATGAATAATTATATTGTAATAATGTAATAACGCAGGTAATTGACGCTATTTAATTCTTGGTATTTATTGCGCTCCGGTCTCTTTGGTGGCTTTAACAAAACCTCTTTTAAATAATATTTACGAAGGCATATTTTTCGTTATCCGTTTACAATGCTATATTATCCAAAAAAATGATTCTATGCCAAATAGTTACAGTTTAATATTTTATACTATTAACTAAGTTATAATATTTAGAAACGGCAAGTAAACATAATATGGTAAAATATAGTCAGCCATCAAATAAACCTGCAGACAGATGGCGGTCTTATTAAAGTAGCCAGGTAACATTTTAACACTGGACTAACTCAGTAAATAGGTATCGTGCTGAAGTTGACTGTTTAACTTTGTCTTTAATCTTGAAATCACTAACATTTATTAGGGAATCATACAAGCAAACAGAAAGAAAAAATACAAAATGTTTTGTTCATTTACAAAACCTATTTGTCCCATAATTTTGGTGACACACCTAATAAGTAACAAAATACCTGTATCAGGTAGTCCCCGCCCTTTCAGACCGTAGTAGCTAATATAAGGTATGTAAGTTAATAAACAAAAATAGATTCCTACTAATAAAAAATACTAACTACATCATTATAGAAGCGTCAGTGGCGTAGTGCGTAAGAGCGTCTTTAATAGTGAAGGAAAACATCGTGAGGAAACCTGCACACACCTATGAAGAAATTCTTAGGTTGTGTGTGAAGCCAACCAGCTCACACTTGGCCAGCGTGGTTGACTAAGGCCTGATCGCCCCTAATGTGGGGTAGGCTCGAGCCCCTAGGTGGGGACATTATATAAGCTGTTGATGATGATGATGATGACATCAATATGAGTTATGATCGAAATTGGTACTAAATTTACGTCAAGAAAGTAAAAAAGACGTAGAAGAAAGCGATAGGTTTTTGAGCTTTTATTTTATGTTATTTGATTGGAGACAAAGGAGACAAGCATACGGCCTGCTGTGGTAACCTGTCACCATAGACGATAGACATGGCTACTCTGATGTGACACTTGCGCTCTGTCATCCCTAGACCCTTTCCTTAACCCGTAGACTTCTGGCAATCTTTACTCACCAACAGAAACACAACACCACAAAAATGTTGAAAACTTGATCTGATTAAAACCTTCCCAAATCCAATCATCTTTTTTATTCGTAATTTCTAATCTAGTATTGTTTACTCGCCGCTTCTAAATCTCTAAAATCTCTTCTTCTAAATCTCTTTTAATTTTCATTAAATACAGCCCGCCTAGCATGACTACTGAAACACGATATGAGATAGCCATTTATCGCTTTGAATTGTCAAAAATCATTGGATTAAACCGCATGTATCAACTTCTAAGCATGTTCGCAGTTTTGATAAAAATTCAAGATGGCGATTTTATCCAATTAATTTTGACAGTTCAAAGCGATAAATGGCTGAAGATCGTGTTTGAGTGGTCATGCTAGGCGGGCAGGCTTAAATCTAGGATAGAGTATAAAAGCTGCAGTACGAACTCACTGGAGCCATTCAGGTGCGGCTGGTGCTGCGGCGTGCGGGCGCGGGGGGACGGCGAGCGCGGCTCGGGCTGCGCGCGCGCCGCCCCGCCCTCCGGCGAGCTCGCACCGCTCTCCCGGTCCGACTCCGCCTGCTGGACAACGAGGACCTACGTTAGGCTCACGAAAAAAAATTGGTTGTCTGTAAAGTCGGTTTACTGACGATAGTTGAACGTGACAACGTCTTAAGAAACTACTGATGGAATGGTAGCATTTTTCAAAAGAAAAATGTAATTTCATTTGTTTTGCCGGCCTTACATGGAACGCCTCAGAGCGAGGTAACGCCGCATACGTCATGTTTATTCGTGCGTGAAGCCGAAGGCTGAAGCTGAACGACGTCAAAAAAACAACAAACCGAATACTAACTAGGTACATCATTTGCATTTGCATAGGTGCATTTTTCTAGTATTAATATTTACGCGTTTGTAAACGCAAAAATAAAATTATTCCATAATGTAAGGTAGCTTCATCTTAACTGAGCGTCAAATATTTGCAAAAATATTTCGTTCGGCTCTTAGAAGTGCAAATTTCAAAGATTGGATGAAACAATGTTTACCGTAAAAACATAAGCACCAAGCACTGACAAATTTCGACAGCGAAAAGCAGTGTCTCGGTGGCGTAATGGTCAACGCGTCCGCCCGGATTGTGGAAAATGCGGGTTCGAGTCCCGCCTGAGACAAGTCGATTTTTTTCAGTGCATTTTTCTAGTAATAATATTTACGCGTTTGTAAACGCATAAATAAAATTATTCCATAAACCGAATAAACTCAAAAAACTTCTAGACCAACTTCAAAAATTCTTTCACGATTAGCATGCTAGGTACATTATTCTTTAGTGACATAGGCTATTAAATTATGTGGGTAAATTTATATTTTAGTCATAATCACTAAACACGACACCCAATAAGATATTGAGGTACAATCAATGATGTCTATCTATATATATAAAATTCAAAGTCCCGACTTATTAACTGAGATATCAACGCACAGCCCAAACCACTGACCTTAGAGACTTGAAATTTTGCTCATAGACACCTTGTATAGTGTAGGCATCCACTAAGAAAGGATTTCCGGGACGAAGCTACGAAGTCGCGGGAGGAAGCTAGTTATAATATAAAAAGAGGTAGTAATGGACGCTCACAACAGACAACAAGTGTTGCCTGTGGGCCTTAATAGCTCCAGTAGATAGTACGCATGTGCCTTCGGCTACTTGAATGATAAGGACGCAAACGCAGTGAAAATTGTCTGTCTTTTTTCTTCCTATTGTATTAATTATGCCATCCCTTTTCGATTGTTGCCAATGTAGTGCATAGTAAGTAAAACAATAGAAGTGTGCATGTGTTGCTACAGCATTTTGGAACAATTTTTTCATGTTTTGTGAGCGTAAAACCTATCTATGTCTATAAAATATATATTCTTTAGATTTAACTTTCACACATTCTGGCGCTTCTACTTTTTGGGATATTCGAACATTTTCTGGTTTTTGTAATTCAGGCTATAAATATACATTTTTTGAAAATAGTTCTTTATTTAGAACGGAAGCTTATTTATATTATTTATTAGTAATTAGTCGCTAATAGAAACTGATAAAGTCAAGTAATTAATTCGGCGGATAATTAAAAGAAATCTGTTACGCAAAATTAGATCAATATTTATGTCTGTCGTAAAACTATTACATTTCGTATACAAAGTAAGGCCATAAACCATAATTAAAGATATAAAACTAATTTACCCCGACAAAAACAACATTCCTTCTAAAGATAACGGATTTATTGTAATTAAATTAATACCTGTTTATCACATTTATTCGAAAATAAAGTAATTATTTCGCAGTACTAATGACGATCGCATAAAGTAACAAGAAGGTCGAATTACTTTGCCTTTAATTATCGCATTAAAATATGTTTACCGAGAGGAAATACCTTGAGTTAATTTGTTATAATTAAGACTGTTGCAGGCCGCTAAAAGGCTTGGCTCTGCGTCAATATCGAATTATTCAGTTGTACAGTCAACCCTAGGCTAGACAAAGTAACAAATTAAACCGACAACGAAGTTTGGTAAGAACAAAATGTAAAGGATTGACTTAAGCCGTCGTTAAGCACGTGGCCAATCGTCATCTCCAAGTTAATTTTTAGCGGAAGCTAAAACGCTGTAAAACAAAGCAATGTGACCTTTGATGACGAATTTCGATATGTTATGGTTATGAAACGATTACCACTTGTCTAAGATCGCAGAACTCCTAAATTCTTATAAGAATCGAGAAATGGTTGATCAGCGAAAAGTACACATGTAAACACGGAGCCAACATACGACATAGAGACGTCACAATACGTAATGCAAGCCTAAATCGCGCTTACGAAGTTTCCGAGGGACATCAGTATATAAACAAGTTCCAACGAAGCTCGGCGGAAGATCTTCCCTTTTCGCTGAAGATGTGGCGAACCCAGACACATCCTACAGTACATTTATTAACTAGGGCGGTAAAACAAAGAATGTCTAAGGCTGCAGGTATTTGTCGCCCGAGATGAAGGCGAGGACGATTAATATGCGATCTGAGGCTTATGTTTTACCGCCCGATGTAAATACAATGCCGGTGCGGAAAATGCCACTTTCTGGTCAGGTATGACATAAAAATATTTGCTGTAATGCTTCATGCATTAAATTTACACGTATCTTCTTGGTGCGACTAATCATTTGTGTGGTACATCATTTACGTTTTCATTCTCTATATTTTTATTTAAGTAGATTAAGTTTTAATGTTTACTTTTGCTGCTTACTGTCCTTTATTCATTCCTTGAGTTTACGAGCTAAGATAGTAGTTTTAAAATCTCTATACATCGTTCTTTTTTTCATTTGTTTGAGCGATAGGTGACTGCGGCACTGCATACTTTTAAACATTTTCAATCAAAAGGGTATGACTCTTGGTTGATTCCTAATTAATTACGCATATAAATTCTAGAAGGGGCTGAGCTAAGCTTTTAGGTAACATTTCGTTACACCACATCTGGCAATATGGGTCATGTAGTGCCTCAAAAAAGTAACAGGTTACCTGCTTCTTCACATCCATTGCTAAATTTCTATTTAGCTATGTGCTTCGCTACCTTAATATGTCTTGCGTTAAATAGTACATATTAAGTTTACATTGACTTTTCTTATGCTCAATATTTAATTAGCTGCCAACGTTAAACGAGACATTAGAAAACCGGTTAAATGCTATTTACGATAACAATTATAATGACATGTAAATCGATTTTTGTACTTGAAATTACTTTGATACTATACTGTTGCATTGAAAATAATGAAAATTAACATTTTTTAAATGCTTTTTACATTTTGAATTAAGCAATGGAAAAACTAGTGCGGCATAGATATATTAGTAGCATTAGCGACCTCACTTTGCCAGCGGCAAGCTGCTTGCATCTTCACGACTGTTATAAAGACTGTAAGAAGGAAGAAACACACATCCTAGTATAGAATTCCATTGCGAATAGTGCAGTAATGAAATGGACTCGCAAAACTTTGCTCTTTACCGATTGAGTCTATAAAGCGGTACTTCTAAGTTTGCAACCAAGGGCTCGGACCTCAGCTTGGCGCGGTCAAGGAGGAATTAGGTGTAAGGCGGTTTAGTGTATGGGTAACGAGGTATGTGAAACAGGTCTTCGCACCATTCTATGGGTCCGGTGTAGTTGCCTGATGTCAAGAGATATCTCCCTATCTAGAGAAACCTATAGACGCTTGTACTTTCAGTGCGAGCTTTGGAGTCCTTACTGGCTGATAGAAACACAACACTACAAAAATAGCGTTATTCGCCTGCAGTCTTATGTGTAAGAAAGTTCAAAAGTCTGTTTCAAATGCACTTAAAATATTTTAATAATTTTGTACGAATAGATTAAATTCTTATTATTAAAGTATTATAGTTTTTATAGTAACTAGTTTGCTTAGAAATTTAATAGCACCCATGAAATTTAATTATTATTTTTATTTTTAGATTACCTATATTGGTTTATCAAAAACATCCTTAATTAGACTCAATAAATTAAATTACAGCTATTAGTTCTGGATTTTGAAATAAAATTCATTAAAGGAAAGATAATTATAAGATTGTAATATTAATTTCAGAATCCACTGCGATGAAATAACTTAATTCCTCACCTTTTATTAAAGGATTAATTTGTTAATTATTAAATTATTTGAACCTAATTATTATTTTTAGAATTAGTGAGCGCTTACTACATAAAAGGAATAGCTACTTACTAAACTAATTTATTTAGTTCACAGTGTAGAGTATAGATGGCGGTAGTAGTCTCTATAACGACTAATAGTCTACTCGGTTTAGTAAACTAGAATAAGAAACTCGATATTAGTAATAAATTACAGTTTAAATATATAAATAGCTAATGAAATTTTAATGGCAGGTATTTAAAATTATTATTTTTGAAATGGTATGAGTGTATAGTTGAAATATCTTTACGCATTTTATTTCTCCTTTGATTATTCGATAATATTGTTCTTAAAGTATTATAACTAGGACACTTTTGATACATATAAGTTTTGAGGGGGTAATTGCGTACCTAATTATTGTAATTATTTAAGATTTCGCAACATTTAATTATTTCACAATGTTAATTTTAATAAATTTAAAATCTAATTTGTATTTATTTAATTACAACACTAATGTTAAAATAATGAAATTTGATGAAAAAAGTATTAATATTCTACAGTAAGTAATATTTAAAAGTACTTACAAAGGATAATGTCATTACTTCCCGTATTTTTTTCACACTGATGCAACTGAATTCACTTTAACCAATGTCTCATTGTTCGAATTATTCGAAAGTAAGTGTTCGTAGGCAGCTCCCGATTGAACTTCGCAGAAGTTCTGCTAACTCCGACAAACTTTCGCACGATAAAAATGTTGGAACTAAGCACCGGTCTACTTGCACGATATTCTAAAACACGTCCGTTAAATTCAAAGTTCTGAATCGCCGACTAGATATTGGCGCGAAAACGGACCAGAGCACTATCGACAAAGCGTTATTTTATTTTTCCTTTTTTTATTTATCAACGGCCCGGCGCACACACAGCCGCGCGGCAAAGTTGCAGAGCGCGGAATGAAAGCGCGTCATCAGTTTAAAAAATCAACCCCTTCGTGGTGGTTGAAAAAAATGCGCCCCCAACGGGTGGGCCGCCCCTCCGAAATCCTTGCTAAAGCGATCGCCATCGGCCCGACTTGTCACTTGTCGAATAAGCATAATTAAAGTTTTCGCGTGTTTTCATTTGCTTTAGTAATTAGGTGCTAATTAATTGGCGTCGTTTCGAGAGGTTTTTCTCGACAAGTTTGAGTTTTGTTTACCCGAATAATGAGGTGTCAAGAAACTGAAGATTTTGATGAAAAAATGTTTAGACATTTTTACCGGCGCGGCGACCTCAGTGCATTACGAGACACAAATAGGTTCACTGTTGTTTAAAGAAACTCGTTTGTTCAGTGGCACATGGTTTTGTGAGTAGAACTTACGTAATACTGTTATGATTAACCTTAATTACTCTTTAATTAGAACTTGATAAATTTACTTATTAAGTGCCGCTCGGAAAAATATTTTGATAATTTATTGAATTTATAAATACCTATAACTTTAATTATTATTTAATGTATCTTATAATATCAAGTCCTGTTTCTTTACCTCTTTAATTAAATATAAAAAGAGAAACAAACGTGATTTTACACAGACTTTCCTAATAATTTCACGTTGAAGAATTCCAACGAGACATTCACGGAATAGTAATAAGATCATTAAAAAATACTAATTAAGTTTCCATAACAACGTTCCGTGAATTCGTCCCACGCGAAAGGGGCATAGGCTAAGCTAAGCGCGAAAACAAAAAGGCTTAAATGCAAACGGGACGCCTTGATGGCGTCCTACTAAATGAGCGAACTAACTTCGTTTCACTTTTTTAATTATGCATCTACTACTCGTTTGATTGTTCCGCCCGATTCGCTAGATTTCGTGTTGGCTGAATGTTTCAGAGCGTTTGTCAATTGTTTTGGGTATTGGCGCGCGTTTAGTTCTAAATTTAAATAGGGATTCACGTGAAACGAATTTAAATGTGTGTAGTTTAACATCGACATTACAAATGTAAGTATTTTTCAAATGACAAAATATTTTCATTTTTAACGTATTTAAATGTTACAAAGTTATTGCTTTAGTAAACGGTACCTATATGGCTTACTCTTTTAAGTAATTAGCAAGAAATAGTACAATTAAAAAGATTTAAAATGCTGAATCTCTAGTGAGATCAAGATTATTATTTACGTCAATTAATCGTAACAACAACAGCTTATTAAAATATCAACGTTTTTCATCAAAATTAAAGGTTTATAAAGACGTAGTTTTTTATTTATTAACTTCAAGGAATTTTATAACTCCATCTTCCCACGTGTAATCCGTTGTTGTCTTAAAAATGTTGTAAACAGTGCGCAGTTTCGTCATTATTTTTTCTTAATCTTTTCTGATTCATGAAAAGATGAGTACCTATCTACGACTTAGGTTATCATTTATCTCAATTAAGTAACTATAATAGCTATTATAGCTTTGAGTATGTTTGCTAAAATTGTTATTCTATTATAGCTTTGAGTATGTTTGCTAAAATTGTTATTGACACAGGGCTTTTCCTTTACATCGATGAAAAGGAGAGGCCGAGTTTCTTATTCGACACTTAATATCAGGCGCAAGCACGATATTAAGGCGAAGTGTTTTCCCAAAATCAACGTAAGCTTTTCAATATGGCCTTGGTAAACCAAAACGTGGGCCATTTCTACTCGGACGTCCTAGGCGCGAAGCACACCGATCTGGTGTCGGGCAAGGACGCAGCGCGGATATCATTCAAATACCGTGCTAAACACACGGCAATAAGGTCATTAATTGAACAAATTCAACGGCCCTCATCGGACGCGATATAGCACGCCATTTCGGCGTTGGATTTGTTCAATTAAGGACCTTATTGCCGTGTGTTTGGTACGGTATTTGAATGAAACAGAATGATGTCCGCGCCCGACGCCAGATCGTTGGGCTTCGCGCCCTAGAGACTTTAGCGGTACAGACTCCCTTTGAGAGATGCTCGCCGACTAAAAATCCTCTAGGAAGGTTTGAATTACAGGCTAGAGGACTCGCCAAGGTCCTCGCCTTCTTAAAAACCCCGATGGCGATGTAAAAGCCAGCTGCGACCAAAATAATCAGTCCAAAAAACACAATTTGTACTATTTAAAATGTCCCACATCTAAATGTAAACAATATTTCTTTCTCTTAACCTGCTGCCAATCTGTTTGGAGTCGGTGCTCGTCTCGATCAACAACTGCTTTAGGATTTGTCATTCAATTTTATCGGCCAGCCGCCTGACATGACTGCTGTATTTCAACAACAACCAGGACCACCTTAACGTGCCTTCCGAAGCACGGAGGAAAATTGGGTTGAAAAATTTTCGGTCACCCATCCGAGTACCGACCGCGAACTTGGCAGCTTAGCTTTCGAGATCGTTACGAAGAACGCACGACCTTAGATTGCCTTTACTTGGACATTTTACGGGATTCTTCTCACGAGGACGCGGGTTAATGAGGGTCATCTTTTGTTTTTTAAATAGGTCAAGAATTGAGGTTTCTCAATTACTAGTGGACGCCCGTGGCTCGCGTTAAGGTTGGATTTTTTTAGCCTATATAGCCTAGCCTTTGTCGATAAATGGACTATTCAACAAAAAAAGATTTTTTTTATTTGGATAAGTAGTTCCTGAGATTAGAGCGTTCAAACAAACAAACAAACTCTTCAGCTTTATATTATTAGTACTCATATATTTTTTACTTAGTTAATATCAGTCTATGAAAATAACGAGCTTTTGCTTGCAAAGTTGATATTTCCTCGTAAGCAGTGAATAGGTACTTCCCACAGGAACTAAAAATAAAGGGATATAAAATATTCTATTAGGCACCAAAATATAAAAAGTAAATAAGCTTCTATGCGGGCTATCATCTGCCTGTGTGTCAAATTTCATGCTAATCGGCTGCCGTTGTTGCTTGATTGGCATATAAAGTTATATCACACTTATCAGCTAACCGTAACGCCTCTTTTTACTATGAAAAAAGGCAGTAAAGCCAATTTTTAATATAAAAGGAGGCGACACTGTTACGTAACGCCTACAAAACAACTAACGAACGTAAACGTAAAGCCTCTTTTTCATAGTTAAGTTCCGTTTCCGAGCTGATAAATGTGCTACGACCTTAAATATCTAAATTTTTACATTTATAATATTAGTAAAATTAAATTTCTATTATCTACGATTATATATTACGATATACAATTTAGTGTCTCATGTACTCGTAAATGAGATTTATTTGAGTCTATGTATACGGGTGCCAATATATTTTATACTTGTGTGAATCCATGACCCAGCCTATTAGTAGATCGTAGCATCCCTCAATGTACTGATCGGAATGATAAAGTAGCCGATTCTAAAAAGTTTGATCTATTTTTACAACCTTGAAACGCGAAGCGCTTTTGTTCCACCCTATTGAGTTGTAATAGAAGCCAGTTTTGTGTGATTTGCTAGGGAGTAATTTGTATTGTATTATTCTGTCTATAGTAAATTATAGTTAGTAAGAAAAATTTTAACAGTAAATATGCAAAGTTTATTACGATCTGCATTAAATTAATTGTATAAAATGAGTTGGAAGATATAGAATTACTCTTAAAACACCTTTTTAATTATAAATTTAATTAAATGTATTTGTTATTAGTTAGTGTAATGGATACTTCTAAGAATTTTCCATTCAGATCGGTTTCATTAAACAGCTTTCGAAAACTTGGAAAATTTGTTTTTATTAGGTAATTGGTTTAGTTTCGATTTTAATGATAGCGATGTAATTTTGTCAATTCGAAAATTGTGCGGAAATTTGAAGAGGCTATGAGTGAAATGGGCTTAAATCGTGTCGCCTAATGAACGGGGTGGAAAAAAATAATCAACAAGTAACATTCGGAATAATCAGCGGTACACGGGAAAAAATCAGTAATTATTCAGATGAAGTTGGACGAACGAAGGGGGTAAGGGGGCAAGGGCCGGTCAAAATAAAAACGGCATTGCGTAGGGGTGACACCCCTCGCCCGCCTCTACAAATGTTATCTAACTGCGTTCGCCTCGCGCGGCGCCGCTTCGCTCGGAATTAGCGCGTCCGAACGAATTTTCAATTTGTGCTCGATTTTTTTCTCGGATAGTTTGCCCCTGATGGAAAAGGCTCCGCGGCCGCGGCCTCCGCGGAGCGTCGCGACACGCGGTATCACGTCATCATTTGGTGGGTGAAGTGTGGTCATTATCGGCCGGCCGCGCACACACTCTCACCATTGTCCGCACATCTGTGTGTGTAGATTTTTACTCATTAATTTTAAAACGCTCCGGATTTTTTTCAGGGCGGGTGCTAGGGGGCCCAAGCGGGGCGCCGAGGGGGTGAAAATTGGCGATGGCCGCCGGGTGGGGTGTCACCGGCGGGGGTTATTAAATAGATTGGTCCGCGGCCGAACGGAGCCGCCGATCTGCACTTGTACTCGCGTCATTAACGGGTTGAGAACCGATTTTAAATCGTGAAATAACAGCCTGTTACAGGAAAAGTTGAGCACGGCTTATCGAACACTCCTCGTCGTATTCTACAAGCTTAATTGCATTAAAACTGTGTTTTTATTACGGCGTTCCGGCCGTCGCGTCTCATTACTGGAGGCGCGCCGAAGACGCCTCGTAAAGTGACCGCCACCGTCACTCCTGGTCGTTCCGAGCTCTGTCCGATTTCGTAGTCACAACAATACACAGGAGTGTTCCAATACACACACGTAGGATGTTTTTTTTCTGCGGCCGTTCGGCAGTCGGGTGGACAGGGGTGTGTGGGGGGAGGAAATGTGAAAAATACTCGAAAAAAGGCGAAATTGTAGCAGATATATAATTAAAGTCCAACGTACAGCAACAGCGCACAGCGATGTATTATGCAGCGTACACGAGTGTCGCGGCCACTCGATCTCTGTAGATATGTACGATTTATTCATAAGAGTTGATATCTGTTCGTTCTTTGGTTGCGTGAGTGAGAGATTATTTATTTTCATACGATTACTTGAGGCTTTTTAAATAAGCTTAAAAGCGGATATGGCTATGGGGGACGTATTGAATGGAAATAAATGCCTATTGAAAATGGAAACAAAGCATTCGATATTAATTTAAACATTTGCTAGTTGTGCAATTTTAAACTTCTCTGAGAATATGAAGTACCTGCAATAACATTCTTCTTCGAAAATTTTAGAATAATTTGCTTTTATTAAAAAGGATTTGGGACTCGATTCTCAACTTAAGATTAGAGTTGTTTTAGTAATTTTCTCTTTTTGGAATGCGTTATTTAAAGATAAAACAATCCTTAATAATATAACATTTAAAATAATACCAGCAAAACAGACACTTAGCTACAAAATTTTACTATTTTCGACGAGCGACATCCCTAATCGCATTCTACGCGAGGGTTAACCTTGATGTTATTCAAAGACCAAATAGGAATTTGTTCGATTTTTCTAATATTAGTATATCTACGAGTACTTAGATTTTTCGACGCGTTTTTTAAATACTTTATGTCTAATAATATAAATTTGTTTGTTTATATTTGATACTACTATAGGCGGAGGTACTCAATTGGTATTCATCTATTTTTGTACGTTGCACGATTATACAAAGCGCCTGGACCGATTTAGATTTTTTTTTATTGTTTTGAAGGGTATATTTTTCCTATGGTCCCTTGAAAACTTTACACGAATCAATACTGTAGTTTTATCAGAATCCTGAAAATACGCAGTCGCAATGAATTTTTCCAACTTTAACGTCGTTCGAAAGTTGTTAACCAATTTCCATGATTCTTATTTGCCTTAAAGATCTAATATTACCTTGTTTAAAAGTGTTTTGTCTCATTCATCTCGTGACAGAGACAGACGAAACGTAAATCACTACATAGTATAAAACAAAGTCGCTTCCGCCGTCTGTCTGTCCCTATGTATGCTTAGATCTTTAAAAAAAAACCGCATCAAAATTGCGTATTTTGATGCGGTTTTTTTAAATAGATAGAGTGATTCTTAAGGAAGGTTTATATCTATAATACATGCATATTTACATAAGCATTGCACCCGTGCGCAGCCTGGGCGGGTAGCTAGTCTCTAATAAATTCACTTGTTTCTATGAATAAAAGGGTTTTACTTTAAAAAGCCAAAAACAACGGAGAAATAAATGTTTTGTTTAAAGAAATTTAAATGCCAACTATGTTTTTTTAAGGTCAGTGCCAATCTCAATATTTGTAATAAACTTTGTCACTTTCTTGTTTTTGGCACCGACCTCCAAAAAAACAAAGTTAGCATTTAGATTTTTTAAATATAATTTGTATTTCTTTGTTTATAGTTTTAAAGGAGGTTTATTTTTGTTTAAAAATAATTTTATTGTGAAAGTTTGAATAGATTCATCATCCTTTTTTTACCATCCTGATTTATTTACTATCTGTGCAATATGTTGCCACTGCTGGCTATTGGCATATATAACTTTATGACGTTCAAAAAACTTAATTGGGATTGCTGTTCTGGCATTCTCTATGAAGATTATTATAGATCATAGATACAAAGCATCTTCTAGGTAATAGTGTACCATCTTAGGCCTCATCACCGCTTGCCATTGGCACTACAAAGAATTGGAATAGCACATAGTGGTACTTTTTAGCGCGAGAGCAGACACCACGTCTGCGGAGCCGCTAGCGGTCTATCCTACTAATATTATAAACGTGAAAGTTTGTATGTATGTGTGCTTGTTACCATTTCACGCAAAATCTACTGAACGGATTTTAATGAAAATTTACAATAATATACCTCATACATCAGAATTAACTAACATTGATGCGAGTGAAACCGCGGGCGACCACAAGTTTGTAAATAAAGTTAAATAGCACAGACAGTTAATAGTTAGATTACCTAAAACCGTCAAAGTTTAGTTAAGAACAATGTTCAGTGTCCAGTGTTATGCTAATTTAAAAAGGAAGAGCTGAAAAATCTCAACGGCATGACTCGAAGGCCTTGATCACACTTAGCGTTATCCGGACGCAGTGGTTCACTGAGGCTTGAATAGTGTGTACTGTAAACGTAATATAGGGCGGGCGGCGCGCTGTTCAAACGTCTGAGGAACGCGCACGCCCGGCTAACGCTAAGTGGGATAGGCCCTAATATTAAATACACTAGACTTATTTGATGTATTGGAATTAAATAATACCGTCTTGATACCCTATAGTATAAGGGATCTTAATAACCTTAAAAAAATAAGTAGTTAATTTCTCACTAGTGATAATGAAAGCCTTGGTGTCGAAGGTTCTTAGTTACCGTTAACTATGAGGCGCAGAATATGGTTGCTATTATTTATTTATTTAGTAATAATAAGTGTTTATCTTTGAAATTTCCGAATTTTAAACGATGTAAAGTTAATACCTTCCATAATCTGGCATCATATTCCAATTATATGTACAAATTGTAAATATGACAATACTTCAGGTAAAAGTTGTGGGAAGGGATCCTTGGGGGAGTAGATGTCCAACTGTGGGCGTCTCTCGTCTGAAATGACATTCTTCAATGTTTCTAGCAATTATTAGTTCATATAATCAATTTAAAGTTAAAACGGCTATTTTTATACTGACTGCATGATTTGTTTAAATAGAGTTTAGAATATTAAGAAAAACTCATCACTCTCAGTTCTTAATCATTTCAACTTTTCTGAAAATATTTCTGTGTTTTATTTTACAAAGTCGCACTTTAGTGGCCCAATTTTGTTGCTGAGTGTACGCGACTCATCCATGGTTCAACTTCCGAAATTTTCAACTTCATTGGGTTCCGTCAATGTAAATAAAGGAAAGAATCGTCGTAAATCACGCACATTATTCGTTGCTGATTGGACATTTTAAAGTATTTAAATTTTATAAGAGCTGTTTGCCGCGGCTCTATAAATGACATGGTAGTTAATGTTAATAACTCAGACCAAATCATTGGTCTGAGGTTAATAATGTTACGTATATGGTTTTTAATACCTCGCGTTTTATTGTTAACGAAAATAACTAGAATAATTTTGTAGGATGTGGCTGGGCTCGACACATCTTCAGCGAAAGGGGAAGATATTCCTCCGAGTTCGCTCGGGGAACGCGGCCCGACTGACCATCGTTGGAAGTTGTATATATACTGATGTCCCTCGGAAACTTCGTAAGCGCGATTTAGGCTTGCATTACGTATTGTGACGTTTCTGTGTCGTATCTTGGCTCCGTGTTTACATTTGTACTTTTCGCTGATCAACCATTTCTCGGTTACTTGATACTGTCTATGTAGCGCTGTGACGTAGCAGCTACATCACTCCCCCCTTACTGAGATTTTTTTCCTCTGCACGCCAGTCGCTCCAGTCGCTTGTCTCGACGAGCTTGCTTCATCTTAGTTTAGTCTTAGGTAGCCGCAGGACTAAATCACATTTCTGTTAGCTGATCGTGGACCTTGATGGCTCTGACTCCAATAGCTTGTTTCTTCATGAGGGGTGATAGATACCTTAGATGCTGCCCATGCTGTCTGAAGGCTGCAGTTGTCCAATTTCGGTGATCACCAATAGTCGCTACAATTTCTTATGTCAGTTAATTCGCAGACAATCATGAGCCCTGCCTGGTAGTAAGCAGACACTGTAGACGTGACACTCACGGTCTGCCAATCCTAATCCTCTTCCAAACCCTCACCAATAGAAACACAACACTACGAAAATGTAGTGTTATTTAATTGACTCAACCACGCTGGCCATGTGTGAGCTAAGGGGTTGCTCGACTTCACAAACAACCTAAGAATTTCTTCATTGGTGCGTGCGGTTTCCTCACGATGTTTTTCTTCACCGTAAAAGCATAGAATAACTAATTTTATGCTTATTATTTTTTAAATGCTCTGAGTGCCCAGACAAGTTGCCAATCTATTCCATCGAACGCTTCACGAATAATTATTTGACGTATTACTGATAAAAGAAGAGGCCTATCGTGTCAAATGTTATAAATAGCGTTTTTACTAGCAGAAACGCTTTTTTCAAAATTGTTTGCAGGGAATCTTTTGGCCTTCGTCTCACTTGATGTTACTGACGATAAAGCCAAAGATGTAATCGATCTTCACCTGAACCCTCAACCACAGAGGACTGGATATCTTATCGTTAATTGTCGGAACACAATAATGCTGTTAACATTATTATTTTTTGATAAAAAAAAACAAACTTTTATTTATATGATCTAAAAAGAAGACAGTAAAATAAAACAATTTAAATGTTAATAAAGCTTGTGAGATTTAGTTGTGTAGGTAAACAGCGATAGAATATACAAAGATTAAAGAAAATATTTTTTTTTTGTTTTATTTTATTTTATGCTTTTCAGAACATATAAACAAAAGCTTGTTTTATTTATATAAAACGAACTTTCAAGATCTTTTAAATAATGTAAAAAAATTAAATGTTTCTAAGTGTAATTACTGGGCATGGAGGGCATACCATCTTAGTCCCTAGGATGGCAAACGCACTTGCGGTGTTAAGTGATTTACACTTAATATTGCAAGTGTCTATAGGCGGCGGTGACCACTTAACATCAGGTGGGCCGCAAGCTTGCTTGCCTCTCGTAACATAAAAAACAAAAAAAAATGTTCATTTTTTCGAAGTTTACGCTCTTGTTATTAACGCGTGATTATAGTTCGAAAATCGTCAAAAATTGCACTTATCGTCGTCTTAAGATGTTAGACGTAGCCCGGACTGCTGAGACGTAGTCTAAAGTTCGAATTACACTTCTCAGCTCGGATCCGTATCGCCACTTTTAATCGCTACGATTCGTAGCCGTTTCGTAGTCGCTGCTCCATAGCGTTCTTAAGGTGGTAACAGACGGTTCATTTTTCGTTAATTTTTTCGCCTTTCAATCGGTACCTTTCACTCGGAATGAAGTGTCTGAACCCAAAATGAAACACAAGTGGTCAATGAATTCATTAATGAACTGATCCAACAGTGTTGCATTCGGCATCTTTTACTTCCACTCGGAATGAACGATAAGTGAATAGTTTGAACACTGAAAGAACGTTCACTCGGATTCGGTAATTTTGTTTAGAGTCTTGTAGAAGAAAACATCGCGGCAAATGGTCTTCTTCAGCGACATATTGAAAGGAAATGGAGATGAATATTCTTTTCTATTTCATTCCAGTTCGACCGTGTGAACAGGAATGAAATAAAAATGAAGCATTAAGTAAACAGTCTGATATCACCTTTAGCAAAAAAGGGGCGTTCCCTTTTCGCGCTAATAAATGTGCTACGACCTTCACATCTGTCCTGGTTGGTTCACTGAAGGTTTAGTTGGTTTTTGATTTTTGAGGTTTAGAAGGTTTAGTTTGGGTTTGACGTCCCTTTTATGTAGTCGTTAGGCTGGCAGATTACGTATAACCTAAAGCTATGATCATTTCTTTTAGAATAGGGAATAAGCATGAAAAAAATATACTGGTTTAATACATTTTATAAAAAAATACGTAAAATTATACTGTTATTAAAACAGAATTGATTTTAGCTAAAAAATACCCGAGATATTTGTATTAGAAACCACAGTATTCCTGTCGATTTCTGAAACAACTTTTTATATGAAATATGTATATGGCAAAGTTCATATCGGATCTCCTTGTCTAACATTCAACTCTATATGCTTGTAAGTCAGGTATTATGTCTAAAATTCTTTCAGTTTTGTAAACTGTGTAGAATTAATTTTAAAACCTAAACAAATTGATGCATATTCCCTATAATGAGTGTGATCTATGAGATTCCGTGTCGATATGAGGTATATGTGTAAGCTTGTATGACTCACTTTATTTTAGAGTTGCGTCGTATATGTCCTCAGATTATATATGATCTGAGGTCTTGCCGCATTGCCGCTTACGAAGCAGTGTCCTAAGCGTCAGCACACAGCTTCAATTATTTTCCAGTCAGTCTCAGTTAACAGATATATTGTACATACAGATCCCGCAAATGGATGACAAAAATTAATTGAATAGCCGAGGAACCGTAGGGATGGGACGATAAATCATTTCCGGAGTTTAGAAGCCGGTCGCCGTGATGAACACGCCGTGTTTCCAATTACCATCAATACGGGTACATGCCGAAATTAAAAAGGAATGCGTTTATAATTTGCGAATCGTGTTTTAGGGTTATTATTAACATGAAAATAAATAATAGAAAACCAAAAAAAAATCGAAATCGATGGATGGATGTTGCCTTTTTTTATTCAGACGATTTCTAATCACAGTAAGTTCTCTGGGAAGTGAGAGTGGAAAGCGAAATGTACTCTTAAGTTTGCGGGTACATTAAATAGAACAATTTTTTCGGATTTAATTCTCTAATTTTTTGTTTCAGATATTGTTATTTATGTCCCCCAACACGTTTCAGCGCTCGTAGTAACGGAAAGTCATCTTATGACAATGAATAACTTAAATCAGCAAAAGTAGTTGAATTTAATATTAAGAAAATAATCTATTCCTTTTTTAAGGATGAGCAAGCTTTGTGTCTTGGAATATAATTTGTATGTATTTGGAGGTTACATCTAGGGTAGGTATATTATCAAAACTTAAAGTAGCATTACTAAGAAAAATAAAGTGAAAAATTTACAATTAGCTAAAAACCTCCTTAGAAATAAAGTAACAAAGAGAAAGTTTGAAGTAAAGCACGGGTTAGGAATTATATTTTTTTTACACCGTAGTAATTTATCTGTGAACTCTCACACAATTTTGGCACGTAATCAACAACAATAAAGTTGCATCTCCAATCAAAAATAATTTCAGAGCACTCATAAGTGCAACAAACTAACAACAATGGCGCTCACGTTGTTTGAATTCGGAACGTTATTATCAAACATGTACTTCAGATTTAGTAGCACTTATCAAGAATAATCGAATACAGTCATCGCATCGAACATCGATTCAGGGGTCCGACGCGACAGATGTTTAGAAGGGGGCCCTCGCGATTAATTTAACATTAAATTCAATAATAACCTTCCGTTTATTGCGATTGCGAATTTCCTTTCAATTACCTTTTATTTATTGCACTGTAACAGGATTACGGATTGTTGAGCAATCGAATGTAGGTAGATGCGAATAAAGTTGACTCGAATAGGTTATCGATAAAAGTATTATTGGATATATTAAATAAAAACACTTTTGCAGATTTAACTCGAGTGGTGGTAACTCGTTTCACATTTTGTTACCATTACCTGCCGTTTCGTAACAATATTTCAGCGTCCGTGCCCACTACGGGAATGCTTCCCACGAACTTTGAAATTTTGTATGGATGTACGTGGGTTTGTTATTATTTCACGCAAAAACTACTGAACGGATTTAAATGAAACTTTGCAATAACATTGCTCATACATCAGAATAATATATAGGCTATAATTTAACCGACATTGAGCCGCGAGCGTTCACTAGTACCAAATAAAACAAAAGGTGAAACTCACGCTTTTCAACAACGCACTGGAGTTTATCTTCAAGACCCTGCACTGGAAAGAGTGAATTTTTAGCTATAGAATGAAATAACATAGATTTCTATTTTGAATATAAAATGCTTAATTCAGATAAAATGCTATATTACTATAGCTCTTTCATTAATTTCAGTTACTTTAAACATAAAAATCTACAATTTTAAATAAAAAATCTTTCAACAGTAGTTGTTTTCAATATTATCTACTGTGGCCAAACCTAGTTCGGTGTTTTGTGCTAGCGCCCGTTATTTTTGCCAATCTATTTACATTTCCAACGATTGAGATTGGTTTGATGAATTAGAGTAAATGTTTTTATTTGGATATTCGTCAAAACACTATTGTAGGATTTAGGATGTCGACTAAGGGGGCGTCTCCACGAGCGAGAGAATCGTGACGATCTTTATGAAAAAACGTCGCGAATATATCGCCGCGGTTCTCTCACGTAAAGACGACCCCAAACATTTATGGCAGCTAGTTAATTATATATATTATACTAGCTGTCCCGACCCGCGCTACTGAGGACATTTCATACTGCTGTCCTATAACATTGAATTTGCAGTAAAAAAAAATAGGACTGCTTATCAAGAGAAAAACTATCCTATCTTTCAAGTTGGATCAAACTGCACACGGTGAACAAATTTGATAAAAATCGGTTAAGTAGTTTAGGAGTCCATCGCGGACAAACAACGTGCAGGGCCCGATCTAGGGGGTATAGGTACTAAAAAGATTATTATAAATAGGTACAACTTTTGTAAGCAATTTGTTTTCAACATCTAATATATAAAAATATCGTGCCTAAGTGTTTGTCGTCGGATCAATAGTAATAAATATTTTAAATTTTACCAACATAATTTATGGATTGATTACTAAGTTTGAAATAAAAATTAATAAAAATAAGTTAATCTAATCGTAAATTACCTAATGTAGAGATGGCTAAAGTCAAACAACACGGTTTCTTCTTTTTCGAGGAGCTCAGGGGATGTATTTTAGAAAGCCACGCTTAGGAGCAATCATGGCAAACATTGCATTTTCTAAAATTAGCATTTAGCATCAAGTTTTTGAAATCATCATCAGGAAAATAATGACAAAAACAATTATGAGAAATTGTTTTTAGACCTTTGTAAATTATTTTAACTCTTTTTTTGGATATTTATTATAAAGAAATAAATTATGTTTATTTTTTTGTTAAAATAAGACATCTTCATGTATTTTATAACAAATCCTTTATATGTATTAAATTGGGGTATCGTAAGTACAGAGCCCTCGTCCCCAACCGCGCGGCGCGTGGGCACTCGACTTTATTCGACTACTCGATTGTTCGTCATAATCGAACAAATTTGAATTTTCAAATTTCTATTGTTGAACTCAATTTAAATTGCGATTGAAGATGCAATTAGCGCACACGGTCATTTATTATGAAATCTTTTGTGCTACATGAAGCGGCGTGTTGAGAAACTTTTGAATGCATACTTAATTCTGGGTTAAATCAATTGAAAATAATTTTTAAATTAAAAGTCCTTTTCATATGGAACTTGAGAGTATCAGACGGGTATACAGTAAGTTTGGTAGACGGTATATGCGTCATGTGTATATGACGCATATACCGGGAATTCAATCTAATAGACCAAGCTGAAGATTAAGGAAAGATAAAAAACTCATTGAATTAATGAAAGCGAATATAATACCCGTTTGCATATTTATGTCTATACCATAACGGCAAACAATAGTTTGCACTCCATATTCAAAATTGTCTGAACATTCCAACTGAAACCTATTGAAAAATATTTGACAAATTTGAACCCTGTTACCATAGTATTAAAGTAACGAAATACCTCCCACATACCCACCTGGTCAATCGAAATGCCGCCGAGGCTGCAGTAGTTTTTCAAATATGCAATTTACTGATTTAAAAAAAGACACCACCCGTGGGTCGAGTCGCCCGGGGCCATGGAAAATGGCGGGGCAAAGAAAGTAAAAAAACCGTGAAAAAATAGGCCCGCGTATGGTAAATAGTATCGAATGCCCCCCACACACCCTCTCTAATTTGCTACGTTACTCTAGGTGCGTCGGTTCGCTTCAAATTATTGACTTAAACCTGTTTCAATGTTTTTAGAGATATTCAACGTCAATGTAACAGAAACGATACATTACTTTTTTAAGACATCTGTCTATTTTGTTACATTGGTGTATGGGATCTTGCGTAACAAAATATAGACACAATGAAGTTGTAAGCCTCTTATTTATACTGGTATATTTCAAATGTATGTTTAAAAATGCAAATAAGTAATACTTCTTTCATAGTGAAATACTTTCATTGGATTCGATAACAAGCGCAGCTAATAACGAAAAATAGAAAATTAAGAGTAAAATTAGGCCTAAGTACTTACAAAAAAGATGATTTTCAAAATGAATAAAATAGAAATATTTACATTTTTAAGACTTTCAAACTGAAAATGTTCGGGGTTTAAATGATGTATCCAATTCCTTACTTCTCTAAAATTTAATAAATTATTAATAGTGTACATAGCATAGGGTATAAACTGTAATAAGTATGTCAAATGTGTAATGCGAATTAACATTTTATTTCTTAAGGTAATTAAATCTTCAATGCTACAAACAATCTCAGAAATGCGTTTGAATATAAATATAGTGTATTTAACTAAATAATAACCAATAGTGAATATCTCTACGCAGTGCAGCACGACGTAATTGAACACACACCTTAGCCTTCACGAGCAAAACAACAATTTCCTTTCCAAAGAAAATTATCAAGTAAATAACTACGGAACCCAACAGAAATAAGGTCGCACACATGATACATTATAAAGCAGTCATTAAAAGCACATAGAAAGAAACGTAAACCTCAATTAAAGCCACTGTTTGCAATTAAAATAATGGCTGTCACACCTATGAGACAATTAGGTGGAAAGAATAAATTCTATGTTTTGGTGGCGGCCCGCTTAATTAGGGCTAATCAAAAAAACTTAATTCTGGGTAATGGCGCCTAACAGCCGAGTAGTTTCAGTGCGATACTACGATAATGAAAGCTAATTACTCGTTCGGCGCTTTGTTTCACCCTGATGTCGTGTTATGAAATGATTGTGTTTTGTTTATTCTATATCTTCGCGATGTATGGTGCGCGTTCGACAGTGTAAAGTATCACAAATGATAACGCTCGCCTCCGAGTATGTAAATAAAGATTTTTATGGGTCTTATTTTTCATCATCTGATTCTTCCTTTGACTGTATACAAAGTAATAAGCCAGCATCACACATCGCTTTCTTTGTGGCAACTCGGAAATGCCAACTATTCAATTTCCAGACAAAACCTACACAACTATTAGTTTTCAAGTATATCATGGAGTTTTTGATATGCACAAGAAAACGTAAAATGTAGTTGATAAAACCATGCAATAATTATAACTAAATTTATCAAAACAGTTTCTTTTTCTCCAAGAAATTAACAAGATTGCAATTACAACCGATCTGTCAAGAGTGATAGGAAGAAGTGAATGGTTACCTTAGCCGATAGACTGTGTGCAGAACAATGGCCCAACCGATAAAGACACCACTAAAAGGTAGGTGTTATTGGAATATCATTTTCCGTAATTTCGAGAGACTAACCTAGTGCGTTTATTTACGATTTTAAATTAAAATCGTAAATAAACGTAATATTAGATAACATATATGAGTAGACACGTGTTTAACCCACCCATAATTTCCTGAATTATTTTCGCGTCCACAGGCGATGGTAAAAACGTAATGCATTATAAATGTATCATTTATTTTTAAAACAATTTCCCTCTGTGCCCGAAACAAATTAATACAATCACCGGTGAACTTTGATTCAGTTGTAAATACAATGCGGCTCAAATAAAAGTCGGTGCTATTTATTTAAGCGACCGCTCACCAGTGAAAGTGCAACACATCGATAATACAGTACAGTTGACAACCCACAAAAGTGGCAGTATCAATAACTGTGTTGCGGTATATCTGTACAAATTAATACCTTCAGCGTTACTGACTGTATGGTGTCATCATCAAGAATGGCACTGCCGTGCTATGTTAAATCTGTCTCGATTCGAAACTCTTTCAATTGCGTTTGTGAAATTTTACGGAAAAGCTCTGTTTTTTTTAAATTAATGACTAAGGGCATAGACTTCTTACCGGCGCCGTTCTGCCAATGCTTTTCGGGACTGGTCCGCACTGGTAGTCAGGGAAGGTGGTCTCTATACTTTTAATAATAATAATATAACTCAACATGTACATCGTTGAAAGTTGTATATATACTGATGTCCCTCGGAAACTTCGTAAGCGCGATTTAGGCTTGCATTACGTATTGTGACGTTTCTATGTAGTATCTTGGCTCAGTGTTTACATGTGTACTTTTCGCTGATCAACCATTTCTCGGTTACTCGATACTGTCTATGTAGCGCTATGACGTAGCCGCTACAAGCATGTGGAGCTTTGGAATGGCAATCGCACTCACTGATTGAAAACAATAATACGAAAATGAAGTGATAGATATTTGTCTGCTATCTTCTGTGAATATGTTCCCCAGGAACGGCTCTCCATAAAATTTTTAATTAAGCTATAACTCTATATTGATCCCCAAGCTTTGATATCGAATTTCATCACAGTTATAAAAATAACTCTTCCCAAAAGAGTACTAATATCAGCATTTACAATCACATTTGAAATTGATAAAGCAAAATGTAAACAGGGGTTAATAAACTACGACGAATATTACAAATGTTCAACGAAGTAAAAAAGGTTGCGGACCTCTGAATTAAAGCGTTTGTCTTTAGTTATATATAGCTTCTTTGATCAAAAAGAAAAATGACGCGTCAGAATACGCATTTTAATATAAAGAATTAGTCAGCAGTCATTAACTGCACACAAATGTAAGACTCACCCCTAAAGACTTCAATAGTAAACGCGATTCTAAGCTTAAGATATCTAGTTCTTATTGCTTTAGTAATAAGGTTGAGAATGGCGGGTAAGGTCACGCATGACGCTCCACTGGTAGGCAATTATGTCTAACGATAATAGTGGCTTCATTACCCTTCCATTACGACGTGTGATACTTACGTTAGTGATACCTCGCGTTCGGGTGTCTTATTAATATATGGCATAGTATTTTTAATAGCAAAGTAATTTATTAATACAACCGACTATGAAATTGTGTATAAATGCTAGATATTTCTTAGGCGAGCCGTGAAAGCATGAGTTGGTATTAGAGTGCTGTCAGGGAAACCAATGCAAACACGTGGTTATTTGTCTTTCAGTGTTAATGACTGGAAGTAAAAAAAGTTAAATTCTGAAAGAATCTTTTGAATGTTGTTTTTTGAAATGTGAATTGAAGGAGTTGTCCACTCCTTTTTGAAAAGTTAAATGATTTAGAACATAGCCCAACAAAGAGAGATCCTATAATTTACCCCTAAAGGATCGCACATTGTTCTGTTCTAATCTTTGGTTGCTATATCTGCTACTCTAACGCCATTTTTCTTGCTTGGCTAGTAGATTGGGAGTATTTCCTAGTGAAGTAGCGAATTCCTAAGGAAAAATGGGTTATGTTTTCCATATTAACAGACCAAATACAAAATCAATTTCTTATATCAATATATTATTGATTAAATTTTTACGAACTCATAATTTCTTTAAGAAATAGGCACAAAACCACTGTTGTCCACATCGATGTGGATATTGTTTGTTGCAACTGTCGCTTCGCACGTCCAGACACTACAAAAAGTCTCTAGTGTGCGAAGTTACGAGAATTTAGCGTCTAAAGAGTTCTCCCTCCGGTTCATTCCCTTTCCTTCCCCAACGGGGAGGAGCCAAAGACAGAGCAATGAAGAGAGTAAAGACAACCTTCCGGACAGTGGGGAAAGGAGGGGGTGAATCCCCATGGATATCCTAGGGCCGGCCCTAAGATTGTGTCAGACTCTTACTAAGAGTCTGACATAACCCTTTGCCTATAGTGCCAAAATGGCTATAAGGCTAATAGTTCACAGCACACTTCTTATATATTTTACTCTGACACGAACACAAATTTTCACATAAAAATGAAGAAAATAAAAACGTTGTTTTTTTCTTCGCAACTTTTCCCTATTTTCTCGTCACTTTCTCTGGACTCCCACAAATATTTAAAAACAAAATTTGCCCAACCGGTTCAGCCGTTCTCGAGTTTTAGCAAGAGACTAACGAACAACAAATCTTGCTGGTTTTGAAAGAATTTTGGTTTTAAAATATTTGTGGAAGTCCAGAAAAAGTTTAGATGATGAGAAAATATAGAAGATGTGGCGACCCAGCCACAATTACACGGATTAAGTTTCTTTTTATTTTATACAATTAAAGTTAGTAACAAAAATAATTATAAGAATTAAATTAAAACCGAAATATACGTAACGCTCTATTGCAATACGAATATTTTGCGTGAAGAAGCACCTTGCAGGTTAACGCGAGGGTGGCTAGCGCGGCAGTTTATCTCTTGCACAGCTATCTTCGCATTTGGACTCCACTACTGCTTACCGTCTGGTGGAATGAAGTCATCTGCATGACCGTTTCATAAAAAAAAAAACTTTACTACAGTACTATAATAACACTGATATTGTAATTTAAGCACTAGATTCATTTCAAATAGTTCCCATTAGATTGATAAGGTTTTTCGTAAATTATCTTTCCACCCAGTAATTCTACATTAGCCGGGTTGGTTTCCGTTCCTCGTCAATTTTTTAATAACAAAATAGGCTATTTCTTCGACCGCTCGCTCTAATGGCCAAATAATTGGACCGCTTGTGTTTTATCGCTTGCACCACTTACGCCACGATAAGGAATAGTAACGATAACTTTCATTACAATTATTAGTTTTCTTCTAATTTTATTGTGTTTTCGTGAATTTACATCGTTAATACTATCGTTGGAATGTTTTCGTAATTGTTTTTTCAGTATTTACACTAAAATTAACATTCATCTCTTTCTCTTGTTGTTCCAACCCTGCTTGCTTTAAAGCGACGTTAAGGGCCGGCGACCTTGGCCATAGGGATTGGAACCACCCGCGCCTGCATAGCACACTCACAACATAGGCGACGGTAACCACTTAACACCAGGTGCGCCGCAAGCTTGTTTGCCATCTCGTAATATATAAAAAATACACTGTAAATATCTGCAACCAATAGCAACACCCAAAACTCCTTTCAGATCGGCCAGATGCGAGTGGCTGTGTGGCCTGTATAGTGATGTTAAGCTCCACTTCCTTAAATCATATGCAATGGAATCATTTACTAGGCAATTTAAAAAATTGGTTGTCTGTAAAGTCGGTTTACTGACGATAGTTGAACGTGACAACGTCTTAAGAAAATACTGATGGAATGGTAGCATTTTTCAAAAGAAAAATTTAATTTCATTTGTTTTATAGATTTCGCATTATAGTATGAATAAACTTGTAATAAAATCTCTTTGGCTATACTATTTGTATCTGGCTGGTTTTGGTATCATTGAAAGTTTAAATTTTAAAGAACATAATTCCAAATTCAAATTAGAGAATTAGATTCAGAGCGAGGTAACGCCGCATGACGTCATGTTTTTTCGTGCGTGCAGCCGGCTCTATCGAATTATAAGACGTTGTCACGTCAAAAAATAAGTAAAGCATAAATTAATAGCTAACAAACTGCTTTCAAACAAAACAAAAAAAAAAACATAACAAAATTGGTTTATTCGTTAAGAAGTTACAATGCCACGGACAGACACGAAGGACACAGACATCAGACGCGTCACATGTATAACACCCTTAGATCTTATATGATCTGAGATAACACCCGTCATTTGAATAATAAAAGTCACTATATTAGTATACGACTATATTTAATTATAAAAAAGTAGTCAGAAATAAACTTATCTTTAAGCATTATTTTAAAATAAGAACCGTTTGAGTATCTTGGCCTTCAATTTCTTCACAATAGTAGGATTAGCGTCCTAGAACAATAAAGACAAACGCCATAACTTTATCAATTAAGCTGTAATTGTAACATGTCTTACACGCACGTAGCACTATTATCATGCCTTAATACAGTTTATTATCAGCGGCCCATTCGGCGAATGTTATTACAAAGTTATTTAATTAACTAGTCGTCTGTCGCTTGGTCTGGCTGGAGGCCGGCGAGCCATTAAGAAGGGGAAATTAGCGCATTATTGACTGATTTCCCTTTTCAACTAGCTGATAGATGCCTGTTCGTTTGGCGCGCGATTTAAAACAGTAGTTTACATTAGTCGAGATCGATACTCGTATACCGGTCGGAATGGTGATGTTAAAGCGGTGATAGCTTATGAATAGAAATATAAGGCCTCCCCTGGAACTATTATATTAACAACTTCCATGATTCTATGATTACAGAACTTTATTAAATCACATTAAATGCTCACAATTTACTACTCTTTTATTTTCAGTTAATTATATTTTTTTTATTTGTAGATATAGTATAAACAGTAACAAAAAAAGATACTTTAAAATGTTTTTTTTTATTGAATTGACAACTTTTAATGGTACTTAATTGCAGACGTATTTTTTTAATGACTGTTATTTTATTTTGAAAATAAAATATTATGATTAGGAAATAAATTTCATGATTTTAGTACTAGTAGTCAATAAGAAATTCAAAGTAAAAGTTCCACCTAAACTTTTGTTAGCCGGAATACGGAAATCAGATTTAAAATTCAGACTAGCATTAAACAGATTTCTAGCCACTGAATATCTGACCGTTAATGTGATACGTAACAACCCTATATTATTTTAGATTCTATGGACATTTATGTGCTTTCACAATGTTATCATATCACTGTATGTGTGGCCAAAATCACATAGTTTATACAGCTAATAGAATTCGATTCTTATCCATTTTAAAAACAGACGAAGTAGTGAGTAAAAACTAGTCTAATACATGTATTCATTACCAATCGATATTTTACAGTCATTAGGTGGGAAAACACTCCTGTATTGGAAAATAGACGTGTCAACTTCTTTAAGTATTCATTTTGTGGTTCAAACAGGCAGCTTTTGTAATATTAAATACGATAGCGTTACCTACTCGATTAAAATTATGAGGGTTCACTTAAAAAAGTAAAAAATTATGCGCTTCTGCACAGCCAGGGGTCCCAAACTTTTAAATAAAGACTTGCGCGCTGCCCGTTTTAACTTTTTGATATTATGCAGGTGTAATTAGAATTTGTAAAGTATACCTATAACTCGAGTTTAGTATCTATGCTACGTTTTTAAGAATGAGGATGTTTGAGAAACGAGATGGCAACGCTTATATACAAGAAATCTTGGTGTCAAAACACGTATGAAATTCTCCACAAACATCATAAAATTGACAAATGAGGATTTGTGAATTAAAACTAGGCAGTGATAATAGATGATTGGACCTTATTACGATTTATCACTTGGCGAGTATTATTTTAGAAATATCTCTTTCACTAAATTACCTACAGCTTCATTTTAAAAAAAGAATACCGATATTTAACCGCTAATAGAGCAGACGAGTGAGCCCATTCAGACTTTGCGTTTAAAATTATTTGCAAAAACTAATGCACGATTTAATTCACAGATCCCATGCAATCGAATATTTGAATTACTATTCGATAAAGTCAATCGATCCTATCGAAATCGGAGCGAACCGGTCCGCTTACTCCGCGACAACGATCGTAGGGCCTCCAATTAGTTTTTATGGTACGCTTCATTACAGCCAGTGTTAATTATTATTGTGCTGACGAACACCCTGTTCTCACTCGACGACCTAATTAGAACGGTGCCGCGTTTTTTCCTTTTTTGTTTTCTTGTCAGCAAATTATGAGCATTGGGGTGTGTACAGCGCTTTGTATGTACGTGTATGGCCACTTATGCGAGAGCTCGCGTCGCCGCGTCGCGTCGTAGAGAATGCAATTTCAAATATTTGTTTTTGGAATTAAAAAATGAGTATTTATTTCTTGGTACTGTTGACTTTTTAATCTGCTTCCTATGTCAGACGCGGGAAAACGAAATGAAGCGTAAAAGATTTATCTGATTTATCTCATATATCTCTCATATTTAATAAAAAGATACCGATAATAACTCTGGTATACCTTTGACTGAAATTGACATTTGACCCATTGACATAAAACGTATTGTTGCGTATCTCTAGTAGCACATTTATTAGCTCGGAACTGCATCGCCTCTATACTATGAAAAAGAGGCGATGCGCTAAGCGCCGTAGCGGTCTCGTAGCCGCTGTTCCGTAGCGTCCATAGTAAGGGAGTTCCCTTTCCGAGCTGATAAGTGTGCTATGACCTTTAATCAGACTTTGATAAAGTAGTAAGTTGTCCCTAATAAGTAAGGTGTCTCTATAATATGCCCCTAATGTGGAGTAGGCTCGAGCCCCTCGGTGGGGACATTGTATGAGCTGTTGATGATATTATGATAAAGCAAGGCGGCCTTCAAACAAGCTCTACCACTAACTATAATTGGCAACAATATATTTTATATTATATATACCTACTATATAAACCTACAGAGCAACTAAATAATTTAATTTAATCAAGTTCGTTGCTCTGTAGGTTTATACTTAGGCAAAACAATTTCTACCTCTAGTATTAATGAGCGAAACCAACCATAAATTCAGCCACTAATTGGTACGATTAGAAATTTTAATAATTTTATAGATTTCTTTTGTAATTTTATCGACTTCGTTATGGCAGTATTATTAGTTAGTTAAAAATTGATTGTGAACATGTATTTCTTTGTCGGCTTCACCAATTATGAATTTTAAAGGCGTAATATCATACGCGAACGTAATCATTAATAATTGTCAAAAAAAGTGGGCGCGGTATTTAAGTAGTTTTTCACTATTTTCTTTATTAAACTTACAATTAGAATCCACGCAGTAATTACCACAGTAATGTATGTTTTTTCCACTTCGATATTCGAAGTTACATTTTTGTTAATAAGCACATTGCTTCTTAATCAAATGTTACAGTTTAGTAGATTTCAAATAATGCGTTAATAAGTACTATTTTTAAAATTAAACATAAATCTTTAATAAATCTTTTTGCTTTTATCAGCGCTTATTTGATGTAACAGTTAAAAGTACCACACCCAGTTAGATAAATCACAATTTAGAGAAAAAATATGATCTTAAAAGTGTTACGAAAAGTCGGGCTGCTATAACAAAATGTGCAACCCACAGATTTAATAATACAAGGAGATAGGCCAAGCCCGCGTTTAACTTGTGACAAGTGTATGCCCTGTGGGCATACTTTTCCGCTACTTCGCCTTCCGATAAAGTCAAGTGAATACGTAACTCGGCGATTTGATCGATCTCCTTTGCGGCTGTGCTTAATTTTCATCGCTTCGCAGTCCTTAAGACGCGCGCAATGAATAGTGTATATTACGGCATGCTCAACTAGAACCATGTTATGTAGTACGCAGGTGCGACACTCGGTCTTCATATGAACTCGGCGATTCAACCGATCTCCTTAGATTGATATATCTGTGGTGCAACCCAAATACACGCAAGTTAAATCAGTGAGATTGGTATTATTTAGTTCATATAGTGCTCGCACAAACTTCAAAAACATTACTATTTAAAGTAAAAATAAATTTATTGAATTGATTTAAATATGTATTTAATAAACAAATGTATAATTTAGTAGACTAAGGCCCGTATTATAGAATGACAATCAGAAGTCAATCATGTCTGGAGAATTGTTTGTCACTTTCTATCAAGCACAAAGACATAGAGACGTACGACCACAGATTTAATAATACAAGGAGATAGGCCAAGCCGGCGTTTAACTTGCGACAAGTGTATGCCCTGTGGGCATACATTTCCGCCAATTCGCCTTCCGATAAAGTCAAGTGAATACGTAACTCAGCGATTCGACCGAAATCGAAATCAATAACCAGTTTTGTAAAATCAATATTTCTCAGTTGTTAAACATTCTCATGAAATGCTATTAAGTCTGCTGTTTATATCATTCCTACTTATACCAATAATTATCGTACTTAGCGCAATAACGATCTCAAAATAAAATGTAACGACAGTATCTCCACCATCGTATCCTGAGACGTAGCCAAGGTATTCTAGATCTTAAGACGCTCTCTTTAAGTGTTATGTGATGGTTATAATTAAGTGGACACGTAACATGAGATCACGGTTTGTGTACACTTGATTTATTCCTTTTAACCGACTTGACCCACATTCGTGGATTGCCTTTAATTGTTAATAAGCATAATTAAAATGCGTGTTAAACATGTACACGCAGACACGACTATTTTATTAATCATGTCGACGACCTGATTTAAAACAAGATCCTAGTAGCCAATTGTTTTGCGTAAACATACTTATTAGTGATAGGTTGCCAGACTGTGGGTCCACGTCTGAAAGCCTCCTCGTGGCGGACCCTGGTAACGTGGTGGGGAAACTTTCTCGGCGGGTGTGTGGCTTTTGATGTCAAGTGTATCCTCTTGGCATTCGAAGTCACATGCCATCGTCGAGTTGTTTTTGTTTTCCCACCACGGCTAGTTCCAGACGGCCTTTTTCCCACACAAAAGGGGCATCGCACTAACAAGTGACAAACCTTCAGTAAACGGCGAAAAACCAACAACCAGGTATACGGTGTTTTATAGATTGTACTTTGGCGAGTGTGCTCTTGAGCTGCATGAGCTTATTCCACCATCTCCTTTTTACCATCGGGAGTCTAGACGGACTACAGGTTACCATCCCTACCTCGTACAAATTCCGCCTATGCGTACTAAGCGGTTTTCAACATCATTTATTATGCGCACCGCTAAAGAGTGGAATTCCCTGCCGGTCTCCATATTCCCAAATAGTTATAACCCTGCTCTATTTAAGGTTAGAGTGAATATGCATCTTCTGGGTAAACTCGCTCCATCTTCGGCTTCCTCTTAGCTCTCCTGCACAGAGTGTTGCCAAGAGTGAACCCATTCTATTAAAAAAAAAAAAAAAAAACGTCACACTCTAAAATTTAGTCTTAATCATCTCAATAGTTTGAGAAATAGCTTTCTTCATTTCTATAATATTCATTGTCTGTAGGTATCTTTGATATCGTGATTTCCAAACGTTGGCCAGTGCACGGTGCTTCTTCACGCCTCTTTTGAATGACCCAGGATTGTAGGAAGGAGGGAACACGTGTGCTGGCAGTGAATTCCATTTCTTGATTGTGCGACAAAGAAACGAGTTGCAAAATTTCTTAGTTCGCGTTGGAATGGTAGCCACAGTTTGTCGGTGACAACGTAGACTAGCACGCGTAGTCCTTAAAAGACAAGGAGATGGTGAAATTAGGGAAAAAAGCTCCTCAGAGCACTCGCCGTGGTAGAGACGGTAGAATGTGCTTAATGACGCAACATCGCGATGTAATTGGAGAGGCTCAAGATGTTTAGTCACCTCTTTCTTAATACATTGATTTACAAGAAGAGCTTTAGGAAACATCTTATCACATATACATGTAGCGCTCCAAAACAGTGCCAGCATGTCACCTACCATTTAGAACTACCATTTCGTTTAACAGAAGCAGGGGCTGTAGGTGACGTAAGTAGGCGGGATACCTAGGAATATTTCATATTGAATGAATGACTTCCTGTTTTAAAACAGACAATATATATACCGCGTCGCTACCTTTCATCAAAACACAGAACACAAACACAGTCTATAGAAATCTGTAATACAAAGCTGAAGTAGAAAGACGAATGGAAAAGACTTTGAAAGTCTGCCTAGCGGTATACTAAAGAACGCTGTTCCAGAAGCTCTAATGTCCCCTTTTTGTACCTCCTTAAAATATTTTAATAGATTTCCATATGTCAGTGTTTTACTCTCCCTTATACTTTACTTAAGTTACTAAAAAATATATTAGATAATATCATGTTTTAAGCGCCTATCATTCAATAGGAAACACTCCCTTGTCCATTTCCTTAGAAGAAAAATTGTCACGTGGCCAATTACTTCAAGCAGGTTGCAATATATAATCAACTTACAATAATAAAATAAGTCACATTAAATGGAATAATGTATCTAGATATCGCGGAAAAGTTTTCCTTGTGATATTTTGTATCCGTTTAAAATAATAAATTAACACTTTTTAACAAATGTTAGGTAATGGATTATCAAAAACAGAACTCCGATTTAAATAATGGTCATTCATTGCTGAAAAATTACATCAATTACATTTGTTGCGTACTCTTTGCTGTCCTTCTAAATCTTGTTTTGTTTTGATTTATTTCCTTGTTACTGTTATTCGCCACATGCTATTAAAGTCTTAAATTTATTAAACTTTTAATTATAAGTGTTATTATTTAAAATTTTATAAAATATAAATATATTATTTTGATTCCATGGAATGCTATTAGTTTTTGTCTCGCAACGACGCAACATAGATGCAATTAACAAAGATATCTCAAAGCTGTTTAAAATATTAGTCAAGGGTCACACAATATTTGGTTACATAATTACTCCTGAGATAATGACCATTGCGCAATCCAGTGGTACCTACAATACCTGTATCGAGTAACATGCCTAATAAATTATAATCTACATCAGACTATGAAATCAATATGTAATTTATTTAATAGGCGACCTTCAGTCCGCTATTAATTATTTAACAATCCACGATTATGGTATTCAAATTGCAAATTATGTTTTTCTAATAGTTGTCTAATGACTTGGTAATAATGGAAGTGTAGTAATTAACAGTATGTTATTAAGAATTCATAGAAGCCGTGATTAAGTGCTTCGTACGTGGAATAAAGTCGAGGTGTATATGGCGATGAAAATTTTGCAAGTGTACTAAATATCATTAAACAATGTCTAGTTATTACTAAGTTATATTCAATTGTGTACAAAATAATAGCAAGTTTTGTCCTTTCTTTTGGGCGAAAACAGTTGACATTAAGAAATATTCAACTAGTCATCATTCGTGATTTTTATAGGCGTAATTCATGCGTAATTAATCAGTAAACATATAAACAATTTTATCAACTTTCATGTCATAATAATCGACTTACGATCTCAAAAAATTTTTTTTTTTTTTTACATATTATGGGTTCACTCTTGGCAACACTCTGTGCAGGAGAGCTAAGAGGAAGCCGAAGATGGAGCGAGTTTACCCAGAAGATGCCTATTCACTCTAACCTTAAATAGAGCAGGGTTATAACTATTTGGGAATATGGAGGCCGGCAGGGAATTCCACTCTTTAGCGGTGCGCATAATAAATGATGTTGAAAACCGCTTAGTACGCATAGGCGGAATTTGTACGAGGTAGGGATGGTAACCTGTAGTCCGTCTAGACTCCCGATGGTAAAAACGAGATGGTGGAATAAGCTCATGCAGCTCAAGAGCACACTCGCCAAAGTACAATCTATAAAACACCGACAGGCAGGCCACTCTGCGACGATGTGCCAAACTTTGCAGATTAGCATGCACCAGCCTATCATCACCTATAAGTTTCCTGGTTCTGCGGTCAACCGAGTCAAGAGCAGCAAGTTGATATTTTGCTGAACCGTCCCAAAGATGGCTACAATACTCCATGCAGGATCGAACCTGAGCCTTATATAAGGTCAAAAGTTGTTGCGGCGTGAAGCATCGTTTAGCTGAACATAAAATGACATAGGTACTTTTAAATTCTTCTTTCTTCTCCGTCTCAGCATACTAATAATTATTTAAGTAAAATAATTATTTCGTCGAAATGGTGGTAGGGCTTTTGACGATTTAAAAGTACTTAGCAAAGTCCATTTAAATAAAGAGCTTTTTCATTACATTTCAAATACAGTTAATCAAAAAGAAAATTTAAAAAAGCAACCTGTAACATAATGTCCATTATAACACCGCTTCGACACATTGTGTAATATCTATTTTTCTTAAAAAATAACAAACATAAGGCAAAACGCAAAGGGAAACACTCGTGGATACTATTAAAAAAACTCACCAAGGCTCGTTTTTAAACCCCCAGTCGTGCTTTAATAACTATTCTATTCTCTTCTTCTTCCTACCCTGCACCCGATTTGTTAGGGGTTAGTTCAGTATTCTTGTCATTGAAGTAGTTTTTTATGTCAGTCGGTTAGCAGACAAGCATACGGCCTGCCTGTTGGTACGCAGTCACCGTAGCGTAGCCTATAGACGCTTGCAACACTGCCGTGACACTCGCTGTCAACACTTTTTTTTTTGTTGACGCTCCCCGTCAAAAAAAAATCATGCATCGTCCCTGCGAGGTGGCCAACTGCAGGGGATATGTGGGACTCGAGGTAAAGGCGTTCCCTCCATACCCACTAAACATCTTCCCCGGCCTGACCTCCAGTGCGCTATTACGGGACGGCTCGGGATCTACGCACGTGAGCGCAACTACACCGACACCGTCCCAACGCTGGCCGTCTAGGCACTCCTTGCACCAATTGGTGGTCAGCAGCCAGTCCTCCACCGACGGGTGCTCGACCTGGCGCGTCCTCCTGACGAGGACACCGGGAGCAGTCATCGAACCACACCCGGGGGACTTCGCGCGCTGCCAACCCTAGTACCCTTCTCTTCCTCATGGATCTCTGGCAACCTTCCTCACCAACAGAAACACAACACTACAAAAATGTAGTGTTATTTGACTCTGGTCTTCTGTAAGGTAAGAATAGCTACTCCGCTGTACCCTACCTCGACATTATATTGAATCAAGAATATTTTTTTCTATTCTAATAATAATAACGCTCATAAGAAAAAAAATGCAACTTAATGATGCTAGCTGTAAAAATTATCTAACTTAATTCGTTTATAATTACTAATTAAAACTATCCGTGACCTCCAGATTTATAACATAAGCGTATAATTATATTTTCATCCCACCACCTCGGAAAGTGTAATTTTGCGCTTCGAAATCTGGCTGGAAAATTCTATTTTATTCGCTTGAGTGGCAAAGTAGATTTGAATTTAGAACATCACATATAATGAGTACTCAATATAATTGTAAATTCAAAACGTCATTAAACCTATTTAATGTAACCTCTATGGTGCCAAATTTATGATTAGAACTTTTTAAATTGTGAAAAAATTATTTTTCATTTTGTCATTTCCTCGCTGAGGTGGGATGAAAAGTTACGTATTGCACTCGAGTGGAAAGATTTTTCACCTTGTGCTCGTTTGTTTCCCTCGCTGACGCTCAGGATTCTAATTTAGAATCACTCGCTGCGCTCGTGATTCAACTTTAGAATCCTTCGCTTGCTCGGTCATCCAAATCGAGCACGCGGTTAAAAAGGAACTTTCCACTCTTGTATAATAAATAACTATTACGTCGGCTTATTAAATTGCTTCGTGGAGATAAAACTTGCGTTACGCCAACATAAGTAGTCACTTGTCGCGCATTTTTCTAAGAAGTGCTAGAATGTGATTATATCTAATTAATTTATTGCGAATTACTACTAATTTTATCACCGAGAATGGATAAGGAGGAAATCCTAAAGTTGGTAACATTTAGTTAAAATGCGCTGCTACTATTTTTTACGTAATTAAGATTCATTTCGATTTCCAAATGGAATGCGACAAAAATTATAATGCTCGACTATTATTTTTAAATTACCAACTATTAGGTTAGACTTCCCCTGGGTAGTATACGTTTTGCTAGACTTCTTTAAGTGTTAAGACAACTTAATTAAAAAAGTTCCAAAAATTAATAATTTAATTTTTGGAACGTGTAAACTGGGGCAGTACCTCCTTACAGAATACCACAGTCAAAAAACTGTGTAGTGTTGTGTGTCTGTTGGTGTGTAAGGTTGCCAGAGCTCCACCGTGTTGGGAAGGGAATTGGGGTTGGCAGTGTTGCGAGCGTCTGCTCGTCTGCTAACCAAATAACACAAAAAAAATATTAAATAATAAAAACCGACTTCAAAAAGAAAAAGAAAGAAATCAAAATTTTTTTTGAAAAGTCTAAATGTTTTATTTTGATGTTGGTCCCAAACACAAGCGTCAACGTTTATTCCAAATACTGAGGTTGGCACCGAACTCAAGAAACTAGACAATTCTTTTTTTTTTCGCTTTTTAGTGTTTTAAGTATAGAAATTTTCTTTGACAAACATGTCATAAGATTACGATATCATCGATGTCAATTAAATAGGCATTATTAGGGATAACTCGAAAAGTACTTGTGAAATGTCGATCAAATTTAAATGGGACCACATGACAAGCCCCAGCTTCCAAACGTTAAGAGAATCTTCAAAATTGGTACACCCAGTAAAGAGTTATGAGTATGAGGTAATATACATAAAAAAATACAGTTCAATTGAGAACGTCGTCCTTTTTTGAAGTCGGTTAAATACAATTTCGTAGTATTGGGTTTCTTTCGGTGGATGAGGTTGCCAGAGTTTCATAGGATAGAGGATGGGGTGATAATTGGTAGCGCAGGAGTGAACTTTCAGTGTTGCAATAGTCTATTAGGCTATAGTACCTGCTTCAGGCAGGCAATATGCTTGTATCCCAACGACTTAGCTTCCTTTTTACCCGACTATGGCGTAGCCAAAAGAAAGGTTATGAAGCAGAATTGTATGTTTGTTTGTTTGTATTTACAGAAGTTTCTCCGTAGCGCCTAAACTATTAATTGAATTTTGATAAATATGGTGTCAAATACAGACGATATTCATAGGCATTTCTAAATAGTATTTTATTATATAGTATCTTTCTGAGTAATTAATAACCATCACGCTGTCTTATTAGAGGAGAAAATTGAAAGGTTGTATACAACCTCCTGTCACTTCTATATAAAAACTAAACGCGGTAACGTTAACCAGAAAGTTTATTACTGAGAGCCGGTTAGCAGTGTATCAAACAGGTGGTTGTTGCACTTAATTGATTGACACGTTGATCTACGTAAGGTAGAAGGTTTCTTCAATGACAGTAATAATATATTTTTTTCACATAAATCTTGTGGTATTAACGGTTATGATTTATGGTACTGTTGTTGTTTATATACATTTATTAATTTCAATAAATTAATTAATATTTATTACCTTTTAAGAGTATACTAATATTATAAATAGGAAAGATTTGTATCATTTTAGTAAAAATATTTAAGTGAAATCACCTATTCGTATCTAAGACAAACTTGTGAAAGAGTGACAAATAAAGTCAGTAAGAAAATTATCAAAATAAAAAGTGGTTATCAAAGAGCCCGCAACATTGCGCTAGGCCTCTTCGAAGGACGGAAAGAAAAAGAAAATCCGTTGTATCTATGATTATTAAGACATTGATTATTAAGACTTCCTTCTTCATGATGATATAAGGTATGACAATACACTGGCGCACTGTCAACTTTAACCCTACCCTACCCTGACGAGCTCATAACTTACACTCCGAAAGAAACGCTATAAAAGAAGATGAGAGATGATAGGTATTTTTATCAAAATATTTGCTCCTTGCCAACTTACAAGATGCAGTTTTTTGAAAGACTGTATCTTAATTGTCTCACTTACGTTTTTTTCCATAAAGGATACATATAATAAATATACTAATAACTTATGGTATGCAGATAATTATGTGCAAATGATATATAAAAGAAAAATATCAAACTATAGTGGAATATTTAATTGCAAATAAAATTAAGACTTCTCTACATACATGCATAAAGTAATATCTTTCATCTTTCGTAAGGTAGACAGAGATTGGGGTCCACGTCCGGAAGCCTCGTGGCGGACCCTGTTAACGTGGTGAGGAAACTTTCTCGGCGGGTGTATGGCTTTTGATGTCAAGTGTGTCCCCTTGGAATTCGAAGTCACATATCATAGTCGAGTTGTTTTTGTTTCCCACGGCTAGTTCCAAACGGCCCTTTTCTGGGCCTGGAGCGCCCGAAATCCCCCGGTTGCGGTCCGACGGCTGCTCCCGGTGTCCTCGTCAGGAGGACCGTTGAGCAGCCGTCGGTGGAGGAGTGGCTGCTGGCCACCAATTGGTGCAAGGAGTGCCTAGACGGGCAGCGTTGGGACGGTGTCGGTGTAGTTGCGCACTGAAGGACAGGCTGGGGAGGATGTTTAGTGGGTATGGAGCAAAGTACCTCGAGATATGTGGGAACATATCTCCTGCGGTTGGCACCACCCAATGGTAGGCAGAGATTGGGTACTTCTTTTCACTTTTATCACGATTTGGAGCTACCTAACTTTTGAACTATTGATGTTTTCGATTTGAGCGATAAACACCCAGCCAGGTCCTCCCCGTCCTGAATCTCAGATTATTTTCATCAATCTACTTTCACTCTTTGCTTTTTACTACTTGGAATACATGATTTTATTAACAAGAGGCAACGGTTTACATTCGAGCGGCAGCCCCATCTCTCGTTTTTAACTCGCCCATAACAACCGCGTCCATACAGTCGGCGGAATGTTTCTTATGGCAACATAATTGATGCTTTTACAAACGTCTTATTATCGCGCATTACGTTCATGCGCGTTGCAATCATTACGATAATTATAATTAGCCACATATACCGTAATTAGGTGCCGTTGTGCAACCGCGGCCTCGTCCTGAGAACTGATCATGCCTTTGACTTGTTAATAATTTAAATGGTATTATTATATATAAAAAATAGTAAAGGACAATTGAGACTAGAAATTTCTATCCAGAAGTCGGTTAAGGATACTTTTCTATTTAATTATCTAATTTAAAACCAACTAAAAAGGTCAGTATTAATAATACTGACTAAAGTGTGTGTACTATCTTGAGAGGGGAAAAAGTAACAAATAGATGTGATTGACTTAAGCCGTCGTTATATCACGTGGTCAATCCTAGCTCTAAGTAAGTTGGTAGCGCAAGCCAAGACACTGTAGATAACCAATCAATATGGCCTATGATCACGAATTTCGATATTTTATCGTTATGAAACGATTGCCACTTGAAGCCCCCGGACAGATATTGTTTCAGAACACAATCTTTCTCCTTTCTTTCGACGGTGTTTTTACTTTCTAGTATACGTAGTATAGAGGAAGTCTTGTAATCGTCAAAAAGTTCTACCTCGAGATTTCGACGGATTTACACGTTTTGGACCTCCCTGAGTCCAAAAATACCGTTTTTGGAATTATGTCTGTGTGTGCGTGTCTGTGCGTTAGCACGATAACTTGAGTATGCTTTAACTTACTGCAACCAAATTTAACACGCATGTATGACATCAAAATATAAGGTTTCTATCAACTTTTGAGTCGTTTCCGCTATACGACAAATTCAAGGGAAGACCACTCCCGATTTTAATGAATGTATAAAAATAGTTTAACTTAGCAGTAAATAATACTTAATAGTAAACTTAGCAATATTAACCTATCTATACTAACCTTCATATTAATAAAAACGACCAAAATGATTACAGTTATTTTAGTAAATAACGACGCTTTCGCCTACGAGCTAATTACCGTGAGCAAGAACATTAAGTGTACAGTGGCCTTTATGCTTGGCATATTTAAAAACTACTTACCTACAAAAATAATTTTTCATATGAAACTGTTATGATTTCCTAATAGATATCAAAAATTATTTGTAATATCAATTTGTTTCTATTTTAAACTTAATTGTGCGTTGACATAATTTTATTTTATTAACTTTTGACTTCATATTTACATTAAAAGTGGTACGGTTTGTTTTAGGAAAATGTATAATTTATTTTAAAATATAATTGTGAATTCAACCGAATATGATTTAAGTAAACATTTCCTTTATAGTTCTATCTGAAGTATGTTGATGTCTTATTACAACTCAATAATTTTCTTTCATCTAGGTACCATTTGTTATGGATATAAGTATCCTAATTTTATTTTAATGGAACTATCTGGTCTGTTTGTTAACATATTTTTGTGTATAACAATAAAAAATACCTCTTTCAAACATTTCAAATGTCAAATAAATGAATATGAAACTTATCTAAAAGACGTTCACAATATCTCCATAGTAAGCAAACTTCATCAAATTACCAATACCGCTAAAATGGCACCGAAATGCATCGTGTTTCGTGTCACCACCGCGGAGCATTACCGGCTGATTACCGACGCGGCTCCCCGCTGCATATTTTATCGCGGCCTTTATGCTCAGTTTCGCGTTGTTTGCCTAGTATCGGCGACTCGCGGCGGCGGTGACGCGCATTCGTTAGCGCGTGTGTATTTGGTTTAATTTTTATGTTAATGATGGGAGCTTTGATTTTTAACTTTAGGTACATCGTTCCACGTAAATTTTAAGTTTTAAGTTATTTGAACTTTTTTCAAGGGTTTCTTAAAGTCAGCCAACTGGCACGTCTAGATAGAGCAATTGTGAGGGGAACGCGGGACGAGATCAGCACGGTGGCGCCATACCGAACTGCCATACACTCGTTAGGTACATACAGTGGTAAACCCTGTACATTTTTACAATGTGCTTTTACTTAGAAGCTTGAATGCTCTTGATTTTTATTATCTGTTTCAGCTGTAACTATTTTTGCCTTAAAGCTGAAGGAAAGAGAGAGCTGTTTCGATGCAGACACGAAGTTTCATAGGTAAAATATAAGCTTCTTGGATGCCGACCTCTCTGTGAGGGACGGATACAACTCGCACGCCTCTAACACAAATAGGACACTCAGTCGCAAGGGAAATTGTTGGTTTTTCGTATTTGCAGAATTTTTTTACACTCAGGTTTTATATTGAATTAACATTACCGAGTACTTCAGAATTACAAGCGAAATGTTTTTGCATAATCACAGATAATAATAATACTATAATATAATATAATATTTATAATACTATAATAGAGTATAATTATCTTTTGATATTATTTTCTATTATAAATCGTCGTTATAAAGTTTGAGTGCCGAGTGAATTATTTTTAATCGTATTTCTGTCTTTTGCAATCACTAGGTACCTAATATCTTTAATGTGTATTCATTTCAGAAACATCTATTCAAAAAAAACTTAAATCTTTTATTTTGGAAATCTTCTCCACAAGAATCAGCGTTAATTCGTAATGCATGTAATTATTAAACAATAAGTTTCATAATTGCATGCGAAAAATTATAGAAAACAAAGAACCGAATTCAATAGCCACCGCGTTTTAATTGCATCAAAAAACAAAGCGTATTACGATATATTTTAATGTGACAGCTGGTGATTCATGCATCCTGTGAATAGGCTGCAACTAAGTTCTCCATAGTCAACTCTAAGGTTCACTATTAAGAGTTATATTTGTTTAGTTCCGTAGCTCTGTGTACGAGGTTGTGTGTACAACTACATACAGTGTTCAGGCCTAATTACACATCATTATTACTAATTGTACAATACGCCGGGTAAGAAGTATTCGCGACTATTAATGACAAAAGCAATTAGGGTCCGGCACACATACACGCGGCTATGTGTGTGTGCGGCCCTGGGCTTGTTTAATAAGAACACAGTGTGGTGATTAGGTTGGCCAGTAACTCAACTACGAGTAAATGGAAAATGGAACTTACTGTAATCGGAATATGTCACAAATGATTTTGCGCTATATAAAGCAATTTCTTTGAGAGGCCTTCCCCAAGAATCTTTAATTTACTTGGTCCTGTGCATCCAGCGGCTTCCCGCGACCTTTACCGGATCGTCAGTCCATATTGTGGGGGGCCTACCAACACTGCCTCTCCCGGTATGTGGCTGCCACTCGGGGCCCTTTCGGCCCCAACGGCCGTCAGCCCTACTCGAAATGTGTTTCGCCTACTGCCACTTAATGTTCGCAATGTTCTAGGCTATGGCGGTGACTTGCTTTTTGAAGGATCTCAAAATTTCCTGTGAGAAAAAGCGCTTTACTGGTGAAGAACTTTCACCATACAATATATGAATGATGAATGATGATAGCTCTTCCTACATTTTCTTTTCCTCTTATTTGACACAGTGCCAATAGGATCTACCACCGGTCGTATAATGTCAAAACTAAGTTATTGCGTCACCCCGAGAGTCAAATTTCTAGTTCAAAGCAAACTATTTAATTGTTTATCTATACTACAGATAATATAATACTGTACTAGTATCTATACTAATATTGGAGAAGCATAAACAAAAAATGACCGGAGAAAATTAGAAAGGCTGACATAAGGAACGACAAAGGGTAATATTTTCATAGTACCTACTTGTTTGTACTTGGTTTGTACCGTCATAAAGACGAATGCACGCCTTAAACCACATACTGCAAATTTCCTTCAATACACTTTTTGTAATTTACGATGGTTGAGAGTTGAAAATTTATTAGCAAAATTTTAATGTGAAACTAGTTTGTCCTATACTAAACTATTATAGCAATTCGGTATAGGCCAGACTAGTTTTACCTAGGAAATCTGGTTTGTCCTCAAATCAAAATTATTATAACAACAGAATTTATTGAAAAGCTCCTACTGCTACTCCTGCACTGTACTGATGCACTTGCGGAATTGTTCTAGTGTGCTGTCCGTCTTTTAATTTACTTTGAAAAGGAAAAATGTATGGTGCAAACAAGATTACGTAAAAATGTGTTAGTTGGCACATTACATGCGCTTGTGATGAACAGCAATTAGCGCTTGAAGTTAGTCCGTCATTAACTAGATAATGACTAATTGAATATTTTTCTGTGTGGGCTAGTCATGAATCTGTCCAGATACGAGTATTATGACTTCATATTAAACTGCATCGTTATTTTATTTACGTTCATATGCAGCATGAGACTGCTACTGATGGCTTATATACTCAAAGACTTCCTTTAAGACGCTGATACTGACAGATTTGGGTAAGATTATGGTAGTAAGCAAAGCGGACTTAAAACCACCAGCTTGTATCAGAAGACGATATAAAAATATTTATTGGAGCGTTTTGTTGGTACATAAAGAATATATATTAGTTTCCATTTTAATGGTTAAAAAAGCTAACATATCGTAGTGCGCGTAAGTTATTTTTATATTAAATCAAAAAAATAGTTAAGTATCTTCATATGGAATAGATGTTTAGTCAATATCAGTCTCCTCAAAACCTTATGTTTGAAACATCAAACAATTCTGTAATGTAGTATTTGAAAAGAGCTTATATTTGTTTTTACAACCGACGATATAGTTATCCTAAGTTACCCCATTTATAATCGTTACTTCCTACCTTCTCGTAAGTCGCAATACTTGTGCATGTTCTGATCATTTTTGTTTTGAAGCTAACGCCAAAGAGAAAATACCTAAATAAAAAATAAAAAATATTGTAGTTTTTTAAAGGGACCTCAGAATAATGTCAATTTATTATTTTCGGGCAACTGTAAAAAATCTTTAACTATTACAAACCAAATTGTGTGAGTCAATATTGTGTTATTACAAGGAATTTCCCGGAACACTTTTGTTTTCTCTGTACGTGTACATTGTGTCCAACCATTTTGCTTACAGCAACTGTCTTGCACGCAAAGATTAATGAGCCTGCCGCCTAAAAGAAGGCTAAAGCGTTTAATTTCGTCTACGACGTAGGAAAATTGAATGCCACACTGGACAAGACGACGCGTTGCACTTTGCGTTAATGTTAATTAACGCCGATGATTTTCCTCGTGAGGCCATAATGACTTTATTTTGTTACGCTACAGAGAGCAGGGATTGCGCTAATGAATTAGGTATATGCGTAATTATATTTAATTGTACACAACTGCTTATTATGTTTGGTAAAAGATGTTTACAAATGGGGTTCTCGGTAAGTCGAGTCTCTAGAATCGTACTCGTAAATGTTGTTTTTACTAAGAATATTCGCGTGATGGTAAAATGATTTATAGCTTTTTAAATAGTGTATTAAGTCCATAGTGTGACTAAGCAATGTAGCTTCAAAATAAAAGTGTTATCGTCTATAGGTAATCTATATTACATAACGTTCTACTTGAGAACTCAAAATATTTTTTACTTCATAGAAACACATGAAAAGTTACAAACGGAACTTACTAAAGCACGAAGTTGCTTCAGTTTATACCATGATCGATGAGTGAATCATCTTCGATTGACAAATTATATAAAATAAGATTATATATGTTTTTATAACATAAGAAACATGAGTATGAACATGAGCATGGCTGCTGTAGGTACCAGTGGTTTTTTTGTAATTCAAAGCATGATGTAACAGGAACGAATTATTAAAATTTAATTAGAATATTTTAATTTTTTAATTAGTACCTAATGCTAAGTTATTTTTACAAATATAGCTTAATGCTCCATTTCTGTTGTGCCCGTGCTCGTCGTATGTGCTATATAAAAATATCTTATTTCATACATATTACATGACAGAAATTGATAGACTGCAACTATTCGTATGTCTCTTCATATGTTTATCCATATTTTTCATGTATAAAGTGTTTGAAAAAAGATATTTTTATACAGCACATACAACAAGCATGAAGACAACAGAAATGGAGCATTAAACTATATTTGTAAAAATAACTTTACATTAAATATTAATTATATAAGAAAACATTCTAATTAAAATTTAATAATTTGTTCCTGTTACATCATGCTTTGAATTGTAAAAAAACCCTCTGATACAAAATCTATAAAATATTTTAATTTATCTATTACCATGTTCCCACATAGTCTACGTGCTATTTAGACTCCAGTGTAGTCCATAGCCGTCTACGTCATGATCTCTCATTAGTCGAATGCTTAATGGTCCTAAGCATGCGGGCGAGATCGCCACGTCAAGCGGGAGTTCTTATTTCCACTGTCCAACACGATACGGCGTCGGCATTGAGATTAAATTTGCAAACATCGGATTAGTTTTGTATTCACTGTCTAACGTTACATTATTTAGTCACTTATTTAGGATTTACATGAAAGAAAAGTTATTTGATTTACATTATTGATTCAAATGGTTGTCTGTAGCCGAGGACATTATTGTCAAGTGGTGTCGGTGGTCGATAACTTATAAAATAAAAAATATGTTATTATATGATTAGATGTCTTATTATTATGGCAATGTGGTTTCTTAATTAATTATAAGTATCCATAAATAACGGATAAGTATAGAAGTCGGTTTCTCTACTAAGTACTACGTTTTTAATACGTTACTCCTTGGTCTAAATACTGGCTTCACATTTTATTTTAAAATGAAAATGAAGGGTAAATACATAATATGTTCGTTGACTCTACATATTATATGACGAAATACAGGTAGCTCCTAAGATTTTTGAAAGGGTTTAGTATTGCTTATGTGAAACTTGTTATAAGTTTCCAAACCAAAAATTCCTAAAACATTTTATTTTCCTCATTTAGTATATGTATGTATGTGTAATTACAAAATGTAGAAAAACGAACAATACATTGTTCAACGTACTTTTAATAATTAATTTTAGACCTATAACATAAACATAAAAATGACTAGGTACCTAATTCAGATGACGAATAAATAAGTAAAACTTTTAAGCACTCAATATGGATATTATTTTGAAAATTGTCGTGTGTCAATGGAAACAGAACACATTTCGGAGGTGGCTCCCATACTGGTGCAGCGTTAACGACAATAACTCGCCATTAACGAGGGTAAAGCAGCCCACGTTAGATACCGGGCCTGCCGCTGTTTGACCGCGACTGTACCTTGTTTAGTGTGTAGTGGGAAACATGACATGATATTGTAAATAACATTCCGGGGCTTTGATAAAGCTTCTTTTTGATAATCAAAATGAAAAAAAAGTGTTTGCTCTGGTTACAATTGCATGATTACTAACAGTTTTTGGTATGTTTTCTTTTATTTTTGTATTGATTTTTTATTTTCTCGTATGTAAGTCTTGTAATCGTCAAAAAATTCGACATCGAGATTTTGACGGAATTACACGATTTGGACTTCCCTGAGTCCAAATAAGCCGTTTTTGGATTTATGTCTGTGTGTGTGTGTGTGTGTCTGTATGTTTGTGCGTTAGCACGATAACTCGAGTATGCCTTAACTTATTGCAACCAAACTTAACATGCATGAATAACATCAAAATATAAGGTTTCTATGAACTTTTGAGTCGTCGATCACGAAAGTTAAGCAACCAAGTGCGTGGTAGGAAACTCGGATGGGTGACCAAAATTTAACATGCATGTATGACATCAAAATATAAGGTTTCTTTCAACTTTTGAGTCGTTTCTGGCATACGAGAAAGTCAAGGGGAGACTACTCTCGATTTTTTAGTCGGTACTAACGTGGGGTAAGTATTAGATACCAGTATAGCATAAGTTTTTTGAGTATAAAAAATTAACTAAGTATCTAATTTGCGTTAAGAGCTCGTATGGGAAACATGATTTGCTCTCCTTTTCGTTATTGGCAATTCCTATAAGTTTGAGCTCTCAATTAAACTAAAATAGTTACGATTTTTATGTTTAAATCTTACACTACGGGTACTGTTATCGACTCGTAAACCTAGTCATCCAATTTGAAACTAAATAATATGGAACTTTGTCACAATTTGAGGCGTTCGTGGTGGAGAAGTCAGTAACGCTGCCGACATATTGAGCAATCCGTGTTTGAATCCTAGTATAGGGGTCTGTTCACGAAACATGGTTATATATGATTAAAATTAATATAATAATTAAAAGCATAAGTATCCAAAATATTATCGGCTAGTTGTACAAAGCTTTTTACGTCTTACAATTTTGCAATGTAAAAGTCAACTTAATTACTTAATTCATAGGAATGGGATGTTCCATTTAAAAAAAAATTATTTTCTATGAAATGTCAAAAAGTATAAGTTGGTGCAAATTGGTCGTAAGTGTATTTGGCCGCTATCTGGTAGGTGCACAGGGTAGGTGTATAGTATTCATAACACAAGTCGACGCTTAATTTGGGATAAATAACTTATCTTCGCACATTAATATGAAGCTTAAAACATATGGATAGGCTAGCGGCTAGTCTAGCTAGGTTCAGTGAACTAAAATTATAGTTAGTTCTATTTGCTCGAAGCTCATATGAAAAATACACTTTTATTGATTTTTACTCAATCCCCTAAACGTGAGAGATGCATAAGTAAAATTAAATACGCTGTAACAAAAGCGAACAACTGGACAGTTGAAACTAAATCTTCAGTCTTGCATTGTAGCTACATTTTCCTATGACCAGTCTACTCGACGATATTGTTGTTGCTTATTTAAGTTTGAAGTCTTTATTTGGTTTCTCATTGTCTGAAGATGAAAGTATCGCCTTTCTCCCCAGAGTTCATGGTTTGTCTTTCGGTGAGGAAAAGGCAAATAATTTCATATTCTTCTTTGTCAACCTTTCATCCAATTATGGGCATAGGTCACTACATTAGCACGCCACTCAGCTTGGCATTGTGCCTTCCGCATCCCATACTTCTCCGTCGCTTGTTAGTACCGTCAGTGCTTCCATTCGTCTAACGTCCGACACACGGTCTCCACTCCAACAATCTTTTCACAATCTACCGTCTGCTTTACGGCACGTGTCTGTCTAGCCCACTGCCATTACTTGTAAGGGACCAACTATGTCAGAGGCCTTGCTTTTTTTTTTTTTGAATTCTATTGCAGATTGTCTCTGATGACATGAAGACCTTGCGGGGTCCTCAAGCCTGTAGGTCGAACGTTCCTAGGGGATTACTGGGCGACCGAGCATCTCCCCCGTGCCTAGCGTCCCTAGGGCGACCGTGTCGGTAGGGTACAGAGGCCTTGCGCTATTTACGAAAGTAAGAGCCTAAACCAAATCTTTAACATATTCATAATGTTTTAACATCTGACAGCTGTCAAAGAGTTGTCAAAATGTATGAAAACGGAAGCGTTTTGGATTTGGTTAAGGCTTAAAATGGGCTTTTTGTCCGTGATATGATCTTCATCTGTAAGAAAACAAGGTCATGTCATTTTAACAAGCGGACAATTTCAACTTTACGGGTTTATTAATAACGGTCATGTCGCGGCTTAGATCGCATAGAGAGTCAAAACGCTCAAAAGTGTTTCTACAGGCGTATATAGACTACCCCGCAGGGATGATGCGTAAATGCATTTGACCTCTCCGTCAAAAAAAAGGTACCCCAGTGCGTCTACATAATCAATCATAATAGTTTCATTGAAATCGTAACCACGACGTAAGTACAACGTGACGCAGCAAGGGTCAAAGCGGCCTAACACGAAACTCCTTTAAAAAGACTAATCAACAGGATTTTCGGAATCGCAATCAAGCGAGCGAATTTCTGCCGCGGCGCAATTGGAAAAATATAATTACCAACATAATCCCCGGCAAATTGGATTAAAAATGAAAAAAAGTACAAACTGTTTTAGGGTACGTCATTATTTTTTGCCGGGGATGAGGGCCTAATTACGACAGATGGATCGCTGTATGTAATATCACTAATTAATCGATCGGCGTTCCGACGTGAGGATTTTTGAAATTCAAACTCTTTTTAGAGGTAATTATTAAAGCAGGGTTTTTGTAGCGTCCCGAAGGGCGACAGAATTAATTTATGGCGATTTGTGAATGGATTTTAATTTTGCAGTTATTGTTTGGTGCTTCGTTTTTATGTTATTTGATACGTTTTGTTGGCTACTGATGTTTTTGGTATTACAGAATTTTATATTAATTATCAAATATACAACTTTAGAGTTTAAATTTCACTAACGACTCTCTCCATCAATAGTTGAGTACCCACAATAATATTTTTGCAATACTTCAAATTATGGTAGTGGAAATTACATGTAATATGCCTAGTTCTTGAAATTAACGCGGGAAGACACACATACAGTCAGTCGATTTTGTTTTATACTGTATTGCGTACACATTGTCTACAAAGTACTTTGTGAAGTTACGAGATCCAACTAAGGAATTTGTGAAGTTCACTCAAATAAGACAACTAAATAACTGCAAAATATCGTGAACATCAGAAAGAAGTAAGTAGTGATCATTAAGCTTAAAAAAGCTTAAATTACAAGTGGAAAAAATTGCTTTTGTACTTAATCTTACATTATCAAAAGTGTACATGTGACCTAAGTTTCTTTTCGATTTTCGATTTTCCCATTTATGTTACAACATTGTATTTTAAGCAGTTTATTTGACTTTAATGTGTTTTACTCTGAGCTAACCATTTTATTCCCCGCCCTTACAGCGACAATTCAACAATGACAGACAAAATGCGTACCATTCGCAAATTAGTAACGACGTCCTTATCTAAATCGATCTAGAACAAAACCGCGGCCGCACCAGTAAAAATTAATGATCGGCCGTAATAATCAGAAATTATTGGTTCTAACCTATGAAGTGGCAAAGGCATGACTACACAGCAAGTAGTGCGAGGGTACACGAATGGAGCCACTTAATTTCACCCTTCTACCCCTTCATTATAATCACCACTCACACATAGAAGCTATCGATCCTAGCTGCGTGTCTGTATACGCTGTGTTTATACAAGTGATTAGTGTATTTAATTTGAAAATGCTAAGTAGTTGCCTTGTTTTATCGCCGTGTTTAAGTCTGTGTGAGTGTAATTATGTGCGGGGTGGGCAACCCTTTGCCCGTATCGGCGTCGTCGACTGATCGTGCCCGTAATATTTCGATTAATGCTTTAGTTTCGTTTGTTGGGAAGTTGGGTTTTACGAGGCAATTGTATCTGTGCGATTACAGCGGGCTTCCTCGGGTGCCGAATAGAAGACTTGCCCAGTTTTGTTAGATTCAATCAATGTATTTAGTAAAAAAGAATTCGTTCCTTCTTTATTCAATACATAGTTATTTGAATAAAGAAGGCAGCTGTGTAATTTGAAATCACGAACCAGCCAAGTAGTCTAATATTGAATAACAGTTGTTAGCGAGTGATTCACAAATAGACTACTGAGCCCAGTGAGTGATTTAAAAGCAACGAGACAAAAATAATTTGCTCTAGTGTGAAACATGGGTAGGTACAGCTTTTCATCTCTACCAGCGAGAAAATCGTTATAAGTGAGAAATACAAGCCAAAATTTAAATAAATGTGAAGCTAAAAATTATTATTACCTAAAAATTAAAAGTAAATTCCTTAGTTTATAACTGTGGAAACTTTATTGATTTATGTGTTATTTTTATATTTTATTTGAAGTGTTATAACAATTGTATGTTCCCCAAAAATAAATAAATAAAACTACTGCAATTATTTAGATTGAACATTACGGTCTTGTTCGGAGCTCGCATCAAGAAGCGCTTTTGCTTCGAGATTTAACGGATCACAAGAGCTCTTTTGGTGTTGGAGAGGTGAAAATATTTGTACACCACTGTTAACAGTGTATAAATTACGAAAATGGAAAAAGAAATTAATCTTATTACCGCTAATAATATTTACTAGCAAACACGGTTAATACTCAAATAAACGGAACTTCTAATATTAATCGTCACGCAATTTTACAATCTTCCTTCACGATTATTTACTTAGGACTATACGCGGGAGTTTCGTTGATTCGTTAGTAATGAACGAGTGACTTTTTAAAACAACGATATAATTTTTAAAAAAGTGTTAAATTATTACGTATTAATACGAAGTTTATGTATTTATAATTATATATCGGTTTGACTAGATCTTACTTTTTATTTCTTGTTTCTTTTTATTTGTAGAAAAATACGAGACTATATAAAACTGCACGTTTCAATTAAATGTAACAAAATTGTCTACTATTTTAACCTACGACTTCCGAATCCTTATTAAGTACAAACAAGTTTTATCTTAATTGCATTCCTTATTAGAAAAAAAAACAAACCGCAAGAACATTAAGTGTAAGCTAAAGAGTGTCCCTGATAAATAGCGTTGAGTGCTCCAAAATAACGTTATAATTGAAGTTAAAGTAACGATTAATTTGTGTGTGTAAAACTCCGAGAGCGAAACATTAGCGATTCGCAACAACACTTACTCTGTAGTAACGACTCGTCTGTCCATATAATCATACAGCAGCCATTACACCCTCCTTGTAGTGCGTCTTTACTTTATCGAGGACACGAGTGTTCTTTAAAATATAAATATTTAATTTTCTTCTTTTTTCTTCTATCTTCCATGTCTGATATAAAGATAAAAGATAAAGATTTACTGAAATTAGAAACTTGGATACCGACATATGGTTGAGCAGAACTTTAGGTAATATTTTGTTATATATAAAACCACATCTAGCAGTATGGGCGATGCAGAACCCCCAAATTAGTGACGGGTCCTACAAACAAAAGCCAACAACCACTATATTACACTCTAAATTACTCAGAAGTCCAGGGGGCTTGCTAAACTTGTATAGTTAAGTTAACCATAAATTAAAATTAAATTTAATACTTGAAATAACATCACTACCAACTCCACTCAATTGATCACATGAGAACGACACTATACAACTGTTTTAATTGAAAAAAAAGTTTAGTAAAACGAAAAATAAAATTGTAATCATTAAAATTTCTATGTGCTTAACTTAGTTAATTAATTTAGTTCCATTGAAACGTATAATCAATAATGTTAATGTAATTAAGAAATTAATGAGCAGTTTATCCTCTGTTCACGTGAAAGGAACCAATCGTGTCGGGAAGTTATGTCAACAATGCAGTCGCGCGGAATGTTGTGTCCAATATCTATTTCAACCACGATTATTCAAATTACGGAACAAAACAAAATCATATCACAATGACTAGGTGCTAAAACGAGATAGCCAATCCGAAAACACAAAAATCGGTTATAAAATTTAAATACGTATCGGAATATTAAACCGGCCGAATCGTAAAGAGCCATCGAGCTGACATGATAATAAAATGTAATTCGGCAGGAACGTGATTCAAACATCGAATGAGACTCGTCCGAAAATGTTTAAGATACATGGCCGCAGTACCCAGGGGGTGGGACTCTACGACATTAATTTCGCGAAATGAACCTAATTTACATTTAAATAAGGACCTGCCTTAGTCGGGATAAGTTGTGAAACTAGCGGCCGGAGGCACTCGCCAGCCCAAAGCGGGCTATTTCATTACTATAATTCAATTCCAAGTTGAACACATCTGTGAATGTTGATTATTTTTTTATATTACGTATAGGATCGTTTGTCACTTTACAATTATTCGATTCTGCATTCTGCGTTGCAAACGAGAGATTAGTCCGATTTGTCGATATCAAATCAAGCTAGTGAAAAACGCAGTGTTCATAAATATCCCGCCACATTCGAATACTTTACAGGATCTGGAGCACGATTATATAATAAACAAGCAATTTTCGCTCGGAGAGCACAGCTTTAACTTGCCTGGAACTTTTTAACAACGTTCAATTCAATCCGTCCAGCAAAGTGGGCCATCAATAACAAAATTAAAAATTCCCCAATTTGAATTTTAATTGCGTCCGATTATAATCGAGCCGATCGCGAATTACGGGAGCCCTCCGAGGGCCGATTTTTTAATTCAAAGAATCATCTTCTAAATAATTCATCCGCGGGAACTAGTTTTCGGTTCGGTTCGCGGCGGGTGTTGCTGGTATAAGTTTAATCCTTATAAATTTCCTTTTTACACAAAGCAATATAAGTAATTAGCATAATTTCGTTGAGTAAATGAAATATGGTAATGAGGGGGGATTTAACCCCTTCTTGGGCCGGGGGGTTGTCTAGGGGTGCGGGTGGCCGAGTCGCATCTCGCTGATACTCGTCACCCGATGTAGTGATGATTACAATTAAATTATCCGCCATTCAACGCCGGCCATTTTGTTTTGATTTGGCGCCTTCGTGCTATCCCTGCTCTATTGTTTCTGGGCGCTCAGAGCACGGGAGCTGGCATAAATTTTATTACCTAAACAGTTTTCAGAGCAGGACAAATTAATTGCATTCTTTCATTTAATAATATCAAAGGAAACAGCATCAACCATTTTTTTTAAAACGTATTTCTTACATACATTTACTTTTATTTTGTTTCAACATAATGGAGTTTAATTATAAATAAAGAATATAAGAAGAAAATACCTTCTATAATATACGTGTATATAATCTACGTCTAATATTTATAATCTTTTATTGAACGAATTTCCAAAAAAATAATAATTTTGTAAGCTTACTCTATGTATTCTGTGTTGCACACCGACGCAACAGTTGTCAACTCAGATACAAATAGATCAATAGGTCAAGGAGTTACACTTCGAAAGATCAAGACGCTAATATCTATAACTTATAACGAGAAGCCTTATTATTGCAGCATATTGGAAAGTTCTAATATCAGTTTAGAAATAAACCTAGTAGATTTATGATTGTTCTTTAAATAATCGTTCTACCAATTTACTAAGAAATGTGCGCATAAATTGATAAAAACAAGAACTTAGGAATCAATACATTCGAGGAAGTTTGAAAGTAGCGCCATCATAAGAGGTAACAGTTTGTCATGTTATGGATAATTAATGAGAAGAGATTATGAGTATAATTATATATTTAAAAAAGTATTAATGGATTAAAAAGAAGAGGGAGACCGAAATAAAGTTAGACTGTGTTAAAGATTATCCAATGTATTAAAATTTTGTGTCACGGTGTTTTTTTATGAAACTTTTTGTGCATATTTGGTAGGTATGAGCTTAGGTCGAAAAGTATATTTCATACCGTTACAAAGAAAAAAAAATGATGACAGAACAAAGTTTGCTAGTATAATCTAAAAATTACGTTACTTAGTGTTTTTTTTTTATCCTAAGTAATATTTTATAGTCATCACAGTCAGTGTATTTATGTGTGTAGCAAACACTCAATAAGAATAAATAAAATATTACCTTTAATTGTAATTAAAATATAATTAAAAGCTTTACACAGTCTAAAACAAAATTGATTATTCTATATGTACGATTAGAACTTATAAACTACGCAACGGATTTCAATGTGGTTTTCATCATAAAAGGATTCAAGTGTAAGGTTAATTTGTATTATTCGTTAAGTTTAAATAAAGTAGGTACTCTGAGTAGGTACTATCCGTGCGAAGCCACGGCTCAAGTCGCTACTTAGGTATAGACAATTAAAACCTTCTTTATTGGAATGCGTTTTGCTATTTATGTCGCTGCCCGAACGTAAAATGTGCGGCATATCATGAAATGCTACTGGGCCATAAAAATCTCGACCACTGGTCGAGTAGCCCATTATCAAAAATTTGGGAGAGTCTAATCTACGTTTCTGTGTGATCGGTAGGTAGACGATATGCCCAAGCATTTCATGATCTGGTCAATTCTACGATCGGGCCACGATATATACTTAAAATCGTCAAAAACCAAAACAGAAATAATAATTGTTTTAATCAAATTATACTCGTATTACTATTAATGCTAAAAACATTAAATTACTAGCTTAATACCGTCAAAAGTAAAGTTATAATATTAAATTACCGCGAGTTTATACTTTCAATAATCAATTGATAAATCCGAAACAAAACGCATGGCCCAAAGCGAGACCGATTGAATAGAATCCCAATTAATATCAAAGTACTAATAAAACCCGAAAGGAGTCGAACCGACTACCCTACTTCGTGAAATGCCGCCGTGATAAAAGGTCTTCTAAAACACAATACCACGTTCCTACCCTAACTCAAGTGAGCGAGTGTGACGGACTTATCTAAGATGAGGCGCGCGCGAAAAGGACAAGGGAATTAGAATTAATTAATTATAATTAAGTTTTAAGTTGACGCGCCGGTTACATGTATAGGCAGTCTTTCGTTTCGTGCGTTGGTGTGTTTGTGTGTGTGTGGGTTTCCTAGTATCGATTCGGAACTATAGTGAGAGATAATGACGGGGGCAGGGCGGGCTTAATAAGTTTGAGGCCGGGTCAGTTGTTATGGATTTCATTTTTATTATTAACTCAGATAAGTTTAGGATGAACGATTCGGCGGCAAACGTAGTACTTACAAACGCGGGAGCTTTGACTCATAGTGTTTTATCAAAAAACTAGACACAAAAAATACTAATATGTAATTTGTTTTCAATTAACAAAAGCAGCTATAGTCTATATAATGCATGCAAGTGATTCGCCTACAATAATTACGTAAGTTCTAATTATTTTCTTCTTTTTTTGGAGAGAGCATAAATGTGCATAGACAGGTCAGCGATTGACGCGACCTACATTTAATTTTAACATTTCCCAACAGACGCCGTTAACAATAGAATTTATTTTACTTAATGTAAGAAATCATTGTTTTTTGAAAATGGAATTATTCGAATTTTATTTTTTGTCTCAACAGGTTGATAAGAATAATCAAGCTTACAGTGTTCATTAGTGTTAGTAAAAATAGTATCTAGTCGAAAACGTTTTTCTTTCTCTTAATGGAGTTTTGTTTGCGGGTCATTATTTTTCCTTAAAAAAGCAGACCTTCGTAATTATATGTAGAAGTTATAATCCCTTAACTAACGTAACGTTTGGTACGAAGACATTAAGTAATTAAAAAATAAACAATTATTTCGTGCAAATTTCCCGTGAAAAAATCGACGAACGCCTTGTTGGATTTTTCGAAAATAATTGCATAGATATACAACAATTCAATTTGGAGAGCACGAGTCATTTTGAGTCGGGGCCGAGTGGCACCAATCTTTGTATCGAGATTACAAAACATGAATCAAAATTAACACCTGTCCGTTCTAGCTCAGACGACAAAGATCGCATACGGGGGGCACGAATTAGGAACGACCGTCTACACTATAACAACGTCCCCCTGTGGGGGTCACTATCGATTTTGGATGAGGAACTGGACTGGAGACATGCAAGGCGTAATATCGTTCTGGGATAACCTTTTGCGTTGACGTGCTGTTCTTGTGTGCGTGTACTACAATTATTCGGCTGTCTTCCGTTTTCATTGGCTTCTATTAGGTTTCATTTCATCTTAAAAGTAATAATTGAAATATCAAATCATTATGGGATAATTTTATTTTTGCGTTTACAAAATTTCAAAGGTTTGATGAAACAATGTTTACCATAAAAACATAAGCACCAAGCACTGACAAATTTCGACAGCGAAAAGCAGTGTCTCGGTGGCGTAATTGGTCAACGCATCCGCCCGGATTGTGGAAGATGCGGGTTCGAGTCCCGCCTGAGGCAACTCGTTTTTTTTCAGTGCATTTTTTTAGTATCAAATCATTATTTCAAGTAGGTATATTTTCTGAATTTTAATTCGTAAATATAGTTTTTAGAAGCACACAGAGAAGTATTCCCGATGTTTAATTTATAAAATCAATTATGGATAGGGTCCCTATACTTGTATTGTCTACTAAACCAGAAACTCCGGGTTTGAATACCGGTATCGCCAGATATGGTGGAATCTTAGGCAAATAATTATGGAGTTGGATAAATAATATGTCAAATTTACAATCACGTCTTTAACGAAATGAAACATAAAAAGTTTATTAAAGTTAACCAAGCTTTAAGAATAAATAATTGGCAATTAATAAACTCGCGAAACTGCATTAAAATCATGAAAAACAACCTAATTACATCCCCTCAAAATTCATTTCCAGAAACAATTAAAACAGAACCTTATTACTGTTGACCTCGAACATCAAAGATTACCTGTAATCAACCGCCAAATTGGAGGCCCTCGAAAAATTGTAAAGCCGGCCCCTAACCGGGGGCATACTCGACTAAGCCGGGATAAAGCAGAATAACACAAGTCGAGATTCGGTTCCACTCGAATAAAGAGTATGATGCCAAGTGGCGCTCGCGGCGTCTAACGTTAACACCCAAATAAATAAATAAAAAGAAATGTTCGGCGGCTGTTGCTCAGTGTGGAATAAGATAGGTACTAATTTTGGTTTGAAATTTATTTTCTTTGGTTGTGAAAAGGTTTATAAATAGTATACAGATATTTTTTTCTTAACCCTTTACCTACGGGTGTCAACTATAGTTTATTTCGCAATGGCATCCCTGAGTACAGCTGTCAATTATTTGACTTTGCATAGACTCTAGAAAAATAATTACTATAAAACCTATGCCTAAGTCATAACGGTTTTAACGGTGTAAATACCAAAAAGACATGTTGGTATTTCCGACACTAAAGATTGGGAAAATCATAATATTTTCCATTCCGGCACAAAAACCCCGCGAATTTGCCTTTAATTTTAGTGTCAACTATTATTGCCTCCCGTTTAGGTGTTTTTAAATATTTAGACTAATAATTGAAATGTAAATCAAATATATGATTAGTTATTTAATTTACTTCATAAAACATAAAAATTTAATTGTGATTAGTACCGATTAGTGTCATTATGTGAACATTCCAAGTATGAAATATGAAGTCAATGTTTATGTTTTTATTTCTTTCTATAAAAATAATATTAATTAAATTGCATTAAAATATTAGTTAATACATATTCAAAGTTTCAACAACTTAGCGCTGGTAGTTTTAGAAATATCGTCAAGTGAAGTGGAGCTATGTATGTATATTTCCATATAGTGCAAAAAGTACCTGTATTGGGAGGTGACATTAATTTCCAGCAGCTTGTAGGGTAAGGATTAAGAAACAAAAAATATAAATAATACACTTTCACTAGGACCATTGCAATTGGTAGCAATTTTTAATTTTCTTTATGTATGTTTAGAATTTACTTTTGTAACATCTGTCCTGGTTGTTGCAATTTGTTTGTTTATTTACGGATTGTACTTTTTAGCCAAACCTAAAAGTAACAATCCTTTTATGTAGGCGATAGGTTTGGTGCCCCTTTTATGTAGGCGACAGGCAACGTGTCACTATTTGGGAGCACTGCATGGCCCATACTGTTGGATCAACCCCTTTTGGAACTATGAGCTGGATCGTATAAATGTAGAATTCTACATTGTTACTTATCAATAGTATTTGAATGATAAAATCCGTTTTTCTTTACTAAAAGCTTTGCACAAGCTTGATGCCAAAAATAATTGTGTTTTAATTTGGAAGAAGAGGTTCGATGATTATTTTTACGCAGATGATTCAAGTATTTTCTAAAAAATATTTAAATTAGTGTTTGAATATTGATGTGAAAACTATAAAAGATGCAAATTCAGATAAAGCGACTTAATAAAATACCGTATATATATATTTTTAAATAAATATTCGTGATTAGTTTAAGTTTCTAGTGTTATATTGTTATTTTAAAGTTGGATTATAATTCATAGTTACCTAAAATATCAAAATATTTTATCAACTAAATTCTTTGTAAATATAATAAAATTCTACTATATCCTCAATAATTTATTTAATTCGTTTTTAATGAAAAGACAACCGTAATGATCTACAATGATGACAACTTATTTTGCAACTCGCAATCACTGAAAAACAGCTCAGCAAACGCGAAGCTACTAGTACATTGTTCTTTAAAAAAAGTATTCCTAAACAACGGTCCGCAAAAAACGGCCCGTAAAACGAAGACCGAGGTTCGCGTAACCGAAGTTTAAGCTGTCGTGGCGCCGGCCCGCCCGGCAAAGCACATATTTGTTCGCACCCGACGTTTTTGACATTCTCGCCTCGCCTCAACTTTTCTTAGGGTTGTGCGCCTGTTCAACTTTGCGAATTGGTAGGGTTAGCAGATTCATGTTGAGATTAATGACGGAGATATATCAGAGAATTACTTATTGAGTTCAAAACTACAGTGGAAGTTGGAAACGGGCTATGACAAGATGTTTACGCGTACGGCTAAATTGTTGAATTCAAAATTATATACATTATTTAAATAGGTTATAGTTATTAATTTATCAACATGTGCTGCTTTGTTTCGATAGCAAATAAAATTACGAACTTTATTTTTTTAATTCTTATTACAAATGATTCGCTCTGAAAGATATTAATAATGGCTGAACTGAAAATTATCGACTAACAGCACTTAGGGTTGTTTTTATTCCTGAGTTAAAATTATTAACCTCATAGAAACAAATATCACCAAATATATTTGCTTCACGTATTAGTTGGTTGGTTTGAAAATAACAATTTTTTCTGAAAGTGGACACATATCCGGTGGCTAAGATACGTGTACTAATTATTGTGAGCAAAGTCATATTTACAAAATAAACAAAAGTTTCTACTGATCCAGTGATTATTATTTAGACTTATTTATCTTCTACACTTTTTCATTATTGATTAGGAAATAATAAACCGAGCAACTAAACATTCCAAAATAAGCGACTATAAATACTAAATGGGCGGCTAATGATTTGTTAGTCGCTCATTTAGGATTTTTAGTCGCTGATTCTGGATTTATATAGGTTTAGGTTAGGATAATCTGCTGACCACTTAAATACTATCCTTATTGATTTGATACTAAGTAGTCCCGCTCCCCCACCGTTACTATTATTAAGTTAAAATAAGATAAATCTTTATTTGCTAGAATATTTTTACAATAGAACATAATTAATGATTAATTAATTATTGACGCATAGTCATATTCTGACTAAAACGTAATATTTTTTACTTTTTATGGCAAGTTTAATAATTATGTAAAAACCGATATTTTCACGATTATCTATAATCCTATGACTAGAGAGAGAGAGATTTCATATTTAGATTATGTATGTATCATGACAATAGTAAAAAATAATTATCTACAATCTACAGAAATAATGACAAGTCACGTGTAGGCATTATTAAAATTAAGAGTCTTTGCAATATGGGTAATTAATTAATGCTATATTACCTCGAAACTTAACCTTACCAACAGGAATCAAATAAACAATCCCACGCGTTATAATTAGAATCAAACTTGTACAGAATTAATTGCAAACAAAAACATCTAATTTTAGAAACGCCTTCGACGTTTACGTCAATCAAAAAATCTGATTACACCTAAATGCTATTATTGAATGCAGCTCATAAACGCAAATCATTTTATAATCGCTACAAATACGTAAGTAGCGGTTTTAATACACTAAAACATTAACAGGAACACTCGTAAAAAGACTTTCCGAAACACACATAAAAGTTAGTTAACAAGCGCCGACGAGCGACAACCCTAGCGGAGGCAATGAAAAGTCGGTTAAGCTAATGTTATCGAGAAATAAAAATGTATAATAAAATACAAACACGCCGCGCGAGGAAACAATTTGCCGCAGGAGACTGGAAGATTTCATGCCTCCGACAATCCCTTTGCCCGCTCTGAAATAGACTTTAGCGCTCGCTAATACGTTTTAGAATGGAGTGCGGTTGGGGTGTAGAAAATTCCTTAAATTTCCGCGCGTTTGTGCGCCGTGTTTCGGCCTTGTTGCGATGTAGGTAGAGTTGGTTTTGGCTTGGTGTGCCTGTACGGTAATTCAGGAAGAAAAGAGAGTTTTCCGGCTCGTCGGGGCGTCGTGACATTTGTGTTAAGCGGGGCCGAGGGAGTGGGCCATTCATAAAGGACGCTCACGAAGCAAGATACTACTTGTTTGAAAGTAAACTTGTTGGAATTGATGTACGGAGCTTTCGTCCGGTTAACATTTGGTTTTGCATTTTGAAATATTACGGTTGTTTTGGTGAGGTTGCAACTGCAATGAGTTTTATTGCATCTTTAAAAGTTTTTTCTTCGTATTACTAAGAAGTTCCATGATTGGAAGATTATGCACACAACATTGGTCGATAACAAATAACTTAAGCACTTATTTATATGCAATGAAACTTACTAAGTTGACTCGCTTTATTTACTACATAAAGTTGGACCCACTTGTATTTAAGAAGCTCTGAAAAAAAGCCTTTTAACTATTGTGATTTGGTTTTTCAAAGTATGTACTTCAATGTTTAATTAAGTTACTTATATGATGGCACTAATTTTAAGTAGCCATTTAGTTAAGAAACTTTTGAGTATTAATATTACTAATGAATACTCTAGTTCAATTAGTTTCAAGATTAGGATTTATCACCAGAGTTAGTAGAAAGTTATTCATATTTGTAATAGCCGGTTAAGAGGTTTCGGTATTATTTTTTGTTCTGAATCCATACAACGTGTTCTTAGTGATACCTACTTAATAGGAATTAGACAATATAAATACAATAAATTATATTAATAGAACATGATATCTATGAAATGCAGCTTTCTTATACAGTAAGGGACTAAGGACCGCCACCGTTGCCAAAAACTACACGATTTCAAAAATAGAACAACAAACAAAAGAAAATTTAGCCCCATTTTTAAATTAACCCGCCACTGAAGAACACAACCGCCTTAAAAACGAAAACTCAAAATTCGAACGCCAACACGACAACAGCAACACGCCTCGTCTTGTTTTTTTTCTAATCCGGGGCGGCAAGGACACGTTTACGGCGCCACCTGTTGAGCGGGGGTCACGTGACTTTTTTGCTTCAAGGACGCGTGCCGCCTTCGCTCATTCATGGGAGGCCCGCCCCCCGCTCCTTACGCGGGGGTTAGCTGTTTTTTTTGTTCCTACGTGAACTCCAGAGGGCTTTCACCTACGTGCATTTTCGAGGTCACGACGTATTTTGAGGTTGTGTTTCGCGTTTTGGCGCGCTCCAACTTGTAGCGGGGGATTGGTGCGTTCGTTCTTTGATTGCGCTGGCTTGGTGAATACGGAGGTTTTAGAGCAGACATTAGACCTTTAATATCATAATAAATGATATCATAGACAAAATTGATAAAGAAAAATAATATTTATATACACATTGTAATTATGATACTGAATGAAAAACTGCTCTTTTTTATTATTTAATTAAGTAGTCATAATTTACTACACATAAAATACTTATTAAATTTTACCTTTGTTAATATTTTTAATTTGATTAAGGCAGCACTTTAGCCTACCTAAGATACAGGTTTTAAACCTAGTTTAGGTACCATCATTTTGTAATTTATTTTAATTTAAGGACTTCACTGTCAATATTTGAAGCAATGGTAAACAATAAACTTTTATTTATTTATTATTTATAAATGAGGTAATTTTGCTATGTCTTGTTATGTGCAGTAAAGAATATTTTACCGTACTTGAAGATTTCTTATAAAAGTTTGAAGGAAAGGTTTTCCCTAATGCTTAGAATAGCTATAGAGGTATTTTCAAACTACAGAATAACAATTAGGATTGCGTACATATTTAAATTTATGAAAAAATGCGAGCTCACGACCACTTAGAGAAACCATGCCTACTTACATATCACTTCTCTGTTTCTTTTTCCACTCTTGTAATATTTGTTTTGGTCTGCAGTCTAAAGAAAGAGTTCAAAAGGTCTCTTCTATTTTTAACTTTTCTATATCTCTGGGGATGAAGAAAAGGCCATCATAACATAATCTATCAATAGTCAACTCGATAAAACAATTAGAAAAAAATTAACTACTTTTTATTATACTATAATTACTATAAAATTCATTATTAATCCACAGATTTTTCCTCTTCGATATATTAACTAATAATCTTTATTAATGATTACAATGACATAGATAACACATTCACATAACACTTATCCTCTTACGAGACAGTATTTGAACGAGCTTGTTATGTTTCGCTAACTCTACGAACAGAAATTCGTGAAACAAAGCAACCCGGTAACTGGCACTTAATTATGCTACTTTGTGTGTGTTCGTTGGCATTAATCGTAATGTTGCATCATTTGAAAATACAATTTTATCATACCCGTTAAAAACAGAAAGTCAGATTAAACATAATTGTGGGACAGTCTGTACTGTAGTACCATCTCAAAGCAACGCACGCCAATCTTTGTGCAGCGATATTTACCACAATTTTTTAAAGACAGTTATTTTGACAAGTTTTTAAAGCGTTATTTACTTCTACTTCTAATGCTGACCGTGCGGTGGCGGACTTCTGTGCTTGCAAAACCAGTTTCCTTTGACGCGCTCGCTGGTTTACTATATATTTTACTACGTTTTACTACGAGTGCGCAAGCGATTTTGACCTTTAGGGTGCTCAAGCATGTGTGCCCGCTGTAGTACATACACACATAGGCATACAATCACGCTCATAATCTCAAAATAGGATGAGCAGAGCCTTAGGTAACATTTGAATACATAATAAAGCCACATCTATAGTATATAAAGCTCGATTTCTATTTATATAAAATTCAAAGTCCAGACTGAGATATCAACGCACAGCCCAAACTGCTGAACGTGAAACTTGAAATTTTGCACATAGATACCTTAAACAGTGTAGGCATCCACTAAGAAAGGATTTTTGGAAATTCTACTCCTGAGGGGGTAAAATGTCGCGGGCGGAAGCTAGTCTGACAGTAAGGGTCATGTTGAGCCTCAAAATAGTGTCAGGTTGCCTACATAAAAGGGACACCAAATCCCAAAAGCAGCAATCCTTTAGTAAACAAACCAACAAATTCAACCACCAGGTCAAGGAACAGTACAGGAAGACAAAGTAACAAATCTAAAAGATAACAAAGTTTGATAAGTATAATAAAATGTATTGGCTTAAGCCGCCGTTAAATACGTGACCAATCGTCATCTCTACGTAAGTTGGTATCGAAAGCTATGATGAATTTCGATATCGTTTCGTTATGAAATGATTGTCATTGTTTGACCCCTAGATATTAGACTAAAAATCGAAGTAGTGCGGGCTGTTGCCTGAAATAAATAATAATTATTAACTTCAGCGCCAGCGACCTTATTAAAAATAATAGTTCGTTACTTTCCTCGTTAGTACTTTTCCTCCGGTTTTTGATTTTCGGGCATTGTTTAATTAATCAAATTAAAGAAAGGGAAAAATATTTCGCTTTATTTCATTTTGGTTTTCATAAATGGATGAGGCAATGCAATATTTTTATCTGTTCTCTTGGTGTGTTCGTTGTACAGTGTGTCTTTATCTGTGCTATTTTCGCCATTGAGTGTAATTAAATCATTCAATCCACCTAAAAAGATGGCTCCTAAAAAATGAAACCCTTATAGAACAATATCTACATATTAGGTGATTTGCATTCAAGCATTTAATTTGTATGAAAATGTATACTTATATTAATATTAAGTATCTGTATCGATAAATGGCTAATCCAAGATATAAATAATAGACCAAAGTTAATGATGATCCTCAAGTTAATAAGGTGTATAACTAGAAATAACTTGTGAAGTGTTCAGTTTTTAAGACTGATTCGAAATTATAAGTACAGGGACTTTAACATATTGCGTTAGCAAAGTGGAGTCAGATAAATATGTGTTCTGACTCCCAAGAAATATTGCAAAATATATCAAAGCCATAACTACTGGTATTGACTCATCTAGCATATTATCGCACGAAGTAAACACTGCACACCACTAATTAGAAAGCAACCCTCTTTCTTGGCCATAAGATCGACTTTCGGCAACACTATGGAATTATTAGACTTAACCGGATTCTAATTAAACCCTGTCCCTGATAGTGCACCGTAGCTGTAGACTGCGTAATTTACATTAATCCAATAATTGCATGGAGGTTTCCTAGTTAGAAATTCAAATGAGATGATGTACTGCGGGGGGAGGGTTGGCCGTGGTGTGAGAGTCGAGGAAACGCCGCGTTTCTGACGCGACTTGTAGACGCTTAAAGGTTGTAGCACACTTATTAACCGTATCGCCTTTCGCCTCGCAGTCCACCAGGTGGCAACTATATGTAAGCAAATTCAATCAGCAGCATCTTGGCTACACGGTGGCGTAGCCTTTCAATCAGTTTCAAACGTACAAATTAAATTAAATACGCGCGCGAAACGACTGTCAGTTGTCTTGTGAATGAAAGCACGTTCAGCTACAGTACTGGAGGCTTACACCCTAGATGGTAATCGTTTCATAACTATAAGATTTAGAAATACGTTATTATCGGCCATATTGCTTGGGTTATCTACAGAGTCACAATGGAAGTGTGAGTTAGAAATTTAAAATTCGAAAATTTTAATTGATTTCAAGTTAAGAACAATTTGCTTACTAGAATCTTAGCATAAGGTTGTTCGCGTTATTGCAGACCTCACTATGATGGTCTGTCATATAGAAAAGGTTATGCTGTAGATTTTTAAAATAGGACAATATTTTCAAATAGTATATGTTATAAACAATTGAAAGGAGGAAGAAGTAAATAAGTATTAAATGTTTAAACTTATTACGTCAAATAAGTTAATAATAAGACAGTTACTATTATTAGACTACAGAGTCCATAAACAATCATTTTATAATACCTATTACCAATGTTGACGTAATGCCGCGGCTGTCACCTACAGATACCTCTGCCAATATCGATAGTACGATTTGTATTGTGATATTTTTTATGACAAACTAGAATTGCACAAATGAATTTTTATATTAATTACATTAAACGTGTTTTAAAATATTGTTTTACTGTGTTATGTAAATGCAAAAAAAATATTATGTATTATTAAAAAAAACACTTTTTTTCATAAAAAAAAGATGCGACTTCATTATATTTGTGTCCTCTTGTCCTTTAAAGGGCGATAAGGCCCCTTTATATGCAATGAGGAGGAGAGAAAGCAGTTGACATGTAATTTTGAAGGATCATCAGGCGTTAACAATAAGAGCGTATTTTTAAAAAAAAAATATAAGACTTATGAAACTACATACACATCATATTAGTAAAAGAAAAGTTCCGAATATGTAGATATGTTTAAGTGTTATAAAAAAAATGAAAATATGTCTAATCATAATAAAAAAAAAATTACAAAGTTCTGAAATTACTACAGCTATTTTCATAAAACTTAACTCACCTTGTAGATAATTTCATTATTAAAATATTCACATGAGAAAATGAAGCATCTTTTTAAGAAAATTATAGTTTTTTTTTCGTTTTTAACCCCCGACGCAAAAAGGGGGGTGTTAAAAGTTTGACCTGTCTGTGTATCTGTATGTTTGTGTGTCTGTCTGTGGCATTGTAGCTCCTAAACGAATGGACCAATTTTGATGCGGTTTTTGTTTCGATTTTTGTTTTTATTATGAATAAGGACTGAACTCTTACGAATTTTAATGTTTAATTTCGAAAAAATTAATGTGGCCTTGTTATTTGGTCAGCAGAATTAACTCTTAGAATCGTTGTAATTTATGGACTTAATTGCTTATCTTCTGTCTAAACTATTGATGTTACATTTAGCCAAGTCAAAAAATTGTCGCGCACAAACACACATTTATTAGCATTAAGTTTTGCATTGGTGATTAATATTTTTCTATTTACTCATTTTTTGTATGTGTCATGTATCATAATTAAACAGAATTAAGTCTCAATATCAATATTAGCCGTGTGATGCCGGCCGAGTAGACTAGCATCACCCCATATCATCCAATGGGTGTCGTATAAGGCGACTAATGGATCAGCAAAGGGGTATTGATCACCTTATACTCCGTCCACCAATCCGCATTTGGCAAGCGTGGTGGAATACTGCCTAAACTCCTTCTATGACGAGGAGAGGCCTTGTGTCCCAGCAGTGGGTCGAATTATAAAGGCTGTTATGATGATGATGAAGTCTCAATATCAGAGCGGAGGCCTGGAGCTCTAAGACACAGGCAAGCTCTTGCCTACTTTAGACTCCTGTTCCCACATTATTAGATAAGACCATTTAATCAATGTATTATGAGTTTGGTAACTGTGATGAGAAAATAAATATATTATTATTATCATAAATAATTACCAACTCATCAACTGATTTTTTTTACACGATCAGTATGAAAATACTATTTTTACTTATTCCCTAGGGAGAACACTAAAATTTCTCGGCTTATCCTCTGTGCCCTACCATCTAAAACCCTAATGCATCTGCCATTAAAAACAGCCGATCAAAAACTAAGCCAAGCGTGAGAACGAAACATAACAATTTTTGTAACGAAGCAGTTGAGACAGACGTCCGTTAATGAAATCTAAAGAGCTTCATCATACGAGTTTGTAGTATACATCGCAACGTCTTCATAACTTGATTAATTAAATTGTTATGCTAATGAGAGATGGGGTGGATTTTTGGTCGATAGTACAGTGGCTTGTGTTGAATACATTCTGTTAGAACTCTTTTATGATGGCTCATAAGACACAATATAATAGTGTTAAAACACAAACCAATACAAGTACTTATACGTACATACTTAAATTGGTTTGTGTTTTATAATCACGCTGAGCAGAGCTTTTACGTATAAAGCCATATCTGGCAGTGTGGGCCATGCAATGCCTCAAAATTGTGATAGGTCGCCTGCCTGGTGCCTACTAAAACTATCAACAAACCCAAAAAGAAGCTCTTTTGTTTCTCGCGTTGAGAAAATATCATAAAACTTATTGGTTTTTGTTTATTTTTCTAACATATTTTTTAAATTTATTTTACATAGGTGGATGTGAGTTTTACGTGGAACTAAAACAACATTGGTTTGAATGAGAAAATGGTCAAATTATCGAACTCATTTGATAAAAAATGTAGAATGAGTACATTTTAAATGGTTTTAATGAATTGCATCACAAAAAACTTATAATTCATATTGAGAAATGAAACTTTTACTAGGATATACTTCACTTGACCATTTAACGTCTAAGATACTACACAAAATATTACAGACATGCACACATGTAAACAGTCACATACGCACACACACATACATAAACTCATAAATTACATTGCTACTTAAAACCGAAATTGTTAAAAAGTACATTTCAAATATATAGTTACCAAACAAACTGTATTAAAACTGTTATTATGGAGCGAGAGCGATTTTCTCCTGGCACAAGTGTTTTTACACTCAAAAGGAGAAATCAACCTCAAATATTGTTAAAACTGTTTGTTTTTGTTGAATAAACCATTTTTCATTTTTTTTTCATTTTTCAATAAATGTACTATTCAAAGCAAGATCAGCTACACAACTGAGTTAAAGGGGCGGACGCAATTTCCGAAATCGTTCATCTGTAATGGGTCTAATATCCAATGTGCAAAATTTTGCATTTGATAAATATGTTTTTTTTATTTATTTCGTAAATTAAATATTAAATGTTTATTAAGGCAATCGCTTAGCAATTAATATACCCACACGAGTATATTCATTCTTTAATTATAAAATTAAAGTTAACACACCGACATTCAAAGAAATATCATCTTTAAAAATAACTATCATAAGATTTTTATTATAACGTTTATTTTATTGAAGATTAGAAAGTCACTAATAACGCATAGAAACTTTACGAAACCATCCTCAAGTACGTACTTCCGAAATAGCTTGCGGATAATCGGGTTAGTAACAAGATTCTGTCGAATCGATTCAGAATAATTACATCTCGATTTGCATCTAATTGCGACGTCTATAAATCCTTATAAGACTCGGCTGGGTCTTAATTAAGCTTACAAAGTTATTAATTTTTAAACGGCTTGAGTTTTGCACTGGCTTTTTGCCTTTTTCTTCTTAGTAGTTTATGTGTATAGCACATGAACATTCGTTTCTTATATTATAGGTATGGGACAGTCTTGGGGTCCACGTCCGGAAGCCTCCTCATGGCGGACCCTGGTAACGTGGTGGGGAAACATTCTCGGCGGGTGTGTGACTTTTGATGTCATGTGTGTCCACTTGGCATTCGAAGTCACATGCCATCTTCGAGTTGTTTTTGTTTTCCCAAGATGGCTAGTTCCGGACGGCCCTTTTCAGGGCTACGACCGCGCCCGAAGTCCCCCGGGTATGGTCCGATGGCTACTTTCGGTGTCCTCGTCAGGAGGAGTGGCTGCTGGCCACCAATTGGTGCAAGGAGTGCCTAGACGGGCAGCGTTAGGACGGTCTCGGTGTAGTTACGCTCACGTGCGCAGATCCCGAGCCGTCCCGCAATAGCGCACTGGAGGTCGGGCCGGGGAGGATGTTTAGTGAGGATGGAGGGAACACCTTTACCTCGAGTCCCACATATCCCCTGCGGTTGGCACTTGGAATTGCGTAGACATAAAAATATAATAACACAAATTTTGGTTGGCAGACAAGCATACGGCCTGCTTAGTGGTAAGCGTTCACCGTAGCCTATAGACGCTTGCAACAGTGACGTCACACTCATGCCTAGTCCCCTTCTCTACCCCGTGGAACTCTGGCGACCTTACTCCCCAACAGAAACACAACACCACAAAAATGTAGTGTTATTTGACTGTAGTCTTCTGTAAGGTGGAGGTACTTCCGCAGTTTGGGCGCTTCACTTGAGAACCTACTCTTTTTTGAAGTCGGTTAAAAATTAACAATCCTTTAGTAAACAATCCAACTAAAGCTAACAACCAGGACAGATGTTACACTTAAAATCATCTCAGCAATCCAGGTATAATATTTATGTTATTTATTATTAGTTCTTTATCAATATTTAATTGATTTTAGGTTATCGATATCTCATATAACGACAAAACTTATAATGACCGTGAACAAAGTTACAAATTTATTAATACTAATATTAAATAAATAAATTTCCACACTCACACACAATAGCCACCGTGTCGCCTTGCCGACTTGTTAGGTGCTTCCTCACGTTAAAGAATAACCCAGGATTTTACGAAGGACATGTGTCCTCTTTAGTTTTATGCGTTATTAGCGGCTTCATAATTTACAATAAAATAAAAATCTTACGTTTGTAAATTTTAAAGACGATATTTCTTGGAACGTCATTGTCTTAACATTACAAATCACAATACTAATTTAAAAAATAAAAAAATTAAACGGTCACAGTAAAAAAGAACACGCTATTTATCGAATGACTGTTAACTCGTCTTCGTTATCTCACTAAGTTGAAAAAAAAACATACAGTCGAATAGAGAACCTCCTCCTTTTTTGAAGTCGGTTAAAAAGGGTTTAAAACAAGTGTGAGTAAAACCCATGTTACAACTAAACAGAATAACGAAAAGTATGTTGGTCAAAAATTAAATGGCACCAAAGCTGTAACAACATCGGAAGCAACTTGGCAAATAGAATGACCCAACATTGTAAGAAGTAGCAACAAAATGTGAGCTATCAGAGAATTTCATTTCTTGATTGTGTGACTCAGAAGTTCAAGTTGGTAGGTACTATATATTTAAGTATTAAAAACAAAAGTCATTACAAAACAATTGCTAATAAAACAACTAATTGCAGAAACAACAGTAATAATACTGTTTTAACACGAAAGTTGGTCATTAATCAGTTGTATTGAGATTTTGTTGGAAACGAACGGTCTGGGTGCAATACTTTGTCTCAACTACTAGAATTAAGTTAATACTTAATTGAAATATTTGAAAATGATACCAAGAGACAACGAAAAACAAGAAAAAATGCTGTCATGATCACGTGCTGGGTTTCTATTTAATTTAGTATCCTTTTTAACAGACTTCAAAACTGAGGTTATAACAAAAGTTTGACAGCATTAATGTGCTTCGACAGTTTATGATAAAATAACAATATCTCTAAATACACTCCTAAATTGATCTACTCGCATCATAATAAAATCACTTGTAAAGGTACTAAGGCATTTAAGTTTAACATTATTAAAATTATTTGAATGGCTTTTTCTTTTACCAACAAGGCATATATTATGTACATGTGCGCTAATCCAACTCACGCTTATACGAAATATTGATTCGATATTTAAAGTTTCATGATTTTATATTTTTGTTAATTTAGAAACAATATTTTAAATACGGTTTTGTAATAACTTTATTATTTTAAAATCGCATTCGAATGTTTCGGACGTTTCTCAAAGATGAGTCAATACAAAAACAATTGAAAGTCACACGTTCCTTACGTTTGCTTTTTATTAGCAAATCATCAATATTTCTAATCCGCACAGCCGAAACGGTCGTGTCGTCACTGAGCCAATCAGAAATATAATTAGATTGAGACCGACGCCTAATTGTGATGGTCTCAAGTTGCGAACCCCTAGGTGCGGACTGCGGCCGGCTTGGCGTATTGGCAAAATCAATAGTTGACCTAACGTATAACCCTGAAGGATACCCCTGTACAAACATGATTAGTAATTAATTTATTCAGTTATACGTTTCTATTGTTATTCACTAGATAAGTTGGTTTAGGTTATAAGACGTCGGAATATCGGCCAAAGAAATTATCGGCGTAACGAGCAAGATTTACCGTGTCGCTGATTAAAAAACGTGAATGTACAAACTGATTGTCTAAACCATTAATAACAGGGTAATGTTACTCCGCTACTATAATTCGAGAATTCAATGCAGTAAGTTCTCATAACGCGGCCGTTAAAATAAAGTGACTAAGGAACCGATAACTGTTCTTTCGACCGCTAACCGCCTCATGAATTCCGCTGAAACCTACGGACAGTCCGTCATAATTCCCAACTTCAAAAGTAATACCATCAACTCGGTGTTAACTTAATTTGAGTCACTTTAACAAGTCCAATTAAAGGAATTTGTGTTTCTCTTATCTTCAATATAACATTGAGCATAATTTCAAATTATATTTCAAACTTTCCGATAATGAAGGGTGGATGGGAGCGGGTTGGGCCGGGTTGGGGGGCGCGGGGAGTGGCACTTCGCTTATTTCATTAGTTACATAAATTCTCCTATTGAGAATGGCTGGCAGAAAGGGGACGGTTTACCCTTATTACGAGAGTCTCCTTATCAATACAATTATTAATATAATAATATTATTATTGTAATAATTTCGGAGCAAAGTGGAAAGAGGACTCGTAGCTTAACTTCGCCAGTAATAAAGGGTGGTGAAAGATAATGGAATGGAAAACAGTTTGAAGTTTTATTGGAAAATTGGTACCGACTAATTGGCAGCATTATCGATCTGTTGGCGACTCAAGGAGCCGGAGCAAATAAGGTTTTTAATGAAATGCTCCGCTTGCTCGAGACAAATTTTCGGCATAAAAACTCTAACTTCGTTTTGAGGTCAGATAAACTTGGATAAGTGTTCGTTGTTTTGAATACTTCAACTTCTTGTGAGTTGCCATAAAGGGTTTGATTAGGCAATTTATAATTATTGTAATTTGATTATGATATTAGAGGATAACCCTCTCAAATATTGTTGGAATATCGCCTTTGGCTTCCGGTTTAAAATTAATTTTCATATTAAGACGCTGATATAAGATAACCATAACAATAGCTTTAATTTTATAAATACTAAATCATAATAATTAAAAAATAAAATAAACGGCCACAATAACATAGAACACTTCTGTTATTTATAGAATGACTGTTAACTCGTCTTTGCTCTTTCCCTAAGTTTTAAAAAGGGCTTAAACCCATTTTACAACTAAACAGAATAACAAAAAGTAGTGATTTTTAAAGCAAGATAAGTTTTTAAGGTATTCCTGCTAATTGTTGGTCAAAAATTAAATGGCCAAAGCTGTAATAACATCGGAAGCAAGCAACTTGGCAATTTAACGACAAAACTTGGTAGAGCAAGCTTGTAAATTCTAAAGAAAAGATTTTTCTTGTAAATTGCCATGACACATAGAAATAAATATGTTAATTCTTCATCGAGTGGTGAGAATATTACTGTGTGTGTATTACTGTCAAAATTTTAAATTAGAGTATTTGTTGTAAAGTTCGAAAACAATGAAAAAATCTTTACTAGTTAAATAGTTACATTTACGTGAAAAGAAAGGCAAGTTTAGAGAATAAGTTATTGTTAGTATTTTAGGTATAAAGATTTCGATATATCGGTTGGTAATCCAGTAGATAAACCTTATACATTCGATATTAATTAAATTGTAAATAATTACAACTGTCTAACAGAAAACCTCGAGACATGATACCGCCCTGACCTAACGAAGCCCCAACATATAGAAATTGAAACTAGCTTGAGGTAATCCTTGCCCGAGAGATCCACAAGTATAGCCATAATTCCTTAGGGCCACGTCTCATTATAACACTAATACAAGACTCATCCCGAAGTTACGGTGAATACATTAAAGGGTTCAATCCTTACTGATGAGACATCGGTCGGGGTGGGAGGCCCCCCGGTGGGGTCGCTCCGGGCACTGGCCTGGCGAAGGGGGAATAAGGCAGGCATTATAGGAGATAGCGTTCATTTACATTGTCCAATAACTCCAAGTAGTGTCCGAGCGAATATTAGTTTATGGCATGCGGTGTTCCCCGCAATATGTATACGCCGAAGTTCCTAGCCCGCCCTCGTCTTAATCAATTTTTAAGAGAACGAAGGGGTGGAATAATTTCGGCTCTGTAATTAATTCGATTTGGTTTTAATTAACGAGACGCCAATTTCAATAAAAAAAATTGAATTCTCAAAAGGATTTCTGATTACAAAACGTCGACTGACAAAAATTAAATCGCGTCCCGGGAATATTTAGTTTCTGCGCCGTTCTTGATTCGTGGCGTAATAATCAGTAGGTCTGACGTATGCAAATGCGAAGAAGTGTCCGTGCGAATGCAGTTTAATTGCGTTCAACGCATTCTGTAGCAGACTAGGCATAATAAGACAGGGTAGTGGACGTACTGGCTGAAATATACGACATTACTATCAGTGGCATGCATAGGACGTGCCCCCACACGCACACATGCGAGCGCTGGATCAAGACACACACACTGCACGCATCTTCGCTCGCACACGTACAAAGCGTAGGCTTTATTCTCATTCGGGAAACGGAGATGCACTATCCTAATTATTGAGAGGTCAGAAACAAGCCTCACTCGGCCTCCTATTGTTAGTCGAAGGCTTCAAGGTAACGTTATTGCTGTGAATACGAATCGTAGCGGGTTGATTTTAATCCCTGCTACGTTTTGTATGAAAAGGTTTGTTTATTTATTCGCATTTGTAAGTTTTGTGTTTTATTTTTTGCCAAATAAACGTTCAAAAGACTTCTTATCCGGATTCCTGAGATGTTTTAGTAACACCTGTTGTTGGCTTTTGTTTGTTGATGCACTGAAGGTTTTGCTACTTTTTGACCCTTGCTTGGTAATCTGTTACTATTTTAAGGCACTGCAGACCCATACTCCCAGATGTGGTATAGACAAAGTGTATAAAATAATAACTTATTTTCCATGCCAACTTTAGGCATTCAAAATTTTTCATTCAACTTATGTATTTAAACTTACCCACGTCCAATATAAAATTCAAATTCCTGACTGAGATATCAACCCCGCTGATCCTAGAGACTCGAAATTTTGCACATAGATACCTTATACATTGTAGGCAAGAAAGGATTTTTGGAAATTCCACCCCTAAGGGGGTAAAATGTCCACGCGGACGAAGTCGCAGGCTAGTTTTAGTATTATAAGAGTAACCGCGCTGCATTCAATAGTCTATGAATTGACGGCGAATCAACCGGATGCGTGCTGATCCTGGTCTCCCGCTCTTCTAATGGTTTATGCGTTTCATAAACCAACCAAATAAGTTGGTCCATTTTACAGCATAAGTTCTTAAGACTTTTGGTCTAAGATGTGAACGTATAAATCTATTATTATTCAGTATTGTATTATTTTTTATCTTGTTGAGATAGGTCTTGGCCTTATTCCATCTAGTGGCAATTCAAGTGATGATAGATGGAAGCGATCTTCACCTGAAACTTGAACTACTGAAGGGCTGACTATTTTATAATTAATTACAGAATTATTGTGTCACACAATAATTCTGTTACACACATTGCGAGGTAGAGCAGAAATAAGTCCTACTGAATCAAACCAAGCACAAATTACTCTCCTGGAGATCGAACCATGGCGTAACCAGCCTTTTATACGTCCGATGCAAGATTCAATAACTGTATAACTGGCCCTACGCTACTATACTTCTCTACGACCCTACGCTTTGCGCCATGTGCCTAGGCACCGCTCGCACCGACATCGTTACGGCATTTCTATAACCTTATGGTAAACGGGCACTACTCGCACGTCTGATCACCACGTGCTAATGAAAATTTAAAATGAATTTAATCATTTTTATTCGTAAATACCTTTCAACGTATTTCTTTTTTTAAATTTCTATTTTTATTAAAACATGTACAAATACCTGTTCAAGTATAATATTTATATTATCTTTATAGTGTGTAACCTTCCGTGAACCACGTGGGGCTTAATAAAGCCAAAGTCACATAAACGTTGCGATAATTCTTTAAAAATTCGCGCGGAGTTTTCGACGCTCTGAGTAGCTGGAGTGGCAACGTTACCATACTACTTGGTGACAGGGGTTTAGTTTTTAGTAATTGCGTTGAAAGTGTGTGATCTACAGTTCGGATCCTGCAGGATCCGAACTGTAGATCCCACATGGTTCTCGACGTCGGCATAAAGTGTAAAGTGTTTTTTTTTTTTATGAAATACACTATTTGTAGAATATTTGTATTCATTTTGACTTAATACATACATACATAAGTACATACATACGATCACAATCCCATGAGGGGTTGAGCAGAGCCTTAGGCAATATTTTGTTAACACATAAAGTCACATCTGGCAGTATGGGCCATGCAGTGCCTCCAAATAGTGACAGGTTGCCAGCCTGTGGCCTACTTAAAAGGGGAACCAAACCCAAAAATTACAATCCTTCAGTAAACACAACAACGAAAGCCAACGACCAGTACAAGTAATAATCTTAAAATCATCTCGGCAGTCCGGGTAATATTTTGACTTAATCATCAGATAAAAAGACTTTTACACATTCCTTGCCACAATTCTTGGGGTGTGATAAAACCTCATATAGTTTGCACGTAAAAAACGTATATTTCGACACTTTCAAGGGAATCAAGGGTACTTCCCGTTGACCTAGAACTATGAAATTTGGCAAGCACATAATATCTTCTTATACCACAAGTACAGGAAAAGCTCTAAAAACTATACATTTGTAATTTAATCATATAAAATATAGTCTTTATTTAAAGAACTTAATCAATCATCGAGGTTTGCCGTTATCTCGGGAACGCGTGGAGGTATCGTGTTCAAATTAAAACGAAAATTTAAAAAAAATACTTTGTACGGAACCCTTGGTGAGCGACTCCGGTTCGCACTTGTCCGGTTTTTTCCTATAACATAGAAAATCTCTCGCATAGAACATAGGCAATGTAACTCAGTGAATATGTAGAATGTTATCCGTGAAAAAAGTTTTTTAAACGGTCTAGTCGTTTTCGACTCTATTCATTTTAAAGCACACATACTTACAAAAACCATTCTGTCTATAACATACGTGTAGCTAGGAAGAGCAGCCAAAACGCAAAGGCACTGCCGAATCACAGACCACGCACCTAAAGGCCTGACGTATCTTCGATCGTTAATTCTATACTCGAACTTGGTCTAAACATAAATCCATACGTGGCACGCATCGTACCGTCAAATAAACTGGCAGTTTAATCAAACCCATTAGACAAGTGAGCCAAACACCTATGACCAGCTTAACTGGACCCGTGAAAGCTCTAACTAAGCCCCGGCTTAATATTAGAAGCAGTGCTTGGAGAGACGCGGGGGAGGTCAGGGAACGCTGGTAGGCGTTATAGCTGATGCCTTTAACGCCTTGCTGGCCGCTGACCAACGCCAGGAGGCGGGAGGCCATGCGTTCTTAATAAAGATGGCGGAAACAGCATGGCTGATGCGGGAAACGTTTTGCAAATCATTTTCGACCTTTGATATAAAGGCAATGGTAATGCCACACAGCACGAGCCTTGTGATGTTCAGTCGACTTTGCTTGAAAGACAATAAAGTTTATATTCCGTTAAAACATAGCCTCCGATTTATGATTATGTGTATAGCTTTGACGTATAAATGTACAGAGACCTCAATTTAAAAGTATTTTACTTTTCGATATACGTGCTTATCATTAAACTCATTTGCATTATTATTAATAAAGGGGACAATTTTAAACATATTGTTTACGAAACGAATCCATTACATTATATTATAAAGAAACTTTTATTTAGCACTGATTGTTTTGTGACAAACATTCAACTAAAATTTATTAAAAGAATTTAAAATTCAAGCAAGATATAAATGGATTTCTTTTACATTATCTCAGTAAGCTGTTGAAAATTCGTAAAAATAGAAATAAGATTTATCAAAAAAAGTGTGTCTACCTATGCAATTCACACACGGTAGAAGTAAAACTTCAGAAAAGTAGCAAAACTGATTTCAGAAGCAATAGATATTTATATTGGTCAAAATGTTGAACAATAAACTTCGATACATCAAAAACTTTTTGGTGTCGCTTTTTCAAATCACAACGACGCTAAAGAAGTATCACTTCAAAATTTTTAATTTGTCTCAAAAGGCAACAACCAGCGAAGTATAATAAAAACAATTGAATAACGAAAACCAAGTACCAAACTCGAATAAAATTTTTGCCACAAAGTGCAACATTCGAAATTCAAAACTCCAACTTTTCGAACTAGCAAGTCTTCAAGAACCTTCACCGTTTGTCAGAAGGTGTCTAGAGTCAATTTTATGCGGAGTGCACACGATTTACGGCGTAATTGCGTTTGACATAAAACTCACACTCCTACCTACTCGCGCGGACAAATCCTGGCTACGCACAGCGCAGAGCACCACGACAGCATTTATCAAGTCAGACGTGCCCACATACATTACAATGCCGAGACGCAGGGCTGCTAAGCTGGCACGCTTGGGTTCTGCACAGCTTGCGGTTGTAGTTTTAAGTGAATTAAATACAAGGATATTTCTAGTTGTCAAATTTGATGTATTAGAAGGTGTTCCATTAATTTGCCACGTTTTTGGATTCGTTCTAAAATTAGGACTGGTTGCGCCACTATCTTTAAAAAGTTATTTAAATAATGTTACCGGCCAAACCCGAATTTAGAACGAACTAGTTTTTCCTAGGCCAAACCAATTAGTCTTTTATGCGATTTAAAGATATCTAGTGGCTGAGTGATGGGTAGGTTAGGGTTATTTTTTTTTATGACCAGGCGGAGTGCACTGTTTTTTTTGGGATAGTCTTGTGTTTTATGCACCTACATGGCTGATTGATGAGTAGGTTAGTGAACTGGTTTGGCCTAGGGAAAACTAGTTTATCCTAAAATCGGGTTTGGCCTGTAACATATACACACAAAATACACACCATACGGAAATTTAAAAGTAAAATCACTTCTTACAATAATAATCAGACAGGCTAAGCTGTTCTATTAATCTCAGATTGTATTTTTCACTTCCGATTGCATAAACTTATTCATCATCTTCATCATCATTTTAGCCACATGACGTCCACTGCTGAACATAGGCCTCCCCCAAAGAACGCCACAACGACCGATCCTGTGCTCCTCGCATCCAGGCTATAAACTTATTGCTATATTGTATTATTAAATTTTTATAATATTTTATATTAACTTTAAAATAAAATTAGCACTAAATAAATCGTGTATTTGACGATCGAAATTTTACGAACGATGGGTTTTTACTTACATTTCCAAATGAACATTTTGTATTTTAATTTAAATACCAATATTTTCGTTTCCTATAAATTTTTCGTTAGATGTCTCAATTATAAGGGTATATATACACCCACTGCGAAATCACGACACGAGTTTTTTTTTCTAGCAATATCCATAGTGCACATGTATTTGCGGAATGATTACGCTGTTTTTCATTTCATTTTATATTATGCAAACAGAATTCTGCGAGAATAATCGCGCACCGAAATTTCTCAGTAGGCTTATTAACTACTATACTAGTAAACACTATTTAAATAATCAATATTTTCACTGTCTTGTTCAAATCAGACGGATTCATGGTGATATTCACATGACGTACGACAGTAACTAAGCTCTGCAATTGATGTAATTTATTACATCACGCATTGAAAGTACGGTGAAAATCTAAAGATGTTTTATTATCTATAGGTTGTCTTTGTCAAATCGCACTTCAACTTGTTGCTACCGTAAAACACGCCTTATGTTTCATCCAAACACAACGCAATTACGCGATTACCGCACGTATTTATTCGTTGACATTCGCACGATTGGACTAAAACAAAGAGAGCCCGTAAAATTACAAACGAACTAGTAAATATCGAGTGACAAAGTTTATCATAAATAATAAAATATTCATTATACTCATCATATCAGTTATTCGACCCACTGCTGGGACATAAGTCTTGTCATCGAAGGAGGTTTAGGCAGTAGTCCACCACGCGAGCCCAGTGCGGATTGGTAGACGGAGTTTATGGTGATCAATACCCCTTTGCTGATCCATTAGTCGCCATCTACGACACCCATTGGAGGATATGGGATTATACTATCTCTACCAGCATCACACGGATATTTCATTATACTAAGATAAATTAATTAATAATAAGGTATTTTCATTTATACCACCTATCGTTTGGTTATAATTATTGCACTTTTGTATCTCGTACGTAGCGACGTAACTTCTCACTTACGTCTATCTCATGTGACACTGTGTTACTGTAAGTTATTTTTGTTATATAAGTGCAGTAAAAGAGAATACATTTTGAAAATTTTATAAATTAAATACATTTTGACAAGAAAATAGAATAAATTGTGACAAATATTTTATTCAAAATTTTTCGTTTGATGTCTGTTAATGAAAACTACAATAAATTCAGAAATTACCGAAGACATTGCTACTTTATTTGTCTTTCAAACATTATGACAAAAATATTATAGATGAAGTACTTTTATTACACACCCACATTCTTAACATGACTCATCCTAATAAATATGAATAAAAACATTTTCCTTCCTTCCTCAATATTGCTCCATCAAACTTACCCAAACGTAAGAAGTAGGTTTAGACTAGGTATTACGTAAGAGGTTGCACAATATTGAAAATGTAAAATGTATAATTAGATTAACTGTTTTTAAATACTGACAATTGTTTCACGATAGCTAAAGTTTTTCACAGGAAAAAAGTTTATTAAAAGCTAAAGAAAACTTTTTTGTATCTTGGAATATAAAAAATAGTTAGAAACATTTTTAATACTACATCCTTAGTACAAGTATTTTCTTTATTTTTATTGAGCAGAAATTATTAATTGCTTATTGTTTAGAAGCAAAGCATATTGTCACTTAATTCTTTGAGTAAGAAAACAGCTGCATTTATACAATTGGAGGATAGCAATCTGGAATTCCGGCGTGCAATACCGTCCGAAGCTTCTAGGGTATTATTCAAATCGATTAATCCCCTCCTTATAGGCTAGTCTCGTGGTGACCCTAGCTACACACCATAATGAGCGTCCAACGTATATAACTCATCTCCGGGCCCCAGTTAAATTATTCAGGGGAGAGTAATCTTATTACATTTACATATTAATCAACGGATTTTAATTATCCCCCCGCCGCTTCCCCCGCACTGCGATAATTTGCTTTCGAAATGCGACTTGCCTTGATTGAAGACGAGGTTGTGTGGGTGACTGTGCTTATAATAGTTTTGTTTGTGTTGCCCCGGCATAATTTAGTGCTAAGTGCTAGACTCGATTTTGACCTGTGACTTTTAAGGAGCACTGTCAGCTGTTACATTGTTGCGATCTTAAATGAAATCGACAACTCTGTAATATGCTACGGAACTACGTTTTCCCTTTTAATTGTTGCACTTACGACATCCTACGGCGTTTCTAATTAAGCTGTACCTTACCTGTAAAAGAGAGAAAAATAATGTTAATTACACATCAAATAGCTTACGATTACAAATCAGTGTGTCAATATATTAATTAATTTCTTCATTTTCTGCAATTCACGCTACAACATTATGTGTGTGTAAAAAAGATATCAACGAGATTCCTCAAAATCTTGCAATAAAATTGATCGCCGTAAACCGAAGGGTGACGGCGGCAAAAAGAGCCAGCATTTTTAATTTTGCATAAATTTGTATAAAAAAAGAAATTAAAAAGATGATAATACACAAAAAGTAATTAATGAAAATATAAAAAGAAGAACAAATAAAGCATAGGATATACGAGTTTAATCAGTATACTCATTTGTCGGACGACGTAACCAACGCATTACGTCCCGGTGCGGACGAGAGCTGGGCGGGGCGCTCACTCGTAAAGCATTCGAGATATATTATAAAACGGCTACCAGCCAAGCCCGGAGGCTGCAATTAATAAGTATGTTAATGCTGAACGCCATATTTATCGAGACGAAGGAAGCGAACTCGCGGGAGTGTGAACTCAGCGCTATTATTGTTTTTAATACATTCCGAAGACTTTTATGTGTGTGCATTTTCTTTATAACTAATTGGTTTTATGCGGCAGCATGGTCGGTGCTGATGATTTTATATGCTCATCTAAATTTTCTTTCTTTCTCTCAACATTTAAAGATATGCAATCGATGTACGGAATAACGATACAATACAATACAAATAATTATACTTTATTACACAGTACAATAAGCGGAATAACTTTCGCGTTGTATAATAACTATCAAATAAAATGTGACAATAACATGTTTTTTATTAGTAAACACAGTCGCTACTCATGACTGGGTGTATAAAACGTGGTATTAAAATCTAGGGTATAGCCATTAATAATTCTACTCACACTTTGTTTTACAAACAATATAAAGTTTAAAAAAAATAATACAGAAACATTGTCTTAAAGAAAACTTGAATTAAATTTCAATTTTAAACGGTCTAGACTCTTAATTGAATCTAAAAGTAACATAGAAACTAAGATAATTAAGATTCTCATTAAAGCTAAATAAAAGATATTTAGGTCTGATTACTGCCATTGTCTAAGTTCTTGCTGACTTAACCTTTCCAACCCTTTGAATTTTTTTCGGTCTGCCGCAGTTATTTTATTTAACTTTTTCAACGTAGTTACCAACCGTTTATTTAAATGTTAAATCGAATTAATGTTTATTCATCCTATTTCAGCCCAGAGTTTTTGTTGAAAAAAAAACTTCATAAAGTTACCTTTGTTAAGAAATCTTTCATCGATTTTCATATTTGAATTTTATCAAATTGTCTTCCATCTTCTTGGTATATTTAATCTTTTAATCAATCTAAGTACATACTGGGTATTGTTTCTTGTCCTTAAAGACAGAATTAATGTTTTTAGTTAATAAATTCTTGTTTTAATAAGGAGTGAGCGCTGCTAAGTTCAAGTAGATTGATGGCGAGATTATTATACAAATTAGGGTAGACTGGGGCAATTGGGCAGGCAAAGATATTCTAAGATAAGCAGACGTGTCTTAATTTTTACTTAATTAATAGCATTACTTACGTCATCACAGTATGCTGCGAGTGTGCAAATTAGACACTAATTTATTACTTTTTTTATGTAAATTAGTCATAACGTAACATTTTAGCTACACACAAGTAATATTTATGTCCGTAGTAGAGTAGTACAAAATATGTTAAACTTTGATAACAATCAAAGCGGCCATTTAAATATTATGACCACGTTAACAGCTACAATAGACGAGCATTTCTAGTTTTTGATCTTAAGGAATACAGTAAAGAATACAGTTGTTACGGTCACAGGTTTAGGCGAGGTAGAGATAATTAGTCATTATCGAAGATAAAACTATGTAACTTTGAATTTAAGCTATGAAACTTTATAAGAAATAAATAGATAAATAGGTATTTGTTTTAGCGTTTTTGAAATCCTAATACGTGTGGGGATGAAGGGTCGTAAGGAAATCCAAATAAAGGCTACAAAATAACTGTTCCGCGTGGACGAAGTTGCCGTCAAAAGCTAGTAATATATAAACTCAAAATAAAAACTAAAGTAAAAAACAAGTCTTAATTCCGTGTAACTTCCACAAGTCTGGTTAATTTGAAATTTGGAATGCTGTACCTTCTTTAATCATGTTGCTGATGCTGCAGTGTCATCTGGAATCTGCAGTATGCCTAACTCTTCCAAAAATTACCGAAGATGTATTTTCGAACGCATTAGATAGCTCTTAATTAATAGTTTATGATAGACTAGCTTCGACTGGCGACTTCCACTGCGAAGGATTACTGATATCTTTGTCGCACAATCACGAAATAGAATTCACTGCCAGTACAAGTGTTCCCTCCTTCCTACAATCCTGGGTCATTCAAAAGAGGCGTGAAGAAGCACCTTGCAGGTCGGTAAGGCGAGCTATCTTCGCATTTGGACTCCACTTCTGCTTACCATTAGGTGGAGTGGAATTATTTACTTGACTTTTTTTATTTACTTGACATAAAAATAAAATAAAAATGTATGAGCTATATTATTGTAAAGTTTTATTAAAATCTATTCATTAGGTTTTGCGTGATAGAGTAGCAAACATACATCCATCCATACTAAGTTTCGCGTTTGTAATATAGATAAATTCGTCGGTAGTTTTTTCAATTTAATATCTACTTGTTTTTCACAAGATAATGCAATTGCGTACATTTACGAACATAATAGTAAGATGCTCACGTTATCAAAGCATAAATCAAACAATTTCTGATCACAAAACTTGAAGATTCGGCGAACAACAATAAACCGCCAACTCGACGCGTCCACTTCTCCCCAGTTTCCCTCAAATGCAATCCCCATAATGGCGCCGAGTCCTTAATAAATGCTTGCATCATGCGAGCAAGATAAATGCACCTCGAAATTAATTAATAAAATTGCATTCAGTACGCAAGTTGGTCATTTAGCTTCTTGATTGGCTAAGTATTTACTTTTTCTTATTAGCCGCTTATCTTTTAAATTAAGAATAATTTATTTAAAATTCTTATAAAGCATGCGTTCTTATTTTCTATGTTTGCTTAAGTGTATCATGGGCTTAAAGAAATAAAAGTGAAGTTGTTTTACAAGCATAAATTTTAATGATCAGCTCTGTAGTAAGCGATCCTTGTATCATAGCCTAGACTCGAAGTAGTATGTGGTGATCCGGGAACCTAATTCGCCTACAGAACACATAATAATGCTCATAATACGAAAATTGTTGAGCAGAACTTTAGATGATACATGATCCCAGTGCCTCAAATTAGTGACAGGTTTTTTTTATATTTAAAAAGGTCTGGCAAATTGCTCCATTTACCTAATGGTAAGTAGAAGTGGTGTCCAAATGCGAAGATAGCTTTTTTTTAGCTAATGCTAGAGATAAGCCACCGCGCTAGCCATCCTCGCCTTGCTGACCTGCAAGCTGCTTCTTCACGCCTCTTTTGAATAACCCAGGATTGTAAGAAGGAGGGAACTCGTGTGCTGGCAGTGAATTCCATTTCTTGATTGTGTGACAAAGAAACAAATTTCTTAGTTCGCGTTGGAACGGTAGCCAAAGTTTGTCGATGGCACCGTAAGTCTGCACGTCCTTATAAGGAAGGGAGATGGTGATGATTAGAATTTTTATCACAATTTATGTCAATGAAATGCGCATTATTAGGCATTACTCAAAAACTATGCATTAGATGTCGCTCAAATTAAAATGGGACTATATAACAAGCACCAGCTTCCAGATGTAAAAAGAATCATCAAAATCGGTACACCGACTAAACAGTTATGAGGTAAACACACATTAAAAAAACATACTATTGGGAACCTCCTTCTTCAAAAAGAAGTCGATTAAAAAGTCCCTCAAAGCACTCGACTTGGTATAGTTTGCCAGCCTGTTGCTTATATTATAAAGACATCAAATCCAAAAAAGGGTAAACCTTCGGTGAACCAGCAACGAAGTCCAGGAAACCCGTTAAAGTCTTAAAACTTCTCAGCAGCAGGTCTACAGATATTTTTTTGTAAACATAGGAAAGCATTAGTCCACAATCCCACCTGATCTCAAGTAAAGATGCGAACTAAGGCTGTAAGAATTGTACATGAATTTACAATTATTTGACAAATAAATGTTATAAAAAAGCATCGGTGGCGTTGTGCGTAAGAACGTCGTCTCCTACCCGGGAGAAGCGATCCCCGCCACGTACCGATGTGTTTTCAAATTTTGAATTCATATTATGTACGTTTAAACGACGCTTTTACGGTGAAGGAAAACATCGTGAGGAAAACTGCACACACCTATGAAGAAATTCTTAGGTTGTGTGTGAAGTCGACCAACCCGCACTTGGCCAGCGTGGTTGACTAATTAAGGCCTAATCGCCCCTAATGTGGGGTAGGCTCGAACCCCTGGGTGGGGACATATTATATGAGCTGATGATGAAATGCCTAGATAAAATAAAACTTTGATTCATGGATAAATCAAAGTACCTATCAATGTATTATCTATCTATCAAACTTAGCACACAAGTAGACCATATCACTTTTCGCACCAGTATAACGGAAGTAGGATACCGTAATTAAAACCGCAGGTGGAAAATAGTAACCATATAAATTTAATTAATTTTAATAAAACAAAATCTATAAAAATAATTTATTACAATGCTTATTACTATCAATAATAGGAACATAAAATCTAACCATGTGCTTCTTCTAAATAATCGTGATGTCACGTCATTGTATTATCTATGCGCTGTTAATTTTAATATGCACACATCACGTCAATATGGTAATAAAAAACGAGGAAAATATGGCATAATTTTCTTTGTGTGTGTCAGTATTTTAATAATTATTATTTGATTTCAAACGAAGTTTAAAATAAGTATGGTCCAGATCGTGATGTCTTATTCCATGTATGGAGGCAGCAGACAACATGCCCGACTAATTTTGGTTGAGCTTACGGTACAGGTGCTCTATACCACAAACCATATGCTCACCAAGATGCAAATTTGCAAAGCACAATAGCACAATAGGCAAAGCTGATGACCCCATCTGTAGAATGTGTGGTGAAGAGGAAGAAAGCATGGAGCACATACTATGTGACTGCGATGCACTAGCCAACAGGCGACTAAGGGTCCTAGGCTTAGCTTACCCTAAACCGGAGGACCTTGTAGACCTTATTCCCGCCAATATCGTGAAACTCATACAAAATGTTTTCGATGTTGGCGGGGATGGGTGATAAGGAAAGGGGAAGCACAAAAGATCCCATAGGGTCGAAGTGCTCTGAGATACGGCCTCAGCCCCTTATTTAAGAATAATAAGAGATGCAAATTTTGACAAAATCAAATTGCAGAGCATATGGACATGACCCATGGAACACCTATGTGACTGCGATTCCACAGCCAGGATTGGAATGAATATCCTGCGAATGGCCAATCCAAGGCCAGAGCACTACAGGGTCTTCAAGCCCATGAACATAGGTATAGATGACCTACACGGTTCATCCCTGACCATGGCGCATGAAACTGCGCCGAAATATCGGATAATTCACAAAACACAGTTACGTGGTATAAATCCCGTTTTCTCACATACTTTTTAGAAAATCGAAAAAAAAAAATTTAGAAATGGAATCGCACATTCTTATGAATGAATGAAGTTGACTTTTATGTTACTTTATGCAAAATTTTATAACGATAAACTTGGTGCAACTGGCCGATACAGCTTCATCAGTCAATAGGCTGAGACGCTGATTTTTATGGGCAGCTGTTAACTAAAGTAAGCTAACCTATGTTTTTTTGTGGATATTGGAACCGGACATAAACAAAGAGATCATTAAATACAGTGGTGTAAATCGTGACGTCGTAAATCCGCGAAACTATTTTCAAAAGGACATAGTTGTGATTAAAACTAAAATAAATTTATGAATATTAATCGCCTTTTTGGTTTTGTGGTTTGTCCACCGCTATAGTTCCTGAGATTCCGGGTTCGATCCCAGGGGCAGGACAAAATTGAGGTTAGCAAGCTACCGTCATCTTGACAAAGTATGTCACCATATTGAATGCTATTAGGAACATTCACTTATGTACTGATGATGAACGTATGTTCACAAGTCAGGGTATATAATTTATGACGTGTGTTCATTATCTAGTATCCATAACACAAGTTGTTTATGACACTTAATTATGGATAGATAATTGGTGTGAGCGTGGAAGTATGCTATTATAATTATTGTTGCGTTCCAACAATAAGTGATTTTGTATGCAGTTGATAAGCAAGCATATGGACCACCTGATAGTAAGCAATCACCGTAACTAAGAAATTTATAGGTAAAACTGTAAGCCATACTAACAATAAAAAAGTGAGGTCAAAAAATATGTCCTAGTAACTTCTTATTTCCTATTTGTCTCTTTCTAACCACTAGAGCACACGTATCAGACGGTCACGTGACGTCACGTCACGTCATACGCACGTACGTCATCATATTACTTGTGCGGAGAGTTAGAAAGAGACAGGTAGGAAACGGAAATATTCAAAGGTTAGTTGGCGTCATAAAAGTTGTCTTCACTTTTTGATTGGTAGTGTGGTTTCCAGTTTTACTTATAAATTTCTTGGCCGTATCCTAATCGATGATTGAAAAACTGATGTTTCACTTCCACGCTGCCAACTCTAAGGAGCTTTGAAAACCCCCGACAAAACGTAACTCTACGAAAATGTTTGTCATGAGAATTTGCAGCCTTCTGTAAGTCTTCTAGCAATTCCGTGGTCTAGCAATTCGTCCACAGGAATTAGATTCCTGGTTCAATCCCCAGAGAGTACAAGTTTGTACTCGGTTTGGTTGGTGGTAGGACTGTTTTTCAAGAGCGCCTGGCTAGTTACCACCAGCTTATCAAAATCCTAAGCCTAAACCGCGAATTGCGAACCTTAAGTGGCAACGGGCAGGGCACATTGCTAGCAGAACTGACGGCCGTTGGGGCGGAAAGGTTCTTGAATGGCGGCCGCGTACCGGGAGACGCAGCGTTGGTATACCCCCCACAAGGTGGACCGACGATCTGGTAAAGGTCGCGGGAAGCCGCTGTATGCGGGCAGCGCAGGGCCGTTCGAGTTGGAGATCCTTGGGGGAGGCTTATGTCCAACAGTGGACGTCTCTCGGCTGATGATGATGATGATGATCAAAATCTGTTGCCATAATAATAATGTTAACATCATAATTGTGTTCCGACAATTAATGATAAGATATCCTATGTGGTTGAGGGTCCAGTTGAAGCTCGATTCCTTGATTCCATCTTCGGCCTTCGTCACCTATCATCAGGTGTGATGAAAGCAAAGAGCTTTTCTGTCAAGAATTAGAAAAAGGTAATGCCGCAGTTTGAGCACTCCAAATTTGTATGAAGAATTCGATATGCCCTACTTCTCGTAGCAAAAGGATAATCAGTCCCATTTGAGGGTTTAAACCTTACATTATTTAAATTGTTCTTATAGAGTACAAAGCTTGGAGCAGTGAACTGGAGAAGTGCCTTGGACTTCTAACCCAGGTGTAGGTTTAAGGACTTCTCTCGCTGCCTTGCTGTTGCTTGCAGTCACATATGGTACGATTCCGCGAGAGCCTCATTAAACACGTGTTTATTACGCCACTTGTAGAAGTTTTAGACGGACCGAAGTCTTTTAATAATGTACGGGATGTAGCTGGTATATTTCACGCGCCTAAACCAACATTTAAAAAACCAAACCGCATTTAAACCAACGATTTAGCAATTTCCTTAAATCAATTTCCTTAAATCTTTCATAGCGTGGACGAATAATAATATTAACAAAACTTAGTGTTACTATATCGTTTTGCAACGTGTCGAGATTTAAGATCGCAATCAATATGCAAAGTTCCGATCCAGCGTCGCGTGCGTTCGCGCCTGCGAAATTTCGCTTTTTATTTAATTAACTCCAATGATTTATATTACATTAATATTTAATTGGTTCTTTGGAAATAATTGTGAGTTCCATTTACGAGTGTTGTATAATGGGGATATAAAATTAATTTTACCGTTCCGTAGGCGAACGAGGGTTTTGTTTTAATTTAAATTATAATGTGTTTGTTTTGTACATAGTTCATTTATTAGATTTATTAATTTGTAATAAAGAAAGGACTAGAATTAAACTTTATTGCTGATTACCCGGAATGTTTAAGAGCTGGCGCCCAGTGACAGCATGGCAAGGGATTTTATTCCGTGGACAAATTAGTTTAGACCATATTTCAATGAAATTAGCACTGACATTCTTTTATTTTAATACGAATAGGTCGACATGTTTCGCGTGACGACGCGGTGTACCGAGGCATTCCACGAGATGCCACGGCACGCCGCTGCAACATACGAGACGCGCAGGTTACTTCATGTTGTTATAGGAAAGTGAGTGCTAAGTAATTAAAATGAGGTTGAATAGCACAGTACTGAATTGAATGCAAGCGAGCGCCAAATTGCGCTTGCTGTCGTCCTAACATGGTATGCCACAAGATACCACGGGATCCTTCAGTATGCCGCAGCATGCCTAAGTATGATTAGGCATACCGAAGTGTGCCGTGCCGCGTCATTTCGTGCCATGTCCTCACTGCGCCCTTAGAGTGTAAAATCTGTTAACGTTGTTTGCTTTTCTTTGTTGGTTAACAGAAGTCTTAGTTGTTTTTGCGTACGACATGCAACCTGTCACTATTTTGATGAAATGCGTGGCATATAGGTACTGCCAGAAGTGGCTTTATGTGTGATTAAAGGTAAACCATTTTGGTAGCACACATTGTCATAAATCTATAAAGTACATTATTTTAGTCAAAGCTATGAGATAATTTTACAAATATTATAAATTTACAAATATAAATATTATAATTGTATAAAAATATAATTTTAGAAATATTATACTTTTACAAATATAATTTTACAATTCGATCCTTCTCACCTATCCCTCTCTATGACTCGGTGCTCCCTTTCGATTCGAACGCCATATATATACAATCTAATCAATCAGTAGAGACTACCCTGCAGGAAACGTCTAGAAACCCTCTATGGAAATTGGAATTACGGGCCCACCAAGGGCCTCACCTTCTTTAAAACTTTACTTTTTACGTTTCATCGAATTTTCAAATCATAACGGTTCTAAAGAAGTTTCACTTCAAAAATATTCGACTGCGCAAAAGAAAAATCCAAAATCAATTTACTGAAGAAAAATCAATTAATTACCTAAAGAAAAACTGTACTTAGAAGAGATAGGCGCAACAGATTCCATATCAGCACTTTGCATATTGATTATCTGTCTGAGGTGCAGGACATGAAGTTAATTGTAACACGATACGCTGGAATAGCTCTAGCGCATAGTTTCACGCTTTGTTACTTCGCTAGAGCTTACAAGAACTAGATAGGTCAAGATTTTTTATAGCTAAGTCAAAAAGGCGCAATTTCCGAAGGAACTGCTGACAGTGTTATTTATAGCATTTCTGTATGATTCTAATAAATGTAATTACTAAATCTCAACATATATGGAATAAATGTGTAAAATATATTTTATAAAAGAACTAGCTTTTGAACGCGACTTCGTCCGCGATTTCTAACTGAAAGGCCATGTACCAATTGTTATGGATTTTACTTTAAAAAATGACGGATTTGCATATAAACTTTGAACCCCTGTTTTCACCACCTTAGAGGGTGAATTTCGAAAAATCCTTTCTTAGTGCACTCTTAGACTTCATAAGGAACCTACGTGCCAGATTTGGAATCTCTAGACCCAGCGCAGCGGTTTGGGCTGTGCGTTGATATGTCAGTCAGTCAGTATTCATTTTTATATAATAGATAAAAACAAACATTGAGCTTAGACGTATGTTGGGACGGAGGCGACACAGCACAGCACATTACAGATTTAGCAGCACAAGGCAGGCGAGGCAGATATAGTCTATGAGCGTATGCTGCCACGCAGTTCACATACGCACGTATTCGCGTTCTAGCTATATATATATATACCTTTTTAAATGTATTTTTCGAATAGTCTGGATGATTAGTATCATACATACAAGGTGCACAACAAACTAATTCTATTAAATGTACTGTCATTGCAACAAAATTGTGTATTTTAACGGACAGACACATGTCTGCATCGCACGTGCCCGAGCCGCAACGTACGCAGCACTCGGTAGTACTCGGTACTTTCATGCATTACAAAATCTGCTCTGAGGCCTTAGTACGAGTTTGTTAGTTTTCGAGCTCGATCAAACGTATCGTCTCTTTTCATACATTGCCCACTAGCGCCCCTAGCGTAAACTATCAGAAACAGTGGGCAATGTATGAAGAAAGACGATACGTTTGATCGAGCTCGAAAACTATCAAAACTCATACTAAGGCCTCTGCCTTGCGCTGCGCGGACCATGCGTCGCCTGCGTCCCAGCATACGCTTAGCCTAATATTAATCATGTTAATGCCTCCAACTAAGCTAATGCGCTAGGTGGGTTTACATCGGTAGTCAAACGGCGACCGGGGATCGATCTCCGTTCCCACAGAAACCGAGTCCATCTGCCTGCACACTCGGCTACCGACGGTTATTACTTATATGCCTGTGACGTCGACTCTTCGGCATGGATCGGATTTTTTGAAGATAAAGTGTAGCCTACGTGATTGATTTTTATATATTTATTTTAACATGTCAATGTGCAAAAACTTATACTCGTGTATATTTATTTTAAAAGTCTATTTTAAAATAAAAAAAAATCTAAACACCGTAACACTTGCGTCCAGTATCTATAATTACCTATCTAAATAAGCAATCTTTAACCTCAACCTCAAAGGACATCGCAAGTATCGCAAATATCCAATACCTGTTGCCTGCAACTTATAACAAAATAAACTCCGCAACTCCACAAAACACTCTTGCGTTACCGAGAAACATTCACGTTTAATCTCATTTAGTGACAGGAAAACTCGTAATAGTACCACGATCATAGACAAGGAGCCGGCACTAACAAAAACTGTTAATACTGACTTTAAAATCTCGCTCATAAAGTCACTTTTGCCTCAATAAAGAAACTCATTTATGTAAGTAAAAGGAACTAATTAAATATCATTGCAAAACATGGTATAATTGCAAATAAATTAGCCTTGTTTGTATTGCGGACGTTTTCATTGGCCAGTACGTGCGCGGTAGTAAAAGTTTCTTCAGTATAAATTAATTGATTAGCTTAATGTGTTTTCCGAAGGGATTGTAAAAAGAGACAGGTTAACAGCGAGCATAAATTAGGTGCGGATTTGTTATTAACACCGATACTAATTTCCCAAGTAATATTGAGAGGTAAAGCGACTAGCTAGCCCTGGTATGTAATGAAAAGAGGTGATAATCATATGCCAAAGAAGGTGATGGACATTAATAGGTATATAGGATGAAGACTGAAGAAAAGGTGGATTGTGCGTGATATGATTTTTTTTTACAAAAGGTCAAGGAAATTACTTTATTCCACCATAGCTAGTGCGAGAGATAAACTGCCGCGCGAACCATCCTCCGACAAAATTAAGTGTGAGTTGTGTTGAAAAAGCACCTTGCCGACCTGCAATGTTCTTAAAAGAGGCATGCTTTTGAATGACCCAGGATTGTAGAAAGGAGGGAACACGTGTGCTGGCAGTGAATTTCATTTCTTAACTCTGTGACAAAGTGACGAGTTCCCAAATTTCTTAGTTCGCGTTGGAATGGTAGCCACTGTTTTTCGGTGACTCCGTTAACCACTACGCGTAGTCTTTAAAAGGAAGGGAGATCCTAAAGCTCCTCAGAGCAGTCGCCGTGGTACCGACGATAGAACGCGCTCAATGACGCAACATCGCGATGCAATTGGAGTGGCTCGAAATGGTTAGTCATCTCTTCCTCGCCGATGATGCGAGTCGCGCGACGCTGCGATCTATCCAAAATATCGAGATTGGCAAAGAAAGGACTTAATGCTGAGAAGACGCATGTCCAACATGTATGGATAAGGAAAACATAATTATTCCGCCGACCCCAAGTAAAATTCCAGCAAAAACTAATGATGAATTACAGTATAAAGTGGTAGGTTATGTTTTATAATTATATTCTTTCTGTCGTCTGAACTAAGGCATATTCTCCTTATTTTATTTCTTGTAACATACGATACCAACAACGCGGTGTCACTTGCACGCTGCTGTACCTACATAACCTCTATTCCGTAACGCTACGAGAATATTCTCCAAGTTTAGATTTACTGGAAGATACTAAGGTCCTGGTAGCTTTCAAAAGACGCCCGTTGTGAATAAATGTTCACGAAAAATGCTGCACTTTGCCATTCAATTTACACATTTATATTACCCAGCATAAACTTCGAAACCCTACATGCTAAGATAGCGAATAAAACACCCGACATTCTAATTATAAGAATAATATTTTCATAAAACCAACGACAGGCTACTGGTCAGCTCCTGCGCTACAGTACGGAGGCAGCAACAATCTTACTTTAATTGCGTGCAACATAAATTATGGGGGACTTATTACAATCCGCTCCCGTTTCGATACCGCCCGAGGTGTATTGCGGGCCGGTGATACTTTCTCGTGTGCGAATTTGATAATCGTTCGCTTCGATATACGATATTATTCTTTCAATTCAAATCGAAAATAAATTATTCAACGTAGACAAGTACTTGTTGACGTCATACATTATGTAATTCAACTAAATAATATTTATAATATAATAAAACGAAAAGCTGGTATGGAAAACTGAGCCCACTGCACTGAAAAGAGTCAGCAAGCTATTGTCTCATTAAGGAAATAATAATAAAACCATACACTTAATATAAATAGCAAAAACTCTAAAATAACTAGCAAAATGAAAAAATTACATTAGCTAAAGACAAAAAATATTTTTTCTCTTAGTCAGTCTTTTTGGAGTACCTCGAGTCTCTTTGGAGTCTCTCGAGTTTCTTTGGAGTCGACTTGTTGAATGTACGCTGTAAATGAATCAGGAAGCATAATCTTGAGTCATGATATATGGAAATAGATAAATGGAAATTAAGAGGAAATATTGTGCGGTCAAGTTACAAAATTAAAATAAGTTGCGTTCCGCAGATTTTGTGCTTACATGAGATTTTATCTATTAAAACTAAACCAAACTGCTATAGGTTTTGGCATAGTTGGCAGGTCGCCTGCCTGACACCAATCTTCCTTAGGAATGTTGTTGTGGATAGTTGACTCGTCACAGCCCAAGTGACCCTTGGAGCGATATTCTGTACAGGATCAGAATTTCTTTCAGTATCCACGGGATGAGAATTATAGTCCCTATTTCTAACCATAAGCTACACCTTGGACGAACGTTGCATTAAATACAAGCCCATAATCTCCATAAAAAATTGCGAACCTGAAGTGGCAGTGGGCAGGAGACATTGCGAGGAGGATTGATGGCAGTTGGGTCGTAAAGACCCTCGAATGGCGACCGCGTACCAGGACACAGCGATGGCAGGCTCCCCACAAGGTACAAGGGAGGGTCTAGCGGACCTTTGGCCGATATAGGCGGCTGGTGAGCTGCTATTATGTGCGAGACCGGTATGACGGATTACTGCGGCCTTAGGTGGGGGACAGTTGGCTTAGACACCGGGCTTAAACTGCGCTGAGTTTCATCCAAGCCACCCTTGGAACCGCTATGGGGGTCCCTGGAGAAAGCCCTTTACAGGACCAGCGGGCGCTATTCGAAGCGACTGAACGATGCACAGATTGGGCTAGAACGGTCGGGCACAAATGGATTCCCGGTGAAAACCGAAAGCTTTACGATCTCGAGTCACTGCTGTAGTGTGCCTTGGCAAGGTGCCTAGAGAATATGTTTATTGGGAAGTGGGGGGTACGCCTCTGAGTTACACATACTACAAAGATGATGCGTAAATGCATAAGACATCTCCTTGAAAAAGACTCTTCACAAGGTGGACCAACGATCTGGTAACGTGGGAAGCAGCTGGACGCGGACATCGCATGACTGATCAAACGATCAAGCTGGAGATACCTTGGAGAAGGCCTTTGTCCACAGTGGACGTTTCTCGACTGATATGATGAATCTTTAAAGTCTTCAATATCTTAAAGACTTATATAACTGAATTATAAATGCTCATTAAAAATATTGTGATGATTCATCAGTCTTACATACTTAAGCTGTAAATTAAAGAAACGTCGGAAGTCATTCCTCATATACAATTATCATTTTAACTACTTTTCCTGTAGGTCACCTTATTATCTATTATAGATAATTCTAAAAAAGTGTGTTATACATAGTATACCATTTTTCCGGTGATTAACTTTGACAGTTTTGATGTTGGTTATAAATATTGTTAACCCGGCAACTAAAAAAAAACGAAAACATGAGTTTTGCTGCGAAGAAATCTCTTCCTTATACACAAGAAAATAGAATTCAATTTATGTCATTCTAACATACGTGCTATTTTGAGGTCGCATATTGCGAATCGTGCGACTACAGAATAAGCGCCCGCGCACAGATTATTCATAGTCTCATTATCATAAAATTAACCGATAATAAATCATAGCGGGCGCAATTAAGTGCACTGGCTTGATACGAGTACTGCTTAGCTAAGGAACGCGGAAAAATGACCACAAACGAGAAGTAGCCGCGATAGCCAATATTGTAACACATAAATCTTAAACAGAGTTATCTAATTCAAGATAAAGCAATTAGAATCGAAATTCGAGATATGTTTCGGATATCGTAATGGGTACTTGGGTAATGAAATCATTGAATGTCGTTGTTGAGGTATTGCAGTTTAGAGATATTACGGTGTTAATTTACAAGAGAATTGAGAAAAAGTTTATCTGAGACCGAGAACGAAAACAAAAGAATGCAGTACGGGGGTCATTGCATTACATAAAAAGACAGACTGTTCAACTTAATTTAGCAACAACGTCCTGCAAACTACAGCCGCTTATGGGGACTGTCCCTGCTATACGTGCTATATTACGCGCTCTCTTTTAAAAATTGTATAATAAGTACCTACTAACACAATGTGATAAATTTTCTTTGTTACTAACATAATGAATTTGAATTGAATGAATTTTAAGTATAACATTTAGTATATCATAATTTATGTATGAATGTATGGTATATAATTATGTATTTATAAATATTTTATTATGTTTAATATAATAATAATAATCTTGCTACCGATGGGTAACTGCATTTTTATATTTTTAAATGTTATACATGTTGATTTTTATTTAACAATTTGCAAAAATTAATCTATTAAATACTGAGATTAAATATTAGTTTGTGGTATAATATTCTTTATGGTCATGTCTGTGGCTTTATGTCTACGATGAGTTTGACTGTGGTTGAAGCGCCATCTTTTCTTTAGTAATTTTTCACGAGTTTGAACTTCACTTTCTGTTGAGCAGCGCTAGGCAACGGACGTATACCTTCTTAGTGACGAAAAGAATATAGTACACAATAATTTCTTCAGTATAATCGTTGTTTTAATTAACCATAATCTCCTATAATACATTGTAAAAATTTAATATTTAGAAGTATAACTTTGTACGTGTTGTAAATGAAATAAAGGGAATAATACTAATATATTTCGATGCTCACCCAATTATCTAGCCCAAAGTAAGTATCATTAAGAACTTGTGTTATGAATACTAGATTAGACATTTTTAATATACATAATATTTTTAGATTTTTTTATAAATAAACTTAAATAAATATATAAACAACCATGACTCGTCAACAAATACTCGTGTTCATCACACAAATATTTGCCGCTACCAGGACTCGAACCCGGACCGCTTGATGTGTAGGCAGCTATACTGACCACTCCACCAAGACGGCGTCTAATATATATATGAATCGTAAGTAATTCTTTGTACCTATATATTTATTCTAAATATTTCAGTTTTGTAGATCCTGCCTTCTACACTTTATCTCACGCACCTTACTGGTTGACTGGTAGAGAATGCGGTATAGCATTAAATCCACCCTTTGTTCTGTCTTTGTGCAATAAAGTTTTTAAGTAAATAAATAAATAGTGGACCTTTAAGTAGTTAAGGTAGGGTATAACAGTCCAGCCGCACGATTCGTAGTGCCTCCATACAGAAAACAACACAACCTCCGCCCGTAGTGCTGTGGTAAGTTTATTGGTATAGTGCAGTCGCTAATTTAGGGATTTGTCAACTTACTCATACTATCAGATAACAAAAATCACGTCGGGGTCACCAATCGTAGAAGAGTGTGTGTTATGTAATCAGAAGACAATTAAAACGCTGTAAAACCAAACGAGAACTGAATTTATTGTATAAGAAATAAACGTTATAAAGTGACTAAGAGCATGACGCAGATATGAGGCGTTGCACTATACCTATATACTCTACCTATAAGATGTTCAAGTGTGAAAAGCCCCATTTTCCATGTTTTTAATTAATGACTTAAATAAATTGACTACTAAATTCTTCCCGCGACTTACTCTGCGCAGGATTAGTATAAATTATAACCCTTAAGTTACTTTGATGTATAAGCTATAATATTCAAAAGTTTTATTAAAATCCATACAGTAGTTTTGTGTGAAAGAGCGACAATCAATACACAAACTTTCGTGTTTATGATATTGAAAATATTAATTACTCCAAAGGTTAAACTTAGATAGGCGTTTAATTATAAATTGTTGTACAAATTTAAATGTATAAGATATATTAGAGAGAAGCCGGTATTTATAACATCGATTCTATTTTAAGTATCGGCATCCGTTTAAATAATGTTTGACTGTATAAAGTTAAGATACCATATTTATTTAAATAAAACATAATAATAATAATAATAGTTGAGATATTAAGATTGTATTTCGTTAGTATAATAATAATACAATAATAATACAATTCCACGCTCACACCAATTATCTAGCCCAAAGTTAGTATCATTAAGAACTTGTGTTATGGATACTAGATAGCGGACATTTTTTTTAATATACATAATATTTTTTTAGATATTTTTATAAATAAACTTAAATAAATATATAAACAACCATGACTCGCAAACAAATATTCGTGTTCGTCACACAAATATTTTCCGCTACCAGGATTCGAACCCGGACCGCTTGATGTGTAGGCAGCTATACTGACCATTCCACCACGACGACGTTGCTGATCTTTATAGTATGTGTGTTATAAGGATCGACAAAAATACATACATACACACTATCATGCTCATAATTATCCCAAAAGGGGATGAGAAGAGCTGTTGGTAAAATTGTTTACACATAAAGCCACATTTGTCAGTATTATAGGCCATCTTCGTTTTCTTATCGTGTTTAACTTAAAAGGAAATAGCTCTTTATTTAAATGGACTTTGCTAAGTACTTTTAAATCGTCAAAACCTACAACCATTTCGGGAGGAACTGATTATTTTACTTTAATAATTATTATTATGCTGAGATGGAGAAGAAATGGCGAAAGAAACTCCATAGCATGCGTAAATTTTGGGCTGTTATAACTCCCACGCATTTGGAAAATTTATATAATCATTTATCTTGTAAAAGCTTTTCTATATAATTCAATTAATCACATTAATGAACTAAGTAATTTAACTTTTGATACCCAATATATTCCTTTCAATTTAGGTGCTGAGGATCCATTTATGATCCTCTGGTTAACAAATACATAAGAATTCAATGTGTGGTATACCAAAAATAAATCCAATAAGACATTAGTTTTTTAAACAATATTATACACAAGGTTATATACTTGGTACAGGTTAGCCGGTTTCAGAGATTTAGATGTCACCATTTCATTTCTGACCATTGATGTGACTTTAGCGCGCTTAGTAGCTCAACTTCTGCGATTCATGAACAACTCTCCGCGGCACCATCGACTTCCTCACTTTAGGCCGTTGTCAGCCTTTTCAGCTTTCGCTTACATAATGAGACATCAAACCCTAAAAGTTACTAAAACTTTGTGAACCAACAAACAAAAGTCGTTTCATAACGATAAGATAAGGGAAGCTAGCAATTTCATTAAATCTTTTCCAAATTATTGTAGGTCACTTATAGGTACTTATAAGACAGCAGTATGCAAATTTAGTGTATCACCCTCCCTGTCGCAAGGTTATATATAGACGTAATGCATACAACATGAGCATAGTGCTTTACAACTTGCTCCCAGAGGATTTAAAGAAACTAAAAGGGAACATATTTAAAAAAACCGACTAAGTAGTTTTGGACAACTGTTTTTATGGCGTTAAGGAATATTTAAATTGGCAACAGTGATCTCTTTTAATTTGATCATAATAAGTTACCTACTACAAATTATAAGATATTTCTTTAGATTAATTTGTAAATGTAATTTTTTATCATATCTCTGACATAAGCTTAATAATTATATTTTGACATTATTAAAATTATTAATTTGTTAATTTGGTGTCTGTTATAAGTTACTGATTCGCGTACCTAGTTTTGAATATAGATAACTTCGAACTACCTATTAATTTCTCTTCTCTTCTTAATTTCTATTAATCTAACAAGGTAAATAACATAAAGATAATTCAATAAAAGAAGTGCAAAATAAAAACTATAAAGTTTTAAAATGCAACATTAAAAAAGCACATAAATTACTTTAATTGTGTTAACCAGTTTACAAAAGCAAGTGGGTGCGTTTCCACCTACGCAATAATCGGATCGACAAACTTAAAAATGTGTCGCGAAGAATAACATCCGCTGCGGTTTTTTAATGTACAAAGTCGTGCTAATCCGTTATCTTGTTCATTACCTATTTAAAAAAATAAGAGATGTGCTTTTGTCAAATTACTAATTAAAATTTTGCGACAAAGTTAAGAGATAGTTGAAATAATAGTATGTCAAAATTATATATTTTAACTTAATATTATTTCAACTATGTTCTGTTGAAGCTTTATACATCACCAAAAGTTCTGCACTACATATTCATGATTATGAGGGTGACAGGTGCTAGTACGTACGTAGGTATACGGTACGTACCTATGTTCTACACAGATAAAAAAAAGTTGCGTTCACTTGGAAAACAAAAGGTTTTATCTTTTAGAGGTTATTTCTATATTTGAAAAGTGTGAACATACATATTCATACATTTTAGAAGTCTGGTAAAAGCTCACATATTTTATTATGCCTCTTTTGATGACCAAAGGGTTGTAAGGATGAAACACTGGGGCTGCAGTGAAATTCATTTCTTGATTGTGAGTAATATCGGTCTCGACAGAATGTGTTAGCGCCATTCAATAACCTTATTAATGTCTATTTATGATAAGTATTTATTTTGATTACATACATGCATATTCAAAACGCACCCACACAATCCTTTCCGTTTTCTTGTACTCTTGCCATGTTGTTTTCCCGCATCACCGCCATACAAGTGCACTGAAACCGCTCCGTGTAAAATTCCGCTTAAAATTATAAAATAACGAATTACCTCGCCGAAAGTGTCTTAAACAAACCAAAAACCATATTGGCTTGCGTGTGAACATTTAAAACCAGTGTTACAGTCCATTTTTACGAAGATTTAGAGTTTACAAGTTGGCCAGTGGGCTGCCATCGAATTGGAAGGAAAAGTATTGTGCTCTGCTTGTATTTCTCCTTCCTCTTTTCTGAAAAGCCCACACAGGATGGTTTTTTATGTCACAGTTTACAGGTAGCCACAGTTTTTCGATGACAGCGTAAGCAAGTACGCGTAGTCGTTAAAAGGAAGGGAAAGGTGGGGTTACAGAAAAAGCTCGTCAGAACACTCCCTCAATGACCTAACATCGCGATACAATTGAAGAGGCTCAGGATGGTTGGTAGCTACTTTGCCAATGATGGGCTTTGTCCTGAAAAGAGGGGAATGGTTTGCCATTTTCCATTACGACAATTATTTATAACTTGAACAACATATCATCATCGATAAAAATTGCTAGGCCTCACCTATAGGGATTCGGAGGAAAATCTCAGAATTGCTTGGCAGTTTCATTTATTATTATTGTTATTTTTTTTGTTATAAGTTTGTGTACAGAGTCAACATTAATGTAAAGCATCGTTTCTGGTCGGTAATCATTAAAATTCTCACATGACAGGCTTATCCGAGTGTGGGATTTTTTGTAATATTAATAAGCTGTGACATTGTTGTCAATTTCTACCTACCTGTTTATTTTTACTTGTAAATGTACACTTTTGGAACTAAATATTATTATTATATTCAACTACAACACTATGAATTGTAAATCGTAATTCTCGTTTGCAGCAATAATAAGAAACTGATTTATATAATTAGACTATACACTGAAAACTATCCAGGGCGGGAACTGGAGTTTCAGTGCTTTTTCCAATTTTAAAAATATTTGCGCGTTTTTTAACGTAAAAAAGAATTCCAAAATAAGAAAAAGATATTGTGTATCAGTGTTTTGTTGCCCGCTATGCTCTCTTACAAAACCACTGGCACATAGGCAGCATCAAATGTCCTTGACTAAGAGAAAAGGGTGGATGGAAAATGTACGTGACCGGATATAAATGCGGTTCATTAATCACTGTAATTAGATCATTACAAGGATCGGGTTCTAGCCAGAACTATGAGTGGTTTTTTTTCCACTTTAGTATGCGTGGGCTTGTCTGGTTGAGAAATCTGAGTGGGAAATTTAATGCGACTTGAATTTTTTAATAAGTATCATCTTTTAAACTAGAAGTACCGCGGGTCGTTGTTCCTGCATGAACAAGATGAAAAAGAAATACTAATTATGACTTTTAAAATGAGCATAACTATTGACTAGTTTCGATGTAAAATTTGTGTTTGACCAAAATATAAAATTGAACTAAATAAATAAATCAAACGAAAAACCTTTTATACTAGCTATATGCTAGTATGTATCTCAATATTTATATTTTGTTCAAAATATTTCAATAAATAATATTTTTATAAGAACATACATACATACATATATAATAATCACGCTCATAATTCCAAAAGGGATTGAGCAGAGCTTCGTTATCATTTGGTCACACATGAAGTTACGTCTGGCAAAATGGGTCATGCAGTGCCCCTAAATAGTGACAGGTTGCCAGCTTGTCGCCTAAATAAAAGAGTCACCAAACCCAGAAGGTAACAATCCTTCAGTAAACAAACAAACAAAAACCAACCATCAGGACAAATAATGTTACACTCAAAATCATCAGTCCGGGGATATTCCTGTATAATAATTCAAAATCCAATGATGAAATTTTTGTTTTCATCAAATCGGACTCGCGAGTCCTTTGAGCATTTTTCGATATTCCTTATAGTTTAGGATTTGGCCCTGAAGGCCCACTTGAAAAATTTACCCTGTTCAACATATTTTAATAAAATAAGATTATAGCCTATTATTTTCTTTCTTCTTCTTTCTTTCTTTCCTATGAATTTTATCAAAGTAAATAAACGGCATTTACGAGTATCACAAGAAAATATACAAGCAAAACCCATAAACAACCACACCTACCCCAAATCACAGCAAATCCGGTAAGCAAACAGTTCCAAGAATTTCGCATATAGACCAGCGCTATACAATCATAGCGTACTTCTCGAGAGAACACGAGAATTAAAATTAGCCATAATTAACCGGTCCCCTCGACGGGGAGCCAATAACTCAAGTATCAAAATTCCCTGATAATTAGCAAGCAGAAGGCAATAAATATTGCCGAGACGATTATTAACTGGCGGGTTATCAGAAGGATGTAGACACTTAAAGTTTGAACTAATACTGAAGATTTAACGGCATTTTCTGTGGAAATCCTAACGAATTTTAAACATTAGATCGTCAATATTTTGTGGAAAAAATACTCTTAGTACTCTACCACGTATCACCACACAGAAGATCGCAGTCAAATAACTCTTTCTTACCTTAATAACTTTTTCTTTATTATGTTTTTGTCGGCTTAGGTTAGGGTTGGTAAGAGCTATACCAGAGTGTTGTTATCATCTAAATACAATTTATTTGCCATAAAGTTGTCGTTATAATACAGGGTGTAAAAGACATGAACAGTCAAACTAGAACCGTGTATTCTGCACACCACCATAACATTTTTCTTCCTTTAGACTATACCTGGGAAATTGATAGTTACGATTTTATTGAAGGTCAAAGTCATAATTTTTTTTTTCATTTTTTTATGAAAACGTATTCTAAACGTTATTTCTTAATTATTGTCCAAAGAAACATTATCATTTTTTTTAGTATTTCATAACAAAAATGGCTTCAAAACGTTAGCGTTCAATGTAGCTCACTCGATGCGCACGGACACTAACGAACGGAGCCTTCGTCTGTCAAAATTATCGCGGTTTTGCGAGTTGCGTGCGAGTTTAGGCGGTACAATTTGCAATTTTTTTAACACCAAAAAATAAAAATCATTTCCAGGATTTTTTTTTTTAAATAAGTATGTCTTATTTTGATGTATAGAATACATGGTTCTCGTTTGACTGTTCATGTCTTTTACACCCAGTATATGTTGATACCAAGTGAAAAAAAAAATGCAGTAAATATAAGGTACAATGCAAGAAACAAAACCTAAAAATAGAACTTTCTATTTTGATAAATACATAGTCTAGTTACTGAACAGGTGTAAGTAAGAATGATCTTATACTTATAATATTTGTGCATACATTTTTAAAACTCGCGCAATTTCTTCACCCCGTAAAGCTCAAGTTACTAACTTGAGCTTTACCGAGTGATTTGCAATTTAGAGTTGTTGTATGCGTCTATAGGCTATGTTGATCGCTTGTTTGTAGTAAAGATTATATGATTGAATGACACCCAAATCATATGTTAAACTAACCTCACTATATAAATGTAATTAAATTCAAAGGAAACCTGTTATTGGCGATTCTTTTGCCTATTAGTGTAAGTTACAAAATTTGTAAATACACTGTTGGTTTCTAATAAATAAATAAACAAAAATACCTTTATTTTTACCTGCTTTTATTCAGTAGGTAGACATTTCAAGAAGCGAAGTAATTATCATTGTTCATTTTTCGAAAAGCTGTTTAAAAGCTTCCCTATAATTTTCCCGCTGAATTACAGGACATTAATAATTATCGGCCTATAATTTAGCAATAAATAATTTTTTTTTTTTTTTATTTATTTATACAAACAATATTACATTAAGATTAAGTTTGAATACGGTGCCTCATAAACACAAACGATTTTTCTGTGCACCGTAGCTCATCGTCCATTTTAAAACACCAATAACAATAACACACGCATTTCGAAACATCACCAATAATACGAGAAATTATCATTCCATAAGCAGGTAGGAAGACATTTCGCTCCCCGATTACTCACGACAGCGCCAATCAACGTTCACTATCCACAATGGATATTTTTTTCTGCACTGTGCTGATATACAGGATGTTTTTATTTGTAACTAGTAATATCAATATTATATTTTTCTAGTATTATATTATTAGTGCAATTAATAAATTAGGGATGTTTAAAAAGGATAAATAAAGTTAGTAGGTACTTACCTTATTGGTTAATTTTAAATTCTGTATAGGTTAGTTTATATTAAATTATTAAGGAAGTGGAGTTTCAGTTTATGTTTAATATTTTTACAGGTAATCTCTGCTTTGAGATTACTTGGAAGCTCATTAATTAGTCGCGGGATAATGTATTTGTTTTGGTATTTCCCGTACATATTATTAACCCAGGGAAAGTGTAGTTTAGGATTGGTCGCACTTCTCAACCGCTGATTACAATTGCTAGGGATCTTAAGCTGTTCATTAAAATATTGTTCCTTAAGGATGACGTATTTAATTCTTACACTCACTGGTAGGACTTTACAAAACTTAAATAATTCATACTCGTCTTTAAATTTCATTTGAGTTTTTTTAGGTACTATAGTTTTAAGTATTCGTTTTTGTAAATCGTATATGCCATACAAGTGAGATTTGCAAGTTCTTCCATAGCTACTGAGCCCGTATTGAATTATAGACTCCGCCAAAGAATTATATAGTAACAACAATATAGAATATGGAATTTTGTATTTAATTATAGAAAATTTGGCTAGTATAGCCCTTAGTTTATCGCACACCTTGTTTATATGAGGGACCCATTTGAACCGGCTATCTATGATAAGTCCTAAATAGGTTTGCTGATCAACTTGCTCTATAATATCACAGTTACAGATTTGATTTTTGTCATTATGGAGGCAATCGTGATTATGAGCAATAAGCCGCAAGTTGCTTGAAACTTTATTATGACTTGATGATATGTACATTAGTTTAGTTTTGGATGCATTAAACACTAATCCAGCATCATGAGACCATTTGATTAGGCGCGTGAAATCGTCCTGTAAGTTTTGCATGGCTAAATTAATGTCATTGCTGGCTACCATCAAGCCTGTATCGTCCGCAAATTGGTACACCTGGCCGTGCTTTACAACGTTTACCATATTATTGACGTAAGTCAAATAGTGCAAGGGACCGAGCACTGAGCCCTGAGCGGTTCCATGGGTTACGTTTTGCATAATACTTAAGTTTTCACCTAATTTAACACAGTACTTTCGATCCCTAACGTAATCCACACACCATTTCAAAATAGGTCCGCGTATCCCACATTCGTCAAGTCTATCAATGAGTGTTTTATGTTTTAAAGTGTCGAAAGCTTTACTATAGTCGATGAACACCACCAAGATGTGCTTTTTGGCATCTAAATAGTTATTTACGTCATCCGTAAAAGATGAAAGTAATTGAGTAGTGCTCTTTTGTTGTTGGAAACCATATTGGCTTTTATTCAATATTGTATTAATCTTATAAAAATTGTGTATTTGCTTACAGATGTATTTTTCGACTATTTTGTCGAGGGTGTATAAGAGCGTAATCGGGCGGTAATTTTCAAAAACTTGCCTATTTCCTTTTTTATACACAGGCCTAACAACTCCTATCTTAAGTTCAGATGGGTATTTGCCCATTTTAATACTAGCGTTTATTAAGTTAGACACAGCACCTGAAATTTTTTCCCACACAGCTTTGATATCTACTGCCCTTATTTTGTCAATACCAGGCGCTTTATTGGTGTTAATAGTTTTGATAATTTTACCAACATCCTGCGATTGTGATACACTATTAAATACTTTAGCATTTTTATTATGGTGCTTTCTGATCTTACATCTGAAGCTATTTACCATTTTAGTTATTACATGGGGCATAATTACAGGACGACACTGTCATAATTCCTAAGCTTACGGAGTGGGACTGACATAGCCGCAAGCGCCGCTGGATCTGCACCCCTATATAATTAAATGCACACTTACTGTTGTAATTAGAGAGTTGTGTACAAAGAAATCATTTGAAAAGATAATATCACTTAGAACAAAGTAGCATGAAATAACAAATGACCGTTTGGAGGTGCCCTGTTATTGAAGATGAGTTATGTGATTATTGCAAGATTATGTGCAGTGGAAAGCCGCGTCTGTCTAGTTTGATTACGGTTTATTTTCCTTTGCCATGTAAAGCATTGGTAACAGTAAAATTATGATTGAATAAATATATAGTGTAAGTACTCAATTGGGTGCGAGGGATCCTAAGATAAGAGTTACCGATTTAATGTTCTTTGAGTATAATTTTTGAAATTACTTTGTTTCGCGTTTACGGCTGTTTGGTACAGTCAACAGCAGAAGTAGATGCTCAAAAAATGAAATCCTAAATCAATTATAATCATAGAAAAAAATTATAAAATATTTTTACACCTATCTTATTGGTGCAAGCAATCATTGGTGTGGTAACATTATTTACGTATTTAACTACTGAAGCATCCGGGCGACTATGGCCACACAATTTTTTTCCAATGTACGTTCAGACGACTACGGAAGCGCGGACTTGATCTCATTGTTTCAGTTTTTTTTAACTTCTTTGAGAAAGCTTTTTTTCTAGAAAGCTTTATTTTAGTATGTTAAGTTTTAATATTTTCATCTACTTTTGCTGGAGACTGTACACGAGCAAACAAGCGAGCACAGCTACATGCTAACATATTCGTAATAAAAAGTATGGTGTAGTAAAAAAAAAACAATTCGGAAATAAATACATTTTGTTTATAGACCGAAATCTTTGTATAACCAGGCGACAGCCCGGATCAGTTGGAGACAAACCATTGATGGCCTAAGAAGTAGTCGCGATCCTGAGCAATAGGGAACGATTAAGAAGACGAGTAGGGGTGGCATCAAGATGCAGTTTTGTTCACAAATGTTGACAATTATTGCTAAATTACCCTAACATTCTTGTTCTTAAAAAAAACCGCCTTCAAAACTCAAAACAGAGAAATAAAAATTTTGTTTATAAAAATGTAAATGTTTTTTGAGGTCGGTCCCAAATAAAAGTGACGTTTATTCCAAATATTGAGGTTGGCACCGACCTTAAAAAACTTTTAGATTTTTATAAACAAAATTTTAATTTCTCCGTTTTTAGTTTTGAAGACGAGTTTTAAATAAAATTTGTATTTTGCTTTTTAGTGTTTTAAGTATATAAATGTTCAGGAAACTATCTAGAGATCGATACGACACGATATCATCGATGTCAATTAAATAGGCATTATTCCGGATAACTCAAAAACTACTCGTCAGATGTCGATCAAATTGAATTGAGACCACATGACAAGCACCAACTTCCAAAGGTCGAAAGAATCTTTAAAATCTGTGACCCAGTAAAGAGTTAAGAGGTAACAAACATAAATAAACATACAGTCGAATTGAGAACCTCCTTCTTTTTTGTGTTTCTTGTACCCAACAAAGTTGAAAATTGCATGATTAAGCACAACTCAGAACCAACCCATTTCCAAAGATTCCTTGAGCAAATAGGAAATTAGGCCCCTTTTAAATTTGGCTTTAATAGATCGAGTGTTCGAATAAGTCCTATGCGTTTCAGTAGCGACCTAAGATCTCACGTCAAAGGAGTTTCTAGAATTAGAAGCACTGGGAATGCGTTTGCCTTTTGGCCAGTGTGGTGATTGCGTTATTTCGCGAAGCATTATTGGTTCCACTTGAAGTTTCTTGCATTCATTATGCATCTCAAAGCTAAAAGAAATTTAGTCATCATAGCCAACCAGCGTGCTGCAGCGTTATTTACATGAATTTCTGAAGTTAAAAAAATGGATTTCGGTAACAGCTCAGGACGGGCCGTAAGATTTGTTCGCAGGGCTAGCCTTTGCTACAGACAGCTTGGACCTTTTATTTTACACAGAATTTAATTTCCGGCCCTCACGTGTCACGAGCCTCAAAAACTATTGCGCATCGCTCAACCGGTAATACAAAGCAATCTAAATTGGAAAATAGGCAACGCGCAGTGTGTGCTTACCAAAAACGACCACGGCGAGTGCGACGCGATTAAAAAAAGAAGTCTGATGCCGATCGCGCCGCGGGAGGGGTGGGGCGCCCCTTTCCCCCACTTTTTTCGTATTTTTTTCCTTTTTTTCGGGAGGTGGGCGAGGTACGGGTGCATGCAGCAGGCACCCACCTTTGTTTCGCATAAACAAATTAATTTCGGACGCTGTTTTTGATGGTTAATGTGTTCGAAAATTGAGGTGATTCACGTCTCACGTTGCTAAGTTAATACCCCTTTATTATGTGCACAACATTACGCTACTAGGTCGTAAGTTGTTCTTTCGTTACGTTCTGTACGAAATTGAGTTCGTTGAACTTTTAGGCGTATGCAGAATAAGAGCACGTATATTGATTCGTTCGAAGCTTTCTTTTAAAAAAAAGTTTTATCCCAAAAAATACAAAAGTTTCGCTAACCTAGTATCAGAATTAGAAGTCCGGAAACTGTGACCAAGTTTTCGCGAAATATCGCGTTTAAATATGCCTCGGAGAACTGTACAGACGGGCGAAAATTCGATTCCTAATCGTCTAAGCATCGTTTTGGCGTTCAATTGTTATCGTAAGCGACGCGCAGCAATCGCTGAGCGATGGCAATTTGCGTGAGCACAGATGGAATCAGGTGATAATCAGGCACTTCGGACACGTCGCGCGTGCGGGTGTATGCGCCCCCTCTCTCATTAAGGGGGGCCGGCGGGCAGGACAATGCATGTTTGTACTGCTTTTTGCCCATTTTTTTCATTATTTCATTTCATTTCGCCCACCGCCCACACGTCCGCGCTCGCGATTGTGTGCCTCCGCTTTTTTATAATTCGTTACCTTTTTTATCGGTCGCTCCATTTTCAGAGGATGGGCACAGCGTTCTATGCAGACCGGCGGTTGAAACGCCGCGTTTTTCTTAGCGACAATTAACTTTATTTTTGTATAAAAATAAAATTATCGAATTTTTTTAATAAAACATTGATTGTATCCAACACTTTGTAATTTAAATAGGTTTACGAAGTTTTTTTAGATATAAAAGTATGAATTATGTTTCTTAAACTAATTGGAATGTCCTAAAACAGTGATTTATCTGACTGATCATTCGGTTTTTAAGTTATTAACTTTTTTTTATAACACGTGGCTTCTGTTATTTCATGTGTATAACAAATCAGTACCTCGTTGTATATTCTTCTATTAGAACAAAAGGTTATATGCAGTAAAAAGCTTGTATGCAGTATTTATTCAAATGTAATCAACTTAACAATTCCCAAGCGCAGTCTGTACAGACATTTTCATACATCAGATATCCACTCAATCTAAGTTGTGCATTACTCATACCTGTTAATAGGTTTTTGTTGGGTGCCTAGGTGGTGCTCATTGTCTTTTTAATCCCGTTATGAAATGGAATAGTAGCTGATAGCTTTCAATTGCTCTCGATTTAATATCGGCTTTGTTACACCACGTTAAGATCGCTAATTGTGTGTTGGGAGTTGTTTGACAGTTTATTCAGTCGTCGCTTCGTTTGAGAATGTTTTCGCGACATCTCTTTGACTGAGATTCTATTAAATGAAACATTAGTATGAATGTTAATGATATGAATGAGCTAGAGTTTTCCAATTAAAATTTTGTAACCTGAACAGAAAAAAGGTACGATGTTGTTTGATTCCATGAATTTGTGTATAGAAATATTGTTTAGTAGAACTCGGTTTTAAGCAAACCAACTGTAAAAAAATCTTTTTGTATATGTTTGTGAATTAAATTTACTTTTTCGTATTGCGCTACATGTATTTTTTAACATTGTGTATTTATTTACTACTGGTTTTAGTATTTTCCTTATTTGGGCCTTAGAATTTATTTTATGAAAAAGGATTAGCAAATGACCCAGTTCCACCTGATGGTAAGCAGAAGTGAGGACCAAATGCAAATATACCTTCATCGTCAGCATCATCATCAACAGCTCATATAATGTCCCCACCGAGGGACTCGAGCCTACCCCACATTAGGGGCGATTAGGCCCTAGTCAGCCACGCTGGCCAAGTGCGGGTTGGTCGACTTCACACACAACCTAAGAATTTCTTCATGGGTGTGTGCAGGTTTCCTCACGATGTTTTCCTTCACCGTAAAAGTATCGAATAAACGTACATATGAATTCAAAATTTGAAAACACATTGGTACGTGGCGGGGTTCGAACCGGTGCCTCCCGGGTGGGAGACAACGCCCTTACGCACTACGCACCCGACGCTACAAATATACCTTGTGCGAGAGATAATGTAACACTGCACCAGTCACCATCGCTTTGCTGACCTGCAAGGTGCTTCTTCATGCCTCTTTTGATTGACCCCAGCATAGTAAGTAGGGACACAATTAGTACATTAAAGAAAATTGCAGTAAGCAATGTAAAGATAGGTTTACTATTTGGAAGTATGAATAATAATAACTTTTACACGAGCAACTGCTCTTCTGAGTCACCCAGGGAAAGTTTTGATAGTTATTTCTTTGAAGTTATGAAAAAATTATAGTTTCATCCTACTTTTATCTATGTATTAATTTGAAAAGTCTTGAACGCTTCAACTAAAACTAATTCACACATTATTACCTTTTCATAATAATGCATTGACTTCCACTTAACGGTTTCCTTTATTAAAGCTGTTAGCGCCTAACGTGACAAGGTTCTAAACTGCTAAGCAACTTCAGGGCCTCGCCTGTTTGAATCAGTAATATCGATCATACAATTTCGCACAGACCTACACGTCCATTACTTGGGTACATTAAAAATATTCGTAATCAAACAACAATGGTTTTCACGAACTCTCCAGCAAATACCGAACTGTTTTAATTTTTAAATGACGACCTAACAAAATCGAATTAGCCATTTCGGCGTCGGCAAACAGAGAAACGAATTAAAAATCAAATCGTACCTACTCCTGCCCTGTCCGCATTCACAAGTGTATTGAAAAAAACGACCCGCAGCTTATAGCACGTGATTGCGCATTTTAATTCGTCTGTAATGTCGGTACATCTCCCTTTTTTAATGTTTATTGCTGGCAGACTTTTTTCTACGTTATTAAGTGCAAAAGCACAACCTTAGTTCGTCCCCGTGCATACACGCGAGTGTTTTGCATCACAAGTTCAGATTACGGGAATAAAATGATAGACACACCATCGAATCGTAAGCGGTTTGAATATTCAACGTTACGTAATTGGTTGAAGGATCGAATGGTTTCTTGGGTCGTAAATAAGTTGAGGATACCGACACGTGTTTAATCGTTGATGGAGATTTTTTTTACAAGTTTTATTGAGCGGACACAACAGACAAACGTCGCGGATTTTTCTTATGGTATAATGGTTGGAAATCAAGCACATAGCCTGTAGGACGGCTCCGCCAAGTTCTTACTCGATGCTTTGGATAGGTTTCAGCATCATCGGCGATGAAGAGGTAACCAAACATCTTGAGCCTCTCCAATTGCGTGGCGATGTTGCGTCATTGAGCGCGTTCTACCGTCTGTACCACGGCGAGTGCTCTGAGAAACTTTTTTCCCTAATCCCACCATCTCCCTTCCTATTAAGGACTACGCGTGCAGGTTTACTGCGTCACCGACAAACTGTGGCTAACATTCCAACGCGAACTAAGAAATTTGGCAACTCGTTTCTTTGTCGTACAATCAAGAAATGGAAATCACTGCCAGTACACGTGTTCCCTCCTTCCTACAATCCTGGGTCATTCAAAAGAGGCGTGAAGAAGCACCTAGCAGGTCGGTAAGGCGGGGGTGGCTAGCGCGGCAGTTTATCTCCGGCACTAGCAATATTCGCATTTGGACCATTTGATTCCACTTCTGCTTACCATCAGGTGGAATGGAGTCATTTGCTTGACTTTTTTATGTAAAAAAGCCTTCCTACACAGTCACCGAAGACTGGTTATGAATAGACACTTAGAAACGATCGTAACACAGATGTATCACTCCCTAGTGGAACTCTGGCCTTGCGGGTTTGTAGAGTAGAGTAGTAGAGATTTGTAGTTTTGTTTTCGAATTTGGTAGTCGACGTAGGGCACAGCGAACTAGCCGTTCGGATTCGGAGCAGTCCGAACTGAGGGAGTACCTTTTTTTTGACTAATTTTGCAGGATGTCGCTGATGACCTTCTCTGCGTCACCGGATTTTTTTTTTATGAAGGCGAAGACCTAGTTGAATCCTCTAGCCTGTAATTCGAATCACTCCAAAGAGGATTCCTGACCGGTCTCCCTCGGGGGAGTCTCTGCACCGATTAGGGTCTCTAGGGCGTTCGAGTCGGACGGGATGGGGTAGTACCTCCATCTGACAGAGCACTACAGTTAAATGACACTACATTTTTGTCGTGTTTTATTTTTGTTCTCTCTCGTGATAAGGGCGCTTAAGAAGGACGGGCTATCTTGTTAATAACTATCGGAACACAATACTATGTTAACACTATTTGCATGGCAATAGACTTAAACAAGATGGAGTTAGCTAGCCAGGCTAGATACACGTGTACACCACCAGCCATGGCTTATTCGCGTTTGTAAGATATAATACTGCAATTATGGAGTCATCATTAAATATAGATCGTATTTAACTCTTCAGCAGATTAACCTAACCTAAACCTATGCAAATACTAAGTTGGCGACAAAAAATCATTAATGAGCTACTTTTAGTCGCTCATTCTGTATTTTTTAGTTGCTTGGTTTATTATTTCTTATTAAAAAACAACTTTAACCATCTGACCACTGTTAGCCAAAATACTAACAAAGTTCTTTGTTTTTTTAACATTAGTAAAAACATTTTTTTGTTAGACGTGCGTTCCAAAATCGATTTATTTTTATTACAAAAAAAAATTTGTAGAAAAAAAATTAAAACCATCATCACCATTGTCTTCGTATTTGCGGTGCCAAGAAAACGCAAGAAACTTTGGCCACAATTAATTTGGTCCGTGCCGTAACGAAAGCCAAATTCGGCATTAGACGACCAGAATCATGTGCTAATTGCACAGGACCAGCCGGGACGCGAGACTGACAAACGACTTTGATCAATCACGGTCGTCCTTCGGCCAGCCCTGGCCGGCTGCGACGCCGTACATTTATATTTACCTAGGGCTGTCACAACAATCAAACTGTCGGTCATTCCTCAAAAGAAAAATGATAGGGGTTACATTGAATTTAATTCCACCCTTTTTATGCTAGCTGGTTGGAAAACTAGTATATGACTTGCCTGATGGTAAACAACTACTTATTGATGATTGTAACACTGACGTGTAACTCCCAAGTTGCCAAACCTAACCACTGTTGGAGCTCTGGCAGACTCACTCATTGATAGAGACCACACTACGAACAATGCGGGTTGGTGGACGGAGTATAAGGTGATCATTACCCCTTTGCTGATCCATAGTTACCTTCTTTCAATTTTCATACAAACTAAATGCTAAGATGTAATTTATCTAATATGAATTACTCTTTACCTGAGCTGGCAACTTCGCATTTGAAACTTTGGTCCACATGGAAAACTTTTCTTGACGTTCTTTTCTTGAAATTCAATTTGTTAGTTTTGGTTGCACAAAGTGGCAACATCTCACAGATAAAGACTCTGTCTCACTGCACTACACAATTAAATTTGTTAAACTTAAATTACCAATAACTTAAAAACTATGCTATTTAAACTACTACTTACTTTGTATGATATGTTTAACAAAAGCTATAGAAGTATTATTCAAAGTTAATGTATATCCTCAGGAACACGGTGTATTTGGGCAGTTAGACGTGATAAGATATTTCTTAAAATTATCTAGTAATTTTTCGACAGCACTAGCTTATCGTATAGCGATTCACTAAGGAGAGTAGAGCTGAAAAATTGTGGTCACCGTTCGGACTACGAAGCACGCACTTTTACGAGCGCACAACCCCCTAATATCTATTGATAATAATCGGCCCAAAAAGTTGTAATTCTCTTGGTTCCATTGCTATTTATTTATGCAGACTTAGCAGATTGTTCAAGTTCCCGGTTAATATTCAATTGTGTACAAAGTTGCCGAGTGTTCGACAGTCTGTCGGTCGCTATAATCAGACTTGACATTGAGCTTACAGCCTATTGAAGCATGTCGGATTTTTTCACTACATTTGGTCGATATTACAAATTAGATGACGTTAATGGCACCACAGTCGTGTGTTCTTCGTAAAGATCACGAAAGCTAAGCTACCAAGTTCGCGGTCAAACTCGGATGGGTCACCGAAAAAATTTCAACTGGACAGATCAGTTGGATGAACTGTCATACGATAATTGGAGTCTGGTCAAAATTTAATAACATTACAATGAAAATTTATTCGCTTTGTTTATAATTAATTACCGAAATTAGTAAGTCATTGAAAAAGAAACAACTTCTAGGAAATACACGTCAAAAATGACAAATTGTAATTGTGCCCTGATTTTTTAGAAATTACAAAGTTTCAGGTTTAGTCTTACATCGAACTTGATTGATTGTACTTACTACAACAGTATCCACTTTTATGAAATTTTATAACTAATATAATGGATGATTAGTTTCAATGCTGAATTATCTTGGCAAAAAAGGTATTACAATTGTAAACTTGGAGCTTACTGTAAAACAAAAATTACAAAAAATAACCAAAAGGCGAAACTTTACTTTTTATTTCTCATTTTCTTAAGAAAGATATAGTTAGTATCTTTGTAAGCTTCGAGGAATCTCAATAACTTAATCGTTATTGTCCTATCGCACTTAAATTTTCGCTTGATGTTAAAAATAAAAAGTGACTTGGTAAAAACATTAATTAAATACTTACTTACTTATTATTATTTGGCAAAACGTTTCTCTCTCGCATAATCAATTTCTCGTTTTTCGCGGCGGTTTATTTCTCGCATTAGCTATATTCGCATTTGAACTCCACCTTTATTTAATGGAGTCATTTGTTTGTTTGTATTTTTTATATAATTTTTATTACGAGAAACAATTTTCGTAGCTCATGTTTTTTTTTATTGTACATAGAATCTACAGCACTTTAACACAGTTTTTTACAATTAACATTTAAAACTTAATGCCAGTTACAGATTCTCACTTTGTACGTGTGATAGTTCAAGTCGTGAGATAGATTTACAATAATAGTTAAATTATAATTTCAATTGAATACAAAAAAAAGAAACAAATTCAAAAACTTTAAATAAATGTACTTTTAATAATTATTTCTCGTAAAAAATTATCTAATATATATAATACATGTAGCAGCCCTACCTCTTGAGGTGCCGGCTCGGTGTCGACTTGCAGTTACATTTATTACTATCAGCGCAATAAACATATTATTATTATTTTGCTGTCGCATTACTACTTGAAGAAAAGCTCCTGCCTTTTGAAAATAGTGTCAAGTTTATAATTGTCCTTAAAAGCTTGTTATGATGATTTTAAAATAAATATTCCGGCATTATCTACTAAATAAAAGGCAAAGTCCTGACTCACTGTTTGACTGATCAACGCCCAGCCCATACCCTTGAACCTAGATAGCTGAAATTTTGCATAGAGGTACCGTTTATGACGTAGGCAAGGGATGAAGCCGGATTTTTAGAAATTCAACCCCTAAGGGGATGAAATAGGGGATAAAAGTTTGTATGGGAAACCGTCATTTTTATAGTAAAGTCCATACAAATTAGTGTATGGCTTTTTCGTTCAAAATTAAGAATGATTGTGTGGTCACCGCCGCCTATAGACACTTGCAATATTAAGTGTAAATCACATAACACCGCAAGTGCGTTTGCCATGAGGGGACAAAGATGATATGCCCTCCATGCCCAGTAATTGCACTGGCTACCTTTCCCTTCAATCCGAAACACAGCGAACTGCTTCACGGCAGAAATAAGAAAGGCGGTGGTGCCTACCCAGACGACCCTACATATGGGTCTACTACCTAGTATTCCACGAGAGTGACGAAATAGTCACAAGTGCGTGCCTGCTCTTTTCTGGTCTTTAACAAAATGCTCTTTATTACAATCTGTAGTGGAACTGTTAGCTCCTTCGAGTGGTCTCCATTTTATATCCGGTTTCATCTTGTTTCGTCGATGTTAATTAGAAATTGTGCATTTTTTATCGTGTTCACGGAGAAATGCAATGTTTGTATTATCTCGAATTCCGTACTCGATTAATTAACAAAAAAGAAGGCAATATAGCAGGTGATTAATCACTTCAAGAAACTTTCAGCTGTTTTCACTATAATTTAATTAAACTAGATACCGAATTAAAAAAAAAATCTTGTTAAAATAAACCAAAATGTTCTATAGTTTTCATTAAAAAAAATGCGCGACGTTTTGTCAGATTATGGATTACTAATATTTATGAATATTAAAACAAATAATTTAGGTTTCTTTTTCATGTGCTGTATGTTATTTTCTTTTTTCTAGTTGTCAGAACATAACAATCCTATTAAGTTTTACTTTACCTTCTCACAGGTAAGTTCTTGTCTTAAACTTAAATTTCTAGAAAAAACTTGTAAGCTAATATGTTCTTTGGCTTTGCAAATAATTAGCGGAGTCGTGACACACTATGTGACAAAGTAATTACTTCGACAAATCGAGAACTCATCCAAGAAAATAGCTGTAAAACAAACACGGATACTGAAAATGTCAGTCGCATAATTAGGAAATGGAATTCTCCGCCAACACAATAATTATGTTCCTTCCTTTTTTCGACCGGGATCCTTCGAAAGAGTGTAAGTGCAATCGGCATTGGCAAGGCGAGGATGGCTAGTTTCGCGACATTGAGTGCGTTCTATCACCTATACCACGGCGAGTATTCTGACGAACTTTTTTGCCTAATTCCACCTCCATTCCATCTTAAAGCGAACGCGTGCTGGCTTACGTCGGCGTCGCCACCAATAAACAGCGCCAATCGTTCCAGCGCAAAAAAATAAATATGGCGTCTGGTTTCTATGTCGTACAAAGAAGAATTTGAATTTTATCCCAGCACACGTGTGGGAACACCCAGGAATGTAAAAATCAAAATCAAAACCTACGAATCAAAAACGAACTACCGCTAACTGTCAAAAAACCGTTGCCAGCAGATGCATTATTTAGACTGCGCGTGCGTGACCAGTATTTGCGCAAGCTTGTTACAAGAAAAAACAATTATTCTACAATAATGCCCTATTTTCACATTCTATAGGTAAGCGGTAATATAATAAAGTAATGCGTATTTACTGACAAACATAAAATAACATATAAAAATTACTCGGAAATCGGAAGCATGTTAACGTAATTTGTTGAATATTTATCACGATATATTTCTTACAACCTATTACCTAAAAAGAAACAATGGACTTTGTTAAGTATTTTTAAATCGTCAAAAACCCACCACCGTTTCGTAACGAAATAAATATTATACTGAGACGGAGCAGAAACGACGAAAGAAACTCCACAGCTTACATACAATTTCGTAATGCTTTCATAACATCATTACAGGTCACACTCAATAGATATATCAATATATTAAAATTACAGTTTTATATGCGTAAATTTTGGGCAGCTTTTACTCCCACGCATTTGGATCATCTGTGTAATCATTTATCTTGTAAAGTGTTTTTTATAGCATTCAATTAATCAAATGAATTAAGTAATTTAACTTTTGATACCCACTGCCATTTTGTGTTAATATTAAACACATTTTTTATTCCTGACAGGGAAGTTCTTGATCTCTAACTCACCTGATGGTAGGTGACGATAATGCTGAAGATGGAATCAAGCTTCACCTGTAACCCTCAACCACAGAGGGACTGGATATCTTATCAGTAATTGTCGGAACACAATAATGATGTTAACAATATTATTATGGCGACAGATTGTGATAAGACGATGGTAGCTAGCCAGGCGGATTTGAAAAAAGTCCTACCACCAACCAAATCGAGTATAAACGTTTTATTCCCCTGAGAATTTTGAAAGTTCTGCGTTGGTTATTAGGAAGAGCAGTGACTCAGTACCTACGTGATCACGACAGGACCGTTTTCTGGAGATTTTGGCATTTAATTTAGTACACAGCCACATCAGATGACCACAAACTATTAAATTTACTCAATCGATTTTGTGAATTTGACACACTTTTAAGGTTAAATAAAAATCAATTAGAGAAATTTGACCGTGGTGGGAAAACAAAAACCACTCGACGATGGCATGTGACTTTGAATGCCAAGGGGACACACTTGACATCAAAAGCCACACACCCGCCGAGAAAGTTTCCCCACCACGTTACCAGGGTCCGCCACGAGGAGGCTTCCGGACGTGGACTCCTTGACCTGCCTGCCTGCTCTGCTGTCGCCTGCACATTTTTCAAACCTCTCTATTCAATAGTGGTATTATTAATTTGGTACTTTATAAGTTTTAGATAAAGTTCAAAGATAATGAAATAAGAGTAATAAAGTATGTATTAAACCAAAACAACTACGAGTTACTTAGTTATTAGAAAAACAAGGCACCCTTTTGTTTACCTATCCTAAAATCAACCATTGTCTAAACTTCTTTCAGATAATTACTTATTTGTTTACAGTTATTGAATAAGTTTTCTCTTTAATCTTTGACGGATAAGCTCCAAGCCTTAATCTCAGCTGATGATGAAGCCAAGATGAAAGCGAGCTTCAAACGGACCCCTCACAGAGGGCATGGCTATCTTATCATGGACTATCGGAACACAATAATGTTGTTAATACTATCCTTATGGCGAGAGATCTTGTTAAAATGGAGGTAGCACAGGAACAAGCCCTGCTTAACTTAACGCAAGTTGTACTCCCCCATGGTATTGAACCCGGAAACTCTGTATCTCATACCACGGAGGCAGAAAAGAAAGACGCCGTATGATGCCGGCAGAGTAGAAAATCATCACCCAATATCCTCCAATGGGTGTCGTAGAAAGCGACTAATGGATTAGCAAAGGGGTATTGATCACCTTATACTCTGTCCACCAATCTGCATTGGGCAAGCGTGGTGGACTACTGTCGAACCCTCCTTAAACGACGGGGAGAGTCCTTATGTCCCAGTAGTGGGTTCGAATTATAAAGGCTGTTATAATGATGCAGGCGGAAACAAGGCACATTTTTATCCCTCGGTCACCCATCTCAAGTTAAGCCAGACATCAGAAATTTAGCTGTTGCGATCACTAAGTGCACGCACTATCCATATTCACAATACCCGTCTTATGTCCACGTTAGGATTAGCTAAGCACACAAGATTATGTCTCATCAATTATGTTAGAGTACTGAACAAACACTTAAAACACTGCTAATCGAAAGTGAACTTTATTTACAGAGGATTTAAAACTATCATTTACATGACATACAGCAACAGTCATCGAAATGAAGGAGATGGTTTTGCAAATGCAGTTCGATTTTAAATCTTAATGCATACGCTATAAAGTTGAACTGAGAATTTATAAACAAAGTATGGAACAGCTAATTAGGCAGCTAAAATTGGAAGCGCTAATCTGTGGAAACTCAGTATAAAACCCATTTTGTTAGTTTTGTAACATTTCTTAAAAACGTTAGTAGTTTTCAATTTCCATTTCATTACTGTTCTTATATAAAATCGTTAATGTAGAAGTTTACGCGGATTCGGGTCTACGAATGTAGAGCGAATTTTAAGCTCTACGGGGTCATGGATGACGTTTGGCAAAGTGCGAGTGAAAGCCTGGTGTTACAATTGTACCGCTTGTCATAAGGTGGGCCATATGCACCTTTGTTGTAAACATTTTCGAAATTCAAAAGCGTTTATACTACATGTGTACATCGATAAAGAGAGTTCTTATTACATAAAATTTAAAAAGTAACTTTTTTCAAAATATTCTTTTCTCAAACCAGTGTAAATTTAATTACTTAGATTATGAATGTCTCAATACGGTCCATAAATATTTTTTTATATATTTTGATGGGGAAATTTTAGGCCTTCATCTCACTTGATGATAACTAATCATGAGACCTTAGGTCAAAGCTAACTTCACCCAGAACCCACGACCACTAAGGAACTGACTATATGAGATAGTCAGTTCCTACTGTCAGAACACTATATTGCTGTTAACACTATTCTTATGCTACATACTAGCGTAAAAACCATAATCATCCATTGTTTATAATCTAAAATCAAATTTATACGTGTCGATACGTTAGCAGTTCCATTATTTTTCAATCCACTTTCTTTTAATGTAATAATAATAATAAAATAACACATTAAATCGCAATCATCATAACATCCTTTATAATTCGACTCACAGCTGGGACACGAGTCTGCTTGTCATCGAAGGAGGTATATGAAGTAGTCCAACACGCTACGCCAATGCGGATTGGTGAACGGAATATAAGGTGATCAAAAGCTCTTTGTTGATTCATTAGTCACCGTCTAAGACACCCATTGGAGGATATGGGGTGGTGCTATTCTAATCTGCCCGTATCACTTGGCTATAATTGACATAATGACATGTTTTTGATAATTGACCTACTACATATGGGTTCAAAATGGTAACCACCACCATAGATAATATAATACTATGCCACATCCTATATAATTTTGGAAACAATAAACATTGAGTAATGCAAAAATACAATTAAAGAACACATTATGTTCCAAACTCAAACAATAATTATGAAGAAAGAACGCCCGCTATAGGATATTTCAAAATTAGAGGACGAAACCTAATTTGAAATTTAAACATTCCAAGGAGGTGTGGAAAACTAATCAAACAGTACAATAGTCTGTGGAGCGCGAGCATTACCGCGCGAACAGCGCCCAAAAACCTCAGTTTTCACTATAACTTTTGTAATTTACAAGCCAATTAAAATAAAAAATGGGAAGCACCCCAGCGCCGCCACCCCTTTAATTATGATTTTTTGCATTTTTTAATGATAATAAATTCGCTTGAATGTAGCGACGACATCGCTCGCAGACTGACTGTTAACACCGTTCTCTTTACATAAATGTTAGTTTTAAAAGTTTTTTAAATACCGCCGTTGTTCTTTGACAATCTAAGTGCATTCCACTAATTTCTATACGACTCACGGAGCTTTTAGAATGAGACAAAGTACTTTATGTAGACTATGTGGTACCTAACTATAACCTATGTACTTATAAGGTTTTGTTCTTAAATCCCCATAGACTTGCCCCCTCAATGGGCGATTATGAACTTTCTTCCATCAATCCCCATTCAGTGCTAATCAGTCTCTTATCAGTCGTTATCTTTTTATGACCAAGCATAGCCGATCTTTGGGGAGAGAGCCTTATGTGTCTAAGTACTAGATGTTGTGTTAAATACGCTTTGTTACTCTTTGGGGTTCTACTTCTTTTCATTGCAATTAGCTGTCTCATATTACATTTCAAACAAAAAATTAAGTATACAAATAATAATGGCTAAGCTTTTTAAAGTTGTATAATACAACTTTCAATGACTCGTTTATCGCAATCCCACAAATGATAAAATTGATATACTTGCTACGGCGGTACCGCTATCTATCAGAATATCGAAAGTACAATTTGAATTGCCGTATTGCGAAATTGAGCAAAAGAAGTTACAAAAGTGCACTTTTTACAATATGCACTTTTTTTTACAAATGAATAGACGGTGGCTATTGAAATTGTAGAAATAAACCAAATTCTACTGTGATTCAGTTGGCAGAAAAAAATTATAAAACCGCTAATTAATGAAGACTGCTCTCTATGTCCGCCGAATATCAAAAGGAGACCATACAAATCGAACTGCAATCGTATTCGAACGTTTCACAAAAAGCCGACTGTTAATGAAAAAACTACACGCAGTCAATATTTGATGAGAGCCAATTTAAATGTTCGTCCACTTGTAGACATCGCATAGTTCGATCCTGGCCGTGCGCTACCGTGTTTCCACGCCCGTGTGTGGGGGAGCCGAAAAAAAGAAAAAACGAAGAAAATAAAAATGGCGGTCCCGCGTGTGTGCGTCGAAAAAATGCAGATATAATGCAAGTAATAATAATAATAATAGGCTATCGGGCGCCGCGCCGCGCCCGCCACCACCCAATTTTCATTCAAATGTGCTTGGTTTTTTTAACTAGTTTTCCCACCGATATTTTTTCGGGATTTCCATTAGCTATGCGACTGTCGGGCTGCCCGGTTGGGTACGGGTTGAATTACTGCCTCGAGTGCAATGTACGCGTCATTGGTGTTGTACATTTGTAACTCATTATTACTAATTCCTTTTTTCGCTACAATTTCTTTTTATTACAAATATGCCACTGGTAATTTAACTTGAAAGAAAATCTTTTAGAAACTTTTGTCCATTCAGTCTTCGAAGGATTTTTCGAATTCCACACAGTATGTCAAGGTCTTTACCATCTAGAATATAGAGCACAAAATCTTGCCGCTAACCTAGACCGAGTCGAGCTCTGAAAGAAAGTGAAAGAGGTCAATGAACGCAAAGTGATTACGAATCTTGACTTTTTTGCTCATCTAACAGCGGCGAAATAAAATTGTGAATGTTTAATTCAGTTTTCCATGTTTTGCGGCAACTCGACTGAGTTAATAAGGTCAGTCGAGCGGCATTACGAGGTACATGTTTAATTTCGTGAAAACGTAAAAAAAAACGAATACAGCTAACAACGGAACGGAATAGAACAGTATGAAAGCGCACGTTTCCACGACACGTACGACATGACATTCAATTTAAACTCGGACGACGGACCACGCGTTCAATAATTAACATAATGTACTTTTTCTCCTTTTTGCACTTTCCGTTTGACACTCCATCACTCATGGAAATTCCATTTTCAATGCTGCTATATGAGGGGTGGGGTGCGCGGGGTGGTCTTTGCATCCGCGCAATGGACATGGCGGTTTCGGGGGGAGGGTGGTCGAAAAAAAGATTGTTAAAAAGGCTGCCCCCGCCGTGGCGGTGTGTGAGTGCGTGTGGGTAAAAAAAGCGTTCACTAATCGATACTATAGATTCTGAGGCAAGTAGGTTGCGCCAGTACCCCGCCGATTGGTCGACACCGAATCGTTTCGCATTTTTTCGTGGGCACCTAACGAAGCGGCGAATGTTTAGTCTTTCGGCGGAATTGCGAGGACCTTTTGAGCCAACCGTCGCGCCATCTTTTTTGCCAACTCCACAGTCAACACTTGAGCAACGAGCGCGCTTATTCGCACTTAACTTTGTCCACGCTTTTTGTTATTAAAATTTGTACGCTCCGCGATCTTGACTGGAGCACTTAACACAACCACACTTGCTAAGAAATTTAAATGTTGACTAAACAGACTTAGGCGGTTCAAACTTAAGATATCTCTTTTCCTACACATTCCAAACTGGTTTTAAAGGAGAGGATATTATTACAATAATATTTATTATATTTGACAGATTATCAAACTTTCTTAAAATGTCTTTCTTAAGGGATTTTTTTTTGATAAGTTTCAAAAATAATTAGTAATGTTTCTAACCAACGTTTTTACTAGCTGTGAACTAAAAATAAAATTGGACCAAACACTTAGACCTTATATAACCTCCAGATTTGGAATATTTCTGCATATCTCAATCTACGATATAGCTTCTAATACGCAAGAGGATCAAACTGGAGAAACCTAAAAATGTATACTTCTTAAAACCCTATATTACTTTACGTTTTTCTTCCATTGCAAAAAATTATAACTATCGTAACAATCGGTAACACTCAGTATGCTGTTAAACTACATTATGACGTTTCTAATCATAGTGATGTAATAATGGTAGATTATGATTCGTACGTCGACCCCTATCATCAGCTTTCAAATCCAACGGGTTTTCATAATATGAACATTTTATTCTTAACTTAACTCTTAATTGTAACGAATTAAGTTCGATAATAGTAGAACCTTAGAACGTATTTAGTCACACAGCTTTGTATAATTCCATTCAACCTAAGAAATGTATACGTATAACTGGAAGCCAGACTACCAATAAAATAGTGAAGACAACTTTTTTGGCCCCAAGTAACCATTGAATGTTTTCGTTTCCTACCTGTCTCTTTCTAACTCTCCCTATAAGTAATATGATGACGTACGTTCCTTTGATGTATTAGACGCTCACGTGACACGTGCTCTAGTGTGGTTAGAAAGAGATGGATAGTAAGAAGTTTCAAGGTAAAAAAATTGTCTTCAGTTTTTGTTCGAGTTGTGGCTTCAAATTTTACCTATACATTTCTTGATTCAACCATTTCTTCAAGTTTATGTTTGTTTTGATATTAATTTGTTTATTTATTGGTACAATATGTTACCTTCTTGCTACAAGTCTTGACATAGCTTTATGGCCTTCCATCTGCCTGACACCAGCCCTCCTTGGGATTGCTGTAGTGGATTTACTGACACCGCGCGAGAGACTCCTTAGTGCGAAGGTCTGCACGAAGTTCAGAAACTCCCTCAGTCAGATTTTAGGATATTCACGGGATGATAAATGATACGGGATCATAACGATCACGAATGCTAAGCTAACAAGTGCGCGGTCGGTACTCGGATAGGTGAACGAAAAAATTATCAACTAGATTTTCCTGCGTTGTTCGGCAGAGACGTTGAGCTGGTGGTCGACAGTCGTTCCCAAGGAGAGTTAGTTGCTGCTCCACTGCGGACAATCCACGAACGTTTACAATAGCGTTGTGCACTCTACGTAGCCCTGGGTTTGATCTCAGGTGTGATTCAACATTCGTGGGCCGATGGACCCTGCAGCTACCGTACATAGCCTCTGTGTAGCGTGCGGGGCGTTGAGCTGTGTGGGTGGCATATCCGATCATCATCATCATCAACAGCTAATATAATGTCCCCACCGAGAGGCTCGAGCCTACCCCACAGTGGTGATTAGGCCTTAGTCAACCAAGCTGGCCAAGTGCGGGTTGGCATATCCGTTCAGTATATGACAATGACGTTATTACATGCGTAGCGTATCCGTGGGTTGCAGTGCAGAAGTATGACACACGTGCGTAGCCTCTCCGAGGGCCGCAGTGGAACAGCGGCTTTAGTGTCAAACGTTGGCCGGCCGTAAATATCTAATGTCAAATTCTATAATTGTTTGGTTGTTAGGGACCTTTGAGCCATATCTTCATTTAATTATGTCTTATTTCTTGATGTTTTCATTAAAATATGGGCATCACACATTTTATTGCATCTAGGGAATGCTTAGACCTTATGATTGTGACTGATGAGAATTGTGTAGTGGGATTTCCAACCACCATACAATTCTCTCGTCATATAAGTACACAAAACCTTTATTTCAATAATTCCTCATAACTGTTCGTCAACACGGATGCTTATGCAACGAAACGGCACCACTTTCTGTGCACAAAATCCACTCTGAAGCAATTTTGAATTATCGAAATATAGATCGACATCCAGACGACATGGTTTCCCGCCAAACATTCCTCGCGAAAGCTCAAATCCTATAACAGTATTGTTGTTAGCAAGACTTACTACACCGACACCAAATAAAATTGTGAACAAGGTGGGAGAAAAAAGCTCTAAGATATTACGTAACTTACCTCATTCTTGAGGTTGATGGGCTCGCGCTGCGGCCGGGGCGGCGAGTGCCGGCCCACCTCCGCGCCCTCCAACATGTCAGCCTCGCATCCCGACTCGTCTGCCAACAAAATATCAACCTTGTTAAGAAAACTGCAAAGCTGTTTATAACATGAGACATCTAAACACAGGTCAGCAACTGTTATTCTTTTCTTGAGGTTTTATAAGTGCAATTTTTTTAAATGCTGCATGAGTATCGTATACCTTGGGCGGTAAAAAAAGAAATCCTCTATCGTCAAATACCTGAGATCTGAGATATTCTTTGTTTTATCGCCCTAACTAATAAATCAAATATGTATTTTTTAGTGACATACTTTTCTAGGAGTTTTATTTTTTATACTTATTTCAGAAATAACAACACTCGTCTCCGTCTTCCTCTGCTTCCAACTTGCAATGGTAACTGTTTTTCATACTTCTCAACACGAAATTGAAAATCTATTTAAGCAATTTATTCAAAACCAACCAGTCTAGTTGGCTTTGTTTCTAAACATTTTATGAACGCCTTGCTTAAAATAAATTACAGTCAAAAACGAGTTTATGGTTCTTCTAGAAATCTTAGATCTTCTTAAAATTAAGCATCTATTGGAAGTAATATTAATGTAGTTTAATAAATATGTAGCACCTTTGTCCATTAGACGACTGCAATGATAAATAAGGACAAGTTAAAAGATTACGTTGCGATAACGAACTTAACTGCAATCTTATTTTGAGATTTATATCATTTGCAATCTCTCACCATATTTAACTAATAAAACTGTTTAACTAGCTTCGCCCACAGCTTTTGCGTAGACTTCCCTAGTTTCAATAAGGAAAGATGAATCTATTAAGACTAAATAGTGATAATATACATATAGGGTACCTTCTATATGTAAAACAATTTTCAGATTTGGGAAGTTCCAATAATCATCATAGTAATAGTACCTACAGCAAATCAAACATAAATTGATCGTTAGTTCAAAAACACCGATCTATAATTGTATTCTCAAATTGCGAGGCCTACTATTAATTAATTTTCGTCTCGTAAAGGTGTCAAAACTTTTAATCTTTATTTGTCGCTACTTCGCTAGCGCATACAACTCTTGTATAAATTCACATTCAAAGATATCATAAATTTCAGGATTGATTTTAATTCCACAAAAACTTTAATAGAAACACGTTACTTTTAAATCTAATGATATCAAATTAAAAGGCCGACTTGTTTATGTTGGTCATTGTTGATTCGCACTTCATCTGACACATGTTCTCATAAATTGTCAGCTATGACTTCACTAACCCAATTTACGAATCCTAATAAAATCTTTTAAAAAAAAAACAAAAGAACAATAATAAAGACGAACTTCCAACTCACGAAAAACATCAACTTTGATTTCGAACAAGACACAAGAATCTTCAAAATGTTACCGAAAACAAATAACACGGCGAGACACCGCTAACGAGGCGTGTAATTGTATAGAAAATTCCGGGCACATCTTAAAAACATTCCATAAGCACATTCCCGCCCGAAAGATACGAAAGTACGTGAACCTACCCCAACGTGACGCGGGAAATAGGTCAAGAACGTCGGGTTCGGAAAACTCCGCCTTCTTTGTCTGTCCGCGCTACACACGGGACGAGTTACGCCCGAACATTGTACCGCGCCGTCTTTTTACCAACCTGTTGAATTGTTTTATTCCTAATGGTACACCGCTCCAGCTGTTTAGCTTTTTCTTCGGATACTTCGACGAAGAGCTTGTTACTAATGGAATTTGTACTTTAACGACATTTCTTTATAGTTTTCATCCAGTGGATATCGTGGCTACCTACACATTCGAAAAAAAATCATGAATAGGGCATTACAAGCTATCTCATTATTTCCGCACTATTTATAGCGTTCTACTTATAGTGATCTTAAAGTGGTTACTGGAAATTAGTACGAATATATCCGATACTCGGAACGGCATTAAATAAATCATTGGGTGAATTAACCAAGAAAATTCCTCTAACTATGATCATACTAGAATTAAATACGTTCTGTTATATCATCGATAAATTTAATCTCTTAAATCTTTTAAGTTCGATTAAGTTTTACGTTAGAAAATTTATTGATCATATTAAGCTTGATAGAAATTAAAACATGAATTTGATGTTTACTATGACAAAGGATTATTTTTCTGCAACCTCAAACATTTGATGTTGATGTGCTTTTGCGTCTTTAAATTTGAAGAAGAAATTGTCAATGTAATGTATTTGTCTCAACTTCTTAGCTTCCGCTCTGAGATTTGCTACACAATATTTATTAGACGATACCGAGAGGTATTACCAATACCGGTATTGTTCGTACAGATCCACATCATATAATATTTGTGGTAGGACCAACTCCATTTACGATATGGCTATACGAATTTTGAACTTTATACCCTGAGGGTTAGGTGCATGTACTATAGTGCATTAGAGCTTGCTCAAGCAGAAGTGGACCTTACGGACGTTACAAACTAAGACACCACCAATCATTGTTCCGCAAATAGCCCCGGCGAACCTAAGCAACACGAACGGATGCCAAAACCTCGCTGCCGTCGAATATGATTGCTCCTAATGCGCCGGGCGGTGGGGGTGAGGTCTGGGGAGGGGGGACTGCGTCGCGCCGTGTTTCTGACCGAGCAGTAAGTCTGGCTTAATCCTATCGGAAACGCGGGCCCCCATTGAAGATCGGCAGGGACTCAGACTGGATGCTGATCTACGAATGAATCTCAAGATCTTCAAGATTTTTTTGTGAAATTAGCTGCAAGGAAAAAATTGGCTCAAGCAATTTTCAACGATTAATCTTCAACTAGGTACTAAGAAGATAAACAATACAGAGAAAAATCTGGATTGTCTACTTTATCCCGTAGATATTAATCCAAGATGTTAATGCAAAGACGATAGCCAATCTGACGAAGAAAGCAATAGCAGATCTTGAAGATCCTGATAGTGTCAGAACATCTTTTCTAAAGTCTTATGTTCGAAGCCTGCCGATAATATGTATTCATCAAAACGTATAAGACAGCTACTAACTATTCATTAGTCCATCTTTATTTTAAAAATATTATAATACTACCCACTCCAAACCCGTTTTATTAACCGGTACTTGTCAATCTCGTAAGCCTTCCTACCAGTATTTAGCAAACATCCCTGAAATACCAAAATCTCCAACAAGTTCCAATTATAACAATATTCTATCCATCAACACGACGAGGCGCATGTATAACCCGAGACTTGTCTTTAGGCGTCTCCCCTCGTGCGCCCGACCGATGCATCTAGGCTGCAAGGGGGGACATTACAAATTAATAGCACAAAGACCGACCGCAGATCGCCACTGCGAAAATTTACAGGCACCAGACACTTATAGTGCATTGCGGGCGATAAAGGCATTGCCTTTGGTTATAGCCTGGAAATAAGGTCGTCTGGAATTATAGGCGTTTTAGAGTACAGTTTAAAGGTTTATTAATTACGACTGATTCATGGGAAACGTCACTTGCTAAATAAGCCTTTAATACATTTGTATCATGTTTGAAAATTTGATTATGATATTAGGGTTATTTCGTACTAAATATTAATTTTATTATTACATCTTTTTTGAAGATAAACTTTTCGTTCAAAATTAAGTCTTTTGATCATTGTTTTAATTTTGATGATGATACAGTATTTTTAAACCCATAAATGAGCCCGTGGCAAATTCAATAAAATTACTTTATAATTTCAATTGATTGAAAATCAAGATGGGAGGAGTAAAATAAAAAAACTGTTTTTTTTCTCAGTATGTTTGGAAGTTTGACACAGTACGGTGATTGCTGACTTTGGAACTTTAAGATCATCAAAGAAATATATTTGTAGGATGAATCAATAAAATGATGTGAAGATACATAAATTTGATCCGCTATTGTAATTATAAAATTATCTGGCTAAACCCTAAATAACACTGTCTAAAGCACTATGGCTCGAAACAAACTGATCATTAATAAACGTGCTGAAACGTTGTACAGACAACATTTAATGTTATTTAATACTGTTGCTTTGAACGCTACTGGACGTCAATTTTCCTTATTCGAAGCTTATATTATTGTTCCACATTAACTACCTGATAGCTATCGTTATTGTTCTAATTTCTATTGAGAGTCAAGACAAAGTGTGTTTTCAATGTATTACCATGACAACTTATTAGCCAGACTTTTTGTCATATCATATTGGTGCATATTTTTATATCTTGCTTCATAAAAATAGATACGTTATCGTTAAGAAAGTTGTAAGCTTTTATTAATTTTGTAAACGTTATCAACAACTTGAGTATTGAATTTAGCATCATTATACAATATGATTAAATAGAAGAAATCCTTTCTAATAAAGTTACTATTAAAAATACTATAGCATTAAATGGTACCACCAAACTAGCAGTTGAGCTATACATAAAGACGTATACAGAACAAGGGTGTTCCGTCTGACCCATTGACTTGTCACCCCACGATGCTGGGGGAAGGGGTTGTATTAGAAAGCTTAAGCACTATGTTTTGAAATGAAGTGTAATACAATAGACATTATTAGGGGTGAAAGATGATTTTGGGTATTGTTTTGTATACTTGAAATATAGTGAATTTTTTATAGCTGCACGCCGTCCTATTCATAGAGAAAATTCTTCAGCTAACTTTATTTAACTTCACCAAAATTTATGAAAATGAATATGATTGAATCCTCGTTTCATGATGAAATGATTTGTAAAATAGCAACGTTGATTTTATGTATATTCTATTAAGACACTTGTAAAAATTACTTACCTTATGTAACATTATCATGCATTAAATATAAGTAGCATGAATGAAAAATAAATCTGAATCTTCGCACTTGCATTTCTTCGAGTTCAAATCTCTCAGCAAGTATTCGAACTTGTCCAAATTCTTTGAGCACCATCAATTTACTCAAAGTGATTCCATCGTTTTTTTATCTATGAACATTGAAAATCCCACTGTGTCCACAAATGTAAAACAATAAGCAAGATTCCTCTGTAAATGTTTCTCACAGCAAGGAAGCGTACGTGTGAAAAATTATATTAGCCGTATAAACAGGGGAAGTGTCTAGAATGGGGGTCGTGCTATCTGACCCGCTGACTTGGTCTCACCCCACGGGGGGGTAATGCGTTAGAAGCGCACATATCCGCCGCACGCACTGAGCCATGCTCCAGCTACGTTTTGGACTGAATCGAGTGCTAAAGCTACTTTCGACGTTACGTCATCGCGATTAGCAATTCACATGGTTGACTTACAAGTTTGTATTTATGTAGACCTCGTTGCAGTCGTGGATTCCATTGCTTTGACCTTTTATTCTACGCTTAGATTTTGAAACGAGTTTCCTCTTCTCATTTTACGATCAATGCTTCAATTGTTAGGACTTTTATTTTGTTTAGAAATGGTTTTTAATTATTCAATGAAATGATTAAATCATATTTTCTGTGTCGTGCAGCCGAAACCCCTTTGTTTTATGTTTTTCCTATTCGAATATCATTCGTGGAGGCTTTAACGACTGCCTCTACAAAAGTAAGCGGACAAATTGCTTCTAAAACCACAAAAGCCGACCGGAAAAATTCACAATCGCACCGAATCATTAATCTCAGAAACAAATGGAAATCGGCCGACATCTGCTATACTCGGCACGGAAAAAATGGCGGCCATAGTCGACAGTTGTCACGTTATTCTCGACGGGATTAATTAGAAATGCGATTAAAAGCAAACAAAACAGGGAATGGTGAACTTAAATTAATGAAAAATTACCACCCTCCGCGAGCACTCGTCAACTCTTTTTTTAACGGGGTCGCTCCCGCGCATTAAGCGGCTTTAATTTGAATTCGAAATTAGAATTACGCGCGCTTTATAATTATTGTTTTTTTCGGGCTGTGACGGTTGATTTCTAATTCCATGAGGGTTGATTATTCATTTCGAACGCTCTCGTACGAGTATTCCAGAATTTTTGTGTTTGATGAAATTTTATTTTTTCATAATTTTGTTATAACGCGGAATTTGTTTAGCTTTCCTACAACGTATACGAATATTATGTCGTGATAAATGTTTCAATTGGTCTATTACAGCTAATTGGACGATCAATTTCATGTGATTGCTTGATACCAATTTGTCAAGAGTGTCAGTCTACTTAAATTAGCATTATCAGAAAAGTTTTGTAGTTAATGCGACCTACTTTGTGTGTAGCACAGAAATTTTTTATCGAAATAATAAATACAGGCCACACTAGCCACTCTCGTCTTGCCGACCTGAAATGCTTCTTTTGAATGACCCGGTATTGCAAGAAGGTTGGGGGAACACGTTGTATAGACTTGAATTTATGGATTGTGGGCATAATGTTGGACATAGACATGAGTTGCCAATTTTCTTATTTGGCGCGAATGTGTCGAATGTGTAAGTTATGGAATACTTTCTTTGTCACTCAGAATGGATTTTTATGTGGGAGTTTAATTTTTATTATAAGTATGAATAATATTTCTAATAAATGAGTTTTCCTTTTTTTTATGTTACGAGATGGCAAACAAGCTTGCGGCCCACCTGATGTTAAGTGGTCACCGCCGCCTATAGACACTTGCAATATTAAGTGTAAATCACTTAAGACCGCAAGTGCGTTTGCCATACTGGGGACTAAGATGATATACCCTCCATGCCCAGTAATTACACTGGCTACCTTTCCCTTCGATCCAAAACACAGCGAACTGCTTCACGGCAGAAATAAGAAAGGCGGTGGTACCTACCCTCTATACAGTATTCTTATACCCTAGACGACCCTACATATGGGTCTACCACCTAGTTTCCTTCTTTCTTTCAATATAAACTTATAAAAAATTTGAATATTGAAAAATAATAATGCATTTTTTAAACCGAAAAAGAAATACATATAGCAGATTGCAACTGATTTGTTTACGCCAAAAGCTGCCAGCGAACAAAACGGGGTGTTTCGTTGCGAAAATAACTAGTAGAGTTGCGGGATCAAAGTCGTGTAAATGTCATGTCGCCACACGACGCGGCGGAGAAAATCCAGTGGGCTGTGAATGCGTTTTTTAAATGTCATTGCAAAGCAAAATTGAAACACAAATTTAAATTTTGACTGACATTAAAATAATCTATTATATAAAAGGCAAAGTCCTGACTCACTGTCTGACTGATCAACGCCCAGCCCATACCCTTGGACCTAGATAGCTGAAATTTTGCACAGAGGTTCTTTTTATGACGTAGGCAAGGGATAAGGCCAGATTTTTCGAAATTCAACCCCTAAGGGAGTAAAATCGGGGATGATAGTTTGGTCGTTCGTGACATCAAGTGTGGACGTACAACGAGCCTCCAACGATCACTGCTCTCGAACGTTGCTTTACGCAGTGCGAATGACTTTGTGTTCGTCGAAAAACCCACAATTGCTAGAGCACAATCGAGCACGAGCCGAAAGCTCGGTACGCGCTTGTTCAAAGTTCGCAAGTTGTCCACGCTACACGAATTCGTGCATTTACAACACAATAAGTAAAGTAACAGTAATGCAACATTTTCATACATTTTTAAGTGTTCGCGAGCGCACTATGCGCCCACTGCGTCCAAGTTGCGCGCATTGGTTACGCACTCGTAGGTTCCCGCCGGTTGATGATTTTTGCGACAAACGCTATAAGTGCCCGTGGTGTGGTTTGGACGGTCATTTTTTTTATGTCACGAGATGGCAAACAAGCTTGCGGCCCACCTGATGTTAAGTGGTCACCGCCGCCTATAGACACTTGCAATATTAAGTGTAAATCACTTAACACCGCAAGTGCGTTTGCCATCCTGGGGACTAAGATGATATGCCCTCCATGCCCAGTAATTACACTTGCGACAGTTCTGCGCGCCGCGAGCAAGTCTAGAATATCGCCGTTGCTTTAGAAGCTTTATTTTAAATTTTCAAATACTTATTTCGTTTTCGTACTACGAAATTTTCAATACCTTTTTAATAAACTACCTAGTTTAATAAAATAATTGAAACACTAATAATAGTCGTGAACACAAAAATCGAGCAGCTCCATGGCGTGCGCGCTATGCTGCCGGGAACAGACATTCGCGCAGCGTTCGTGGAGGTCCATATAATATTATACTCGACTGGAATCGCATGCTGATTTGCAAATAATCTGTACCTACCTAGCTTAATGTACACCCGCCTTTACGTTGCGGAAACAATACGCTAACACTAAGCAAGCAAGACACCTCGCGAGGCAATTGAGAGCTTTTGTGACTCGAGTGGCGTACTGCGGACTCCGCAGGGTTTGAAAAAGTAAGGAAAAATGTGGCTAATTAGCCGACTAATTAAAGTGTAAGTGTTGCAGCGTTAGGTTTCAACTTAAATGTTTAATGAGAGAAGTGCTTAGTTTTTTCATAAAATAGTTTGACACTGATAGTGAGCGAAACATGAAGTTGTCGATGGGCATATTATATCGATCCTCAAACGCATTAATTGTCCTTTTAAGAATACCTTGTGAAATCAAGTTTTGTTTCGTTTAATGTCGAATTTTACTCGCAGATGAGAAGGTTATGGGCGCCATGGTACTGCGTCTCTTAACGTTCACAAAAGCTATGCTACCAAGTGTGCGATCGGTAATCGGATGGGTGACCGAAAAGTTTTGAAGTCGATTTTTGTAAGTACGTCAGAAGGCAAGTTGAGCAGTTGCTGTCACAATATAGTTACCAGAGGCTTTGTTCTCAGAAAAACCAGCAAGAAACTTACCAAGATTATTTCTTTGTTCATAGCATTGATTCGGTAAGAGCCATTGTTCAGTTCAAGTAACCTTATAATAATCATAATAATACAACATCACGAAAACTTATGATAGTGATAACTTTGACGGTTTCTCATCATCATTTTCACCAGCCCTTTGCTGCACATGACTTCTCTCTTATGGCATGTAACTGAGCTCGGCTTAGGCTATTCTTTTCCAATTACTACCATGCTCACTTATGCTGCACCATATAGTTTTAACCCAAATGCACTAAGAGAAACACCCTTCTGTTACTGGTATGACTTTACGTCTATGCCAAGTTAATGCATACTTCATAAGTATCAAAATTATTCAGGTAATTCTCCTCGTCATTGCGCGAATATAGAAAATAAACAAGACACCGCAGGCTGGGAGTGCTTTTGTGAGTGAAGTGCGAGCAAGGGCGCTTGGTCGGCGCCCCGACGTCGGCATTCAACGAGGAAACATCACTTAGGACTGGTTCTCTTAAAAATAACGAAATTATGCTAAGTTTGTAAAATGAAATGATGATACGGTTCGCAGATAAAGTTAGCAATTTACGGTCACGTTTGTTTTACACCTAATACTATTTATGTTATAAATCTGAAGATTTATTTGTTTGGTTGAACCTGATAGTTTCAGGAACTCATCATCATCAACAGGTCATATAATGTCCCCACCGTGGGGCTCGAGCCTACCCCACATTAGAGGCGATTAGGCCTTAGTCAACCACGCTGGCCAAGTGCGGGTTGGTTGACTTCACACACAACCTAAGAATTTCTTCATAGGTGTTGTGCAGGATTCCTCACGATGTTTTCGTTCACCGTAACAGCGTCGATTTAACGTAAATATGAATTCAAAATTTGAAAACACATTAATACGTGACGGGGATCGAACCAGTGCCTCCCGGGTGGGAGACGACGCTCTTACGCACTACGCCACCGACGCTTCCTTCAGGAACTACCGAATCAAATTTAAAAAACACTTTTTTTGTTGGATAATCCATTTAACGAGAAAGGTTTTAGGCTATATAATATTACGTTTCGATTAATAGGAGCTGAGCATCAATGAAAAATGTTGCAAAAACGGGACAAAATATTCCTTTTCAAAGCTTTCGTTGCGTGCGCTGCGTGATCGGTTAAATTTACGCAAAAATCTGATTTTCCCTCTAATATGTTACAAGTAAAGCCACACCTGGCAGTTGACAAGAACCAAACCCAAAATTAATAATCCTTTAATAAACAAACCAACTAAAGCCAATGTCCAGGGCAGACGTTACACTCAAAATTATGTCAGCAGTCCGGGTACAACGGTCTGAACGTGTATGATGGACTTTAAAGAGAGTAGATAAAGCGAAAGAAATATATGATGATCGTAGCAAGTGGAAAGAAGTGATCTCTCTGCCTTTCCCTATGGGAGAAAAGCGTGACTATGTATGTATATCAATACTTCATTTCAATCTTCAACAATAATGTACACATTAGCTACAGATCTGAATATATAGAATCAGAAGTGAATATTGATTAGGCTTGGTTAAAATCGTGTTCAGCAAAGTTCCAAATTAGGCGTGTTTTATTTGTGTGAGATATTTCAAGGCATTCCAAATAATAGTGGTTGAGGAGATCAGTGGCGCAGTAAGTCGTATGGTCTGAATTCGATTTTGAAAACAAGCTACTGACGTTGCTGGTTCAAGATTTTCTGAGATGAGTTTATGTATTATTTACGTGGTTTAGTGCTCCGTGATTTACCGCCTCCATGGCTTTTTTTCACGGAGACGTCTAATGCAATTTACCTCAACTGCAGGGGTATGTGGGACAGAGGCATTCCCACCACTACTTACTAAACATCTTCTCCGGGTAGACTGACAGCGACCCAGGATCGCGAAGCTTTCGGGCCCATCCTGTGCATCGTTCAATTGCGTCAGATGTCCGGTATAAATACGGGACAGCGGACCATCGGCCATGGAGACCGGCCCCTACCGAGCACAAGGCTCCGCTGGCTCTGAAAAGGGCCTTTTCGCGGGTTCATGACCTAGCTACTACCACCTTATCAAAGCCGCCTTATCATTCACGTCGTATTGCCTAAAAAATTCACAACTCACATGACTAAATATCCTATATGATTCGGAGTTACAAAACTTAGCTATGTGTTGCTACTTTTTATGTTAAAAGTTATAATTTCATTCGTTTCTAATCATCATCATCATCAGAGCCTTTATAATTTTTCGACCCACTGCTGGGACACAAGGCCTCTCCTTTTCAACGAAGGAGGTATAGGCAGTAGTCCACCACGCTTGCCCAATGCGGATTGGTGGACGGAGTATGAGGTAAGCAATACTCCTTAGCTGGCCCATTAGTCGCCTTCTACGACACCCATTGGAGGATATCGGGTGATGCTATTCTACTCTGCCGGCATCACGCGGCCACCGGCATCAGTCGTTTCTAAATAAGTTGTCATTAATCTTTTCAATAACATTATTTTATTATTTGTAATACACGGCTGAATTGCGCATAAATCTCAACTCCAGTGACTACAAATTCTAATTCTAATTGCTATTACATTAAAATAGTTCAACGCAAAAAAGAACAAAGCAGAACATCGCTCCGTCATAATTGTTCGCTAGTAGAATAAAACGTGAGCGTTGACATAAACTCTTTGAACTACCGCGCAAACAGTGAAACAAAAGTTTACTGCCCAACATCACAGGAGAACAATCGTAATAGTAGGAAGTACACGGACTTGTAAAATATGCTCTAATGTGCGATTTAATGACGCTTAAAGCGAATAATTAAATTTTACGTGTCGAAGGAATTTTCGTAAAGGTCTCGCTAAGTCTGTGACCATATGTCAAAATTGTTAATAGCTTTATTATATTCCGATCATCATCATTTAAGGCGTCCATTGTTGGACATAGTCCTCCCCCAAGGATGTCCAGCCCGATGGGACCTGTGCTGCCTGCGTCCAGCGGCTTCCCGCGACCCATACCAGATCGTCAGTCCACCTTGTGGGGGACCTGCCAATGCTGCGTTTCACGGTACGCGGTCGCTTCGGATTATGTTCCGAAAGATAATAATAATGATGTTTAGGGTTACGAGAGAAGCACGTTTTTACCTTTAGCTGTATTACTGCTTACCTACACGTGAATTTAAAGTATTCACATGACATAACTTTACACTCGGTGAGAAGACAAATTAATAAAATTCCATTAAATTCCATTTATGCATTACCGCATTAAATATTTAAAATATTAATTGATCCTTTTGATGAAGTTAAAATGCCGATTTTGTTTTAGTTTTTAGAGTTAATTTTTAGTATCGGGGGTAAGTAGTGTCAGGTGAAATTTTCTTTGAACTTCCGAACTTTGTAAGCTTTTATGCTATATCTATTCTCTTGTTACACAATGTATAAAGAAAGGCGTTCGATAAAAAATATCCGGTCAGTTGTGAAAAAATTTATATATAAATTTTTTTGTACAACTTTTTATTTTCAAGCTTGAAACCAACTGAAAAGCTTGGAACCAAATGGTTTCACCCTTTAAGGTTATACCGTTCTGGCTCTGGTTGTCATATAATAACGCTCGTAATCCTGTGAGCAGACCTTTAGATAACATTTATTCACACATAAAACGCCTGGCAGTACGGGTCATGTAGTGCCTCCAAATAATGACAGTTTGCCATAAATGGGGCACCAAGCCCAAAAATGTAGCAATCCTTCCAGTAATCAAACCAACAAAGGCCAACTACCAGAACAGATGGTACACATCAAATTATCTAAGCAGTTCGGGTAAACAAAACAAATGACTAAAGATGATTTTGAACTGAGCAATCCTGAATAACTCCAGAATCATAAACTTAACATTGAGTAGTGCGCTTACATTTCAATGCTATTCTTTGGAACATTCACAAAATGTTTTTTTAATATGATAGGGCTGTTTACGTCAAGCAGTCTATAAATAAGTGATGTTGAATGATTTAAAAAGTTATTTTAAATCTAAAGACGGAAAACTAAAAGAAAAAAATTAAGTCGCGTTAGGAAATTATTACCTACGTCCACAGATATATCAAATTAAATCTGTGTCTACGTCTAATTAACGTCGTCTACTACGTCTAATCTAGCCGACTTTAGAAGGACTATGATCCGCGTCAAATTTATGCAATGACGTTGTATAATAAAACAATATTTGTTTACCTCATTTGCCATTTCTAGATGAACACAGAAGAGTTTACAACATGGCATAATTCTTGAGAAATTTATGTAGCGTGGTGTTACAGCGTACATAATGCAGGGACACCGCCGTTAAGTATTTATTTATAGGTTTTGCTTTGGTAAATAAGATATTTGCGCAATGAAAATGTAATTTATGGGACGTTTAAGATGCCTAGATTAAGACACTGTCCGATGAATGGTAACGGAATTTAGCAATTCTTCGGGAAGTTAGGTTTTGTCCGGCAATGTTTCTTTAATCCTTAAGGTGGAATTAGTATTAAAAATTCATTGGTTTTCAATCTTATATTGAAGTTCAAAGTACGGTGGGACATTTGAGATTTTGATAAATCGATGTAGCGAACTGTCGAGCTAATGATTTGTCGATTTTATAGTGATCTATTCGAGGAACGGTTTTCGAATATTTAATAGTCGAGAAAAGGGGCAATCGAGTTCAACTATGTGTCCCAACATCACTCGTTTAGTATGCAACAATTCAAATTATACAAGGTTCAAAAGCCGACCCGTCTCGTGACAATAGTGGTAACGTCGTTTTTAAGAGGATTTTTGAGTCATTCAAAATTAATATGACCTTTGTTTTTATATGAAATCTACTCATTTTTCAGTTACTTACTGTATTTGTGTTATTCGTATTATAATATTAGTGCAGTGCCTAACCTAGCAGTGTCCTAGGTTAGGCACGATTAATTGTCATAACAACCCATATATCCAATTGCATAAGCGCGCAAAACTGTGGCCGATATCCCACAACAATGCAGAGTGACTTTCAACTCATTAAACGAAAGTGAAGCATCATCAGACGAACCATTATCAATGGGCATAGCGTACACTGCATCGGGACGATTTAACCCGACGAAAATATTGTTAACCCTGTAATGCAGCTCGCAAATGATGTTTCATTATCAATGGACGGGCCGCCCGTGACGTATCGTGTCGACTCGCAAAACCGAAAGTGGCGTGGACGCTCGGAAAACGCATGTCTCATCTATTATTATATTTAGCGTTCGCGTTTAACCGTCCCGCTGAAAGCGAAACCGATTCCAACTGTTATCTCCACTGAGCGTTAATTGACCGATATTTGTAAATGCGCGCGGGATAATTTGTGTTTTCATCGGGATAGTTCGGCGTGGGAATTTGGTGCGGGTGCCGTGACGCGACTCCCGGTCTAATGTTTAGTGAGGTACGGAATACTTTTTTGTTAATTAATAGTGACGTATTTTAGTGGAATGTGCCAATTGGAAACTGGATTGCCATTTTACCGCTAGCCTGAGTGACAGTTCTGAACTTAATCATTTCGAATTGTTAATTTTGCAGATAAGCAGTTTGAACGGTGAGGGTCAATGGGTTAAGAATCTCTGTAAATTAAATTCCTTGTCGTTATATTATCCACTAGCTGAGCTGCCACGTTGTTAATGTTTATTTAAAAAATATGAGAACTATTTATCAATATAAAAACTATGCTGTATTCTAAGTCGGACTAAGCAAAATACATATACAAAATTTAATTAAAATTGGCTCAGTAGTTTCCGAGACAAACAAACAGACAGACGGACAAAAAATAAAAAAAAAGTTTTGGTAGCATGCGAATAATCACATAAGTTTAGAAAATAGCATTTATTTCGAAATCACAAACTGACACTTAAATTTTTATTATATTTGTAATAATTGCATATTTTAAGAATGACATTTACCTGTCGTAACCCAATTATGTATTAACAAAATATGTTTTATGTTGTATACATATATCCCGGGCTTCTGAGATGATTTTGAGTATAACATCTCTCCTAGTAGTTGGCTTTTGTTTGTTTGTTTACTGAAAGATTGTTACTTTTTGGGTTTGGTGCCCCTTTTATGCAGTCGAATATCCAGCGTTCTGTGTTTCAAAGTTTTCGGCGGCCAACTGGACGATATTATTTTGTAGAATTTTTTCCCCTTCTGTACTTTATTGTAATACAATTTATAGTTCTTTTTTTCAAGGTATTTTCTAACGTGCAACAACTTATGGCCCACCCATCATGTTTGCGTGTGTGTAACATTATACATAATATTAATAAAATCTACATTTTTATTAATATTATGTATAATTAGAGAGAGAAGAGAAGAGATTATAAAGTATTAAAATTTTATGTCAAAAAAATATATGAGTCTCAAACTAAGAAATTAAAAAACATTCCTGTGGTTTATTTAAATCTTGTTACAGTTTTTTTTAATTTTAAAATAATGCTTAACAAAATTGCCTAGTTATTTAAAAACAAACAGGTAAGCCCTTCTGCCCTGAGATTATTTATATCGATAACGAACCGTGCCTTATAACTCCCGACAAAAGATTTTAACCGTTCCCTACGCTCAAATATAAGCTACTATTCGCTTCAATACAATCGTTAAAATTGCTCATCCATAAAATTCTCAAATAATAAAATGCATTAAGTTAATACCTTCAAACGATTCCGCAACTACTCCCAAAGAGTTAAGGTCGGTTGTTGTATGAAATAAATTTGTATTCATTAGTGACTTGAATCAAAGGGTTGGCAAATCCCACTTCTATTGTGAACGGTCACGCGTCAACTTAGTATTAGGTATAATTATGTGTTTTTATATTTCCGTTGCTATAGAAATTAATACGGCATACGAATAAACGGTTTAATAAGCTATTAATGTCATGCGCGCTTGTTGAGTGATCCAGCAGCACATTGTGTAGACGAGTGTATTCAAAATAAAATAACTAAACAACAAAGAATATTACCGAATATTTTATCTTTCAAGTCACAACACACAAGGTGCGGACAACACTATAAAATGCGAAATTAAAAAGGTTTGATGGAGTTATTGGCGCCATTTTATGACCGCATTGAATATTTATTTTAATGGTTGGAAATTATATCCGAGTCAAAATTATAGTGTGAGTAAAAATGTCTATGTTGAGCAGAAAATTGTGCACTGATTGAAATAAATTATCCCTGCCAAACAGTTTTTGATGGAATTTATGTCGCGTCAAATTTAATAATAACGAAAAGAATAATACCTTGAGTTTCTTTAATTTCAGTGTGTACACACTATAATTAAGGAAACTTGAATTATTATATTACAGAGCGGGAAAAAAATCTTACTATATCTGACAAATAAAGGCAAACTCTTTCTGTCAGACATAATAGTCATAATAAGTAGGTAAATAGAAATAGCTTATGGTAAAATATAAAGCAATATTAAATACTTTTTAAATGTACTTATCTGAATAAAAAAAAAATTGATCCCCAATTTTCTTTTCATAGTGTGTTTAAGATTAATTAAAAAGCACTTTTTAAAAATTAAATGAAGTTTCAATATCAATGGCGGAGATAATAATAAGCCATAATTAATTTCCGCTGATATCCAAAATATAAAATAATCATTCTAACACAATTTAAATTCGCCTTTATTAAAATTTAATTAAGAATCGCGATTCTTAGAACAATGAATTGAAAAATATTAATACTTACGCAATTTGGCGACTTGAAAAAAATATCAGAATCCTTGAACGGTAACGAAGTTTATAACAAAAGTTAACGTAATTAATTACGAGCAACAGTTAATTTCTACGATTTACTAAACACAATTATGTTTTCCCGATAGAGTAACTTTTTTGGACTTGAATTTTAATTCAAATTATTTTTTTTTCTGTTTTTTATTATTATTTGGAAAGCTTACAGCATTATTCACAATATAAATACAAACAATGGTTTAATTTGAGCTAATTACAAGCTTTCACGTATAGCAAATTATTTAACTATTTCTTTTTACATGGGTCGTCTGAGTAGGCATGTTAAAAAATTGTGTTCCATTGTGTTTTCAAGAATAATTTAAAGGAAGAAATAGAAGACGAATCTTGATGAGTCGTCACGGATATAAGGTGAATCAGCATAGAGAATTGGATATTATTTTTATTATTGACAGATAAGCTCTTGGCCTTCATCTGACCTGATGGTAAGTGACGATAAGGTCGAAGATGGCATCAACTTCATGAACTCAACCACATAGGGACTGGATATCTTATCATTAATTGTCGGAACACAATAATGCTGTTAACATTATTATTATAGAGACGGATTTTGATTAGATGGTGGAAGCTAGCCAGCTGGACTTGAAAAAAGTTCTACCAAACAAACCGAGTGCAAATTTGTACTCCTCTGCGGAGCTGAACCTCTGGATCTAATTCTGGTAGACGAACCACTAGACTACAGAGGCGGTTAAAACTAGACACCACGCGAGTAAACCCTTGGTGCGAAGGTTTGCATGAGGTTCAGATTCTCCCCCAATCGTCTTTTACGACAACCACAGGATGAGGACGGTAGACCCATTCGTGAAGGGGGCTTAGATAAGTCGCAATTATTTCAGAACGATATTAATATGGCAATCCTTCATCATAGATATATTGCACCATATTTGGCAATTGCTTGGCTATTTACAGCATCTTAGCTTGCGCTACTAACTTACGACGGCTTTAGACAATCCTATACATTTTTAAGCGACTTCAAAAGAGGAGGACTTTCTCAATTCGACTGTATTTTTTTTGTTTGTTACCTCATAACTTTGTACTGGGTGAACCGATTTTGAAGATTCTTTCAACTTTAGGAAGCTGATGCTTGTCATGTGGTCCCATTTAAATTTGATTAGCATTGACGAGTAGTTTTTGAGTTATCCCTAATAATGCCTATTTAATTGGCAACGATGATATCGTAAGAGTTCTATTCCTTGTTTGCCTAAAAGATAGTTTCCTGAAAATTTCCATACTTAAAACACTTAAAAGCAAAAAATAAATTATTTAACAAAAACCCGCCTTCAAAAATTAAAACGGGTAAATAAAAATTGTTTTTTTCTCCGTTTTTAGTTTTGAAGGCGTTTTTTTTTTCTTTGAACTTCGTTATCGTATTAATTTGTTACTTTGTCTACAGGCCCAGGACCTAGGCGTACGGTGGATGGTTAGGACGGTAGACCTGTTCGTCAACAAGAACTAAACCAGTGTTAATTTAGTATATTGTACATTTATCTTTAGATTTAAATGATGACGAATGATACTAAAGCTACACGAGCAAAATTCTGAAGCCCATTCCCACCGAACCCTAGGCACAAACGACGGTGACATCTCGTAATTTCGATCCTAATTACGTTTAATGTCCACGTTTATTTTTTCGAGTTTTAATGCGCGCCCGCCATAAAAAGATAATCACAAAAATAATTGAAACGAAATAATAAAGCGGGGGTAGGTGGGGGCGATTAATGACGGGGTGGCGGATAGTCGGCATTACGACCTAAATAATCAACATAATTACACTTTTTACCGCGGCTTCCCCTTTTTACCCTAATAAGTGCCGGTGAAAAGATTTTCCATTCAGATCGAGGTGAACTGAAACGATAGTGATTGTTCGCTGGAGTTTTAATGTCGTGTTTTGTGTAGCATTCACATTTTTAATGTATTCTTCGTATTTGTGGTAATTAATCAAAGAGTTATCAATTACAGGTTTCATTGTAAACGTTATAAAAGAGATGTTTTATTTAAGCCAGTACGATGTCAGACTCGATTCTTCTTTTAATTAAATGTGAAAAAAACGGGATTGACACCACGTACCTCTGTTTTTTGAATTCTCCGATATTTCGGCGCAGTTTCATGCGCTTTGATCATGGATGAACTAAAGTCTGTGCGAGTTGATGGTTATAGACAGATAAATCTGTCTACCCTCTTTCTAAGTCTTTTCATTCTCATTCCCACTATTCACTCGAAACTGCTGCCAGCACACCACGCTTATAGTATCCGGACGCGTCCCGGCAAAACAATACAAAAAACAATATATCGATTCTTCTTCTTCTTTGTCCTCGCCATTTCCCTTTACACGGGGTCGGTTTTCTTAACCATGTGGCGCCACTTTAGTCGGTCTTTAGTATTCGCTGTTGTAAGGGAGAAATTCTTCATGTCTTTTTGGACAGTCGTCAACCATATCGCCATGGATCTTCCTCTTTGTCATTTTTATGTTTCGCCGAATAAACCCTTCTTAACTACGTAATCGTCAGGGCGGCGCATCACGTGTCCGTACCATCTCAACCTAGATTTAGATTTCTGACTCGATTATAATTTAAATTAGAAGACTGTACGAGTCCTTGCCTTTTATTTTACTAAAAAGCAACCACTTTTGCTATAAGACCAACATCAAAATCGCGAAAAAGTGTGTCATGTAGGTACGACTTTTCAATGGAACATGTTGTTTGTATACAATGTTGGAAACGTCCTTTAAATTATGATGAAAAAATAACGGTGCATAAGTATCTTACTATATTTCATCCTTGGAGGAGGCCTAGTTGCAACGGGTCCGTGCGTGTGTAACACCGATGACTTGATAGTACGAGATCATGTTTCTGGGGGCTTTTGTTTGCTGCTACTATACCTCGATAACTTACTCGATGCTTTGGATAGGTTGCAGCGTCGCGCGACCCGCATCATCGGCGACGTAGAGGTAACCAAACATCTTGAGCCTCTCCAATTGCGTCGTAATGTTGCGTCATTGACCGCGTTCTACCGACTGTACCACGGCGAATGCTCTGAGGAGCTTTTTCCTCTTATCTCACCATCTCCCTTCCTTTTAAGGACTACGCGTGCAGGTTTATGGTGTCACCGACAAACTGTGGCTACCCTTCCAACGCGAAATAAGAAATTTGGCAACTCGTTTCTTTGTCGCACAATCAAGAAATGGAATTCACTGCCAGCACACGTGTTCCCTCCTTCATACAATCCTGGGTCATTCAAAAGAGGCGTGAAGAAGGTCGACCTTGCAGGTCGGCAAGGCGAGGGTGGCTAGCGCGGCAGTTTATTTCTCGCACCAGTTATCTTCGCATTTGGACTCCACTTCTGCTTACCATCAGGTGGAATGGAGTCATTTGCTAGACCTCGTTATAAAAATAAATAAATATCGATACTTGCAACAGTGGACGTCTCTCGGCTGATATGATGATATATGAAATAAGACAAAACCGCATATTTAACGGTTTTAATCAACAAAATAAAGCTTATATTTTACAATAGGAGGATAACGTATAGAAACAATTATAGACAGTAACATTGAGTGACATAAACATCAAATAGTAGCAAGACAAGCAACATACAAACAAGTTTGCATTACCACATTCACCCTAGGTTTATTTTAAAACATAATCTGAAAGATGTTTCGGTAGTTTCCGATCTCTGTATGATCTTCTAGTAGCCGGATGGTTTTCCGGTTGCGATGTGGAATCATGGTTAGAGGGATGACATAAACTTTCTTGCTGACCACTGCATTCCTCATTTGTCGGCTCATTGTCTTCTTCAATGATCGGTCGACTGTCATCTTCAGAACCAGATCCGTGGGTCTCTTCAGAAGGCAGTGGTAGTGAGACGTCTTCTAGCCGTTCGCCATCTTGACTTAGAGGAGCAAGGTATCGATTAGACACAGTTGTCTCGCGTCCGTCTCTTAGTCGTACGTAGGAATAATCTGGATTGGCATGCAGCAATTCCACTTCTTCTACAACTGGTTGATATTTGCTAGAGCGATCTAATCTACGTAGCAAAACTTGTCCAGAACTAGTCAGCCATGTCGGCGTAGAGTTGCCATTGGAAGATCTTCTTGAGTGTGAAAACATCCTCTCGTGAGGTGTACAATTTGTTACAGTACAGAGGAGGGATCTAATCGAATGTAATGCTTGATTCAAGACCTTCTCCCAGTGTTCTATTGGCAAGTTTTGGGTTCGCAGGGCTAGTTGGATTGTTTTCCAGAGAGTGTAGTTCAAACGTTCAACCTGGCCATTCCCTTGGGGGTTATATGGAGTAGTTCTGCTCGTAGCAATACCCCGGGAATGTAAAAAATCTTTAACTTCGGCCGATAAAAATGATGTGCCTCGGTCAGAGTGTACGTACGCGGGCATACCGAATATTGTAAATAGGTTGTTTAGGTGTTTGACTACAGTTGCTGCGCTCACATCTGAGCACGGAAAAGCAAACGGAAAACGTGAAAACTCGTCGATAATGGTGAGTATATATTTGTTATTCGTATTGCTAGGCACAGGACCTTTAAAATCAATACTGAGCCTTTCAAAGGGAGTAGTGGCTTTGATTAGTGTCGGACCAGGGGTCATATGCTTGAAATATCTTGGTTTTATTTCACAGCAAACTCGGCAGTTATTTGTCATATTCCTAATTTCTTCTGTGGAATAAGGCAGATTCTTTGATCTCAACCAGTGAGTTATTCTTGTTATCCCAGGATGACATAAATGCTCATGGATTTCTGCTAGCTTAGCCATACGAGTTTGAACTGTCGCGCAGACGCGGGACAAGGTATCCGCAACATCATTCAACTTTCCTGGTAGATACGTAATGTCATATTTGAATGGAGCTAACTCTAATCGCCACCTTTGAATTTTTTCGTTCTTAATCTTGCTTTGTAACCTGTTATTGAACATAAAAGAAACAGACCTTTGATCAGTGATAAGTCTAAAGGGTCTACCGATTAAGAAGTGACGCCATTTCTTTAGCGATTCCACTATAGCGTACGCTTCTTTTTCAACAGCAGAGTGATTCCTCTCACTGTGATTTAAAACTCTGGAAAAGAAAGCAATTGGTCGATTATTCTGAGATAATGATGCAGCAATTGTATGTGCCGAAGCGTCTGTTTCCACTGTAAAAGGAATGTTATTATCGATGGCATGAACTGATGATTTTGCAATCTCAGATTTAATTTCCTCAAAGCATTTCACGGCATTTTCGTTCAGCGGAAAATTCTTAATATCCGCTAAGCAGCGAATTTTCTGTGAAAAGTTCGGTATCCATTTGCTGTAGTACGCCAACATGCCGAGGATTCTCCTATGAGACTGTAAATCTAGTGGTGGTGGCAGAGATAATAAAGGTTTTAATCGATCGGCATCTGGCTTGATCAAATGATTTTCTATAGAGTATCCCAAGATGTTTATAGTCTTAAGTGAAAATTTACTCTTTTCTTTATTAATAGTTAAGCCATATTTGGTGACTGCTGCCATAAATTTTCTGAGATTATGGTCGTGTTCAAACTGCGTTTTGCCACAAATGGTTATGTCATCTAGATAGGCGTACGTCCCTTCTAGCTTTTCGGTCCTTATGACCCAATCGATCGTCCGCTGAAAACTGGAGACCCCATTTGTGACACCAAACGGTATTCGGAGAAATTGGTAAAGATTTCCTGCGGCCTCGAATGCCGTGTAGTGTTTCTCCTCCGGAAGTATTGGTACTTGATGGTATGCACTTTGTAAATCAATCGTACTAAATATTAAGTTTTTCGAAATACCATGTATCATATCTTCGATGTTCGGTAAGGGATATGCATCTAATTCCGTAAATCGGTTTATAGTTTGCGAGTAATCTATTACCATGCGTTTTTTATGGGTAGCACTCCTAGTAATGAGGACTTGTGCCCGCCAAGGCGATGTGCTTGGTTCTATTATCCCATCTGATAGCAGTTTTGTAATCTCATCGCTAATAAATGATTTATCAGTGCTACTATATCGGCGAGATTTAATAGCTATAGGTTTGCAACCTGGAAGTAAATTCGTGAACAATGGGACCGCTGGAACCAATGCCTGGGCAACGTTGCATACTTTGATAGGGCCTTTTATTCCACCAAATGAAAATTCCAAAGAGCTATGTTTCTCTAAGACATCGTGTCCTATTATAAGATCAGCACAAAGATGTTTAACGATGAGTAGGTTTAAGTTCTCGTATTCGTAATCACCTATCTTTATGGTAACAGTGACTTGTGCATGAACGTTTGAAGAGAGATTCGTAGAGGCCATTGATATAGTCTGATTGCAAGGGCGTGTTTCTAACTTGCAGAGCTTACATAAGCCTTCATTAATAAAACTCAATGAACTACCAGTGTCGATTAGCGCTTGTACTTTTAGACCTTTTATATAAGCTGTCATAGTAGCCTTTCTCAAGGAATTGGGAGATGCAGCAACAATGCAGGCTGATTCTATAGTGGCAGTTGTTTGTTGTTTGCTACGACATACCTTCGCAAAATGTCCTTTCTTATTGCATATTTGACAGTAAGCATTAGCTGCAGGACAATTCTTCCGTGAATGAATATTACCGCCACAAAAGAAACATTTACGTTTTGATACCGATGCTACCGCGTCCATATTTGTAGGCGAATCGTGATTTTCATCCATTGATGGTTGAGCTTCCTTGCTTTGTGAAGCATTAAGATTGATGCTGTTATAGTGCTGTGAATTAAGTTCAGCCATTTCCAAAGATATAGCCTGGTTATAAGCTTCGTCGAGAGTCAATGATAAATTCTCAAGGAGACGCTGTCTTATTTGACTGGAGATTATGCCGGAGATAAAAGCGTCTCGCAAATTATCGTTTTTGTTTGTTTCGGCATCTACACTAACAAATTCGCAGTCTTTCGCAAGTTGTTTCAAAACATTTAAATACATATTAAGTGTCTCATCGGGTTTTTGCCGCCTCATTGCCAATAAATGCCGAGCATATATGATGTTTTTGGGTTTCATGTACATTTTATTCAGTATTGCCATGGCAGAGTCGAATGTTTCGCATTCACTGATATAGGCAAAGACGTCTGGCGAAACATGATTGATCAAAAGATTAAGTTTCCAGTTAGTGTAAGAAATGGAAGGTACCTCAGTATCAGAGTTCTTTGGTTCCGAAGCTAGTAGGAAGTTTCCAAATGTCTTTTTCCAATGTTCCCATAGTCTTGATGCCGAACTGTCAGAAGGATCGATATTTAAACGTTCCGGTCTTAAATATACGTTCATTGCGATTAGATGCTTCTTTCAAATTTTGTTGATTAAATTGAAATAAGACAAAACCGCATATTTAACGGTTTTAATCAACAAAATAAAGCTTATATTTTACAATAGGAGGATAACGTATAGAAACAATTATAGACAGTAACATTGAGTGACATAAACATCAAATAGTAGCAAGACAAGCAACATACAAACAAGTTTGCATTACCACAATATATGTTAACCGTAGTAGTGGTTTGTATACTGGAATTAGATTTAGAGTTCGATACCCGGGGATAGAAATTAGTGCTCCGTTTAGTACTAGTGATGGTTTAAGTCTAGGCTAACTACCACAATCTTATTAAAGTCTTTCTCCATAAAAGTGTTAACAGCATTAACGTTTTATAACCTGTCAATGACAAGATGGTCAGTCATTCAGGTTAAGGGTTCTTGATGTAGCTTGCTCCTCCAGTTTTATCATGACTTATCCCGGTCAGGTCAGATGAGGACGAAGAACTCCGTCAAAGTAAAAAATAATTTTATTGAAAGGAATTTCTTAACCAAGTAGTTTTTCAATAAAGACCTCTTATATCCACCGTATAGATTCTTTACAATGTATATTTTTTTGGTAAGTCACATAAATTGATCAATCTCGAGTCTCAAATAAGTGTCAATTGTAAAATATTAAAACCTCTCCTCTTTGGAATTAAAAGAGTTGCATTAATAAGCACTGGTTAGCACCCTTCTGATGAAGAATCAGTGTGTAATTAAAGATAATGAGGCCCTATTCAAATGTCCGTCTGGATCCTTTCCATTTGCTGAGTCGAGAAACAATGGATATGGCACAACGTGAGATTATTTAACTAAAGAAATACCTAATTTGAATGAAGAATCTTATTAAAAAAAAAAAACTTTTTTATAAATGCCTAATATCAACATAACACTTACAGCCTTCCTTTTGAAATAATTACATAATAATAAATTCATATATTTCCAAGCTCCCACCAATTAGCTAGCCCAAAGTAAGTATCATTAAGAACTTGTGTTTTAGATGGACGTGGTCGTGGTGGAGTAGTCAGTAACGCTGCCTACACATCAAGCGGACCGGATTCGAGTCCTGGTAGAAGTAAACGTTTGTATGATGAATACGAACATTAGTCCAAGAGTCATGGTTGTGTTTATTTATTTATTTAAGTTTATATATGTGTACACAAGTTCTTAATGATACCTAATTTGGGCTAGATAATTGGTGTGAGCTTGGAAATATATTATGTATTACTAGCTTATTATTAATATTATACTAGATAACGGATTTTTTTAATATACATAATAAGACTTTTAGATATTTTTATAAATAAACTTAAATTAATATATAAACAACCATGACTCGCAAACAAATCGCAAAAAAGACGTGTTCGACACACAAATATTTGCCGCTACGTTCGTGTACATTGCACAAACATTTGCTCCCACCGGGATTCGAATCCAGCCAGCTTGATAGAGTGGTAAGTAACGCTGCCTAAACACACAGCGTTACTGACCACTCCACTACGACGGCGTTGACGCAATTCTAACGCAGTGATAAGAAATATTTCAACATAACTAGGCACCTACAAATAAAAATTTATACATAGCATAGCGAAAAATTAAATGAAATTAGAATTATTTAATATAATACATTTAATCACGCTCACAATCCTAAAAGGAGTCGAGCAGAGCTTCAGGTAACATTCGGTTACACACAAAGCCACATCTGGCAGTATGGGCCATACAGTACCCCAAAATAGTGTCAGGTTGCCAGCCTGTCACCTACACAGGGGCACCAAACCAAAAAATTAACAATCCTCCAGTAAACAAACCAACTAGAGCTAACGACAGGACAGATGTTAAATAGACTCAAAATCATCTCAGTAGTCCGGGTATAAAAGCTTATTGGAATCATAGTCAAAACACATTTTGTTTCATCATTAACAGCTCATATAATGTCCCCACCGAGGGGCTCGAGCCTACCCCACATTAGGGGCGTTTAGGCCTTAGTCAACCACGCTGGTCAAGTGCGGGTTGGTCGACTTCACACACAACCTAAGAATTTCTTCATAGGTGTGTGCTGGTTTCCTCACGATGTTTTCTTTTACCTTAAAAGCGTCGATTAAACGTATATATGAATTCAAAATTTGAAAACACATATTGGTACGTAGCGGGGTTCGAACCAGTGCCTCCCAGGCGGAAGACGACGTTCTTACGCACTACGCCACCGACGCTTGTTCGCATTCGCATTTGACGACTTTTGGTTTGAATGCGAAATATTCAACCACTAACACCATCTAGCGATATTTCTATAAAACCACACCCTTGTTAAATTATTCATCTACGAGTACCTATAATGCCGCCTCCGTTTTGTATAGCATTGTAACTCCACGACCAGCGCTCAATCGTCGAAAATAGGACTCGAAGTAAATGAAGGGGTTCTTAATTCACTAAAATTGTAATTATTTGCCGTTGAGATGCCATAAAAAGTTAATTTCACTTAATGTAGGTATTGTAATGTGCGGCCGAGTTAATGTGATTGGCATCAAGATTGCCTACACTTTTGATGTTTGTAGACGATTCGACAGCGGTCGTAATTAAAATTTAATAGTTATAAAAACCGACGTTACTTTACTTTATACAGCCTCCCTCGCCTCGCGTGGAATGACTCGAAATTAGACTTTTAAATTTCGAAAAATGTTTATACAAGATTTATACGTTAGTATAAGTGTTTTGACACTTGTGGTGTACCCACTCTCAATTGCTTATTAATTAAAATATAAAGAACATTGTTGTATTTTTATCCGAATAAAGACTACGAAAAACATTATGCAGAGCCAAAGACTATATAACTCCGTATGCAGAGCCGTCCGAGCCCCCGAGCTTTACGTTTGGACGGACTTTATAGAGCCTTGCTCACATTTCAAAACAGAAAGTGACTCAAAGAGGTTTTTTGACTGTTTTCTCTTTAAATATTGTTTATGTATATTTTTGATAATAAATTATAAGTAACTACAATTATTAATCAAGAACTTTAACAACTCACTCCAAAACAATTTTACAAATAAGATATAATTAATTACCACCGTCTATCGTCTTTCCTGGTCACCAGTCTTAAAAGGTAGCAGTTTTTATTACTCCCACAATTAAAAGTCCCACGTTTCAAACATTTCAACAGTCGACTCGTTCGCTTTGTGTGCAATTCATTGGCGCTTTAGTGTCACTACTCAATATTTTCTTCGGTGTCAAAGGGGCTTGTAGCCAAAGCGTATCGAAAACGCCTCGAGCAAAACGCTGACGTAAACAAAACAAAACAGCATCAACGAAAGGCAACTTCTAATTAAAATGATTAACTTAATGGTCTTAGTCATTAGCGATTTTAATTCTGAATCGTTTTTTTCTTGCGCCCTCTGAAATTATAACTCGGCTACCATTTTACGATTGCTGCCGCGACTTTTTTCATTTTACGAGCGATCGTATTTCGTTAATTTCACTATTGTTGTATGCTTATAGTAATGGTGTGGCCATTGCTCGGAGAAATCTGTTTCTAATTTCAAACTGCGTATTGTTATTTTATAATTGTGAAATGTCTTATTAACTAACAACACATGTACGCGTTCAACTAACGATTCATGCAGTTATGATATGAATTCGCTCAGAGGACAAATGAATAAATCCGTTTCTTCATGAATAAGGTTGAGCGTTATAATTTCGCCTAATTTCGACTCCTAGTTCAAGGGATAATTAATAGTTTTGCCAAACGTCTGGTACACGAAAATTTCTTATAAAGATTAGACAAAAAATATCACTAAAATTAAGAAAGTTCGATGGATAAACCATATTAAACTTAAAATGTGATTGCACAGAAATTGCAACAATTTTTTTTTTCAGTAATCTAACAAACAAATGCCAACTACCTGGACAGATTTCCACTCTAAACTTACTACATTTAATTTCAATTTTGTCTATAAATGAATACATAATAACTTGTAATAAAACAGTACCGTAAGTTCATTAACCTTTGCTAATTACCATTACTGGCCACAAAATGTCGTAAGCTATTATTTCCTAATTCACTCATATAATCATCTAACGTCACAAATGAGCTATTAATTCGTACATAATTAACCCTGTGCCATTGCGTTGTAAACACCTAATGAGAATGAATGCCAAACAATAAAAAATGTGGCATATTAATAGAGTCTGTATAAGTTTTCTGCGTATGGAGATCTAGCATCTGAGAATGAAAGCAGACAATATACTCCATAAAAAAGGTTTTGAGTATTTTTTTCTTTTTTATACAAGTAGGTACTGCGACTTTCAGCAGCGATGCAAACCCGACAAATACGCAATGATCTAGCTAAATGACAACTTTTACACTGCTCTAGTAGGGTTGGAAGGCTTTGTAGCCCGGGCGCGCGGGCCACAAGGCCACTTTTCATGTTCATCGAGAGTGGCTTACGGCAACTAAAAATTATGAAAAAGTGCAGTCAGTGAAAAAGTTAAATAAAATCAAGAAATTTTAAATTCCTTAAAAAAAATATTTATTTACCAACAAATCAAGAACAAAATGCCATTGTTGGTGGATACACTCCACCTATGACGACCGATGGTGTTACGTCAGCGTCAGAATGTTCTTAGACCAGCGTAGGGGCCTGATGGGGCCACCCGCAGATGAGCTTGCGGACGTATACACACAGGGTTCCTCGCGAGGCACACCGAAATACGGAGCGCAGAGAACGTCGACGGTTTTCAGAGGGAATGATGCAGTCCCAGAGAGCCCCACATATCGCTAGTGCGGTCAACAAGTCATAATTATTCTTAGTCGTCTTTTAAATTGGTGTCGTATACGACACCATTGAGTAGTGTTAGGTTAGTAGGTAGTATTCTTTAAAACACGACACATGCACACGACACGGCGTTTTGCATAGAATGATTTTACTGAAAACAATTATTTTTAATGTGCTTACAATAATTTGAGTGCGTGTGAGATTTTAGCACAATATCACGTCTGTCAGTGCCACCCCGGTGCTTAATCTAGAACGTTTTCAAGACGTAATGACGCGTGACGTGTTTCTAATTAAGCTACACAATTTATATTCCATACAAAATAAGTGCTAACGTATTACAAGAAAATTAACTTTATTACACCTATTTTAGTTCCATTTTACAACAGCTTCGTGTTCTATAAGCCAGTTAACACCAACGATTCTAAGCGTTCATCGAGTCTATGGTAAACTGTTAAATATTATAAAATCTTAATGGCGTCCTCTATTGAGAATGTAATAAACCTTTCCAAACAAGTAACGAATGGCTCGTTCTCATCTACAGCAGCAGTTTATTAAAGACAATAATAAATACCTATATGATAAATTAATTAATTTGAATGGTGTTTTGAAAAAAATCGTCATCGTAAGTTGAGAATGCAATCATATTCTACAATTTGAATTCAAGTTTGACAGGTTATCAAAGGCCCGTATTATAGAATGACACTCAGAAGTCAAACATGTCTTGAGTATCGTTTGTCACTTTCTATCACTCACAAAGTGATAGAGACGTAAGACGCTCAAGTCGGCGTTCATTCTTGAAACTCCTTCTATAATACGAACATAAGTGTGTCATGTAACGAAAACATAAATCTTTTCAGTAAGTATATTTATAAAATACCAATCTTTTCAGTTTATCTATCCTACTAATATTGCAAACGTGAAATTTGAATGGATGTCTGGAAGTGTTACCCTTTCACTCTGAACGGATTTCAATGAGACTTCACAGTAATATAACTCATACGTCCGAATAATATATAGGCTATAATTTAACCGATATAAACGCGAGCGAAGCCGCAGGCGACAACTAGTCTTTAATATGTAAATATCAATCTTTCAAGAGTCGAAAGCTGTAGATAATTCATAGAATACACAAACGTCACTTGATTCTTTTAAGCAGCAAATATCTCCTTTAGCAGTTCAACTCCCGCATCAATGGTTGAGCGACTCCGTGTAAACGAATTGTTTTTGATCAAATAAGTTATTAGTTAAATATTGTAATGTTTTAGTAGTAGAATTTTGTTTGTGTAATTTGACTTTATTTATCTTCGTGGTAGTAGTATTAATGTACCTATCAACAGCTGTGTACTTTTATAACTTCAATAAATTTCCCAAATGTTGATAATTATGACTATGACAGATTATCGAGAAGGGTGGAAGAAGAAGAAATACATAGTACGTCGACTGCAAATAAAATTAGGAGTAGACAAGTGGACAATCGATTCCATCGAACGCTTATCGAAAATAATATATTGTACGAAACTGACATATTCGTTGACGTTGTCGCTTATAGCATAGTATACTATGCTTATAGTGTTAACCCCTTCCCCATCAGCGAGTAACATACCCTATTTTTTATTAGAGATCAACGCGAACGAAGCCTCGGCAAAAAGCTAGTTAATAATAAAATATCATTGTTCCAAAAAAATCTTTACAGTTTGGGATTCCAGTGTAAATTGATGAAATCCAAAACAGTTATTCGCCGTTTGACACTAAAGAAAAACCATTGGTGTTAAACGGCTTAAATCAAGGGTGTGCGTGTGAACCTTGTGTGATTGACACCGCGGTGTCAACCGATGAAATACCCGAGGAAACACCATTGCGACTGTCGTGTCAAATGTTACAAATAGTGTTACAAATAGTTTACTAGGTTGTAGACCCATATGTAGTGTCGTCTGGGTAGGTACCACCGCCTTTCTTATTTCTGCCGTGAAGCAGTTCGCTGTGTTTCGGATTGAAGGGAAAGGTAAAGGTAGCCAGTGTAATTGCTGGGCATGGAGGGCATATCATCAGGTCCCAGGATGGCAAACGCACATGCGGTGTTAAGTGATTTACACTTAATATTGCAAGTGTCCATAGGCGGCGGTGACCACTTAGCATCAGGTGGGCCGCAAAACTGTTTGCCATCTCGTAACATAAAAAAAATAGTACTCGTCGATAGGCATTCAGGGCAGGCAAAAGCTGAAGGTTCTCAAAGCAGTCTAGATCTAATCCTAATAATGATCTCATTATTAAGCGATTGGGCAAACAATTCTGACCATTACTTGTAGAGGGATACAGCTACTCATGTGATCATTTAATTCTGTTCCACAAATTGATGGTATAATCAAGTCGGCTAGGAGTGGGCACTTCCGAGTGGCTCTAATGAAACTATTTGGTACTAATTTATTTTTGGATATGTCGTTTATAGTATACAATTGCAAGGAAGCTTTTGGAGTATTTAGATTGAGGATTATTTGCTGCGTTAAAAATATCGCGGCCTCGTTTTCATTAAGGATGTTAGTCCTGTGGATAAATTGATGTAACTTTTGAAAATATTTTTAGAAGCTAGTTTTTTCTATTTTGTTTGAACAAGCTTCTAGGAAATTATACTTCCACTGGATCACATTAACGGAAACTCAACATTTACCATGCAGGTTATAAAAAATAATATCTATTCGGTAATAATAATAGTACATAACTACCTAGTTTGTTCAATCCCTACATGTCACGGTACCCAAACTAGTCTGACTAGGTTGTGTTGGCCTAGATTGTTGGTGAGTAAGATTGCCAGAGATCCACGGGGTAGGAAAGGGGACTAGAGTGGGTAGCGCGTGAGTGTCATGTCAGTATTACGACTGTTTACCACCAGGCAGGTCACAAGCTTGATTGTCAACCAAATAACATAATAAAGAGGTCAGCCTAAATAAAGAGTTGCTAACGCAAAAAGGGCATCATCGTTTCAGCCGAGAGACGCCCACTGTTGGACATAGCCCTCCCCCAAGGATGTCCAACCCGGTCGGTCCTGCGCTGCCCGCATCCAGCGGCTTCCCGCGACCTTTACCAGATCGTCGGCCCACCTTGTGCCTATCAACGCTGTGTCTCCCGGTACGTGGTCGTCACTCGAGGACCTTTCCGTAACAACGGCCGTCAGTCCTTCTCGCAATGTACCCTGCCCACTGCCACTTAAAGATCGCAATTCTTTGAGCTATGTCGGGTAATTGACACATGATTATCCTGCTAATATTATAAACGCGAAAGTTTGTATGGATACTTGGATTTTACGTAGTTTGTTTGTTACTAGATGGTAGACCCATATGTAGTGTCGTCTGGGTAGGTACCACCGCCTTTCTTATTTCTGCCGTGAAGCAGTTCGCTGTGTTTCGGATTGAAGGGAAAGGTAAAGGTAGCCAGTGTAATTGCTGGGCATGGAGGGCATATCATCAGGTCCCAGGATGGCAAACGCACATGCGGTGTTAAGTGATTTACACTTAATATTGCAAGTGTCCATAGGCGGCGGTGACCACTTAGCATCAGGTGGGCCGCAAAACTGTTTGCCATCTCGTAACATAAAAAAAATAGTACTCGTCGATAGGCATTCAGGGCAGGCAAAAGCTGAAGGTTCTCAAAGCAGTCTAGATCTCCTCCTAATAATGATCTCATTATTAAGCGATTGGGCAAACAATTCTGACCATTACTTGTAGAGGGATACAGCTACTCATGTGATCATTTAATTCTGTTCCACAAATTGATGGTATAATCAAGTCGGCTAGGAGTGGGCACTTCCGAGTGGCTCTAATGAAACTATTTGGTACTAATTTATTTTTGGATATGTCGTTTATAGTATACAATTGCAAGGAAGCTTTTGGAGTATTTAGATTGAGGATTATTTGCTGCGTTAAAAATATCGCGGCCTCGTTTTCATTAAGGATGTTAGTCCTGTGGATAAATTGATGTAACTTTTGAAAATATTTTTAGAAGCTAGTTTTTTCTATTTTGTTTGAACAAGCTTCTAGGAAATTATACTTCCACTGGATCACATTAACGGAAACTCAACATTTACCATGCAGGTTATAAAAAATAATATCTATTCGGTAATAATAATAGTACATAACTACCTAGTTTGTTCAATCCCTACATGTCACGGTACCCAAACTAGTCTGACTAGGTTGTGTTGGCCTAGATTGTTGGTGAGTAAGATTGCCAGAGATCCACGGGGTAGGAAAGGGGACTAGAGTGGGTAGCGCGTGAGTGTCATGTCAGTATTACGACTGTTTACCACCAGGCAGGTCACAAGCTTGATTGTCAACCAAATAACATAATAAAGAGGTCAGCCTAAATAAAGAGTTGCTAACGCAAAAAGGGCATCATCGTTTCAGCCGAGAGACGCCCACTGTTGGACATAGCCCTCCCCCAAGGATGTCCAACCCGGTCGGTCCTGCGCTGCCCGCATCCAGCGGCTTCCCGCGACCTTTACCAGATCGTCGGCCCACCTTGTGCCTATCAACGCTGTGTCTCCCGGTACGTGGTCGTCACTCGAGGACCTTTCCGTAACAACGGCCGTCAGTCCTTCTCGCAATGTACCCTGCCCACTGCCACTTAAAGATCGCAATTCTTTGAGCTATGTCGGGTAATTGACACATGATTATCCTGCTAATATTATAAACGCGAAAGTTTGTATGGATACTTGGATTTTACGTAGTTTGTTTGTTACTAGATGGTAGACCCATATGTAGTGTCGTCTGGGTAGGTACCACCGCCTTTCTTATTTCTGCCGTGAAGCAGTTCGCTGTGTTTCGGATTGAAGGGAAAGGTAAAGGTAGCCAGTGTAATTGCTGGGCATGGAGGGCATATCATCAGGTCCCAGGATGGCAAACGCACATGCGGTGTTAAGTGATTTACACTTAATATTGCAAGTGTCCATAGGCGGCGGTGACCACTTAGCATCAGGTGGGCCGCAAAACTGTTTGCCATCTCGTAACATAAAAAAAATAGTACTCGTCGATAGGCATTCAGGGCAGGCAAAAGCTGAAGGTTCTCAAAGCAGTCTAGATCTCCTCCTAATAATGATCTCATTATTAAGCGATTGGGCAAACAATTCTGACCATTACTTGTAGAGGGATACAGCTACTCATGTGATCATTTAATTCTGTTCCACAAATTGATGGTATAATCAAGTCGGCTAGGAGTGGGCACTTCCGAGTGGCTCTAATGAAACTATTTGGTACTAATTTATTTTTGGATATGTCGTTTATAGTATACAATTGCAAGGAAGCTTTTGGAGTATTTAGATTGAGGATTATTTGCTGCGTTAAAAATATCGCGGCCTCGTTTTCATTAAGGATGTTAGTCCTGTGGATAAATTGATGTAACTTTTGAAAATATTTTTAGAAGCTAGTTTTTTCTATTTTGTTTGAACAAGCTTCTAGGAAATTATACTTCCACTGGATCACATTAACGGAAACTCAACATTTACCATGCAGGTTATAAAAAATAATATCTATTCGGTAATAATAATAGTACATAACTACCTAGTTTGTTCAATCCCTACATGTCACGGTACCCAAACTAGTCTGACTAGGTTGTGTTGGCCTAGATTGTTGGTGAGTAAGATTGCCAGAGATCCACGGGGTAGGAAAGGGGACTAGAGTGGGTAGCGCGTGAGTGTCATGTCAGTATTACGACTGTTTACCACCAGGCAGGTCACAAGCTTGATTGTCAACCAAATAACATAATAAAGAGGTCAGCCTAAATAAAGAGTTGCTAACGCAAAAAGGGCATCATCGTTTCAGCCGAGAGACGCCCACTGTTGGACATAGCCCTCCCCCAAGGATGTCCAACCCGGTCGGTCCTGCGCTGCCCGCATCCAGCGGCTTCCCGCGACCTTTACCAGATCGTCGGCCCACCTTGTGCCTATCAACGCTGTGTCTCCCGGTACGTGGTCGTCACTCGAGGACCTTTCCGTAACAACGGCCGTCAGTCCTTCTCGCAATGTACCCTGCCCACTGCCACTTAAAGATCGCAATTCTTTGAGCTATGTCGGGTAATTGACACATGATTATCCTGCTAATATTATAAACGCGAAAGTTTGTATGGATACTTGGATTTTACGTAGTTTGTTTGTTACTAGATGGTAGACCCATATGTAGTGTCGTCTGGGTAGGTACCACCGCCTTTCTTATTTCTGCCGTGAAGCAGTTCGCTGTGTTTCGGATTGAAGGGAAAGGTAAAGGTAGCCAGTGTAATTGCTGGGCATGGAGGGCATATCATCAGGTCCCAGGATGGCAAACGCACATGCGGTGTTAAGTGATTTACACTTAATATTGCAAGTGTCCATAGGCGGCGGTGACCACTTAGCATCAGGTGGGCCGCAAAACTGTTTGCCATCTCGTAACATAAAAAAAATAGTACTCGTCGATAGGCATTCAGGGCAGGCAAAAGCTGAAGGTTCTCAAAGCAGTCTAGATCTCCTCCTAATAATGATCTCATTATTAAGCGATTGGGCAAACAATTCTGACCATTACTTGTAGAGGGATACAGCTACTCATGTGATCATTTAATTCTGTTCCACAAATTGATGGTATAATCAAGTCGGCTAGGAGTGGGCACTTCCGAGTGGCTCTAATGAAACTATTTGGTACTAATTTATTTTTGGATATGTCGTTTATAGTATACAATTGCAAGGAAGCTTTTGGAGTATTTAGATTGAGGATTATTTGCTGCGTTAAAAATATCGCGGCCTCGTTTTCATTAAGGATGTTAGTCCTGTGGATAAATTGATGTAACTTTTGAAAATATTTTTAGAAGCTAGTTTTTTCTATTTTGTTTGAACAAGCTTCTAGGAAATTATACTTCCACTGGATCACATTAACGGAAACTCAACATTTACCATGCAGGTTATAAAAAATAATATCTATTCGGTAATAATAATAGTACATAACTACCTAGTTTGTTCAATCCCTACATGTCACGGTACCCAAACTAGTCTGACTAGGTTGTGTTGGCCTAGATTGTTGGTGAGTAAGATTGCCAGAGATCCACGGGGTAGGAAAGGGGACTAGAGTGGGTAGCGCGTGAGTGTCATGTCAGTATTACGACTGTTTACCACCAGGCAGGTCACAAGCTTGATTGTCAACCAAATAACATAATAAAGAGGTCAGCCTAAATAAAGAGTCGCTAACGCAAAAAGGGCATCATCGTTTCAGCCGAGAGACGCCCACTGTTGGACATAGCCCTCCCCCAAGGATGTCCAACCCGGTCGGTCCTGCGCTGCCCGCATCCAGCGGCTTCCCGCGACCTTTACCAGATCGTCGGCCCACCTTGTGCCTATCAACGCTGTGTCTCCCGGTACGTGGTCGTCACTCGAGGACCTTTCCGTAACAACGGCCGTCAGTCCTTCTCGCAATGTACCCTGCCCACTGCCACTTAAAGATCGCAATTCTTTGAGCTATGTCGGGTAATTGACACATGATTATCCTGCTAATATTATAAACGCGAAAGTTTGTATGGATACTTGGATTTTACGTAGTTTGTTTGTTACTAGATGGTAGACCCATATGTAGGGTCGTCTGGGTAGGTACCACCGCCTTTCTTAATTCTGCCGTGAAGCAGTTCGCTGTGTTTCGGATTGAAGGGAAAGGTAGCCAGTGTAATTACTGGGCATGGAGGGCATATCATCTTAGGTCCCCAGGATGGCAGACGCACTTGCGGTGTTAAGTGATTTACACTTAATATTGCAAGTGTCTATAGGCGGCGGTGACCACTTAACATCAGGTGGGCCGCAAGCTTGTTTGCCATATCGTAACATAAAAAAAAACTCTTTCACACAAAAACTACTAAATGGATTTTAATGAGACTTAACAATAATATATCTCATACATCAGAATAACATAATTATCGTCTATAGTTTCTACTAATCCTACGCTGACGAAGTCTAGGGTAGATTTGATTGTATTGTATTATAACATTTTTGACAAAACCGTAGCAAAATATAGAGAACATCGTTTATACGGCCGTTTTTTGCAGGTTTGCCGGCTTTGCCGTTCAGAGCGTGCTTAGCGGCCGTGTAAACGACGTTTGTATGTGTGCGTGCGCCGATTCGTCACTATATATAGAGTCAAAGTACTCTATCGTTCTCTATATTGTGACAGTAAGTTTATTTTTGACAATGATAATATGTATAGTAAGAATTACTATTGTAGCATTTAACTAGACAATTTTATGGCCATTTAGCGAACAGAAGACTCTCTCATGCTTATTGAATCTCCTTTCATTTCATTATCTACGTAATAATGTTTAATTATTACTTTATCGAAATGATTTCACTTGTGTGGCCGGTCAAGCCGCGGTAACGGTGTAGGGGTGCATCTTATAGATTTTATAAAAAAAATATATGGAAAACGATTTTACTTATAATAGATTTGTACCGCATCATTGAATTCAGATTTGTAAAATGAAAATTCTTAAGGCATGTTTCACAGTTTCCACATAAGTTGGCTTTATCGTTAGCAAATAGTCTGTCCGGATATCTCCTAATTAATACTTGTGAACCAGACCCTTATAATATTTTTATTCAACTTTTACGTTGTTTTTTTCTTGAGGGAAAATAAATATGAACACTCAAAAAGCTTCAGAAATAATATCAGTTGTTCTAGAAGCTTTAAAGACTTTGATACATTATAAAAAATGTATAATGTGCCTAAATTTATTGATATTTTATACATTAATCGGCGTTGAATATTGCACGTACTTTTTTGCACGTGACATTTACTAAAGTACCATTGTAACAGTGTCCTATAGATTATTTTAGTGTATGTCTTGTTGGTAGTCGAAATAAAATAAAATAAATAAAAATAAAGTATCAATTGATAGCAAATTATTTTGTGGCAATTTATAGTACTAAATTAAATTGTTGCTACATTAAATTGTTGTTTATTATCGTGTTTAAATGCTTTAAACACAACAAGTAGTAGTAATAATATCTTCGCAAATAACGTTGGTATTATAAATATTTAAAACAAAATCCCTGTATAGTAAATAAGTGCATCGCACTCACAATACGATAGGTAGTTTAGATATTAATTTTAAAAAGGTAATTGTACAAAAATATACTACCTGATTTATGTTTATTCCACTGGCAACCCTAATATAGCTCGGGGCCATACGTGCCGAGTAAAACGAATGCTTAATTATATGATTTAAAAGAAATTATTCTTAACCTTCATTTTGATTCCTTTCACAATTAACTCGAACACCACTGTATCCAGTGATTTGGAACAAAAGGTAATATCGTTATTATTATTATTTGCAATCAAATTAACATTTCTGCAGAATAAAATAAATGTTTATGCGTTTCTAACTAACAGTTCCAGTTTCAGTATGTTATTTATTATAAACGAAATGATATTCAAAAGTGTTGTTAATAAAGTTCATAATTTGACATTGCCATTAAAAATTAGATTTGAACAAGAATATTTGGCTTGACGTTATCGTTTTTCAAATTAACGAATACCATAAGAGGTACTGAGGTAATCATCAAAATTACTCGATACACAAAATGAGAACATTTTGCCGAAAACTGGGCGAAATTATGCACAGTTTAGGAGATCATTCATCAACGTCACAGCAAAAATGCTATTACCATATAATCATAACCACATACACATTATACTAAGGCGATTTCGCGAGCAATCGTCTCTCCTAATAACGAACCAAATAAAGGGTTGTAAGAGCTTCGAATTTTAATGAAATATTTGATTTATACCCGCCAACAGCATCAGGTAGCTTATTATAAGAATGTATCATTAAACATTACCTATATAATTAAAGTCTGGCTTCGCCTCGAGCCACCCCAATTTAAGAGCTTCACCGCATTATAATTTTAATAAAATTGCCCGCTCACCAATAAAACATGAGGAAAAAATGTTCAAAATTATAACACATCTGATTGATGTATTATTTGGTAATTTATTGGTTGTAATTACATTGTGTAATAATGTAAGATAATGCCGGTGTTCTGGGACGATTTATTAGTATTTATTAAAGTATGAATTATTGTATAATTACTGGGATAGGAACTTCCAAACTAAACAGAACGGTTGTTTTAGGGTTGGATTTATGGGCAGTTCTTAGAGATCTAATCGAGCTCGCCGGGCCTTCCGCGCGCCGCATTGATCTGAATGGTTACCTGAATGTCTTATAAACGCGTTCTATTACATCATTACCGTTGAACTTTTGACAAGTCAATGTTGGGACGATTTAACTCGTAACACACGGTTTTTTTTACTACGAGTTGATATATCGAGACAACCATTTGATGTAAAACGCTAGTGGCTTCAATGTTATTTGTGTAAAACAGCTACAAAAATATTCTACTAGCAATTTTTCAAAAATGTGATAATTGCGTGGTAACTTGGGACTACTAAGAACAGATATCTAATAATAACAAATAGTTAACACCTGACAAAAAGGTTGGATGCGTTTAGAGGAAGGTAGAAGAAAACTGTATGACAGACGATATTGGCTGAAATACGAGTTGATGAGATGACGTATGGGCAAAACATGAGTTAATATTGACATGCACAAGGAAGAAGCAAACACATTATTCGAACTCGAAATAAATGCGGGAGAAATCAAGGAAATGTTAATTTTACTTTGAATATTTCATATAATTATATCCAAGAAATAAAATTTTGCAACACAAATTATTGTTAAATTTGTCATTTGTTTGTCTACATAATAATTATTTACTTATTAAGGTATTTAAATACAACTCAACATTAATAATTTTTATTAAGCAAGGAAGCACTTGGAGTAATAATTATTACTCAAAGTGCTTCCTTGCTCGACTCGTTTCTAACAATCGATATATTTAGAAGGGGCTTAGCTAAATCGATAGCATGTGGTCGCTCCACAATCCCGATCGATCACCAGCTTATTCAATAAACATGCACATAATTCCCCACATTATTATTCGAATGAAAACAAATAAGTATCAGCATTAATAGTTTTTATGGGCCCTACGCACATAACGAAGATCAGAGATAAAATATTTCACGTATGAGGCAAGGGAAAGCTGTTATTATCTTTCAAAATAATTTATGCATTGACGTTATAATTACTGAAAGCATCTGTTAGTAGGTTTTCTTAAGAAGTTAATGTGTGTTTCGTTCAGTGAAAAAATACGCACACAGACATAACGTTATCCGGAGCGGGAAAAGAAAGGCAGGATAACTGATAACTTTTTGCAGTGAAACTTATTTATCACAGTTGAGATTTAAAAATTCAATGAAATGAAAAAGCGACATAAGTTTTCGACGCATAAAAGTTTGTTGTTCAACATTTTGACAACCAATATAGATCAGTTGCTTTTGCTACTTTTCTGAAGTTTCACTTCTGCCGTGTGTGAATGGCACACACACACATACACATTTTTTTATTTTGAAATGGAATCTATTGGTCTTTATCTCATCTGAGAGTAAGTGATGATTAGGCCAAGTATAGAAATAAAGCAGGAAGGAACATGCATAATAATTATTTGTCACAAACGGTCCGAGATCAGAATAATGCCAGCTTTGTAGAGCGCTGGTCTGCTGGAACCGATCTCGACATAGTTAATAACACATCGAAAAGTACTCCAGTAATAAAAATATTAAAAATAAGATTTAAAAAACCCAATACAAACAAGATTAAAAATTAACTAGAAAAAACATTTCTAAAAAAAGCTTTTATTTCAAATTAAATGCACTAAAATGATAAAAATAAACTTTAAATAGCAATAAAAGCTTGTCGCGAGATTTACTTGTGATTAAGATAAACGATAGATCGAAGAAATTGTTTTTTTGCTATTTAAGGTTTATTTTTATAATTTTAGTGCATTTAATTTAAATTTAAAGCTTTTGTTGGAATTTTTTTTTATAGTTAATTTATTTTTTACTTTTTACTCAATATTCGTGTTCTTGTCAGTAAACCGTTTCATTTGATACCCATATTGTAGAAATGCATTAAAAATACCTATTCCGCCATCTTGGATGGTCCGCCATATTGGATTTAGAATAACATCACACAGCTTACTGGTTATTGTCATACAAACTAAACGTGTATACAAAATTTCAGCTTAATCGGTTGAAGAATTCTGCTTCAAAATTGAGTTGCAAGATTCCACCCGAACAAACATACAAAGCTTTTAAAAATGGCAGTGGGTGCACAATACATTCGCCTTTTATTCTTAAGAATATAAATGGAGGTTAAAATAATCTCTACTACCATCATGCGCACCTCAACCTTCCTTGAGGGGAGGCTGCTTCCGTTAAGGTGACGATACGTGCTGGTGACCTTGGCTATACTGAGTGGAGCATCCGGCGGCACACTTAGAAAACGAAAAACTATTGTTTTTTTCTTAACAAGCTACTACTTTTTCTCATATGAATATTTAGATAATCAAATTATCTACAAGATGTATAGTTTTATGAAAATATCTCCAGCAGTTTCCAAGCTGTGTCATTTTGGTAAGACCTATTTTCAAGATGTTTTTTAAAACACTAATATGTACAAATTTTGATATGTTCTCATACTAATTTGTTATGTAAGTAGTCTAGTTTATTACGTACATTTTTTCAAAATTTACGCTCTTATTGTTAATGCGTGATGACCTCAGATCATATAAGTAAAGGTAATGACCGATCGAAATTTCATTTTCGCCCCTTTAAAGCTATATATCGATTTGGATTTAGTGTTAGGCGGTGGTTGATCACCCCTTGTATTCCTTTCCCTTTTGTTTTTCTCCGCGAAAAAAACCGCCTTCAAAACTAAAAACGGAGAAATAAAATTTTACGTTTAAAAAGCTTTTTTTTTTGAGGTCGGTCCCAAATAAAAGTGACTACGTTCATTCCAAATTTTGAGGTTCGCATCGACCTCAAAAAATCAATAGATTTTTTAAACATAAAGTTTTTATTTCTCCGATTTTAGGTTTGGAGGCGATTTTTTTTATTTACAAATAATTTATATTTTGCTTTTTAGTGTAGTAAATATAGAAATTATCAGGAAACGATCTCGAGATCCTTTTGTTAGACAAACCAGTAATAAAATGATAACGATATAATTAATGTCAATCAAATAGTATCTACTAAGTACTCATCAGATGTCGATCAAATTTAAATGGACTATATGACAAGTAACAGCTTCGAAACGTTAAAAGAATCTTCAAAATCGGTACACCCAGTAAAGAGTTATGATGTAACATACATAAAAAAACATACAGTCGAATTTAGAACTTCCTCCTTTTTTAGAAGTCTGTCAAAAAGAAAGTTAAATGAAGGAAAAGCAGAAAGACGGTTAACAAAGCATCTAAACCGAGTTAACCCTTTAGAAGGTAGTAGCAAAATAGTTGCAACCTAATTTTGAACTTTATTACTTCGAAATAAGGTTGAAATGGAAAAAAAAAATTTTTCTTTATCTTATAAAGGATTCAAGAATAAGATTGATAGTAGTACTCACCGGAGCCACTTGCAAATAGGAAGTCCCTATGCAGGGAGGACGTCTTCAGGTAAGGGTAAAACAGCTTGCTGGCGTGCTGGACACTTCGTCAACACTGCAACAATATTAGGACACTTCGTCAACACTGCAACAATATTAGGACACTTCGTCAACACTGCAACAATATAGTAGATATATTAGAAAAGATTTACTCAATGACCTTTGACGATCTGGTAAAGGTCGCGGGAAGCCGCGAGCAGCGCATAACCGTTCGGGTTGGAGATCCTTGGGGAGGCCTATGTCCAGCAGTGCTTTTGAGTGTGTTGACACAGGCGTTCTTTGTTCAGGCAACTTTACTCACTGATTGAAACTAACTATTATGACTAACCACCAAGTAAGTCCAATTGAGGCGTTGTACTCCATAGAACCTTACAAATGTATGTTGGAAGAAAACTCCTTTAGTCCAATTAAGGGTAAGCCGTCCAATTTGAAAATGATAAGAATTCTGAAGGGGCATACTTTGACGGTGATAAAATAAATTTGAATGAATAACTAACATTTTGTGTATTATTGATGTTTTCCCGGTACTTTTTTGACAGAGTAGTATATATTTAGTATCGCTATAACATATATATATATATTTTTATTTAAATATTCATGTTAACATGGATCTCAAAAAATAACACATACATTTGATTAGCAGCAAGAGAAACCGTAAAAGGTTTATGTGTAAATGTTCACTCACCGACACACTGATAAAAAAATAAAAAATTGACCTTTTACATTTTCCTGGGTCATCCATCATTAAAATATTGGATATAATTTAAAACATTTCAAATAATTTACATCCCACCCAACTAATTTGCATTTTCGTAGTGTTGTGTTTCATTCGGTGGGTAAGGTTGCCAGAGCTCCACATGATAGATTATATCAGTGTTAAGACCGTCTATAGGCTACGGTAACTGCTTACCATCAGGTGCGCCGTATGCTTGTTCGCCAAACACATAGCATAAAATAAATAAAAAAAATTCGGCACATACAATAGGTATTAAATATTAAAGCAGCTTTTTTATAGTTTGCTTAAAAAACGTCGCAAAACAACACATATTTTTTTTGTCATCAACATAAAACATTTACATGTTCACTTAACCAAACATCTAAATAATTCAAGTTCAAATTTAAAAACAGAACGTTCTATTTTAAGGCGGCAAACACGACGGAGTATTCATATCAACACACACCTCGGAAACAAACAAAAAAGGTTCCGCACGTTTTATCAACGATGCGGCTGTCTTCCCGCGTCCCACTTAGAAGTCCTGAGTCCTAGGGAGGGGGTAGCTGCGCGATTTTTCCCCCAAGACCACGTGTCGGTCACGTGCGTTCAAACTTTTCGTAGAAGTTTTCCCGACACATGAGACTTGGCGGTTGGAAAGCGCGCGTTTGTTTTCTCGGAATTATTTAACTTTTGAGGTTATATATTTTTCTAATGTGAGTGATTTTGCTTACACATGTACGAATGGATTTTTTTAAGGAGAATTAGCGCTTTAGTATTTCATTTATTTCCTCTTCTTTTAATTCGATGGCGTTCGCGACACATAAATATTACTCATTTCGCCAATGTCAAGTGATAATTTACATAAAGTAACAGAAAATTGTACGGTAGAATGTGTTAAAAATGGAGTCTCTCAACACGTGTTTTTACAACAAGAACTCGGGAGAAACTCCTTTGATTTATTTATTTCGGCGAAATATTATTACGGAAGTTTTATTACATTTTCCGTATAAGTGCGTACATTGGAGTAGATGAACGATCTTTATTTTAAAATTGGAATAGGTTCTTATTTTCCTAATTGCAAATACATAAGATTCGAATTCGACTGTCTTTTGTTACATTAATAGCTTTCTGTTTGTCTAATGTGATTTCACTTGTTATAATATTATTGTCATGTCACTTTATCGCCATTCCTCTCAATATACTCAATTGACAGCTAATAAATTACTAATAAAAACTAACATAACTTGACTCGATAGCTTTATAGTCATTGTTAATTCGTTATTTATTACATTTCGTGGCTGTAATATAAAATGTTTCTTGCGCTAATTATGTGAGAAATACAACGGTCGATGAATCCGTTGGCTCGATCATAGACAATGCGTTTTTTTTTCTAATATTTTATAGCTCCAACTAATTTAATGCCCCTATCTCGACTCGTACTTTATGGAAATTAAAAATTAAAATACATCGATTAGTTTCATATTTCGGAGTGAACATTAATGTTGATTGATATGAGCCGTGGCTAACGCTCATAAAGTTTATGGACTATCGAAATTATAATATCGAAATAGTAATAAAGTGCCGCTTTCTCGAGACAATTCGTCTATTCGAGACGTTTTGCAATCAACAAATCAACTAAACCGTGTCTAGAAAATTCTTAATTGAACTAATGAGAAGTCATTACAATTTTTATTGCGGCCATAATGATTACGATGCCTTAAAATAATAAAAGCAATTAGACAGTGATGGCCGTAGCGGAGTGAATGCGTCTGTCTCTTTCGCTCGCGATAGATTGTTCGTAAGCTGAGAACAATATGATTAGACGTAATTGTTTGAACGGTTATAAAAGTTCATGTCGGCGACGATACTCTGTTTGTCGTAAAACTGAAATGTTTCCATCTTGGGCGAAGTTAATGTTGAAAAATAAAACGCTTGAAGAGAGGACTGGTGTCTGGTATAATAAGTTTAAGTTGCAGTGGAGTAAAAATTTTGTGACCATATTATTTATTAAATTGATGTTTCTTTTTGCACAACTCAAACATTTTTTCTACTAGCTTTTGCCCGTGACTTCGCTGGCGTTAATTAATGGCGTCGCCATCGTGCGTTCTGCGTAACGGTCATAAAAGCTAAGTTACCAAGTCCGCGGTCGATACTCGGATTGGTGGCCGTGGTCAACACGAGTTTTTGGACGAACCACTTGACAACGGAAACGGTTAAAAATTTAGTTTGGGAAAGTTTATTTTTGCGAAGAAAATTACTACATCCGTATAGGTACCTGTTATTTTTAAAACCTGTTTGTTACCTGAAAGAGATCGCTCTTCATCGGTAAAGTCGCCATTTGTACAAGTTATTGTAATAACTCTGTATTCATCTTTGTATTGATTGATGAATTTACAATAAATATAGGTAACTTATATTCTATTATTTTTAGTATATTCTTCTCTCCAGGGTTCCATCTATTTCTATGGTAGAATTTATTACACAAAAATTTTAAGTGTGAGAATGTCACACTTAAATCGGTTATATAATTTTGAACAAACTCAATGTTGTATTTATATTAATAAGTGAGCGAACAGGACTTATTTATTGTAACACACATTATACATATTAAACTTATTTTTTTGTGGACTTCCCCTCTATATGAACTTTACATAATTAAGCCCATTCTCACATTCCTCCGTAAGCGCAATATGCTTAAAAATGGGGTAAAGATTTTTCTTCACTTATTAATATTATAGATACTTAGCAAGCAAAAAGTTTTATAAGCTGTAACCCGACTACTAAAAAAAAACGAATTCGATAAAAAATCTGTTTTTTTCAGACAGTGTGTGTTAATAAATTCTTAATTACATGATTGAAAAATTCTAAGATTTAATTTTAATGAGTATTGTTCACAAATAACTGAATTTTTACAATTGAATTGTGCGACCGACCGTCTGTATTTAAAATAATCTGGTAATTTAAGAGAATCCTGTTATTGGCCTTAGTATAAGTGAAATAATATAAGTGCTAATTTATAATACGTCGTTGGTTTCTACATTACATGTGTGAACTTTCGTAATCAAATCGGTTTTATGGCATGATATCTTGCCGTCCAAGTAATAAGAAAAAATACAAGCTAAAATCGAATATCCTCCTATTGTTAAATTCGGAAAAAATGTAGCGTATATTACTCGGACTTTAATAAATAATCGATTGACACTTTATTGATCAAAATCAGAGGAATAGTTTAGGTGAAATACGTAAATACAAACATACACTGCTAAAATCATAACTTTTCCTTTTAAAAAACAAAAGTATCACATTTTTTATACTTAGTAGCTAAGTAGTTGAAAAAATCTTTCATCGAGCTTCATCAGCCTACAGAAGCTTGCAACATCAAGCGCTAAAATTCCCTTCAAAGCTTTGAAAAGCTTTAACGGCCAGTTTCTATCAGCTAGTAAAATTAAGCTTATCTACTGAAGTTTGGCTACCTACCAATTAAAGTTAAATTACTAAAAATAACAGCGGTCACTTAGCAACCAGACTCTGAGAGGGCGATCTGTAAATGACAGTAGAATTTTGAAGCTGGCTTTAAGGACTTAAAATATATCGTATCACTCTTTTTGACCCCCGACGCAAAAAGAGAGGTGTTATAATTTTGACCTGTCTGTGTGTCTGTATGTCTGTGTGTCTGTCTGTGGCATCGTAGCTCCTAAATGAATGGACCAATTTTAATGCGGTTTTTTTGTTTGAAAGCTGACGTGATCGAGATGGTTCATCATCATCATCATCAGATCATATAATGTCCCCACCGAGGAGCTCGAGCCTACCCCACATTAGGGGCGATTAGGCCTTAGTCAACCACGCTGGCCAAGTGCGGGTTGGTCGACTTCACGCACAACCTAAGAATTTCTTCATAGGTGTGGGCAGGTTTCCTCACGATGTTTTCCTTTACCATAAAAGTGTCGATTAAACGTACATATGAATACAAAATTTTAAAACACATTGGTACGTGGCGGGGATCAAGTCAGTGCCTCCCGGGTGGGAGACGACGCTCTTACACACTACGCCACCGACGCATTTTTAATGACTTCATTACTTCTTGGTAACTACTGCTATCTTTCGAACAACAGCCAAAAAAGTTAAAATTAGAAAAAATATTATAAAATTTACGTGTCACCTTTACTACACAATTAAGACTAATCCATACAAACACTACCACAAGGTAACTCGTATAATTTAGTGATTACAGCCCAAATGCTTGATTGCGTTTTAGTACAATCAGCATATTAATCTAAGCTACAGTATTTTAATGACTGGGTGCACAATTAAATTGACTGATTCATGGACAACGCGGTTGGGATACAAATGACTCACAAGAATATTTCTAATTAGGTACAATGGGCAATGTGATGAAATGATGCGATCGGATAGAAATAGAATAGCTAGGATCATGGTATAAGAATTATTTTGCCTCCTAGAACTGGATATCTTATCATTTTTTGTTAGGGTTTTTGGCTTGGTATCTAAGACCTTTGAGCCATATCTTCATTTATTTATGTCTTATTTCTTGATGTTTGCATTAAAATATGGGCGTCACACATTTTAATGCATCTAGGGAGTGCTTGGAAAGAAATGCGTAGCAACAGACCTCTTGATTGTGACTGATGAGAATTGTATAGTGGGATTTTCCAACCACTATACAATTCTGAACTATATACACAAAACCTTTATTTCAATGATTCCTCATAACTGTTCGTCAACACGGATGCTTATGCACGAAACGACACTACTTTCACGGCACAAAATCCACTCTGAAGCAATTTTGAATTATCGAAATAAAGATCGATATCCAGACGCCATGGTTTCCCGCCAAACACTCCTTGCTATCATATCATTAATTGGCGAAACCATAGATAATAGGAATTTTAGAATGGCAATGTTTAAAAGAAATGGCATACTAACGCGTATATTTGAGAGAGATAGATAGACGAGAAGAAGCGTCGGTGGCGTAGAGTATAAGAACGTCGTCTTCCGCCCATTAGGCACTGGTACCAATGTGTTTTAAAATTTTGAATTCATATGTACGTTTAATCGACGCTTTTACGGTGAAGGAAAACATCGTGAGGAAACCTGCACAACACCTATGAAGAAATTCTTAGGTTGTGTGTGAAGGCGACCAACCCGCACTTAGCCAGCGTGGTTGACTAAGGCCTAATCGCCCCTAATGTGGGGTAGGCTCGAGCCCCTCGGTGCGGACATTATATGAGCTGTTGATGATGATGATGAGGTAGACAAGACCATTCACGTACACGCAGGAAACTTAAGGCGACCTGTCAATTCAAAAGACAGCTGTAAACTAAATAATATTTTTGCTTATTTTTGTAAAGACTAAATTTACGTTTAAGGAAATAGTTTCTATCGAACGCAATTTAATATGGTTACGTGTGCAGTGCCTGGATGTAATTCATTTAGATATCAAAATCCTCAAAGATATTCATTTCACAGGTAAGTACGACTGAAATATTTAGCTATTTCTATGCAGCAATTTTAAAGCTGTTATATTATTCTTATACACAAATCATACAGATTTTTTACGATATTTCAGTATATTTAAGTTTTAAATGCATAGGATATATAATCAGTATATTTAATTTTAAAATGATATTTAAGCTAAAAACAAATACCTACGTGAAATTCCTCCTATTTCTAATCGAATTTCTGTAGAGATTGACACCTATCGATAACTTTTTATATAGGTATCAGTGTGTCCGGGGAAGTAGTAATCAAACTTTAAGGCGCCTTTCTCACCGGCTAGGTGCGTTTTGATTTTAGTCCTTATCGATTCAATGCCAATCTATAAACGTAAGTAATTATAAATGTTTGGGCGAAACACAATAATGATGTTAACATTATTACTATGGCGACAGATTTGGCTAAGATGGTGATAGCTAACGAGGCTTCATTTATTATATCATTACACTTATGATGTTATTTAGCCTATAACCTTCTTCGATAAATGGACTATCTAACACCAAAAGAATTTTTAATTTGAATCTGTAGTTCCTAAGATTAGCGCGTTCAAACAAACAAACAAACTCTTTAGCTTTATAATATTAGTATAGATTTAGACCTCTAGATCTTATTCCGGTGAATGAACCATTAGACCACAGAGGCGGTTAAAATATCAGCAGTCCTGGTATTAATCTTTAATAATTGTAATGTAATTACAGAATTATTTAATACTAAAAAGGTATATTACCTTTTTAGCATTAAATAATTCTCCAACTCAAAGAGTTAACACCATAATATTCTATTCGATATTAAATTATGTTTCAAACACATTTCACTGTAATAATGACTGATGGAAATCATTGATAACATCTGCGTCAGAGCACGCAAACTACGATAATTATATACAAAAGACGAGAGTGGCATTGGACGAAGGAACACATTGCAATTTTGACCTAATGCTTTTTCTATTATGGAATATTGTAGCTTGGCGTCTGTTTGAGATGCATTTATTCGTCACAATAAGTTATGTATAGACAATTTTCATTATATTTTAATTATTACTAATTAATAATTAAAATAGAATGACGATTTTCCACATGTAATTATTGTGTATGTGGAATATCTAATAATAATATTCTTATAGATTTTTGCAAGCACTACAGTAATAAAAAAGTAACTTCTTTTACAGATATAACTCGCGTGTACTCGCTAATTAAATTCGTTAAAGTACTTCTGTTAATAATATACAATTAGTCGAAATCTTAGGATAATCTTAATATGAAAAATTTTACGCTACATATGCCAAAGAAAGAGAATCCGAAGGTTAGTTTAATATAATACACGCTAAAGCAATACACGCATAGACATTAGACACCTCTTACGGACATCAAAAATGAGAACATCTCAAGCTACAAAATTTAAAATTTTATTTAACCCTTATATACTTAGACATAAATTTATGTTTAAGAATTATTTCGATTACGTCAGCTTTTAAATGAAAAAACTTGCATCCAAATCGCTTCATTCGTTTAGGAGTTACGATACCACAGACAAACACGCAGATACGACAAACTTATAACACCTCTCTTTTTTGTCGGGGGTTAAAAAAAGACCGAGTGTGAGGGCTGCGTCTTGCAGACGCTGGCTTTGTGAGAGATCGTTGATTTCGAAGTTTACGTCAGTCAATTTTTACAACCCATTACTAAATAAAACACAAAAAATCGGGAGTCGTCGAATATTTTTGGACTCAGGGAGGTCCGAAACGTGTAAATCCGTCAAAATTTCGAGGCCGAATTTTTTGACGATCACAAGACTTTCTCTATACTAGTAAACGAGAAAGTAAAAACATGCATAAAAAGTACATACAGTCGAGCATAGAACTTCCTCCTTTTGGAAGTCAGTTAAAAAATTTACATTCTGTTTGTTTTCTTAAACTTTTGGCAATCCAGTAATCAGTCGAATATAGTCTAGAGCTTGGGAAAGGACATCGCGAAAGAAAGCTTCAAGGGACTGAAATTAGGAATGAAATTGTGTATAGAAATTCGTCATTGTTGGAGATAAAATGAAACTTTGTATTGATAAGAAGAAGACACTTGATAAGAAATGAATATATGCACTAGCGTTATTGAAATTTTGACCCGTGTGGGGATGAAAGCTCGTATATAAATCCATTTTCAAACAAAATATAGACTACCTAGTGCTTGGAAAAGGAAGTAGGTTACCATATATCGTGAAAAAGGCTTGAAAGCGTTGAAATAAGGGATAAAAGTCTGTACAGGACTCCTGTACAGACTTTCATCCACAGGAGTACGTCATTATCAAGTATAAAACCAACACTTGATAAGAAGCAAATAAAATATTTTGATACCAGTGTTTTTGAAATTTCAACCTACGTGGGTTTGAAAGTTCGTATGGAAGTCCAAAAATCTGTCTATATTTACTTTTAAGTAATACGTAAAACTAAAGAAATATACATGCTTCCCAAAGTAACTATTCTACACAGACGAAGTCGCAGCCAAAAGCTAGTAGTAACTAAGGATAATTAAAGATTGTCACAAAACCAGAACCACGGAGGAATAGATAAACCCCATACAGAGGGAAAGCTTCTAAGGAGCGATAAAAATATTTACCGATTCTGGTACCACACGAAATCTCTAGTCGCCCTTTTTCCGATATTGGTTAAGTTATGCTCGATTTCAATAACTTATCTATTACTTACTACTTTTGCTTACTATAAGCAAGCATAGGTAAGTTTTTACTATACAAAATAGGATATCTGTCAAAAAAATTGCTTATTGTAAGATTAACGTAAACGTCTCTATTTGTATTATATGTTGACCTTCTAAAAACTTTACAGGAGTCTTAAATATGTTTAAGGGACACATAGCCGCGTGTGCGTCTCACACCAATACTCATGGGCCTCATATTTTATGCTCAAAAGTTTTTAGTCTATAAAGTTTTGCTTTACTTTGGGCAAATGGATCAAAATAAAGAAAATGGATGCCCTCCTAACCTTCAGAGAAGGCGCAATATTATGCCATCGCGTATAGAAGTAATTTGTTTACCGAGTCCTGAGGAATTAATTTATTTGAAATCATCGAAATTTCGAATCTTATCAGAAAATTTATTTTCTTCTGTGTTCTCGTAGAAGTCGTAGGCTTATGCTGGCACGATTTAAAGCAGTTTTTGGCTTGGATCTGTAGAAATAATAACGAACAATGCCAATTTTTAATTTTAAGTGAAAATTGTTGCTACTATACCTGCTAATAAATTTAGGGACTATGGGTCGGAAATAAATAAATTAATTCATTCATTCATTATCTGAGTGATCGGTAGGTTCTGAATTATTTTTTATGACCAAGTGGGGTGAATTATTGTGGGAGAGTCTAATATCTATATACATACAACACTTTTTTATTTTACTAGATTATAGTTTAGTAAATCGAAATAATCACTCAACATATTTAGTAAGAGTAAGAAGACGTTATACAAGAATATCGACATCTTCCGTAGTTTCGTAGTATCACTAGGGATTTCGTGAAATCCCTGATATCCTCATTTCCCTGCGACATATTTACTACGTGTCGTTTAGTTTCGAATATAACTATCAACGCACATCACGAAATTTAATCCTCTATAGTAAATTACTCGGACCTCTCGAATCCCAATAACCATTTGAGTTTAATGAAGTCAGAAGACGAGTTAAGAGATGCTTGTGTTTAATGTAGGTTCTTCCGAAGATACAACTGATATAGAAATTAGGCGTTCAGTGACCTATAAGGGTGAATTATAAAGCCCTATTCTATCAAAGATTAAAGCATGATTAGAACCTTTCACAAATTCATAATGTTCGTATCGATGACGAAACATTTTTCAGAATTTCAAAATTTGCGATCATTGGTTTCGTAAGAAAATTAAAAACTCTTTCATAAATATAAGAAAAAATATGCCCATGATGCTTTTTAAAATTATTTCGAAATATTTCGTTCGGATCTTAGAAGTGCAATTTTCAAAGATTTGATGAAGTACCTAAATTTAATACCAATTCCTTAAGCAGTATTGTTGAAATCAAGTCATACTGTACTGACCCCAAATAACAATTTATTTGGGGTCGGTCTACTCTGCTCGAAATGGAGCAGAGTAGAAAAATGATGATGATGGATCTATAGGTACGTACGGTAAGCATCATAAGTAGATTAACACACTGAAAAATATTGCACTAACAAAGGACCTTTTTGGCTCGGTTACAATCACATCAGTATTTTTAACTATGACTTAAGAGCGTGCATTCATTGAAGTACCAAAAATACTTTTTTCGCTGTACCTATAGTTGTTGGATACACGTGTCTATGTTAGACATTGCTCGCAGAGCGATAGACCCACTAGCTGAGAAGACCCGGGGTGTACGATCGAAAATAGCGCCAAACGATATTTCAAATATTTATTAAAAATATCTGAGTGCATAATATCATTGTTATGTCTAGCATTATATGTATTAAAATATAATCGGAATATTAAATCAGTTTAATTTCAAAAACATTGTAAAAATCGTCATTAAAATTTAGAAAATTCTTTCACCAGTAAAAAGTTACATTATTCTTGAGTGAGAAAGGCTATATTTGACTCTAATTATTAAGACTTTTTGGTGTGAAATAAGAATATTAGTAATCAATTTCGAGAAAAACCAGCAGACGCGCTGCGCGTGCGCTGAGTCAAACGTTTTGACAGCCAGCGAAGTTATGGGCACGGGTCAGCTAGCAATAAGAATTACTTTTGACGATTTCGTAATGTTAACTATCGCACTAGACACGACATTGACAGTTTTCTATCCGGTTTGCGACGACAAATCATAAGAATGTATAACAATTAATTTTCTCTAACAAACAGTTCTTTCAACGAGTTTTTATAGCGACTCAATAATAAGACAAATAGATGTCATTCAATTTATCGTCTTGTAATTAATCATCAAAAGCGATCTTAAAATACTGTTTTGATACTATGGAACTTAGCTATAATTCTCGTTTTCATGATTTTCTTCCATGTATTTACTGCATTGGATTATAATTGTCCTTTAATTTTGGTGTTTTCATACGCAAAAACCTTAATGATAATCAAATGTCTTGCACTTTAAATTTTTAAATTCCAAAGTATTTTAGTTTTTTTTTACCTATGTGCAGGCATCTAGTAAGAAACAGATCCGTAAATACCTATTTTTATCTCTTTTTAAATTTTCGAAATCGGAAATACGAATAAAAGTTTCTTCCGAATGTCAGAAACAATATGTCTCGACAACTTTTATAAATATAATATCATTGATGTTACGTTACGTATAGCAGTTGCTCTTTTTTGTTAATCATCTATTTGCTTCCCGTATATCATTACTTCCCAGAAATAGATCCTTATTAACAACACTATCGAATGGTGTAATAATACAGGCTATGTTTTTTTTTTTTCAAAATCATTGGGTTCGATTCCTGGCTAGGATTAATGATTTTTCAAAAATCCAAATTTTGTATTCATCAAAACCGGGCTCACGACTCCTTTGAGCATTTTCCGATATCCCTTATAGTTATAGCTTTGTGCTTTGCCTGAACTGCAAAATCAGGCAATGAGCTACCACCCTTTTGTAATTCTGCAGCACACATGTATTGCAATAATTTGCAAAATTTAATTAGTGTATAAGATTATATTGTTATATAATCTTATATACTAATTAAATATGAGTATGTCTGTTGTTAAATGATACAAATAAAGTTTGATTCATTGAATGAACAATTCATTCGTTCATTCATATAGCACATGCATAAAATATTTACCTAAGGTTTTATACCTTATAAATATATATATATGAATAAAACAGGAAAAGGTAGTTAAATGGCAAATTATAAGGAAGTACATAGTGGCAGGCACTAAAGTGAAAGATAATGATCTTTCACTAATCTCATAAAGATCATTGAGAGATATACTGTATGAAATTCACATATTACTGGGAAAACAACATGGCAACCGTCTTGTCAAATGATAGAGTTGGAGGTCCCTTCCGATTCGGACGCCCTAGGGACGCTAGGCGGTCGAGAGACTCTCAAGGGGGAGATGCTCGGTCACCCAGTAATCCCTTAGGAACTTTCGACCTACAGACTTGAGGACCCACTAAGGTCTTCGCCTTTCGAAAAACCCCGATGACGTAGGAAATGTTATCAGTGCCAACCTGCAGTAGTCAAACAAAAATAATAGATTTGAAGTTGTTATTCGTAGAAACGCTTTGTAACGTTTCCCCTTTCCTAGGCATTATGGTAAATTCAAAGTTCAGGGAATATATCCAGCCAACAAGTTAGCTCCTCAACTGTTCTCATCATGAAAGAGTTATCAGATTTCTTTGTGATTGAGGCCGAATTTTGAACGGCTTCTTACGGTTTAAGGCAACTTTAAGCGGCCACTTAAGTAAGAAGCATTCAGTACCCACCAAATGGGAGTTTCACTCGAGTCTTGGTTGTAAAAATACGTTTTGTAAGACTCTCTTTTGTTTAATTTTACCGTAAAATCTTGTAGAACATTCCTTTTTTTCATTTGACATTGGTGAAATGACCTACAAAATTAAACTGTTTAAAATTCGAATTACATGAATAATACGAATTTCAAACTTGAATTATCAAGTGAAGACTACCAAGCCTGAATGAATACAAAATTAGAAAAAGTGACAGTTTTAAATTGACTTAATTCAAAAGTTGGCGGTTCGAAAACAGCTGTCAGTAGTGCGCCATCTGTCACGTCACCCCTAGCCCAATAGATTCGTTGGGGTTAATTAATAACTTGATCACTCACTTCGAGCTCATACGCGATGCTTTATCGTAGACAAAAAGATAGTTATTATGTTCTTTATTATAAAGTATGGAGAAATAATTATTGTGAAAATTATTGAATTGGCCATAAAAAAATTGGTGTATGAATTATACGGTGTTGATGAGGGTTTTTCTGTGTTGTTTTTCTTTGTTTTTTATTACGTATGTAGCGATAAATTAAATAGTCTGTATGACGGTTAATAATAACTTAATTAATATCATGAGATTATTTTAAAAATTCATTGTTGGCAAATTAAAGTAGGTAAGTAATTGCTTATATTGGCAAAAATAAAATTAAAAAAAAACGAGTACCTACCTACATTATCAATTAAATTTCAAATTAATTATGAGGGTAGTCAGTTACACAGAATTGAAAATATATTATTATTATCAGTTCAAGAATGAATGATGTCGATGTTGATTTTGATTGTGAATGAATTGAAATATTATTAAGAGACAACTTTTAATAAGAAGTTAACTTTTTTATTATATTTTATTTATGGGATTTATTTTTATTTTTTTATTCATTCATATTATACAGACAACAGAAGATCAGGTTACCATAAAGTGACTTTCTTCAATCGACTTTCAACTCAATCGCTTTAGTATAAAGCGCAAAATCAATTGGTAAAATTTGCGCTAATCTGGCGTAGGTAGGTACGTTAGACTAAGTATTCATTTGAAAACTTAAAGAAAAATGAAAACAAACCTCAGACGCCCAGTCTTTAGATAGAAGATTTTAAATTAGTTGTTAGTAATTATAATACATAAAAGTTTTTTCCTCGATATAAATGAGCTGAATGAAATAGGTAGGTACCTACGTTTTTATAACATTCCAATAATAAGTAATTAATAATGATCAATTTGTAAAATATACCTTACGGTCTTTAACTTTGGATCGATAGTTTATTAGAAGTCAAGTCAAGTGAGCAACGTTTTATCTACCTAGCGTGTAATAAAAGATTCCATAATAGACTAGTAGATATTTAATTAATAATAAGAAATTAATAGCTTTTCTTATAATCATAGCAATCATGTTAATTCATATTATTATGACAATTAAAAACGTATTAATTTTATTCAACAAAATAACTACCTTATCTAATAATTCATAATGGTAGCACAATTTATATTATTTAAAGATAAAACAACTTGATACGACTTTATAACATAGTTCATGAAATTAATTAAAATCAATAAAATGAAAGAAATAATTGTTTTTTTTCTGTATTAGTCTACAAAAAATAATACTTAGGCTGTAAAAATAAATAAATTGTATCTAATGATAAATTGAAATTAACATGGCAAATTTATAAAATAACTTTAATACTACGTTATGTAAGTACTATTAACTATCAAATAAATAATAATAAAAGAAACTTGGCGTGCAAAAGAAATGACATTTACTAACATCAATATTCTATTCCAACGACTACCTGCGTTAAAAATCAAAACGTTCTTACTCAACAAAAGTCTAAAAAAATATATCAGCATACAATTAAACGTCACTAATAGTAATGTGCAAAAAGAACGGCCCGAAAACTATCGATAATAAAAGAAAAACGTACGCAGAATATATTTTCGAGACCTCGTGGAAAAAAGTGAAAAAAATACCTACAAAAAATGCAACTCGTGACGCAGCCAATGGGCTCTTTGTTGACTCGCTCGCCCCGCCCCGTCGCTACTTTCCACTTTGACGCGTCAAAAACATAATAAGCCATTTCAACAGTTTTTCCGACACACGAATATGTGACTCGGCTTTTCTTTGGCGCAACTTTGTTTCGTCGCGTCTACTTCGTGAACTAAGAAAAGTCGCAACACGACTTTTACTTAACAGAAATCAATTCGAAGTTGTGAAAAGTAAATTAAATTCGGCTTTGAGGAAAACAATACCGAATTTCAACTTTAAAAAAGTGTAAGTAACAAAAAAGTTTTTACATTTAAATATTTTTGTTCGCTTTAAACTTGACTAATACATACTTACATGCGTTAAATATAGTCTAACATAACATAAATTATTACTTTACTTGAAAAAAGTACGCTACAGTACCTAACTAAGAACTTTTGAAACAAGCAAACTGAACTTACAATATCCCAGTAGCTGAGTGGAGCAAAGGCTTAGATTTGTTTTCGTAGCAGTGACGTTGTTAATTAGCCGGCGCTCGCTGATTCATCACTTTATAGCGTCTCAACGGCTAGTCCAAGCCGATACAATTATTCACTGCAATCTAATCCAGTCTCGTTACAAATAAAACGAACAACACAATTCCCAGTCCAAAATTCGAACGCACTGAAAGTTTGTAATCTTGACAGACGCGCGAAACGTTTTTTTTCTGTAGCTGTCAAACTGGCGCAAGCGAACGCAAATACGGCCGTCCACGTCAGTACTCTGACGTTCACTAGTCGCGACTCGGCGTAAGTCGAGGAGAAGAAGGCAGCGGTCTCCACCAACCCGCCTTTCGTTCATCTCGCTCTCGCGCGGCATTGCCCGCCCGCACCATTTTTACGGTTTAACCGACTCAATTCAATTCAACTCAACTCAATTGTCGTGGCGCGAATGCCTTCGCACTGGACGCTAGAGTGAGACGTATAGCGGTCGCCTTATTTCAGAAGCCGTAACTTTTTCTAGTAGTGTTCGTATTAGTTCTAGGCTAAAATTTCGGGTTGATTTTCTTACAAGTTTGGCCTAGTAGGCGAATGTTGATGTCCGATGCGTTTAAATCAAGAATCTGCGTTCGGAAAACCGGAATAGAGCCTTAATCTTGGTTTAAGACGCAGCAGTGGCCGGCAATCACCCGTTTCGCTCGCGCCACTATCGTCCGGCGCGCTTTTACTCCGCGCCAGAGCGAGAAATCCGAGCGTCGATAGGCGGTGCCGCGTTTATCAGCTCACGCTGCTGGGTGTGTAAAGTTTTAGGCCGAAACATGTAAAAATGCATCTTGAAAAAAAGTTATGTATTAAAAAAAGAAGCTTAGTGCGCGGTGGGGGGACATTAATGCTAGCGGGAGGTAGTGAGGATGGCTTTTTTCGCATGCTGTATTTTCGGGGGTGTCTGCGTTACTGGACAATGCATTATAGGCAACGCGGCCTGCACCGACGCATCACCTTAGTGGCCCATTTGAACTCGAAAACCATTGCATTTGACTGACATGCCTTTTTCAGCTGAATTTAAAGCAGAGAGAAAATTCTATTCTACATTTTTCTGAAAAAAAAGTCAACCAACCTCGAATCTGCTGCAGTAGCAATTTTTCGAAAAGATTTATGAGAACATCAATTTTAAGTTTCAAAGCGTAAAAAACGTTTTAAATCTTTTTTAAATTGTCAAAGGCATTACTTTATATTCTTAAAAGTTTAAGTATACAACTACTGCCATCACCAAAAAATATTTATCGCAGAATAATTTTTATGAGGAATTGAACATTCTGAAATCTATCGAACTTCTGTGTAATCAATGACATAAAAAATTACATGAAACAACATATAAACTACTTACAAGAATTATTAAACATTTTAAAATTTCACACTCATTTTAATTTCAGTCACAAAAAAGCGATAAGTAATTGACTTATGAACAAAGTTTCTGATAATTTGTACTAGTGATTTTCACAAATAACTAGTTACTTATATAAAGTTGAAAAGGCACTAAAAAGTCACTTACCTCAGAGTTATTTTTAATAAAATAAAAATAGGCTTAGAAGAGAGCGAATTAGAATTAGGTACAGATTAAATACCATATAGCAGGCTTTTGTCACTTTATTACTACTAATGAATTAAAAATTAAATAAATATTTTTTTTGTTTATAATTTTGTACTCCGACACAGCTGTAATACAGCGCTGGTTATCAACGAGAATCGAGCGTCATTGTTTCGGTGTGAAGAATGTGAAACAGGTACAGAAGACGGCAAGATCGTGCTATCACTGTCAAATTTCTACAAGAGATGTTCTATTCTATGATTATAGGTTAAAAAAAATATTGAAAAAATTTTACTGAAATCTTAAACTGAAAAACTCATTTAGGTACAATAATTTATACGCTAGAAGAACCAGCAAGAAACTTTGCAAATTTGTAGCAAACCTCCCTTTACATATTTCTTAGTGTTGAAATGGAAAGAGCCTTAATTCTGATATTCAAGTAGGTACACCAATAATTAACCTTAGTAAAAAAAGCCTAATAATTAAATAATTTAGTTCAAAATAAAACTTTGTGATTTCTGGCATTATCCCTTTTAACATTGATAATTGAAAATAACTATTGGACCTACATAATAACATTAATATCTCACTAATTTACAATGAGAATCTAGCAGATTTGAACGTGACCACATTATTTTTTATCGTCTAAATATTCTTCTTCGTCTTTTTTCAATTGGCTTTGGAGTAATTACTCATTTAGCCAATTTCATGTAGGTAAAAGTGGACAATTCGTACGTCTGACTGAAAGATGAACGATTCTGAAAGGCAAATCAATCAATTTTCGACGACCAACTGAAAGTATAAACCAGATTATCAAGAAATTGATACTAAAGAATACTCAGCTATTTTGGTCATATGGCCCTGGACAAGCTGTGTTATTGGGCAAAGTAGAGGGAAGAGGCAGCGCGGAGGATTACCTACCCACTGGTGGCCCAAAGTAATATCCCTCCAAGTACTCCCTATTCTACCGCACTGATACAGGCCTGTCTCAGGACGTTAGTGATAGGAGGAGATTAGTAACCAGCGTGACGAGGGCTTCTCAAGACCGACACGATCTTCAGCAATGAAAAGTACAAAAAAAGAAAAAAGTGAAATTAGTTTAATGAATTTTTACAATGTGGTGCCGGCATAGTAGAATAACATATCCTCCAATGGGTGTCGTAGAAGGCGACTAATGGATCAGCAAAGGGATATTGATCACCTAATACTCCATCCACCAATTCGCATTGGGCAAGCGTGGTGGACTACTGCCTAAACCTCCTTCGATGACAAGGACAGGACTTGTGTCTCAGCAGTGGGTTGAATTATAAAGCTGTTATGATGATTATGGATAAACTGTACGTTAAATTAAAATAAAAAAATATTTTAAATAAAAAAAACCGCCTTCAATAGTACCTAAAAAACGGAGAAATAAAATTTTTGTTCAAAAAATCTAAATGTTTTTTGAGGTCGGTCCAAAATACAAGTGACAAAGTTTATTCCAAAAAGTTGAAAATGTTGTAGTGAGGAAATATAGTTTTGAATTTGTTTTTATTTTAAAATGATTTTTTTTTTTGCTTTTTAGTGTTGTAAGTATAAACATTTTTAGGAAACTATCTCGAGATCTTTGAGACAAACAAGCAATCAATTATTACTATATCATCGATGTCAATTCAATAGGCATTATTAGGGATAACTCAAAAACGAAGAGTAGTTTTTGAGTCGATCAAAACGTTGAAAGAGTTTTCAAAATTGGCACAATCAGTAAAGAGCTATGCAACACGCACAAAAAAACATACAGTCGAATTGAGAACCTCCTCCTTTTTGAAGTCGGTTAAAAATTTAGTCCCACTATAATAATAATAATAATAATAATTTATTGAACCATAACCATAAACAAAGATGTACAAACTGTTTACATAGGATTCTAAAACTATGGTTGTAAAGTTGCATGCAATAACCTATTTAAGCCCCTGGCTCCTAAACTAGGATAATCCTGTATCTTAGGTACCAGTGATTCCTCTTAGAAAATGCATAGATAGTATGTCATAAATTTCGGTTAACAAGCCAAAAGTGATAGTCCCGATGTAATGAATACAATAAAAGTAGAAAAAAAAAATGTAACAATGGATAATAAAATATAATATGTAATTATGTTTTAATATATATATTATTATGTATAGTAATGTTATATACATCGATTCGTATGATCACGCTCGCAGCCCCAAAAGGTGTTGAGCAGAGCTTTAGGTAACACATTAGGTTACACGTAAAGCTGCATCTGTCAGTAAGGGCCTTACATCATCCCAAAATAGTGGAGGTTGCCAGCCTATATATATTTATATATATAATCTGTGTGTGTGTATGTGTGTGTGTGTGTGTGTGTGTGTGTGTGTGTATGTGTGTGTGTATGGTTGCGAATGTACGATTGTGCAATATTACGTGCATGCGAGGTGTAAGTGATTAAATTTAGTATAAATCATGTGGAGCTCAGTGCATACTAAATTAGGAGGTTTTCAGTTTCACTATAATTGAGGGTCAGCAAGTATTCCTCGATCGCGCGTTTAGCTTCAAATTTGGGTAATGAGTATATGTGCCTGATCTTATTAATTTTGTTGTAAACTTTAGCGCTAAGGGCATTACACTGACGTCTGGCCCAGGTTGTACGGCATTTTATTTGAGGGCTTACTAGTGCACCTGGTCGTCTACCCGTGAATACAGTAGTTCGGTCATATGGTAGTGCTGAGTGTTTGCGAAGTAGCATCCGTAGGAGATAAAGTTGTCTAACTGTCAGAACCTTACACTCTTGATATAATATTGCCGTCGAATAGGTCCGTTTCTTGCGAGTCATAACCTTGAGGATATACCTCTGAGCACGCTCAAGTTTCAAGAGTGAGGTTTTATTGGCTCCCCCCCAGACCGAGATACAATAAGAAAGAATTGACTGGCATAGCCCATAGTAAACTGCGAAAAGGGTAGTTCGGTCCGCTGAGTTGACTATAAGTGATACAACAAGAATTCGGGTCTTCCGTTAATTATCCTCGTTCCTAAACTTTATAAGCTAAGATAGGGTAGCCTGGTCTGGAGCCCTAGGCAAGTGGCCATTCCATTGCGTCAAACGTTTAACGAAAATAATATACCATTCTATTCTATTATATTCTTAATTAATGGCGTCGCGTCGCGCACGGACGCATTTTGCCAATGTCAAGTGAAAATGTAATTAAAGTAACAAAAATTGTACGGTTGATTTGTCTTAAAAATGGAGTCTCTCAACACGTGTTTTTACAATAAGAACTTGGGAGAAACTCCGAAAAGAAGGTAATGTATGAGACTGACGTATTACTGAGAAAGTTCCACGGCGACCGTATATCAAATGTATGAGTAGTAGTCAAAAATTGTCATTCGTTCGATAGAAACGAAACGTTGTATCTATCGTTTGCCACTTGTCTAGGTCTAGACCCTCTTTGCTGTCGTCTGTAGATTTACTTTAAACACTTTCATGCATAACCGCAATTACATATGTAAAAAGTAGCCGAGGCAAGCTTTCGTATAGCCAATATTTACATACTCGTCTCAATATCTAGTCGTAACTACCATCATTTTGTGAGCGACATTTAATTATCGGTATCAATTTCAAGTAATATATTCTAGTGAGATAATTTACGAACTTCACTTATAATTGCAGAGAGTTTTTGCTATACATATCTGTATAGGAACCATAATCACGCAAGCAGGAGACAAATAACTTATTGACAACTTTACGTGGTATTTGTTAGCTAAGTTTTTTTCTTTATAAAAAAGTTAAGCAAATGACAAACAAACAACAACAGGTATCGTGATATCTATTATCATTATTAATACGTACAGAAAAAAACTTTATAATCACACCTCTTTAAGCCCTAACCCTTGGTAAAGAAAAAAATATTTTTCATTGTTTTTCAACATAGATATAAAGTTCGAAATCTGATGGCAATATATTTGCCACTACCAGACAATGGGTCAATTCACCACCCTGAGTCCCCAGGACTCACCTCAACTTTTAAACAACGAAAAATCTTGTGTTGAAGCTCTAGCTCAAGCTCAAAAAAATGTTAATTTTTTTGAGCTGCTGGATGTCAGGGTGAAAGATCGCGTGCGCACATCTTTTGGAAAAGTGAGTATTGATCGATTGTGAGTTTCGGGAACTCATGGTAGGGTTTAGTGTTACAAAATGCATTTGGTTACTTTTTTACTTTCTCGCATAGGTAGTATAGAGGAATTCTTGTAATTGTAAAAAAAATTGACCTCGAGATTTTGACGGATTTAGACGTTTTGGACCTCCCTGAGTCCAAAAATATAGTTTTTGGAATTATGTCTGTGTGTGCGTTAGCACGATAACTCGAGTATGCTTTAACTTATTGCAACCAAATTTAACATGCCTGTATGAAATCAAAATATAAGGTTTCTATCAACTTTTGAGTCGTTTCCGGTATACGAGAAAGTCAAGGGGAGACCACTCCCGATTTTTATTTATCTGTTTGTATTCGGTTTTATGCTTCTTTTATCTAAACATCGAAAAATTTAATCAGTAAAGGTTACAGACGATTTTGCCCTACTTATTATACATTATTGGCTCTAAGAAAATTATGTACAGAGTGAAGATGAAGATATTGGCGGCGGCGATGCTGCTATTTTATTGTGAGTGATCATGACACTGAATCGTAATGTTCAGAGACTGAAGAACAGTAATCAACAGAAAGAAGACAGAAAACTTAAGACATGGATGTATGGGCTAGATGCCTTTGCCGTCCCGTAATAGAGAAAATTTAAAAAGAGATTCCTTTATTTCTCCTGCCTTACTGGCTTTTCCTAGATGTTTGACTTGCTTCGTTATTTGATTTGTCGTTCTTAATGTAGACAATAATCCTGCAACGTCAGATTTTTATAGAAAAAACGGATTCAAGTGAACCGAAACAAATAAATTCGTCTATTTGATAAAAAAGAGAACCCGCTTGAACTTGGAACACTCGTCCAAAAAACTTAAATCTTTAAGAGATCTTACCTTTTCTAAGTAGCTCCTCTATTTGGGATTCTGGGTGAGTGGAGTTGAGTGGATAAAAAGGTTTAGCAAATGAATCCCACCTGAAGTTCAAATGCAAAGAAACCATATACGAGAGATAATAGCCACCTTCGTCTTGCTGATCTACAAAGTGCTTGAATAACCCAGGATTGTCCGAAGGAGATTTGATTGTGTGACATATAAATGGGAAGCCAAATTACTTAAAACCAGGTGAGATGCAAGTCAAAGCTTTAAGGAAAAGTTGGTTAAGTTGCTACACATGGAAAAGATTTTATTTCGATTTTATCGTTTCCTAAATTAAAAAGTAAAATCATTCGCCTGATTCGCGCATTTTAAATACGTTAAATTAAAAACTTCTTTTACAGATTTAACTCAGAAAAGTCGCGGGGAGTCTTCCTGTGACCACAAACTCTGAAAAGTAGTACGACACGTCTTCGGGGTAATAGTACATTTATTAACTAGGGCGGTAAAACAAAGAATTTTATGTCACCCCCTTACCGGGACATGGAAAAATGCCACCTTCTAGTCATAAAATAATAAAATATGCAACCCAAATACACGCAATTGTAAAAGCAGTTTTATTTAATATGGGTATTGCTCGCAGTAACTTAAAAGAACATTATATCAAACAATGTGAAAAAAATACAAATCGCGTTTTACAGACCGTTTAATCAATAAAGACTTGATATAAAATTTTAATACCTATAGCAGTAGTACCAGGTTTAGTCCAGGTAATGGACTAAATAAAATCTTTATAAAAATTTAAGCTTATACCCACAGATATATCAATCTAAGGAGGTCGGTCGAATCTCGGCGATTCGTCGTTCATAGGAAGACCGTACTACATAACATGGTTCTAGTTGAGCATGCCGTAATATACACTATTCATTGCGCGCGTCTTATGGACTGCGAAGCGATAAAAGTTAAGCACAGCCGCAAAGGAGATCGGTCAAATCGCTGAGTTACGTATTCACTTGACTTTATCGGAAGGTGAAGTGTCGGAAATTTATGCCCACAGGGCATACACTTGTCACAAGTTAAACGCCGGCTTGGCCTATCTCCTTGTATTATTAAATCTGTGCTTATACCCTAAATTTTGGACTATATGGCAGACACTTAACTTAATTGCGCAAGAGGCCTAGTTCACCTTTGGACTAACATTGGTATACTGGAAAATGAATATCAATGAGATTGATTCAATTTAAACCAATATTATATAGCTGAAGAGTTTCTTTGTTTGCTACAATTATAATATATTATCCCAGGAACTACTACTTCAAATTTAAAAAATATTTTTTTATTGTTGGTTAGTACATTTATCGACGAATGCTATAGGCTATATGATAACCGATATTTATGTGAGCGAAGCCGTGGGCGACCACTAGTGAATTTATAAGATTTGGAAATGCTTGAGATACCTGACAATATGAAAGAATTCGACCAATGTAAGATCAGTGTTTCGTAGGATATGCATTAACTTTGCAACCACAGTAATACAAAAAACTATGTTTTGTTAACTTTGTCGTCAGAACAATCCAAGTGTCACTTATATATTAAATTTCGTATTAGATAGACACATCTCAAATCAATTTCTAACTTAGACACTAACCATTCATTCTGCCGCGACAATGGTACAACATTCCTTTTCGAATATTGTGTGTAGGATTTTCTTGTAAATATTCCAAACTATTGCTCAATTTTTGACTACTGGCAACATTGTTAGACCCTACTCATTCACGTGTCTTAACGTACTCGTCATTAGGAAATAGTGGGTCTGAAAGCTGCTAGCTCTAATTGAATCAGACGCCGTGCGTGGACGACCTAACGCGCCGGTTTGTTAGGGTGTAGCCGGCCTAATTGCGTTAGTTATCACGTTTATCGTTAGCTTTGATCAATTCTTACTGAATATAATTTGAAATGGTTTAGCCATGTGATGCCGGCAGAGTAGAATAGAATCACCCCATATCCTCCAATGGATGTCGTAGAAGGCGACTAATGGATCAGATCAGCAAAGGGATATTGATCACCTTATACTTCGTCCACGAATCTGCGCAAGCGTGGTGGACTACTGCCTAAAACTCCTTCGATGACAAGGAGAGGCCTTGTGGGTCGTAAAAGCAAGAGTGGAGTTGATATGCTAAAATAGCTAGTGCTAGAGAAAATCTAACCGCTGAAATAGCCATCATCGCCTCGATGACTTGCAAGGTGCTTCTTTACGCCTCTTTTGAATGTCTCAGGATTGTAAGGAAAAGAAGGAGGGAACACTCATGTGCTGAGCAATCATCGTAGCCTAATAGATGATTGCAAAACCATTTGTAACTCGCGGGATTAAATAGATGGTAAAATTTTCCATTCTTTTCATAATTGTGCTAATATCACAAACTGTCCTCTGGTATCTCCATACAGTAAACTTTCTGCCACTGTCCTAAAACTATTTGACCACACTAACTGGGCTTAAGCAAACTTGAACCTTACGAATTGAAACGAAGTGTTTGTTTTTGATTCCCGTAAAATGTTAGTTACGCGGTACTGGCGCATCGACGTTATGTCAAATTTTGACGAGTCTGCAGTACCTAAAAGTAAAACAAAAGAGAAATAGAACAATGGCACAAAATAAGGAGCAAACAGAACTTAAGAGCGTGCATTCATCGAAGTAATAGGGGTTAAAGTATGAAATTGACATTTTTTTCCTCATTATTCATTAGTGTATTAATTCCTTTAATACGATAGCTATGTCGATTATTCTTTTTTAAGGTTCCGTACCTCAAAAGGAAAAAACGGAACCCTTATAGGATCACTTTGTTGTCCGTCTGTCTGTCTGTCAAGACCCTTTATCTCAAGAACGCGTAGACGTATCAAGCTGAAATTCACATGAAATACTCAAGTCTATTGTCCCTTTAAGCTGTGAAAATATCAAACTTCTAAGCCAAGCCAATCAAAAGGTACAGCCGATTATGTCGATATTTTCAACAAATTTCCGACACTCGCAAAGGAATCAAAACCTACAGGATACTTCCCGTAAACTCAGAATCTTGAAATTTGGCATGAAGCATTGTCATATAATGCAAATATAGGAAAAATTGTGAAAATCACATTTTTTTAGTTATATAATATAATAAAAATATTTTAATAAAATGAAACTTACTACCTTATTTCTCACGAACGAATAAAGGTATCAAATTGAAATTTATACCAAATACCTAAGTCTATTGTCCCTTTAAGCAGTGAAAAAATCAAACTTCTAAGTTAACGCGATCAAAAGATACACTAGTTTATACCGAGGAACCCTCGGTGTGCGAGTCCGACTCGCACTTGGCCGGTTTTTTATTTTAAACTTCATTACAAGGGCTTACATTTATGTATAAATTTTTTTTTATTTTGCTCTAGAAGTACATCTTCAAAAATAGCTCGTTTTAAGAGGTGCCCGTCTCTGTTATAAAAATATGAATATTTTTTACATGTATCTTTTCTCAATTTTTTTTTTCTCTAACTATCCTATAGCTTAATGTTGTCTAAATGTATCCACAAAATTACACAAAATTTAGATTTGTGGTTCCTTAAAAAATCGCCAATATATTTGTATGCAAAAATGATTTTTCGTTAAATTCTCCATACAAAACGGCAATTTCATACTTAAACCCCTAATACTTACCAATGATATTTTTTCGCTGTATTGTTGTTAGATACACTGGGAATACCCGGGGTGTACGATCGAAAAATGCCCGCGACCTCAAATTTAGACCATTTTTCATAAAATTATTAAAAATATCTGAGTTCATTTAACAATGCTATTGTATCAGTATTATAACAAGCATTATATGTATTTTAATAAAATAAGTACATGAAATGAGTTTAATTTCAAATACATTGTAAAAATAGTCATTATAATTTACCAATTTATAAATATTTTTGGTACCTATCCCTTTTTAATACATTATCTCAATTTTTTACTTATTTGGGTTCTAGAGTGGTTTAGAACAGTACGTTTTCTATTGGAAAAGCAAATTTCTAAAAGTATTGTTTGCCATTATATTGTTGATATTTCATCTGAAAGATAGCTCCAAACTGCTTTTTCTTAAAACTACGCCATGAGATTCGCCTTACTTTAAAATTACAATATCTCTCTATAGTAGTTTTAATCAAGAATTAATCTTCCTATAATATATAATTTCTTTGCAAAGTCTGTTCACATCGCTTCAAAATTAGGTCTGAAAATTTCACAAAATATGACAATTTTGACGTAAATTGAGTGCACGCCCTTAAGTTTCATACACTATGCGCAGGATTAACGCACAATCACGCATCGTCAAAAGACCTCAAAAGGAAACAAGAATTACTATTACGGCCATTCGCAATAAGTTTTTGGTTTTACAATTTTGCAAAAAAAATATCGAGTTTTTATGAAAATCAAAAAAGTTTAACTTTGTGCGACCGGTCTTTAATCCTATCTTATTAGTTCACAATGTGCGAGACTTATTATAACAAGTCTCGTAAGCTTAACATGTATACTTTATTATTATTTTAAGACATTGTCATTAAATTGCCTTCGACAATTACAAAAGAACAATACAATAGACAGAAAATTGTACAAAGGTACTGCTTATTCCTTCCTGTAGGAAATCTCTTCCAGCAGCCCCACATATGAGAGAGATATTTTTTATATCCGGATCTGGCATGATTAAAGATGTTTTTTTGGAAAAGAAGCATTTTAAGGCTTGTATATAAATTAACACCATACAAACCTAACGTAAGCTACAAAAAAGGATAAATGCTCACCAAAAAAGTGTAAATTTTGACCAAAAGTTGGTTTTTGGTGGAAAAAATATCCATTTTGGTGAGCAATGTACTATTTTAATGGTGGGCACTAAATTTGTTACCAGTTTGAAAGTTAGAAATATACTTATTGTCTTTTATAAAAAATTCAAGCAACTCACCGATGGTAAGCATAGTTAGTGGGATATTGATTTATTAGACATGCCAACATTTGATTACCTACATCAATACATGCAAAAAGTATCAATACATACAAAAACATAATGTGTCAAACAATAAGCAAGTACAATTTGCACCAAATACAGATAAACAAAGAAATCAGTACAAAAGAGAACAGAAATCATCAGTAACTTACAATTTAGCTAGAATGCACGATATACGCTGTACCCTCGCCTTGCCAAACTATAAGTGCTCTTTAGAATGGGAACAAATTTAGTGCCCACCAAAAAAATAGTACATTGCTCACCAAAATATATGTCACCAAAATATATATCAGGATATTTTGCTCACCAAAAACCACTTTTGTTGAGTTTTACACTTTTTTGGTCAGCATTTATCCTTTTTTGTAGGTTAGGTTAGTATTGGTGTTCATTTAAATATAAGCATTGTAAAAAGGAGTGTTTTTTACAGAATACAGCCTTAATTCAATAAAATTTATTTATCCAGTATTCTTTATTGCATTTTTATGTTGTACATTTAGATGTTTTAGATGTTTATTTTAAATCACCCGGACTGTTGAGATGAAGAGTGGACAAGAAATGAACATTGTTTGTTCACTGAAGCATTGTGTCTTTTTGGGAATGGTGCATCTTTTATGTAGGCGATAGGCTGGCAACCTGTTACTATTTGGAGGTACTGCATGGCCCATACTGCCAGATGTGACCTTATGTGTAACGAAACGATATTTCAAGCTCTGCTCAACCCCTCTTGAGACTATGAGTATGATAGTATGTTGGTTTGTATATAAATAATATAAGCTCTTTTTGATCAAAGGGTGGGTAAGTATTTATCGGCCATTTCTTAATCAAAGGCTATTTATTATTTTGGAAATTATTAATAAAGTCTATTTCAATTGTCACCATTGGATATGTTTTATATACGTTATATTTCTATCACTAAAAATTATATGCATTTTAGATTGATTTAATAAACTTATTAATTTAAATAAACTAGCAAGCGCTGTTTCTAGTGTTACTATTATTAAAAGCAAAGTACAAAAACTCGACTTTTGCACTCGCCTTATTTCGCAACATACGAACGACAAATCAGAGAAATTTGATTAATATTTGGATACGCAAAACAAAAACTGTATTCATTCACTGTATTCTACGAACATTGGGATGGATGCAGAATTCGTTCTGCGAATGTTTTCGTTTGTACAGAACACCTACCTTTGCGCGGTATTTTCGTATCGATGGAAAAATCGAAAACAAGTTTTATTTCAAAACACATAGCTACACGCGTTTCAATTATCTTATAGAATAGTGTGGTTGCAATAAAATATTCCAAATTTAAGGTGAATAGAACTTCTTGTCGAGCTCACTACGGCGGCACAGGAATCATCATCATCATCAACAGCTCATATAATGTCCCCACCGAGGGGCTCGAGCCTACCCCACATTAGGGGCGATTAGGCCTTAGTCCACCACGCTGGCCAAGTGCGGGTTGGTCGACATCATACGCAACCTAAGAATTTCTTCATAGGTGTGTGCAGGTTTCCTCACGATGTTTTCCTTCGCCGTAAAAGCGTCGATTAAACGTACATATGAATTCAAAATTTGAAAACACATTGGTACGTGGCAGGGATCGAACCCATGCCTCCCGGGTGGGAGACGACGTTCTTACGCACTACGCCACCGACACTTTTTTACGCCACCGCTGCTTTTTGGCACAGGAATACTAATAGCTTACTCATGTGACTTCGGTAAAAAAAACTTAACAGCCTCATCAAAAGTTCATTATTAACTTTGAGAAATATGATCGATATTATTCTGTTTACAGCTTCACAAAACAACCTACCACATTCATACATAAAGTAGGAAAACGAATAAATAATAACAATTATGCTGAAAGAAAAATTGCAGTCTGCTCATAAATCTTTAAGTTCCGGCTTTCACTGTAGCATTTCGATTGTTTTCCCAGCAACTTTCCTGTGATAATTTCTAGATCACCAATCTTTTTAAGATTTTTTTCAGGACGTGTAACTCTGTAATAAAATGTAATTATAGTTATGATGATGATGTAGTTACTAATCGACAAAAGACAAATAGTAATAAAACATGAACTAATTGTAACCTATTGCTTGCAATTTGCTTATTTTAGACTAACAAGACACCTAACAATTTTCAACTGGCGCTTAAAAATATCTTAGAGATCTGTTAGAAACAGCAGACGTCGATCGTAAGTAACACTTTTACGTAAATAGCTAAATGACGTCACAACTTTAAATCTGGCCAAGTTGCACGGTCGAAAGTTGCCGTACCCTTAATAATTGATACCTGGCGCCTATTACGTGTCGAGAGGTTGTGCGGGATAAAATTTATAAAATTCTCCTCGACACAAGTCAATTGTGGCAGGCCTGTATGTAGCGTTGTCGGAAAAACGAATAAATATAAATGTTTAAAAAATCTAAATTGTTTTTTGAGGTCGGCGCCAACCTCAATATATAATACATTTAGATTTTTTGAATATTTCTATTATTTAGTCGAAATGGTGGTAGGGCTTTTGACGTTTTAAAAGTACATAGCAAAGTCCATTTCAATAAAGAGCTTTTTCTTTTTAATTTTCTCCGTTTTTTGTAAGGGCTTTTTTAAGCCCTTTAGTGACATCTTGACAAGGTAGCTATCCGGGGGCGGGCGATATGTGGGAATCGAGGTAAGAGGTAAAGGCGTACCCACCATACCCACTAAACACCCTCCCCGGTCTGACCTTCAGTGCGCTATAACGGCATGGCTCGGGATCTGCGCGCGTGAGTACACCGAGACCGTCCCAACGCTGCCGGTCTAGGCACTCCTTGCACCAATTGGTGGCAAGCAGCCACTCCTCCACCGACGGCTGCTCGACCTGGTGCGTCCCCCTGACGAGGACACCGAAAGTAGCCATCGGACCGCACCCGGGGACTTCGGGCGCGGTCGTGGCCCTGAAAAGGGCCGTCCGGAACTAGCCGTGGTGGGAAAACAAAAACAACTCGACGATGGCATGTGACTTCGAATGCCAAGGGGACACACTTGACATCAAAAGCCACACACCCGCTGAGAAAGTTTCCCTACCACGTTACCAGGGTCCGCCACGAGGAGGCTTCCGGACGTGGACCCCTAGATGATGGTAACTTAGCCAGGCGGACTTGAAAAAAAAAGTCCTACCACCAATCAAACCGAGTACAAATTTGTACTCTCTGGGGATCGAACCCTTAATTCAGTCGGATGGCAATCCATCTATTATCCAATAGCAATAGCTTTACCAACACGTAATAGGCACTTGCATTAGATCTCTGCCTGCCGTATATTATTATCTGGAGTCTGGGTCGCTTCTAAAAATTAACAAGCCCGGATCTTCTGTAATGGATCGCCTGTTTGTATTATTGGCTACAAGCAAGTTTAAGCAATTGCATGCTTTATTTATAGATCAAAATCACTTAGCAAGTTGATTTATTAACGATTTTTCGTTTGTTTACTTACATATTTTGATATGCATCTTTTGTTTGTTTTAATACTAGAAGCAACCTTTTTAAACACTCAATTTAGCTTTTTAGTTCTTTCAATATTTTAACGCTTTCTACCGTTATTCGTTGTATCAAGATCAAATAAATTTTAGCTATTGTTATTAAATAAAGTTAGTCTTAAGATGCGTATTTATTTATATACACTATTTTTATCTCGTGAAAGCTGGTGAACCATGACCTTATGTGTAGTAAAGAGAGTTGCTACATTGACGCACAAAAATATAATATTCATGTATCACACACACAGTCATGACTCCCGCGTTCATGAGATATAAATACTATCTAGCTTTTCTTCGCGCGAGCGTACAGAAGCTACAGCCGGCCCCAGACATATTGTGTTCAAATACGTAAATACAAAGTCACGAGGTGTGGCACGGGCATTTGAGTAATTGTGCAGTTTGAACACACATTTGAAGTCAAAAATACATACAAATGTTTCAAATGTGACAGGCATTCAAATGTGTGGATCAAACTTTGTTCAAACTTTGATGGCCATGTCTGGTGCCGGCTTTTGCCTAACAATGTCAAAGATGGATCTAGTTCATGACATTGACAGCGACAGTCATCGACGGTATGTTGTATCGACAGTTGGAGTGGATCTTTTGAATGGTTTTCTGGCGCTTTGACGGCCGTTGTCGTGGCACGTTCGCTTCTTCGAAGAATTCGAACTTTTTTTAGCTAGGGAAATGCTCATAGCACACTTGTCTGCTCCGTGGGGAGCAGATCAGCAGAGTGACGCCTGAGCAATCGATGACGTCTTAGCACTATAGCAGATGCTATTTAAATTATAAAACACAAACTTTTAAAATTGCTGTTTATATTTAGACAAATCTAATTGTAATGACAATGTCAATATAATTTTAAAACATGACAAATTAGGTACTTTATCGTAGCGGCCACGGAAGTCCACTACAGCACTCTCTAGAAAGTTTCGGTACCGTGTGTGACGACGTGACGACACGTCGTCGTGCGTCGCTGGGGCATCGTGATACCCCGGGACGACCCCTCAGCGCGAGGGAGAGTTTTGTTCTCCCACTCCCCATTCACGACGTTCTCTCCCGATCCTACTCTGCTTTCTCCTTCTGAAGCATGACCGCTTCACAGAAGGAGACTACTGTTCGCCAGGAGTTCTGGTCCACCCGCATAGCTGCAACTACTGTATACTGCAATATCTCCCTCCCGTGTGCAATTTAGGCCGTTAGTCGGCAATAGACGGAGGGCCTACCCACTAAAAACTAACGTGTCACCACTTGGCTATCAGTGTTGGACGTAGTCAAGGGAACTATTCGCACTTTATCTAAACCACAGCAAAAACCGGTTCTTTTGAATCTCTTCTTGTGCCTATCCTATCCGTTTTTAACAAACGTAATGTTGATATGGTGCACTGTCTATACAACTCACCATCAATATGGTGTACCGTCGATGGAACTTTTTCGATACAGCAACCTTCAGTGTATATAGTGACTGTCAATGTCGAGAACGTGAACGTTTTAACCAATTTTTCAATATGAATCCAATCTTAGATTATATACCTGAATCTAAGAATCCAATCTATTATTATTACATCAAAGTCCAATGTTCCGTGAAATTACAAAGTCCGCTAAAAAGGTGTAATCAATTAATATCAAAATTAATTGATTACAGCTTTTTTACTAAGCTTTACATTAAAGAAAATTTTGCAGTTGCTGGAAGCTACCCAACTTCTGATCAGACGGCGAACTGCAATATATCATCTAGGTCGCCACCACGCGCCCTCAGAGTGCGGCGCTCACTTTGCCAGAGGCTTTAGACAACATGCATTTCGACAATCGCTCTCGCTATCGCTAAGTAAAAAAATGTATGGGATTGACATAAGCAATCGAAAAGTGATCGATTGCTTATGTCAATCCCATACATTTTTTTACTTAGCGATAGCGAGAGCGATTGTCGAAATGCATGTTGTCTAAAGGCTCAGGCCGGGCACACGATGAGCGTATGCTCAGCCGTGTCGTCGGGGGAGTCGCAGAGGTGACACCTCGTCGACTCGTCCCGACGGGCTACTAGGTACAGGTTGTGACCGAAGCACCCGTGGCCGGTCAGTACCTGCACTAGGCGGAAGGTGAGGCTTCCCCGCTGGCGCCCTACCCACTCCTCCAAAAAAAAAAGAGCTGTACCTACGAGTATAGTGCAAAGCAAGATTTAATGGACACAATCAAAACTAAATTCAATAAGAGAAAACCGTGTGGAACTAAGTAGTTTTCATCTTGTGGTTTCTTCATGTGGCTAACCTTGTACTAGCCAGCCTGGTAATGAGAGTATATTTCAAGTTGCCATTCCTGGTCTCTGACGTGGCTTGATTACGACTGATATCTTCGGAAGGAGCCGGGACCACCAGCACAGAGGAAATTCGAGTTGAAATATTTTCGGTCACCCATCCGCGTACCGACCGCGTCCTTGCTAGCTTAGCTACTTTAATATTATTTGAAATAAAATTTAGTTAGTTGACAGGGAAATATTAAAAATAAAATCTAATATTGACATTGAAATATTTTGTTGTAATTGTCCTAACCAAATTTATTTTGGCTGCTATATTTATATTTCACGTGACTGATAATCGTTTTGATTTTGATACTTAAATTCGCTTAAAAAACTACCGACGAAAAGCTTTTTTATACAGAAAGCTCGACAAACTAGTTCTCTATTATCACTGCAAATTTATCTCCAGCAACACAGCAATAGTTATTAATAAATAAAAAAACAATTAATATTCAGACTTATTTGTCTGACATAATTATATGTCTGTATGACTCTGCGGGACACCTACTTAATAAACCTTGGACACAGAGTAAAGAACACTCATTTACAAATACTCCACCTCACGTGGTCATACTTAACAAAAATCCTACATACCTACGTGTAGACATTCATTTAGTAAAATGATAAAATCATGTTGTTATTTTAACATCTTCCCTGTTTTCATTATATACACTTGCATTAAAAACATGCAATTCGCTATTTTTGAAAATTTTAATGTATAATTTGACTCTAATTTAATTTAGAACCCTAAAAATCTTGTTTTTGAATTTCGATTCAATATATTCGTATATTCCCTGGAATACATTCGTGAAATTAACGATCAATTTAAGTCACTGCTCTATCAGTTATTTTTATTATGACATATTATTTATTTGGCTAAAATATGATTATATTTGTATTACTGAAAAATGCAATCATTATATTTTTATTTTTTGCTTGCGTCTGTTTTGATTGCGTACCAGTTACATTCTACTGACATATCTATCTGTCAAAACGGGCCTATTATATTGCGCGGACTATAAGAATACAGGTTAACAGACCTATAATAGGTCTGTTAACCTGTATTCTCGTTAATATGATATGGGATTTATTTTTCAAAAATCATTAAGCAAATGTTTGGGCCACAATGCTAACAAACTTACAGCTACCTACCGTATGAAGGTAGCGTTGCTGAACCACGAGTACGTCTATGGATAATATTTGACTGCCTGCGTATAGATGCAATTACAAACAAAAGGGTTCTAAGAAACCCACAGAAGTTAGTGACAAAACTAATTAGGTTTCCGTATTTTTATTAGCATATTGACGACGAAACCCCATCTCCAGACGGGGGACAAGAAAAATGAATAAATTATGAGAAATTTTCAAAAGGAAAAAGCAGTGTAATAACTTTAAATTCAAATTGGGAACTTCTGGCTTTACTACGATGCAGTTAATAGGATTTTACATTGTTAAACAAGATGGATGGAGGTGATTATATGAAACTACTTTTGGGAGACAAACAGTGCGACTGTAGTGAAACTAGTATTTTCTAGTACTTTTACTAGTGTTTCTTATGACATCATGTATGTTGTTCACAGATGACCTTTACGGAGTAACTTGATGGGTCCTCAAGTCTGGATGAATCCCGAGACACTTTTTAGTCAACGAATTCTTTCGCAAGGGACTTTCCATCGACTAGAGGTCTGAGAGAAGGAGCGGAGTAACACAGCAAACATACTTCCGAACTTATCACAATTAATAATGTATTTCGTAGTTTTCTTATAAAAGCTTATTCTTTTTAACAAAATATTAAAAACTTAATAGGCCCTCCAGACTCACGCGAGAAGTCTCGGCGAGAAGTCTCACCGAGACATGACCCGAGAAACGAGAAGGTATCCACACTCACGCGACCTTCTCACTTGCGTTCTCGACCGTTATGCGAAATGGACGACTGACAGTGCAGCGGCTTTGGTATTTACAGTAAACCACAGCAGTTTGTAGGATCGAAAAAGCGAAGGAGTGATATTATAAAAATTAGTACAGCCTAACATTATAATTATATCATCCGTTTTTACTAGGATATTGGTTGTTTTAATGTTAGCAATGAGCTGTTTTAGAATATTTTATAGAGGATACCAAATTAAATAGAATAGAAAAAAAACCTGGGATGGAATGAATAAGTGCTGAGACGGGACTTATACCTGAACGAATTGCTATGAATTTCGTTCTTAACTAAATACCAAAAAAAATTAGAAGCAAAATCAATGTTTTAAAAAGAAGATTTAAAGCATGAGTGTAGATAAAATTAATTATTTAGACAGGCCCGGTTTCAAAGCTCATATTAATAAAATAATAAATGCAAAGCACACACAGGTGATGGAAATCACTTCCTACGTCGCAGTGAGGCCGAACGAGAACAAACGAGAGTGTAATACGGTTCTCATTTCTCGCCCGAGAAATCCTTTGAAGCGGGCCAAAAAACCGACACCGAGCCGAGAACAGGCGAGCCCGAGAACGAGAACGCGAGAAACTAATCACACTCTCGCTTCTCGGGTGTTCTCGGGGGATCTCGGCGAGAGTGTGGAGGGCGCATAATACCATCGAGAAATTAAAAATATATAAAATGACATGGTGTTACGATAATATTAAGTGTTGTTTCATCAAATCTTTGAAGTTTGCACTTCTAAGACCTGAACGAAATATTTTGGTAAATATTTGCAAATATCAAACGCAAAAATAAAAAAATTCCATAATGTAAGGTAGTTTCATCTTAACTGGGCGTCAAATATTTGCACAAATATTTCGTTCAGGCCTTAGAAGTGCAAACTTCAAAGATTTGATGAAACAATGTTTACCATAAAAACATAAGCAACAAGCACTGACAAATTTCGACATCGAAAAGCAGTGTCTCGGTGGCGTAATGGTCAACGAATCCGCCCGGATTGTGGAAGATGCGGGTTCGAGTCCCGCCTGAGGCAAGTCGATTTTTTTCAGTGCATTTTCAAGTGTAAATGATCTTTAACATATCTTAAACTTTTTTTGTAAAAGGAAACAAACGAAAAGGACTGCACCTCTGCTTACCATCAGGAAAAATGGAGTCATTTCTGATCCTTTAATGGCACATCTGATCATAACGGCAGCATTCGCGCGTAACCTAAAAGACGTATAAAATATTTCAGTGATTAAAAAAACTAATTCGTTAATAATCATTTGTTTTTTTGTTTACATAATACATTATCATTATGTTAAAATACCATTTAAGAAAGCAATACAAAAATATATAACCAAATAACATACACACTAGATATTTATTTAGGTATTTCTTATCAACTGCCTAAATTCAGATCTTCAACAATGAGGAATTTCCATTCAAACTGTCATCCCCCATTTCAACCCTTTTAGCCTCCTTTTTTCGATTAAAAGGTAGTCTATGTCCTTTACAAAGCTGAAAAAGAGACATACAGAAAGAGTTACTTCGCATTTTATAATATCAGTAGGAATCTTGATTTGTAGTAAGCGGAAATGGAGTCCAAATGGAAGGAATAACTAGTGCGACCCAAAACCTATAGGAGTATGTCGATCAAGATATACTGCACCGACCGAAAAAGAAGAAGACTAGCCACCCTCGCCTTGCCCATCTGCAAGGTGCTCCTTCACGCCTTTTTTAAATGACCCAGCATTGTTAATGACCCACCACACTTACCATCAATTGCGATGCAGGTCAAAAGTTTTCCGGCTAGAAGAGGTAAGTAAACATCTTTCATGTATATAAAAATCTCATGTCACGCTTTTGTGGTCACACTCCTCCGAAACGGCTCGATCGATTTTTATTAAAACCTTTTGTGTAAATTTTGTTAGGTATAAGAATTGATCGAAAATTAGGTGTCATTCATACCTCTAAAAAGAAAAAGGAAAACATATGGTAGAACTACATTTGCCGGGTCAGCTAGTTATAAATAGAAAAGTTTTAAGCGATCAATTATCGCATCCGCCAACGCTATATCTTTTCACTTACGGTAAACCTTACAACGAACCGCCTAAAACTTGGATTATTCAAAGAAACGAACGCAGAGGGCATCAGATAAAACTTGATTAATCTATGAAAGGAGTTCCGCTTCTTATTATAATAAACTAATTAATGATGGAGGCTAACAATTCATTATCGAAGCAAAACTGCCTTCGGAACAATAATGATAATGAGTGTAATTAATTATAGGAAGTTGGTTCAAGACGCTTTGAAGGGGTGGTGGGGTGGGGGGTTAGTTAGGAGGCTGGAGTACTCTTTTGAATTTAATGAAATGTACAAGAAATGTTACGAGGTGATTACGCAGAATCAACAGTCGTAGGAAAAAATTAATTATTTACGAAACTGAACTTCATTTACAGTAGCGCAGATAAGAGACTAGTACACATGTAGGGCACAGACAATTACTCGTATTTAAAGTTATTTTGAAAAAAAAAATCAGAAAAAAGGAAAACACAGACATACTTAGTTATTTAGCATCTTAAAACATTCTTAAATATCGTAAAAATCGGATAAGTATTAAAGGTAGGAAATCGTTTTCTCTCTTTGTGTTATTTTGTATGAACACGATGCTTGCCATACTATCCTTCTAAGAATACTCGTAATAAATTAGTTAATTATTTATTTGCAGACGGTTCACTCGAATGAATGTTCACTCCAGTGAATGCTTCATTTTTATTTCATTTCATGTTCACACGGTCGAACTGGAATGAAACAGAAAAGAATTCATCTCCTTTCTTTCAGTACGTCATCGAAAGAAGACCATTTTGCCGCGATATTTTCTTCTACAAGACTCGAAACAAAATGACCGAATCCGAGTGAACGTTCTCTCAGCGTTCAGACTGTTCATTTATCGTTCATTCCGAGTGGGAGTGAAAGACGCCGAATGCCAGCATCCAACACTGTTGGATCGGTTCATTAATGAATTCATTCAGCACTTGTGTTTTATTTTGGGTTTAGCCACTTCATTTCGAGTGAAAGTACAACCTTAAGTGGTTGACAGTTCCGAGTGAAGTCCGCGTCATCTATTACAATATGTTCAACTATCTGTTCAAGGAGTTGAACATTTTTTCATCTTGTGAAATAATATCACAAAAATCATAATTTTTTAAGTTCCCCTAATTTTGCCGGTGTGTTTTGACTAAAAAGTTTTTTTTACTAAAACAGGATTAAATTATTTTTTTTTTGTTCTAATTTATTCTTAGCATAAATTTTAAACAAGCCTAAATGAAGTTTGGGTGCTTCAAATTCGAGAGGCTAATCCGCCTTACCTCTCTCAATAAACATAAATCTAAAGTTGTACGACCTAAAACAAAGTGATGCCATGGACGAGCAACATGAATTTCTTCTTCTTTCTCCTACTCTGGATTGGACCTACTCCATACAATTGTGACACATGAACTTCGGAGAAAAAATTTCTGTCTTTTTTGGGCTTAGTAAAGTCAGTCTTATTGAACTTCGAGAACATTCTATGTTCCGAGCGGACTCGAAAACTCTCTAACTGCCAGGTACGCTAGAGAATTTTTCTAAGACATGAATATTTCCAAAGTCCAGATTGGGTCAGGTCAGTTTGGTCGTGAGGTGGCGAGCTTGGAGAAATATATTAAGGAGAGGGCTTAGCAAAGTCAGTTTTATTGATCTTTGAGAACATTCTATATCCTGAGCGCGCTCGAAAACTCTCTAAATTTCACTGTCATCATTTTTTCATAACTTGCATAAAAAGTATAACTTCAATAATAAAAGAAATAAACGATTTCCTGTCAAAATGTTTTTTTTTTAATTTACTAGCAACCACGAGCGCAAAAGTTTGAGCACATTTGTTATAAGTATTAAATTGAAATTAAATCCGAACACACATTCGAATATACAAATAAATTTATTCCAAAACATATTCGCCGGCCGAGGTAATGCGGTCAAGGCCGGTCACGCCGAGGGTGGGGATATCAATAGCACTATCAATTGAAAAACTGTCTAGTCCAGTCATCAATGAAACACATTTATTTACCGTCGCACTTTTGGACTAAAATAACTTTTATTGCGTTGGGATAGAGACAAAATCTAAGTTTTGCTCTTTTAAAGGTGTCAGTGTAAAGGTCCCGTCACATTGAAAGCGTTGTTTTGTCGTGATGTGACACAGGCGCGATGTTATTGGTTCTATTACTGTGCGTGCATGAATAACTGAGCAATTCAGTAATCATTCGATAGTGGATGGTGGTCAGTTTGACACAAAAGAAGAATACAATCCACTGTTAATTTGCCTATTTTGCTCCCATTTACGGGTTTTTGAGTTTTGGGGTTTTCGGCCAAATATTTTTTCTTCTTGTTACATATTATTACGAAAGTAATATTGTATGAGAAAGAAAAATTGTTGAATCTACAATTTCTTACGCATAATGTTGGATGCCAAATTGCAATGGGGATCACACATTGAAAGAATATCTGGTAAACAAGTTCAGCTGCATATACAAGCAGTTAAAAAAATATCAGACGATTTCTACTCTGGAGTAATGCTGGGGACATTAACACCATATTTGTTTTGCAAAAACGAGCAGCAAGAGCTATTTATCGACTAGCTTCTCGGGTTTCGTTAAGGGATAAGTTCAAAAAGATACATTTTCTAACAGTGGTATCACAATATAATTATATTTGAAAATCTAATGTACGCAAAAAAAACATAACATTTTTTTTCCGGCAAGTCATAATGTTAGTACTAGAAACAAATAAAACCTTGTGGTACCATGCTACTCGTCTCCACAGAATAAGCAATTATTTTATGTGAAAAAGTATGCGCATCTATAACAATGTCCCAAATAATATACGAGACTTGCCTATTAATCCTGTTAATAAATTCAAAACTGGTATTAAAACTAAACTTTATACTAAAGCTTACTATACGGTATCTGATTACAAAAATGATTCTAACGCATGTGGGTGAATTTTCTCTTGGTCCATGCATCTTCAATAGGCATGTATATTAAATACACATATAATCTATTATGTGTGTAATTTTACATAATAAAGATTAACAACATTAATTTTGCATAATCCTTACTTATAAACGCGAAAGTGATTTTGTTTGTTTGTTACGCCTTCACGACTAAACCGCTAAACCGTTTTTAAAAACTCTTTCACCAAAAGAAAGCTACGTTATCAGAGAATATAATATCATTTATTTTTAATTAGATATCCATACCACAAAAATTCAATAATTTAGTTATTATTTGACGTACGCGCTGCCATTTTGTTATTTGTTACACAATTTAGGTTACTATGGAGATCCGTGTGACACTATAATAGACGTGCGCTGCAATTTTGCTATTTGGTTGCTATGGAAATTCCCTTGAAACATAACATTCAATTATGTTTATGCGTAACAAATAAGCAATCAGTGAATCCTACTAATATTATAAACGCGAAAGCTTATATGTATGGATGTGTTTGTTACTCTTTCCCGCAAAAACTACTAAAATGATTTTAATAAAACTAATCTAATCTAATCCTGCGCAGATGAAGTCGCGGGCAGAAGCTAGTTTATGATTATAAACTGGTTACCTGGACAGTTGAGGTGATTTAGTTAGAGTGTAACACTTTCCATGGTTGTAGGCTTTTGTTTGTGGAATCACTGGATTTTTTACTTTTTGGGTTTGAGGTCCCTTTATGTAGGCGACAGGCTGGCAACCTATCACTACTATGAGGCATCTCATCGCCCATAGTGCCAGATGTGGTAGCCAATTGACATCTAAAGCTCTGCTCAGTTGCTTTTTTACTTTTTCGTATATGTGGTACAAGGAAAGTCTTGTAATTGTCAAAAAATTCGACCTCGAGATTTTGACGGATTTACATGTTTTGGACCTCCCTGAGTCCAAAAATACCGTTTTTGGAATTATGTCTATGCAAAGCGAAGGTGAGTCATGTACTCGCCATTTATGTTGATGCCAAGTCCTCTCCAGTCCAGAAGCTTAAACGCGTCCTCCAACGCAGCTGTGAACAGTTTCGGCGATATAACATCACCCTGTCTCACGCCTCGCTGGAGCTGTATGGGTTATGGCTGAGACCTTGGAAGATCTGGGCACAATGCTCGACGATCTCTGTAGAGTCTCCCAACAAGTGGGTCTCAAAATGAACATGGATAAGACGAAAATCATGTCTAATATCCATGTCGCACCCACTCCTCTAAAGGTTGGAAGCTCTACACTGGAAGTTGTCGACGATTATGTTTACCTGGGACAAACAGTCCAACTGGGTAAGTCCAACTTCCAGAAAGAGGTCAATCGGCGAATCCAACTCGGCTGGGCAGCGTTCGGGAAGCTACGCGGCATATTCTCGGCCCATCTACCACAGTGTCTTAAGACGAAAGTCTTTAATTCGTGTGTGTTGCCAGTGATGACTTATGGAACCGAAACGTGGCCGCTTACAATGGGCCTCATAAGAAGGCTCAAGGTCACCCAAAGGGCAATGGAGAGGGCTATGCTCGGAGTTTCTCTGCGTGATCATATCAGAAATGATGAGATCCGCAGGAGAACCAAGGTCACCGACATAGGCCAAAGAATTGCGAACCTTAAGTGGCAGTGGGCAGGGCACATTGCAAGGAGGACTGACGGCCGTTGGGGCGGAAAGGTCCTCGAGTGGCGACCACGTACCGGGAAACGCAGCGTTGGTAGGCCCCCCACAAGGTGGACTGACGATCTAGTAAGGGTCGCAGGAAGCCGCTGGATGCGGGCAGCGCAGGACCGACCGGTTTGGAGATCCTTGGGGGAGGCCTATGTCCAACAGTGGGCGTCTCTTGGCTGAAATGATGATGATGTGTGTCTGTGCGTTAGCACGATAACTCGAGTATGCTTTAACTTATTGCAACCAAATTTAACATGCATGTATGACATCAAAATATAAGATGACTATCAACTTTTGAGACATTTCCGGTATACCATAAAAGTCAAGGGGAGACCACTCCCGATTTTTGATGAAAAGTGCTATTATATGTATGTATGTATTTAAACTGTGCTTGTTTGGGATAAATACTTTTAATTCTAATTAGTAAAACCATATAACCTTATTGTTATATGCAATCAACCCATTGTATAGAGTTTAATGATCATTGTGAGTCGTAAATTCTGCGAAATATATTTTTTTATTGTAACTATTGCATATTTTTTCCGTAATACTAAATTAAGGATTATTTATCAAATTAGCTTTAAACAAAATAAGGCAAGTAGATTTTTTTTTTCAAATAAAAAAATACCCAAATAAATTTTCCGGGCAGATTTCACTTCCTTCCACAGGAAGCATCGCTTCGGTCCACTTATTATATAAAATTACCGAGCCACTATAAAGAGGTCTGTATGAGCTCTCATTAGGTTCGCGGTATCGCCCATAAATACATTATTGCGGGTAGACGGGGCCGGCAGCCGGCGGGTTATCGAATTAAAACTTCACTAGCAATACTAGAGTTGAACACCGTATTAATACACCATGTATAATTCGTGCGCTTGGACAAACTTGGCGCGGTCCATTGGAAACGACATTTTGGGTAACAAATGTCGGATTCAAATTTTTTGAAAAAAAAAAATTTTTAAGCAAATTTATATAATGCAGAATCTCTCTTTGTCTACCTTTAACAGGGAAGCTCTTTACATTTTGGATGTAAGTGATGATATTTCAAAAGTTAGGTGGAAGCGATTTTCAGAAGGAACCTTCAACCATCGAAGAACTATCTTATTACCTAGAATTTAACTTCAGGCGGAATAGTGTAAACAACATTTGACTATAACAAACCAAAATTATAAAAGTCGGCTTTAAATAGGCGGGTAAAAACTATCGCACTAAAAGAAAAAACTTTTGATGAAATATAACAGCAATGTATCTATTATATTTACAATAAAAATGACTGTGTTGGCTGCTGTTTGCTTGTTATTGTAAAAATGGTTTCATAAACTCATTAAGACTCAATAAACTCGCAACTAGTAACTTTAATACGCTGTGCATAATTCCTTCGCTAGGACTAACTTAGTGTATTCCACTGATGTTGAATTTATCGACACAGTTTAAAATCTTTGATCACTAAACTCAGCGTGATTGATAATAATTATAATTACAAATTTGTTAATATAATAACAGGTTCATTTTATGTAATTATTTATTATTGAAGTTTTCTTTTCATTGATATCTAAATGGATTCAATTACCTATTTTCATAAGTTTATATGGGTAAGTTTTTTTCTACTATCAAATAGACAGTTAAACAATTTTATAACAATAAAACTCTATAATTTTAAATCATCAAAGGAACTCTATTATTAAGCAAACAGTAGTTAAAGATTTAGGTACACGGTACACACAGAATATCATAAGTATAAAAAATATTCTGACATTTAATATCATTATTCACAAAAAAGTGTGAAAAGGTAATTATATCTCGAGAATATATAAGTTGTATTGCATATAATTTTGTTTATAATTTTATTTGGAATTATTTGAATTGTTTTTAAAACTGATAGTCAAGTCCAAATGGAAAACTGCATGATTTTCGACAACAGTGAGTATTTATATTGAATATAAAAATCATCATTTCAATATAGGAAGACACTTTCCACTGCCATTTTGCCAACTTTGGTATAGCGGTATTAATACCATGCAAGTTACTAAATTAAATTAAATACTGTTTTAATTTTACCTAAAAATATCAATATTTTAAAACAGGAAAACATTATCAAAATATTAACAACAAAGTTCATTTAATATGTTCCGTTATTTTTTTTACTCCCGTCATGCGAGTCGAATCTGGACGAAGCAAGTGGAAAACGCGCTGTGGGCGGGCGGCGGCGGCGGGCGGCGCGAAGGAGCGATCGAGGTAAGGGTACTGGCTACGTAATTAGATTTTCAAAGTCCGAATACACTGCTCGTACTTGTCTTCATAATAATGTGACTAGAATGACTTGATTTGATACTTGTTGTAAAGATTTTTTTGGTAAGATTACGCAGAAAACGTGAATTGCCGCGTTGATGATTTTGGTTTCTGTTTTTAGCAGTCGATTTACTTTCTTACTATTTAGTAATAATGTAATGTCCTTACACAATATAAGCAGTGCATTAACTCCTCTTAAAGAATGCTAGATAATATCGTGATTTACTATTAAGGTACTTCGTACATATAAAATTATCAGTTTAGTTATCAGTTTAATTATAATATGGCACAATATAATAACTATCACATTAGAAGACAGACGTACCAAAGAATTTAGTAAAATAAAGTATTGACAAACTAGTTTTGCTTGAGTTTTGCATAATAAACAACAGAAATTTTAACTCAATTTCTAAATTCCTTAGTGTCTCTATTTTCTAACCTTCATCTTTATTTAGAAAAATAAATATATCTTGTAATTTATCCACACTTATATCCTAGTATAAGGATTAAAAATCAATTTTTTTTAATCTATTGTTGTAAGTAATCGCCAAGTACCAAGACGAACAAGCCCACACTCAACATCGAGGTATTGGATATTTAGTTTGCTTTGGGCCGGCGGGGCGGGGGGGACGAGGTGCTTAAGTCCAACTATAAATTAGGAAGGGTACAGTTTCATTAATCACCCATACGCCGTTATTATTAATTAACCCCCTTTCGAACTACTGGAGGTATTAGTTATCGACCCGCTATCCCCCTATGTCAACATTAAAGTTTTAAAATTTTGCGGCAGACCATTTTCTTTCGGTTAATTTTCTATAGTTTGGAATATGCATAGCTTAAAAACTTTCTTGAAATCGTGACGCGACATTCGATATTTGAAATTTGTAATGTGCGATTTTCAAAATCGTTATAACTTACAAGTACAAAACATGGAGGAATACTTTATATATTTAATACACGATATAAGTATTAATATGCAAGAATCACAAGTCTGTTGGAGAGACTAACCCAAAATATTTAGTGTTCCTTCAATAAATTTTAAACTTTATTCCATTGCTTTACAATCCAATGTTTTTTGAGGTTAGCCCGTGTCCTCCTCTCTTATGACATTTTGTGATTGGCAATGTAAAATAACATTATATCCTTTTTTATAATTCTAGTGGAACAATACAAAACATAAAAAAGACATCAAATCTATTGATCTCTCAAAAAGTGTACATTTATCATTTTATGGTCAGCTTTTAGATGTTCTCATAAGTTCAACCTTATTAACGACAGGCTGGGCCACCTATAACTATTTTTAGGCACTACATGGCCCATACTGAAAGATGTGGCTTTATGCCTAACAAAATGTCTCTAACTCCATCATTCTTCAGGCAATACGACTTTGGAATGCACTCCTACCGTCTACCCAAAGAGCAAAAAATAAACTTGCATTTAAAAATCTAGTTCGGAAACACTTTGTGGATTCTCCTCCGCCTATTTCTTGATAGTTTGACATAAAAATTATGTTTTAATATCATATTTATATACTTTTGTATTATTATTGTATTTATTTTATTGGCATATGTAACATATTTGTAACGTTCGGTTTATTCTATTTTAATAATATATATGGAACCTATTGTAGTTTCTATGAGTTTAATTTAATAATTTGTAAGTAGTGACAACTTTTTTTTTTTACAGCGTTGTTTATATTTACATAGCGGTTCTCATTTTAAGCACCACCTACTATTATTTCTGTAACCAACTCTCTGGTTGACTGGTAGAGAATGCTTTATGGCATTAAGTCCGCCATTTGTACATACCTTTATTATGTGCAATAAAGATTTAAATAAATAAAATGTTACCAAAGGGTGAGCTCCACCCCCTCAAGTAATTACGAGCGTGGAGCGTGATGGTAGGTATGTATATTATGTCAACCTAATATCCCTTTTCGTAATCTTGATGTAAATCTAAATAAAAAGCGTCAGAAACAAATCTTTTATGCATTTATATTTTAATTAGGATGTACCTATCACAAGTGCAATAGCGCAAAACCAGAGCATATTGCTGCTTAATAAGACACAATATTCTTTAATAAAAAAATATACATAATTCTCACACAAGCATTATTATTGTTCTCTTTTTTTTCATTCATTATTTTGTCTCTTATCATGTGTACATAAGTACAACTTGCGTCTGTATCAATCAAATTAAAACAAAAACACGTTTATGTGAAAATAGGGCTATTAACAGCCATTAAATTAAAACGGGCACACGATTAAACGTAATTTATGTAAATTACACCAACTGTGAGTTTTAAGTAGATTTACTTGTGAACATTCGTTTTTCTCAAAGCGTCTGTGTCCATGGTACGATTAAGATAAAATGATGCGAAAATAAAATTTGCTAATTACGAAAATTTAAAATTTTTATTTTTATTTAAATACTTCAAGAATTGTAATGTACATTTGCTACTGAAAATGTGTGATTTTTTTGAAAATGTAAGTCCATAGTGTGACAGATAGACGAAATAATAGTATAGATGTTGCACTCAAAATATCTCAGCAGTTCGGGTTAAAACATGATAAAGAAATAAGAAAATACACTGAAAAAATCGACTGTCCAGGGCGGGAATCGAACCTAGCATCTTCTGCAACCCGGACGCAAAAAAGTTCCAAAATAGTATAAGGTAGTTTCAGCTTAACTGGACATCAAATATTTGTAAAAATATTTCGTTCAGATCTTAGAAGTGCAAAAACATCAAAGATTTAATTGATGAAACAATGTTACCATAAAAACATAAGCACCAACCACTGTCAAATTTAGACCACAAAAGCAATGTCCCGATAGCGTAGTGGTTGACGCAGCCGCCCGGATTGCGGAAGATGCTGGGTTCGTATCCCGCCCTGGACAATCGATTTTTTTCAGTGTATATTTTAATCTTAAAATATTTGCGCGTTCGTTAACGCATAAAATTAAAATAGGATAAAAATAAAAAAATCAATAAAGAAAAAAATTATATTAAATTCTAACCTGTATTCAAAAGTACTTATTTCATAATCATAAGCGTTTTTCTTGCCGTGCCGGACGGTACAACGGGAACATTTTTAATAAGACGTAAACTTTCGTAATTAGGTAGCCGTGAAATTAATGTTATACCATGTGAACTCGTAAAACTTAGTTTTAATTATTTTTTCTTTTACCTCTTAATCCGATCTCGTTATTTTTTTAATTTATTTTCCGTGTTTCTTTTTTAATGGCAAAGTAAATATTTGAAGATGGATCCGTTCTCTTTTTACAATCGGGCAATAATTATTTCAAGCTATTAATAGCTTGAAATAATTATAGAAATGTTTTTCTCGTTCTTAAGAACGAGAAAAACATTTCTAAGTATTTTACCTATTAACCTTTACTCAATTTGTAAGAAATGTATTCCTTACAAATTGAGTGAAGGTTAATAGGGCATAATATTTTATTTATATATCTACTGAAAATGTTCTAGCATATAATTATGTGTATAGGTTGTTTATTATGGCTACAATTTCACTTGGCTATTCGCATTATTAGTCCAAATAATGTCAATGTGTAGAAGGCATATCTTATTATATTTGCTATATTTAAAGAAATACAGCAAATATGTCTCATAGCAAACACGCGTTTCCGTACACTTGTGGGTTAGGTTGCACTGCACACCAAGACGATAAGGCAAGTCTTTGCGTTGACCGTTCTTACTTCGTTCGAAAATTAAACTGTTGTCACTGGCACGTTCCATGGCTGATTTCAGATAATAATTACTGTCGTGAATAATAATAAGGATATTAAAATGGCCTTCAAACGTAATACTCTTAATTTTCTTAGTCTTTTTTATAAATATTTAAAGTTTATTGTATGTACGTACCATTGGCTGTCCTAATTTAATAAAATTAATGATAAATTAATGATTAAGCTTCGTTTGAGATTGGGCAAATATTTTGACATAATAATAAAATAATTTGGGCGCAGTCCAAGGATGACACATTTATCGTAAGTATCTGCAAATTCACCAAATATGTCTTTGAACAAATACAGAGATTACGCGATACCGCCGTTAGATTGATTACCTGTCTTTTTCTGCGCATTTACACGTCTTGAGAAAAGCCAAAAATACTTATCTGCGAAATAGGCTAGGTATGTTCAATATTCAGAATACTGCGATTAATAATGTATTCGAAGATTTATAGCTCGTACTGCAAACAATATTAAAGGGTATTGATATTTTGTACACATCGTCAAATATAGGCCTATAAATTCCAATTAATTTAGAGTTTCAAACTTCTACGGTAACCTCTAACTACTAAACTAATACATATATCCAGCATAGGAAGCTGAAAACCAGTAAGAAGTTTCTAAGCCTACGAAACAAATAATGCTCTCAGCATCAATTTATTTGTGCTTTCGTGCGGCCCGTTTCAATATTCTATTCGCCAATAAAGCTAAAAAAGTAAGCTTACTGAAGTTTGGTAGCCTAGCAATTATTGTTAAATTACTAAAAATAACATCGGTCACTCAGCAACCAAACCCTGGTTGGGAGATATGTAACTAAGAGTATGTAAGAGTAGTGTAAGAGTAGAATCTATCTCGTGACTTTGGTTTTTAAGACAAAAAATCCTGAGTGGTCTCCCCTTGACTTTCTCGTATACCGGAAACGACTCAAAAGTTGATAGAAACCTTATATTTTGATGTCATATACATGCATCTTAAATTTTCGTCACCCATCCGAGTACATACCGACCGCGCACTTGGTTGCTTAACTTTCGTGATCGACGACTCAAAAGTTGACAGAAGCCTTATATTTTGATTTCATACTTACTTGCATGTTAAATTTGGTTGCAATAAGTTAAAGCATACTCGAGTTATCATGCTAACGCACAGACAGACACATAAACAGACATAATTCCAAAAACGGTATTTTCGGACTCAGGGAGGTCTAAAACGTGTAAATCCGTCAAAATCTCGAGGTCGATTATTTTCGAAGATATCGATGCATAAAGTTGTAAAAATCCATATTGCGACAGCATATTTATTTTCACGATTCTAAAAAAACTACTTATCCAATTCATGTAAATAATAATTGAGAACCTCCTCCTTTTTTGTATTCGGTTAAAAAGGGGCATCAAACCCTTAAAGTAACTGAATTTTGAGCGACCCAACAAAATGAAATAAAATGAAAATGAAGTTAAATGAAAAAGCTCTCTTTATTTAATTGGACTTTGCTAAATACTTTTAAATTGTCAAACTAGCACCATTTCTGGATGAAATTAAATTATGCTGAGATGGAGAGGAAATGGCGAAAGAAACTCCACAGCTTCGTAATGATTTCAAAACGTCAATACAGGTATTATCAATACAATTTTAGTTACAGTTTTACATGCGTAAATTTTAGGCAGTCATTACTCCCACGCATTTGGATCATTTATTTTGTAAAAAGCTTTTCTATATAAAGAAAAGCCAACAACAAGGACAGATGTTACACTCTAACATCTGTCCTGCTAGTTGAGTTCAGTCTGTTGGCTAGCTGAAGGTTTGATAACTTTTTTGAGTTCGATAAAAGTAACTAACACCTTCAGGGTATTATTAGCAGTCAGTTTAATAATAAGTAAATCAATTTACGATATCATAGACCTGTAATTTTATAACAGCTTAGTATCTGAATATCATAATCATTTCAGCCGAGAGACGCCCACTGTCGGACATAGGCCTCCGCCAAGGATCTCCAAACCAGTAGGTCCTTCGCTCTCCAGTGGCTTCCCGCGACCTTAACCAGATCGTCAGACCACATTGTGGGGGCCTACCTACGCTGCGTTTCCCGGTACGTGGTCGCCACTCGAGGAGCTTTTCGCTCCAACGGCCTTCATGAACAACATACAACGTGTGTATAGAACAGCACTTCAGGCAATTCAGGTTTCCACAAACTGTCAAATTTTACCAATAAATATTGTCCTTTACATCCGGCGTGTTTAGTTTGAAAATCGATTTAAGAAATTCGTAATTTTGACCTGCTGTATGTACAATTCCCATAAGTCCGAGGAGGACAAGACCACTTACAAAAATTGCAATGCATTTTGTTTATCAAAATGTATTTTTCTATACAAAATAATTAAAATGTTTTCGATTATCCAATCCATGTCATATCCACCTAATATATTATCTTAACCTTACATATTCTTGATAATTATACACTTTTATGTTTTAAAACTTTACAACGATATGGAACCCAAGAGGAACCGGGGTGGGTCACTAGTATTGAATAATGGTAACGGGGTCACTGGCTCAACGGCCACGTGCTCAACCCAAAAGCACAGTATAAAACGATGCTACTTACTACGGCACCTTCTTTAGTATGAGGTTAAACAATAACTAGTGTATCTTTTTAAAATCAAGTCAATTGATAATCAAATAGTAGAAACACACTTTATAATCAAATAGTAGAAATTTGTAATTATAAATTGATGGAAACTCTGGAAAATGCGGCCAGTGAAAATGTATATGTAACAATAAATTTTAATTAAATACATTATTTTTTTATATAAATGGATACTCGCAACAATATTATGTGTTATTACAACAAGAACCTCCAAACAGTATTTTATTTCTACTTCTTCTTTTGGTTCATGGTTCATTTGACAAACAATTAGTAATAACGTTTACGTTTATCAACTAGATAAATATTTTACACATTTGAAATGCACTTACATTGCAAATGAACAACATAGATCTTATACCGTTTTTATTTACATCTGCGTCTGAACTACGTCAATAAATAAGTTGAGTTTGTGACTTCACGAGTTCGTAATATAAAATCTAAGGAAGAATTGTATTTCAACAGCTAAATAAAAAGTATCTCAACTGAGTATAGTCTAATTCTTGTTTCAATATTCATCGTTTAAACAGCAGTTAAGGGTTTATAAATGCTAGCACTCTGTGCTTTATTTATTTTGTGGAGTTGCGTTAACAGTTTAAGCTTCAGCTGGCTTTTTGACTCCGGAATACTTAGTTACGGCTAGTCTTCTAATATATCTCAGAATAACATAACTTCAAAATCACAAACATTCGATCCCGAACAAGAAAAACTTTTTGTGTATATTTAATTACGAGTCCGTCCGATCGTAAACATGCCGAGTGCATCTAACTCCTCAACATCAATATTCAACTGGAGCGTTTATTATCATATCTCATTATACGAGTTAGTGCTTGTACAGGCCGAGAAGGAGACCCCTTCTTAGGTTATGACCTCACAGCAGACACTAAATTTCGCACTTAAAACTGTAACATTACGGACCTTAACACTTGTTAGTAAGACGCAGAATCGAACGTTGCTTGTGTGTTGTAAAGTCGAGATTCAGTTTCGAAATGCAATTTGGAAATGAGATCCGGAGGGTAGCTGTTACCCTTAGGGTGGGGGGTGGTGGGCGACTTACCACTATTATTTATAAGGGGTGGGTCAGTCCGGATAGCTAGATGTAGTGCGCTACGTTCGAACTGCACTGGTTAGCAAGCCCTGTTTTGTTCTATTAATTAGCATACGTTCAGCCGAAAGCTACTTTGAGCTCTGTCAGAAGATTAGTTGGTATTGAAACTCCTTGGTCGCACTTGCGTATTTTTGTCAAAGAAGCGTTGTTTCCCACCCGGGAGGCACCGGTTCGAACCCCGCCACGTACCAATGTGTTTTCAAATTTTGAATTAATATGTACGTTTATTCGACGCTTTTGCGGTGCAGGAAAAACAATGTGAGGAAACCTGCACACACCTATGAAGAAATTCTTAGGTTGTGTGTGAAGTCGACCAACCCGCACTCGCCCAGCGTGGTTGACTAAGGCCTAATCACCCCTAATGTGGCTCGAGCCCCTCGGTGGGGACATTATATGAGCTGTTGTGGTGGTGTGGTGGCACTTATTTTTAATTCTTCCTTTATGTATGGATGTTGCTACTTCCTTAGACAAGTGGCTATGATTTTTGATCTTATTACAAATAGAATAGTTGTATGAAACTGACTTACTACCACGAAGTTTAAAATAGAAGCTTCTTGCATATTATTGATAAAATATCATGGCGCCCTATTATGAAAACCAAAAAAGAGAGTAAGTTAATTCAGAATACATACTATCGGAGTGGAATCAATGAAAAAAGGGATGGGGTCAACAAAATGTGGAAATTAACACTTAAATATTAGGAGAATGTTATATTTTTACATTAAAAGGTAAGTGGTATAAACTTGAAAAATGCACTGAAAAAAATCGACTTGCCTCAGGCGGGACTCGAACCCGCACCTTCCACAATCCGGGTGGACGCGTTGACCAATTTTGCCACCGAGGCACTGCTTTTCGCTGTCTAAATTTGTCAGTGCTTGGTGCTTATGTTTTATGGTAAACATCGTTTCATCAAATCTTTGAAATTTGCACTTCCAAGACCCGAACGAAATATTTTTGCAAATATTTGACGCCCAGCTAAGATGAAACTACCTTACATTATGGAATAATTTTATTTTTGGTATAAACTTAATAAATATAATACAAATTATTTGACTTTTTGGTCCGAATTTGAAAGTTTGAGCCGAGCGGGTGACCTGATCGGCGCGCCTCCACGGGCTGCCAGCGCGCCCTGTTGCGCGTCTTGCTTGCGCGCTTTGCCTGCGCGCCCTACCTGCGCGCGCTTCCTGCGCGCCCTGCTGTGCACGCTACCTGCGCACCCTGCTGCGCGTCCTGCTAGCGCGCCCTGCTGCGTGCCCTACCTGCACGCTCCGCTGCTACCTGCGCGCCCTGCTTGCGCGCCCTACCTGCGCGCCCTGCCTGCGTGTCCTGCCTGCACGCCTACCTGCGTGTCCTGCCTGCACGCCTACCTGCGTGTCCTGCCTGCACGCCTACCTGCGTGTCCTGCCTGCGCGCCCTGCCGCGCGCCCTACGACCGCGACGCTCCGGAGCTCTGCGTCCAATCGCGTGTCCCTACTGCTTCGCCGCGCTAAGTTTCTATTTACTTTTATATATCCGGACGTGCCCTATTAATTCAATAAATTCTTATAGTACCCTACCGCTCTTTTATTTTTGGTAGGTACACACTACAGTCTCGTGCTCCGTACGGAAGGTCCGTTACGTGACAGTCTCAAGAATTTGGCCTGCTATTTACTTATCACCGAGGATTTGTTGAGGAGTTAAAAAGCTTTTTTTTTATAAAAGTAAAATTATTATTTAAAATATTATTATTAAAATCAATAACCTGATACTATAGAATTAGTCAAGGAAATTGACACCTAGATAGTCACATTCTATCCGAAATCAGAGAACTAGTCCTATTTAGCCAAATACCGAACGAATTTCAAATTAACGAATAATGAAAACTTTCGCGATTATATTTATGAAAACTAAATTTAATAAATACAAAAACAGGTGACTCTCAGTAAATTATAAAACGTGCGTTGCACTAACCATCGATAGCAATAACAGTGATGACTTCAGCGCACTATTAAAAATAATTAAAACAATTTTATTGTTGCAACATTATGAATCACTGCATCACTACGAGAGTAATCGTCTAGTATTCCACATGAGTCCTTTCTTGGCAGTCAGGGCACTGAGGTACGTATCATAATGGTCACAATAGACGCACCGATTACACTGAGCCGTAAAAGTGATAATTGGGTGCCGAGTACAGAGCCATTGTTCTCGCTAATCATTTCAAAGTTTGTTACGCATAATAACCCTCTATAGAATAGATATTAGGTACATAGCTAATTTGAAATTTATTTTTATATAATTGCTTTTTCCATTTTGCTCAACAAGTGTGACTTTTCGAAGCTTGCCTCAACTTATGTCAACCAGTTGCCTAATTTACATTAAAATCATGTAACTTTCACCTGCTGTAGATATACTTGGTACCAATAAATGATAATTAAAATATTATTATTTTATGCATTCTAGTCCGCGATATGATCCTTAATTATGAAGAGCATAAAGTTTATTTTTTCTGCCTATAAAAATTTCACAAGCTTGGATCATTCAAGTATCAAAATTGCACTTATTGGCATAACTTTTGCAATTGACCTCTTCAACGATGATGATGATCTAGAAAGTGACTCAGCATAAATTTAATCATCATTATCAACAGCTCATACAATGTCCCCACCGAGGGGCTCGAGCCTACCCACATGAGGGGCGATTAGGCCTTAGTCAACCACGCTGGCCAAGTGCGGGTTGGTCGACTTCACATACAACCTAAGAACTTTCTTCATAGGTGTGTGCGTGCAGGTTTCCTCACGATTTTTTCCTTCACCGTAAAAGCGTTGACTAAACGTACATATAAATTCAAAATTTGAAAACACATTAGTACGTGGCGGGGATCGAACTAGTGCCTCCCGGGTGGGGGACGACGCACTTACGCACTTCGCCACCTACGCTTCGTAAAATTAATAGTCTATCCCAATATAAAATAGTTTTTCTTTTACCAAAAACACCCATGGAACACCGCAAGCTCGTAAGTACATACAAAACATCTCACTTATCCAATAGTGTACAGCAAAACCAACCTATCAACAACTAAAACAAAAAGTCACTTTCATACCTAAATAGTTAACTCTTAGAGCTTTAATTGACAAATCACCAGACAAAACAATTAAATTGATATTATTATAAGATACTGAGGATAATTTCACCCCCGGGGTTGGCTCAGGATATTGACCTGCGTTTATTAGGTGCATTGGCTCTGTAACTAGCTGTAGGTAAGACGATTATTCATGCTTCAAAGCTAATAAGACAAACATCGCTTATAGGTATGTATCCTTCCTTTAAAGGACTACGCTTACGTTGTTTGTTAACGATAAACTGTGACGTAAGCAATCCAGCGAGCCATTTCTATGTCGAAGAATTGGAATTAATGCCAGCACACGTGGTCCCTCCTCTGACTGTTGACCAAGATGTATGGAAGAGGAAAACATAATTCCGCAGACCTTAAATCACGCAATGAACACGTGCCCCTCCGTCCCTCCCCACAATCCTGGATCATCAAAACGAGGAGCGAAGAAGCACATTGCAGGTCGGCAAAGCGAGGGTGCGGCGTTATAACTCCCGCACTGAATCAAAATCAAAAATCAAAATCAAAAAGTTCTTTATTGAAATTGACTTAAGACTAAGTGCTTTTAAATCGTCATAATGGGGAATATACAATACTGTATACATGAAATTAAAATCTTTAAAAAATATTAAAGTAATAAAAAATATAGATACGTAATTATAATTAGCTTTTAAATTATGTTTAAATATTATATTTAATTGTATAGAACACGCTATTTAGTATCCTATTAGAAACACTAGCTATTTAGTATCTAGTAATACCCAGATTGTGTGCATTGCTTAATAAATTCTCTACAAAAAATTGACACTATAAAGTCATTGAAGATCAAATTTAATTTGGAAGAAATTTCTCAGAACAGAACACACATTTCATTATAAACTGTGTATAATTAAGGCCCGCTTTCCATCAAAGCCAGGAGTGGAGAGCAGCATACAAAGCCAAGACGAGGGGAGATGTGAACGCTAACCGATCTGGTCTACTGTCACACGCTCAGTGCGACAAGTTCATACTCGGCTCAACACTTTTGTGTTGTTGCGTTTCAGTTGGTGAGTAAGGGTGCAGGGATCCACGAGGTAGGCAAGGGGACTAGGGTTGTTGGCCGGGTGTGAGCGTCTATATGCTACGATGAGTGCATACCACCAGGCAATATGTCTGATGAAAAATATTAAAAAAATCTAATGATGACGAATGTGTATTAAACACATTTCGTCCCCTCTATTCTATTATTTGGAATTTATGGTTCTACAGTCAACAGCATCAGAGGGCCTAGCCAAGTGGCCAATCGATTGAGTTGATCTTAATAATAGGGGTTAAAGTATAAAATTGCCGATTTTTTCCTCATTGTTCATTAGTGTATAATTCCTTTAATACCTACAATAACTATGTCCATTATTCTTTTTTTTATTTAAAGCTTTATTACAAGGACTTAAAAATTTTATTCTTATTTTTAATTTTTTTTACTAGAAATACATCTTCAAAAACAGCTCGTCCTAAGAGGTGCTCCGTTATAAAAATAAGAATATTTTTTACATGTATCAATTCTCATTTTTTTCTCTAACTATCCTATAGCTTAATGTTGTCTAAATATATCCACAAAATTACACAAAATTTAGATTTGTGGTTCCTTAAAAAATCGCAAATATATTTTGTATGCAAAAATGATTTTTCGTTAAATTCTCCATACAAAACGGCAATTTCATACTTAAACCCCTAATATAATGTACAAAACTGACGTATTTCTGAGAAATCTACATGGCGACCGTCGTGTCAAGTAATAAAAAATTGTCATTCGTTCAATGGAAACGTTGTATCATTTGCCACTTGCCTAGGCTCTATCTGCTGTCGTCCGTGTAATAAACATTTTTATAAATAAATAAACCATTCGATTTCACCTTTCCATCTCTCTTCGTCATATAGAACCAGAATGAGACGTCTGTCGAACACGAATTAAACTCAATAGACGTCTCATGCTCTAACTTTTCCCTCGTATAAACAAAAACGGCAATATCAAGTCTACAGTACCTAAGACATTGTTCTGGGTGTTTGACCTTTGCATCAGACAAAAGCGCTATCTAGGCTCTTTGGCAGCACTCAAAGCAGCCAATAGTTTTTGTTCGCGAGTCTGATACGAACAATTAAGCGTAGCTAGCGCTCTGCTTACAGCGATGGCCGCTCATAAAATCTGCATAAGAAGCCTGCCCAAGGAAAGACGACATGGTGCTGGCTGCTCTACAATAGTAGCACTTTTGTGAAAGGTAATATTGAATTCGAAGAAGGGATTAAGGGAAGTAAGACGTACAGAATATTACTTATTTAGCGTCTTATATTGAATAAAAGTTATACATTATCAAATTGATATGAGTGTTTTTTTTTAATTCATATTTTATTTTTCGATGACAGTATCTTAAAAACAATTTTTCGACATCGATCGTTATACTATTTGTTAATTATAATTAAATTCACGTCCTCATTAAATAAATAAGTATCAAAAAAATCTTTAATCCCTGGACGATTATTAATATCCAGACACAATTGATTTTAATTGTGTTCTCGCGCTCCTGAGCGCGAACGGGGCTTAACGAGTTAAAAGATAAATTGACAATAATGATAAGCTATCAAACAGGTGTGCGGAAAATGATTTCCCTAAAGATCCTGAAATCCTGAAAATTTATCAATTCAAACGAACTGAGAAAGTTTCTGTTACTTAACTTCGTTCTAGAATAACTAGCTGTGCCCGCGCGACTTCGTCCGCGTGGATTTCCCGTTTTTGCAACATTTTTCATTGATGCTCAACTCCTATTAGTCGTAGAGTGATGTTATGGACGTATATAAGCCTATATCACGGTTTCCTAAACTGTGCGTCGCGACGCCCTGGGGTGTCACGGTTCTATCCCGGGGGCGGGCGTCGTGAGACGATCCACATATAATGGCTGTCTAGCTAGTTAACGAGCTAGTCGAACGAAAATAAATGTAGACAAATAAATGTAAGTCGCGATTTCTAAACTTGAACCCGGTTTTGAGATGCTCTGTTTTTAAAATAAGAAAATACACTGAAAAAAATCGACCGTCCAGCGCGGGCGAAAACATCGAATAAGCATCTTTACGCTACCGGGACATTGCTTTCGCCGTCGAAATTTGTCTGCTACTTTATGTTTTTATGGTAATTTTTTTTCAGTCTTTCTAATTTTAAAATATTTGCGCATTCGTTAACGCCTAAATAATTCAAAAAAAGCTATGTTTTTGTTTTTGTAGGTATGTACTTAACTTGGCTGTTACTATAACGGGGGGAGGGCTCGTAAAAATTAGAAAATTCCTAAGGGCGTCACTATGAAAATAAGTTTGGGAAGCTCTGTCCTATAGTGTTCCTCGATAAATAGACAATCATAGAATTTTTCAGATCAGTAGTTCCCCTTTGTAGGATTATGTACCCAAAGTGTAAAACGGGATCCTATTACTAAGACTCATAAATAGAATAAAATAAATACTAATAAATAGAATAAAATAAATATTGAAGGGGCTCCCATAAAATAAGCGTGACTTTTTTTGGTCGATTTTGATAACGGCAACAGATAGACGCTTGAAGTATTCACAAAATATTTAGTTATATTATTCACTTTTAAAATACAACAACAAACGTGTTTTATTTCTCGGTCTTATTAACGATAATAACAGGTAGAAACTTGAAATATTAACAAAATATTTAATTTAAATTTCAAATAATTTTTGGAGATTTTTGATAAAATCTATGGCACGGAACCCTTCGTACGCGCGTTCGACTCCTTCTAGGTGGTTTTTTTTTGCAGGCTATCTCTGATGACCTTCTTGAAGTCACCAGGGCTTTTAGTAAAGGAGAGGACCTCGATGGGTCCTCAAGCTTTAAGGTCGAATCACTCCAAAGAGGATTCCTGACCGGTGAGCATCTCCCTCGGAGGAGTCTATGAACCTATTAGTCTCTAATGCGTCCGAATCTGACGGGATCAGTAGTTCCTGAGATAAGCGCGTTCATCTAAACAAAAAAACAACTCAGTATAGATGCGTGCGTAGTACTTGATCATTATTTAGCTGCGGAGTAATGTTAAAACTGTAATATCTCTGAAGATATTCATTGAAATCTAATGATGTTAAGAACAATTTTGTACAAAATTAAATACTTGTGATGAATAAAGTATAAATTTTGATAAGGAATAATATGATTTTGACAAAAATACCTTCGCATCTAATGCATTATTTTAGAACAAATTTTATTAACTAAAATAGGTTATAGCGAGTCAACCTTAAGAGATAGATAAATGCTGTCTGAAACTTTTTTTTAGAACTTTTAAAGGAAAATAATTCCGTCATACATGATTTTTGCGTAACTTTAACCGTTTACCCAGCGCACGCAACAAAAGCTCTGAAAATCAAAATTTATTATTTTCCGTTTATTACAAACTATGATATATCTTAAGATATTCATTGAAATCAAATGAGGTCATTAACAATTTTGTTCAAAATTAAATGCTTGTGATAAATAATGTATTTATTTTGATAAGGAATAATATCATGCATACAAAAAAACCATCGCAGATAAACTTTTGATTAAAAAAAAATTTGATTACCAAAAAGAAAGGTTATAGTGAGCCAACCATAAAAGGTAAACATATGCTATCGCGGACTTTTTTTTAGAAAATTTAATGGAGAATAATTCTGTCATACATAATTTTTCCGTAACTTTAACCGTTTACGCAGCGCACGCAGGGAAAGCTTTGAAATGAAATATTTTTCTCCCGTTTTTGTAACATTCTTCATTAATGCTCAGCTCCTATTGGACGTACCGTGATGTTATATAGCCTATAGCCTTCCTAGATAAATGGACTATCCAACGAAAAAAGAATTTTTCAATTTGAGCCAGTAGTTGCTGAGATCTTAGGGTTCAACCAAACAAACAAACAAACAAACAAACAAACAAACAAACAAACAAACAAACTCTTCAGCTTTATTATTAGTATAGATAGATATAACTTTTTATAACGATTGCATTTTCGTATTTTTCTTACGTGATATGATATTGATAATAAGGCGCACTGTTTTTATTTTCAACGATTTTTAAAGCAATCTTTATTTTAAAATAGTAAAAACTCTTTTAAAGTAAATTTATGTGACTAAATTAAACTGTGCCAAATATATATACAACCATTGTGGATCGCCGTTAGTGGACTCATTACTACAGTTCCAGATCATTGTTTCAAGTCCTCACAATAGGACGCAAGTTCGCGCCCCGTCTTCGTGTTTTCCACTGGTGTCGGCAATCTGCAAAAATCGAGAATAATTTCGAATGTAATAAATTCAATTTGATCGTTCATTCATTTATTATTAGAGACTACTGCTATGTCAAAACTATCTACACAGATGAACATAAGACTGTTCCATATTAAGTGTTAGATAATAATAATGGTTATGAAGGTTAATGAATAGTTTTTTTAAATAAATTTTTATTTCTTCTTTCGTTTCGATGGTTGTATATTTTTCCTCAGTTAAATTTTCCCAGCCCATAAAGCTGCTACTTGATTTGCAGAATCGGCAGCGTCCCATTGGCTCTTCAAGCGTGCAGTTTGTAAGGCACGCGGGGATCACATTCAGTGCAGGTCCTGAGTAGGACCGTTTTGATAAATGGGTATATCAGATCCATTTAAAATGTTGTAGCCAAGGCAAACGAGTTACCCAATGATCATTCTAGTTATTGGACTAGAGCTATGATACTATAAACTATAGACTGTTAAGTTCATATTTTTTTGTTATTGTTCAAACCGTTTGAAATTTCTTTGAAATCCAGCCGCGTAATCTAAAACTGTCAAATGTTTTCTTCTGCATAGCATAACATTTATAGTAGTAGTGTGGACACTCACTTCCGAAACACACAATATGAATAAATGTTGTTAAGGACACAAATACACAGACTAATAGCAAGACGTCTCAATTGGGACGCATTCGAGTCTTATTACGACGCGCGCTCTATAACAATTATATTTTATCATTGGACCAGAAAGTATTGTTTGGTTACTTAAGCATTTTGAGGGTTATCTTGGACTTATCAAATCAAATCAATAACATTTATTGCATACTTATTTAACCGTAACAAAAGTTGCTTGGTTTTGAAAACAGTGCGTTTAACAGACTACTTACATCGCCGAGATTCTTAAAAAAAATTTTTGATACGTTGCTCTGCAAATACAAAATTACCTAAATTGCCTATCTCTTACTTCTCAAAGCATTAAGCTGCATCATGATTATCAAGCTGTCGCTAAATCAGTTGACTTAGCAATGAGGATCAGTCACGTTTTTTATTAAGTATGCAGTTTTATAACAGTAAGAAAACCATGACAAACTGTGAAAAAAATATTCAAATCGGATAAGAAATGACGAAGATACAGCGATTTTACTGCAGCAGTTCAAAAAACGGCCGAGAGTACGAGCCGCGAGCGCGTGACGTCATCCGACACAAATCCCGCGCCGCCGCCACGCGCGCTCTACAGTTTTGTAGTTATACTCCGTATCCCGTGCACTTTTTGAGTTGTGCTTGTCCCGGTCGTTTTGTTCTAAATTTATTGTTGTGTATGGTGACATCTCAGACCAATAAGGGTGACATCAATAGCCTATAAAAATGTCTTACAAATATTGTATCGTGCCAAAGTGCTAGAGTACAACTAGTAGTAGGTACGCCGGACAAACTATTTTTCCTGTTCCAACGGACCCAAAATCTAGAATAAAGTGGTGTAGTGTTATGAAGAGAGATCCTTTAACAAGCAAAAGTACTCATTACTGTTGCGAAGATCATTTCGACGTAAGTTTTAATATACTTATCCTCGTATTATGAAATTTTACCTATTTTATTGATAGATAGAAGAAAGACCTGAAACTTAATCCTTTTATGTCATTTTGTCTCAGCCCTAAAATAAACGTGTGGGTTAATAACAATAGGGATATAAGTAGTGGACAACACGTTATATCGCCCGCGTGGACTACACGTTATATCGCCCGCGTGAACTACACGTTACATCGCCCGCGTGGATTGCACGTTATATCGCGCCTATGCTCAGCAGTGGGATAAAATATAGCCTATGTCCATCCCCAGGGTTCAAACTATCTCAATACCAAATTTCATCAAAATGGGTTAAGCGATTTAGGCGTGATTGAGTAACAAACATCCAAAGTTTCACATTTATAATATTCGCACCTGCCATGTAAAGAAGTACCTATTTTTTTTTATTGACGGGGAGGTCAAATGCATTTACGCATCGTCTCTGCGGGGTGGTGCTAACCGCAAGGGATATGTGGGACTCGAGGTAAATGCGTGCCTCCCCGCTACTGGCCTGACCTCCAGTGCGCTATTGCGGGACGGCTCGGGATCTGCACGTGAGCGCAACTACAACGAGGCCTTCCTAACGCTGCCCGTCTAGGCACTCCTTGTGCACCAATTGTTGGCCAGCAGCCCACAGGGGCTATCGACTGACGCCAGCCCCTGTGGGCCGCTGGCCGACGCTGGCCTTATAGGCCGCCTCCTCACCGACGGCTGCTCGAACTGGCGCGTCCTACTGACGAGGACACCGGGAGCAGCCATCGGATCGCACCCTCGGGACTGGCGTGGTCGTGGCCCTGAAAAGGGCCGTCCGGAACTTGCCGTGGTGGGAAAACAAAAACAACTCGACGATGGCATGTGACTTCGAACACTTGACATCAAAAGCCACACACCCGCCGAGAAAGTTTCCCCATCACGTTACCAGGGTCCACCACGATGTCGACCCCCATGTAAAGAAGTACCTATGCTTGAACTAACTAAGACATTAAATTAGGTATACTTACCTTTGAAGCTTTCAACCGCGGATTTCGGTATACTTCACATGATTATTTAAATATTCAAAAATCGGGAGTGGTGTCCCCTTGACATTCTCGTACACCAGAAACGACTCAAATGTCGATAGAAACCTTATATTTTGATGTCATACATGCATGTTAATTTTGGTCACCCATCTGAGTATCGACCGCGCACTTGGTTGCTTAACTTTCGTGATCGACGACTCAAAAGTTGATAGAAACCTTTTTTGATGTCATACACGCATGTTAAATTTGGTTGCCATAAGTCAAAGCATACTGGAGTTATGGTGCTAACTCACAGACACACAGTGACACACACACACACACACAGTGACACACACACACACACACATGCTTAATTTCAAAAAGGTATTTTTGGACTCAGGGAGATCCAAAACGTGTAAATCCGTCAAAATCTCGAGGTCGATTTTTTTAACGACTACAAGACTTCCTCTATACTTACTACGTATACGAGAAAGTAAAAACCATGAAAGAATCCACTTTAGGTAGATTATCGGACTGTCCTTTTTCAAATCCATCTTTCAATTTGTTGTTCATTATTACATAACACAGAAACAATAACCCGACAATGCAAAAAACTTCAAAAAACCGACAGTGTTCACTACTAACCACGAATATGCGTACTGGACGAATGCGATCGCTCGCGGATTGTGTCGAATGACGTCGTCAGTATCTAGGGCCGGGAGGCGCGCGTTTTTTAATAAGGCTCGATAAAATATTAAATAACTTTGCCATTTATGGATGGATTTCAAAAAATCAAAAAGTAGTGTTCTTAGAAAATCATAACGCATGCAATGTAATAGTCAAAATTGGGTTCTCCCGAGGCCTTAGTACGAGTTTGTTAGTTTTCGAGCTCGATCAAACGTATCGTCTCTTTTCATACATTGCCCACTAGCGCCTTTAGCGTAAACTATCAGAAACAGTGGCCAATGTATGAAGAAAGACGATACGTTTGATCGAGCTCGAAAACTATCAAAACTCATACTAAGGCCTCCGTTATGTGACTGATCCTCATTATTATGTCACTGTGTCGACACAAATGGACAACACCAAACTATTCCTCGATGTGCTATTCGGCGACAGTAAGTAATTTACAACAACATTGTATTCGTTGGAGAATAATGTGTCGGTTTATTACGCGTTACGCTTTTAATGAGATGTACGTGTCCTGTAGGTATATTTTGCTAAGAATCCGTTACAGTTCTCGTAAAACTTTGACGGTAAAGCAACGAGTTCTTGGCCAGTGCTTGTTTGATTCTATTGTTGCGGATAATAACTTTTCGAAGTGGTACAATGGACTTTTTAGTACCTTGCGAAGTGGCTATTTCTTTAGAAAATGAACAACAATACGATGTGCTGCTGCTTCTATTATTTGCTACCGTGATACGCTAATGAAAATTTACAAAATTTATTTGAAAATTGTTTAGCGAGTATCACAATGAAACTCATTTTTTATGAAATTCTTGGTTTTCTACTTTCATTCCTTTGGGAACGATATATTTTATTTTATTATACTTTAAGAGACCGAACCTCAGCATTCCATAGATTCGCCGTGCTGGCACCGTATACGAAGACAGAAGCAGCATGGGACTTGTGAAATGAAATGAAAATAAAAATTAAATTACCTGAAAAAACTTTTTATTTAAATGGACTTTTAAATCGTCAAAACTTTTACTTAAATAATTATTATGCTGAGATGAGATGGAGAAGAAATGGCGAAAGAAACTCCACCAGAGACCCAGGTGTAGGGGAAAGGAGGCTTCCCGATAGTGTACCGTGTCATACAACTGATACGATTCCGCGAGAGCCGTTTTAGATACGCTTTCCAGTATAGAACTTTTAACATAACATAAAATTATTTTTTCAATCAAGCAAGATGGTTGATGCTTTGGTTTCATAATAAATTAATATTAAGTAAGATTTTCTGGAGCACTACACAAAAACTATATATAGACCAATACCAATACGCGTCATAATAATAATAAAACTACTTTTACGGAATTAAGACGCGTATTATTGGGGTTAACATTTAACTATAACATTGTTATTTTATTCATATAAAATAAATAATAAATTCGATGACTTCGAATTTATTATTTATTTTATATTTTCATAGTGGGACGTAAAGTCTGATGATCACACGGCATCCTTATATTATGAATATCATCAATAGCTCATATAATGTCCCCACCGAGGGGCTCGAGCCTACCCCACATCAGGGGCGATTAGGCCTTAGTCAACCACGCTGGCCAAGTGCGGGTTGGGCGACTTCACACACAACCTAAGCATTTCTTCAAAGGTGTTTCCTCACGATGTTTTCCTTCACCGTAAAAGCGTCGATTAAACGTACATATGAATTCAAAATTTGAAAACACATTGGTACGTGGCGGGGTTCGAACCGGTGCTTCCCGGGTGGAAGGCAATGCTCGTACGCACTACGCCACCGCTTTATACGTGTCAGTTTAAATATGATGGTCTCACTTGCAAGCAATATGACTGTATTCGTGAGATATGGCTACTGGTCAGGTCATGTAAATGAACAGTCATATACAAAACTGATAAAAATAAACATCATAAAGGAATTGCTACGTACAAGAACATCAAAACATTGACTGATGATGGTAATATATTTTCAAGAAGAACTACAATAGTAATTTCCACTCAAAAGACGGCTTTAATACAAGCTGCTATGATCATTTTCGCATAGCAAACGTAGGCGGAAATACCCATTTAATAAACACACATTTTCGAATTAACAAGTAGTTGAAGTTATCGGGCTCCGCTGTAAAAGATCAAAAGAGAGAAGTCAATGCCGTGAAATATAAGACCGCCGGACTTACGGGCGTCCCGCCCGCCTCGAAGTATGGCTATAGAGTGGTTTCAGTGTGCCAATGTAGGCATTAGTATGTCCATTTTTATATATTTTATTGATGTGAAAACTTTATATCTGGCTTATAAATTTGTAAGATGACAAATCTTAGCTTTCTTTATAGAATTAACGATTTAAGTATATGTTTTTTCAATTTAAGTAAAGGAGAGTTCATCAATTTAATATAGGCTTATAAATTTTATAAGCTTTGTAAGTCCTACAAAAAATAGAAATTTTGCAGTAAGTAGTAGCGTTATAATATGACTAGTTATGTTAATATTAAATAAAGCGCCGTCAGTGGAGAATAATACTATCGTTTGGTAGGAAATACAAAGCAATATTGGTTTAAGTAAAAATAATGAATAGGATTTTAAAACTGTTTGTTAGGCATGAAATGTGCTTAAAACATATCAAATCTGAATTGAAAAACTGCAAATAAAGATGCTCTATAAATTCTTAAAACAATAATACACCAATAATATTGTTTCATGAGTGTATAAATAATTAGAGCGGATACTTTTAACAGAAATAATAGCAACTTTAATTATAAAGTCATTCGTAAAGGTATTTTTTATGAAATAAGAAATCAATATAAAACTTTAATATTCTATAAATATTAATGTTGTATACTGTTTTCTACATTTAAGACAACACATTTTTTTCCATGGAGAGTTTATAAATAAAATGATATAAAAATAATTTTTGATTTCAAAAGTTGCAACCACTCTATACATTGCCCATTTCTCCTGCCGTTTATTTTTTTGAACCACGTAACGGAGTAGCGATGTTCTGTTGTATCGCTGCCCGTCCATCGCTCTTGCTGTGTGTGTGGCAAGTGTGAGCTTGTGTATGTGGCGAGTATCGGTCGTCTTTTGTTTTGGTGACCTTCACCTTCGGGGTCGCGCGTTGTTTTGTTGTAGCGCCGTCCTTTTACCCCACTTCGAAGGAATGCAAAACTTCGTACGGGGCTTCGTTGTGCGCCCGAGTTGTTTTGTTTTACCGATGTTTGGTGTTGGCGTGGCATTTATGGGGTGAGGATCTTTCATTGAATTGGACTTCTGTGCTGTGAATTGGTCTTGCGGTTAGATGCGTATGTTTATCGACATTGGAAGATAATTTCCGGGCTAGTTTTCGAGGGCGGCCGGTGACGATTATCATGTTGCAAAATTATACCATGCATGTTCCATTTACGAAGTTATTTTTGACAGGTGTCAAATAGAGAGAACATTTGAAAGCTGAGTTTGAAAGCAAAAGTGAACGACAACGATTCTCAATTACTGTTAGAAACAAAATTTGAATCGAGTTAACAAGCTATAAAAATGAAAATTATTTAATATACATTTAATTTTAGTTTTATAGTATTATATTTTTACAGAATTATTTAATAAGCCCTTTTTGTAAAAAGTTTTGTTTACTTTTTAGATTTTTGATACCTTTTTTTCTTAGGTTCTCAATTTGTATTAATATTTCTTAAGTATGCTCCCCGATTACTCAAAGACTTTTAATTGTTACCAATGCAACACCTAGACAGCACGTATAATCTTCCGTTTTAAATTCGATACTATAATATTCGTATCGTGCAATCGAATATGTTCGTGAAGTTTATGATCGATTTAGGTCACTGCACTATATCTAAAGAAAAAAAAAGATTAAGAACGTAGATTTTAATGAAGTTTCGAAGCATTACAACATTATATATAACTTTATATATTACGCGAGAGAAAAATGATTTAAACATATGACGTGTATTAACCGCGCTAAAAGAACATTGTGTCTTTTTTACTCAACGATGCAATAATATGTTTTCGTTTTTGATTGCGTCTCTTTAACATTCTATTGACTGAGCATTCTGTCAAAAAGGAAAAAGGCATTTATAAATGCTCTGAATAAGGAATAAATGGAACAGGGTCTTAGCTAGTAGGTTTGTACCGTAAGGCGCGGTTTCGGTACCGAACCTGTATAGATTCCCTACAGATTATTTACCGAGTGCATACAATCACTATAGATTCGGTACCGAAAAGAAAACGCACAGAGCCGGAGAGGCGCCTAAGTCATTCAATCTTGACAGTTTTAAATTGACTACTTTTGGTACAGGGAGCTTTTGAATTTGGCCTATACCTCGTTATAATGTCGAATGAAGTGATACTGTTCAATAAGTTTCGGATATATTTAATTTGCAAAAAATGTACCTACCTACTTTATGTGCGTGAGAACTGAGGGACACTGGTATTTTGCAAAATAAACTTCGGAGGATTTAGTAGAAGACTTACAACAAATGTAGGCCAAATCTAAAAAATGTAGCCTAAATATATTAAAAACTACAGCCATAAAGTGTGGTCCCTCAGTCCTCACAGGCCATCAGCCAGATCTCGGAAAGTATCTGAAAAATTTAGGTATTGTGACTACAGACTTTCAGTAGAAAACTTGCCAAGATAATCTACTGTAACACAGACCACAAAGCATCAAAGATAAAAAATGTAGAACAACTTAAGTGTGGTCCCTCACGCCACACAAGAAAGGTCAGAATTTAGTGAATATTACCGAATCAAATTTATTTCTATTGTTTATTTGCATTCGATTTTAGACCTGTCATCAAAATCATCTTCAGTCTACAATTCTACATAATAGGTAAATGTGTTTTACAAAAAGATTTACTAAATAGCCGGTAGCCGCATGTCCAAATTCGGTGGAGAGTCGATAGGTAACACCCGCGAGAAAATTACTATCGTCTATCGATGTCGTCAAGAGCGTTGCAGATACCCTAGATGACGAGTTTCGAGTTGAATGGGACCGTACAATGAAAATGAAATCAAATTAAACATAAACAGTGAAACATTAAATTCTTTAAACCCTTTGGGATCGAAAGCCGCACAAGTAAATAAGTGTTTACGAAGAAGTTATAGCTAGTTCTTCATTAAATTCTAAGTGGAAGTTACGATTAAAACCAAGATATATATTTAAACAATATCAATAAACATTTCGCAATATCCAGCTTACCTACTTATTTGATTAAACCATTACCATGCTTAGGACTAGGATCCGTTAAGAACAAAATTATAAACCTAGTGGTATAAGTGCAAGGAACTCGGTTGGAGTCGTATTTCACAATCTCTCTCACTTTACAATTTGCACTAAATTTATCATACAATAACGTTTGTATCTGAAAATTATTATTCAAATCAAGCTGCATTAATCAATGCGTCGATAAAAGAAAATGCGAGCGGCGATGCTCCTGCGCATTGTAGTGCTAGTGAGGCAAATATTTTAAAGCGATATCGATATATTATACAACCAAGAAGCGTCGGTGGCGTAGTGCGTAAGAGCGTCGTCTCCTACCCGGGAGGCACTGGTTCGATCCCCGCCACGTACCAATGTGTTTTAAAATTTTGAATTCATATGTACGTGTATTCGACGCTTTTACGGTGAAGGAAAACATCGTGAGGAAACCTACACACACCTATGAAGAAATTCTTAAGTTGTGTGTGAAGTCGACCAACCCGCACTTAGCCAGCGTGGTCGACTAAGGCCTAATCGCCCCTAATGTGGGGTAGGCTCGAGCCCCTCGGTGGGGACATTATATGAGATGTTGATGAATGAATGAATGATACAATCAAGAAATGGAATTCGCTGCCAGCACACTTGTAACCTCCTTCTTACAATCCTGGGACAGTTAAAAGAGGCATGAAAAACACCTCGCAGATCAACAAGACGAGGATGGCTATTATTGGACTTCATCTCTTGTACTAGCGAACTTTGCATTTAGAGTCCACTTCTGCTCAGATGCCATTAGGTGGAATGGAGGCATTTGCTTGACCCATTTATACAGTCTTGTCTTTTCACGATATACATACAAGATAAAATGAAAGAAAAAGGATTTTTTTTTTAAGGCTAAAATATAGCCATTTTCTAAAAAAAGATCCTCGACTATGAAGTATTTTTCACAAAATTAAACTCTTTTTCGAGCCCTTTTTATTTCAAAAGTATATTATACTTATAAAGTTATTGCGATTTTAAAAGTGCGATACTTAGTTTTGTAGGCCAGTGTAGTTTAAAATTTTAAAAACGATAATTTTCAGTCCAAAAAGTTTGTAAAAAAGTTAGTGTATCTATCGGCGAGTAAGGTTGCCAAAGCTCTGTGGGGTATATGGGGTTAGTATTTGAACTGCGATGACTGCACATAATTGTTTATCAAACATAACATAAAAGCTATAATCTATGTGCATCGAGCTTGCATAGTGGTATTGCATAGAAAAACTTTTTTATATCCTCCTCTGACACGTCTCTATCGCGTACAAAGTTCTCTCAACAGTAATAATAGCCCAAATATAAAGTGATAAATATCTGTTCTGTACAGTTCTATAACAAGTACACATGCGAATTTAAGATTTGGTTGAATATGCATTTAGATTTTCTTCATTGACAACCGTGGCTATCCAAAGTTGCTTTTCATACCATGGCACTACGTAGCAAAGGCTTAGCATGGTTGAGTAGGTATCAAAAATCCAAATAAATTTATCTCAAAGAAGAAAATTTTCTGTTTCTAATTAATACCTATAAGGAATAGGATAAAGGTAGATTATGTCGAATTGTAGACATTGTGAAGCTAATAGGTAAAAAGTCCTAAATTCCAATCACAGAAGTATTGTAGGTATATTGAATTTAAAAAAATAGAATAAATAAACTAATGCCTTACAGGTACCTATTCTGGTAATAATTTCGATTATCGATTACCGATATCGATAAAGCATTGCAAGCGTCACTACAGACGCGAGGACGGTTGTTGCGTGAATAGGTTCAGATGTGTGCGTGCGCCTCGAGATAATGAAGTACCCGCACTAATATATTATAAAGTTCATTATAAACAATTATTTATTGTTAGCGCATGTTTATTAATAAGCCAGACGATGGCTACTGTGCCGTGTACCAGAAATAGGGCTGGCGAATTCACTTAAACGCGTAGGATGACTTTTATTAATTATTCGAGTTTACTACAACTACGTTTTATTGGCATCGATATTTTATCAATAATTGGCGTAGGTATTTGTTTTTGTTATGAATGTTTGATTATATCGGGAGGCGATAAAGGAATGCGTTCTTAAAACAAATGGATTGCATGTACTCAGGACTTTTTATAAATGTGAGGCAAGTAACTAACGAGAAGTTTTACCTGATGACAAATACGACCAGGAAAAATTAATTACTATTAAAATGGATGATTAAAATATTGTAAGGTCCAGCAAAGAATGTTCTGACTTTATTATATATGCAAATAATTATTTTAGATACTGACAATAGCAAGAAAACTTTTCGTTGGTGCATATTTACTCGTATATTAAAAAATCGACTGTGGCCCTCCTGTCTCTCCAAAACAAAGGCTCCTGGTAGACTCTCGAACCGATGGCATCAAAATGACTTTCATAAGTGTAAAAATTGTACCTAAATGAATAAAGTAATTTTGACTTTGACTTTGACTCTATACACTACTTTTGATCACAGTGTAGTCAATGTTAGGTTACAAATATCACATTAACTAACCGATACATTTTTGTATTTTGCCAATAGAGGCAAAAAGGGTTACTTTAACGGTAGTGTTCTTAGCAGTGATTTAAGATTAAAGACTATCAGCTCTTTTATAATTAATGATGAAGGGACCTGAATAAATAACTACTCTAGCTGAGTAAATATAGAAGTCCTGCTTTCAGTCTATGTAGAACGCAGTATTTGTGACGCTTTGAAATGGTCAAACGAAAAAGTCCGCCAAAAGTGGGCGGGGCTTTAAAAGTACGCCAAATCTCGGTTTAGTTTGGTTGTTGCCACGTGACCACCGCGCAACTCCATGTCACTGTCGACAACCATTGACCTTATTTCTAAAATGGCGTAACTAGCGAAGCGCTGTCTAATATAGACCTTTTTCATATTTAAAGTGTTTTTTTACGTGGAGATTATATCCTGTATTGTATTATTATTGTGCGTATTTCATATTTATGTGACATTTGGCGTCGATTTTTACGCGGAGCTGGTATGAAAGGGGATCCTTGTTCTGTTATGCGTTCACTGGGCTTAGCAGACTAGCCGCTCGAATTTAGAGCTACCGATCTGTGGTATTACCTCCACCTTACAGAAGACTACAGTCAAATCACACTACATTTTTAGGGCGTTGTGATTCCGTTGGGGAGTAAGGTCACCAGATTTCCCCGGGGATGGACAGGGATTAGGCTTGGCGGCGCGCGAGTGTCACGTCAGTGTTGCAAGCGTCTATAGGCTAAGCAGTCACCGTAGTGACTGCTTACCACCAGGCAGGCAATTTGTCTGCCAACCAACTGACATAAAAAAGAAAAAGTAATGGCGACTTGTTAATCTGACACTATGCTGTTCCCAAGGAGGGTGGTGTCAGACTGCCGGCCGAAAATTCTTATGCCAAAATCTTAATAAAAAAATAAAATGTAAAAAGGGCCATCTTCTTTTAGTAATCCTACTTTGTCCGTTTTTGGGTGCATTTAGTTTCTTTTTAAAATAATTTAGCTTGTAATAAATTTTGAAAACAATATAATTATAAGTAAGTTCTAGATGACCAAAGCTCCAAATAGTTTCGTAATTATCATAACTTCTTTTTTTTTTTAAGTGTTGTCAATTCAAATCTTGTAGTTTCTACTTCTTTTTCCTACATTGGATGAGCAGAGGTAGACATATTCCTGACCAGGAACTACATTGATATACATTAAAACTAAATGATACCATTAAATAAGTTATCAAAATTTACTTATCTTTATTTCCCAGTGTATGTAGGTAGGTACTTGTCTTGAGATTTATCATCAACATTCAGTCGAGAGATGTCCACTGCTGACATAACGATGATCGTGATCTTGATTAAATTCATTAAATCGCCGAGAACACGAGGTTTCTACCTCCCACGTACGTTGTATTGTCATTGAACCAATATTTCCAATGTCATATTAATTTCTTTCTGGAGCCAGCCCTAGCGGACCCTTTAACTGTCAATGCAGTATGAAAGTAGGCACAAAGCCGTTGGGTCAGATTGTTGTACAGACTGCATGCGCCAGTTACGTCTATCGCCCATAAAACGAAAACTCCGGTAGAATAGAATATAATTGGAAATACACTCAAAAATACTTTGATCTTATTATTAGTTCTTTTACTAAAGTTCAAATTGCCGTGTTTTTATAAAAAATAAAGTTTTGGAATAGACATGTTGAACAATTATAAAAATAAATATGTCTTAAAATAGTGCGCACCAATCGCAATGCATTTTCAAAAACAACCGCACGGGAGATAAGGGTTACATATCAATCAATTTTCGAACGATCATCACGCGTTAACAATGCATGTGCGTGCGACCGTAAATTTTGAAAAATACATATACCTAATTTTGAAACGAGACTAGTTACACAACGAATGAGTATGAGAACATTTAAAAATTTGTACATTTCAGTGCATTAAAATATATCTTGAAATAGGTTACTAAAATAAGAAGTGACATAGGTCAGAAACTACATGAGCTTTTTCATAAAACTTAATTCATGTTGTAGTTAACTTAATTCATCATCAGCTCATATAATGTCCCAACCGAGAGGCTCGGGCCTACCTCACACTAGGGGCGATTAGGCCTTAGTCAACCACGCTGGCCAAGTGCGGGTTGGTCGACTTCACACACAACCTAAGAATTTCTTCTTGGGTGTGTGCAGGTTTCCTTACGTCGTTTTCCTTCACCGTAAAAGCGTCGATTTAACGTACATATGAATTCTAAATAATAAAAACAAATTGGTACGTGGCGGGGTTTGAACCGGTGTGTCCTGGGTGGGAGACAACGCCCTTACACACTACGCCACCGGCGATAATAAGAAAAGTCAAAATCAATAGTTTTTTTCGTTCGCTGAGTGTTTTATACAGGCGCGGGATGCTCCACTCAATATGACTAGTCCTATACGTCGGCGTAATAAAGTCGAATTTTATTGACTTTACAAAGACAGCAGATGATATGTATCTAGACGATAGGTATCTAAGGTTCTACTACCTATGAGTCAGAAGTAAAAGGACTGGAAATAAATAGTGTTTCTAATCTTCACGAGTTTAAAGATAATGAGTAACACTGTGAGGTACCAAATGATTACATCGAAAGCGTGATAAAAACAGCTTCACAGAAACTCGGAGTCCTGAACAAGGTGCGGCGTGCTATTCACGCCAAATTAACTGCGTTTTCTATACAAGACGCAAGTACGGTCCTGCGTGGAGTATTGCTCGCATCTGTGGATGGCTCCGTCAAGTGCTTACTCGATGTTTTGGATAGGTGCAACCTATCCAAAACGTTGCGCGATCCGCACGAAGGAATGACCAACAACTTGACCCTCTCCAATTGCATCAACTTCATTGAACACGTTCTACTCTACCACGGCGAGTGCTCTGAGGAGTTTTTCTCTAATCCCACCATCTCCCTTCATTTTAAGGACTACGCGTGCTGCTTTGCGGGGTCGCCGATAAACTGTGGCTACCATTTAAACGCAAACTAAGAAATTCGGCAACTCATTTCTTTGTCACACAATCAAGAAATGGAATTCACTGCCAGCACACGTGGTCCCTCCTTCCTACAATCCTGGGTCATTCAAAAGAGGTGTGAAGAAGTACCTAGCAGGTCGACAAGGCGAAGGTGGCTGTGTGGGGCTTTATCTCTCGCTGTAGCTAAGTATCTTTGCATTTGGACACTACTTCTGCTTACCATCAGGTGGAATGGAATCATTTGCTTGATCTTTTTATAAAGAAAATAAAGTAAGGACAGCATACAAAAGTATGCCATGTAAAAAATATCATTACTATTATTGTTTTTGAAATACGACTATTTCAATTGCAAAAGCCAAACAGACTTCCGAATCATCACGCGAAATAATACGTGCACCAGACGCAAGCGAACGCTCGATAATCCAAACGAAACACATATAAAATTTAACATAGTCAACAAAAAATCACTACTCGAATAAGGGTTATGCCTTTTAACCCCACACCGCGTCCAAGCGCTCGATAAAAGAAACAAGATGAAAAAAACCGCGCCACCCCTAGGCTCGCAAAAAACAGATAAAAAACGCGACGTAATTTAAGCGCCGTGCCGGTTGTCGATAACCGGTAACCGGCAGCGATCACGGGTTATTCTTAAATTTAACGCCGCCGCTTTGATTGACCTCCTTCAAGGTAAATGGTTCATATTGAAGGACGTTGGTTAAGTGTGATTTGCGTCGGCTATTTAGTGGTTTTTTTCTATGAAGAGAACGCAGCTGGTCATCTTCTCCTCCAGGATTTTGGTACACTAAGTTCTTAGCCTTCGTGTAACCTTTTTATGTTATTTGATTGGCAGACAAGCATACGGCCAGCCTAGTGGTGAGCAGTCACCGTAACCTATAGACGTTTGCAATAGTAACGAGACACTCGCGCGGTGCCAACCCTAGTCCCCTTCCATACCCTGTGGAGCTCTCGCAACCTTACCAACAGAAATAAAACGCCACAAAAATGTAGTGTTACTTGACTGTAATCTTTTGTACGGTGAAGGTACTTTCCCAGTTCGTTCGCTGCAAATTCCAGTGGATAATCCGCTGTGCCAGAGGAGGTCGATAGCGCCCGGGTCGGCCTCCTGTGGTAATGCCTGCGTAGCGCTGTGGTAGTACGTTCTTCTTAATGATCATAAAAACAAATTTACCAAGTGTGTACTTGGATAAGTAACCGAAAATTTTTCAATCGGTTTTTCCTCCGTACTTCGGACGTCACGTTAAGCTGGTGGTCCTGGATGCTGTCAAAAGATAGTAGTCGTTCCCAATGAGGGTTGGTCTCAGGCAGACTGCCAGCAGTAAAAATCTAGGTAATGCCAAAGGAATATTGTCGATATCAAGATCAACTGCACTGCTGAAAGAGATATCGTTGTGCCTTAATACGTTTATTAATATAATCATAACAAACTTTATAAATCGAACCACAGCTGGGACACAAGGCCTCTCCTTGCCATCGAAGGAGGTTTAGTAGTCCACCACGCTTGCCCAATGCGGATTAGTGAAGTATAAGGTGATCAATACCCCTTTGCTGATCCATTAGTCGCCTTCTACGACACCCATTGGAGGATATGGGGCGATGCTATTCTACTCTGCCGGCATTGTGCATAAAAACTAACATTGCCATTCCCACAATCGTGAGAGCTGAATATATGAGCAAAATCTTCCACTACCTAATAAGCGATTACCTTATCAACATACAAGTGACCCAATAAAGCGCAATAATACATAGAATAAGTGGACGAAACGTTGCTAGAGCACCTATCTTGCATTAGCCGCAGGATCTCTAAACATAGCCACAATGGGTGCTCATCATTCAATTGTGAGGATGGAATCGTTTATCTACAATAGAGCTATCATTTCATTGCATTTCTTTAAGTTTTATACATTATGTATGGGGTTGTTAGGTGATTATGTCGCGGTCGAGAATCTAGATATCGAAGATGATTCCATTCCACCTGAAGCAAGCATAGAAGTGGAGTCCAAATGCGGAGATAGCTAGCGCACCCTCGCCTTGCTTACCGCAGGTGGTTCTTCACGCCTCTATGACCCAGGATTGTAAAAAGTGAACACGTATGACAAGGAAACGAGTTTCCGAATTTCACTGTTCGCATTGGAATGGTAGCCACGGTTTGTCAGTGGTACCTATCGTAAATCAGCACGCGCAGTCCTTAAAAGTGAACGGATTAAGGGGAAAAGCTCCTCAAAGCTCTCACCGTGGTATAGCCGTTAGAAGGTACTATGACAATGAGGCAGCATCGCGGCGCAATTGTGGAGGCTTTACGTATTTTGTAATTAGTGAAAATAGTTTAGTTACCTTAAAATAATCCTTAGGAAAATCAGATCCTCAATATATGCATTAGGTACCACATGCTTCCTGGGTGGTTCTGCCCAATAACATTTTAAAGCATACAAACATACAATCTTAAAGTAACCTTAGTTACAAATAAAGCCAAATCCGGCACTATGGACCATACACTGCCTCAGAATAGTGACAGGGTGCCAGCCAGTCGCCTGAAAACATTGGTTAACAAAATAAACTATTTGGAGTTTCTCCCGAGTTCTTGTTGCAAAAACACGTGTTTCCCGTATATGATTACTTTCCAGAAATCGACCCTTATTAACAACACTATCAAATGGTGTAATAATACAGGCAGTGTTTTTTTTTTTCAAAATCATTGGGTTCGATTCATTCAATCATGGCTAGGATTATAGATTTTTCAAAAATCCAATGACGCAGTTTTTGTTTTCATCAAAATCGGGCTCGCGACTCCTTTGAACATTTTTCTTTATTCCTTATATTTATTATAGTTTAGGATGTGGCCCTGAGGCTCACGAGCCCCTGAGGCCAATAGCCCTGAGGCCATTGAAAAATTCACACCAGCAGGCTTACTCTTGAAACCAATCTGTTACTCTTCAAACCAAGCCTGCAGGTCCCGCCCCTTATTTGGGATCGGTGCAATAAGGTATGCAAGCTTAGGCTACGGTGGCTGTTTGCCACCAGACAGGCCGTATGTTTGTCTGTCAACCACTTGACATAAAAAAATATGTCACCATACTGCTGAGGTTTTGTCATAGTTGAATGTCCGTGTGACTCCCTGATACCAATCTTTCTTGGTAGTACTGTTGTGTGTGGTTTACTGACACCGCGAGTGATCCCTTGGTGCGATGTTTCAGAATCTCCCTCAGCTCTAACGACACCTTCGCGATAAGAAGTGGCAGTCCTATTCGTAACCGGAGGCTACACCTGTATTATTTCCCAATTTATTTTTCTTAACAAACTCAAAGGCAAGCGAAGTAGCGAACAATAACTAGTATATAATAATAAATGGCGCCCGGCCGTCCGCATAACGACCACAGACAAGGATAGAGCAGTCCCCGCTGCAGCGAAGGTCGAGAGGAAAATGGTAATCACAGCAATGGAGCATCATGCGCGTGATTTGACCAACTACTTATGTTTAGTATTGTATAAGCACGTAATGCGGTGCATTTGAGAAACGACGCTATGTGTGCCACCTTAGAGCTGAAATTATTTTGTAATCTATCATTGTGTAAACTTTCTTTACGCTCTTAAGTTTAAATCGTGTATTTGCATAGATGGAATGAGCTACCGCCATTTTTGCATTCAAATAAAAAAATACATTGATTACCTACTGTAATTTTTTATAAATCAAAATAGTAATGTATTTCCACGGTCAAACCAGATGTGAGTGCTCAGAAATACTGCCAACACATGAAGCGGTCCGGGTTATGGCTCCGCAATAAGTAAGCCTGAAGTGGTAACGGTCTCTAGGTATATTACGATTTTTTCATAACACAATGAATGGAGAACTCTAAAACACTTGACATGCATAGCAACGTCTCCTTACCGTTTCTCATAGGAATAAGTTATGAGGACACGAACCTGGAGACAGAAGCATAAGATCGCCCGGGGCGCCACTGCGTACCTCATTGTTGTGAACAAAGACCAACTTTAAAACATAGTAATTTGTCCCAGGATTTAAACAATGTGATTCTTAGTTTACACAACACTGTAACTTGTAATTAAAATTGAACGTATTCACTGGTTTATATTTTACACAAAAATTAGTCTTGCAGTTCAGCTGTAATGCAGCCAATGTTATTGGTAGATACTTTTCTTTGTTGTTCTGCTTAGTTTTAATTTTGTTGTTTTGTTTAGTGGCCATTAGGTACAACATTACACTAATCTACTGTCAGTTATTAATAAAGTTTCAAGATTTAGGTCACAAGTACTCATCCTCCGCGCGGTGCACTCTAGGCATCTAGTGGTAAGTAGGTAGGTTTGTATCTGGTGCAAGACAGACTGTCGACACAATAATTGTGCTGTTGACGTCAAAACACGGAAGGCCCTTTTCAAAGCCAGCAGACTTTCGGATCGTGGGTTTTCAGGCCGATAGGCTGGTGGGCCGCATTGAGCGGAACGGGATGGTCGGTCACTCCTGACACGGCTGCTGCACGCTTTCAGAGGTGGCGGATAGATGCAACAACTTTTTGGTTTTCCGTCCGCCCTGAGCTAAAATTGCGCTGAGTTTTATCCAAGGCCTCGGCACTACTGTGGGGAGCCCAGGGATAGGACCTCTTTTAGGGCCAAATGAACCTTGTGCTTGAAGAGGGCCGTTCTCCAACTAAGACCGACGGTGTACTGTCCAGTATTTATGCTGGACATTTTAACTTAGTATCTTATTGCCCAGACAATAGACTGCATAGACAAAAAATAAAACATACATAATAATATTATTATAGTTTTTAATTTAAACACAATTCACAGACGCCCGTCGCATAATAATCTAAATTATACTGCATACACTTGACTTTACCCCTTTGTTTAACAACCATAAAAAGTTATAGCGAGAGAGAAAAAATAATGATGCAACAAAGCTCTTTATTTCACACAATTACGACGATATGTGGATGAGACAGACCCGCTGTGTTTGCACACTAACACAATATTCTACGAGAAACGCCACAGAAGAAAATTATACCCTACGGAAATATTTTATAACATTCAGTAGACAAAAAGTACGCACACAACTCCTTTGCCTGTGCACAATTTAAAAACAGATGCACCAAATGTGTAACACACCTTTGCATTTGCGTCGACACAGAAAGTAGTAGGAAAACAGCCGCCTAGTGTCAAGTGTAAATCGCCTTGTTAATTTCACTAGCCCTGCGGCGAATTTCGTCGAGGACCCATTGTGTTCCCGGCTTTATGTCGCGTCTTTCCGTTGTCTGTACACGGCTTTAATTGCGCGCGTCATTGGCGCGCTTTTTGAAAAAAGAATGACGTGTAATTAACGCGCGAATATGGGACGTGACGACGCGCGTTCTGAGGGAGCGTTATTTTTTAAATTTTTTTTAATTAGGCAAGAGAAGGGTTTGCATTGCGTTTTGTTTTTGCAACACCTATCTTACTACCTTTTGGCTCGTGTATCGACACACAATTTTTCCTGAATTTCGTTGAAAAAGATTTTTCTTGGTATTCCCTAAAATAAATTCTACTAAATAAACTTCTTTATTTCTCTTTTTTCAGAGTTAATCCAATTTGGACACGTACAGTCGACAGTAAACCATAGTTTTTGTTTTATATCGCTTTACTTTTGAAACTAAACTACATTGTAGAGACTAGATAACATATAAATGATATACATTCAGTTAAAAAGGTATCGGGAATAAATGATTTGTTTATGCTTCCAAAATCAATTTCTTGTTTTTTTTTGTTGTTGTTAGGTTGGCACAACTGTATTCCATTTTGGCGCGGAGTTTGAGTTGCATCTGTTATTTACAATAAAACCGTGCTGTTTTTAGTTATATCATATCTAGTGTGTATTGTGATTTTCACAATAGACAAATCCATCGAACAAAGAGTTGTCTTAAATATGGCATCGCCAATGGAATTTCGTGTTCGGAGTCACTGAAAATGATCCAAAAGGCTGAAGGTGAATCGACTTTATCAAAAACATGTGCTTATGAGTAGTACAAAGCGTTCAAAAGCGGTCGAGATGTGATGGAAGATTTGCCTAGGTCTGGTAGGAATGATGGCCTACCAGAGCTAGGCAAATTTTCCATCTGCAACTGAAGTTAACATCGCAAAAGTGAAGGAAATAGTGACTGAAAATCCTCATTCAACTTTGAGAGAGATAGCCGCCGAACTTTCTGTATCTCACGAGTCGATCCGTACCATTTTAAATAATCACTTGGGTATGAAACATGTTGCCGCTCGGCTAGTCCCAAAAGACCAAAAACTCAATCGCATGAGAGTCGCTGAGGACATGCTAGAACGAGTAAATTCCGACCCAACATTCATGAAACGCATTATTACTGATGACGAGACGTACGTTTACGAGTTCCACATGCAAACTAGACAAGAAGCTTAGAAGTGACGTCTTCCAACTGTACCGAAACCGAAAAAACCACGCCAAAGTCGATCAAAAGTCACATTGATTGTTCATGATTTCTTTTTTGTGACTCTCGCGGTCTTGTGCACTCAGAATTCTTACCGGAAGGTCAAACGGTAAATAAGGAATATTATTTGAGCGTTCTGCTGTGTTTAAGAGGGCAAATTAGACGAAAAAGGTCCGATTTGTGGAAAGAAAATTGTTGTTTTTTCCACCACGATAATGCGCCTTCGCACAAAACCATCATTGTGAACGATTTTTTGACCAAACACTCAACAAATACCATCGAGCAACCGCCATATTCACCAGATATGAGTCCAGCCGACTTCTTTCGTTTTCTTCAACTCAAATTACCACTTCGTGGCACCCGTTTTCAATCGGTAGAAGACATAAAAGAGAATTCGCAGCGGGAACTGAACTTAATTCCTAAAACAGCGTTTAAAAAATGTTTTGATGATTTGATTATTCGTTGGCGTAAGTGTATCGTTTCTGAAGGAGCATACTTTGAAGGTGATAAAATAAATTTGGATGAATAACTAACATTTTGTGTATTAATAATCTTTTCCCGGTACTTTCTTGACAGAGTAGTATTTCTGCTAATTAGAAATATGTGAACTATTTTCAACCGTCTCCGTGATCCTGTGGCTCGTTCACCAGAATTAGATCCAGAGGTACAAGTTCGATTTCGATTAGATTACAAAATTGTACTTGGTTTAAGGTCATAGCACGCTTATCAGCTTGGAAAGGGAACGCCTGTTTTTAACTATGACATCTACTGAAATACTTCCTCTTTTTACTTTTATAAACGGAATTTTTACTTCTCCTATAGCTAAAAAAGTTTTTTTTATAATTTATTTTTTGATTTTTAGTGTTTGAAGTATATAAATTTTCAGGAAACTATCTAACGCGGTCCATTTATACCCACCACGACTTGTGCTGTATTTTGCCTCAGAGTCAACTGATTATCAAGACCCTCCAACCTTCTACGAGCGTGACCTACCACGAAAATCAGAAATGTTAGAACGACGTAGCACGAGTGCACTACCGCGTGTATTGTCTCGAATGTCGACTACTTATATAAATCTTCCTAACAAAACTGTATCGTTTAATTTAACTGTACAAATTGTAACATAATGTTTAATTTACAAGCATTTACAAGCCATCCTTACCTTCCACTTCCTATTCTCTTCCAGGTTTCCAACTAATCAGAAACGATCGCTCTGCTGGTGCTGGTGGGGGTGTGGCAATTTACCTTCGAAACCAGATCCCTTTTAAAATAGTCAGTATATCGTCGCAACCACCACCGTCGAACGCTGGTGAACATCTGTTTCTGGAAATCGATTTACACCACTCTAAAACACTCCTAGGTGTTTATTATTCACCATCTAGTCGTATTGACTACTTTCCATCTTTGGAATCCATCCTTGAAAGCCTAACTCCTTCTTACAGTCACACAATCATCATGGGTGATTTTAACACCTGTCTCCTTAAAAATGACTCTCGATCCTCTTCTTTCCTTTCTGTCATGAATTCCACAAACCTATTTCTACCTTCACTCAATGCCACGCACCATTTCCCAAACTGTTCCCCTTCCCTCCTTGATCTCATTTTTGTCTCTTCTTTGGACCTTATCGCCAGACATGGTCAATGCCCTGCTGATGGCTTCTCCTATCATGATGCCATATTCCTGTCTTTTAAAATCCGCCCACCCAAGGAAAAGCCCAAAATCCTCCAGCAGCGTAACTTTGGTGGTATGAATGTAGAAGGGCTTCGTAGTGACGCTTGTAACATTGACTGGGCTCCGCTGTTTGCCACCGAATCGATTGACGAAAAGCTTGACATTTTCAAGATTGAAATCATAAAGTTATATGATATACATGCTCCGATCCGTTCTGTTAAATGAAAACATCTTCCATCGCCTTGGCTAACCGATGAAATTAAAAAGCTTATAGGCCAGAAAGACTCTGCGAAGTCAAAATACAAGCGTCGACCCACCATTTTGAACAGGGAGAGATACGTCACGATCCGGAATCACTGCAACAAGGTGTGTAGAAATGCTCAACGCCACTATGTTCACAATTCTGTAGAAAACGGGGACCCATCAAGGGTATGGAAGTTTCTTAGGTCCATGGGTATTGGTAAGTCACGCCAATCTCCTACTTCTACTAATTTAGACATTAACGCTTTAAATGCACACTTCTCATCTTCGTCTAATTTTGATCAGACAATTAAAGCTACTACGCTCAACTATTTTAATTCTCTTCCTGCACCCAACTATTCACCCTTTATCATTGATCAATTTACCGATTGTGATGTTAAGAAGAGTATATTGTCAATTACATCTAATGCTGTAGGGTGCGATGCTATAAGTCGAAAAATGGTTATTCCAGTCCTTGATGAAATTCTTCCTATTATCTCCCACCTCCTAAACTGTTCAGTCTCAGATGGTATTTTTCCTAAGGACTGGAAAGACGCTCATATAATTCCCATACCAAAAAAACCGAATCCTACCTCCTTTTCCGAATACCGACCCATATCCATACTGCCGTTTTTTTCCAAAGTCCTTGAGCGCCTTGTCCACAATAAATTAAGTTCCTTCCTTTGCAAAAATCATCTCCTAAATCCTCTTCAATCCGGTTTCCGCCCTGGTCATAGCACGACTACTGCACTCATCAAAATCACTGACGACGTGAGACTAGGCATGGATAGTGGAAAGCTGACTGTGCTAGCCTTGCTCGACTTTAGCAACGCTTTTAATACTGTTGACTTTGATGTATTGCTCGCTATTTTAAAATCTCTTAACATATCTCCAACGGTGATTGATTTGTTTCATAGTTACCTGTATGGGCGCCGCCAGCGGATTTGCATTGAAGATTCCGTTTCTTCTTGGTGCAAGACAGCTGCTGGTGTTCCACAGGGTGGCGTCTTATCTCCTTTACTTTTCACTTTGTTTATAAATTCTATTTCTAATAGTCTAACTTCATCCTACCACCTTTTTGCAGATGACTTACAAATTTATTGCCAGGCTCCATTAAACGAGTTGTCTGAGGCAGTGAATATCATTAATTTGGATCTCTCACATATTTGTGAATGGAGTAAGATGTTCGGCCTAAAACTAAATCCATCGAAAACTCAAGTTATTGTTATTGGCAGCCCTTAAATGATTTCAAGAATTGACTTGTCTCGATTACCAAAAATAAACTTTGATGGCGTCAATGTCACTATTAGCAAGTGTGTTAAGGATCTAGGCCTACATATTGATAGTACTTTATCTTGGGGTCCACAGCTTCAAGAGGTTAGCCGTAGATTGTTTGCATCTGCAGGATCACTTAGACGTCTTCGTAATTTTCTTCCGATTGCCACCAAAATAGCGCTTGCTGAATCCCTTCTTCTCCCTATTTTAGACTATGCTGATGTCTGCTACCTCGATGTCAATGAAGACCAACTAAATAAGCTTGAGCGGCTTCAAAACTTCTCTATAAGGTTTATATTTGGTCTTCGCAAATATGACCATGTATCTGATTTTCGCACTAAGCTCAAGTGGTTACCTATTCGCCTTCGCCGGAATGCACATATTGTCTCCCTCCTATATAATATTCTCTTTAATCCCAATACCCCATCCTATCTCAAACAACGTTTTACATTCCGTCAGGACGCTCATTCACGAGATTTGCGATCATCTAGTAATTTGAGGTTGCATTATATACTCCAATGCATTATACAAAATTCTATAGCAAGTCGTTTACAGTGCATGCTGTTAGTTTGTGGAATGCATTGCCGGTCGAGATAAGACGTGCTAAATCTCTGAACATTTTCAAGTGTCTAGTAAAAGATCACTATCTGTCACTGTCTGTTGTAGTATAGATTCTTCTATTATTATTAATTTGCTATTGTTTACCATTCATGTATTCCAAATTGTATTTATAACATTGTGTATGTAGTATGTGTACTATTGTTTATGTAGTATATGTATTTAAATTGTATGTAGGTTTATATATTATGTTATATGTGTGTATGTTTATTCTGTGGTTGTTGTATATATGTATCTCATGTTATGCCAACTTCCCTCTAAGTTACTTGTTCCATGCTGATTCTGTCCATCCTAAGGTTGCCTGGAAGAGATCGCACACAGCGATAAGGCCGCCCATTGTACCAATTTTAGTATATTTTTGTTTATGTAATTTTATTGTTTGTTGGTGTACAATAAAGTATAAATAAATAAATAAATTAATTTAGTCATAACTTGCTCCGACAATGCGGACTTAAATTTTGCTTTAGTCCCATACAAATGTAATATTCTCTGTATAATTCTATTAAACTGCTTATTTTAATTGAACAAGTCTTTAAATTCTCCTCACAGGTGTAGTACAAAGCTATAAAAACTAAAACTATATAGCAATTGGGAGAAAGTTCGATTCCTTACTTCCCGCGGTGAACAATGTGCTATTAGCGAAGGTTCGAGACCATTGCTAGTCCATAAAGTCTTTAAAAACCCTTTAATGATGTTAAGCCCAGCAACACACAACACCAATAGTTGTGTATATGTGGCAGAATGGTTGTTAAACCCGTAAGATAGTTATAACCCTTGGGATATAGTTATTACCGTAACATAGTATACAGAAGCGATTCATTACTATCTTACAAAATGAGTGAAATAACTGTAGGAGTCTAGGGCGTTAAGATAGGGTTATATTTTTATGACCAAGTTAGTGCAGTTTTTTTAGGAGAGTCTAACCTGTCTACCTGTGATAGGTAGATTAGGGTTATTTTTTTTTTACCTGGCGGAGTGCAATGTTTTTGTAAGGGGATGAGTGATGAGATTTATTACTATTTTACCTGAATAGTTTAGTCAGATAAACATATTACGATACCTATATAACACTGGACTGCGACATATATAGTATACCAACAAAACACGTGTTCAGAAAACTGATGTTGGTGTGTATTTAATTTCATCGGTGTTCGTAGCAAAGTCTCCAAACCTGTCATTGATATTGCGGCAACGCCTTCCCCACACATTAATCTGAAAAACCTCTCTAACAAATTATGACATTATCCTCAATAAAAGGTCGGACGTAACTCGACCAAAATAAATAAACACCGCAAACTATTAACATTCAGCAAAAAGAGTGCTCCAAATAATTTACAGCGTAATTAATATGATGTATACTTTCGCGGGGCGTAATAAGTAAATAAAAAAATAAATATATTATTATTTTTTGCGCGCGGACAATGACTGTCCGAAAAAAAGCGATGATACATGGTCCTCGTTTGGTTGGCTCGTGTATATTTTTTTTATTAAAAAATCACATTAACGGGCGTTCATTGGGGCGGCGATAAATAATGCCCTCCTTATTCAAATTTTTGTTTTTGTTCAGCCCCCGCGTTATAAATGAGCTTATTTGGACGCGCGGCTGAAATGATAGGGCGCGATAAAAATGCTCAATTATAAATGTACTGTGCGAGCGTGTATCCAAACGTGTAGCCCAGGAGACAGGGTGCGTTTTGTAGCGTCCTGGAAAACTGCGACGTTGGGTCGTGTGGTGGCGGCCGAAAAAACACCAACACTACACAGGCATAAATAGCCAAGTGATGCCGGCGAGTAGACTAGCATCACCCATGAGTGTCGTAAAAGGCAACTAATAGATCAGAATAGGGGTATATTGATCACCTTATCCGTCCACCAATCCAAATTGGGCAAACGTGGTGGACTATTGCCTAAACCTCCTTCGATGACAAGCAGAGGCCTTGTGTCCCAGCAGTGGGTCGAATTCTAAGGGCTGTTTTGATGACGATGCATTGTGAAAAGGCGACTTAGTCGTTCGTTTTAAGTTAGACGAAATACGAGCATGCCAAAGGAAAGTTTGACGCCTGTACTTAAATTTAATCAGACGATACAAGATTTTTTCTATTAGTAGATGATAGGTTGCAATTGAATTTCAAACATATATGTTAAAATAACAGGCTATGTTAAGCTTAACATTATTATATGTAAAAGTTAAACATTTTCTTCAAAACATGATCCAAAAAGATCTGTATTCAGAATCCTGTAAATTTTTACCATAGATTACTTTTACCGAAAGAAAACAGGAAATTTAAAAATGGAATACATTTAAATACAGAATCTTTAAATTACGTGTAATTAGAAATGTAACCACATCCCGATCTTGACCAATTAAAACGTAATTATAGATAGTCATTAATATTTATCCCCTGCATTAATGACCACTGTCCACATAAGCAGCGCAATTTTTTAAGCGCAGCGATTGATTTATAAATCCACATAAATTTAACTCAACCCCAAGGCTATAAATGATACCTCCTATACGTATGCTGTTCGTATCGGGTAGGGGTGATATTAAAATGATGAATATTACAAATATACAAATAGCTGTATTTACAGGACCTGCTTAGTTATTGTGATGGACTTATTAATGTATCGATCAACGTATCGTGGCGCTGCTGCGGTCGCTTCTACCGATCGCGAAAGTTAAGTGACTAATTGAACGGTTGATAATTGTGTAGGTGACCGAACAGTTTTTGCATTCTACTGGGGCTTGGACCTTAGTCTTCTGGATCTGATAACAGCCGAAACACCTAGACGACTGAGGTAGTTAAAATATTACGGGCTTAGAAAACTTATTTTTCATACTAATGCGCCCTTTGTATGTACAAAACCTTTGTTTAGTCATCATCATCATCATCAACAGCTCATATAATGTCCCCACCGACGGGCTCGAGCCTACCCCACATTAGGGGCGATTAGGCCTTAGTCAACCACGCTGGCCAAGTGCGGGTTGGTCGACTTCACACACAACCTAAGAATTTCTTTATAGGTGTATGCAGGTTTCCTCACGATGTTTTTTTTCACCGTAAAAGCGTCGATTAAACGCATATGAATTCAAAATTTGAAAACACATTGGTACGTGGCGGGGATCGAACCAGTGCCTCCCGGGTAGAAGACGACGCTCTTACGCACTACGCCACCGACGCATCCTTTGTTTAGTGCACCTGCTCAACTGATTTTTTTTATCTGGTTGATGTACAGATAGCGTTGAAGTAGATAAATACTGTGGCAAACACGTGACAACTATTACAGTACAAGCGCTGGCGTTGATATGACATGTTACCATAGGGTTAATCTAATTCTGATGCTGACTGTACTGTACAATAAAGTTGGATCCTATTCTATCTACACAGGGAATCTTTGTATCTAGATAAAGTTGCATCTAGAGGAAAATCATCTTTAAATTGTTCAGTGACTCAAACTGCTATGTTAATGTCGTGATACTTGTTTTTAAACTTAAATATGGTTTTTGGTTATGTAATAAAATTGTCATTAGAGAAAAAATATCGATCTGCAGTGTTTCACTTATAAATTAGTTGTCTCAAAGGCACACATTTTCAGCATGTTTTTTTTTTTCAGAATAAGAGTTGAAAAAAGAGGAGAAAAGAAAGACAAAATAATATAGAATCTAAGAAACATTTAATTATTCGAATAATAAAGCATGGTATGATGGGAGTTATTACGTATCTTTATCGTGTGTCAGAAAAATTCGGCTATTTCTTATAAATATAATTATGCTCATGCATACTTGTGGGAAATATGAATAAAAAATTCGTTGAGAGTACTCCTTTTTTAAGATTTGTTTTTAAAAATGCAAGGCTTTCATTAATTTATACGGCCCAGTGTCTTGGTCCAAGCGATTAGGCACAGACTCCGCGCCATATAAATCCCATTGTCAAAACATAAACAGTACACAAGTAACACAATTATGTAAATTTAATGTTACCCCTAATTGCCAACTTATTTAAAGAGGTTTCTGTTAATTTCCACTGGGGGTGGCAACCCCAACAGTTTCTTTTCTTAAGATTGTATGTAAATGCTGTTATATAAGGCATTATCGATGGGGTGGCTAGCAATAAAAATTCTAATTACTAAAGTGCTTACTAGATGAGTTTTTTAACTTTGTTTTAAAGTGTATAATTACCATAAAATATATTATAAACAAATGTTTTTTCACACATTGACTAGAGGATTGTTCGAGTCGATAAATATTGCAAATTATTGATTATCAACTATCTTACACTGATTTAGATTACAGAATACTGCATTCAACTGATAATATTTTTTCCTTGTGTCCCGTTTATTTGATGACAAAGGTTTTGCATGCTTTAAAGGGAAGTTATTGGCCTTCTCACTAGTGGCCAGTAATAATAAAGCTGAAGATGACAGCAAGCCTCAACCGTAACCCTCATATTGTACAATTGGCGACTTCATTTCTCACGACTAAAAATATACCTGGAATATACTTCGTTTCAAATTCCATCCAGTTTAGCCGTTCTGTCGTGATTGAGTGACAAACTTTTTGCCATTAATGGTATAAGATGATGAAAAAATAATAAATAAGCACTGACTGATGTTAATTATAGAAACTTCTTTTAATTACGTTGATTTCCAATTATAAATGTAACAAAACAAATTTATACCAAATTAACGGCCGCAAAACAAAAGACCAAAACGCCATTACACAACTTTAAAAAGTAAAGGGTCTAATTCGAATTCACGATTCCATATTCAAAATTCGAAACTATCGAACAACGTTACGAACACCCTCTAAGGTCAGGGGTACCCACCCGCCTCCCTTGATCATTTATAATGCCAAAATGTTTTAATTAAGATGCTGTAAAATGTAATTTACATGCAAATTCGGTTTATGTTAATGTGCCGCGTATATCTGTTTGGGTGCGTGCTTGCTATCTAATTTTGCGACAGTGTGTACCGTCATTATCTTGGCTCTAATGAGAAATCTGGCAACGGCTTGATGTTTGCATAATTAAACTTGTGGCTGGAAACGTTCGTTTTGATTGTTGTCGTGATAAAATACTTGCTCTTAATTCTTCTTAGACGTACGGATACAGGTTTCTGAGTGATGTAAGTACGTTCGTGCGCGTTCGGTTTTAATTAATTATTATTTTAATCGCTACTTGAAATAGTTTCGAGGCTTTTAGTAAAAGGTTGTAATACAGTACAATTGTCTTAATTGCGATATTTTTGGCACTCGAGTAAAATATTTATGAAATTATTACGTTAAAGTTACAATAAATAAAAATACCTGTGAGCTTTTAATTCTTGTAAAAAGTGTTATTCTTGTCCTCAATCGCATTATACTATTATTATGGAGATTTAGCTATTGCCTGCGACTTCACCCGCGTGGAATAGTTGCTTAGTTACTTTGGGCATGATTTGTTTGGACTTCCATACAAACTTTCATCTCGAATTTCATTCCCAAGTAAGTCGAAATTTCAAAAACGCTGCAGCAAACGTTTATTTACTTTTCAAGTGTTTCATTTATCTTCAATAAAGATGAACTCTCATACAAACTTTCATCCCTCATTTCAACTCCTTTATGGCCTTTTCACAACAAAAGGTGCTTATGTCCCATCTCAAGGTCTCGTCTATTTTTGTACCAAATTTCATCAATATCGGTTCCGAAGTGTAAATAAGAAGACATTAGAATTGTACTTAATCCAATATCGAAAACATCTTAAAGAATGACCAGGTTAAAGGTACTTGATGACAGAAGTGAGGTCTTCATACATAAGAATGTGATAAGAGTATATGAAGCGAAAGAAATATGTAAGAATACTAGGTGTTAGGCCTGTATGTAGGGTCGTCTGCGTAGTACCACCGCCTTTACTATTTCAGCCGTGAAGCAGTTCGCTGTGTTTCGGGTTGAAGGGAAAGGTAGCCAGTGTAATTACTGGGCATGGAAGGCATTTCATCTTAGGCCTGAGGATAACAACGCACCTGAAATACCAAGTGATTTTTTCCTTGTTATTGGAGGTGTTTGTAGGCGATGGTGTCACTTATCACCAGGTGGGCCGTCAGCTTGTTTGTCATCAAGTTGTATAAATAATTTAAAAAATCCTATCAAGTAGAAAAAAGTGCCGATGTACGAGTATGTATGTAGATTTACCCACCCATTGCGCTACCTAGCTACCTTCATCTATATATATAGAAATGTTATGTTGGTTTGTGTATGCTTCAAAAACTCAAAGTGGCAGGGTACAGCTAGTCTAGTATATAAAAATAAGTCGGGTTTTCCTTCCTGACGCTATAACTCCAGAACGCAAGAACCGATTTCCACGATTTTGCATTCGTTGGAAAGGTCTCGGGCTCGGTGAGGTTTATAGCAAAGAAAATTCAGGAAAAATTTCAACAGAAAAGAAAATAGGCGGTACAAAGTTCGCCGGGTCAGCTAGTTACTTATATTTTTTATTTAAAAAAATTCCATTTATCTTTAAATGCAATACCTATAAAGATGATGGCAGATTAGACTATCACAACAAACTGTCCTTCAATAGACTTTGATTTTTCGGGTTACTTAAGCCTCGTTGACTGAACTATTAGGAGCCGCGTGACGTAGAGCGGTGCCTGCACAGGGTTATCACGAAAGCAGTGTGCGTCTTTGATAATAGTAATGCTTAAAGTATGAAGGAAAAGTTGGGATCACACAATAAACATTAGCTTTTTGTTTAATTAATGATGACTGAAATTGCGACGTATGTGCATGGCGTAAAGTACGTTTCCACTTTATTATTCACAGTTCACATAAATCAATGAATAGGCGCCGCGTGGTGCCCCGTTTTTGAGATTTTTTATGGATAGTTTCAAGTTTATATTACTGGAAAAATATCATTAAAAAATAATCGTAAAAGTACATAGCTCTTTGTATTGATCTCTAAATATTTTTTTCACTATTGGCTCCTATTCAATAATTAATTCTGTCTATTAATTTTATTGTTATTATTTATTTGTTATAATTTAAGAATGTATTGTTTTATGTTATAATTAAATTTAACCTTTGTCAAAATTTCTAGACCTAACCTAAGTGACTTAGAATACCTACTTATGGTGATTATTTATATGCCACTTGGGTTAGGTCTAGCTCAATGTAATGAAAACATCAAATGAGACTCCCCAAAACTGTGATTTATTTTTTTCAAAATTTTCAACCTTATTTTATAGTCATAGAGTTTAAAGCCAGTTTATGGTAGTCGACTTGTCGTCGTCTATACGAATCAAAATCAGATTGAAAAAATTGTGCCTTTGAGTATAAAACGGGCACTTGTTTGAATAACATTGCCTAGATGCTTGATTGTCCACAACATAGCAACAGTGTTCTGAGGAGTTGTTCGGACTTATACCTGCCGCTGCATTCCGCCATCCTCGCGACGTCAAATGGACGGCTGGTTGTCATCACAGGCGTTTTTCGAGCAATTTACTGCCGCGAATCAAATCAAATCAAACATTTTATTTTCTATCAAATAGGGGTACACTGTGTGTTAACACAAGACCACACTGTGGAACCAACTATCGCCAGCTATGTTCCCGAACCGACACGACTTCTAAATCTTCACAAAAGAGTGCATTATCCTTCTTTGAAGGCCAGCAACGCATTTACGATTCCTCTACGTATTGCAGATGTCAATGGGCAGGGCGGCGGTAATAACTTACTATCTATTTATTGAGTATCGCCACATGATCTCAATGATACATATTCCACAAACTTAATTTACATTACATAAAAAAGAACAGTTCTTATACATATCACATGTCATCATCTGATACTATCAGATGTATCGTACGCTCGTTTGCCCCTTTCCCTTAAAGAAAATTCGATCGTCCTGATCGCGCAAGAAATTTGTAGGCAAAACTCGAAGCCACACTACCGAATAAAAAATTGAAGACAAAAAATTTGTCCTTGAAACTTCTTATTTCCTATTTATCTCTTTCTAACCACTAGAGCACATGTATTAGACAGGAATTATTTATTATTATTAATACGTCATACGTGCGTACGTCATCATATTACTGAGTTAGAAAGAGACAGGTAGGAAAAGGAAACATTTACTTGGGGTCAAAAAAGTTGTCTTCACTTTTTATTGGTAATGTGGCATCCAATATTACCTAAAAGTTTCTTGTAATCGCGCTATCGAGCTCTTCAACATGAACAAATTCTGTCAAATTTGTTCATGTTGAAGAGCTGTTCTCGGTAGCTTAATCTGTTGACGTCTTTACCATATCCTCAAATAATCTTTGATCCTCAATAATTTGTCAATTATTGATTGTACCCTGCTTGTGACTACGAACTGCGCTACTACCCCTTTTTTGCCTTGATCTAAGGCTACTACACTGATGAAGCACGCTGTCGACTGACCCACGTCTACTAAGGACTTTATCAAGACAACATCACAGACAAGAGATTTATTTTTTCTTTCATCGACAATGAGGTCGCATAATGAAGGCGTGTATAACCATTATAATATTAGCGATACACGCTGCAACAATGCCACGGCGCCACTTCAGCTACACTTGTCCGTGTACTGCGACTTCTGGGTCTTGATACTTGAACGATATTAATATTTATTTATTTACGTAACATAACTAAACAGGGTAAACCCCACTTTATTACTCAATCCAGGATTATGGTTTGCCATAAATCATAAGTCAGTTCTATCAAATTTATTTTGCAAAATCACACATAATATAATAGCATAATCGAATGGGGATTTTTATGAACAAGCGCAGTGGAGTCTTTATAACAAGTATTTGTAAAATCTCGTTAAAGTGACTGTAGATTTATCGGCGAATATTAAGTCTCGATCCCAGTAAAGTAATGTTTAGGTTTAAAGACGTTTAATTCTCACAAGAACTTACTTGCATAATAGTTTGCTTCAAATGAGATTAAACTGTTACAAGTTTATAATACATATATTGGCGCAGCACAGCTACGAGTAAACAAAAGAAATGATTCACGTTCTATAAAAGTGTAGGTACCTATGCGTGCAATTCCCACTCGGCAGAAGTGAAACTTCAGAAAAGTAGCAAAACCTCAGAAGCAAAACTGATTTCAAAAGTAACAGGAGTTTATATTGATTGTCAGAATGTTAAACAACAAACTTCTTTGCGTCAAAAACTTTTTGGTGTCGCTTTTTCGTTTCATCGAATTTTCAAATCATGATAAAAAAATAACTTTTTTATGTTTTTAGATTTAAAAGATTACTCTAGTTTATAGCCATTACTCTAGTCCTAGTCTCCATCTGGTCTAACGAGCATCTTTATTAATTAATGTATTTTAGCCTACATTTGGGTAGTAAATAACAAATTCAATAAAGTCTAGAAAGCATTTAACAAAAAAACTAAGATATGAAAAGGAGTGAAAAAGAAGTTGTCTATTGACTGGTTCACTCCAATTCAATTAAAGAACCTTTATTTCAGTGTCAAATCTACGAATATTGAAGTTAGAGACATATTGTTTCCCTACTTTTTATTATTTTAAAGAAATATCTTCTTTCACTATGTGATAATTTGTTTAATTGAAATGTCTGCCTGCTAAACAAACCACTACAATATTATAAAATAGATAAAACAGTTTTGGGAATTTCCGTCCAAGCTATAACTACATAATTATAATAGAAGATTACTATCATAAAAACGGTCACACGGTTACATAAAATATCAACCAACAGTTAGTGGGTTTATCTCCACTTCCTCAGCCAATGTGAGGGAAGGCCAACAACTTTCCCATGGAGTAAAAAAGGTAATTAATTGCTACCAAACATTTATTAAATAAATGAAATCTATTACCATTAAAAGCTGGAACGAAAATTCCATCTTAAGATGCACTTGACCGGATTCAGCAAGTATCAAAGCATTCATCCGCCGTGTACCCGGCAAGAGCGTTTAAGAGAGTGAGAAAAGCTCGCCGCCCCGGCCTATTCGTTTCATGGAGGGCGTCCGCCTACTTTTGTGTCTGAAGTCTGTGTACACAAGGGAGAATCTCGTTTATTATACATTTTGAACGTACAAATTAAAACAAATTTATGAAAAAATATGATGATAAAAAATTTACTTGGATAGCTATCCAAGTAAATTTTTTATCATCATATTTTTAAATCATCATATAATAATAACCAAATAGGTCCTAGAACTGAGATGATTTAGAGTGTGTGTGTCTTGGTTATTAGCTTTTGTTTGTAGGTTCACTGAAGGTTTGTTACTTTTTGGGTTTGATGGCCCTTATATGTAGGCGACAGGCTGCCATCCTGTCACTATTTTGAGGTACTGCATGACCCATACTGGCAGCTGTGACTTTATATATAAACAAACCGAAGGCTCTACTCAAAGAAAAAATTACATGCCATTACATAACATCGAACGAAATATTTCTTTATTACTAATCATTGGATAGTTAGATATTACTAATTTAACTTAATAAAAACAAAGAATAGTGTAAAATTCAATAAATATACACTCACCGGCACGGAATTTTGACCAGGCCTTTATTTTGCGGCGGACACTTTTAAGTGTTTATTAAAAAAAATATTAATTAAGCTTGTAGAGATATGTCAAAAAATGATTAGCTTTATTTCAAAATAATATTTCATAATGTTTTACTTTAGACTGTTATGGGATCAGTTTTTAAGTTTCAGTCACATCGGGACATTGGAGAAAACAAGTTCAAGTTTTCAAGTCGGTACTGTAAAAGTGTAGCTCAGTGGTTTTGAACTATTGTAAATTCAATTTAACATTTAGCCCTTCATAAAAAATAAAAATATGGATTTAGCACCAGTCCAACTTGTACAAACCGTAGCTTTAATCAATCAGAGAGTAACAAAATGTGAGGTGCCTACACTCAATATTCTGCCCTCATTAATGCAATATGCCTTGAAACGATACTAGGAGACAGGCAGCTACATCCGCCGACCAGGCAGTGGAGAGTAAGGTGCACATCAGCTCGAGATGATCGGTTTATCTTCTTAGAAATTTTAAGAAACCGCTACCTCACTGCAGTTGAAATCCGCCAGCGGCTCCTTAACACGAGAGGCGAGTAATGTCAGCAAGCGTACATTAAGAAATGTTAACGGAGGAGGTAAATATAAAGGTACGTAAGTGGTCTGTGGTCCAGAATTGCTCAGACGGCACCGAGTAGCTAGAGTACGATTCAAACGTGAACACGTCAATTGGATTCACGAGCAATAGTCTAAGAGTATTGTTCACTGACGTGTGTAGAATTGCTTGACGTGCACCAGATAGTCGAGAATGTGTGTGGAGAGGAAGGGGAGAGCGGTTCCTGCCCGTCACCACAACAGAAATCGTAAGTCTTCAAAGACGGTAAGAATAAGTTCCGATGCTTAAGCAATCGTTTGCCGTTGACAGCGAATAGGTACATCCAAGAGATCCTTCAGGAACAGGTTGTGGCCTATATGGGATTTATTGGGTACGACCAGTTCCTTTTGATGCACGACAATGCTTGTTAGCACGTAGCGCGATGCGTGAATACCTTCATGACGTTGGAATCCAAAATTTGCAGTGGTCTCCTCGAAGCCCAGATTTAAATCCCACCGAGCACATCTGCGACATGCTAAAAAGGAAGGTAAAGACTTGTCCCAACCCGCCGCAAACACTCAACGAGCTCCGAAGTGCAGTGTTGAATGCTTGAGACAGCTTTTCGCAAAAGGATGTAGGTAACATCATCCAAAGCATCATCAGGGCATGAGAAGGAAACATCCGATTTAAAAATGCATTAAGGATAAATAAAATTGGAAGTCATTTAAATAGGCTGTGTTTAATAACAGAGTGTTAATTTTCGTGTAAATGAGGGATTTTGACATAACATTATTTTCATAACAAAAACTTCATTAGAGACATTAAAAACCATTTTAAAACATTAGGTAACACATATTGAATCTGTTTACATTAATCCGTCAGAATCTCGAGGTCAAATTTTTTGACGATTACAACACATCCTCTATCTCTACACTACGTATACGAGAAAGTAAAAAATAATAAACATGAACCATTATCGAAAACTTAGTCTTAAATTACTTAGATTTTAACTTTGTCGTTTAGACTAAGTTCATAAAGATATCTTTATTTATGAGCGCGATGGTATATCGAAATAAAATTTAAAAGAAATGCTTAGAAACGAAAACTTAAAATTTGCCGTTTCAGAGTTACTCCACTTTGGCACCGCCGTGTAAATCTCAGAAGAATGTCGGGGCGAGGTGCGGAAGTGAGTGGCCCTTAGAGGGGCGACTGGGGACCGACCTGACACTCATTTAAGTAGCATATAATTCAGTTTATTTAGCCGAATTGAATCTCGGCGGAAAGGGTTGCTTGGAAAAATGTATTGAAATTTTTAAAACAAGCGTCGTTCTTTACAACTTTGGTAGGGAAAAGTTTGTGATTTTTTTGGTTTGTTATTTTAACATCTCTTGTATTTATCTTTGTAAAAATATGGATGTTGGTTTTTATTTGTGGCAAAATAAGGGTGATTGAAAAACCAGAAGGCAACACCTAGATAAAACTTGGTGTCAAACCACATACCTATAAAATTCCCGCTCCACAGACGTCATAAAATTGACAAAATTAAAAATACTAATTAAAACTTGACACTAACGGCAGATACCCCAGCTGCAAAGCTTTAGTAATAATGATTATAATAAAATATATTAGTATTATTATAATTACACTCAAATCATAACTAAAAATTTATCATAACAGCAGCAGAATAATTATGACTCTTAAATTTTTGTTAGGTTGGCGAATTAGTTTTTTATTGATTTATGATCGCAATCCTGTAGAAATTATTTTAATTAGATATATTATAAATTCATTCACCATCCTACGGATGATCACTGAAAAATTCTGTTTAACCGTCAGAACACGAAAAAATATTAATATTGAACACATTTTTTTTTCTTTCATCACGTTAGCATATAATGGTGGCGATACACTGCTTTGAAATGTCGTGTGACGTCACACCTTTTACGAAAGCGTCACGTCACCTCGCCTGAACTTAGATGGTCTATATCTTTTAAAACATTTACTGATTCGATTACGTTAAAAATACAAGTCTAATCTTTTTGGTACTCCATCTCACGGACTTAACATAATTATTATATTTTGACCCAGTCATCATAAGTAAATAAAACAACTTTTACGGACTGAACTCGCGTGTAATAAGATTTTATATTTTTTTATTACTACCCGACGTTTCGTAACACTTTGCTGCGTTCGTGGTCTTCTTGTGACCACGTAAATCCGTAAAATTCGTTTTATTTACAATGCGTAGTGCTTGCGCCAATCTAAGAAAACATTAAAGAATAGAGTACTTCGTAGAGCGTCTCTTCGGTCCGACAGAATAAGTTGTCTCAACTAAGTGTCGTGTTTTCAACCACCAACGTTTCGATCCCCAGGATAGTACGACTGTGCTCGTAGATTTATAATTACTGACGTTTATAGATTGGTATTGAATCGACTAGGGCGCGACCAAAATTGAAACGCACCTTACCGGTGAGAAAGGCGCCTTAAACTTTCATTACTACTTCGCCGGACACACTGATACCTTCGTCAACTAAGAAATATTGATACCTACCTATATAAAAAGTTATCGATAGATGTCAATCTCTACAGAAGTGGGGTTAGAAATAGGACGAATTTTCGTATTTGTATTTAGCTCAAATATAATTCCTATGCATTATCTATAATATGTGTATAAAAATAAGCTGTCAGCTTTTAAATTACTGCATAGACATAGCTAAATATTTCAGTCGTGCTTTCCTGTGAAATGATTTTTATGAGGATTTTGATCTCTCGATGAATTACATCCAGGCACACACGTAACCATATTAATTTGCGTTCGAAAGATAACTATTTCCTTACCCGTCAACTTAGTTTTTACAAAAATAAGCAAAAATATTTTTTTGTTTACAGCCGTCATGTTATAATTAACAGGCCGCTCTATGTCTCCTGCGTGTACGTGTAAAAATACAACAACCACTAGAGCAGTATTTATTATGCTTATTGAAAATTATATTTTAACATTATTATTTTTTGCAATTTATAAAATATTATATAAAACAGCCCAGCCAGTTTTTTGTTTTCGCGTCCTAGTACCAATCATGAAAATCATCGTTTTGCTTTTCTACATCGCTGTATGCCACACACAATTATTTATGTGAAACAAAAAAAGTAGGTTTGTATTTAATGTGATTTTATAGTTCCTTTTGCAAATCTTTTGCTTTTATAATATCTGGTTTGCTACTACTACTTCTAATAACAAATAATGCTTACCTATGCTAATTATGTCTAATAAGGGAAGACGCATCAAACACTACGCTTTATTAATTTTAAGTTTTATAAGTTCAATTGAGTGTGTAATTGATGATGCAAATAAATTCTCTATCTTTCTATTTAATATATGATTGCCGAGTAATCAACGTCTAGTTATCTATTAAATTGTACTCATATTTTGTTTCAATCACCGCAGTAGATTAGATAGAGCGATACAAATATCGCACGCACTGTTCAAAGGGTGAAGCTGGTTGTTATTCGTTTTTATTGGAATAAATTAGAGGAATTGTACTCCGGCACTCCTAATGAATGTCTTATGGACGGGTTGACGTCGGACCCTGTAGGTTTTCCTTTAATTAATTGATTTAATGAGAATTCGGCCTTATTTCTATGCTGGCCTCGAGAAGTGTAATTTGAGATTCAGACAGACTTGTCTCGATTATATTTGGGGAATAAAATGAGCGTAAATTTTTGATTATGAAATAAGTAAATTAATTTCGGAAAGGAAGAATATACCTACTGCGAAATTGAATCTACACAAATCTTTATCGAATTCATGATTTCTTCTCATTTATAATTGTACATTATATTTTTTATTATAATTATTAATTAATTGAATTTTAATGACTTTTGATTGACATAACGACTTCACATCACAATAAATAGTAAAATTAGATACAAGGTTGATCTACTGCACATAAGGCTACTGCAAACATAAATCCTCAATATATAGAGTTAGAGTTCATATACATATAGAGACTCAAGATTGAAAACCTATTGAATTGTAGCTTTTGGGAAGCCTGACCCTTGACGACAGTACATAAGGATACCCAAAACTGTTAAATTTCTTCAATACATTTTTATCTTTATTAAATATCAAACTGAGATGTAGATGTTGAACCCACGTACCAGAAGTCTACTGAAAAATTGTCAGAATAGTGAAAAAAGGCTTACAGTCAATTCAGGCACCAAATTTATCCTCCAAATAAGCAGTTTGACGCAAATACTGTTTTGGTTCTTTTTTCAAATAGAATCTGAACTCAAAGTAATCGATATTCGTCTAAATAATACAGCGAGAACAAACATCGTGATCAACACCACGTACAAAATAACTATCCGACCCTAGGCATAACAAATGCGCCGTCAAAACAATACGAAAAAACAAATGCAGACACATTAGCCGCGGCCCCAAATAGCTGCAAATATCTAATTGTCGTGATCAGTGAATAACGGCAGCCCTTCGCCGATCCAAAATTACGCAGCGTAAAAAATAAAATAGATAAAAAAATCTCCGAACTCCATTAGAAACAAAAATAAATTGAATTACAACACGATCGACATTTTCGATTTGGAGGCCTAACTCAATTAGACGGCAGCGCTGATGGAAAAATAAAATAAATACGGGGAACAAAAAAAATTAAAACAAAAAAGAGTCCAGATATAATTTGAAATATCTCCGTAAATGCAAAGTGCGAGTGCTGTTATTTTATTCAAATGAGGGAGAACTTTTTTTCAACCCTTTCTCTCGTCTCCATCAAAGTGGCCTGATATTCAATTAAAAAAAAGAAGAGCCGGCCCGCGCCTGAAAATTAATCAGAAAAAATGCTTTTAACTAGATCTACATTTTAATGAAATTATTATTGACGAGTATTACACAAATGGGTGTGCCCTTTTGCGAGATTGCGTTGCTAATGCCGAAAGAGATGTCGTTTATACCATTCTTTTTAGAATGGAAACCTTGTTTTTTTATCTAATGACGCTCTTTGTTTTAGGCACGATTTGTCTTAGCATTGTAATAAGTTGGGTCGCCAGTGTTTAGCTAAAAACATAAAATGGTGATGTTAATTTACGCTTAAATTTTGATAAACAGTTAAAATTACTTTTAAAAGATTTTCGCTAATAGATGTGTGCGCGATTCTTCAAATGGGCATTTTTGCGAAACGAACTAAACTGCATCGACAAACTAAGAATTCATGTATTCAATTCACTTAAGTTAAATCCCACCAAAAACGTTTTTATATAAAATATTACCCAGACGACAACATATAGCTCGCACTGTCAAAAAGTTGTCAGATCTCATGAAGAGCCAAGCTTTTAAATCTACACGCTCTAACTCTACAAGCCCTAACTTAAAGCTCTACTACACCTTAGTCAAAATATGTGACTTGACTGTTTCATTACTACAAGAACTATTGCTTATCAGAAAACAATGAATATAATTTTCACCTTACGCCCATGTGACGGTAGTGTAACGGCCAAGCCAGATTTTTAGACTAAAGTGTAAAGTTTGCGAAGTTAGGGCTTGTAGTTTAAGGGTTGGGGGGGGATAAAATTTGCAACAATAAAACAAAAAAATCTATTATATTGTTTTAAACTAATATGGTCGCTATCATTTAAATGAAAGAAAACGGATTTAAGCTTACCTTTTACTTTTCCGAATGAATCCGATATTTCGGCGCAGTTACATGCGCAATGATCAGGGATGAACTGATGTCTTATGCGAGTTGACGTTATTCTTTGTTGTTTTTGTACCAGCTCACATGCTAAATTTCAGGTTTCTAGTACTTCAGAGTATTTTGATGATCATCGGTCATTGAGACAGTGACGAAATAAGTTTTAGATTTAAATAAACATACTGTTGACATCTTAAATCCCGAGAATTTTGATTATCTGGCATAATATTGATTTTATTTATTTTTCATTTATTTAATAAACAATGTTCCAAAAGCATTAATAATCCAAACTCAAGTTATGAGGGTTGAGATAACTTAATTTCATTCATTTTCAAATATCATAACATTTCATTATTATAAAGAGTAAAGATTTGTATGTTTGTAACGAATAAACTTTAAAACCACTGGACTGATTTCAAAAATTTCAGGAATGATTTCGTGAAGTTTTCTTTATATATTCTAACAGCCTTATTCATAAACACTTAATAAACCTATTTTAGTTATTACCTTGTTAAAAAGTGTTTTATTTCATTCATCTCGTGCCAGAGTGACAAAGGCAAACTATTTGTAAATCTGTAATAAATTCTCTTGTTTTTATAAATAAGGAGGTAACATGTTACCACCGATTCATCTCCGTCGGTTACAAAACGTTAGTCTCCTTTTACCACAACTACAGTCACGAGCGCTAACAAGTATCCACATTTGACACTTATTGCGTAGGAAATAAAGATGCTAAAATGGCAAAAGTGGATACATACCTATGCTCGTGACTGTACAACAACTACATATGAGTAGTGCCGGAGTTAGTAATCTTTACGGCCGCTACTTCACGACCGCATTACTACTATACCACTGTAATAATAATAATATATAACTTTTTTTTTATTTATCAAATAAAGGAAAAAAGAAAATAGTAAAACTCAAGAGATAGATATACAAATTATATACAAGATAAAATAATATTACGAATTCCAATTGGATGTTGTAGCAGGTCTGGCGTGAATACAATTTAACGCAGCCTGCATTAGCCAAATGCCAAAATATTCTAAGCATTATCAAAACATAATTTTAATATGCATATGAGGTCATGAAAAGTGCTTTTCCGGATACAGAGATAGGAATTAATTGTTGATCTCCATAAATAAGGCACGCTGTTACACCGTTACGAATATTTCTAGATTCTTAATAGTGTTCTTGTAATTACAAGTCTTCTTGAGTACAAAAGGTGAGTATTTTTTCAGAAAAGCTCACCTAAGAGGGTAAACTATAATAATAATATAAAAATGTTAAATACTTGCTTTAAATATTTTAACCCCCGACACATAAAGAATGGTGTTATAAGTTGACGTATCTGTGTGTCTATCTAATCGTAGTATATTTGCTCTTAGCTCCTAAACGAGTAAACTTTTTTGTTTGAAAAAATTACGTGATCGAGACTGTGCTTACTGTTCTTATAGTGTGCCAAGTGGGCCAAATCCTAAACTATAAGGAATATCGAAAAATGCTCAAAGGAGTCGCGAGACCGATGTTGATAAAAACAAATACTAATATTACAAAGAGGAAAGATTTGTATGTTTGTAACAAATAAACTTAAAAACGACTGGACCGATTTTAAAAACTCTTTTACCATTAGAATGCTCAATTATTTTTGATTGACATATATATATTTATGATTTTAAAAACTTCACGCAGACGATGGCTCAACAGATTATCTCTTTTACTGACAACAGAGAATTGCTGAATATCCTCTTGTAACTGCACAACACCTGAAGCACCATTTGAGCAGAGTTGTAAACATTCGCAAACACCAAACCTTATCTTCCGAACTTAGACATAGGCTAAATCATAGAGGAAGCCATCATCATTCGTTCATTCACGCAGACGAAGTCGCAGGCGGAGCGCTATATTAGCTGAAGCTAAGTAAGAAATTGTAACTTAGTAAGTTTATGTTACAACACAGTGCAATATAGATCGGCAACATTGGAGAGTGGAATCGTCCAAACACATTATTATTCACCGACGGCGCAAAATGAATTCGTTTTTATTCAAACGCCAGAATGATATAATTAAAATTTGAATACAAGATTAACTGGAGAAAAATTCAATATCGAATTTTACTGTTCCCAGTATTTCATTATGCGAAAGGATTTAGAATGGACCGTTATATTTTTTAATTAATGATTGATTATTCGATGTTTTTTAATTAATTAAAAAAGGTTCAATTACCCACTGCGTTAGCTTTTTTAGGTACTGGTGTGTTTCGATTTTACTATTTGATTGAGATTACATAAAGGGTTGGAGTTGGAGTCTTCACTGGAGTCTTCTGTTTATCGTCGGGTTAAATACCTAATATATACTACTTCTATAATGTGGTGAGTGCGTAGTGCGTAAGTGGTTGTATATTTAAGGTCATTTCTTTCAGTACATTTACTATAATCTTCTTCTCTCGAATTCTATTTATTGAAATCTTCTCCTGTCCATCCTAAGGTTGTAACGTGGTACTATAACATTGCCATGTTATAGTACCATCGTCTTCATTATTACTGGCAATATTTTAAAAAGTATCAATCAAATTCAAAATTATTCATCATGACATTTGATTCATTTTCGCGCTATTTGATTCATTCCATTGCTGACCGTGTCCTGGAACACATCATTATTAACGTACCTAAGGGTCTCGCTCTGACCTCGGCTTGGGCCTATATTACTATAATACGTACTTACATAAAATTATATCAAGGCACTAAAATTTGCCTTTTATATACCATTTAAACCTGTTCAATAATTCAATAAAATAGTGACGGAAAACGAGTTTTGATTAGTGGACCATACTAACAGAGTTGGACCATAGGGCACGACGTTACAAGGTTACCTGGAAGAGCTGCTCTTAGCGACTAGGTCGCCCTTTGGAGAAAGCATATGATTTTGTGTTTTCAACGATTTACTTAAAACTGGTTAATGTACTCGTGCAATAGATTCCATCCCATTAGCGTCTAAAGTTAATGCAAATGTCGAATTTTACAAGGCGCCATTGGGACTCTACACGACTTGTTTTTTACAACTGCCATCTTAAAAACCAACTCATTATCGCTGCCCTATCAACACTAACAATTAACGATGTCTGATCCAGTCGTTTGCTCAATGACTTGATCATGGACAGCAAGATTGTCGAAGAAATTTATTTGCATTGATATTGAGGATACTGAATAATGAAAGTTTGCGCGGCCGATAGGTTAAGTGTTGATCAGAGACATGCATCCACAGATATATCAATCTTAGGAGATCGGTCAATCGCCGAGTTCATATGAAGACCGTGTGTCGCGATCAGCGGCCGTACTACATAAAATGGTTCAAGTTGAGCATGTCGTAATAATATACACTATTGATTGCGCGCGTATTAAGGACTGCGAAGCAATTTTAAAGAAAGTTAAGCATAGCCGCAATATAATACAATTTGTGAGAACGCATAATGTAAAGCGAATGTGTTTTTATGAATAAAAACCGGCTATTTGTTTAAATATAAATTTATATTTATAAATTCATAATATTAAATATAAATTGTTTTTTAAATATAAATGTAATTTTTTCGGTTTTTACGTGTGAAAAGTTATTCCATTACTTGATAAATAACTGATTCACTGCAATGATTGCATGTTACAGTGAAACAGGACGGCATTTTGAAAGAAAAACGGATATTTCTCTCTGACATACGTACGTACGTACGTATTCACTCGACATTATCGGATGGCAAACTGGCAGCAATGTATGCGCACTGGGCATACACTTGTCACAAGTTAAACGCCGGCTTGGCCTATCTCCTTGTATTATTAAATCTCTGCATGCATCAGTCAATCATCAAAAAAATGTATGTTATTTGGTAGATAGCATACTGCCTGCCTGTTGGTAAGCAGTAACCGTACGCTATATCACTTCCGTGACGCTCGCATGCATAGGGTTGGCAACCCTAGTCCGTTTCCCTGTGGAGCTCTGGCAACCTTACTCATGAACAGAAACATACATACATGCCCAACAGGGGTTGAGCAGAACCTTAGGTAACATTTCATTACGCATAAAACCACATCTTATAGTATAGACCATGCAGTGCGTCCAAATAGTTACAGGTTACCAGCCTGTCGCCTACATAAAAGGGCACCTAACCCAAAAGTAACAATCATTCAATAAACAAACAAACAAAAGCCAACTAGGTGCCAGGACAAATTTTACACTCAAAATCTTCTCAGCAGTCCGCGTATACCACAGAACACACACCACAAAAATATTGTGATCAAAAACTGTGTTCTCCTGTAATAGTCCAGTCAACAAGTTCAAAAACGTGAAAAATAGAGATAAAGCTCCTAAAAATATGAGCAATAGCTCATTGGATTCGGAACGACCTCTAGAAAAATGAGTTTTGAGGATTTTACTGCACGTAAAAAATTGCAATTGTTATTAACAAAATAAGATGAAAAAAAAGAGGTATTTACGTTTTTGTTAATAACTCATAAACTATTAATATTTAAGATATTTGGAAAAAAGGTCCTTAAAGAAGAGGAAATTTCCGAAAAAAAAGTCCCAGCTCCCGGAACTCTACCTCTATTATTTATAATTTTAATTTAACGCTGAAAATAGGGCTCCGCGCAGCCATTACGGCATGGGCGCACTGCAGTTAAAGACAGTTTCTTACATAAAATTATTTTTTATAGTAACAAATATGAATTTAAAAATTTAAATAAATTATGGTGTCATCCAGATACTTGAAAGAATATATTCCCGTTGGAAAAAAATTTTTAAATTAATTTTTCAAAAAGTTATGCAATTGTTAATTAACGAATTTTTTTCCTATCTCCGTTTTCATAAATGACGACATAAAAATTTAAATAATAAACCTATAAATTTTTGGCTCTGTGGAGCTCTTCTTATATCTGCCGTGCGTTAACTAAAAAGGCGCAAAGCCACAAAATCTAAATTTGAGTTATGAGCGAAAAACGCGCGAAAACTTTAAAAAATATGCCACTTGAATACTATAGGTCGTAGAAAAAATAAATAAACATCCAAATATTGCTTGTTACATTTACTAGTAAATAGTGATAGTTTTGATTAAAAATAACTACTTTTAAGTAAAAAAAATAGCTTTTTTGCTTTTTAGCAGTGCATATTTTGGCGAATTGAATATAAAAACTATACTAGAAAGTCGCTAAGTACCCCTTAGCGACCTTATAGTTTATGATTCCATCGTAAATAAAATTTAATTTTTTTGTGTAAAAAAATTATTCGAAATTACTTAACTAAAATGGCGTTAAGGTACTTAATGGCTTTAAAGTTATGTATTGCTAATTTCCATTTATTATTAAACCTTCACTATATAAACACAACAGTCTGTTAGTGTCTTTTTAGGCAAGCATTTGAATTTAGTGTCTTTTTTTGTTTTATTAGGAGTGTTTTAAGACACTATTACTACACTTTAAAGCCGTTAAGCTTTGAATCTTTGACAATAAACGACTATTTAGTTATGTATTTGGGATTAAATATTCTCAAAGATAAACGAAATGAATCAATAAACTTATTTAAAAAAAATAAAAACTCAAGAGGAACTTTTGTAAAACAACTAAAACTTTGTTTGGGAACATGAACAACAACATATAATAAATAACATGAACTTTAAATAAAACTTTTAAAAAGTTATTACACCTACGACATAAAACAAAAAAAAACTGCAACGCAATAAGGACCTTTCTGAAATAACCACAGAATTAATAATACAAGGAGATAGGCCAAGCTGGCGTTTAACTTGTGACAAGTATATGCCCAGTAGGCATATATTGCCGCCAGTTCGCCGTCCGATAAAGTCGAGTGAATACGTACGTATGACAGAAAGAAATATCCGTTTTTCTTTCAAAATGCCATCCTGTTCAACTGTAACATGCAATCATTGCAGTGAATCAGTTATATATCAAGTAATGGAATAACTTTTCACACGTAAGAACCGTAAAACTTAGATTTATATTTAAAAAACAATATTAATATGCGCGCAATCAATAGTGTACATTACGGCATGCTCAACTTAAACCATTTAATGTAGTACGGCCGCTGATCGCGTCACTCGGACTTTCTATGAACTCAGTGATTTGATCAATCTCCCTTGCGGCTGTGCTTAACTTTAATTACTTCGCAGTCCTTATGACGCGCGCAATGAATAGTGTATATTACGGCATGCTCAACTAGAACCATGTTATGTAGTACGGCCGCTGATCACGATACTCGGTCTTCCTATGAACTCGGCGATTCGACCGATCTCCTTAGATTGATATATCTGTGGAAATAACTAAAACTTTGTTTGTGAACTTGCATGAACAACAACTTTATGAGCACGATAACATTTTTAAAAAGGTATTACAACGAAGACATAAAAAAACACTTAGCTTAGTAATTAATTAAGTAGTTTGGTATCTATAGAACTCGTTTTGTCCCTTTACTTGAACATTTAAATGTTTTAGAAAGAAATAAGTACTAAATTATATTTCGGTTCGGTGTCCCCAGGGATCCGTTTTATCCCCTGCACTGTTTCTTCTGCATATCAATGATATGATTCCTCTTCGTAACATCCATTGCTAATTGCAGACGACAGCAGTGCATGCGGGCTACTTCGGAGACGCAAAAGCTGGATGAGCGGAAACCGTGGAGAGTCATGAGAATCTTGTCATTGAACTCAACCTAGAGCTCGACCTTGATTCTTAATGAGGTACGGAAAATCTGGTTGACTTCAATATTTGGCTCAGTTGGCTCAGTTGTGCGCGTATAGGCTAAAACTCGCCATTCCTTTCCTTTCCCTCTCTCCAGGGCACAACACTAACGCTATAGAGAAGTATCACTTTGCTCGGCATGGAGGTTCGCAGCGACTTGAATCCGAAGAACTACATCGAAAGGCTGATAAAAACAGCTTCACAGAAACTTGAAGCCCTGAACAAGGTGCGGCGTTTTTTCACGCCAAATCAACCTGTGCTTGCTTTACAAGACGCAAGTACGGTCCTGCGTGGAGTATTGCTCGCACCTGTGGGATGTCTCTGCCAAGTACTTACTCGATGCTTTGGATAGGTTGCAGCGTCGCGCGGCTGGCATCATCAGCGACGAAGAGGGGATTGAACTTCTTGAGCCCCATTGAGCGCATTCTAGCGTCTGTACCACGGCGAGTGCTCAGAGGAGCTTTTTTCCCACCATCCTTCCTTTTAAGGACTACGCGTGCTGGTCTACGTTGTACTACGTACGTCACCGACAAACTTTGGCTACGATTCCAATGCGAACTAAAAATATTGCAAATTATCGTTTATTTTGTTATTTGTTGGACTATGCCCGATTGCCCATTATTAAGTTCACATAGTTGCTGTTGTTCAGGTACAGATGACATTTCTTCGTAACAAGTCAAATCCTGGACTTCAAGCGCAGGTATTGGCGTTGGTTGTGTTTGGGAAGGTGACCATTCGCAAGTGGTTATATCAAGTGATATATAAGGGAAACGTCTCGTTCAAATGTTTTGTTAGGTCATGAAAGTGGCGCCAACTTTATGTTCACAAAATTTCATAAACATCGATGATGTAGGCCATATTGGCCATGCGTAAAGTTTGACGGCAAGATATCGTGCTGTCCGAGTAAGAAGCGGTTAATTTCCTCTAGTACTATTGAATTGGGATAGAGGGAAAAAATAAAACATGTCGACTGTCGGTAAAGTAAAGCATGGTCAGTACCAACATGATGAGATGAAGCAAGCAATAAAATTGTCATAATTAAATAATTCAAACAAATAATTTTAAAAACGGGTTAGTCTAAGCCATTCCTCCATAATACAAAGAAACGTGCATAATTTCACCTCAATATAATACGTACAGATATATTATTTACTGCATTTATTAAGTGAATACTATTATTTTGAAGTATGCAATACTTCTCTTACTTAGTATTCTACCTAGGCGTTTTGTCAGCCATTGTAAAGTTTTGGCGGGTTCCTCATGCTTTGCGGTGCGTGTCCTCCTACGACGACAGCCTACGCGCTATTATATTAGTCTTCAAACATATACGAGTACATACTCTCTTTGTGGCAACTAGGGACACTCCCCAGTGCGCCGGGGCGGAAAGAGAGGCGAGAGCAGATTGCGTCTTTTTAGCTAAGTATTGTAGCTTAGCGTCCTTCTAACGGAGGATTCGTACCATAATCTGAGTAGCTAAAGGCGGTATAATATTTCTGAAAAGTATTCCTTGATTTAAACTTTACACGAATCCTACGCTAAAAAGGTGTTAACAGATTTTAACGTCCTTCTAATGTAGTATTTTCAGAAAACGTCTTTTTAGCCTAGGATTTTAATGTAAATTACAAGACTAAATCTTGGCTTAAAAGTAATTAAAGTATCCTTACGACTTTCTTGTGTAATACTATTGAAAAGCGTCTTTTTTGCTAAGCACCGCTTTAAAAATATCTAAAATATTAAAGAATTAAGGGCTGCATGTGACCTTTTAGTTAGGCATCGATGGTTAACGTACTTTCAGTTGTGTAAACTGTTATCTTTTTCGTGTTTAACGACTTATTTGCTTAAACTATTTCAAAAACTATAAACGTTACAAAGATGATTCCTAGACAGATCGATAAAGATTTTTTTCCTACATACGATGGCATTAAAATCTCAAAATCGACCCCCTGAGGGTTAACGCCCTTCTAGTTAACGGACGGCAGATATATATACTTAACAAGATCCCGCGATAAAAGTTTATTAAAGTTAATTATTTTGTTTATAACAATTTTTTAAAGTTAACAAAAAATGAAAAATCTAAGAAATGTTATTAAAAATTTTTTTTAAACAAATTTATTTATTTATTTCAAAGAATACTTAACAGGTAACAGTTATGAACATGTATAATAGATATTTATCTTTATGCGTAAAACTTAAAAACTAAACTATTACCTAAGGACAAGTATCCCTAACATGTTAGTAGTAGGTAAGGTTGACTAAATGTTAATTAAATATAATTCATACACTAATAAAATATACAAAATCAAACACAAAATTTAAAATTTAAAAAGTTAAATAAAAATTAAAAAAATATAAAAAAAAATATATAAATGTTATTGGAGTAAGTTTCTAAGGAGACGCTTGAAGACATTTAGACTAACATTGAAAATATCAATTTCCTGATTGCTTTTAGCCAGGTCGTTGTATTGGCGACACATACGGACTAAGGGATTGAAATACGATGTATTATTGCGGTATACCTGAAGGGAGAATAATTTTGGTGTTCTAGCTCTGTAATATGTATTGAATCTGATAGCAGAGAGTAGTGGCGGAGAATCTATTAAAGAATTGAGGATTTTATACAAATATAAAAGTTCAGTTTGCTTGCGTCTTGCTTCCAATGTTGGCATATTGAATCTTTTTAGTCTATCGCTATAAGTACAGAGTTTTCGGTGAAGTCCTTGACGATAGGAGACAACTCTCAGGAATTTTTTTTGTATAGATTCGATGTGATTGGTATGCACGGCGTAAAAGGGTGACCAAACAATGGACCCATACTCCAAGTTGCTTCTTACAAGTGTGTTGTAGACGTATATAACAGAGGTGGACTTTTTAAAATTCTTTGTAGTTCGCGACACAAACCCCATTAGCCTTGCACCTTTATTGTAAATATGAGCATAATGATCTCTGAAAGAAAGTTTATCGTCAAATATTATGCCTAAATCTTTGGCCTTACTCTGACGACTTAAAACTTGTTGGTTTAATTTGTATGCGAAACGTATTTTATTAAATTTTCTAGTGAACGTTAATACAAAGCATTTATCAGTATTTAAGAACATTCTGTTCTCAATGCTCCATTTAGACACCACGTTCAGGTCGTGTTGAAGAATTTCTGCACTATGATTGCCAACAATTCTAGAAAAAATCTTAAGATCATCAGCGTACAAGAGACAAGGACAACTCAATCTGTCAATCAAATCATTAACAAATACATTAAACAGCAGGGGGCCCAGATGAGATCCCTGCGGTACGCCTGACTTTACATTTACAGGTGTAGAAATTTCACCCTTAAGAGCAACTAATTGACTTCTTCGAGACAAGTAGGACTCAATCCATCGAAGCAATGAACCATGTATACCCATCATTTGTAATTTATGACACAAGAGGGCGTGGTTTACCTTATCAAAGGCCTTGGAAAAATCCGTGTAAATAGAGTCCACTTGTATATTCTTTGCAAATGCTTCACACAGGTAGTTCTTATATTCCAAAAGGTTGGTTATAGTCGACTTATTCCTAACAAAACCATGTTGTGAAGTAGAGAGCAATGGTTGGATATGAAAGTAAACAATGTCATAGACCAGGGACTCGAACAACTTGGGACAGCCAGACAGAATACTTATAGGTCTATAATTTTCGCAAAGAGACTTATCTCCGCTTTTGTAAATGGGAACAACATGAGCACATTTCCAGGAATTGGGAAAAATGCCAGAACTTAATGATTGGTTATATATCAGAGAAAGGGGTAAAGATAATTCATCTGCACATTGTTTAAGGATTAAAGGTGGTATTCCATCCGGCCCAGCACCCTTATTTGCATCAATTGCTTTTAATTTCTTCTTAACATCTTCAATAGATATTACAATTGAAGAAAGGGAGACGTTTGAATCCTTGCAAGAAATCTGGGTCATAACAGTGCTCCCGTTCCCGGGGTCCTCAAAAACAGAGCTAAAATACTGAGAGAATAACTCACAAACATCCCCCAGGTCCGATGCTTCATTGTTTTTGTATTTCATTACTTTGGGAAACGAGTTACACTGTCTTCGTTTACTATTCACAAATGACCAGAAATATTTGATATTAGTGGTTAATCCGTCTTCGACTGAGTCAATGTAATTTCTGTGGCACTGTTTGATTAGACGTTTACACCGAGCGCGCAGCAAAGAAAAAACATCGTAGTCCCGTGGATTGTGGAATTTTTTAAATAGTTTGTGGTATTTGTTTTTTTCAGCTAAGCAGCGTATAACGGAAGCATCAAACCATTTAGGATATCCTTGGGAGCTCTTTGGCATAGTGGGAGTATGTTTGGTTATAATGGATATCAATGTGTCTTCAAAAACAGCAACATTAGAATCAATATCGGGAGAGGATAATACAGTAGACCAATCCACAGTTTTAAGTTCCGATCTGATCTTATCAAAGTCACCTTTCCAGAAATTAAGGCGCTTGCGGAATTTAGGAGGAGCTCCCTTGAGGCTTTTGTCTAGTCTTAGAGTAACGGTGATAGCTGGATGATGCTGATCCAAACGGCTTAATGGTAAGCATTCATACACTTCTAAGTTATCTGTATTACTAAGAACAAGGTCAAGTTGCCTATTATTTTTATTATTAACTCCGTTATACTGAGAAAAGTCACACAACGCCATGGTATCAATCAATAAGGAAGATTTTGTATCTGTCGCCGTAGAAGGCATGAGATGGTTACACCCGGGAGGCTTAGTCCACTGAAGATGGGGTGTGTTAAAGTCGCCAATACAAAGAAACTGCTCGTTATCATTAGCCCCAAGTACTAAATCTTGGCAATGCTGGTAGTATTTAGTCAAAATTTCTGTAGATGTATAGGGCGGTATATAGCATAGAAGTATATGTATTTTAATATCGGGTCGGTTTGGAAAAATCGTAATCCAAATATCCTCAAGGTCAGACTCCCACGACAACTGGCGAACTACATTATATGATTTCTTTATGGCTAACGCAACTCCACCTCCATCATTTTTGGTATTGGCAGAGGTACACCTATCTCTACGAAAAACGTGATATCGGCCGTCAAAAATCTCACCATCAGATATCGTATCATTTAAATTAGTTTCAGTTAAACATATCACATCATAGGTACTATTAAGAATATTTAAATACAAATCACAAGTTTTAGATCTTATTCTGTTTACATTTTGGTAAAAAATATCCATGAAAGTTAAAAGACATTAAATTTAAATAGCCAAGTTAATAAGAAGGTACTTAATTACGTTTGAGAAAGTTTGTTCAGAGAGTCTTTATTTTTAATATGCACTGCACTAGAGGCGTCGTCCTTTCGCGCGTAGATCTTACCGAATCTAACCCAGACGTACTTGTAGTTGTTGTTTGATGCTACTTTACGAGTCTCAGCATGTAGCATTTTCAATTCGGGTTTTTTTTTTTAAAAATCATTATTTTGCCAAGACAACATAATGGTAAAAAAAAAATTTCCTTAAATATTAAACTTGTCTATTTGTTTATAAACAATTTCTTAACAAATGATGTAAAAATTTTTTTTCCGATGTTACTTAATGCCATTGTTGGATAAAAAAGCAGCAATAATATAACATTTGTTTAAAAAAAAATTTTTAATAACATTTCTTAGACTTTTCATTTTTTTTAACTTTAAAAAATTGTTATAAACAAAATAATTAACTTTAATAAACTTTTATCGCGGGATCTTGTTAAGTATATATATAAGAAGAGCTCCACAGAGCCAAAAATTTATAGGTTTATTATTTAAATTTTTATGTCGTCATTTATGAAAACGGAGATAGGAAAAAAATTCGTTAATTAACAATTGCATAACTTTTTGAAAAATTAATTTAAAAATTTTTTTCCAACGGGAATATATTCTTTCAAGTATCTGGATGACACCATAATTTATTTAAATTTTTAAATTCATATTTGTTACTATAAAAAATAATTTTATGTAAGAAACTGTCTTTAACTGCAGTGCGCCCATGCCGTAATGGCTGCGCGGAGCCCTATTTTCAGCGTTAAATTAAAATTATAAATAATAGAGGTAGAGTTCCGGGAGCTGGGACTTTTTTTTCGGAAATTTCCTCTTCTTTAAGGACCTTTTTTCCAAATATCTTAAATATTAATAGTTTATGAGTTATTAACAAAAACGTAAATACCTCTTTTTTTTCATCTTATTTTGTTAATAACAATTGCAATTTTTTACGTGCAGTAAAATCCTCAAAACTCATTTTTCTAGAGGTCGTTCCGAATCCAATGAGCTATTGCTCATATTTTTAGGAGCTTTATCTCTATTTTTCACGTTTTTGAACTTGTTGACTGGACTATAAACTGGAGGTACAGCAAAATCAAAAGTAGGTAACTCAACTAAATGTAGGTACCTTTAATTGGGGCTACCACGATCAACCAATATATCAAATATAATACCAAGAAAACAATCCACAGGCTCTCAAAGCAAAGACGCACATATGCCGCACTACTCACAGCCGCTTTTTCATTAACATTGCTGAATTCTCATCACATACCCCTAACAAGCTTACAAAAGCACAAACCAGCGTTAATATCCACGGTACAAATTCCACGTATTCATCATCCGACATAGACAAGGACTATTTTATAATAAATCCAGACCCAAACTGAAATACGAGCCTTGATAGAGCAGACGCCTTATTGAGAGCACACCAAAGATACATTCGCTTTTATGCAGCACAAAACCTTGTGAGACTAGAAATCTATGCCTGCAGAGAGGCCGAAAATTATAGTGGGGGTTAGGGGGTCTGGGGGGCTGATATGTGACCGGAGAGTCTTGTTCAACAAACGATGACGATGATTTAAGCTCAGGCGTTTTAAGTGTATTACGGAGGTAGAAATCCGGCTTTCGGAGCTCAGGGTAGATTTGAGTGAGCCAGCTATTATGGAGCCCCCTCGATTTATGTGCACGTCTATTTGGCGGCGTGGTGTTGCCAGATTTATTCAATTTGGCCAAGATGTTGGATGTCTTTGGAGATTTTAATTGATGATGTTTATGAGGTAATTTCTTTTAAAATGTATTAGCATATGGCGTAACTATGGGTGAAATGTCAAAAGATTCAATGTTCATGTTGTGACTGCGTTCTGTGCTCTCATTGTAAGTGCCCTTAGTAGGTACCTATATGTTTTTTTTGTGTAAAAAACGTTTGGAGTACACTCCTTGCACAGACACAGAACTTTAAACTTTTATCCCTTATTTCAACCCCTTCATACCTGTTTACAACAAAATGTAGCTTATATCCCATTATCAAGGTCTAGTCTATTTTTGTGCCAATTTTCATCAAAATCAGTTCAAATCTTAGGCGCGAAAGCGTGAATTTGTTTGGATTTCCTTACGACCTTTCATACCCTATTTCATTCCAACATGGGTAAATATTTCAAAAACGCTAGAACATTATTTTTTTAATTTCTTATCAAGTACCTAAATTCAATGTTTCATGGTTTTATCTTTAACAATGACGAACTTCCATACAGACTTTCATCGCTTATTTTATCCTCAAAATTTGGAAAATCCTAGAACAAATATTTATTTATTTCTTATAAGGTGCCCAAATTAAAAGTTTCATGGTTTTATCTTCAACAATGACGAACTTACATCCCCTATTTATACCCCTATAAGCCTTTATATCGCAATAAAAGTAGCATATGTCCTTTTCTGAGCTCTAGCCTATATTTATATCAAATTTCTTCAAAATCGGTTCAGTGGGTTAGACGTGAAAGCTTAACAGACAGACAGAGAGAGTTGCGCATTCATAATATTAGTATGTAATAGGTATTAACTGCTTTATATTTTTCATTTATTATCATTTTTTTAATTATGCTGATATCTTATTGTGTTAGTTAATAATAATAATAAAATAATAATAGTTAAGACCTTGTTTAATCAATTGAGTTGATTGTTCGCTATTATTAAATTGTGTTAAACAATTTTTATTTATTTTAAATAAAAAACCGCCTTCAAAACTAAAAACGGAGACTGTTTATAAAAATCTGAATGTTATTTCGAGGTCAGTCCCAAATACAAGTGAAAACGTTTATTCCAAATATTGAGGTTGGCACCGACCTCAAAAAAATATTTAGATTTTTTAAACACAATTTTTATTTCTCCGTTTTTAGTTTTGAAGGCGGTTTCTTTTATTTAAAAATATTTTTTTTGCTTTTTAGTGTATATAATTTTTCAGGAAACTTTCGAAATCTTTTAGACACAAGTGATAAGATTACGATATCATCGATGACAACTTAATAGGCATTATTAGGGATAACTCAAAAACTACCCATCAGATGTCGATAAAATTTTAATGGGACCACATGACAAGCACCAGCTCCCAAAGGTCGAAAGAATCTTTAAAATCGGTAAACCGAATGAAACTCTTATTTTTTTGATAAATATTTATTCTACCAATGTGCTTGAGGCATTTTATTATTATCTACTTCAATTGATCATAAAATATTACAATAACATGTCGTAGTATGCAGCTATGCACGACGATAGCCGCTAGCTGAGCGATTCCCTTATGGCCGCTTTGTATATCAATTCCCTAAAACGTTTCAGCAATCATACAAATTATGCACAGGTAAAAAAATATTATTTATTTTAACATGTACTTACCCACTACTTACCTATCTACCATCAAAAAAATCTATCAGTCATTCGGAAATTCAAAAACAAAAAAAAACAAAAAACAAATGCCTAAAAACAAAATAAAATAATAATAAGTAATATTTTCTCTCAGTAAACGCATTTTTTGTGTATTTGTGTGCTTAGTGTGCGTAATAGTGTAGAGTTCCTAGGATGTCCGCTGTGTCATTATAATTTAATGTCAGGACGGGAGTAATACTTGAATCTCATGAAGTATAACTGAACTAATCAGATGTAAGCATTCACGATCGGTAGTCAAATAAACATTGAAAACGCTCGCTTAGTACCTAATCGCTATACGAGGTAATGTTTTATCTCAACTCGTAATAATTTCCACTTAATACGTCATGAATTGGCTGATAGACATATACTGAAACCGTTCGAAATAATTTGAAAATTATCTTTATGTAAAATTTTGCGAAAAGAAAAACGAACAGACATTTTTACTATATTTAAAAAAAACATTATATACATTATAAAGGTCGGATAAAAAATAGGGGTAGGAAGACGTTTTTTTTTCGTTTGCATGGAGACGTGGGCGCCGTGCCATCATCCTCTTAATCATTTGACTCATTTTATTTATGTTCATTATAATATCTTTCAATCTGTATTTTTAAATCTAGTTCATCCCAGGATTAGGTACGGTGGCGGACTTCCGTGCTTAACCTTTTGGTCCCAGCTACCGCGAGACAATTAACATTAATTGTGTCTGGATGTATGTATTATATCGTTAAATAATATGTCAATCCATGTAAAATATATTTTTATTTTGAAAATCGAAATCCCTTTATTATTTAATTCAACATGTTCAGTGGCACGCACCATACCGGAAAGCTTCTTGTTTGTATGTAAGTACAGCCAAAAGTTAATAGAGTAACATTGCTAAGCGATTTTAAATCTTATTGTGTGGAGATAAAAACGATAGAGACTAACTAAAGTGTAAGGCTATAAAGTGCATCGCAGCTTGCGCTCGCGCTGATGGGATTTATGCTAGAAATTTGCAGGTCAACACCATTTTTGTAGGTAACTACATAGATCGGACAGGGCTGTCTGTCATGCTTTTAAATTAATTAACAGACATAAAAAAACCTGAATGAGGAGGCTGATGGCACCGCGATCGGGCGTTGTTCGTAATGATCACGAAAGCTAAGCCACCAAGCGCGCGGTCTGGAATCAGATGGGTGACCGATCTATTTTAACTCTATTTTCCTCCTTACTTCGGAAGGCCCACTAAGATGGTGGTCCCGGCTGCTCTTGGAAGGAGTGTTGGTTTCAGGCAGAAAAAATCTAATGTCAAAAACTTTTGCAGTAATGCATACCTACTGCACCAATCTTTGGAGCAGTGTAGGAGAAATAAAAAGCAAAACGTAAATATTTTTCTTTCAAAAGTACTAAAATAGAAATGAACCAAAATTATCCCGCCAATGATTATTATACAACAAACAATGATTACTTCACCGCATAAGCTGGAATTCAATCGAAAACCGCCAACTCAGCCCTATAACTCCCTTCTATCGTCGCTAGATTTATTCCCGGCTTCGTGATTTGCGAGACATTATGATAAGTGGGCGAACGGCCTAGCAATTAGGGCAGCGTGCACGCACCGTCCAGCTGACTCGGCAGTACGGCAGGATCCAGGGCACGCGACACGATTCGGAAGCGACTCGAAGGCGAGCCGGAGACGGAGTTTAGGCGACTCGGAGAGAGTTTCGTAAAAACTTGTGGTTATTTTTTTATGATGTGTAGCATTGTTTATTTATCAATTTTTCAAAGTCAACATCGTCATCTGACAAGTGACATTACGTTCCGTTTCGCATTAAGTTTGACATTTAGGCAAAGTGATAAATTCTATACCCAGCGACTTATAAAAAAAAAAAAAAAAAAAAAAAGAAATAGTTCAGACGAAAGTTTCTTGTCTTGGTAAGTGGTATCATGTTTCAGTTCGATATTAGAGATTGTGGTCGTCTTTATGGAATTTTTGCACTTTGTTTTTGAATTGGGGCGCGTTAGAGCGTTTTCTATAGTCTCGTCATTATTTAGGTGACGTTAGGCTTACGGGGATCATATTAGTTGTTCAAAATTCATTCAAAGTAGTTATTCGCAAAGATTCGTATTGACAAGAATTTTTCGTTCATTCGGATGTATGGACTCACTTTCCTTTGCCTCAGACGTTAAAAAAACCATAGGTAGGCCGACCAATCAGGGACGTTTGTTTTTGCTTGTCAGATTATTCATTCGCATTTCGAATTTCAAATTCAAGGCTGAATTTATTTTTGAGGAACGTTAAACATCTTCGTGATAATAACATATGCGAGGATTATATTAACGAAGGAGAACTATTTTCTAATTTGGAAGGAAGATAATTCCGTATTTTCATAATATCCTGGAACGGATAAATAACCGTTAAGGAGTTAATAATTCACCCGAAAGGTAACTATAAAACTCTTATCGTTTTTCAATTATTCTGAAAGTTAAAAGTAAATTCTGTGATTGCCTTGATTTTGTGTTACAGTAAATTAGTAAATTCGGTTGTAAAAAACCGCCTCATCTTGTAAAAATTGCCTGACTACCTACTAAGGTAATTATATTTTGTCAGGTTCGAAATTTTAGGCAATGAATGATCTATTTGTTTAAATTATGAATAATTCACATCTCGAGAGATCATATTCTAAGTACTGTTGGTCGGGTTTCGTAATTGCTCAAAGATTTGCCGTTGTTTTATATTAGTTTTTGGACAAGTTGTGGTTCCAACTCCCTCTTGGGGTTTTATAATGAGTAGTGTAACATTTATTGATGTTGTTTTATTATGACACATCTTCAGGGTCGTCGGTACGGGTTTAGAGACCCAAATTTCCATTACAAATATAGTCGCCTGGTAGAGAGACCTGCGCAAAACCAGAGTTTGGAGGTGTGAGATCAATTTGGAAAAGTGACCGGTGAACTACAATATATAGAGAGAGCTAACTAGTGGCTGATCTATCAGAGCCAAGACACAACGCACTGATCCAGGTACACTACACTAACCAAACGGTAGCGGCTGACTGTCGAAGAGTTCTACAAATACTCTGCAGAAGGTTGTCTCATAACGCGTTTACTAATAATTTATACATAGTAATACCCAAATTCCACTCGTTAACGATCAGAGCAGACTCCAGGACCCTACCTTTCATTATTTTTATGGTTGTATTTTACTATTAGATATATAAGTTAGAAGGTCTAAATTGTGTAAAATCTAACTTGTGTAAACTAGGTATTTTCAAGGAAGAGAATTCTCACAAAGGTGTATTATTTGGAATATGTAAATTGTAAGTAAATCACTTTTCTAGTGCAACAAACAGAATATTGTCCACCCTAAATAAACATTGTACTGCCAAACCATCAAATTGTTGTTTCACTTCATATATACCCATTTAGGAAAGGAAAATACAACCAGTTGAAATCCAGTATTACAGATGTAACCAACGATGATAATAATAAATACTTAATAAACTTTTGTAACATTGAAATAGACAATAACAAAATTATTATTGCTTATATAAGCAATCTCTTCCAGACAATCTTGAGCGAACATGAAAAAATCGACCTGTCCCAGGTGGGCATCGAACCCAGCATCCTCCACAATCCGGGCGGCTGCGTGATTGTGGATTGCAGATTGCGGAGGATGCTGGGTTCCAGGTCAGGACAGGTCGATTTTTTTATTGTATTTTCTAGTTTTAAAAATATTTACGCGTTTGTAAACGCAAAAATTACTCCATAAAATAAAACAGGTAGAGGTGCAGTGTTGGAAAAATAATATAATAATAATAATATATTTCCACGCTCTCACTAATTATCTTGCCCAAAGTATCATTAAGAACTTGTGTGATAGATACTAGATAACGGATTTTATATGTATAATTTTTTTTTTATATTTTTATATATAAAAAACCATGACTCGTCAACAAATACTCGTGTTCATCACACAAATATTTGCCGCTACCAGGACTCGAACCCGGACCGCTTGATGTCTAGGCAGCTATACTGACCGCTCCACCAAGACGGCGTCTAAATGTGTACGTACAATATATAATTTTATAGGTAAAATCTAAAGGATGTACCTGTTTGATTAAAACTTTTGAAGGACAAGAGGAAACTAAATGACTCCAAACTTGTATTTTAATGGACTGCAACGTACGGCAGCACACCTCCGAGATCTTAGGGATCCTAGCAGCGAAACCGGAAGAGTTTCGCTAAAATCTCTACATCATCATCACCAGTTGGCAGTGGGTGCTCGTTAGTCGCTATTTACTTAGACACTGTAAAACACACGCAGAACCGCTACAAAGAGGAGCGAAACCGCGTGTTTCGAAGCATAGGCAATGCGCATAAAATGCATGTGCATGATTTCGCTGCTTTGATTCCGCGGCGGGATTATGCTACGTGTTAATTACGTATTTCTTGAAAAAGAACAACTTTAGGGTCTATGAAAAGACTACCAATTAGTTTTAACTTCAATATCCAGGAGCTTAAGAAAAAAAATATTTATTGTTTTGTCGAATGTCTATGTCTAATTGGTTGATGTACAATAAAGCTATATTCTATTGTATTTATTTATTCTAATTCGCTAATGTACAATAAACGTCATTTAAAACAATAGCAAACGTAATAATTATTACAATATTGTTGTAAATAAAAAAAAATTGTATTGACTTTATTGCCTTTAACATTTTAAATCTGTTGGTCGGTGTTGAATTGGGGGAGGGAGACGTTTACAAAACAAAATTGACAAAAAAAAACATACAGTCGAATAGAGAACCTCCTCCTTTTTTGAATTTTTGAAGTCGGTTAAAAACTAACAAACGGCAAACATTTTGATCCTGATAACTTACATCTGTATTTAAAAAACTCGGCGAAGTAACTCGCTATCTCAAAACTACATTATAACGAGACAAATTATTTTCTATGTCTACCAAGACTGTACATATCTGGTATTCTTTCATGCCGCGGCAGTTAAGTTTTGTTGTCTAGTACGAACCTCAAAAAGATTGCCATTTTCTCCTAATTACAATAAATGTTCTAATACTGACTACATTTATCGATGACAAGCCAAGTTATCTCGCAATACTTTAATTAACTTGATACAGTAAATGGTAACAAGGGCCTCACGAACCAGTATTACTTTATATTAGCATACATAATTATGCGTTCTTATCTCAACTTAATTGCATCGTAATGAATTAAGCAGTGTTGAGTAGTTCATTTACTTATGTTTATGATAAGAAATTGTTTTTTTAAGTATTTTTGACGTGACAACGTCTTATAATTCGATAGAGCCGGCTGCACGCACGAAAAAACATGACGTCATGCGGCGTTACCTCGCTCTGAATCTAATTCTCTAATTTGAATTTGGAATTATGTTCTTTAAAATTTAAACTTTCAATGATACCAAAACCAGCCAGATACAAATAGTATAGCCAAAGAGATTTTATTACAAGTTTATACATACTATAATGCGAAATCTATTAAACAAATGAAATTAAATTTTTCTTTTGAAAAATGCTACCATTCCATCAGTATTTTCTTAAGACGTTGTCACGTTCAACTATCGTCAGTAAACCGACTTTACAGACAACCAATTTTTTTAATAAAAACAAGACTTATGTTATGAAATTGTGATGTAGTAAGTCATATTTTAGTCAAAGATTTCGCATACCACTTAGCTAGCTAGGTTAAGTTAGATAGAGGCCCTTAATGTTAATAGATAACATTACCGTGGTAGAGGCGTTTCGTTGTGGTACGTCTACAACAAGTATTAAAGTTACATTGTCTAATAAATTAAAAAAATAAACATTAATAACACTATGGAATTATTTTTGTAAATATTTTTAATACTAGAAAAAATCTTCCCGCCTGAGGCAGGTCAATTTTTTTCAGTGTATTTTTTCTAGTATTAATAAAACTTTTATAACCCCGCTCACACCAATTCTAGTCCAAAATAAGTATCATTAAGGATTTGTGATAGGGATAACGAAAAAACATACGAGACAGATAGAGACAATATATATTTATTTATAAATTAACTTAAGTATGTAAATAATAATGAACCCGGACTGATAAGATGATTTTGAGTGTAACATTTATCCTGGTGGCTGGATTATGTTTATTTATTTACTGAAAGATTGTTACTTTTTGAGCTGGGTACCCTGCTCTGCCCTTTGGAGGCACTGCATGTCCCATACTGCCAGATGTGGCTTTATGTGTAACAAAATGTTACCTAAGGCTCTGCTCAACCCCTCTTGGAACTACGATCATATGTACCTATGTATGTAAATATTCTTATCAACCATGATTCGTGAACAAATGTTCAGCACATAAACATTAGGTAGTTGGGTCAGTATATATATATTGTACACCTAGTAGTAGACTCAATTATGTAGGGTATGGGTAGGTTAGGTTATTTCTGTCGTGAAGCAATTCGCTGTGTTTCGGATTGAAGGGAAAGGTAGCCAGTGTAATTACTGGGAATGGAAGGCATATCATCTTAGTCCCCAGGATAGCAACGCATTTGCAGTGTTAAGTGACTTACCCTTAATATTGCAAGTATCTATAGGCGACGGTAACCCCTTAACACCAGGTGGGCCGCAAGCTTAATTGTTTGCCATCTCGTAACATTAAAAAAAAAGTATTTAAACACGAACTACTGATACTGACTATCCATCAAATAACTCAAACAAAATATTTAAAAACGCTCTTCAAAGTGGGTAATCTGAAAAAAGTGGAATTAAGAAACAATACAGAAACTCAAAAATAAAGTACATTATTCAGTATTCCGGATATAGCCACTAAGGTAATGACCGATAATTAATTCTTTGAGCAGCCGTCAATGGTCTGGGATGCGATTCCAATGTTTGTCACTTTGCCGAACTAGTGCACACTAATGAATTTATACTGTACCCCGCGAATTTACAAACGTAGCCGTGGCCATCGTAAACTGAAACCAGGTAAGAGGCAAAAAGGTTATATTATAATATTTAGAAGCGTCGGTGGCGTAGTGCGTAAGAACGTCGTCTTCCGCCCGGGAGGCACTGGTTCGTACCACAACAAGTACCAATGTGTTTCAAATTTTGAATTCATATGCGTTTAATCGACACTTTTACGGTGAAGAAAAACATCGTGAGGAAACCTGCATACACCTATGAAGAAATTCTTACGTTGTGTGTGAAGTCGACCAACCAGCACTTGGCCAGCGTGGTTGACTAAGGCTTAATCACCCCTAATGTGGGGTAGGCACGAGCCCGCGGTGGGGACATTATATGAGCTGTTGATGATAATATTTAGGAGGCATATTTTACTAATGCTACGTTTCAATAACTTATCTACCAACGCTTTGACTTACTAGCCATAAGATTTTGACGAATATCCCTTACGAAATACGTCAAAATTTCACCGTTACCAAGCTAAACTGACGGTTTAGCCCGCTGACGTTATAGAAACCCATCGTTAATGGAGACCGCGTTTGGGCAAGCAAGCGTTTTAGTGCACAGCGAAGTAGCCGCTTGAATTTACAGCAACCCAAATTGGGGTAGTAAATAAAAAAAATGCTTTATTTATCACACAAGTAACAGTACAAGGCATGATATTATAGGACTTATATTACTGTGTGATCTGGAGCCTAAACTAGGGCGATCCTGTATTTCAGGACTCCAGGTCCCACCCGCAAATCAAGTTGCACTGCTTGTGCGGAAGTGTGAGTGTGTGTGTGTGTGGGTGTGTATGTGTGTGTGTGTGTGTGTGTGTGTGTGTGTGTGTGTGTGTGTGTGTGTGTGTGTGCGCGCGTCTATGTGTGTGTTCGTTTGTATTTCATATACGTTAGTTTACTGTACGATTATTAAGGATTCTGTTCCTTTAACTCCAGCAACTTTAACTTTAGTAACTCCACCTTACAGGAGACCATGGTCAAATAACAACTAACGCTGGAATTTGGAGTAGCGCAAACTGGGCTACCTTACAGAAGACTACAGTCAAATAACCCTACAATTTTGTGGTGTTGTGCTTCTGTAGTAAGGTCTCCAGAGTTCGACGGGGATTATGGTGGGCAGCACGCGAGTTTCACGTCAGTGTTGTGAGTTCCCAATTGGGACGTTTTCGCGTCTTCACGACGCGCTCATATGACATATCTGCTTCTTTTTTAATATAATATCAATATAGGTAGGTTATTTTTTTATTTCGGAAGCGCATTTTTGCAACGGGTATTTGCAAAACCAACTTTGGACTTTTCGGCGAAAAGTAATTCTGGGTCGAGTTAAGGTTGTAGCACGTCGTCACTAACGGGGCTGGCGGCGAGAGGGAAGGTAACATTCATACCAATCTGACACTCATATCCGCCAAGCGTATGTATGGTTATTATTAATGATAACCAGTAATTATTAATACTTACATCGTGATTTGGTAAATGTGATGAAAACTGTGAAAAAAAATAACCATAACCTACCCATCATCTCTCAGCCATGTAGGTGCATAAAGCACTACTCTTCCAAAAACATTGCACTCCGCCTGGTTATAAAAAAATAACCCTTACCTACCCCTCACTCAGCCACAGGGTTCGATAGGATAATTATCAATAACAGTTTGATAATTATTAATAATAACCGGTAAAAGTAAATAATTAATTACTTTTGCCTTCAATTTTGGTAATAATAATAATTGTAGGTTATTATTATTAATAATTTTCAATCAATCATACCGTAACATATACACGCTAGTAGAACCCAATAATCAGCTCGGAACCATATCGTCTCATTTTACTATGAAAGAGGCGTTGCGCTACGGGCCCCGTAGCAGTTTCGTAGCCGCTGTTCTACGGAACAGCATTCATAGTAAAAAAGAAGCGTTCCCTTCACGAGCTGATAAGTGTGTTACGACTCTTATAAGGTCAATTTGCAGTACAATTTCTTGATATCGACAAACTGCTATAGGTTTATCTTTCGATAGCACCACCAGGTTAACATGCCTTTCGAAGCACGGAGGACAATCTAGTTGAAAATTTTCGGTCACCCATCTGAATACCTACCACGCCCTTGGTAGCTTAGCTTTCGTTATAATCACGAAGAACGCACTCCTCGTCTGTTTGCGGAAGTGGAGTTCACATGCAAATATATAGTTAGTGCGAGAGATAATAAAAATTTGTCCCACTAGCCTAGCCACCCTCGCCTTGCCGATCTTCACGCCTTAAATGACTTCTCTAGTAAAATATTTAGTTCAGAAAATGGTTTAATTAGAATTAATTTTACAACGCATCTTATTACAAAACACTATTAGGATATCAAAATAAAACTGTTGAAACATTATAGTTTCCTTATATAATAAAACTTTTAAACCGTCATTGCATTTACCGTGTTCTTCGTATCATCATACATATTGGCGTTTATTTTGAAGTTCAATTTATTTCTGGTCGCGGCATGATCACGCTTTGAGGTGTATTAATACAATATAACAGTTAATTTTTAATGGATATCCGCCGGCGGACTTTCTACGGACAGTTTGTATTGTAACAATATTGTATGGGCTACAATAGTTTGTCCGATACGTGTCAATCGGTCGGTTAATGTTTAATAAATATTGTGTTATGTGACAGTTTGAATTTAATGATGGAGTTTATTCTTTAAATATATCATATGAGATGAAGTTACAGAAATAAACTATTTTATTTTGTAAGCTTATTCCGCATATTATAAAAAACATATTTAAAGTTAACCACACCATAAGAAAAAAATTGCTAGATTAACCTAAAGGTTATGTGCTATCAGTCCATTTTCAATGTTTAGTTAACGACGTTAAATTGGCTAGCCGACTAGATGTCATTAAGAGACGTTCGCCTTAAAGACTTAAGGAAACAATAAAGTCCTCTCTTCTTAAAAATCCGATGACTTTGACCATCTGCGCCCAACAGCTGTTCATAAAAGATATATAGATAATTAAAACAATGTCCCTAAAAAATAATGACCTTAATATTTATAATATAATAATACACACTATAATATTGATTCAATCGGTCAATTTAATAAACTAAGTAATGTTTAAACTAAATATAGCCTAATATAAATAAGTATAATACAGTAGTGTTCGTTTGTTTAGACCATTGTATAGGGTGGAGGGTTAATAAACTGAAACACAGGATTTATCCTAATTCAGATATTAGACCGCCATAGTCCTCAACCTCACTATGGATTTACTGCATAGCATTAACTTTACTGTCATTGAATAACTTGTACTTTATTGTAACCTACCCACATTTTTCTGTTATATTCAAATAATTTCTTTATGAAAACTTTGTATATTTTTCTGACTATGGTGAGAGAATAAACGATATTATTATTATTACGTTATTATAATATTCAATTCAAATTTGTGCACTTACAAAACTCAAATTCCAAGTCCCGTTAGTAAGTCTAATCAAAGCCTCGCTCTGAGAAGACCGCACAAGAAACTCCCCAAGTTTCTCCTCACTTTTCACAAGGTCAGCTAAAGCTATGTGTCTTCTCTATTACTAATAGTTGAGAGTCGAACATGATTAGTTTTATTGTGTATGACTGTATTGATAAATTCGTGTCTATCTTGAAAATTCATGATCTTCCAAACAAGTCTCACATAACATTGTCTCAAAGCAATGCTCGCAAGAAAGCATATCGCCACGAAATAGGTAGGTACTCACTCTTCTAATCGAACGAATTAAATATCATATCTGCAAAACTGAATAAAGTTTTGCTACCAAAGCTCGTCAAAGATCCAATCTAAAACTGAACACCTCAAAAAAGCGTCGTCAACATCGTCCGAGTCGCCATTAAAAAAAAGTTCGTCCTCCATTAACAGAGGGGACGGTCATGGACCGCAAAAAACTATCGGCGAATAGAAAAAAATCACAAAATTGCGCACGGTCAAAAAGAGTTCCGATTGTCGCGGTTTGGTCTGCGCGGACTATATTAATTCTTGGCCGTTCGCTCGCTGGACCGCAGAGCGCGATTGAAAAATAAAATAACAATCATTCATTTGGATACAATCATGTTTACGCGTAGCTGCAATTGGTGTGTTAATATTATGTGGCGATTCTATATACTGTTCTCTGCCTTGACTCCGTTTGTTTACTGCTTTGACATCAGGTGAAAGTTAGATTGAATCTCCGATAATGCTGTAAAGGTGCATCTGCAGCCAACAGCAGTAGTTAATCAAGAAAAAATTTAGCGCCATCCCTATTTTACTCATGACTGGAATATTTATCTTCTTTTCTTACTGTTGCTTATTTTCCGGTATGTATTTCATCCTCCTTGTCAGGGATCTGATAGAAACCGATTCCGGAATTGTACATTCTATAGCTATCAGCCAACTAAACCTGCACCTTATTAAATTTGTTTGAGACATTCGACTTTGTGTATTCGATATTCAACACATTAATTTCACGTAACTTATGATAAAATCCATGTTCTGAGAGATCTTGGCTTTTGTACCTACCTATTATCTTACCTACTTTTATCCTATCCTTTTTTTTTTTTTTGTTGACGATGGGGAACCAATTGACTGGCCATACCGCACGCTGGCTAGGCGTGCGACGTGTGCAGGGATCTCCGACGCGGAACAGCGCCAGTACTACCTGCTAAACCCCACCGGTACCCTCCTAAGCCCTCATGGGGGCGCTTTGGGATCGACGCACTATACGTGCGCCATGTCACCAAAGCGTCCCCGGGCTGGCCCGGTCCAACAGTGAACCGGGCGACGCGCCAGTGGGGGATTACGCTAGGGTACTAGGTAATCCCCAGACGGGGTGGCCTATGCCGACTGGCACCAAGGACGCGCGGCTTGCCAAGCCGCGCCCAGACCACCTTAGGGCCGACGAAGACCGGCGGACATAGCCGCCTGCCTTCTCCGGCCCTGCCGTCTACGCCGGAGGGGAGCGGCTAGAGCATCCTCCTCCCGCTCCCTCTCCGCTGCCTCCTTCTACAACTTTTATCCTATCCTACCTTAGTACCACCCCTTCAAGACCTCCAAACCACGGAGGTAAGATTGGCTTATCGACGAAATACAACTATGGTAATAGTAAAAGTGTTAAATGCACTGAAAGGTAATAGACTGATAAGGTACTGATAGCTGGCCCAAGGGGGCAAAAACAAATCTAGCTTAAAGCAAAATGGATAAAATGAAATTATGTTATGCTTCATTTAATCAGTGGTCTTCGCTGAAATCGACCCTTTAATTAATTACAGCGCTCAGTTTAAAAGATTTCAATATCTCGTCCACATGAAGTTTTTCAATATTGTATAAATAATTAAGTTAAAAACCAAAAAACGTCAATTGCAGTCTGCATCGAGAATCGAGTGGGAAACAATATCGATTATTACATACTTTCCGATTTCACGGTATCAATCATAAAGTGTGTGACGGACTTTGGTTTCCACAAATGGGATGATAGTGAGGGAATCGAATTGATATAATAATTGTTTGATGCTTTACAAGAGTCATTTAACATTGAGACCGAAAATTTCGGAACATTATTAATACAGCTGGCGCTTTTATAGGATTGAATTGCGTTAATGATTATATGATGCGAAATGAGAACGTTGGTTGATTGAGTAATAACTTTATGTATTTTTACAATTGGTTTACATCTGGTTTTATTTATAACACCTGTTTCTGTTGGATCTTTAATCTGAATGGAAAAATACAATTTTAAGGATGTTATTGTCACGGCTTTCTTGCATAATTATTCTGGAAGCAACCCCGGAAATTATTAAATGGTGGCTAAGTAATGTAAGATATGAATTAGGTTCTATTTGCAGGTTTTTAACACGGCTAATTCTACTATTATTTACTTCTAAATTATAATCCTGTAGATGGCATTCTGAATAGCTAATCTAATAAAGAGATTCGTTCAACTTTTAACAACAGTCTTTAACACCTTAACGTCAGAATTTTTTTTTTTTCATCTCGCATCAAATCAGCCTTTATTAGAACAAAATGACGCTATAAACAATTAACCTAGCATAATATTTAGTTAATAAAGATAACAAGATTAAACTTTTAGAAAGCTTCAGAGCTAAAAGCATTACGATACGAATTCTGAGAAAATGTCCATTGGAAGTGGGAGGCCTCCATAAAGTTTCTCAATTCTAAATTCACACCATATTTTGATATTTTATAAAATGATTATAGAATTTCAATGTCAATACTGACATTAGAAGCAGAAATTATATAAATATATAAATATGGAGTAAAAACGGAAAACAATGTCTACTTTTTAAATAAAAATTCAATCCACTAAATTTTCTGGCCGAGACTCTGTCAAAGCATAATAATTAATATTATTATGAGATACGGTACGTCAATACAAGTTGTGTTTGACTTATTTACTACTAAAAGCTACTGAGGCCCATACCTACTATGAAATTCAATTATATATTTGTATAGGCTAAAACGGGACTCGGTAAGTGCACTGATTATAATGAATAATTCAAACTGCAAATATCTTAACACCGCAAGAGCATTTATAAATTGCGTGGGTCTCTCATTCGAATTCAGCCTTATTAGAGTTATCTTTGCTTTTGAATTCATTAAGAAAACTATCCTTAATTAGGCTTTCGATGGGTGCTTATGTATGCTGCGGAGTACTTTGTGATAACTCGTGATTGCTTCGTGCAGTTATGGAGTTAATTGTTGGATAACGAGATAATTTATTATTTCGAAAAAACTGATGACTAACTAGCACTGCTACAATGTACCTATCTAGTTCTTTTTTTATAAAATAAAGCAAGAACACATTGTTTTAATACAACCTACAACCGACTAGTTAGAATTTGTCTTATAAGTATCATATACAATGAGGTACTCCGCAATAACAGACACGAGGATGTCTTTGTTGGATGCCATCAGTATAAAAAACATTTCAGACACGCTTAAAGTCAATTAATACTGTGTCTTAATATATTCTGGTTCAGTATCGTAATTGTTCTTTATTTCGTTTTGTTTTATTTTATGTATTTTATTATTAAGAATTATTGAGTTGTTATCTTTCCAAAAATCATTACCTATTATTTTAAATAGCATCAACATCAAAAACCAAATAATGTATCAAAAAAAGATCCAATTGACAAAATCAGTACAATCAGTACAGTACTCCTCATGACTGTCGTCTATGCTGCGAACATGTGTTAGCAGCGTCTATTCCATACCTACCTTTTAAAAGCATCTTTTGACTAACGCATTCGAGTTGAATTTATATTTCATCATTTACTGTTCTCAATTTTTTATATATATTTTATATATTTCCCACATCCATTATATCTTGGTCAGCCGTCATCTCATGATTAACTCCATTTTTTGCCGTAACATCTCTCACGCAATCTATCCATCGTTTCTTCTCTCTGTCTCTATACCCATTCACATTCATGTTTATCACCTTTTCAGTGAATACCAGAAGATTCCACTATGAGCGAGCAATATGGAGAGCTCACACTGGACTAACACTTAAGAGAGGTAACACGATCAGTATATCATCAGTCTCCGCCGGGCTGATGAAAATTATCGAATATATTTGAATTTTCAACAGTATTTCGTCAGTCACTGGGTTAGGCGATCATTTGTCGTCATTCATACCAGACTGACAGATCAGACCGATGAAGTACTGATCGTATAACCTCCCTCTTAGAATGGTATTTCTTAAGTGTCCATCACAGTGACTGTTCAATGAGATGTTATATTTTTTATTATTTCCAGAGAGTTACAGCACGAGAAATAGATCTGATAACTAGTTGCTCGTAACAGTGTGTTGAATTCCACCAGATAATTTCGATGACACAGAAGGCGTCTAATCCAGAGATCAACATTTATTAATATTACATCCTGGAATTCGTCATCCTCATATTGTATTCAAGAAGTTGATTGTAGGTATTGCAATGGGATGATTCTGGAAGTGAAATATTTAAATACATACGGAATTTATTTACTTCACACAGATCTAAAAGAAGATGCATAAAGAAGGAAATAAGACTTACCTAAATAATAAAAAAAAAGTCTTTTAACACATTAAAGTTCACATCATTTCATGCAAAGCTTGTAATCCAAATAAATCCAACATAAATTACAAATGCCATAGAATTCAAAACAAAACGCTTAAGAGAAAAAAGCCAATCGTGACTTTATTCATACATAGTCGCAAACGAGGTCCCTCTGTCAAGCAAATCTGTCACTTATTGCCGGTAGGACAACCGCTTTCGCCGCATTAACATTTTATTAACATTTCCCTGACGTCATTAGGGTTTATATTTGAATATCTTTGGATCGGAAATGCACAAATTAAGCGGGTGATCTGTTGGTCGTAATGAGGGTTCGTAATGATGGAGACCGAAGGAACAAAACAACACTTGCTTACCTCAGCGTCTCGGGTAGCGAACGGAGCTGCGTGGAGAGGAAACTAATTCTTTTGTTCACAATCGTATTAAGGGAATTTACATTTTGGAACTCAAGCTTAAACACGAATTTAAACGTCCAAATATTTGGAAAACAGCTGTGCATGTGAATTAAACGTCACTTTTTAAGGGAATGGGTTCTTCTTCTTCTTCTTTGTGAATGGCGTTAAGGCTAAAAGGGAATGGGTTATTTTTTAATGAAGATTGACATATGTTGTTACGAATTGAAACTCCTTGTTGTTAATTATGCCATTTAAAAAAAATATAGAAATTAAAAGATATGTTAGTCTCCTGACTAATCTGAAAACGTATGGTCGTTTTAATTATAAATTCTTTTTATTAAATATAAAGTTCAACCTTTTCAGTTAAAGTAAGAAGAGATGAAGATCCTTTCTATTACAAAGAAAGTGTGAGAATGATTGATGATACCTATGTCGCAAGGACATAGGATATTAAGGTAACACATAATCCCTAGGGATACCACAAAATCACGGAAGATGTAGATATTCTTCTCAGAAAGTAAAATATTCTTGTTAATTATCTACGTCTTCTTAGTAAACATGTTTAGTGATACAACAAAATGCTACCTATATAATATCAGTGATTTGTCATTTCACAAAACTATAATCTAGTAAATTGGAAAGAAAGTAAAGTTCATAAGGCATTAGACTCTCACACAAAAGTCCACCCTTAGTGGGAAATAAACCCTGAAAGAAAGAATAAGACTTGGTCATAAAAATTAACCCTGAAAGAAACTACTGATCACTCAGATATTTTAGTATCTACCTATTAGTACCTAACAAGTACGAATCTTGTACGGTAGGTTCAGGGTTATTGATTTTTTATGACCTATCGTACTTGAAATAAAATAAATAAATTGAATTATTTAAATATGTAGGTATTCAGTAATTCTATTTACAAAACATCGGATACGATACGGTTGATGTCATAGCAATGCGAGGATAAGATAACCATTTTACATTCAATAAATATCTGACATTCTAAAACACCTGGAAATTCAACCAAAAATAACAAAAAAATCTTCAAAGCCACTCCACGGTAACCCAGCCAATAGTCCTTATTAATAAGGAACGGTAGCTCCCAGCACAGACGGACGGACGGACAGGGCGAGCGACATTTGTAATGCTACTAAATAGTTGCGCGCGGTAGGTGCCCCGCAAACGAGTAATGCGTTCACAACTCCACGGGGGACGCTCTTATGCAACATAGCACCAAGAAACATACGGTAAAACTGCTCAAAATTGAAGCCCTTTACGTGGGGAAATACCCCTACCAAAAACCGGACGGATCCAACAGAAGTAAGGTTCCTAGATTCGAAGTAGGGCACAGCGGACTAACCGCTCTAATTTGGAACGCCCAAACTGGTAGTACCTCCACCTTACAGAAGACCATAGCCAAATAACACAACATTTTTGTGGTGTTATGCTTTTATTTGTCAGTAATGTTGCCAGCTCCATGGAGCAGGGAAGCGGATTAGGGTTGGCAGCGCACGTCAGAGCTGCAAGGTGCAAGCGTCTATAGGCTACAGTGACCTTACCACCAGGCAGGTTGTATGCTTATCTGCCAGCCAAATAGGTAACATAAAAAAAGATTCCTCTATATTAGTATAGGGTCATGCTTGGCGACCGTGGAGAGGGAAAGAGAGGAAGAAGAACTAGTAGTTACCTACTTTAGAAATGTCGTTTTTTATCCCTTGTACATAGCCTGGGGATCGAACCTGAGTCTGAAACCTGTTTTTCCACTGAAAAAAGGTGTACTTACAATCATACTTATAATCTCAAAAGAGGTTGAGCAGAGCTTTAGGTTACATTTGGTTACAGATTAAGACACATCTAGTTACTATGCAGGTCCTCAAAACAGTAGCAGGTTACCCGCCTGTCGCCTACATAAAATTGGTATCAAACGCAAAAAGTAAGAAACATTTAGTAAACCAACAAACAAAAGCCAACAACCATGATAGCCTCTAGAGTTATGGAATGTGAAAAGTTGTGGAATGAGCTCCCTGTCGATGTTTTCCCTAAGGACTACAACATGGGTGTCTTCAAGAAAGGTGTGATAATGTTTTTGCTATGTCGGCAACGCACGTGTGATACCCCTTGTATTGCAAGTGTCCATATGCTGCGGTGACCGCTTACCATTAGGCGGATCGTATGCTTGTTTGCCACCAATGTGGTATAAAAAAGTTAATATAAGTATTATTGGGATAACTTTTTTTACTGGGATAACTTTAGCTTTAACTTTTTATCTAAGTAATACATGAAAAATATTGTATCATCTTGCATAATCCGGTCCAGCCAATAAGTCAGAAGCACCTATCTGCGTAATGTCTCGGCGAATCATTTACATATTTTAATGAGCACAGCGGCCTATCTCTACATTACCTAGGCACAGCCTAGATACTTCAGTCTGGGACACCGTATGTTTGACGAATGATTGTTCCATCGTGGACACAACGAATTAATGAGGGCTGAAGAGTGGGTATCGCGTTGCTTATTTCATGATGGGAAGCTTTGAGGCTTCTTTGTTTTGTAACAGAGAGGTGAACGAACTTATTATTATTGGGATGTTGTGGTATGTTTAATCAGATATCTGAATTCGTTGGAAGAGTCGAGTCTTACGTTAACATTTAAAAGTTCGCAAGACAAGTGCTGGTTCGCTCATTAAATTTTGCGATTCAAATGTACGTGCGGGAACTCTTTCTTAGATATTGTATTGGAAAATTTAATAAATTAATTACGTTTATGGTGATCTGAACACATAAATGTTAACAAAACATATTTTATAAAAAGACATACGTAATATTACCTATATGAAAAGGGCGCTAGAAAAGTCCCTTTTTTTGGATAAGAAAATGTACCTAAGTCGCATCGCAAATGTACCTAGTATATTTCAGAGCATAACTATTATTATTAGCAAGTTTCTTATTTTAAATAAGGCCTGTAAAATAAAGCTGTTTTAATTCTTTTTTCGTGAATGTAGGTTATTTTAGATAACTTTAAAAACAACTCGACGATGGCATGTGACTTCGAATGCCAAGCGGACACACTTGGCATCAAAAGCCACACACCCGCCGAGAAAGTTTTCTCCACCACGTTACCAGAGTCCGCCACGAGGAGGCTTCAGGACGTGGGCCCCAACATCCTCCTCGGCCTGACCTCCAGTGCGCTATTGCGGGACAGCTCGGGATCTACGCACGTGAGCGCAACTACATCGAGACCGTCCCAACGCTGCCCGTCTAGGCACTACTTGTGCGCCAATTGGTGGCCAGCAGCCGCTGGCCGACGCCGGCCTTATAGGCCGCCTCCTAACTGACGGCTGCTCGACCTGGCGCATCCTCCGCAACGAGGACACCGGGAGCAGCCATCGGGCCGCAACCGGGGGACTTCGGGCGCGGTAGTGGCCCTGAAAAGGGCCGTGATGGGAAAACAAAAACAACTCGACGATAGCATGTGACTTCGAATGCCAAGGGGACTTGACATCAAAAGCCACACGGATGTGTGGCTTTTGTGGCCGAGAAAGTTTTCCCCACCACGTTACCGCCACGAGGAGGCTTCCAGACGTCGACCCCAGGTTATTTTAGATACCAAGTAGATAATGAGATTTGTTGTTTAATTCACCCTCTTCGGGGCAAGGAAAGGGATCCATATTATGTTAAGAAATAAGATACAAAGAATAGGTAGATTAGCGTGGGCCACGCCACCTGCAGTACGGCGCAACGCAATGCGTCACGACACGACGTATGACGTTGTAATGTATGAATATTTATAGGCTTTATTTAGCACTCTGTGGTATGAAACACTATGGGAGGTATCACACCGAATGTGACATTCACGCTCTGCCAATCTTAGTCCCTTTCCATACGCTGTGGAGCTCTGGGGCCTTAGGTACGCGCCAACAGAAACGCAACCCCAAAAAAGGTGGTGTTATTATTTTACTGTGATCTTCTGCTGTGGAGGTAGGTAGGTACGACTCTAGCTTGGGCACTCCAAATTGGAGTAGTTAGTCCGCTCCCTACCTCAATTGAAACAAGATTAATCTTAAAACAATATATACCAAGCATAGCTCAAATCTGAACTGAGCGTAGATTTATAATTACTGACTGAGTAGGTATCTAGGGAATCAAATCGGAAACCACTAAACAGCTGTACCACTCAATAAAATCTTTATACGGGGAGGTACTTCTTATCCAAAGTAACAATAGCAGTCAAATTTTATGGTAATTACAAAACAGATACATTAAACCCAGTGTGCCTCGTAGAGAGAGCTGTCTGCTGCATATTCATGGAGTCTGCAGGACGAACTGATAATTAGTGCTTCCTAATTGATGGTAAGTCTTTGGCTGGTGCCTCGAGAATCGAGGGCGATTAAGCCTTAGACAACGTACGTCTCGGTTATATAGAACGATGCTATTCATTTGGGTAGTTCGCATTATCATAAACTGTTCGTGTGGATAGAGATATTACGAATGTACAATAAAAAGATACACATGCAAAGTTTCAGTATATTATTATGTATCCTCCCGTGCGATTCTGTAAGGATCTCACTTTTCACCCATTTCATTTCGAATTTAGCTGTCAAACGCAAATGAATATTTCAAAAAAATAATAAAATAATATATTTTAGCAAAAAAAATACGAAAACCGACTTCAAGTCGTACAAATTTAGACTAAAAAGTAAGAAATAAATAATATTTTTATTAACTAGTAGAAAAGAGCGTCATAGAAAACCAAGGAAACTATTGATACACATTTATAATTCCTTATTTATAATTCATACTCTGATATATTTGGAGCCGGTGCCTCCTCTTTTTTGAAGTCGGTTAATAAAAGAAATACTTTTAATCAATATGATTTCTAATTTAGATTTACCTACTTTGTTTTCAGTTTAAGTACTCAACAAATAAAAGGAAAATGGATTTTTCCATAAAATTTGACAGCTAAATTTGCAACAAGATGTGAGGTGAGAAGTTCGAAAGATCTTTACAGAATCGCACGGCTGACGACTGCTGTTCCAACTGCGCTGCTCTCCAAATTGGATTTAATGCAAAAAACGCTCGACAGTTTATACAGGCACAAATAGCATGATGAATAGTGGACGGTAAAATCCTCCATATAGGCATACCTAGCACATATGGCTCCAGAAAAACCCCATAGGAGGGAGAAGTACGGTATATAAGTCTAATTTGAGATTTTAAGGTGGGACACAGCGGATTAGTCGCTCGAATTTGCAGCGCCTGACTTATGACAGTAGATATCTCGTCCTTACAGAAATACCGCAATCAAAAACTCTACATTTTCGTAGTATTGCGTTTCTGTCGATGAGTATGCTACTAACTAGAGCTTCACGAGGCAATGGTATGGAGTTAGGGTTGCCTGAGCGTCACAGGCTACGGTGCCTATATTTCTAGCCAGCTGCTTGTTCTACAACCCTCTTCCATAAAAAATAGTTTTTAAAAAAGTGAATAATATTAATGTGCTGCTCACATGATTAATAATCTTGTTAACACTTCCAACTGAGCTAATGCGCTTGTAGGTACTAGGAGTGGGTTCACATCAATAGTGTCACGGCGGCCGGGGATCGATCTCCGTTCACACAGAAAGCGAGGCCACCTGCCTGCGCGTTCGGCTGCCGACGCTTCAACTTATCTAAAGCTTGTTTGGAAGATGTCGCTCATTTTACGGTAAGACTGACTTTAAGGTACATTTATTATATTAATTTGGTTAGTTTTTATCTGCTACATGACTGGTGTATATGTACATACCTACATACTTACAATAAAGAATATACTTATTATTCTATTATATTTTATACCTGAGTACGCCATTAATTAAGAATAGAATAGAATAGATTGTTTTTTATGGGTGCCTCTTCTGAGAGTAGCCAGGCTCAAAGGGAAAGATTTTCCTCAACATTTCCAGGACATGTTAAGTTAGGGTGCCATTAAACACTTGCCTAACACAAGCTAGGTAGTTCAACTCACTGAGGTACATGAAATTCATTAACAAAGCAACCTAATAACTTCCCCTTGCGGCCGGAGTGGGGGGAGGGGGTGACAAACAGCACTCTGTAATGTGCTACTGTTGAATTGCAAAAATCTCATTATGCTCTAACTGTCGTTATAGGAGTAATTAACTGCTAGGACGTTGGGAAGGTGTGGAGTCGTGTTACCTATATTATTTTTGTTGTGTTTATCAACGAATTAGGAAGTGTTTTTGCAGATACTAAGTTGGGTTTACGATTGTGATATAATTACCTAGGTATCCTAAGCGCGCTAAAACTGTTGCTTTTATAATAGCCTAATATTATAAAACGCGAAAGTTTGTATGGATCGTTGTCTGGATGTGTGTTTGTTACTCTATTACGCAAAAACTACTGAATGATTTTTAATGAAACTTTACAATAATATAGCTCATACATCAAAATAACATATAGACTAACTTTTATCGCGAAAAAAGGGCTTAAAGGGGGATGAAATAAGGGATGACAGTTTGTATGGGATTTCGTTATTCTTGAAGATAAAACCATGAAACTTTGAACATAGGCGCTTCATAGGAAATAAATAAATTTGTTTTATTGCTTTTGAAATCTTGGCCCATGTGGGGATGAAATATGGGAAAGCTCGTATTGAAATCCAAACTCCAAAAAATGCTACAAAATAACTATTTCATGCGGGCGGAAGTCGCGGGCAAAAGCTAGTTTTCTAATATCAAAGTATATTATTTCAAGACACAAGTCCTTGTGACAAAAATTTCTGCCAGGGAAACAAGATAACAGAGTAAAACAGGTAATAAAACGTACCTACATACAAATGGTGTTTGTACCAAACACCATTTTGCGTTTTGGTTTATGGTAAGTATGACGCAAAAAAAAAATCCAAAATTGACAAATTATTTTTGAAATGTTCCATATATTTTATTTCGCTGATCGAACTATTTGGAATGGAAAAGTCTAAATTTGTTTAAATATAGCGTGCCTGCAGATAAAGGATTCAACTACAAATAAATATAAAGGTAATCAAATTATGTCGATGCATAAAATCATAAGATCAAATAACAAAAACACGACTCCTTAACCTAAATGAATCTGGAATAATGAGCAGCAACGAAAAGGCTTAGAGATACGGCAACCAGATCGACATAAAGCTTTCTCTTTCTTCGCTAGAGTCAACGTCAACAATAAGAATAGTTTTATCATACCTATGCTGTTCCCCGGGTCTCATACCATGTCCATGCCTAATTTATTCAAAATCGGTTGATGACATTTGTTATGGGTTTAGGCGTGAAAACGTTACAGACCGAGTAACTTATTCATTTAATATTAGTAGAGATTATATTTTCCTGTAATATTTATATGAACTTGATCTTTAACCTTGATATTAGAGTTTCTCTTCTAAAATCTTATTCTCATGATATTTATTTAGAAATTTGAAAAATTCTTCATCTAAAAATTAGAGGTCTCTACAGATTTCCCTGATCCCTGGTAATTGTGTTTCGTTATAACGAGTTTTTTGGCGTCGTCCCGTACGGCCAGCCCAACCTGCGCGCTGCATTTGCTTTGGCCATTTAACGCTTCCTACCTATAAAATATCTACATCCAAATGTGACGGCCGTGATTCATTGTGTTAATAAAAAATTGAGAACGGCGCAAAGCAACGTATGGTAAACATAGTTAGGAAAATCAAACGTAAAGCGTCTGAGAGCCAGGTAGCTGTTGTCTGAACATCTTACCATGCTGAAAATTATCACCTTGTTGACATATTTTTTACTACTTCTTCTTCATGTTTGTAATCACTCAAACCCTATCCCCCTAGTGAAACATGGACTAAAGTTAGTCATGGTTTCAAACTGATGCTGTCATTTTTATTTGCTGAATGAAAGACAGGGTAAGCATTAATTTTAAACCTCGACTAACTTTAGTTTACTACAGTCCACTCTTTGTAATAAGGGGGTACCTATAATACATAATATAATATATAATATACTTCCACGCTCACACCAATTATCTAGCCCAAAGTATCCTTAAGAACTTGAACTTGTTATGGATACTAGATAACAGTATTTTTTTTTAATATAGGTATCTAAATAATAATTTTAGATATTTTTATAATAAATACATATAAACAACCATGACTCGCAAACAAATATTCGTATTCGTCACACAAATATTTGCCACTACCAGGATTCGAACCCGGACCGCTTGATGTGTAGGCAGCTATACTGACCACTCCACCACGACGGCGTCAAATACCTATGGGACCAGAATTTTATTTTATAGGCTTAGCGGGCAGGGCAGGGTATGCCGTACTTATTTGTACCCGTGGGTATCGAAGTTATCCCCGTACAGCCTATTTCCACCACTGCACCGCTCGCCATCGAGAGGATTAGCAGACGGGAAGGTTTGGAAAAGAAAATCATTAATATAATGGAAAATTTAATCAAATGTCAAATCAATAGTGTCATCCACAGCCATGATTTCGTCCACTTCTAGCTTTGTATTCGGTACGTCTTCTTTAATAGTTTTCATTGGTTTAGTAAATAGTGTATCGGTTTCTGGGCTTTTCATTTCTATATCTTCCTTAGGTTTAGGGGTTTCTTGTTTACTGACAGGCACTACAGTTTTGCGACGTTTTTCCTTTGTGTTAGTATTTGTTGGCACCAAATTGTTCAAGTGGGCATTCTGCAAAGAAAATTGTACTTGTAGAACGGCACATATTGTTATGATGATTATTGACAAAAATCAACTGTAGTATTCTGTAACGAAGTCAGATTTCGCTTCGAAATATTCGATGTCCACTTATTTAAAAAAATCTTTGTCTTGATCAGTAGGTAACATTGGAAGAGTTTAGAATAGTGTGGATACGACATCCAAAATCGTTAAGGAATAGCACGTCAGAAACAATAAGTTATCTTCTTTTTACTTTCACGTATACGTAGTAGGACAGGAGAGGATAGAGGTAGGTAGGAGAGGATGAATAAAAGGATTTATGAATCAGAAGTGAATGGAGAGGCGGGGCGAGGTAGACCTAGGCGAACGTTTAACGATCAAATCGAAGACGTTTTGAAAAAGGGCCAGGTTAGAAGTACGCGTAACCGCCGAGCATGCATGAAGAATGTGATGAAAGTAGATGAAGCGAAAGAGGTATGCAAGGATCGTAGCAAGTGGAAACAAGTAATCTCTGCCTACCCCTGTGGGAGAAAGGCGTGACTCTATGTATGTATGTATGTATGTAGTAGGACTTATAGAGGAAGTCTTGTAATCGTCAAAAAATTGGACTGGACCTCGAGATTTTGACGGATTTTCAGTGCGCTATTACGGGAAGGCTCTGGATCTGCGCACGTGAGCGCAACTACACCGAGACCGTCCCAACGCTGCCCGTCTAGGCACTCCTTGTGCACCAGCAGCCCACAGCCAACGCCAGCCCCTGTGGGCCGCTGGCCTTATAGGCTGCCTCCTCACCGACGGCTGTTCGACCTGGCGCGTCCTCCGCAACGAGGACACCGGGAGCAGCCATCGGACCGCACCCGGGGGACTTAGGACGCGGTCGTGGCCCTGAAAAGGGCCGTCCGGAACTAGCCGTGATGGGAAAACAAAAACAACTCGACGACGGCATGTGATTTCGAATGCCGAGGCGACACACTTGACATCAAAAGCCACACACCCGCCGAGAAAGTTTCCCCACCACGTTACCAGAGTTCGTCACGAGGAGGCTTCCGGACGTGGACCCCAGGTGAGTACCACCTATTGAATCAGCCTTGGAACATACAACACTTGTGTGGTGTCCTAACAATTATGAGTTTTGGCTGGTTATGGTAACATTATGAAGGCATCTAATTTGCTCATTATTGTGTGAGTCAATACACAGACAGAAAGCCTACCATTAACTCAAAGAAAACATCGCTCTCAGCTGATCAAACTTATTTGAACACTACACAAACATAGGTTCTCCGAAATAGTAAGAAACTAATATAACAATAATAACAATTAACCATAATTTCAACATGAAAATAGCAATTGCATAAATAAAATCCTATCAGCTGCGTCTATTTAAACATTCAGAATCGAATTTAAATTAAAATTGGTGTTAAAATCGGTACACGATTCATGACTAGCAAATTATTTTGACGGTAGTTCTCGTTATCCATTTGGCGAATACTGGTTTTAACTGATACCTTCATTTAATTGATTGTTTTGTGTTTGCATAAAAGATGGCTAACAAATTTAGGTTTGTAAAATAAAGCTCACGCGCGCGCCAATTTGAGAGTGCAGAGAGTAATACGAGTGTACTACTTGACTTCGACAAACGGATGTGCGAATAACTTTACTTCGATTAACTATAAGCGTACAACCAGAGCTCGAGTGGGCGTTGTCGCGACATAGTTCGGTCCGGGGGCGGCCTTGGTCGAACTGATGCCGGGAGGACTGCGTCGACCCGCCGGCCGGCCAGGGAGACCCGTAGAAACGGTTATCCCGCTGGCCGCCCGTGACATAGTACAGGGGCCCGAGCGTGGTTAACCAGCTCGTGAGGCTGCCCCATCATGCCAGCTCGTGAGGCTGCCCTATGACATCAAAATATAAGGTTTCTATCAACTTTTGAGTCGTATCCGGTATACGAGAAAGTCAAGGGGAGACCACTCCCGATTTTTTATTATTTACGGGGAAGCAGTTGGTCTTCAGCTCACCTGATGATAAGTGCTGAGGGACCTATCTTCAAAATCAGTACACCCAGTAAAGAGTTATGAGGCAACACACATAAAAAAACATACAGTCGAATTGAGAAGCTCCTCCTTTTTTTGAAGCCGATTAAAAATTGCACATACGATACATTATCTAATTAATAAAATAAAATACCTAAATGTGGTTTATTCTCAATTAGATACAAGTAGGGGTGGGTAACACGTTTTTTTTTGTTGACGGGGAGGTCGAATGCAACGCATCGTCCCTGCGGGGTGGTACCAACCGCAGGGGATATGTGGGACTCGAGGTAAAGGCGTTCCCTCCATACCCACTAAACATCCTGCCCTGCCTGACCTTCAGTGCGCTTTTACGGGAAGGCTCACTGACGTTCGACATGACCCACGTGGGATACACTATTTTGCGTCAGTAGTTCGCAGCGTAAATTCCTGGTGTGTAGTTCTTTAAAAACTAAAATGAACTTTTATTTCATAATTTTATTAAACTGAAAAACGAATCAACAAGTATATCTTATATGTATAATTTTTATATATAAGTTTAACCAAAAAAATCTAATCTCAAAATTTCCGCGAGAAAAAATGCTTCCTGGCCCTATCAAAGCACCAACCAGCCGCATAAACATCCCGAGCGTGTGGGAAGTGAGGCCGCGTGTGCGGGAGCTTGAATGATAATAATATAATAAAACTTGTTGAGTTTCTTGCCGGTTCTTCTCAGAACAAGGCCTCCTGGCAGACTCTTGAACTGATGGCATAAAAATTGACTTTCGTAAGTGTACAAATTGTACCTAAATGAATATTTTGACCTTTGACTTTGATGGCGATAGGCGCCAATGAAGTCGCCAAACCTAGTCGCGACGACAAATTATAGTATTGCTGGAGTTAGTCTCTTTTGTCTCGAAATTTAATTTAAACACTTTTAAACATATGACTGTGAGTGTGATCTTTAGTGTCTACCCTTTCCTCTTTACTTCCGGTGTTCCTTGAAAATATAGGTTTTCAGACAGCCTTACTATATCCATAGGATAGTAGAGCCTGCAGACCCGACCCCATGACGACCTATGTAAGACGGCTGCAGTCTGTGGCGATATAGGTATTATTATTTCGTAAATTCGGGGCTTTTTGCGACACGCGACTTATAAAGGTCTATTGTGACTAGCCTCCAAGTAAATCCAATTGAGGCCTTACATGTACTCCTATAGCTGGGTACTATCTAAAAATGTTAAGTCCAGATATTCCCAGCTTGGATTGTTTTGATATCGTCTGGGTCGAGAATGTGTCTCTCCAAATGTCGGCTTCTTTTGTGAATGAGAGCTTCACAAGAGCACAGGAGGTACATTGGTGTTTCACGCTCCTGTTCACAGAATCTGTAGAAAGCATCAGTATTTTTAGTCTCATGTTGTAGAGATGTCTGTTCAGCTTGCAGTGGCCAGTCAGAGCCCTAATCAACACGCTCAGGTGGCCCATTTTGAGCTTTAGTAGCTCGTCAGTGCGCTAACGAGAGTATGGTTCGATTAGTGCTTTTGCGTGTGTTAACCCAGGCGTTCTTTGCCCGAGCACTTTTGCCTCTTGAAGGAGGTGGGTTTTTAAATATTGCATGGCCTGGGCCTTTGCGATACTACAGAAAGGTTCTGGGCCAAACTGTGGATCTTGAGCCCCAGTCCTTGCTATGCTAGCTCATCGGCCTTTTGGTTATTGATGATTCTAAATTGGCCTAGTAGCATAAATAGTATTTAATATCTCACGTGGGTGAGCCATGAATGTATAAGTAAAATTATAGGTACGTGTGTAGGATACATTGCACCTGTGTGCGTTAGTGTGGGAGCATAGTTATTTGGGAGAATAATTATTGAAATAATTATTATTATTTATTCACAAAAAAACTACTTACGCAAAGTCGTTATACTCCCCGCATATTTTAATTATAAAGATAGAAGTTAACAATGTTGGATGGTACTTACCTGCACTACTAATTGTCGCGGTTTCAATAACTTAGGTAGGTAGGTATCTATACTTTTGCTTACTTAGGATAAGATTTTGACAGATTCCTATACAAAACTAGCTGTGCCCGCGACTTTGTTCGCGTGTTATGATTTTTATAGCCTATATAGGTAGCCTTCCTCGATAAAAGGACTATCTAACACAAAAATATTTTTTCAATTTGAATCAGTAGTTCCTAAGATTAGCGTTCAAGCAAACAAACAAACTCTTTCTTTCTTTAAATAAATAATGGCGTTCGCGATATATAACGCATTTCGCCAATGTCAAGTAAAAATGCACTTAGAGTAACAAACAATTGTACGGTAGATTGAGGTTAAAAATGGAGTCTCTCAACACGTGTTTTTACAACAAGAACTCGGGAGAAACTCCAAATAAACTCTTCAGCTTTATAATATTAGTATAGATAGCTAAATGTCAAAATTCTACTGTTTCCATGGAAATGAAATCCGCCATAAGTTACACTTACCAATGATGGATTTCTCCGTACCAACAGTTTTACATCTTCAGAATTTATTGTTGTGCGTTTAGCGTGTCTACAAAGAAAGACATAGTAAATTTTATTACTACAGTAGTTTTATCTCAGGAGAGCGGGTAATCGAACCATGACTGTAGATAGGTAGGTACGGAAGGATACCTAAGTAGTTAAGTAGGCCATATATTAAAAAAAAGATGGATGGCAATGACATTTTCTGTAAGTAATCCTATTCCATCCATTTTAAGTACGTAAGGTAGAAGTACGTAATGTCGACAGTGTCCCAGTACTCGTCAGTTTTCCAAAAAATGCAAATATCACTGATATCCTACCACACAAAGTTCTATTTTTGTTGGCAACACATTCTTAGAAATATTTAGCATAATTATAATGTGAACATTCTTTTGAAAAACATATGGCGACTACAACACACGCGTTCGAAGGTAAGCATTGCCGATTTTTTAATTTTTTTGCTAGTTTAGGTACTAGAACTGACGTCTACCAGCTTATGTTTCTTCCTCTGTCGTGTAGTGTTTTTTATTTACAGGGAGAGTGCAAATACTTTTTGTAATAGATAAGTAAATTGTCTAGCAATATAACCTATAAAATTAATCATTTTTAATATTTAGATTATGTTTTTTGTAAGTGACATATTTTGGGTCACAAAAACCGTCACATGAGCCAATAGCCGTCAGTTTACCCATTGATCTGACGGTAATTAGGACACGCTTTAAGTATGAACCTAATTCCGTCGTCATAGGAATTTAGCTCTTATCACTATGGAATAAAAACTAAAGTTAATTGTAATTCTGTCGGTTACCAGGACACGTTTTAAACTTTGATCCTGTTTCCGTCATTAAAGTAATTTAGATTTAATGTGCCGGCAATACGATCTAAAGTTGATTGCAATCTGTCGGTAACAGGGACATATCTGGATATTTTAACATAAATCCGTCATTATATCGAATTTAAATCTTTATAACCATGCAATACGGACTAAATTAAATTAAATAATAGCATTAGTCGTACAAAGTGGTTCGGGCTTTGGTTTTATGTGCATTAACTTTTGTGTTTGTGTGACGAACACGAATGTTTGTTTGCGAGTCATGGTTGTTTATATATTTATTTAAGTTTATTTATAAAAATATCTAAAATTATTATGTATATTAAAAAAAAAAATTCCGTTATCTAGTATCCGTAACACAAGTTCTTAACGATACTTACTTCGGGCTAGATAATTGGTGTGAGCGTGAAAAAAAAAAAAAAAAAAAAAAAAAAAAAAAAAAAAACTTATAATTTCGAGATTAAAAATTTTGTTTCTTTTTTTTGAAGTCGGAAGATGCCAGTTCTTTAATTTTGAGTAGTTGTAAGTCGTATTGTTGTGCTCCAAGGAATTCCGGTTGGTGCGCTTGCTAAATCTGATATGAGTCATATAGCAACTTTCAGGAGTAAGACAAAACATTATTTTTCTACCGCTTTGCGCATGTTTTTTTTTGTATTAATTTTTAGGCATACTTAGGTAAATCAGATTGCAACATATTTATAATGTGTAGTAACACATTCATTAATGACTCACTAATTCACTAACTTAATTCACTAATTAATTAAAACAGAGCGCATGCGGGAACGGCACTTGTAATTAGAACTAACCTCAAACAGACAAGATTCGTAGCTGGTGGTGATCGGAATGGCAAACATACCTTTTGGGGCTCTCGCTGTACCAATACCAGAGGTCGAGAACTGAAACGTTGCATTAACATAAATCATCTTAAGCCGATCTCGACCGGTGAACCGACATACTGGCCAAGTGATCAACGGAGAGTACCCGATCTTCTTGACTTCTTTATCGGGAAATATTTAAATACAGCTGTTGAGTCTAGTCTAGATGGATCTTCAGACCACACGCCAGTCATTCTGGACTTGGGCACTTGCCTATTTACACGAGAAACTTCGGAGACATTAACAAATCGTAAAACAGATTGGGAAGGTTTAAAAAGCTACATTGACGAAAACATTACTCTTAAGGACCAACATGAGATGGATGAGGCCTGCAGATATATCACCAACCTAATTCAAGTTGCGGCCTGGATTAACACACCGACTCAAAATGTAAAAAGTATGATCTCTAACAAATATAGAATAGAATAAATAAATTATCCTGGAAAAGCATAGGTTAAGAAGGGTCTGGTCCTCGTCCGGAAGCCTCCTCGTGGCGGACCCTGGTAACGTGGTGGGGAAACTTTCTCGGGGGGTGTGAGGATTTAGATGTCAAGTCCCCTTGGCATTCGAAGTCACATGCTATCGTCGAGTTGTTTTTGTTTCCCCACCACAGCTAGTTCCGGACGGCCATTTCAGGGCCACGACCTATCATTTCAAGTGAAACAGGGAGAGGCACGACCAAATCTATACAGCATACAGGCAGGAGTTCCGCAGGGTTCAGTTCTTGGTCCAGTACTGTATAACATCTTCACTTCAGACCTTCCTGCCGTAAGACTAGGCGATGATATACTGCCACACAGAGACTGCGTGGAGTACCTGGGATTTCACCTTGATAGGAGACTGACCTGGAAGCAACATATCAAACAGAAGAGAGTCCAAATGAATCACAAGTTCAGGGGGGGGGGGGGGGGGGGGGGTCAAAAGCTTTGTGACGTTACATGTTAAAATTTAAAGTACTAAAATGCGAAATTTATATGTGAATAAAAAAATCTAAAAATTTTCGAACTCGATCTATATTTTTAATACTTTAGCACTCTCGCTATGAGATTATCTCTCTTGCAATAACAATCAACTTCTAGAGCGGCGTTGTAATGCAAGTTAGACACAAAATTCACGAGAGTTCTGGTAAGGGTTTGAGTAGGTTTAAGAAAAAAAAAGAAAAAATTAAAATAACTGTTTTCTTTTGATTATTTCTTAATACATGCATAAAATTAAAAAATGTGTGACGTCACATCAGGGGGGAGGGGTTCTAAAAATGTGACAACCTGTGACAAGGACGGGGGGAGGGGTTAAAAAGTCCTAAAGTTCGTGTGACGTAATTTATGGATGGCCCCTAATTTACAACGTCGTATTGAAACCAATTTGGACCTACGACATCCAAATGTGGAGCCTTGCTAGTAAGACCAATATACTCTGCATTCAACGTGCGCAGAATGGTATTCTTAGTGGTACCGTTGTGAACCTAATTTAATAATGTTTGTTTGTTAGAGTATAATAATGTTTGGTATCATCATCATTATCATCATCATTTCAGCCGAGAGACGCCCACTGTTGGACATAGGCCTCCCCCAAGGATCTCCAAACCGGTCGGTCCTGCGCTGTACGCATCCAGCGGCTTCCCGCGACCTTTACCAGATCGTCAGTCCACCTTGTGGGAGGCCTACCAACGCTGCGTTTCCCAGTACGTGGTCGCCACTCAAGGACCTTTCCGCCCCAGCGGCCGTCAGTCCTACTCGCAATGTGCCCTGCCCACTGCCACTTAAGGTTCGCAATTCTTTGGGCTATATCGGTGACCTTGGTTCTCCTGCGGATCTCATCATTTCTGATGTGATCGCGCAGAGAAACTCCGAGCATAGCCCTCTCCATTGCCCTTTGGGTGACTTTGAGCCTTCTTATGAGGCCCATTGTAAGCGGCCACGTTTCGGTTCCATAGGTCATCACTGGCAACACACACGAATCAAAGACTTTCGTCTTAAGACACTGCGGTAGATGGGCCGAGAATATGCCGCGTAGCTTCCCGAACGCTGCCCAGCCGAGTTGGATTCGTCGATTGACCTCTTTCTGGAAGTTGAACTTACCCAGTTGGACTGTTTGTCCCAGGTAAACATAATGGTCGACAAGTTCCAGTGTAGAGCTTCCAGCCTTTACAGGAGTGGGTGCGACATGGATATTAGACATGATTTTCGTCTTATCCATGTTCATTTTAAGACCCACTTGTTGGGAGACTCTACAGAGATCGTCGAGCATTGTGCCCAGCTCTTCCAAGGTCTCAGCCATAACTACGATATCATCGGCAAAGCGAAGGTGTGTACTCGCCATTTATGTTGATGCCAAGTCCTCTCCAGTCCAGAAGCTTAAACGCGTCCTCCAACGCAGCTGTGAACAGTTTCAGCGATATAACATCACCCTGTCTCACGCCTCGCTGGAGCTGTATGGGTTTTGAGTTCTGGTCCTGAAGGCGGACTGACATAGTGGCGTTTTCGTACAGTGACCGCAACACTTGGATGTATCGATAGTCTATGTGGCACCTCTGGAGTGACTGGAGCACGGCCCAGGTCTCGACAGAATCGAAGGCTTTCTCATAGTCCACAAACGCTAAGCATAATGGCAGATTATACTCTTCGGTCTTCTGTATAACCTGCCGCAGCGTATGTATGTGATCTATGGTACTGAAGCTTTTTCGGAATCCAGTTTGTTCGGGAGGCTGGAAGTCGTCAAACCTGCGTGCGAGACGATTCGTTACAACCCTCGAAAACAGCTTATAAACATGACTTAGGAGCGTGATGGGTCTATAATTCTTCAATTAGGCCTCATGTTTGGTAGATGTATGTTAAATATGAAGAGTATAACTAGAGTTCCGTATTACCTAAGTTCCTGAATTGAGAGACTGGTTAAGTAGGTACTCAGTAGATTACAGAAAATCTTTTTTTTTTCTTAATGTAAATTTTTAACAGTAGATATATTTTTGATCCATATAAAGAGGTACAGTCGAACCAACTGAATCATGACCCACTTGGTCGATCATTCCTTTAGAATCATAAATTTAGTTAGGTTTTCTTCGCTATCATGCGTGTTGCACTTAGTACGTTTTAAATATGAATAAAAATGCGTCATTACGGGTCAGAGATCTATGCAATTTTAATCTTTCTTATCACTGCACTAAAGTCTCAATTGGAATTTTAAATAAGATGTCGTTCATAATCTAAACTCTTTTCACTACTGAGAAAATGGAATAAGTATTATATTTTTAAAAATAAAATGACGTTATGTGTCAGATGTCAAGTAGTAGTCTGAACATATTTTAAAAAGCCATATTTATTTGACACTGTCAGTGTCTAACAAATTGATAACAGGTTCGTTACTTAGAAATGTACGTTGAAGCGAATTTCATCCTACTTTGTATAGAGTGACTGTAGGAAAATGATCTTAAGGTGGGTCATGATTCAATTTGGTCGACTGTACATATAAAGTCTGAATTAATTAAAACTAGTTGTTTTATGTTCCACTGACCATACTGCAGCTAGCACATTCTTTAAAATAATACTGTTTTGCATTCCAACAAAACAGTTATTATGTGTGTGAGAAAACACACAGCGTTGGTTGAAGAAGCATCTATAGATCTTGCCTATTTAATGTAAATAAATTGCACTTACCCAGATAATTTTATCTCTATTGAATTTCTTTCACTCACCCAGAGGCTGAATGTACCTTTCTCCTTTGTCCATGAAGCTGCTTTGTGACAACAACAACTGTCACTGTCATAGTCTTCAAATATTCACCTGCAAGCAACTTGCTCAACGCTGTGTGTTTTCTCACACACATAATAACTGTTTTGTTGGAATGCAAAACAGTATTATTATATGTGTTTCTAAAACACACAGCGTTGGTTGAAGACTTGTTTGATATCTGCTGGTGAAAGAAAAAACAAACGCTATGTGATATTAATTGTTAAATAAATGAATCTACATCCAAGTAACAATTATATTTAAAAATAAAATAAAATGGAAACAAATCAATATAACAACTATCGGTAACTAAAAAAAAGAATTCTTCTTCAATTAGGTAAATAAGCATTTACAATTTTAGACTCTTCTTAGAATTTAATGATTTAAACTCTTAGAATAATAATTTGAGATCAATATTTAAGGCAAATTTGCCTTAAATCAGAACTTATCTAACAAGAACAAAATAGTTCTACAATAATCAAATATTTCTTTTTATTATTTAATATAAAAATATAAATTTATCAAATGTCAAATAATGTACTGGAAATTGGAGCAACCAATTAAAAAGTAACCTTGTGTCCCAGGGGGATTTGGTAATCTTAGGTCTGCTTATGAAATGGCTTTTAATATCTGGTTAGGAAAAATGATTTTGGAAAGATTATCTGCATTAGTGGCATAGTAGCTTTGCCAGAGTCTAGCCACATCATCACCCTGTGGAGACCTGTGGTTGACTTTAAATGTGTTGCACCAATTAATCCACCTCTTAATATGATTAGGAGATGGATATAAGTCCCTAGGCCTTGTAGGTGGCTAATGTAGACTCACGCCAGCTCTTAGTCCTTTTTGCTGCAAGGACCAGGGGGAAATCTTATCTGACCACCCCCTACCCTCCACGCTAGAAGCTCCAACTTCTCCACCTGGGGTGGGGTCATGCCTGTTGTAACATCTATCAGGTTCTCGTGGAGGTCTTTTATCACTATTGGTTCCTCTAGAGCTCTCCTCTGGAGGTCGGGTAGCCAGAAACATTGGGTCCACCGAGGAGCCACTATTATGTATGTACCCTGAGCTGTGTTGAGATGTCTGAGTACCTGGGGCATTAGACACGGTGGTGGAAACACCCACGCCAGACCGTAGCTCCAAGGTCTACTGAATGCGTCGTAAAAGAGTGCGTACCCATCTCTGCAGTCCAGAGTTACATACCGGGACACAACCGCGGTTTTTTGAGACGCAAACAAGTCCACTTCTGGGACGCCCCACCTTCTGAATATAGCCTCCGAGGCTTGGGGCAACAAGTGCCATTCCGGCACTGGTCGATCTCTAGACAAGCGGTCGGCTAGGCCGTTGTATCTCCCCGGGAGATACACCGCTGAGAGTGTTATGTTGAGCTCCTCGATTATCTCGAAAACTCTTGTTGTTAGTTCGAGCAAAGCGACCGATCGCGTACCACCCTCATTACGGATATGTGCAACTAAGGTCCTGTTGTCCGACTGCACAAGTACATGAGCGTTTCGGAGACTCAACCGTCGCTGATTTATGGTAGCATACACAGCAAACATCTCCTTTATGTTTGAATGCCAAACCACCTGGTTCCGACACCATTTCCTTGACAAATATTCTCCATTGAGGTAAGCACCCCAGCCCGCGTCCGCCGCGTCTGTTACTAGGAAATGAGTTATCTCTCTTTTGTGTAGAGGGATTATACTGTGCTCGACAGACTTTAGCCACCACTGCAGTTCCCTGCGTACTAAAATGGGTAACTTTAACTTCCTTCTTGGATGACCTTGACTGAAACTCCTGAGAAACCTCTGCATGCGTCTACAGTGTAAGCGACCTTTTAGAGTTGTCAAGTTTGCAAAATTCAACAGACCTAATACTTTTTGCATTTCACGAAGAGCAGTCTGCCCTTTTTCGAGCATCTTCAATAAGACACTCTTTATCTTGGACACTTTCTTTACAGGTAAGGCCATTGTCATGTTTTGAGTATTCCATAGGAGACCCAAGTATTCTATCTCTTGGCATGGTTCAAGTACAGACTTCTGAAAGTTGACATGCCAGCCCAGGGTCTCCAGAATACTTAGAGTTTCTGCAACCTGAGCTACCAACTGTTCTCGATCTTGGCTGACCAACAAGTAATCGTCCAGGTAGACCAGAAGCCTGATACCCCTCTTGCGCAGTAACTCGGCTATCCAGTTGGATAAGGCTGCAAAAATTCGTGGAGCTGATGAAAGACCAAAAGGAAGAGCTGTTAACTGGAGCACCTCTTGGTGGTATACCACCCTTAAAAACCTTCGATGAGCCTCTGCCACAGGTACATGAAAGTATGCCTGCTGCAAATCTATCTTGCTCATCCAGTCACTGTCCTGTAGAAATTCTACTACATCTGTCTGGGAAATCAATTGGAAATGCCTGGTTATAACATACCTGTTTAGGCCTCTTAGATCGAAAATTGGGCGTATTCCCCCATCTGGCTTCTTTAATAAAAACATTTTTGAGAGAAAACCTGTGTTCAAGACAGGTGGGACCTCTAGAATTCCTTTCTCCTTCAATTCCCGAATAACTAAACTCATGTCCTGTGATATTCTTGTAGAAAAACGGTTTAAATGAATTCTGGTAGGGAAATAAAGTGGTGGTTTGGTTCTGAAGGGAATGCGGCACTTGGTTATTGTCTTTATTATAAAAGGGTTTGCACCCAAGTGCTTCCATACATGTGCTCTGGTCCTTAAGCAGCCTCCCTGAAAATGTTTCTGTCTGTGGGCATAGTCATCTTTGTCTATATTCAGAGTTCTCTCCTTAATTATTGTTGAAGCGACGCTATTACTATTACACTTCTTAGAATGAACCCTAAACTTATTATGCACCTTATTATTCTTAACACCCTGAACTCTATTATCCTGCCTATTACTAGAGCACTTTCGAAAATCTCTATTTTGACCACAGTCTTTAATATATGTAGGTGCATTTAATAATGCCTGTGAACCACCTAATGATTGCATGACAGGTTGGAGGGCCTCTCTGCTAAATAAATATTCTGAGCTTGGGGGGATATTTCTCAAAGTAGCCTTTAAATAAACACTATTAATTTCTTTGATAATTCTCTCTCGTCTTATTTCAATGCATTTACTGCGCCTACCACAAATTATCTGCATCATCTTTTCAGAACACTTGTGGATAGGGGACCCCGGACCAAGCAGTATCGATACCTTATTAAACAGGGAAGATGTGCTCAGGTCTCCTGGATTTGCTGACGACCAGTTTACCAGGTTTTGTAAAGCTTGCTTCAAAAGTTCCCTCTGTTCCAAACCTGCATTGGTAAGGCCCGCTAGCATGTTTTCATCAGATGCCAAAAAGTCCTTACCTTTATTATAATGACATAACTCGTCATTTACTTTAAGGGCCACAAAGGCCGGAGAGGCGGAATAACTTCTTAATGACACTTTGTAGCGAATTCCTTTCCATGATTGTTTATCAAAATGCTGTAACCTATTCACTTCAACGAGTCGTTCTTTGTTAGTTGGAGGAACCACTATTTTGTTATCACACTCAGTTTGCAACTCCCCTATTTGTAAATTGTCAGATAAACAAGGGTTTACCAAAAAATGTATGTGAGAGTTTGGTGTGTAGGCACAAGTAGTGTGTGTACTATAAGTGGGTAAAGATATGGATGGGGTGGCTTGCCCACAATTGAAATATTGTGGCAAGTTCGATAAATAATCTGTAATATAATTAATTTGACTTACCAATGACGAAATACGTGGGTCATCACGTCTACGTTTTGTACGTTTAATTGGCGGTGGAGATGCGAATGCTTCCTCATCTTCCGAAAATGAAGAAGTCGATTCTTCTTCACCGCCAAAATTTGGGGCACGCTCTTCATCCGAAGCAGCGGATCCGAATTCCATACAACGTGATGACCCGCCTCACTTTCGTCACACATCTTAATAAGCTATTTTATAGCTAGCCACACACACAACACTACGTCACACTATTTCTATTTACGATTTTTATACTACTTTTCAATTGTAAATTACTTAAAAGAACAGAATGAAAAATTTTGCACGTTTTGCCGGCAAAATCTACAAACGCTATGACAGTGACAGTTGTTGTTGTCACAAAGCAGCTTCATGGACAAAGGAGAAAGGTACATTCAGCCTCTGGGTGAGTGAAAGAAATTCAATAGAGATAAAATTATCTGGGTAAGTGCAATTTATTTACATTAAATAGGCAAGATCTATAGATGCTTCTTCAACCAACGCTGTGTGTTTTAGAAACACATATAATAATATGTTTCGGTTCAAAGCTGAGAAGTAATTTCTACAGTTTGTGAAACTTATCTGTAAGGGCGTAGAGTTCAATTTGGTATCAAAAAATTGACGACTTCTGGATCATTTTGACGATTAATGGGACAAACCTGTCGAGTACTGGTACAAATCGTCTTTTTTTCATATTGATGGAGTTTTATTATAGTTCTTAATTATTTTGACTTAAAATTAATATTTAAATAAAAACTAAGATACATTTTGCATCTAGTCATGCAATACACCTTTCATTATCTGATATACTTTAAGCACAGCATCACTGCAAAGTCAGCCAAGTTCAGAAACTGACGGATACTGGGACGTTTACCTTACCTGGGTACGTTTAGTTTTTTTCTCCATCATAAACAGCCTTTATAATTCGACCTACTGCTGGGACACAAGGCCTCTCCTTGCCATCAAAGGAGGTTAGGCAGTAGTCCACCACGCTTGCCCAATGCGGATTGGTGGACGGACTATAAGGTGATCAATACCCCTTTGCTGGTCCATCAGTCGCCTTCTACGACACCCTTTGGAAGATTTGGGGTGATGCTATTTTTTCTGCCGGAATCACAGGGCAAGTTTTTTTTTTAATATCTCTTAATTTAGCAAGTAATAAATTTCGAAAAAAATATATAATATGTGTTTTAGGTGACAAAGCTCTAAATGGTTTCGTAATTATGTTACCATCACTTGTTTTTTTGAAATATTGTCAATTGTCTTTTAATCTTCAACCTTGCTACTTACCTAGTTACCGAAATGAAACTTAAAATCAACTAAGAAAAAAATTAAGTGGGAAACACACGATCGCTCTTAGCCACATCACGCCATGCCATCACTCCAAAATAAGCCAAAATCGTACCGTGTCCGTGTGTTCGGAACCTCACGTGGGTTGAATGGAGTGACGAAAAATTTTCAATCACTCTATCGCTCCTAAACTCCAAATCCGCGAGCAAAGTGTTGCCGATCATACCTACGTCCATTTCGAAGTCGCTGCGTAGAATGAAAATAAATTGGACCGATCGTGTGTTTGCTCAATTTTTGGATGACAGCCACATCGCGCCTTGTAATTGAAATGAGAGATCGTGAGTTCCCCACTTAAGGTTATCTTTGTTGCTCTCGGGAACAAAGAAATCTAAAAATTAAGGAAATTGACTTAATACTCTGTTGATATTTTTAGGTTTGCTAATTAATTTTAAAAGAAATTTAATAGAGTGTACAGTAGGTACCTAGTACCCTTAGACCATTGTCTAAGCTAGTAGGTACCAATTTACTTAAAACTACGTTTACTTACTTTGCGAAAGCTTCTAAATCTAACCCATATACAGTTAGTTTTTTATAAACCAATTCTGATATTAATTCCATAGCAGGTTTGGTAACTTCTAAGCCGAGAAAATGGCATGTTTCTGAACTTAAAACTCGAACGTCGCGGTGCAAAGTAGCGCGAATTTTCTGAAAAATAATTTTAAGTGATAATAGTGCCCTCTATTGATCACACAGCACAACACAAAGTAACAACATAGCAACACCCAAAGAAGCAACACCGAACCAGGTTTAAGTTCTACTTATAAAAGTGGTCAACAGGTGGCAACACATACTATAATTTCATGTAAAACTATTTCTCAAAATATAATAATTATGATGTAATTATACAGTAAATAGACATTAATTTAGGCCAATTGCATTCATCTTTATAAAAGCAAACATACCTGTTTACGAGATAGGTTTTCTAAATTCATTACTTTGATCAGTAGGTACGTAGGTACTTATCCTTTTCCTAGTTTAGTGTTGGTTTTGAATAACTTCGAAACGTAATAATAACTTATAATAATAAACTATAAACAGACAATACAAACTATAGAACACTTCTTTTTATAATAATATTGTTTGTGTTTTGACCGCTTTGCCTGTTGATAACCTCTTTGTTTGTTATGACTTTTGTTTTTTTTTTATTGAGCGCAAAGGTTATTATTCATACGACCTACAAATTAATAACTTATAAATATTATTTTCCACTTTAAAAACTATGATCACAGATATATTTAAATATGACTCCAAATAGTGTTATCACAAATAAAATCACAGTAGGTACTGATTTCTTCAAATGTTAAATGAAAAAAAAAGTTAGTATTTCTAAGACCATAGTCTTAGAAATACTAACTTTTTTCAATTACATGTAAGTAGGTAAATTACCCATAGGTAATTTACCTACTTACATGTAATTAAAAAAAGTAAGTTTATTACCCTTTTTTAATTACATGTAAGTAGTAGATTACCCATTTGTTTATGTGAGGTTTGATATTTTGTTAAATACCACCGAGAGATTCGATATTTCCAAATGTTATGTGGCCGCTCTGAGCAAAAGCACCCCCCACCCCCAGCTCATCCCCCGAGATAAAAACCGGAGATTCGATTAGACTACCTAACACAACAAATTAGTAGGTATTATGGAATAATTTTATTTTTACGTTTACAAACGCGTAAATATAATACTAGAAAAATTGTAAGGTAGTTTCATATTAGCTGGGCGTCAAATATTTGCAAAAATATTTCGTTCGGGTCTTGGAAGTGCAAATTTCAAAGATTTGATGAAACGATGTTTACCATAAAAACATAAGCACCAAGCACTGACAAATTTCGACAGCGAAAAGCAGTGCCTCGGTGGCGAAATTGGTCAACGCGTCCACCCGGATTGTGGAAGGTGCGGGTTCGAGTCCCGCCTGAGGCAAGTCGATTTTTTTCAGTGCATTTTTCTAGTTAGTAGGTATTGCTCGGAAACTACTGAAACTATTTTCACAAAACTATAATAATCTTGTCCGCGGAGGGTTCTGAATAATCTGTCGCCCATTCATTTTTGCCCGCTCTGGACAAATGTCCGGCTTGCCCCCCCCCCCCCCCCCTCCCCCCCTTCCCCAATACACCAATGTGTGCATAATGTGCATGTGTGCATGAAAAATAGTATTGCAGTCTGACAGTTGCTGTCTTTTCTACGAGACTGACAGGCCTCCTTAGGCTCCGTGCGTGTACGTGGAATGTTCTCGTCTATCTATCTCTCTCTAATATACGCGTTAGTATGCTCTTTCTCTTTTACATTGCCGATCTTTAAGAATGGAAGTAATTCGCTCCGTGATTATGACTGAAAGGTAGCCTATATGGTTGCCCAACATCTAATATAAATTTGTATCAAATTTATCGGTCCAGTAGTTTTTGCGTTTAGAATGATCCACAGATTAGTGAAAGGTATTTGAATGATCACATAACAGTGTAGCTGTTTTACATCTACGGGAGAGTTGTGAGAAATCCTCTATACCGAAGCATGGGATTATTAATTTCCGCTGGCCATCGTATGCTGCTACCCAAGGGTAGAAAGATAACAGTGTGATTTTTTATTTTCAGAACAGTTTGATCTTGACCTCTGATAATTAACTTTAGCGACACCAGTAACCATGGATTTATTATTACTGACGTTTATATATTGGCAATGAATCGACTATTGGGTGAGTCCAAAAAATACACCGATGTGTGCGTAATGCGCATATGTGCATGTAAAATAGTAATGCAGTCTGACAGTTGCTGTTTTTTCTATGTGACTATCAGGCCTGCTTAGGTCCCTGCGTGTAAGTGAAATGGTCTCCTCTATCTATCTCGTTCTAATATACGCGTTAGTATGCTCTTTCTCTTTTACATTGCCGGTCTACAGTTTCCTATATCTATGCCAGTAACGCAGTACGCAGGTGGCCTAAATAGGCCTGTCAGTGTCAGTGACGTAGGAAAGACAGCAACTGTCAGACTGCAGATGTCATTGTCATAACTTCGTGTTGCCCATGAACTTAGACAAAGAATCCTGTAGACTTGGCATGAGTTTTGACAGCTAAGTGTAAGAAGGATAGGTGTATACAGATACCCTTAAGAATGAAAGAGTACTCATTATAATTTTTGTCCTTGTCAGAGTTTCACTTTTCGCTTATTTGACACAAAATTTTGGTGTCAAAGAAACGAAACAACAAACTGTGGGTGATAGTAAATATTCAAAATATTTGTGTTTACAAAGTGTTGTTATCAGTGTGTATAACGTACAAGTGTTGGAAACTATATCCTGCTTGTGATTGTTACAAAGCATTGTTGTGTAATCGGCTGTAAAAGCCGTAGCTACCGAAATTGCGAGAAAATAAGTTATTACTCGTAAGTACGAAAACTACTTTAAATTAGTATTTTATTGGCATTATACAATAAAGTTTAGATTAAAATCGTATAATATAGGATCTCAAACTTGATAGAAAACTAAAAAAATCATGAAAATTTGCTTACGAAAATATTGTTATTGTCCAATTATTGTCATAGAAATCCGACCAAATTTAGTAGTTTAGTTGTAGAGTTGTAGTTGTCAATTGCTTTATAATTTGACTGTCGGAGCGTCATTTTGTAGATTTCTTATTTTTCTGGATTATACTGCATTTTAGGGATACCAGTAATATAATTTGAAGCTGTCCTTGTTGTTGGGTAAATACAAAGATTTAAGTTATCTTAATGTTTCAGATTTCCAGGCCATAATATTCATGGATATTCAAGCACGAACTGTAGGCCTATTCGCTAACTTTTTTTGACAGTTGAAAGTGATGATCACCGAGTGAATTACATATCCATTGCTGTTTTTACACGACAAGTGCCGTAATAGCGTGTCGTCTAAAACAGCAATGGATATGTAATTCACTCAGTGATGATCACTTTCAACTGTCAAAAAAAGTTAGGGAATAGGCCACCTGGTGGTCAATCTATAAATACCATGAAAAGGACATCGCCAAAAACGTATCACACTAGGCATTTACGTTTTACCGCGTATAAAAACCAATAAATTCTTGGAATTATCGTTGTCGTTATTTATTTGCATTCACGGATATTCAAGCACGTACTGCTGGTCCAGCTGTAAATACATACCATGAAAAGGAGTACCACCAAAATCGTATTATACTTTGTATTTACGTTTTACCACGCTATAAACCAATAAATACTTTGAATTGGGTGTTAGGCGGGATACCATGGCGTCTCGACGTCGATCTTTTAGTTTTAAAATTTTTTAATATCTTTTTATGATTGTTTATTTCTTTGATTATACTCGTGGGCGCCACGAGGATAATCAAAATAATAAACTAAGTTTAAAAACTGAAATCTCACTACGTAAACAACTAATGTTAAACACCATGGGATAGGCAACATTACCTACCCCATGGTGTTTAACATTTGTTGTTGTTGTTATAAGCAACGAGGAAATATTAATCTAATTATTTTCTCGTTGCTTAGCAACCACAACATGAGTTTGTGTAAAAGTTAAAAGGAATGAAATCGTCTAAAATCAATAATTTACAAGGAAAAATCGACTCCTTCTATTATTAAAGTCGGTTATAATGTAGCCTATATTGTCCGGACCATAATATGAGAGATGCTAGAGAGATTGCTACTACCAGGGATTTGAACTCGGACTGCTTAATGTGCTAGCTAGCTTTATAGACCACTCCACCACGACGCACGGCGAAATTCAAAAATCCTATTGTCGTCCATCCAGTCATGAGAAGGGAGACGAACTCGAGAGTACACACATTTTTCAAACATTTCAAAATAAGGCAAATCAAAATATTTTAAACATTTAATGGGGTAATATTTTAAAAACCTGGCCTCTTCTGTTGACGTCAGTCACTTCTGTCACTGTCATGTCAATTGTCAGTCTATCCCTTACAGGGTGTACGCGGATGCCCAGTCTACAGGATTCTTTGTCTAAGCCCATGAAGCTACAGAACTCTGACGTTGGCAGAATCACCGTCAAAAAGCGGTGGAGCCATAAAAAAAAAAGAATAAGAAGAAGCTACAGAATCTATAAACGTCAGTACATAATTATAAATCTATGGTATGCTTAGACATGGCTTGTGATATGATTAGTTCACTTTGAGACTTGTCGATGAAATACAACTCTTGATGGTATTAAATTAGGCCTCATAGTAACATTAGCTTAAAAAATGAAACAAAATATTTATTATTCACCATTTTAATGCGTATTCTGTACAACTTTGAGAAACCTAGTTAGATCAAACGGAACAAAATGAAAGCCTTAGTTTTTAAGTTAGTCATTGTATGCCATACAATTCATAAACTTAGTGAAAACATCACAAAAATAATGTAGGTATATGTCCATTATTACGACAGGCAACTTATCCATTTAGAATTTTTCAATTACTATATAACAATACAAATTTTGTATTGTTAGAATCTGGGGAAGATTACAAATTAACTAGTAATTGTGGGCGTGATTGTGTAGTACGGTTTCGTTCTTTCGCGTGCGTGCATTAATAGTAAATAGAGGGGATAAAGCAGCGACAGATGGTTCTGGTAGGAAATGCGAACCAAAGCATTTCTATCGTCGTTATTATTAATTCTGTGAGCTCTGGACACCGAAATACAGGTTTTTGAATTTAGTTCGGTAACAGATTCTAAATTATTATTTATTGTGTTACTTTAAGATATAATA